>OX422219.1:370242746-372642746 GCA_949130495.1 Sambucus nigra
AAATCATGCACAATTAAATTAAAAGCTTCTATCCTCTATTTCGACTTTAATCCTGTTTCAATTCCTTAGCAGGAATACAATATCATCATTTACTCGTTTCTTTCCAATTCTTTTTCCTTAGCAGGAATGTAGTTATCATTATACATTTTAGTGGAAATATGCAACCCTCAAGTCCCACTTGAGTTTAGAAAAGTTATATTCTTATACATATAACGATTCTAAGACCGCCCCTCCGAGTTTCCCCACTGGGCGCGCCCCTAAATGACTATTATCTTCCAGGGGCCTATCAAACAAGGCAGCCTAGGCACCTAACGCACGTCGGGAAGTGGCCATATGCCTGCGAGTGAGTCATAACCAAACCCGGAATTACCTCACTAGTGCAGAAAAATACATATAATAAACCCTCATATGGCCGAGGACTATAGTCTCCCTGCATTCACTAGTCAAGGGACATCACCTCATGCGCGAGCTTCCCTTATGATAGCATTTAGAGAGGTGTGTTTAAGTAAATTAACATTTACTATTAAAAACTATACTTTTCATTTCCATTAACATTATGTGTTTCATTTTATTTGAACCCATGATGATAGGATATTTCATTAATATTCATTCTAGGTTATGCCTCGAATAAATACCCAAGGGATCACAATCATTCCCAGAACTTAAGGTCTTATGTACCTTGATTCAAGCCTCTAAAGTCTCCAAGCATGGGCTTACAACCCCCATCCTTTAATAGGATGCACAAAGAGAAGTGGTGCCTAAACATCACTTTAGACAACCCCTCCCCCGGACTTAACCCCAAGGGAAACCTATTCAACCCTAGGGTGACAACCAACTCAACTAGGACTCTAAAAGCCAAGGTTTACTTCATTTAAGAAGAGTCCTAAGTCCCTATGAGAAGAAAAGAATTTAAAAGCAAAAGTAGAAAGTTGGAAGAGAAAACAGGGGACCGGTCGACCAGTCCCAAGACCGCGGTCGACCGCGTCTCAAGTTTTAGCCTATACTGAAAAGCAGAAAAGTCACTTCAGACGAGCCGATCGATCGGTAGGGGGACCGCGGTCGACCGCGTCCTTAAATGCCTTTGAAAGAAAGCAGTGTGCCCTCTTCCGAAGGCCCGGTCGACCGGTCTGAGAACCGCGGTCGACCGGCCATTGCAGACCTAGACCTATTTCTCCTATTTTTCATACAATCCCAAAACCAACTCTCCATCAAAACCAACCAACCTCATTTATTGATACTAAAAGATCATAAATGCTACAATCTACATTTTTCTACCTCAATACCAAATCAAATCTCCTCCAAAGATGCTAATCCCCATAAATCCAACCAAAAACCATAACTACACTACACCAAAACCATTACATAACTACCATACTAATTATCCATCTTAAACCATATAATAGCAAGTAGAAAACTTGCCTTGGGGCTTCAATTTCAGACTTGGATGAAGAAGAATGCAAAAATCAATCCACAAATCTTCAAGATCTCCCCTTCTCCACAAGTTTCTTCCTCTCTCTCACTCTTTCTCACTTAGGGCTAGAACACACTTAGGGAAAATAAGAGAAGTGAAAGGCTTAGGAAGACTAAAACGTGGCCTTAGGTTAAAAGTCTCAAATCTTTAAATGTTAATACCGCAATAATATAATTTCAAATACGCAATATGCCAAAACCAGTCAAAAGTGCCCAAAATCTCAAAATACAATATGGCACACATTTTGACTATCTCGCACCTCCCGGAACTAACTACACCCTCCAAATTATTATTTGGAAATTTTATAAATCATTTTAAGTTTCGGTTCCATTTTAAACCAAATGCCATTTTTAATTTTCATGACAAAATAGAACACCACATGGTATTAATGCAACTTATTAGCAAATATTAACTTATTTCATCAAATAAATACTTACTCCACATCTAGCATTTAATATATAATTACTCCACATAGAAAAATAAGTAATAAATGGGCTCCCAAAAGCGGGGGTTGTTACAGACGTGTGTGAAATGGACACACAAATTTATTATTAAATTGATGCAAAATTAAAAGAAAATAGTACAGGAACATTTTTTCAATGGGTTATAGATTGTTAATAGTGAAAATGTTTAAATAAATCTCTTTAGCCCCTAAGTTTTTTCCTGACTAACAATTCTAATAAGGGTTTAGTAAGTAATGGGATAGAAGCTAAATTTCTATAAATATGATTTTGTAACATAAATGCAAATTAGGAAATATTTAAGTAATTATTTTGTAACTTTTTCCTCCTTTGCATTTTGTCAAGTAATTTGCGTTCACAATACAAATCTTAGACAACCGGCTTAACTTAAAATCTCAAAAAAGTAAGAATTTTTTGATTAGTTTTATAAAAGCGTGTGTCATAAAAAAAAATATTGTTGAGACTTCTACAATTTTAAAAACTCAAAACAAAAGAAAAGAACATAATAATCTTAACTTTTAAAATAAAGTAGCTAAAATTGTAATTGAATATAATAAATAAAACCAATCTTAAACATCGTAAAATAAGTTGTATATTTACACCATAAATGATAAGAAGAAGTGCGTGAAAAGATTGTCACAATATTCATGAGGTTGAAGATACATTCTAACTAAAATAAATTTTAACTTCCATAAACAAAGTTTATAAATCAAAGAAAACTTAATCAATCCAATAGTAAAAGGGAACAAATAATAAAGTATTGCATATATGGATGAAATAATATATAAAATAACCATTTTTTTAAATATGTGACAAAAATAGATATTACAATCAATTCATAAAAACTTGAAAGGAATACAAATTATCACAAATATAATGCCCCGTATTTTTCTAGAATAAATAAACCATTTTTTTGGAATAAACTAAAATTTGGGGAAATTCAATTTAATTGGTGAATTTAATTTATTAATTGTGGACAAGTAATTTTTATTATGTCATAATCATGTGAGATTGATTTTTATGTGAATAATTACAATGGAAAATAATTTCATGCGTAGTAGATAATTAATGTATGATGTGTGACTCGGTTATAAATATAATTATGGAATAAAAAATAGTTGGGACGCATTTCGAGAAGCTATATGGGGTCGTTTATGTGTTTTAAACCTTTAGAATTGATTCCGGGTCATAGGTAAATAAGTTGGAAAACTTTTGGGCTATTCTAATTATGAGTTCAGACCGATTTCAGGATCCAAAATTGGGGAAATAAGCTCAACTAGGGATTTGGGACTAATATAATATTAAGGGGAAGATTAACACTCCCCACACTTAATTAAATACATAACCTTAGAGTACCCTCCTTAAGAGAGAAGGGAAACATAGGCCAAAAAGGAAAAGAAGCTAGAGATTCAAGGGAAAACTCACATACCGCATATCCAGGCAAGAATTTTCTTGCTTAATTTAACATTCAATGTGCTTCTTGATTCATCGTACTAAACCCCGTGTTATTTTTGGGTTTTAGATTGTAATTTGGTTATTAATTGGTAGGATTTAATCTTATGCATGTAGATGACTAATTGGAACATAGGTGGTTAACCCAAAAATATAGGATAATCAAAATCATGAATTGGTTGATAGATGCCTCAGGATTTTTGGGAGGAATTTGGAAAGTTGGATTCACATGTAGAGGTTTTGATATATGTTTACCATCTAAAAAATTAGTGACATTGAACCCATGTGATATGCTCTAAATCTGATTTGAATATAGTTGAAATTATGGTAGAAAATCTGGGCTAAGGGTCTTTACCCATTCGTGTAAATTCTGGGATTTGGGGAAAGAATTTGATGTTATAATACGAAATAAATTGTTCTAAGATGAGTAACTAAGCAGTAGAGACTTATTCATAATTTTATGAAAAGGAATTAACAATTAAAATGGATCTTGGGTAGAAATCAAGAAATCCCGTCAGGAAAAACATAGCAGATCTGGACTTCTGCCCAGGTCCAAATCGATTCGGCCATGAAGGAGAATCAATTCAGCTGGGCGAATCGATTCGGCTTAGGAGGCGAATTGATTTGGCCCCCAAGGCATGTTGAATTGGGACCGGGGATGGATCCAGGGTATTTTTCGAAAACCATGGGTTAACGATGAATTTATTAAAAATACTAATGTGGCACATATACTAAATTGGAAATTATATTTAACTAGCGGTTTAAATTATATTTTAAAGAATAAAGAATTAATAATTAACTAGATGGCCAATTATTAATGGGTGAATATTTATGAGTAATCATGTGGGATACCTTAGGTAATTATAGAGTAATTATATATACATATCATATGAGAATAATATGTACTTATATTTATTTGTGTGGGCATATTAATGTTCGTGGACGGTTCTATCGGTTTGAGTTTCGCGCGTTTAGGACCGTAGCACGCGACGGCACAGGTGGGTTAGATGTCGTGTAGGTCATTATTATAGGTACTACTTAGCAGTGCCATCAATGAGAGGTAGGTGCATATGTTGAGATCTTTTATCACCGTTGGGTATGGGACCTGAACTGATGTACTGTGTAGGGACCGCCCCACTTATGTGTGTTTTGTGATGTTTGATTGGATAGAGATTCCTTCAAACTTACCGATAAAGCACTAATGAAACACCACTGGTAGATGCCTTTGAGTGTCGCATATATGAAAGGACATATATATAATTACCCGAATTAAATGAGATTGATAAATTTGTCTCGAAACGTAGACAGTAAATTACAGACCCATACTATATTGTGCATAATAAATAATTATGTCACCTTGATGAGATATATGAGACTGGTATACCTTGGTCATTGATAATTTGAATGTAGATGATTTCGTTTTAGCATGTTGAATATAGTTAATGCATTTGATATTAAATTGGCACAATTGTCATTTATTTTGCCAGGACTTGTTTGGATACGGGTAATATCACACTTAGATGAGGGATGAGATTTTAATCGTATGTGAGCGACGATGGGGGATATTTATTTTGAATCGACTATATTTATTGCAATTTAAATTAAATAAGTTAATTCTTGCAACTCTAGGGCGTTGACCCAAATTTAAATATTTTCACCCCCCAAGGTGCTCCTATACAAGGATAGCAGAACTAATGACGAATCAGCCTCGCAGTCTCCTTTTTGCTCATCAGATTTATTGATTCTAGTTTAGGTGCTACTCCGCTTCAGTTTACTTATTTTATTTGAAATTTTTGTATGGGAATAAGCCCGAGATTTATTTACTTCATGTTGGTTTGATATATTTACTATTATGTTGGATTTCTTATACACTTAGTGATTGGTTGAATTTTATTATCGCTTTGGCTACTAATTCAATCTCAATTATGATTTATCAACATATGTTTATATGGTTTGATGCTGAGAATGGTATTAATTGACAAACAAGCCCCATCTTCGTAGTATCTTGCCTGGCCAACCTTTACGTGAGAAAATAGGGTTATTACAACAATTACGTTTAACAAATATTTATCTTAAAAATGATCTCAATTACTCTTATTAGTAAATTAATACAAAATTAAGAGAAAATATTACATGAACATTTTTCCATTGGGATATAGATCATTAATAGTGAAAAGTTTTAAATTACTCTATTTAGTCCCTAAGTTTTTTCCTTACTAACAATTCAAAAAAGGTTTAATAAGTAATGGGATAGAAGTTAAATTTCCAAAAATATGATTTTGTAACATAAATGCAAATCAGGAAATATTTAAGTAATTATTTTGTAATTTCGTTTTCCTCCCTCACATTTTGTCAAGTAAGTTGTGCTCACAATACACGTCTTAGATTACGCGTTCATCTTAAAATCCCAAAAAGTAAAAATTTGTACATTAGTTTTATAAAAGTGTGTCATAAAAAAAATATTGTTGAGACTTCTGCAATTTTAAAAATGTGCTCATAACAAAAGTAAAGAACAAAAGAGAAGATGATATGTACATAACACGTTTAAATGTCAAAATCGGATCTGATATTACCTTTTATGTTAGTTAGGCTTATAAATTTTTTGCCCTAGAATTAGATTTTTTTTTTTTGTAAAAAAATGTTTTTGGCACCTCACGTGAAGTTTTATCTTAATAAAAAAAGAGAGAAAAAAAATTCAAATTTTTGTCTGTAAAAACTAAAGTTTTACCAAAATAAAGACAAAAAAATATCTTTTTAAGGTGGAAAAATGTTTTCTCCCTCTCCAGTAAATTATATAACTTAAAAAAAAAACAAAGTCTTACCAAAATAAATTGAAATGACAGATCTGATTTTAATAAACAAACAAAGATCCAGTTGTTCCAAATTAAAAAATGAAGAAAAAATATATTCCGTGATAAGAAAATAGAATAATTATATAAAGAAAAAAACATACATTTGAAGAGAGGGAGATATAATAAAGACCCACTCTGTAATTTTTTGTGCGTGTGAAGAATGGGAGTAAATCCCACAAGATAAAGATCTACCCCTTTTAATACCTTTACATCCTAATAGAGATGCTTTTGCGTATGTTTGTCATTGTGTAAATCTCCTCTAATCAAAAATCTCAATTACCTACAAAAATATATAACAATCTAGAATATAGTGGTAAGTGAGGTATTAATCCAAATCTAAGGGTGAAACATGCAAGAGAGGCATGCAATTCATTTGTTTATTATTTTCTTTTTCGATTTTTTATTTTTCCTAATTTTTTTTAGCTTTTTCAAATATTAAAACAATCTTGAGATTTAAGGTGAATATAAATTAATCTAAATAAAAGATGTAAAGAACTAACTAAAAAGTGACTAAAAATGATGAGCAAGGTCTTACACTAAAATAAGAGATAAAGTGAGGTAAATAAATTTGAGAACAATCAAGTAGTGAAACTACACCACAAATTCTAGCTATTCTAACTAATTAATTTAATTATTTGAATTCTCACAAATCAACTCTTGTTGCAAATGTAATTTTAATAGTAATCTTTTAGAAAATAAAGTTTAACCCCCCATAACTCTAGAAAATATATCTACACTCTTTTTAATTGATCACCCGCTAGGATCGATTCATCAAAATTTATGTAAATCTTAGAAAATAAAATTTAGAGTTGAAATTCAAGGGATAATACCACACATAAGAAATCCCTATCTCTAGTTCAAATCTAAAATGGGTATTATATTGATTAGGCATAAATTCTTCACATTTATCCCCTTAATTTCAGTATTTTTATGATCTCGTGCGGTGTAAATAGCTTGGATTTGTCTCATATTTATGGTACTAACCCTTTTTTGTAAGTATTTCGTATTTTGTGTATCTCTTAGGTGTTTTACAGGTATTTCATGCAAGTTAGTGCCAAAGAGAACTCAAAACATTGAAAGAAAACCAAGAAACGGGGAGTTAAAGGGCATTTTTGTAATTTTTTATCCTTACTCCGGAGGTGGGTCCAACTGAAAAGTTGAATATCTTTCAATTACAAGAACAATGGAAAAAACGGCACCTCGATCTGAGCTACAGTGAAGAAGTTATGCCCATTTGAAGTTGAGAAAGAAATCCAAGAAGAAACTGTTAAGGACGAACCAAACCGAAGCTGAGAAAAAAAAAGAACCGGTTCTCCCATTTGTTACGCATCAAATCCGTTACAAAATTAGTCACTCTTTCTAAGTGTGACAAATTGCTAGATACGGAATTTTTATTTTGTCCTTATCTTGTAGCCAAAAGAGTTCTATATTTTGGAGACTCTTCTAAACGACCTCTAGCCTATATATTTAGTCATTAGGACTCTTTTTATTCAGATTTCATTCATGTAAAAGCTCCATAACAAGTAAAAACATCTAGGAGAAAGATTCACACATTTTGCGCCTTTAATTCAAGAGTTTTTTTAGTTTTTCTTCAACCATTGATTTCTTCTTGCATGTTCTTGTTCTTCAATCTTGGTAACTTTTATTTCCAACACTTTTATTATTATTTATCATATTTCATCTCTCTTTTATGAGTTCATGCAATGTAGATATCGTAGTTTTCATTAATTTCACCATGTTAGGCTAGGTTTTTAAAGGTTGGGATGCATGAACCCAACCTGATGTGGTAGTTGCATGTGTATAAAATTACTCCTCTAAATTTAATGATTTATTACAACCGTATTGCGTAGAAACGCGACAATTGTAGATCTTTGGATCTCGTTTGCCTCAGGGTAACCGGGATGCTTCAGAATGCAATTCGAGTGTAACTATCGCAATACCGATTTACTCGTCCTCTAATTATGTATGGTGCGGGCTTGAACCTCATATATGTAATGCTTGGGAGTACTAAAGTCTGGGTCTAATTAATCACTTAAATCTATGATTAGTTTTATACCATCAATACTCTAGGGTTGAAGGATTGTGTTCCTACCTTAATTTTCCAATTAGTTTTAGTTAACTTCTTTATTTTTCCCTTTTTCCTTTCTCACTCAATCATCATCTTTTACACTTTATTTTTTTTAAGTAATAAATAAATTGAAATCTACCAAACATTCCCTGTGGATTCGATACCGAGACTCCCCGCTATACTCCATAAGAGTGTAGTTAAAGTTTAGATTTTTTTGTATTGTGGTCGGAAGTCAATAACAACGATTATCGTATTTACACGGACGCTCGGTTTCCAACACGATCATATATCTCGAATTTCGATTTTCTCTCGAAAATCATTTACCCTCTCTCGAGGCATAAATTTAAGGGTGAAGTATCAAAATTAACATTCAAAGGGAATCTCAAATAATCAAACTAATTAAATCAGTATAACATCAAATAAGGGTTCAGCCCACCCCTTGAAAGGGGATTTAGCCTAACATGGTATGAAATTTGGCAAACTAATAATCATAGGCCTAAAATAAGATGAGAGGAGAAGAGAACGATCAAACCGATTCTCTTGATGCTTAATTGAACTTCAATCCTTGCGTTGAAATTTACATCCCTCAATTTGAATGATCAAACCAAAATTACATCAAAAATTACACTCAAATTGATCCTCACAACAATGTATTTTTCCTCACTATAAAAAAAATAAAATAATATTCTAATCTAACCTAATTTATTTTTCTACTCTAAACTCTCTCTTTCTTCTTTCTAAAACCCTAGATGGGTTTCTTGATTGGTCTTCAAATGGCCTTGAGTCTTCTTATATAATGTACATGGAGCTAAGAGGTAGTTTGGGTAGGTTAATGGTGTAAGAGAAAATGGGGAGAGGTTTTGGAATTTAGGTGGGGATAATTTGATAATGCACATGAGTGCATGTGGGTTGAGAATGTGTCATGTGGGAAGTGGGGTGTAGGAAATAAGTTGGGGGTAAAATAGGAGGGTAATAAAGGCTTTTAACATGTGGGTTTAATGGTTTATTTTTGGCTTTGGCTTGGTGTGGTCTTTGGCAGCTAAAAATCGTGTTATGTATGGAAGAAAAGAAATGGGTCTTGTTGGTATGGAAATAGTTTTGGGATATGGGTAATGGGGAAGAAATTCGGGTTGTTTTGATTTGACAGGTCCGATGGTGGAAATCGGGTCTTGGTTCGGAGTTATAAAGTTGGATTGCGGGTGGGTCACGTCGGATGGACGTAGATAGGAATGAGGGTAGAGGTTGGTTTCGGCTGAAGATCGTGGGTTAGCAGAGGAGGCGATCGGGGGTCGCCGGAGGGATAAAGAGGTCCAGCGGGTGCTTGTTAAGGACTGTTGGATTTTCGGTTTGTATGGGAGATGGAGGTGGAAACGGGTTGAAGTGGTATAGGGATGGGTTCATGGTGTGAGTTTGGAAGGTGGTTGTAAGTTTTGTGTTAATTGAGGGAGGTGAGAGGAGAGAGAGTGCGGTTGGTAGGTTAAAGGTTGAAGATGAAGTGAGAGTCTTGTGGTGTGTATGGGTGTATGGAGGTTAGGGTGTGGGTGAGGGATTAGTTTAGGTGTATGTGATAGTAGGGGTGTGTGTGTTATGTTTGAGTGTGTGTGTGTGTGTCCAATTTGTACCCTTACTAAAAAAATATAAAAAATATTTACAACAGAAATATAAAAATAAAAGCTAAAAATTAAATTTCTAAGTTACTTAATAAAAAAATCAACTAATAAAATAAAATAAAAATAAAAACTAAAATTCTAATAAAAATAAAAATAAAAACTAAAGTTCTAAAAATGTAAAATCTAATAAAACCAAATTCCTAAAAAAATTAATCCTAAAAAAATGAAATAAAATATAATAAGAAACTAAAAACTAAAAAAATTAAATTAAAATAAATCTACACCTAAGTAAAAAAACGAAATAGAAAAATAGAAAATAAATCCTAAAAATTCTAAATAAATCTAAAATAAATCCTAAAAATTAAAACGAACTCAAATAAAAATATAAAAGTAATAAAAGTAAAAACTCACACACATCGGATTCGGGGTAGGTTTAGGCTCGGTTTGGGGTAGGCTAGGGTTACGTAATTGATTTTTCAGCCACAAATGAACACCAAATTGGCTCGAAATAGAGCTTTTGACACCGCAACTGCAATCAAGCCTGCACAATAAATAATTACGCGCATAAGACCCAATTTGTCGAGAATTAGCAACTAAAATACATCTATTCGGGGTATAAAATGTACACTTTTGGGTGCAGATCACACCACCCCCAAACAAAATATTACTAGTCCTTGAGCAAAAAGATAGAGAGAAAGAGAAAGACATGAAACCAAAAGTATAC
This sequence comes from Sambucus nigra, assembly GCA_949130495.1. NCBI lineage: Eukaryota > Viridiplantae > Streptophyta > Magnoliopsida > Dipsacales > Adoxaceae > Sambucus > Sambucus nigra. Next base: position 370,253,385 of record OX422219.1, read on the forward strand.
CACTTTCGCGGGCACTTGCGATTGCACTTAGCATGTGCAACAAGCCTTTAAACTTATAGGTTGTCCTACAGGACGAGTTTTGTCTCGTGATGATTTGCAGGGAATATACCCTCAAAATTCTTGATTTGCAAACGGCAGTCAATCTCTAATTAAACGTAGAATAATCGCACAATCCATCATAAGAGAAGTATTTTGAGAAATACAAGCTAGAAGTGTTTAAAAATTTATCTTGTGAATACACAAGGCACATCCTTTCTAGAACTCAACGTGTGTGTGTGAATCAGTCAAGGTCGAGTATCATGAGAGTAATTCTTAGATCGCCTTTTCGGAATCAATGCTTCAACTTCAAAATCTCACGGATATATCTATCTCAAACACACTCACGAGATTTGGGTAAGTGTATCGCTCCTGTGTGTGAGGAGGTGAGTAAATGTAAGCGAGGTCAAACGTCTCATACACATATAAGAAAGAACGAACATTTAGAAAGAAAAATGATCTCATGAAAGAAATTTAATCACTATAGTGAGAACTTCGAGTTATTCACCACGTTGAATTTCATTTGCCCGAACTCCAAGGGGAAAATATGGATGTATATGGGTGAGGGGAAATGAAATGGGAATGATGGTATAAGGTTAGGTAGGGTAGTGATGGATGGATATTTTGATGTATGGATGATGAACGGATGATGGATGAGTGATGGATGAGAAGAGTGTACACATGAGGAAAAAATGTCTTTATTTAACAATGACTAACTACAACCTCTCTTTTTCTTTTCTTTCTCTTTTTTCTCTTTTTTTTCTTTTTTCTTTTCTATTTTTATTCGAATTTTCTCTCTTTTTTTCTCTTTTTTCTCTGTTATACTCTCAACACTGAAGAAATTTTACATTTGAAAAAAAAAACTCTCTTTTTCTCAAAATGATGGATGATATATGAAAGCAAATGATAAATGGATGGTGTGGGGAATATGTGGGAATATGAAAAAATATGGGAAAGTAATGGGTGAAAATCTAGTGATATATCGGGACAAATTTCAAGACACATGTTTCTTACAACTCGAAAGTGATGTCGTTCTCAGTGATCAAGCCAAAAAAATTATGAAAAATAATGAGATCATATAACGATTTAAAGTGCGGACCCAAAAGAAGTTGAAACAACTTGTGACTCGGAGATTGCATAAAACTCTCGGAAAGGTGAAAGGCACAAATCTCACAAACTAAAGTCTCTACTAGTGATCCTTAAGGTTTTCTTGAGAATTGTAGTACTCTTCAACTCTAAACCGTATTGACGTGATTAGTGTGCAAATTTTGTTTAGTCTAGAAATTCATAGTGCAACAGGCCTTGTTACGTATTACATAAGTTATTTAGAAAAAACAATCCTCTAGCTTAATTCCTAAACTTCAAAGATGGATGATAAAAGATTCACTTCCATGAGTGAGATGAAAGGAATTGCACGATTTGATAAATTCCCCACCCCAAAACAAAAAGGAACATCATCCTCGATGTTAAGTAAAATGATTTTTAAAAGTGAGGGCAGAAGGGAGGAAAGAGATTACCATAATCAACCGCTAATGAAGTGTACAAATGTAGTCAAAATGAACCTGAATAAATGATAAGAGAAAAAATATGTGTACATGTCTATAAATATTGTAAAGCACAAGGTGATGTCAAACACCACCCTCAAACAGGATGAGACTCATACAAGAACAACGGGCTGCCTCCCGGTAGCGCTAAGTTTAATGTCTTTAGCCAGACCAGACCATTGTCACCCTAAAGATAAATTCTATCAACGAGCAAGGTGACAAAAAACTTAGGTGATGAAAATCACCCCCAAATAAGACTGAAGTGTCAGCCTTGTTGGATAAAGGCTAAAAGGGTCAATGCACTTGTATGGCAAAGTGCATCACAAGATGAAAAGCATCGGTGGACCAAGGGCGGGTGGGTATTAGGATAAGGGGGGGGGGGGGGATAAATAGGCACAGGTCACGAGCCATAATGAGTCGGAAGGTGACGGCAATGAGTACCTATAAGAATGGTTCTCTAGTTGGTGAGGAAGGCGAAAATGTTTGAAAGGTGGAATGGAGTGGGGATCATATAAATCACACGACCATTCTATGAATGGACAATGATAATGGTAGTGTCGTGGCACGCCAGGGAGATATTGATGGAAAAAATAAACACCACAAGAGAGTGGAGGGCTTAGAGTAACAAGCTCAGTGTCACGGAAGTGGAGAGTAGCACCACAAATACTCCCATGGAAGGGGGAGGGTGGTTTCAGGTTAGGATCTAAAAATATAGATGGAAACATGAAATGTGTAAAATCAAGATACAAACCAAGTGGTGGGGTGGAAGGGACAATGGGTGGGTCGGGTGGGATAAAGGGTGTATCGAGTGGGATAAAGGGTGGGGGGAGATGACCCAACTCAAGTGTAGGGGACACACACTCGTCGGGAGGAGTAAAAGAATAATCACAAGGGAGTGTGGTATCAAAAGATGGAGTGGTCAACTTCTCCACAATAATATCACCAATAATTTTGGTGGGTGGTTCAAACGAGGTACCAAGAGAGATAGAGGAATCACTAGAAATATTGGGATCAAAGGGAGCCATTCATGGTGGAATATGATCCATATCCGCAGAGGAAGAAACCATATCAGATTCAATTGGAGGATAGTAGTGAGCACTCGTAGCCGGAGCTAACCTAGGATGAAGTTGTTCCTCGGGAACACACACGGTGGGCTTAATGGGTGTAGATTTGGGCAATTTTTTAGATTCAGCGGGAAAAGGAACGTGAACCTCAAAGTGGGGTTCATGTGGACATGGTAAGATTTGATCAGACTCACAATCTTTGGATAAATCAACACAATTATCAACTTGAGGCTCAGACCATGGAATGGTCTCAACGTCTAGATTCTCAGGAGAATAGGGTTGGCCACACTCAAACTCAGTGGCACAAGACGACGCATCATCACTCCACGTGGAGGCAACACCGGGTTGACTTGGGTTGAAATCTGACTCTCTCGCACACTCAAATTCATTTAATCTTTGTTCAAGCCGTTGGAGAGCTTGAGTTTGAATTTTAGTGTCTTGCTCTAGCTACATGATGAAATATTGCAAGAGTTCCTCGAGAGCGTATGTGGATGGTGGTGGTAAAGTGATGGGTGGTGGTGGTGGTTGAGGTGGACACAACTCACTATTATCATGACTATATGGAGAATACTCAAAGGAAGTGTGTAGAACGGGGTAAAGTGTGTCATACACAGGAGAAGCATCTACGTGAGAGACAAAAGGCTGATAATTATGGGGTGCTTAGTGAGGGAACTGATCGGGATAGGGTGCACTTGGTGGCAATGAAAACTGTTGCAACGTGTGAGGATCCGCAACATCGGGTTGGGATTCATATTGCGTGGAAGGGTGATCAGGCCTCCACGAATAAATAGGGTACTCACACCACTCGGGGTTTGATACATCATGATAATAAGTAGGAGTGGTTTTCAAAACAGTGTCATATTGATACACATGTTCCATGGTGGGTTCGGATGTATATGAAAAATATGGACACTCATGGGACAATTGATCGGCATAAAAACAATGAGTGCATGGCGAAGCATGTGACGCGTTGATACTCGTCATCGGAGGCGGTGGAATGTAAGATGCCTGCATGGACGATGCATGTGTATCAACGGTGCGTGGTTGAGAGTTAAAGCCACGAAGTAAGGTATGGAGGTTCGACTCGGGCTCAACCTCAAACAAGCTTTGAGAGAATAAGAAATGGCCAAAGTAATCCCGTAAAGGACGTTCTTTGGCCATGAGGAGAGAATTGTTTTTTTAGATTTTTTTGAATTTTCTCAAAAAGAAAGAAAACATTTTTGGATTTTTTTGAAAATGAAATAAAGAAAATGTTTTTGGATTTTTTTGAAGAAAAGAGTGGAAAAAATATTTTTGGATTTTTTTGGAAGAAAAGAGCGGGAAAAAGAGGTGGACTCTTGATTTGGGCGAACTAACTAAAACTGACTACCGAAAGAATTGAATTGGACGCACAAAAGTCAAGGATAAATCCTAACTAGCACATAGTCAATTTTTTATCTTTAAGTTTAGGTGAAAGGGTAGTCAAATTTTAATTAAGTCCGCGGGCGATAAAAAATCACGGAATTATTTGAGTGATTGCCTTTGCAAAATGTTCTCCTATTAGTCTACCTAGTTGATTAATTTTAAATTTAATGATAGATAGGGTAGCACAATTTGTGTTAAGAAATAATCTTTCTTGGGTGTATACATTAGATCTATATTACCACATCATAATATCATAATATCCAGCTCTAAACAAACATTATCATTTATTTTTGAATTTTCTAGTCAATCTTTCAATTCTACAATTTGCTAATTATCAAAGTGAGATACTCTACATGCATATGGTGAAACCTGTTTCCTAATATTAATTACAACCCGAATCCAAAAATCTACATGGGGGCCTACACAAATAATTTAAGAAATAATTTTGAAATCAAAGTAAGCAAGAAAATTATTGTCTTAGAATGAAGGTGAAAACTCCTCTTCTTGAATCCTCCTCTTGAATCTCCAATTATCCCCCTTTTGTTGACCTTGGTATCTACTCTCTGTGGGTGGGGATGCTAGGATTTCTTTTGTTATGTAAATGGTATTTTTCAAAATCTTATTTAACTTATAAAAAACCTTAATCGTGAGTTTGGCCTAAATCCCCATTTTTGGACTGCCAAATGGGCCCCAGCCTAAAACCAAAATAGCCCAATAACCTCCCAAATGATATACTTATACTTCGAGACCTTTTTAAAGGTATAAAACACCTAAATGAGTTCATAAAGTCTCCCGAAACGCATCTCAATTATTTTTGTTCAACATAGACATTTTTATGGTCTTTAAACGACACGCAACCATAAGTTTATTAATGTATAATTTATTTTCACGGGTGAACTCATCACGCCCAATTGAGTCATGTAATTTGAAGCACCCTATACTCTTGACTCACTTGAGTCTGTATTATATAAGTGCTCATCTAGTTTAGAAATAGTGACAAAATTGTGTCATTTCTTAGAATCCAAAAACACCTCAAAGATTGGTTTAAAATTTATTCCTCTTGCTTGACTGATCAAGGTATATTAACCAACACTCACACACATTAGTATTTCATTAATACATCACATATTGCATATAATTAAGTGTGTGTATGCTGAGTGTGTTAATTTCCCTTAAATTAATTTTTTAATATTTTTTTGGGAATTTAAATTCTTTTAAAATCAAGGTTTTTCTTAATTAAAATTTGGTTTTAAAAGTATTGGGGTCAATTTGATATTTTGGTTTATTGAGGTTATTGGATAAAAGTTCACTTGGGTAGAATATAAAAGCGCCAGAGACTATAAGGGGTGCGGTGTAATTATTTTAAACACGCGTGTAATATCCAATCTTAGGCCAACACCTTTCAGGCTGATATCGACCCATTTTGTGTTTTCTCTTTGAGATATAAGGAGTGCGTCATTCCAGTCCTTGGATTGGTATTAATCAACAATCTTCATGTGTTCCTAGTCTATGCTGGTGAAACCAACTTAAACCAATCAGAAGCAGTTTAACCACCGCTTATTTTAAAACCATTGGATCAAAGTCAATCCTCCTAGACCAAATCGTAGCCATTGATTTTGAACTGATTTCTTGAATCTTTCCAGCCTCCTATAAAAGGAACCCTACCCTCAACTAAATGAGACTTTTGTCACTTCATATATTCGAGTGATAAGAGAGAGAAAAGAGAGAAGTGAGAAGAGAGAGAAGAGAAAGAGAGAAACCAGAGTTAGGAAACCCTAACACCAAATCATCCAAAACTATTTTCAAACCATAACCTCTTTCAAAACCAATATATACCAAACACAACCTTGAGTGTTTGAGAGTTTTGAGTGTTGGTTTGTTAGTTTTTTTTTGCTGTAACCTCTTTGTTCTCAGATCTTGTTTTCAACTTAAACATTTGATTAGATCTGTGTTTCTACTTTTATAGAAATCTTTGATCTAGTTGTTGCATGTTATAGTACACATAGATCTGCATCTCTAAGTTTCTCATCTTGAGAAAACTTGTGTTGATTTGTTTCTGTAAATGTTTTCATCTTTAAAATCAACAAAAACATTTTTTGTTTCTAATTCTTTTGAAATAAGACCTTCGACCTAGTTGGAATCGCACTTGGTGATTTTCAATCTCAAAAATATTTTCAAAACTTGAGATTGATTAAGATATTGATACGACTTCTGAGCAAGATAGCCGTGGATTCTTGGATTAAAATAAAGGTCACATAAGGTTTAAGTTTTCTAAGAAGAGAGAAATAGAAAATCACAGCATATAGATCTTATATGTAATTTGATAGGATTGTTTGTATAAATCAGCGTGAGTGTGTGTATGCATGTGTTAGAAAGAACCTTCACAAACACTATCACCCTACCACACTAAAAGTGTTGGTAACAAGATTTCAAGAACAAGAGTCCACATAAAGAACTGGAGCGAATTGGAAGTTAGCAAACTGGAGAACAATATCAACAATTAGAACTGCAGAAAAGTTAGAACCACACCAGTGGGTACATTCCTAAACTTGTAGAGGTTTTCTTGTGTGCATGTGTGTTATATAGTTTGTAACTGTTATAATTTGTTTTAGTGGAATTTTTGGTTTACTCCGTAGAGGGAGTCATGGATGTTTCCTCAGTTGGTTGAGGTTTTACCACGTAAAAAATTTCTTGTTCTTAATCTTTCTACATCTCCTCATATAATTCTTATGGTTGTGCTGAGTTTATGTTTTTTAAACTGATTTGCTAAACCTATTAACCAATCTTGAAGAGATCTCGTACATATTTTGTTAAACACATCTTGTGATTAATTTGATTTGATTTTAAGAAAAGATTTTCTTCAAAAAACTGTTCAGAGTTACTTAAATAGTTTAATTTTATATTAAATGGCTTTAGTAACAGTATTTCAATTGGTATGAGAGATTTGTAAACCTCTTTTAAAAGATCCTGTGTTTCTGAAATTGTTTTCTAAAAATCAAACATGGACGAGAAAAATGAAAGATTTGGTAACTTGACCAGACCTCCTCTCTTCGACGGAACCAATTTTGCTTACTAGAAAGTAAGGATGATTGCTTTCATTCAAGGAACCCTGGGAGACGATGTCTGGGACATTATTGAAAATGGTTACATTTATCCTACTAAACCAGCCACTAAAGGAAGTAATGAGAGGATTAAGAAAGTGTTAAGTGAGTTCACACAAGAAAAGAAGCAAGTTTCTCGCAACAGTAACAAAGGAAAGAATGCCATATTTATGTCCATAAATGAACATGAGTTCAAAAGGATCTCATCTTATGCCACTTTTAAGGAAGCTTGGGACACTTTGGTTACTTCCCATGAAGGTGACACTAGAGTTAAGGCTGCTAAAACAGAAATGCTCATTCAACAGTATAACTCTTTAATTATGTCTGACTTTGAGTCATTTGATGACTTTTATATGAATTTGACTGACATTGTGACCAAACTGCATGCTAATGGGATAACATATGACAGACATGAAATTGTATCTAAAAGTCTAAGATCATTACCACAGAAATTTGACAACAAAAGATATGCTATTGAGGAAATGTGTGACCAAAATCTCACTCCTGAATTACTCAGTAGTAAACTAAGAACTGTGGAAATGGAATTAGAATTTAAGAAACAATTGACCCACTCCCCTAGAAAACAGACTAGTTCCAATCTGAGTTTTTCTTCTAAGATAATTAAGCCTGAGCCTGAGCTTAACATTTCCAATTGTGACTCTGATGAGGAATGTGGCATAGAGAGTTTGGACAATCAGATTGCCTTGATGTCAAAACAATTTAAGAAAATTGTAAAGTATAGAAATAACCTAGCAAACAAACAAGGAAAGTCTAATTATCCAACTCACTCTAATCACAAACCTCTTGAGAAAGGTCAAGACAAACATCACAAGGAAATTCATACTAGACCTAACAAAGACCTTAAGAATATTGAATGCTTTAGATGTGGAAAACTAGGACACATAGCAGAAGACTGTAGAGTGAAAATGAACACTCATAATAAGAATACTAGGGCCAACATTTGCAAGACATGGGATGATTCAAGCGACTCTGAAAAGGAGGAACCTGAGTCATCTGATGTTTTTAATCCTTGCATGTGTTTCTTGGCTAAGATAATTTACAATGATGATATGCCTATGTATGAAAATGATGATAGTATCTCTACTCCTGCATTTGTGAATCATGCTACTACTGGTTTAGATGCTTTACTTTCTGAGAATATTATTAGTACAACCACGGGGTGTGTGAGTCATACGGAATGCGATAGTGACGATGTACATGGGTGCGTGAGTTCAACAAATGAATCCTTAGGGGTCAATCAACACACCACACTTAGCGACTCGAACACAGAAGACCTCCCTGATATTCACACACTTTATGCAAAAACTCTGAAGAAAAGCATTAGACTAGAGAAGATAGTGAAAGACCTCACTAAGAAACTAGTAGATCTAAGCCTGATGGTCAAACTTAATGCTGAAGACTATACTACCCAAAGTCTTACTTATGAAAATGAAATCAAAATGTTTGATCAAAAATTGAAAGATATGACTGAAACAAATGAAACTCTGGAGAAAAAATATAAAGAGACATTGTTAGAATTGGAACACACAAAAGAAAAGACAACAACTGTTTTCAAAAAAATTACAAAATTTGAAAATAACTCAAATTGCTTTGATGGTTTTGTTGATGATTCAAAAACCATTTCTGATCATCAAACTAGAATAGGGTAACCCCAATTTACAGACACAAACAAAATCTTTTGAATCTATCAAGTTTGTGTCAGGAAGCAAAAGACCTATAGAAACTGGCCCAGACTTTCATTCTCTAAAAACTGAGTTTGATTCAAAACAACAAAAGTTTGATTTTGAGGAATCAAGTTACTCTAAGCATGAAAATTCACCTAAGGCTAAATATGTATGCCCTCCAATTTAAAAGAGTGACTCTACCTTCAAAATTGTTCTACCTATGAATAAGGTTCAACCTATAAACACCTTAAAGTCTATGTTTAGAGACTTTCCTAAGGAGATACACTCTTTGAGCAATCTTTATTGCTCGTACTGCAATATATACGATCATTCTTTTGATGGATGTTATGCTAAAAGACTAGTTAAACCTGTCTGTAACCCTCTTGTTTATCAAAACTTTAACTATTCTAGGAGAAGTCGTAACAATTATGTTCTGGATAGAGAACCAAACAAAAACTCTAACTATAGGAAAAGAAAGACCAAACCTAAGAGAACATTTCCGAGAAGGATTCATAAACACTTTCCTAAGCCAATTGCTCATGTGTTTCATAAAATTCAAAATCATTCGTAAAAAAATTTTCAACAAAAATCGAATGCTCACAAATTTTATCAAATGAGAGCAAATAAGCGCAAAATGAAAACAAGAGCAATTTGGGTTAGAAAAGATGATCTATTACCCAATATGAAGTGTAACATTGTTATTACTGCTTTAAAAGATGAACACACCTCTTCTGGTTGGTACTTATATTCTGGATGTTTAAAACACATGACTGGTGATGATACAAAACTTTTAAACAAAACCATCTTTGATGGAGGAAAGGTAATTTTTGGTGATGGAGTATCATCTCAAATCATAGGTAAAGGAACACTCCAAAAAGAAGGACTACCTGTTCTCAAAAATGTTCTTCTAGTCAAAGGTCTTAAGGCTAATCTACTTAGTATCTCACAATTTTGTGACTCAGATCATATTGTTACCTTTTCAAAGAACAATTGCACAATTTTAAATGAAAAGGGTGAATGCATAATTACAGGATTCAGGACTCTTGACAATTGCTACACTATCATGAATAGTGTTGAAATCTGTAATGTTGCCAGAATGGATGACAATGAGATATGGCATAACAGGACGGGTCACATAAATTACGATAATATTAGTAGATTGTCTTCTCAAGAAATAGTTAGAGGTATTCCAAAAATCAAACCTATTTCTAATATTGTCTGTGGTTCCTATCAGGAAGGAAAAATTGTTAAGGCACCTCATAAGAAAGTCAAAGATATCCTTACGTCTAACCCCTTAGAGCTCATCCATATGGACCTAATGGGTCCCTCTCAGACTGTTAGTCTCTGTGGACACAGTTACATTCTTGTTATGGTTGATGACTTCACTAGATTTACTTGGGTAGCCTTCTTAAAACAAAATTCTGACACTTTTCAAAATTTTTTAAAAATACTTCTTCGTATTGAAAATGAGAAGGACACTCAAGTAAATAAAATTAGTAGTGATAGAGGTGGAGAATTCAAAGACACCAAAATAATAGAGTATTGTGACTATAATGGTTACAAACATGAGTTTAGTTCCCCTAACACTCCTCAACAAAATGGTATCGCTGAGAGAAAGAATCGTACTCTTCAAGAGATGGCGCGTGTTATGTTACATGCCAAATGCTTACCTAAGTATTTTTGGGTAGAATCTATTCGTACTGCATGTCACATTATCAATAAGGTATATCTTAAAAAGAACTCAAAACAAACTCCTTACGAACTTTGGTATAGGAAAAAGCCCAATCTTAAGTACCTTAGAACTTTTGGTAGTACCTGTTACGTCTGCAAAAATAAAGAACACTTATCCAAATTTGAGAGTCGTGGAGATGAAGCTATCTTTCTAGGATACTTGCCTAACAGTAGAGCCTACCGTGTTTATAATCTCTGGACTAAGTCCATAATGGAATCCATAAATGTAATTGTAAGTGACACTACTGTAGAGAGTAAGACTAGGGAATCAGCTATTGCGGAAGAGCCTACAAATGTTTTTGAAAATGACTCTCCATAAGTAGATGATTCCTTATCAATTGAGACTTCTGAAGTACCTAACTGGGTTTCTAAAGACCATCCCATAGACAACGTTGTTGGTAATCCTAGTGAACCTGTGCGTACAAGATCTCAATTAAGAAATTATGCTCATTTTGCATGCTTTGTCTCCCTTGTGGAATCAAGGAATGTAAATGAGGCATTGAATGACTCTCACTGGATTTCTGCCATGCAGGAAGAACTTCTTTAATTATTATTCATGATGTTTGGTATCTTGTACCTAGGCCTAATCACAAAAAAGGTTATTGGTACACGTTCAATTTTTAAAAATAAATCTGACGAAAGTGGGATAATCATTAGAAACAAAGCTAGATTAGTTGCTCAAGGATATACTCAAATTGAAGGAATAGATTTTAATGAAACTTTTCTCCTGTTACTCGTTTAGAATCTGTCCGTCTTCTCTATGACATAGCTTGCTACTTGCACTTTACACTTTACCAAATAGATGTCAAATCTGCATTCCTTAATGGAATATTAACTGAAGAGACCTATGTAGAACAACCAAAAGGTTTCATTGACCTTCAATATCCAAATCATGTATTTCGTCTTAAAAAGGCTTTGTATGGCCTAAATCAAGCTCCTAGAGCCTGGTATGAGTGTCTTTCCAATTTACTCTTAGATAAAGGTTTTAAGGAAGGTGGAAATGATCAAACTTTATTTGTCAAACATTTTGACAAACACATCATTATAACTCAAGTTTATGTTGACGATATCATTTTTGGATCAACTTCTCCCTCAGAAGTTAAATCTTTTTCTACAATTATTCACAAAGAATTTCAAATGTCTCTTATGGGGGAGTTACAATTTTTCTTGAAATTTCAAGTTAAACAAAATTCAGAAGGATTATTTATTTCCCAATCAAAATACGCTTTAGAGATTGTAAAAAAATTCGGCCTTGAGAGTGCTAAAGATTCCAAAACTCCCATGAGTACTATGGTAAAACTATCTAAAGATGAAACTGGAAAATCTATAGATCCAACTCTATATCGTAGTATGATAGGAACCTTGTTATACCTTACTGCCTCGCATCCTGATATAATGTATGATGTTTGTGTTTGTTCTCGTTATCAAAACAATCCTAAAGAGAGCCACCTATCTTCTGTTAAAAGAATTATTAAATACGTAAAAGGCACTCTAAATCTAGGACTTTGGTACACTAGTGATATATCTAGCACAATAATCGGGTACACCGATGCTGACTGGGCTGGGAGTACTGATGATAGTTAAGCACATCAGGAGCATGTTACTATATAGGTAATAATCTGGTAGTATGGAGTAGTAAGAAACAAAACTGCACTTCTCTATCAACAGCCGAATATGAATACATAGTCACTGGAAGCTGTTGTGCTCAATTACTTTGGCTTAAACAAATGCTAAGTGATTACGGTATTCAAGAAAAACAATTTCAACTCTATTGTGATAATCAAAGTGCGATCAATATCTCTAAAAATCATGTTCAACAATCGCGAACAAAATACATAAAAATAAGACATCACTTTATACGCGAATTGGTTGAAACTAAGGAATTAGAAATTAATTATCTTCCTACTGATTTGCAACTCGCAGATATGTTTACCAAACCTTTAGATTACAATAGATTTATTTTTTTGCGTAAATCAATATGTACGGTTTGTGCTGATTAAACTCTTTGGCCTGCATATTTTTCCTTTTGTTCATTTGAGACAAAATAGGGGAGAAATTTGAGTCTTTATAAGTTCATTTTTTCTTACATACTTCTAAAGAGCTTGATCTTAGTGATTACTTGCAGGATTCTATACAGTTATTCTCAATAGTTGTGATATGGTATTTAATTATAATTAGTTGAGTTATGTACTTTTCTGTGGAAATGGGTGGATAGAACTTTTATAGGCATAAGTTTTTCTTATTTTTTGTTGCACTACGAGTCCTAGATAACTCAAAGGAGATTTTGTCTCATATTTCCAAAGGGGGAGATTGAAGCACCCTATATTCTTGACTCACTTGAGTCTGTATCGTATAAGTGCTCATCTAGTTTGGAAATAGTGACAAAATTGTGTCATTTCCTAGAATCCAAAAACACCTCAGAGATTGGTTTACAATTTATTCCTCTTGCTTGACTGATCAAGGTATATTTACCAACACTCACACACACTAGTATTGCATTCATACATCGCATATTCCATATAATTAAGTGTGTGTATGCTGAGTGTGTTAATTTCCCTCAAATTGATTTTTTAATATTTTTTTGGGAATTTAAATTCTTTTAAAATCAAGGTTTTTCTTAATTAAAATTTGGTTTTAAAAGTATTGGGGACAATCTGCTATTTTGGTTTATTGAGTTTATTGGATGAAAGTTCACTTAGGTAGAATATAAAAGTGCCAGAGACTATAAAGGGTTTTGTGTAATTATTTTAGACACGCGTGTAATATCCAATCTTATGCCTACACCTGTAAGACTGATATCGACCCATTTTGTGTTTTCTCTGTGAGACATAAGGAGTGCGTCTTTCCAGCCCTTGGAATGGTTTTAATCAACGATCTGCATGTGTTCCTAGTCTATCCTGGTGAAACCAACTTAAACCAATCAGAAGCAGTTTAACCACCGCTTATTTTAAAACCATTGGATCAAAGTCAATCCTCCTAGACCAAATCGTAGCCATTGATTTTGAACTAATTTCTCGAATCTTCCCAGCCTCCTATAAAAGGAACCCTACCCTCAGCCAAATGAGACTTTTGCCACTTCATCTATTCGAGTGAGAAGAGAGAGAAAAGAGATAAGTGAGAAGAGAGAGAAGAGAAAGAGAGAAACCAGAGTTAGGAAACCCTAACCCTAAATCGTCCAAAACTATTTTCAAACCATAACCTATTTCAAAACCAGTATATACCAAACACAACCTTGAGTGTTTGAGAGTTCTGAGTGTTGGTTTGTTATTTTTTGTTGTTGTAACCTATTCGTTCTCAGATCTTGTTTTCAACTTAAACATTTGATTAGATCTGTGTTTCTACTTTTATAGAAATCTTAGATCTAGTTGTTGCATGTTATATTACACATAGATCTGCATCTCTAAGTTTCTCGTCTTGAGAAAACTTGTGTTGATTTATTTCTGTAAATGTTTTCATCTTTAAAATCAACAAAAACATTTTTTCTTTCTAGTTCTTTTGAAACAAGACCTTCGACCTAGTTGGAATCACACTTGGTGATTTTCAATCTCAAAAATATTTCAAAACCTGAGATTGATTAAGATCTTGATACGTCTTCTGAGCAAGACATCGGTGGATTCTGGGATTAAAATAAAGGTCACATAAGGTTTACGTTTTCTAAGAATAGAGAAAGAGAAAATCACAGCATATAGATCTTATATGTAATTTGATAGGACTGTTTGTATAAATCAGCGTGAGTGTGTGCATGCATGTGTTAGAAAGAACCTTCACAAACATTATCACCCTACCACACTAAAAGTGTTGGTAACAAGATCTCAAGAACAAGAGTCGACGTAAACAATTGGAGCGAATTGGAAGTTAGCAAACTGGAGAACAACATCAACAAACAAAACTGCAGAAAAGTTAGAAGGACACCAGTGGGTAAATTCGTAAACTTGTATAGGTCTATTTTGTGTGCATATGTGTTATATAGTTTGTAACTGTTATAATTTGTTTTAGTGGAATTTTTGGTTTACTCCGTAGAGGTAGTCGTGGATGTTTCCTCAGTTAGTTGAGGTTTTACCACGTAAAAAATTCCTTGTTCTTAATCTTTCTACATCTCCTCATCTAATTCTTATGGTTGTGCTGAGTTTATGTTTTTTAAACTGATTTTCTAAACCTGTTAACTAATCTTGAACAGATCTCATACATATTTTGTTAAAAACATCTTGTGGTTAATTTGATTTGATTTTAAGAAAAGAGTTTAAGATTAATTTGATTAATTTGATTTGATTTGATACTTAAATAGTTTAATTTTATATTAAACGACTTTAGTAACAGTATTTCACAATTATATAATCATGAATAAAAATTTGTTTTCCATTTAAGTCTTACTCATTTAAATTTAGATCCATCCGATTTAATTTTATTCTCAAAATTAATCCAAAATTTTAAATTAAATCCCGTCACAATATTTTATTCCAAAAATACGGGATATTTATATTCTTTCCCCCTAACAATGAAATTCTATCCTCGAAATTCATTGAAGCGTAACGTTACATTTTAAGCCGCACCATTATCGCAAGTTTTACACCCAATTAGTCCATACTCATATCCCTTGAAAGACAAAGAAAATGCTCATCCATGCCTAACATAACATCACTCGGGTGCCCATATATGACACATTACATGCACACACACACACACACACACACACAAATATCAAATATGGATGACACCTATACATCCAACATGAACCATACATACCATGCATATCCAAAAAGCAAAGTATGTCTCCACATATGTAAAACATAAAAAGTAAACATCTTAGTATCCAACTTCCCGCAACTCTTGAGTTTTGCCAATTTCGTGCATGGGGCATATTGCAAGAGAAATCCAAACAAGGAACCCTCTCGATTAAATCCAAATATAGCCTTCTCGACTTGACCATAACATTCTAGTCCATTAACATATCATGTTTATTGAATCATTATCCTACGATTATTTCCCGATTAAATGTTAAGCCCCATTTGTTGCCACCTTGGCTCACTAGTCAATCAACGTGATTTATCATTCATTCATATACATGTGTGTCATTATTCCCAAACTACCTTACCAATTTAAGTACCACTTTCCGTATTTAGCTTCCCTTAACTCAAGATTTATTCCTCTTAGATCATTAATAATTTACACTTCTTGTTTCCTTTAACTCTAAGGTTTATATGTACATATACAAGGAGTCAACTAATATGTGTAGGTAGTAACACCTATTTACAATCGCACCCAATATCAACCATCATGACTTAGCCCACTAGGCTTAGGATACATTTTTTCTTAGTGTTTTTATATGATAACAAATTCAGGGAGCTAACCATCAATCATACTCTCAAGTATTAAATTTATCTTTAATAAGTACTTATTTTATTCAAGGTTAAATCGTATTAATCATATTATTATTATCGTATATTTTTGGGTCTTATCATCATTGCCCCGCCCTAAAGCTATCTACTCGCTTAGGTCTGTTCTCAGTCTTATAACGCATCATATTCTTTACTTTAATTCAAGAACCTACAACGAATTATTTTAATTAAGTAGTTAACTTATACTCTAAGATATTATGCATGGAAGGCTATTTACGTACCCATCCCGATTAGACTGGGTATTTAAGTTCATACAAATATCATTATCTTGGAATAAGTTTCCATCCTTCACTTGAATGAGAACGGTCTCGCACACCCTTTCGTAGAAAAATCATAACTAATTAAAAAAAATAAGAAAAATAAGAGGTTGGTACCCACGCGATCGTAATGAAAAGATCTACAATTCCATGTCCTGACTAAGTAGGGGGGTCGAACTAGTTCGCAATGGGGACCAAACCGATTTGTCCACCACAATGCGCCCTGATCTGCTATTTTCTCATGACGGGATTTTCTCAACAAAATTAATATGTCTCTCCAATCTTCAAAAGGGTTCAAAAACTTAATATATAGGATTGATATAATCTTCAAAACGACATGGGATCATTCTAAACATGATTCGTCATCTAAATTATTCTTAAACCAAAATTAAATATTCAAGAACTATCAATAATTTCTACGCATGCAAGTTTTAAAGTTTTGTCTTAAATCTCAACAATTATCTTTTTCCAAAATATGATATCAATCCTACAACATGATTTCAACAATCAAATCAATATATTACATAACATCAATTCATATCTAACATGGGATTTATGGTAATGATAAAATTTATCTTTGGCTTGCAAAATGAGTTTGTGTATTGGAAGTGACTTTCAACTTAGAAGTATTTATATGGGTTATACGCTGATGAGGGCATAACTTATGGGATGGATATATGGGATGATTAGTCGACGATGGGTTTATTTTCGTATTAAGGATATTAGTGATGAGAAGTAAATTGGTCACTCAAAGTTCTGGGATTTTAGAATATGAATTCATTGTTAATATACATGATTAATCACCCTGAGTTGGTGAACTAATTATTAGAGATTCATTTGGGGGAACATACATCAGTAGGAACCTAGGAAATCAGGTTTTGCTTTAGAAAGTGTAAATCCCGTATAGAGGAAAAACTGGGAAAATGGGTTTCGGAGGAGCGCAAATGTCGAGATTTGAGAGAGGTTGGATTCTAGGACATTTTAGTTATTGTTCTTGGTATTATCACACTGGAAATTTATCTGGATTTAGTGTATCTCTTAGGCATGAGGAAACTTCGATTGGCAATTGGAACAAATTGGAATTTACATGATTACCGTAAACATTTATTTTTATTCTTCCCTATTAATCTTGGGCCGATGGATCTCAATAACTGACTAAGCCGTGCAGTAGTGTATCAAGAGGGTTCCTTGTTTGGATTTCACTTACAAGATGCCCTACGCACGAAATTGATAAAAGTCGAGAGTTGAGGGAAGTTTGATACTAAGATGGTTATTTTCTTTTTACATGTACATATGTGGTGGTATATTTGATGTATGGATATGCTTGGTGTGAATGGTTAAAATTGGGTGTATATGTGTCATTCATATTTGTTAATGATGTGTGTGTGTGTGTGTGTGTGTGTGTGTGTGTGTGTGTGTGCATGTAATGTAAAATATATGGATGCCCAAGTAGTGTTATGATAGACACGGATGAGCCTTTGATTTATCTCATGGGATATGAGTATGGACTAATTGGGTATAAACTTAAGATAATGGTACAAATTAAAACGTGACTTCTTACCGTAACGAATTACGAGGATGGAATTCCATTAGTAGGAGGGGAGAATGTAACACCCCTCATTTTTATGAGTATTAAATTGAAGTTATATTGATTTAATTAAAATTGTGGGAATTATTAATTGGATGCAATAATTAAATTAATCCTTATTTTGACGTAATAATTAAATGAGCATTTTAATTAAATTAGAATATTTATTTAAATATGTTATTTCATAAATGTGGCATGCATGTTATGATTTTTATAGTATGACGATATATTGTGAATAATGAAGATAGTCGCGAAGAAATTGATGACTAGTTGATTTAATTAAGTCGTATTAAGGATATACATATATGATCATGATGGAACATACAAATAAAGGTATAAAGTGTTTATAGACTTTTAAATGTAATTAGATGACTTAAATATGCATCTTAAGTGTTTAAAAATGGACCTATGGGTTTGGTAGGACCTTGGGTAGAATTTTGGGTCAAACCGGGTATGTATAGAAACCTTTTTAGGGGCCTTAGTCACATTGGGGAACTCCGAATTTAACCTAATTAAAATTATATGTAAAAGAGGTTAGATCAACCCTATGGTTCCATAACCACCCCACATCACTTTTGGAGGACACACATATTGGGAGAGGGGAAGAACTACCCTAGGAAGAAGGAAAGAGAGGTTCCTCTACTAATTTCAGGCAAGGATTGTCTTGCCATTCTTATTCAAAATGCTCTTTCTTGTATTAATGCTCAATCCATGCATAGAATAGGATTTGAATCATGATCTAGGGCTGCATATCCAGAGGTTCTATAAATTGTGCAAGAATTGATAAAAATTGGATGATCCATATGTAGATCCATAAATCCCATGTTAGATACGAATTGATGTTATGTAATATATTGATTTGATTGTAAAAATCATGTTGTAAGATTGATATCATATCCCAAAAAAAATGTTCAGATTTCAGATGAAACTTTAGAACTTGCATGCTTAGAAATTCTTGAGAATTCTTGAGTATCTAATGTTGGTTTAAGAATGATTTAGGCGTTGAATCATGTTTAGAATGATTCCATGTCTTTTTTAAGATCATATCCATCCTATATATATTAATTTTTTGAAGCCTTTTAAAGATTGGAGACACATATTAGTTTTGTCGAAAAAATCATGTCATGAAAAAATAGCAGATCTAGGCGCACTAGGATGCCCGAACCGGTTCGGTCCCATTACGAATCGGTTCGATTACCCTGCTTAGTCAAGACATGGAATTTTAGATCTTTTCATTACGATCACATGGACGCCAACATCGTATTTTTTTAATTAGTTATGATTTTTCTACGAATGGGTGGTCGAGAACGTTTTCGTTCAAGTGGGGATAAAAACTTGTTCAAACATATTAATGATAATTTTATGAACTGAAATACTCAGTCTAATCAGGATGGGTACGTAAATATCCTTACATGCATAGTATATTAGAGTATAAGTTAACTACTTAATTAAAGTAATTCGTTGCAAGTTCCCAAATTAAAGTAAAGAATATGATGCGTTATAAGACTAAGAGTAGACCTAAGTGAGTAGATAGCTTTAGGTAAGGGAAAGGATGATAAGACCCAAAAAGATACGATAATAATAATATGATTAAGATGGTTTAAGCTTGAGCATGGATAAGGCAGTTCGGGTCTAGCATGAGCAACCTTAAGCTCGGCTCACCCAACCCGATTTATAGCGCTACTCCCGGGTTGGGTGAGCCGGGGTTAAGTTTGCTCATGCTAGACCCAAACTATCTTATCCATGCTCAAGCCCCAGCTACACTTTTCCACCTAAGCCCGAACTCGGCTCATTCATATTTCGAGCTTCAGGCTCGATTTCAATTTGTTTTGTTAAAAAAAAGTTTGAATTAGTGTTTTTTTCTTGTGTTTCCATCATGGAGAAAATGTACAAACAAAAGTCTAATTGATATTTCTTAAAAAATAAATATATAATTATGAAATGTATTAAATTAAACTAAGGTAAGTAAGAATGAAAACCTACAAAAACTAATTAAATTTCATACATATAAATTAGTTAACATAAATATGCGATATTATATAAAATAATTTATTTATTTATTTATATATTCAAAGTTCAGGCTTTGGGCCCAATTCGGACTTGGCAATGTTCGGCTCAACCTCAGCTCAAAATTCATTCGGGCTTGAAATTTTAGCTCAAGCTCGGCCCGGCTCAAACTCAAATAAACCTCGGTGCAAAAATATCGGGCTGAACGGGCGAACTTCAGGCTTGTCCGACTCCATTTACAAGCCTACTTGAGAGTATGATGGATGGTTAGCTCCCTAAATTTGTTATCGTATAAAAACACTAAGAAGAAATGTATCATAAGTCTAGTCGGCTAAGTCAGGATGTTTGGTATGGGTTGCGATTGTAGTTAGGGTGTAACTACCTACACATATTAGTTGACTCCTTATATATGTATATATAAACCTTAGAGCTAGAGGAAACAAGTAGTGTAAATTCTTATTGATCTCATAGGATAAAATCTAGAGCTAAAGGAAGCTAAATACGGAAAGTGATAGGTAAGGTAGTTCGGGAATAACGACACACATGTATATGAATGAATGATAAATCATGTGGATTGATTAATGAGCCAAGGAGGCAACGTATGGGACTTAACATTTAATCGGGAAGTAATCGTAGGATAACGATTCAATAAAGATTATATATTAACGAACTAGAATGTTATGGTTAAGCCGAAAAGCCTATATTTATATGGAGGGACTACACCTAAACAGGGACTTAGCAAGTGTTCTGAACACTTGCAAATGCCGTTTGCAAAAATTTTGCTAATGTCCAAAACGTTGCATGTTTTATATGCAACCGTTTATCAGGAACAAATTTCTGTTATGGAAAACCGTTACAAAAAAAATTGCAAGTGTTTTAAACAATACACAAAAATCAAAAAATGACTTGAAATCAAAGTAATAAAATCGAATGTATCGATAAAAAATATAAATTAAATGCACAAGAATCCCTCGCTTACAGGAACAACACCAATCCACCAGAAACAACCCAAACCAGGCGACTCCAAACACCCAGACGCTAATCCTATATGAAGTAGAAGGAGGCGAAGATGCTGGAGAGGATCCACTTTCCACGTCAGCAGGGGCAATATCGAGAGATGGAGCCGGAGCTGGGGTTGGAGGTATATCTGTCCCAAAAATTACTTCAGGAAGAAGCACCTTATTGATATGGATTAGTTGAATGCACATCACTACTCACTCTCGTGTTGGTCCAACCCGACCCTAAGAGCACAACCTATAAAAATAGAAAAATAATCACTTTCAGAAAAATGAATGTGACAAGAAACAACTTATTATCATGTGAAACTATTTGGGGGTCACTGCTTGTGTTCTAACACGTCCACAGTTTTCCAAAAACTAAACCGGAAACAAAAATCTTACCATTTTCTCTCTCCCGACTAGGCCTGTCAACGGGTCGGGGCCGAATCGAGTTTAGAGAGATCCAGATCCGTGTAATCGGGTCTTCATTGAGTTCGGGTCCGGGTCCAGATTCGGATCCGAGTCTTCATCGAGTCTACAATATTGAATCCAGATCCGGATCCGTTTGGATCTTCGGATCTCGGGTTCAGGTCCGGATCTGGCCAATATATACATTTATTTTATATTTATTTTATATTATCCCCCTTCTTTATTTTTTAATCTTAAATTAAAATATTTGGTAATGTATTATAGAATATTATTAGTATAAATAAAACATATATTATTCATATTTATTATATTTATTATATACATAAATATATATATTTATATATATATTACTTACATGTTATATTGATAAGATATATTTATAAATATATATAAATTTATAGTATATGTACATATATTTAAAAAATAATAATGTACGATCCGGGTTGGGTCTTCGGATCCGGGTCTTGTATAAAATCCAAACCATACCCATTTAATAAACCGGGCTTCGGGTCTCAGATCTAAAAAAATATGTTTAGACCTTATTATATGGATTGGGTCCGGGTCTAGACCCGGCCCATTGACAGACTACTCCCGACACAATTCAAGCAACCACAGAAGCCGTAAAGCAGCAAACGATAAAATTTTCCCATTTTCTTCGAGGAGAGAATCCCAATTGGAACCATTTTATGCAGACAATTTTTCAACAACAAAATAGAGTAACTTTTGTTTTGTTAATAGACACTTCTTGATCATCGTAACCAACCCCATCAACCTGTTTAGACAAATCTCTTAGGTCAGCTTTATCTTGATTGTTGTGAGGTGGATATGAGATGACTGAGAAACCATGAACTGAGAAATTGGGAGGATCTGCATTTGTCAACATCATCAAATTTTCACATTTTCCTTGCATATATCTAGATCCTTCCATGCATGTAACATCTCACCAATTGATTCATCATCACTATGGCTCATAACAAAACCTAAAAGCTGCTTTCGAGAATTGATATCCGTGTTTTCAAGGGTGGGACCTCTAGCCAGTGCAGCACAAAAGTCCCAAACGGAACCATGGCCTTTTTTGGCTAAAACACGACAGAGATCAAAAGCCGGTTGCAGATCTCCTGCAACTGTTTCTTCTCTAGAAATAGCTTCTTGGACGGCTGATATGTCATCGTTAGAGCTCAAACCGAGAAGTTTGACAATTTCAATAAGTTCATCAACGTTTAGATATGATCCACCTTGATTTGTGATTGCCAATTTAATGATTTCCATTTGATCTTTAATTTTCTTGAATGGAACCGGAAGAAGGTACACTCTATGATTTGGAAGTTTATCAGTAAGTGCTTCAATGATATCTGCCTTTGCCCTGACATTTCTACTACTTGGAAATATATTCAGACATTCCTTAGCCTTCCATACCTAACACAAATTCCAGTAGCTTGATCAGTAATATAATTAAAAAATATATTATTCACTCTACAAAGGTTATATAACGTTTAGCCCCTAGAAAAATATTCTATGTAGTTTTTAACCCACCTTATTTTTAAAACTAACCAAACGCCCAATAGTGACATTATAAACACAATAGACATTAGCTGTGAACACTTGGACAGCTGATGGGGTGGACAAGTCTGACATGATACTGTCATGTCAGCTGTCCAAGAATGTGCTAAAGTCACTCTAGGAACTAAAAATTATATTTGAAAAATGTTAAGACTAAAATTATTTTAAAAAGAAATCAATGACTTTTTTAAAAAGACCCCGTGAAGTCGAAAAGTAACTATTATGGTGCAATAGCAATTGTTCCCAAATTATATTAAACAGCTCTCATGAATACTTTTAGCATAATATAATCGTCCAAGATAATAATAAGGTTGATACTTCTGAGAAAAAATAATCTCTTGCAGCTTGAATGATAAGACTTTCAACGTTATCTGTTGCCAAAGCAACTAATGCAATACCTTTCAAATAGTTCCTTGCAAGTGAAATTTTTCCATCTTTCAACAGTCCACTGCAGAATTCCATCAGCGTGAACTCTAGATCTAAGAAAGGAAACGCCTTTTCATGCAGTGATTGTAAATCACGCCACATGTTTGCCCAATCAATATCTGATTGGCCCAGCTGGCCCCGAATAAATTTTGAAAGTATAAGACGAATAATCTGCTTTACTCCCTTGTCATCTGAATGTGCCTCTAGTAAAAAACTAAATGTTAAAATGTGATACTAATTCCTATAATAGCCTAGAATATTCTAGATAATTCCTAGAATATTCTAGATAAATCCTAGAATAGTGTAGAATATTCTAGAATATTAGGGAAGTATGTAGGCTTCTAGAATTTTCCCACAAGGAGGTGGGAACCTTCTAGAGAATTAATCTACACCATTGATGAACTTTAATCTCCACCATCCATTAAGGAGGTGTGATGCCTATAAATAGGTGGTGAGGTCATTTGGCCAAACCATCTCAATCCAAACTAAGCATTGTATCATCAAGTCTAATAGAAAAACTTTCCTTCTTTTCTATACTTCCAAATTCTCTTCAATATTTCCCTCCAAATTCTTGGTTGCCCATATCTAGCTGACACGACTCAGAATGTGTCTCTAAAGTGTGTACTCTCAAGTCGAGTATCGATCCTCAGGGAAAAAGGACAACGGAGTTATGACGACGGGATAAGACGGATGAATCCTAACTTCGACTCTAAGGAAAAAAGGAAAAATTAATTTGGTTTTTGGGATTGATTAAGCTAAATGCAATTATGAATTTATGATGAAAAATGCAACTAACTAAATTACCTAGATTATGAATGAAGAATTAAATCGAAACTGTTTAAACTAAATGATCAGAAAACAGGATGGGAATACAATCCCCCAACCCTAGTGTAGTGCAGTGACAACGTCAATCATAAATTTATCCGATTAATCTGACCCAGAATTTAGGACTCCCAAGCATTATGTATACGAGGTTCAAGCCCGCTTCATACCTAATCTGAGGATGAGTAACTCGGTATCGCAATAATTGCACTCAAATTGTACTCTAAATCATCACGAGTACCCAGAGGTAAACGAGATATAAAGATCCACAATTATTATGTAATTGTGCGATACGATCAAAATTAATCATTAAATTCACCGGATTAACGTTATACACATGCACTAACACATCAGGTTGGGTTCATGCATCCCAACCTTTAAAACCTAGCCGGACATGTTAAATTGACTAATGCATGAAATACTAACGTTGCATGTGTAAGAATTCATGATGTAAATAGATTGAAGCATGTAAATATGTATTATGAACGCAATAATGAGTTGAATCGAATATGAAAACTAAGCATGCAAGAACAACGACAAGAATCTAGAATCTTGAATTAAAACTTGAAAAACAAATTCGTAACAATTAAATCTTGAAGCAATTAATTCCGTGGATGTTCCTAGATGTTAGTCTCTTCTTTTTCTCTCAAAAACTGACTAAAACTAGCCCTAATGGCTGCTCCTAAGTTGTTGCCTATGTTCCCCACAATTTTGGAGAGATTTAACCTAAAAGGGGTCTTGGGAACCAATCAGAAAAAAGGACAAAATTCGCGCATCAGGTAACCCGAACCGGTTCGTGGTGTACCGCGAACCGGTTCATCCCCCCAAACCAGTTAGGCCTGGGGTTCGCGAATGTATGTTGGCCTGGAGTTCAACACTTAGTATTTTTTTCTTGCTTTCTTGTCTTCCTTTCTTAGATTTTTCTTCAACTTCAACTGAGCATAACTTATCAACCGTAGCTCAGATTTGGGTGTCGTTTCTTCCAGTGTTCTTGTTATTCCGAGCTATTCAACTTTCCAGTTGACTTCTCCTTCCGGATTGGGCTGCAAAATTACCGAATTGCCCTTGAACTTGCCTTCTTAGATTTTTTTGCATTATCTTGCTTCCTCTTTTGCAGTGCTTGCATAATTAACCTATAAAACCAATAAGAGAAGCACGAAACACGAAATACTCGCCAACGAAGGTTAGTAGCATAAATGTGAATCAAATCCATATATGTTACATCACTCGGGTTCACAAATATACTGAAATTAGGGGAATAAATATACAATATTTATGCCCAATCAAACCTCCCTAACTTAGAACTTTGCGCGTCCCGAGCAATGTAAAAGAATGAAAGTATGAGTTAAGGACTCTTCAAAGACTTTATTGGGATAGAGCATCTCTTTCGCGGGTAAGAGATTGCATTTAGCGCATGCAACAAGCCTTTAAACCCCTAGGTTACCCTAGTAGGACGAGTTGTGTTTCGTGAGGGCTTGCAGTGAATATACCCACAAAATTCGACTCAAAGAAAATTCAAAATATGCAAAAATTGTGCAATTCAAACTTTTCCAGAAAATAGTCATCATCAAGTCATATTTACGAGTCTCAAACCGTAGTGTGTGTGTGCGAAGCCGAAAATATAATCGCTAATTTGAACCGATTGATCATTACGTTACTTATTCAAAAGTTCATTTTGATTTCAATTTCTCACGGAATGCTCTCACAAACGAATATCTCGGATTATGGCTATTCTCTCGGCATGCGCGATATAAAGAGTAAATGTAATGGAAGAAAATTCACGCATACAATTAGAAAGACGGAAATTTTATGGTGAAAGGATCTCATCAATGGATTATGATTTTAAAAACGGGGACATTGCCTCTATTTCGTGCACTTAACCTCTTATATTATCTTTTGGTGTCTTAGCTCTCCATGCGGTAATCAATTTTTGCAATTTGGACTCGGTTAGGACTTTTTCGAGTTGTAGGTTGCATTGGGTAATGTGAAGGAGGTAGGGAAGGTTGGAATTGGAAAAGTCATTCGCGATGTCCATTTGTGCATTTTTCGGGCTATTGCTCATTTTTTCTTCTTTTCTTTTCTTGTTATTTTTGTTGAGCATACTATTTTGTTTCTTGCCCCTTTATATGCACTTTTTGGACTTAAATTCTGAATTTTCTTCACTTTTCACAATTCCGTCTATTTTGAGTTTTTCGGGTTATCAAACGAAAGGGAAAATTATTCGACTCAATTTGGGTTGTAAAGGGTAATTTTTTGCTACTTTTTTTAGCCAATATTTTTGGGTGACAAACGAGGGCCTACTTCATTGTCCAAAATGCCAATTGCGTTACCATATGCGTTTCGAGGTGAATTTAAGTTTAGAGACTAATTTGGCACGTTTTTCAAGGCAATATTGCACACATTTTTTTAAAACCGATCAAAATGAAAGGATTGAGATCTTTGACAACTTATGAAGCACTAAAAAGAACTTTGAGTTAACAATTAACTCGGATTGATTTAAAAACTCGCAAAACGTGATAGGCTCGAATCTCACCGGGTTTGTTAATCTCCACATTTATTCGTTAAGTCGTCAATTTTCGCTCAATTTCCATCTTTGGTCAATTTAGGCTTTGTGTATGTTAGATGTTTAAAATTTGAGACTCCAATTCGACTTTTAATGATATTTTTGAAAAATTTGAATTCCAATTTTTATTTATTTTGAACAAAAATATTTTTGGATTTTTCAAAATTTTATGATTTTTTTTTTGAAAATTTTTGGGCATTTTGAAAATTTGTGAAGTTTTAGAAATACGCACTTGTGATCCCCCCTAACTTAGACTTTTGCATTGTCCTCAAGTAAAAAGGACGAAAATCTAACTCAAAGCGAATAATAAGTGCGGAAAAATAAAACAAACAAATATGAAAAATGCAACAAGACACTATATGACACTCATGCATGACTCAAAAATACAACAACAATCACCCCATATGCGTCGGGGGTGCGACGACCTCTCATCTCTCCACAACCTCACCCGACCCCACTCACGGGGTTTGATGTTCTCCTTGTCTCTCCCGTCCTAGGATTATAAGCTAACAATCGGAACAAGTTGGGACCTCGCCCACAGATAAAGGATAGACCGGGAGGCTCACCGTGATCCTCGTGATGCTGGCTCAAAGTGTGATCTGCGTGCACTGACTCGAAGGGAACACCTAGGTTTCGTTCAATTTTTAAGATGCATGGGTCGGGTTCTAAGTCAGATGAACCACAACTTTTCTCCTCACTTGCCTTCGGGGCCTCTAGTGTCGTGGGTGGATTGTCACAACGAAGGAATCCATCAATTTTTACTTTCAATTCACTTTCGTCTAAGTGACTACATGAATCCAATAGGGATTGGCCTTCAATAGTAATACTTTCATCCACCTACCCGAATTCTCTTTCGAATTCTTCCATGCTCAGGTCTCCTAATTCTCTCTCTCGAGTAGTTCCTACGTCCTCTCTTACTTGCTCGATCTCCAACTCCACCAGTTTTCTCTCTTCTAACCCCTCTCTCTCTCTTTCAAATGTGGTCACTACACACCTCTCCCCCATTTTTCTATCATTGTCACAACTACCACTATTACTTGATGAAATAGGGCACACCCCTAACGGCTCTCTCTTATGGGACCCCTCATTCTCATGGCTCGACACTAAGCAGGACCCTAGGGCATCTCCATAATCATTTTCCTCACTGTATTCCTCTATGATCTCATCGACGAAGCTCACTGCGTGAAGGTCATCTTCTTCCCCCGTATGTTGGGCGACATGGAAGATGTTGGTCTCTAAGGTCATGTTCCCAAAGGTGAGTTGCATTCGCCCATTCCGAGTATTGATGATTGCGTTAGCCGTAGCTAAGAAAGGGCGCCCAAGGATGATGGGAACATGGTAGCTCGAGTTAAAGGAGGGCTCCGTGTCCCAAATGACAAAGTCTACCGGGAAGTAGAAAGTGTCAACTTGGACGATCACGTCCTCAACAATGCCTCTTGGGATCTTCACGGTTTGATCCGCTAATTGGAGAGTGACCTTTGTGGGCTTCAGGTCGCCCAAGTCAAGTTGCCTATAGATGGAGTAAGGGAGGATGTTGACACTTTCTCCCAAATCAAGTAAGGCTTTTTCGATTTTGTTTTCTCCAATGATGCAGGAAATGGTGGGCGCACCCGGATCTTCAAATTTAGGTGGGAGATCATTAAGTAGAATAGAGCTCACATTCTGTGCTAGAAAGACATTTTTCTTTACCTTCATCTTTCTCTTTACCGTCAATAAATCTTTAATGACTTTTCCATAAGCTGGAATTTGCTTAATGGAATCGAGGAAAGGTAAATTCAGCTTAACTTGTTTTAGCACGTCTAGCACGTCATCACGTGGGTTTCCTTTATATGAAGGAATCAACCTTTGGGGAAATGGTGACGCGATGGGTGGTTTCACTACGACCTCAGGCTCACTAGTATCGTCTTTATCACTCTCATTCAAGGGGACATCTTCGGCCTCTTTCGTGCCGGGCGAAATCTCCTTGTCTTTAGGTATGTCCCGTGGGGGAGGTGACAAGTCAACTACCCTCCCACTACGTAGAGTGGTAATTGCGCTGCATTGCTCAGGATGGTCATGGGGTGTCGAGATAACACTAGTTTGACCTTGGAGAGGTCTTTGGCCTTGGGCAGGAAATTTACCTTTCTCTCGAACACTCAACGAGGATTGTATTTTTGACAGATTCACATTTATGTCGCCAATTAGACGATCATATTTGTCATTGGTTGCGGTCTGGCTTGCAATGAATTGATTCGTGGTATCCTCGAGAGTTCTCTGCTGTGGCAGGATATAATTTCCTTGAGGTGGTGGTGCTTGCACATGTCCTTGCATGTGTGGAGCTTGTTGAAATTGTTGTGGTAGAGGAGGGGCAACATGCGACGGAGTGTTCGTTGCGGCATAGTGTTGCCCGTAGCTAAAACCGGGATGATTTTTCCACGAAGGGTTGTATGAATTCCCGTGCGGGGTATCAAAATTACCCTTAAAGCCTCCTATACCACTAATTTGCTCCTGAAGCATTCCCTTGTAGGCGGGTATCGTCGGACATTCCTCAGTTTAATGTCCCGCCTCAAAAATCGCACACACCTTCACGATAGGGTTTTGGATAGACCCCACTACCTCGCATAAGTCTCGCAATCCTTTCTCAGTGGTGTCTAGTCGACTGTCCGTCATAGAGGTCTTATCTACATGGAATAGGCCGAACGTCGACGGAGCAGTGGTGGATTGTCGATTTCGGTTTTGAGCATTCGGATCAGAGGTATCCCAGGATTGGGTAGTCTCGGCGACATACCTCATGTGAAGATCAGCATCATGGGCATCTAAATCGACAAACAGACCATTTCCCATAGTTTCAACAAGTTGTTTAGAGTTTAGGTTCAACCCATTATAGACAAAGGAGATGATTTGCGATGGATCAAATCCATGATGGGGGCATGAAGCCACTAACTCGTTGAAACGTTCATAACATCGATGGAATGGCTCACTTTCTTGTTGCCTGAACGCTTGAATTTGAGCCTTTATAGAGATTGTTCGATGCATTGGGAATAATTTCTTGAGAAATTTCGACTGGAGATCATTCCAGGATGGAATCGAGCTTGGAGGTAAAGACCATAACTAGGCTTTAACTTTATCTTTGAGCGAGAAGGGGAAGAGTTTGAGGCGGATTACCTCTTGTGTGCAGGTTTGATCATTGAGAGTATCACACACGCCCTCAAATTCCCTAATATGGAGGTATGGCTTTTCAAAATCCATACCGTGGTAATGCGGTAGCATCTGGATCATCCCATTTTTGAAACGGAACTGCCCGGTATTATATGGGAGTATAATGCATCCCGGAGTGACAGTGCGCTCGGGATATAAGAATTCTCTCAACGGGCGGCACGGAGGCTCTTCCTCACCGGTAGGTGCATTACTATGTTGCGACATCTCTCTCTCACTTGACGACTCGGCGCTCTCACTGGGTGTGCCCGAAGTGTGTCCTACGAAGGAGAAGGGAGTGTTACTAGAGATTGAATGTGACGGTGTGGGAGGTGGGATCCAGAACTATGGGGGGTTTGGAGTTTGGGGACTGTCTGGGTTATACTCCACTATAGGATTTTTGTGAATAGTGGTTGGTGTATTATGAGGTGTGGAAGGAGTTTCAGAATTTCGCATTAAGCTTAGGAGAGATGATAATTGTGAATATTTTTTTTTGTTTATTTTTATGTTTTTGGATTTTTGAATTTTTGGTCAAATCTTTGGATTGAATCGATCTAATCCTAAGTATACCTTGTTCCCCAGCAACGGCGCCAAAAACTTGACACCACTCAGAATGTGTCTCTAAAGTGTGTACTCTCTAGGCTCAAGTGCAAGCCTGTCGCTCAAGTAATAATCCGACAAGTTGGGTATCGATCCTCAGGGAAAAAGGACAACGGAGTTGTGACGACGGGATAAGACGTATGAATCCTAACTTCGACTCTAAGGAAAAAAGGAAAAATTGATTTGGTTTTTGGGATTGATTAAGCTAAATGCAATTATGAAATTATGATGAAAAATGCAACTAACTAAATTACCTAGATTATGAATGAAGAATTAAATCGAAACTTTTTAAACTAAATGATGAGAAAACAGGATGGGAATACAATCCCCTAACCCTAGTGTAGTGCAGTGACAACGTCAATCATAAATTTATCCGATTAATCAGACCCGGAATTTAGGACTCCCAAGCATTATGTATACAAGGTTCAAGCCCGCGTCATACCTAATCTGAGGATGAGTAAATCAGTATCGCGATAATTGCACTCAAATTGTACTCTAAATCATCACGAGTACCCAGAGGTAAACGAGATATAAAGATCCACAATTATTATGTAATTGTGCGATACGATCAAAATTAATCATTAAATTAACCGGATTAACGTTATACACATGCACTAACACATCAGGTTGGGTTCATGCATCCCAACCTTTAAAACCTAGTCGGACATGCACTAACATTGCATGTGTAAGAATTCATGATGAAAATAGATTGAAGCATGTAAATATGTATTATGAACGCAATAATGAGTTGAATCGAATATGAAAACTAAGCATGAAAGAACAACGACAAGAATCTTGAATCTTGAATTAAAACTTGAAAAACAAACCCGTAACAATTAAATCTTGAAGCAATTAATTCCCTGGATGTTCCTAGATGTTATTCTCTTCTTTTTCTCTCAAAAACTGACTAAAACTAGCCCTAATGGCTGCTCCTAAGTTGTTGCCTACGTTCACCACAATTTTGGAGAGTTTTAACCTAAAAGGGGTCTTGGGAACCAATCAGAAAAAGGACAAAATTCGCGCATCAGGTACCCCAAACCGGTTCGGGGTGTACCGTAAACCGGTTCATCCCCCCAAACCGGTTCGGCCTGGGGTTCGCGAATGTATGCTGGCCTGGAGTTCAACACTTAGAATTTTTTTCTTGCTTTCTTGTCTTCCTTTCTTGGATTTTTCTTCAACTTCAACTGAGCATAACTTATCAACCGTAGCTCGGATTTGGGTGCCGTTTCTTCCAGTGTTCTCGTTGTTCCGAGCTCTTCAACTTTCCAGTTGACTTCTCCTTCCGGATCGGGCTGCAAAATTACCGAATTGCCCTTGAACTTGCCTTCTTAGATTTTTTTGCATTGTCTTGCTTCCTCTTTTGCACTGCTTGCATAATTAACCTGTAAAACCAATAAGAGAAGCACGAAACATGAAATACTCGCCAACGAAGGTTAGTAGCATAAATGTGAATCAAATCCATATATGTTACATCACTCGGGTTCACAAATATACTGAAATCAGGGGAATAAATATACAATATTTATGCCCAATCACTAGCAATCCTAATTTCCTAAACTAAACATTTAACTACATTCCATACTACCTTCTAAAACTAACAGTGGTATCAGAGAACGATTCCGTCACCAACTGGGCGTAACCAACATTTCCTACCTACATTCCATCACCATAAACTCACTCAAATTTTTTGTCTAACATGTCTAATTCGTTGATTCCAATCCCTACATTTGATGGGGATAACTATGAATTTTGGAGTTTCAAGATGAAGACATTTCTCCAAGCCCATGATATATGGGATGTTGTTAAGGAAGGTTTTGTCAACCCTTGAAGACACCTCTACCCTCACAAATGCGCAAAAGAAGGAACTAAAGGAGAATATAGTGAAGGATGCAAAAGCTTTTAGTTTTCTTCAACAAGCAATCAGTGACTCAATATTTCCAAGACTAATCGGAGCCATAAATTCTAAAGAAGAATGGGAGATCTTACGAGAAGAGTTCAAGGGCAACGAAAAGGTACGAACAATTAAACTACAAGCTTTAAGAAGGGAATTTGAGAATTCAAAAATGAAGGAATTTGAGACCTCCAAAGCATACTATTCTAAAATAAAGGAATTAGTAAATCAAATGAGATCCTACGGGGAAGATATACCCGATAAAAGGATTGTCGAAAAAATTCTTATTAGTGTCACTGCAAAGTTTGATCCTATTGTAACCACAATTGAAAGTACAAAGGATCTAAAAACACTTTCAGTGACCGAACTAATGGGATCTCTAGAAGCATATGAGCAAAGATTGAGGTGAAGATTCGACAGAAACTGCCTTCCAGTCTAAGTGCAACTCAAGGTCTCTGAATTCCAGACAAGGTGATTGGAGAAAATTCAAAGAAAATTCTAGAAGGGAGGAAACATCTAGAAATAATGGAAATTTGAAAAATCAAGGTGATAAAAAAGGAAAATTTCCACCTTGTGGCATTTGTAAAAAGACAATCCATTTCGAAAAAGATTGTTGGTTTCGAGACAAATCAAAATACCGAAGCTGCAAGAAGTTCGGGCATGAAGAAAAAGACTGTCGTCTAAAGGAAAAACACCAAGCCAACTTCTTTGAAGAAAAAGACGAAGAAAAAGTTCTTTTTTATGCCAGCCAAGCAGCACCAAAGGAGAAGGATGATACTTGGTACATCGACAGCGGCTGCAGCAATCATATGACTGCAAAAGAAGACATTTTCCAAGATATCGACACGTCAGTCAAGTCACAAGTTCAATTGGGAAATGGTGCAGTTGTAGAAGCAAAGGGCAAAGTCACAATAGCCGTGCAGACAAAGAAAGGTACGCGCTTGATCAAAGATGTCTTACTTGTGCCTAGTTTACACCAAAGTCTACTTAGTGTTGGTCAAATGATGGAAAATGGGTACTCCTTATACTTTTCTGGAGACTCATGTACCATCTATGACAAAAAGAATAAAAATCTAGAAATAGCTGTGGTAAAAATGAAGAATAATAGAAATTTCCCTATCGAGTGGAGATATGCAAAAGACACAGCTATGAAGGAACAAATAGATGACTCTTATTTATGGCACCAAAGATTTGGCCACTACAACTTTTACGCGTTAAAGTTACTCCATCAGAAGAACATGATGAGAGATATGCCGCTGATAAAAGAGCTAGATCATGTTTGCGAAGGTTGTATGCTCGGGAAGCAACAAAGACAACCATTCCCATCAGGCAAATCATGGAGAGCCAAGTCATTACTGGAGTTGGTACACACCGACGTGTGTGGTCCTATGAGGACACTATCTCATGAGAATAACAGGTACTTCATCTTATTCATTGATGACAATACAAGAATGACGTGGGTCTATTTTCTTCATGAAAAATTAGAAGTTTTTAGAGTTTTCAAAAAATTTAAAAACTTCGTTGAGAAACAAAGTGGTCAATTCATCAAAGTTTTGAGAAGTGATAGAGGAAAGGAGTATAACTCTAATGAATTCGATAAGTTCTGCGAAGATGAAGGGGTAGAACACCAACAAACTGTTGGGTATGCTCTAGAGCAGAATGGAGTTTCTGAAAGAAAAAATAGGACAGTCATGGAGATGGCCAGAACGATGCTTAAGGAGAAAGGCCTTCCCAATACTTTCTGGGCAGAGGCAGTCTACACTACAGTGTACCTCCTAAATAGGCTTCCCACCAAAGCTGTTCAAAACAAGACGCTGATAGAAGCTTGGAGCGGTCAAAAGCCATCAGCAAAACATCTCAAAGTATTCGGGTGCATATGTTATGCTCATGTTCCATACCAAAAGAGAATCAAACTCGAAGACAAGTCGGAGAAAGGAATCTTCTTAGGCTATAGTACTCAATCAAAAGGCTATCGAGTCTATAACCTGAGAACCAAGAAGTTGATGATCAGTCGCGATGTGGAGTTCGATGAGAGTGCCACCTGGAACTGGTAAGAAGAGAAGATTGAAAGAACAAGCATCATCACATCTACACCACCATAACAAAGTGAAGCTATAGAGACTACAACTGCCCCGACACCAGAAATAATACCTCCAACATCACCAAGACAAGAAGACTCATCTCCAGAATCAACTCCTAGACGGACCATACTACTAGCTGAGATATATGAAAGCTATAATTTTGCAATTCTAGAACCAAAGAGTTATGAAGCTGCTACAAAACAAGAAGTCTGGGTCAAAGCTATGGAAGAAGAGATGAAGATGATCGAGAAGAACAAGACTTGGGAGTTGGTGGATCGACCAAAGGACAAAGATGTCATCGGAGTAAAGTGGGTCTACAAAACAAAACTACAACCTGATGGCTCAATCCAGAAACACAAAGCAAGGTTAGTAGTAAAAGGCTACTCACAACAATTCGGAGTTGACTACAATGAAACTTTTGCACCAGTGGCACGATTAGACACCATTAGAGCACTAGTAGCACTAGCAGCTCAAAATCAATGGAAGATTTATCAACTAGACGTAAAATCAGCATTCCTTAATGGATATCTCGAGGAAGAAATCTACGTTGAACAGCCACAAGGATTCAAGGTGCAAGTAAAATAAGATAAAGTCCTTCGACTGAAGAAAGCCTTGTATTGTCTAAAGCAAGCTCCTAGAGCCTGGTACAGCAGAATTGATGGATACTTCACCAATCAAGGATTCAGGAGGAGCCAGAGTGAGCCAACTCTCTACATCAAGTCCCAAGGTCAGAACCATATTCTTATCATTTCCCTTTATGTGGATGATTTAATCTATATAGGAAATGATGAAAAAATGATCAAAGAGTTCAAAGAACACATGATGAAGAAATTCGAGATGAGCGACCTGGGCTTGATGCACTACTTTCTTGGCATTGAAATAAGCCAAGAAAATGGTGGAATCTTCTTGTCACAAAAGAAATACACCAAGAACCTCCTAAAGAAGTTCTGGATATAGGACTGCAAATCCATTGCTACACCGCTCGTGACCAATGAAAAACTTAAGAAGGACGACGGTTCGCCTAAAGCAGACGCCTCTCTCTACAGGAGCCTTATTGGGAGCTTACTATATCTCACACCGACTCGGCCAGATATAATGTATGCTACAAGTTTGCTATCTAGTTTCATGCAGAGTCCAACTCAGATTCACTAGGGAGCGGCTAAGAGAATACTTAGGTACTTACAAGGCATGCAAGAATATGGTATAAGGTACAAGTCTACTACCGACTCAAGACTGATCGGGTACACGAACAGTGATTGGGCCGGATCGGTGGATGACATGAGAAGCACTTCAGGCTATGAATTCACACTTGGTTCTGGATTCTTCTCGTGGGCATCAAAGAAGCAAGAGACAGTTGCTCAATCCTCAGTAGAAGCTGAGTATATAGCAGCCTCAAGCTCAGCGTGTCAAGCAATTTGGCTAAGGTGAATACTTGAGGATATGGGAGTAATACAGAATGAACCTATGGAAATCTACTGTGATAGCAAATCTGCAATTGCGATGGCAAAGAATGCAGTTTATCATAGTCGAACAAAAAATATTGCAATCAAGTACCATTTCCTGCGAGAGGTAACATCTAACAAGGAGATCGAGTTGAATTATTGCAAGACTGAAGAACAAGTTGCAGATATTTTCACAAAAGCACTAACAACGGCCAAATTCGAACAACTACGAGCCATGCTTGGGATTTCAGGAATTAGCATCAAGGAGAAGTGTTAAAATGTGATACTAATTCCTAGAATAGTCTAGACTATTCTAGATAATTCCTAGAATATTCTAGATAAATCCTAGAATTGTATAGAATATTCTAGAATATTAGGGAAGTATGTAGGCTTCTAGAATTTTCCCATAAGGAGGTGGGAACCTTCTAGAGAATTAATCTACACCATTGATGAACTTTAATCTCCACCATCCATTAAGGAGGTGTGATGCCTATAAATAGGTGGTGAGGTCATTTGGCCAAACCATCTCAATCCAAACTAAGCATTGTATCATCAAGTCTAATAGAAAAACTTTCCTTCTTTTCTATATTTCCAAATTCTCTTCAATATTTCCCTCCAAATTCTTGGTTGCCCATATCTACCAATCCTAATTTCCTAAACTAAACATTTAACTACATTCCATACTACCTTCTAAAACAAACACTAAAAGGCTTTGGGACCTAGACATGAACATATAGATTGATAAATAATTTATTACCTCCGTCACTTTTATGTACGGATATCAACCATCAGTAGATAAATACAGTGATACCAACATCTATAAATCCAAATCATTGATATTATTATGACTTTAATTGCCCTACTTGTTCAATTCTTTCTCAGTTTCTCCTCAAAAGATACACTTCCCTTTGTTTGTAATAAAAAAATCAAGAAAAAGGCTTTATGAACATTACTAGTGAATTCTCTTCATTATTTGAGGTAAAAAATGATAAATTAGAAAAATACAAATCATTTGGTGTTAGTTAGGATGTTAATTAACAAATTAAAAAATTAGTAAAAAGTACATACAAATTTGTAGTGGCAAAGTTTGATGAACATTGCATGTTAGAAGTTAGAACAAGCTGGATGGTGGAATTCTAAAGTTATGGAAATAGTGAAGAGGTTTCAACCGATAAAAACACCAAAGGAATATTGAAAGATAAAAGTGCTGCATAAAAAGTCACCTCCATCATAGAAAAGCACATGCAAAAATATGAAACGTTTATCCCCAAAAATACAAAAAAAAGAAAAAAAGAAACATCCAATAAATTGATATTCATAGAAGAGAGCGTTAGAACCTGGTAAAACGCCAAAAGCCTTCCTTCTTCAATATGGCTTTCCACAAGTTTAAGTCTTTTCTTAAGGCTCTAAAATTCAGACTCTGCAAGGCCAATAAATATTCAATAAGAATCTACAATTTGAGAAGCACACGCATAAGTATAGATATATATAAATTGGTAGTACACTGCAAACCAGTCTTGAATTTCTGGATTCTTGTTGAATATATTTCCTTCTTTTAAAAATACAATATATAATTCATTGTGTAAGCCACACATATACAAAATAGTTAAACATGGGTGGGCTTTAGGTATTATAAGGCCTCAAGGAATTAGTAAAATGGAAAGGATGGAAATGCGGAAACAATTAACTTTTGAACCTCCACTCCATCTCTTTCCCAATTGATAATTACCCTCAAAATATGACACCAACAAATTACTGCAGATCCAAAGGGTTGATATTCCTATCTTCTGCCACCTTTCCCCCTTCTTTTAGATGTCGCTAACAGATCTTGGCAGCATAAGCACAAGACTAGCGACATCAACCAATAATTGACCCAATT
The DNA here is from genome assembly GCA_949130495.1 of Sambucus nigra. Lineage (NCBI taxonomy): Eukaryota > Viridiplantae > Streptophyta > Magnoliopsida > Dipsacales > Adoxaceae > Sambucus > Sambucus nigra. The sequence goes on from OX422219.1 coordinate 370,291,063, forward strand.
GCTAAATTGCATGTCTAAATTTAGCACTTAATCCTAGAGTACAGATTAAGAATTCTATTTTGCTCGTAAATAGAGTGCATCTTGATTTTCTTCCATAAGTATTGGGCTAACGTGCTATTGAATTTTTTCTAAGTCAAATGAAATTATTAATTAGGACTGGTTTTCGAACTACTGATTCTGAAAATTTTCTATCAATAGATAGTACAACAACAACAATGTTAGAGCCGACAACTACTAAATATTTTTTATTTAATAATTAAGCTCAACCGGCAGTCTAACAACTTGATCCCTTGCGCTACTGTAATAGTATTTCAATGTTCCAAAGTAATAGATCTTACTTTTTGAAATATGTTTATTTTGATGTGTGTAGAGATATGGCGCACGTGCGGTTTGAACCAGAAATTAAGGCCATTTTTTAAATTGTAATTTTTTGTTTATTTTATTGTTGTAATATTCATAGAATATGGTAATATTCCTATAACGAATATTCCCGTAATTAGTTATCGGAATTCTAGTAGATAGTTGATTACAGAGATATTTTGTAAATTCCCGATCAATTATTATAGAGATAATTAGTTGATTAGAAAGCTACCTCTAGAACCTTACTTCACCCCCTACAAAGCACAGACACTCTCCCAAGACCCCGAATCCTTATCTGACACGTGTTGAGTATCCTATTTTTTTTAACTATTTTATGTTGGACACGCCGGCTTACCCTTACGCTCATGACATGCTAGGACACATTCATAGTACGTTCATGATATATTGAGACATGATCAGGATATGCTATGAAACGCAAAAAACACTTCTTAATACACGGGTAATTTTAATAACACACAAATATTAGTTTTTAAAAGAAATGAAAAGTAGGTTTGAGCTTCGTCGGTCTCACCTGGTTTCCAATGAGCAGCTACTTCCTATATGTTATTATCTTCTCATCGTGTATTCTTTGGTAAATAATACTTCTTTGGATCTTAAATAGGTTCCCTTCTCATTGCATTTCTTCTTTGAACACTAAGCTATTTCACATTTTCACATTTTAGTTCCCTTTTTTTCGAATGTCTTTTTCAAGATAACTGTTCTTATCTAGTTCCATGTTTTTCTTCTATTTGCACAATTAATGTTAGCTAGTTTCATTTTATTGAATTCTTAAGTATAGATTTTAGTTTCCAGACACAGGTAATAGCTTAATGCTTATTCTTCTTTGGCTGAGACTCATTTTTCTTGGTCTGTTGAGCCATAAAGATTGTTTGTCATTGGTTTGGTTCAGAAAGAGCCGAGTGGCTTGATTCACGGAGAGGGCTAAGTTGTGCTTCTGAGTTGCCTCTATGTTTTCTCTATAAGTTGCCTCCGTACTCGATCTATAAATAGTTGGTTGTTTCTTAGAATTCCAAGAAATTAAATTAGGACCAAGGTACACACAATGGCCAGAAGTTGATCTATCATCATCTGGATCTGATGCCCAATGCCTAATCAACATCATAAAATCCCATCATATCCAAAACATGAGCTTTCTTTAATACAAGGCCATAATCTGCAATGCCACGTAGATATATTACGTTTCTTTTAACAGATTTCCAATGGATTTTGCATAAACCGGCATACTCTATTGACGCTATATGATATCTCTTGTCGTGTAATGATGACATATTATAAACTTGAGGGTTGGTCTGCTACTACTTCACTTCCATGAGCTGATAGCTTCAAGCCACTAGTCATACGAGTGTTAAGTTGCTTGGCATTCTGCATTTTAGCCTTACAAAGTAGATCAGTTACATACTTGGTCTGAGATACACTAAGTCCATCTGCAACATTCTTTACTTAAAGTCCTTCTGCAACATTCTTTACTTGAATTCCCAAAAAATAATTCTTAAGACGTAAATCTTTTAGAGCAAATTCTTTGTTAAGAGAAGTGGTAAAATCTGTGATAACTGTATAATGTCTACCTGTAATAAGGATGTCATCTACATTAAGTAGAATATATATAGAATGAACTGGTATGATTCTGATAAACAAAGAGGAATCTAATTTTGCTAATTTGAAACCAAATCTTTCAAAATCTTCATGTAACTTTTCAAACCAAACTCTAGGGGACTATTTGAGGCCCTAAAGAGCTTTGTGCAGCCTGCGTACTAGATGTGGAGACTTAGGATATTCAAACCCTTGTGGTTGGATCATATACACTTATTCATTGAGAATCCCATTAAGAAAAGAATTATTGATATCAAGTTGCCTTACAGATCAACCCTTAGAGAGAGCAATAGTGAGCACAATTCGTATAGTCACTAGTTTTACTACAGGACTGAAGGTTTCAGTGTAGTGAAAACCAACCTTTTGATGGAAGCCTTTAGCAATAAGTCTTGCTTTGTGTTTGTGAATTGAACCATCAGGATTCTCCTTAACTTTGAACACCCATTTATGAGGAAATTCTCTGTTAAGAGAAGTGATAAAATATGTGATAACTGTAGAGTGGCTGCCTGTAATAAGGATGTCATCTACATTAAGTAGAATATATGTAGAATGACTTAGTGTGATTCTGATGAACAAAGAGGAATCTAATTTTGCTAATTCGAAACTAAATCTTTCAAGAGCTTCATGTAACTTTTCAAACCAAGCTCTAGGGACCTGTTTGAGGCCATAAAGAGCTTTGTGCAGCCTGCACACTAGATGTGGAGACTTAGGATCTTCAAACCTTTATGGTTGTCTCAAATACACTTCTTCATTGAGAATGCCATTAAGAAAAGAATTATTTATATCAAGTTTCCTTATAGACCAACCCTTAGAGAGAGAGCTATAGTGAGCACAATTCATATAGTCACTAGTTTTACTACATGACTGAAGGTTTCAGTGTTGTCTAAACCAACCTTTTGATGGAAGCCTTTAGCAATAAGTATTGATTTGTGTTTGTGAATTGAACCATCAGGATTCCCCTTAACTTTGAACACCTATTTGCAGCCAATTGGATTTATTCCAGTAAGTAAAGGTACCAAGGACCAAGTTTCATTTATGATAAGTGCCAAATATTCATCATTCATGGTAGATTTCCAATGTTATTGAAGAAGAGCTTCTTGAATAGAATTAGGCTATCTTCTGGCAGTAAGAACTTTAGGCTTGTATACTCCAACTTTGGCCCTAGTAACCATATGGTGAGAATTGCTGACAGGGGCAATAATAGGTTCCTGCACAAAAGTAATGAGACTAGAAGAGCTATCAATAACATGTATATTAGTGGTATAAGCCATATCAACATGTGGTTCTGGAGTAGAAATAGTGAACAAGAAGGAAAATAGAGGAGGTAGGAATTGAAGATACGGGAGATATGATAGGAGGTGTGGTTGAAGGCCTAGTGATAACCTCCCGAGTCGATGAAGATGAAGTAGATATTTTGGAAGCAAATGGGAACGTTAATTCATAAAAAATGACATCTCTAAAGATGAAAATTCGACCATTGGGATCTAAACACTTGTATCCCTTATGTTTTAGGTTGTAGTTAGTGAAAGTACATTGTACAGATCGAAATTGAAGTTTGTGTTGGTTGTAGGGTCTAATATGAGGATAACAAGCACAAGCAAACACTTTGAGTTGAGAGTAAGTAGGAGGAGTTTTAAAGAGAACTTTTATTACATACAAAAGGATGGCTGGAAAATCAATATCCCACTCCTGGCTCACAGCGTAGATGAAATAGACGATGTCAACTGATATATGTGTATGATTAATCCTGGGGTAAATTGTAGAAGAGACGAACCAATTGAGCAATCAGTAGTCTGGGTGTAGGTTCTGGTGATATAAAATAGCAGAACGGTGGGGAATCTCTCTAAAATAATGACGAAGAATCCCATCACTATCCGGACCAACGGGGACGAGACCTGGGAAAATCGAGTCAGGGACACGAGGAATCTTCAATAACTGAGAAATAAGGTCGGTGGTGATGACCAAGGTAACACTTCAAATGGAGGTTTATAGACCAGTAGAAGTACGAATAGCTAGAGAACAGAACTCACGAATGATGTCAGGATAGATAACTCCATATAAGTCAAAACATCGGTTCCCAGCCTCTACTATCTAACCACTCTTGAATAAGATACTCTCCAAACTCAGCAACTCTAAACATCCTCTCTCTGACAACAAATCTAATATGTAGCCCAAGGAAACAATAATGCTCATACTCTATCCTAGTCACCCACCGATCAACAGAATATCGGGGGTGGTTGGCCTGTGCGAGCTGAGGCCGGTTGCTCATCCAAGTGTCCAGCATAAAAAAAGAACATCGTATCTATCACTAATGGAATGAATTAAGATAAGCATGACCATATAATGAGAATCTTAATATCAATAAACATGATAAATAAATGATAGTGGATAATAGTCAGGCAGTAAACGGATATGTGAATCACATAACAAACAGTGATGTGAAACAGAGTCATCAATATAAATCATAGGTCTAAAAATTAATTATCAACATATACAATCCATATATCTATGTCCAAATAAATACATGTAATTGATACAGATGTCCAAAAAGATAATTATACATCACATTTGAATATCACTAAAATAAATACATCGTGAATAACGTAGTGTCTCAAAACATAATATAAAACCTAATCTCAACAACCAAAATCGGAATCATCATCATCATCCATAACAGTACCATCATCTCTACGTCATCGGGACGACCCTGCATCACGGCTCTACTCTCGACGGTGCATCTCATTAAAGAATGTTATAAGCTGTGACTGTTGAATCGCTCTCTTCTGGGCCTCTACCTCAAAGCTAGCCATTATAGTCTTTGTCAATCTATGGTGCTCCTCCACCTGAGCCTGCATAAATTGTCTATCCTCCTCAATCCTATGCTCAAAATCATGAGTACTATCTCTAGACTCTGTGGAAGGAGGCTCAGTATGAGAAACTGCAGGGTGTTAAGTGAAACCACCTCTTAATGAAGATCCGGTAGTAGAAGGAACAAAGCATGTTACCTTGTGCAGGTGACTCTCAGACCTACAAATGATATTCGCCTCTATCGGCGAAATAAATAACTGCTCGACCTCATCCTGTAGGAAAGGGATTAAAGCAGCCTGAAAATGTGTGTAACCAAGATGCCATAGGGTAGAGCAGTACAAACTGGTGTAGGACCAACAAGCTGAACAATCGATATGACATGCAAAAGGATGGACTGCAAATCAATATCCCACCCCTAGCTCACAGCGTACAAGAAATAGACAATGTTGAATGATATATGTGTATGATTAATCCTGAGGTAAATCACATAAAAGACAAACCAATTGAGAAATTGGTAGTCTGGGTGTAGGTTCTGGTGATATAGAATAACAAAACGGTTGGGCATCTCTCTAATACAATGACGAAGAATCCCATCAATATCGGCACCATCTGGGATGAGACCTGGGAAAATCATGTCCTGGACGCGGGGAATCTGTAATAACTGAGAAATAAGGTCGGCAATGACGGCCACAGTAACACCGCAAATGGAGGTTTGTAGACCAGAAAAAGTCCGAATAGCTCAAAAATAGAACTCACGAACGATATCAGGATAGATAACTCCATCTAAGTCAAGCATTGGCTCCCAGCCTCTACCATCTAACCACTCTGGGACACGGTACTGTCCAAACTCAGCAACTTTAAACACCTTCTCTCTGACAACAACCCTAATATGTAACCCAAGGAAATAATAATGCTCATACTCTATTCTACTTTCCCACCGGCTAGCAGAATATCGAGGGCGGTTGGCCTGTACGGCCTGAGAGCGAGCCGAGGTCGGCTGCTCATCCAAGTGTCTAGCATGGACAGAGCGTCTGCACTGACCACGATCCATATAAACTAGACAGTGAAAAAGGAATGGGAGATGTGTATGTGAACGAACTAATCCTATCCCAATCGACACACGAGTGATAATACCCTATCTTCGTACAACATGCAACCAAACCACCTAGAAAACTGGAAACACCAACTAAACAACAACATCACAAAGAATATATGATCAATACCAAACCAAAACGCGACATGCGTTAAGCAAATGCGCGACGAAACATGGTGTGTGTGTCTTAAATATCCAAAAAAAATATAAAAATAAATTTTCTCTAAAAAATAATTTTTTCAGACTTGTTGGAATACACACAACCAAACTGGGCCAACCTAACTAAAAAAAGATAAGATTAAATTGAAACGTAATACACTGTATCAGCCCCCCAAAAATTATTTTTGATAAAAAAAAATCCAATGTAATTACTCGTATATACTAAATAAAATCTATACTCATAAGATGGTGTACGAGTACGTAGAAATTTTAACCGTTAGATCGAAGTTGTTCCAAACAGTCACGATCCAACGGTTGCCGAGTCACTACATGAAGAGCTGTGACTGTTGAAGAACAATCACAGAAATGGCTATAAAAAGAGTTCCAGGACTCTGTTTTGTACACCGAAAATTGCTAATTTCTCCTCTCTTCGTCCTCTACCTCTTGGGATTAACAAGTTACAAATTTAGAGTGTTCTCGGTTTGATCAAATAGTACATAGTTTGAATCAAACAAACTGCTCATACACTGCATTGTATCTTGAAGGAAGATTCTATAAAACCCATTGTGTACTCGCGGTTCTGTCTCAACCAGATTGGGAGAAATATTGCATAAAAGAAAGCGTTCCAAGAACATGCCTCGCAGAAATTAATTAATATATTTCATTCTTTCCATTATAAAACTCCGACAGTTTTAGGCAATATTTTATATTCTTATTACTCCACTCAAATGGAAGGAACAATGGCACAATCTATTCAAGTCATGAGTCAAGACTTAATCCGACTCGATCGTTTTGATGGCGAAAATTTCAACCGTTGGCAAGAGAAAGTTATGTTCTTCCTCACATCACTAAAACTAGCATACATTCTAGATGACAACCTTGAACAAATTCCCGACCCCACACCTGCAGACACTGAAGATATAAAGCAAAAACGTGTGAAGAGGAAAGAAGACGAATTTATGTGTCGAGGACATATTCTCAATGCTTTGTCTCAAATCGTTTATAGCGCCCATCGAATGATTCCGATGGCAAAGAAATTATGGAAGGCTTTGGAGACAGTATCAAAATGAGGAAGCGAGCAACCGTAAGTTTGTAATTTCAAACAATATGAATTTTAGAATGAGTAGTGATAAATCTGTCGTTGCACAAGCACATGAACTCCAACAAATTGTTGGTGACCTTAAAGCCGCTGGAATTAATCTTCAAGATGGCTTTAAGAAGAAAATTAATCATGATGAAAAGACTTATATTGTGGAATCCCTTCTTCATCACCTTCGTATTGAAGATGATACTCGTATTCGAGAAAAGAAGGATGACCAAGGTGAGGGTCATTCAAAAGCTAACATGGTTGAGGATAAAAAATCCAAGATTAACAAAGACTCAAAATTTAAAGCAAAGAATGATTCAAAATTCAAGAACCAAAGTGCGAATAAGAAAAAGATGGGAAAATGTTTCTTCTGTGACAAACCGGGCCATTATTCTCGAGAATGTCGTCTTAAATAGAAGGCATTTAAGGAAAAACAAGGGTCGAAGGAAACCCACAATGTCGAAGATCTTATTGCTACTGTATGCGAAGGAAATTCAATTAATAATGAAAGTGGATGGTGGCGGGATACCGGCGCAATGGTCCACATATGCAAAGACCGATCTTCATTGAAACCATATCATGAAATTGATGGAAAAGAAGTGAAGATGGCAAATAATGTTCGCAAAAATGTAGTTGGGAAAGGCACTCTGGAATTGAAGCTAACTTCGGGAAAGACACTTACTCTAATAGATGTACTTCATGTACCTGATATGTGTAAAAATCTTTTGTCTGGGTACCTTCTCAATAAAAGAGGTTTCAAACTAGTGTATGAGTCTGATAAGTTTGTCTTGTCAAAGAATGGCCACTTTATTGGCAAAGGGTAGGCTTGTAACGACATGATCAATATTAATGTAATCAATAATATTAGTTTTGCTTATATGGTTGAGTCTATTTCTTTATGGCATAGTAGATTAGGTCATGTGAATTATAAAAGTATAAAAAATATGACTAATCTCGGCTTAATCTCGGATTGTAAATTTGATAACCTTTCTAAATGTGAAATTTGTGCTCAATCGAAGATAACTAAAAAGTCGTTTAAATCTGTTGAGAGGACATCTGAAATGCTTGATCTTATTCATAGTGATGTATGTGATATGAAGAGTAATATGACTCGTGGTGGAAATAAATATTTCTTAACTTTTATTGATGATTACTCTAAGTATGCATTTACATATTTACTTAAAAGTAAAGATGAAGTTTTCGAGAAATTTCTAATTTTTAAAGCAGAAGTTGAAACTCAACAAAATCGAAAAATTAAAGTCCTACGATCCGATAGGGGTGGTGAATATTACCCAAATGAGTCTATACAATTTTATAATACTCATGGAATAATCCATCAAGTTACGGCACCTTATACGCCACAACAAAATGGAACGGTGGAAAGAAAAAATAGGACTTTAGTTGAAATGATAAATGCAATGTTAATCAGTTCTGGTTTACCTTTGTCGATGTGGGGAGAAGCGGTTTTATCCGCATGTTATATTTTAAATAGAGTTCCATTGAAAAACAAGGATGTTACACCATACGAATTATGGTTTAATCGTAAGCCTAATCTTAGACATCTTAAAGTTTGGGGAGGTCTTCCTTATGTAAGAAAACCCGAACCTAAAAGACCTAAACTAGGAAATAGGACCTACAAATGTGTTTTTATTGGATAATCTAGTAATAGTACGACTTTCAGATTTCTAAATCTTGAAACTCAAGAAATCATTGAGTCGGTAGATGTACAATTCTTTGAACATCTAACAAAGTTTAGTACTTTGAATCAAGGTTTAGAAAATAATAATCTGAGTGTTGACTCCTTAGCTTTAGAAGAAAATTCACAACCTATATCTTCTTCGGAAACAACGAATGACGTTGAACCACAAAGGAGTAAAGGACAAATAACTGAAAAATATTTGGGCCTGACTTTGTTATTTAATTAGTTGAAGGGGATTTAAATGAGAGTAAGAACAAAACTAAATTTTTTCTTAATGTAGAAGATGAACCGACAACATTTCATGAAGCGGTAACATCTAGGGATGCTAACTTTTGAAAAGAATCAATAAATGATGAAATGAATTCAATTTTGTCAAATCGAACTTGGGTTATTTTCGATCTTCCCCCCAGGGCTAAACCTATTGGGTGCAAATGGATATTTAAAAGAAAATTAAATCCGGATGGTTCTATAAATAAATTTAAGGCAAGACTAGTTTCTTAAGGCTATAAGCAAAAACATGGAATTGATTACTTTGATACAAATGCTCCTATTTCTCGAATCACTTCCATTAGGATATTAATACCTCTTGCTTATATTCATAATTTAGTTATTCATCAGATGGATGTTAAAACTGCATTTTTAAATGGTGATTTAGAAGAAGAGATTTATATGGAACAACCCGAAGGGTTTATTTTGCCTGGCCAAGAAAAGAAAGTGTGTAAACTGGTTAAATCTCTTTATGGCCTTAAACAAGCTCCTATTCAGTGGCAGGAGAAGTTTAATAATATGGTTATATCCCATGGATATAAAGTTAATGATGCCGACAAATGTATATATAGTAAATTTGAAAATGGTGTTGTTGTTATTATTTGCTTATATGTGGATGACATGTTAATATTTGGGTATAATCTCAAATATGTGCAACAACCCTTGCTTTTGGGAGCCCATTTTATATTTATTTACTATGTTGTGTAGTTGCATATATAAAATGCTGCATGTGGGTAAGTATTAATTTGATGAAATAAGTTAATATTTACAAATAAGTTGCATGTTACCATGTGTGTAAGTAGTTGTTACCATGTGGTGTTCTATTTTGTCATGAAAATTAATATGGAAATTTGAATTAAAATGGAACCGGAACTTAATTTGTCTTATAAAATCTCCAAATGATAATTTGGAGGGTGTAGTTAGTTCCGGGAGGTGCGAGACAGTCGAAATGTGTGCTATATTGTATTTTGAGATTTTGGGCACTTTTGACTGGTTTTGGCATATTGCGTATTAGAACTTAACTATTGCGGTATTTTTTACGTATTGGCTGGAGACTTTTAACCTTAAGCCACGTTTAGTTTTTCCCTAAGTATTTCAATTCCTCTTATTTTCCCTAAGTGTTCTAGCCCTAGAGTGAGAGAGAGTGAGTGGAAGGTTGGAGAAAAAGAGGGAAATCTTGAAGATTTGTGGCTTGATGTTGCTTTCTTCTTCATCCAAGTCTGAAATTGAAGCCCCAAGGCAAGTTTTCTACTTGCTATTATATGGTTTAAGATGAATAATTAGTATGGGTAGATATGTATAGTTTTGATGTATTGTAATTGTGGTTTTTGATTGGATTTATGGGTATCAACATCTTTGGTAGAGATAGATTGTTGATTGAGGTAGAAAAATGTTGTTGGGAGCATTTATGATCTTTGGGTATCATTAAATGTAATTGGATGACTTTGGGTTGGTTGTGGATTTTTGGGTTTAGAAGATATTAGGAAAATGGGGTCTAGGTCTGCAATGGTCGGTCGACCGCGTATCTCAGACCGGTCGACCGGGCCTTCGGAGGAGGGCACACTGCTTTCTTTCAAAGGCATGAAATAAGGTCGCGGTCGACCGCAGTTCTACCACAGGTCGACCGGTCCATCCGAAATGAACTTTCTGCTTTCTTTCAAAAGCTAAACTTTGAGACGCGGTCGACCGCTGTCTTGGGATCGATCGACCGGTCCCCTGTTTTCTAAACCAATTTCCTACTTTTATCCTTTATTCTTGTTCTTCCTCTAGGAACTTAGGACTCTTCTTGAATGAAGTAAACTTTGTCTTTTAGAGTCCTAGTTGAGTTGGTTGTCACCCTAGTGTTGAATGGTTTTCACTTGGGGTTAAGTCCGGGGGAAGGGTTGTCCTAGTGATGTTAAGGCATCACTTTTCCTTGTGCGTCCAAATAATATGGATGGGAATTGTAGGCCCATACTTGGAGGCTTTAGGGGCTTAATTTGAGTTATATAAAACCTCATGTTTGGGAAGTGAATATGATCCCTTGGAGATTTATTCGAGGCATAACCTAGTATGAGTAATGAACTATCCTATGATAACGGTTTCAAACAAATGAAACATGTAAATGTAATGAAAATGAAAAGTATGGTTTTTATAGTAAATGCTGATTTACTTAAACACACCTCTCTAAATGCTATCATAAGGGAAGCTCGCGCATGAGGTGATGTTCCTTGACTAGTGAATGCAGGGAGACTATAGTCCTCGACCATATGCGGGTTTATTATATGTATATTTCTGCGCTAGTGAAGTAATTCCGGGTGTGGTTATGACTCACTCGCAGGCATATGGCCACTTCCCGACGTGCGTTAGGTACCCAGGCTGCCTTGTTTGACGGGCCCCTGGAAGATGATAGTCATTTAGGGGCGCGCCTAGTGGGGAAACTCGGAGGGGCAGTCTTAGAATCGTTATATGCATATGAATATAGCTTTTATAAATCTCAAGTGGGACTTGAGGGTTGTATAATTCCACTAAATGATATTATGACAATTACATTCTTGCTAAGGAATGGGAATTGGAATGAAATAAGAAGATAATGTTAGTATATTCTTGTTAAGGAACTGAAACTGGTTTAAAGTGGAATTTGGGGAACACTAGCTCTTAATTTAGTTTTTAATTTAATCTTGCATAATTTCATCTTCTTGCTTAGTCTCATTTAATTATGTCATTTTCACTTGCTTTCTTATGATCCCTGCTTAGGTTGTTAGAGTGTTGATTTCTATACCCATGTGTTGCTATTCATATCTAGCATGCTTTTTGTTCATCTGGGAACTATATATAAACCGGGTCCTGACCCGTTCTTTTTCCTCTATGTTGTACTTGTTATTGTGTCCGCCCAGGTGCTCCTCCGCAAGGACGCCCGTGTTGATATTCCTACTCTTTTGCTTTTAAGGAGCTGTATGAAATTGCGGTTATTACAGGATGTTTTGTTAGACGCCGTCATTCTTTTGATATCTAGTCATGATCGGGTCTGTCACTCGGGCGAGTGGCCCAAATCTTGTAATTGTATAATGAATGTATAACATAACATCTTACTGTGGTGATCACTTTTGTGTAGCTGTGAACCGACAGCATATTCGGTTCTTATCTTTGTATATTGTGGTTTAGATGTATATTAATTATGTTTCTTTGAATTCCACTATTGTTCTATAATGGGTTGTCTAAATTGTTTTTCTTAACTTAACTTTTAAAATGCAAATTGTTTTGGCAACCCGTTTTCTGAATTATTGGGTGGTTTTCTCGGTTACTCTTACTATATTTGTGGTGCTGAGAATGATTACCGTCCATGATTACCGTATATGTCGGAGTATCGGGCTGGCCACCCCTTATTTCGGAGTGCGGGTTGTCACAATATGTTGAAGAAACCAAAAGGTTTCTTTCATCAAAATTTGATATGAAAGATCTTGGAGAAGCTGATGTGAATTTAAGAATCAAAATTGTGAGAAAGGATAATTCTTTAGCATTATCTCAATCTCATTATATAGAAAAAGTTCTTAAAAGATATAATCATTTTGAACTTAAGCCAGCTGCTACACCAGTGGATCCTAGTATCAAATTAATGAAACATATTGGGCGTGCTATGGACCAACTTAAATATGCTATTATTATTGGGAGTGTAATGTATGCCAGGCATTGCACTAAACCAGACATTGCTTATGCAATGAGTGTATTGTGTAGATTTACAAGTAATCCAGGACAAGAGCACTGGAATGCAATTTCTAGGGTGCTTAAATACCTGAAGAGGACTTTGGATTATGACTTACATTATGTTGGATATACATCTGTTTTAGAAGGATATAGTGATTCAAGTTGGAATAATCTTGAATCAAAATCCAAGTCAACTACTGGTTGGATTTTTACGCTAGGAGGAGCAGTTATCGCTTGGGGATCCAAGAAACAAACATGTGTGTCAGATTCAACAATGCAATCTGAATTTTTAGCCCTAGCAGATATATGTAAAGAAGCAGAATGGTTAGAAATGAGTTGTATGATATTCCTTTATGGAAAAAGCCATCTCCTTCTATTATGATAAGTTGTGATAATCAAGCCACAATTTATAAAGTATCGAATAAAACTTACAACGGAAAATCTAGACACATTAGTCTAAGGCATCAAATTATAAGAAAATTACTCAATGGAGTAATTACAGTCGACTATGTTAAAACGAACAAGACTTTAGCAGATCCTCTGACTAAAGGTCTTGTTAGGGAGATGATATATATCACCTCAAAAGGAATGGGACTAAGGTCTATTAAATAAACACAAGAATATTTAATGGGAACCCAACTCATATCTTGAAAATATAGATAGAGTTCAATCTGGTACTAAGAAGTTAAATTATAGTTATGGAACACTAGGAATTTTGTACAAAAGTTCCATTACTATGTGCCTAGTGTTGGTTTTCTGCATGTTAGAGGATGAAGGTTACTTCTTAATAAATCATATAAGTGTGACTCGCAGAATCACTAAAGTTGATTTACCTATACGAGTGTCGAAAGTGTGGCCTCTTTCTATGGAATCAAGACCGATCCTAAAGCGCTCATGAAATCAAGATTAGCACAAGTCCATTAAAGTGCATGCTAGAAGAACACTTATAAACTCATAAATCGGTATCTGTGATAGTTTCGGCTAGTCTCAAAAGGTCCTTAGTTCAAGATACGTTCACCACATCACCTTGATGAAGCTTTGAATTATTTACACTATATGGAAGTTCAAGTCCGAAAGACACTTCTCATTTATGTACTAGATTTTAGCGATTGTGCCAAAAGTTATTTATTGTCCCTTTGTTTTGCTCTCTCGTGTATATTGAAATTGGCAGGGGAATGTCGAACAAATTTCAACATAATAAAGTTTTAAATATATTATTGACGTTTTAGTTTTTAGTTGTTAATATTTTATTATACTATTGGTGTTTTATTTTAAACATAGTTTGGTTTTTTTTAAGAAGGTAGAAACAGGAGCAAATGGGTGTGAAAGATATGGGAGTACTCAAAATCCCATATTGGCCCACATTGGAAGAATACTACAAAAGTAGTGGTATATCAACTAAAGGACAACTAAGATTCTTAGTCGACAAGTCAAATAAGAGGTTATGATCCTACGCATCGCGGTGGTGCTTAAGCGCCATCAATCGTGACAAGCGGCACGCGTAAGCGCGACACGCGGCGCACAAAAGGGCGATTGGGAGACTTAGGATGCATTGCGCGCTTTGACGCACACTTGGCACTTCGTACGTGTGCATCGTTGCTTGGAGCGTGGGAGCCTAAAGTTTTGACGAGGTAAAATAGATCAACGGTTGTGATTAAACGATCCGATCAAAGTGTTTAAAATCCAAAACGACTTGATCTAAACCGTTAGAGGAACTCGTAGCGTTTCGTGTAGGAGATGTCCATTCCCTTACGATGGGATGCCTAATCTGAACCGTAAGATCGAAGCTGTTCCAAACAGGCACGATCCAACGATTGCTGAGTCACTACATGAAGAGCTATGACTACTGAAGAACAGTCACAGAAATGGCTATAAAAAGAGTTTCAGGCCTCTGTTTTGGACACCGGAAATTGTTAATTTCTCCTCTCTCCGTCCTCTATATTTTGGCATTATCAAGTTACAAATTCAGAGTGTTCTCAATTTGATAAAATGGTACATAGTTTGAATCAAACAACTGTTCATACACTACATTGTATCCTGAAGGCGGATTCTATAAAACCCATAGCGTACTCGCTGTTCTGTCTAAACCAGATTGGGAGAAATTTTGCCTAAAAGAAAGCGTTCCAAGAACATGCCTTGCAACAAATTAATTAATATATTTTGTTATTTCCATAACAAAATTCCAACAGTTTTTGGCAAAATTTTTATTCTTATTACTCCACTCAAATGGAAGGAACTGTGGCACAATCTATCCAAGTCATGACTCAAGACTTAATCTGACTCGATCGTTTTGATGGAGGAAATTTCACCCGTTGGTAAGAGAAAGTTATGTTCTTCCTCACATCACTAAAACTTGCATACATTCTAGATGATAACCTGAACAAATTCCCGACCCCACACTCGAAGACACCGAAGAAATAAAGTAAAAATGTGTGAAGAGGAAAGAAGATGAATTTATGTGTCGAGGACATATTCTCAGTGCTTTGTCTAAAATTATTTATAGCGCCCATCGAATGATTCCGACGGCAAAGGAATTATGGAAGGCTTTGGAGACAAAGTATCAAAACGAGGAAGCGAGCAACCGTAAGTTTCTAATTTCAAACAATATGAATTTTAGAATGAGTTGTGATAAATCTGTCGTTGCACAAGCACATGAACTCCGACAAATTGTTGGTGACCTTAAAGACACTAGAATTAATCTTCAAAATGAATTTCAAGTAGGGGTGATTGTTTCAAAACTTCCATCCTCTTAGAATGGCTTTAAGAAGAAAATTAATCATGATGAAAAGACTTATACTGTGGAATCCCTTCTTAATCACCTTCGTATTGAAGATGATACTCGTATTCGAGAAAAGAAGGATGAACAAGGTGAGGGTCATTCAAAAGATAATATGGTTAGGGATAAAATATCCAAGATTATCAAAGACTCAAAATTTAAAGCAAAGAATGATTCAAAATTCAAGAACCAAAGTTAAAATAAGAAAAAGAATGGGAAAATGTTTCTTCTGTGACATACCGGGCCATTATTCTCGAGAATGTCGTCTTAAAAAGAAGGCATTTAAGGAATAATAAGGGTTGAAGGAAACCAATAATGTTGAAGATCTTATTGCTACTGTATGCGAAGAAAATTCAATTGATAATGAAAGTGGATGGTGGTTGGATACCGGCGCAACGGTCCACATATACAAAGACCGATCTTCATTCAAAACATATCAAAAAATTAATGGAAAAGAAGTGAAGATGGCAAATAATCTTCGGACAAATGTAGTTGGGAAAGGCACTCTGGCATTGAAGCTAACTTTTGGAAAGACACTTACTCTAATAGATGTACTTCATGTACCTGATATGTGTAAAAATCTTGTGTCTGGGGACCTTCTCAATAAGAGAGGTTTCAAACTAGTGTATGAGTCTGATAAGTTTGTCTTGTCAAATAAATGTGAATTTATTGGCAAAGCGTACTCTTGTAACGGCATAATCAAAATTAATGAAATCAATAATATTAGTTCTGCTTATATGGTTGAGTCTATTTCTTTATGGAATAGTAGATTAGGTCATGTGAATTATAAAAGTATAAAAAATATGACTAATCTCGGCTTAATCTCGGATTGTAAATTTGATAACCTTTCTAAATGTGAAATTTGTGCTCAATCGAAGATAACTAGAAAGTCGTCTAAATCTGTTGAGAGAACATCTGAAATGCTTGATCTTATTCATGGTGATGCATGTGATATGACGAGTAATATGACTCGTGGTGGAAATAAATATTTCTTAACTTTTATTGATGATTACTCTAAGTATGCATATACATATTTAATTAAAAGTAAAGATGAAGTTTTCGAGAAATTTCTAATTTTTAAAGCAGAAGTTGAAACTCAACAAAATCGAAAAATTAAAGTTCTACGATCCGATAGGGGTGGTGAATATTACCCAAATGAGTTTATACAATTTTGTAATACTCATGGAATAATCCATCAAGTAACGGCACATTATACGCCACAACAAAATGGAACGACGGAAAGAAAAAATAGGACTTTAGTTGAAATGATAAATGCAATGTTAATTAGTTCTGGTTTACCTTTATCGATGTGGGGAGAAGCGGTTCAATCCGCATGTTATATTTTAAATAGCGTTCCATTGAAAAACAAGGATGTTACACTATACGAATTATGGTTTAATCGTAAGCCTAATCTTTAGACGCCTTAAAGTTTGGGGATGTCTTGCTTTTGTTAGAAAACCCGAACCTAAAAGACCTAAACTAGGAAATAGGACTTAATAATGTGTTTTTATTGGATACTCTAGTAATAGTACAACTTATAGATTTTTAAATCTTGAAACTCAAGAAATCATTGAGTCTGTAGATGTACAATTCACAACCTATATCTTCTTCGGAAAAACCTAATGACGTTGAACCACGAAGGAGTAAAAGACAAAGAACTGAAAAAATATTTGGGCCTCACTTTGTTATTTATTTTGTTGAAGGGGATTGAAATGAGACTAAGAAAGAAGATGAACCGACAACATTTCATGAAGCGGTAACATCTAGGGATGCTGTCTTTTGAAAAGAAGCAATAAATGATGAAATGAATTCAATTTTGTCAAATCAAACTTGGGTTATTTTCAATCTTCCCCCCGGGTCTAAACCTATTGGATGCAAATGGATATTTAAAAGAAAATTAAATCCGGATGGTTCTATATATAAATTTAAGGCAAGACTAGTTGCTAAAGGATATAAGCAAAAACATGGAATTGATTACTTTGATACATATGCTCCTGTTGCTCGAATCACTTCCATTAGCATATTAATATCTCTTGCTTCTATTCATAATTTAGTTATTCATCAAATGGATGTTAAAACTACATTTTTAAATGGTGATTTAGAAGAAGAGATTTATATGGAACAACCCGAAGGGTTTGTTTTTTCTGGCCAAGAAAAGAAAGTGTGTAAACTGGTTAAATCTCTTTATGACATTAAACAAGCTCATATTCAATGGCATAAGGAGTTCAATAATATTGTTATATCCCATGGATATAAAGTTAATGATGCCGACAAATGTATAAATAGTAAATTTGAAAATGGTGTTAGTGTTATTATTTTCTTATATGTGGATGACATGTTAATATTTGGGTCTAATCTCAAATATGTTTAAGAAACCAAAAGGTTTCTTTTATCAAAATTTGATATGAAAGATCTTGGAGAAGCTGATATGATTTTAGGAATCAAAATTGTGAGAAAGGATAATTCTTTAGCATTATCTCAATCTCATTATATAGAAAAAGTTCTTAAAAGATATAATCATTTTGAACTTAAGCCAGCAACTTCACCAGTGGATCCTAGTATCAAATTAATGAAAAATACTGGGCGTGATATGGACCAACTTAAATATGCTAGTATTATTGGGAGTGTAATGTATGCCATGCATTGCACTAGACCAGACATTGCTTATGCAGTGCGTGTCTTGTGTAGATTTACAAGTAATCCAGGACAAGAGCACTGGAATGCGATTTCTAGAGTACTTAGATACCTGAAGAGGACTTTGGATTATGGCTTACATTATGTAGGATATCCATCTGTTTTAGAAGCATATAGTGATTCAAGTTGGAATAATATTTACTCAAAATCCTAGTTAACTACTTGTTGGATTTTTCGCTAGGAGGAGCATCTATCTCTTGGGGATCCAAGAAACAAACATGTGTGTCAGATTCAACGACCCAATCTGAATTTTTAGCCCTAGCAGATGCATGTAAAGAAGCAGAATGGATTAGAAATGTGTTGTACTATATTCCTTTACGGAGAAAGCCATCTCCTTCTATTATGATAAGTTGTGATAATCAAGCCACAATTTATAAAGTTTCGAACAAAACTTACTACGAAAAATCTAGACACATTAGCCTAAGGCATCAAATTATAAGAAAATTACTCAAAGAAGGAGTAATTACAATTGACTATGTTAAAACGAACAAGAATTTAGCAAATTCTCTGACTAAAGGTCTTGTTAGGGAGATGATATATATCACCTCAAAAGGAACGGAACTAAGGTCTACTAAATAAACACAACTATATTTAATGGGAACCTAACTCATATCTTGAAAAT
The DNA here is from genome assembly GCA_949130495.1 of Sambucus nigra. Taxonomy (NCBI): domain Eukaryota; kingdom Viridiplantae; phylum Streptophyta; class Magnoliopsida; order Dipsacales; family Adoxaceae; genus Sambucus; species Sambucus nigra. The sequence goes on from OX422219.1 coordinate 370,309,923, forward strand.
ATAGATAGAGTTTAATGTGGTACTAACAAGTTAAATTATAGTTATGGAACACTAGGAATTTTATACAAAAGTTCCATTCATATGTGCCTAGTGTTGGTTTTCTTCATGTTAGAGAATGAACGTTACTTCTTAATAAATCATATAAGTGTGACTCATAGAATCACTAAAGTTGATTTACCTATATGAGTATCGAAAGTGTGGCCGCTTTCTATGGAATAAAGACCGATCCTAAAGCCCTCGTGAAATTAGGATTAGCACAAGGCCATAAAAGTGCATGCTAGAAGAACACTCATAAACTCAGAAATCAGTATGTGTGATAGTTCCGGCTAGTCTTAAAAGGTCCTTGGTTCAAGATATGTTCATCACAGCACCGTGATGAAGCTTTGAAGTATTTACACTATATGGAAGTTCAAGTCCAAAAGACACTTCTCATTTATGTACTAGATTTTAGCGATAATGCCAAAAGTTATTTATTGTCTTTTTTCCTTAGCTCTCTCGTGTATATTGAAATTGGTGGGGGAGTGTTGGATAAATTTCAATATAATATAATATTTTAATTATATTATTGATGTTTTATTTTTAGTTGTTAATATTTTATAATATTATTGGTGTTTTAAATTTTGCATAGTTTGGGTTTTATTTTAGAAGGTCGAAACATGAGCAAATGGGTGTGAAAGATATGGGAGTGCTCAAAATCCCATATTGTCCCACATTGGAAGAATACTACAAAAAGTAGTGGTATATCAGCTAAAGGACAACTAAGATTCTTAGTTCACAAGTCAAATAAGAGGCTATGATCCTATGCATTGCAGTGGTGCTTAAGCACCACCAATCGCGACACGCGTAAGCACGCCACGCAGCGCGTGAAAGTGCGATTGGGAGACTTAGGGCTCATTGCGCGATTTGATGCGCACTTGGCACTTCGCATGTGCGCATCGTCACTTGGAGCGTGGGAGCTTAAATTTTTGACGAGGTAAAACTGATCAACGGTTGTGAATAAACGTTCTGATCATAGGGTTTAAAATCTAAAACGACTTGATTTGAACCGTTATATGAAATCATAGCGTTTCGTGTAGGGAATATCCATTCACTTACGATGGGATGCCCAATCTAAACTGTTAGATCAAAGATATTCCAAACAGACACGATCCAACGGTTGCTGAGTCACTACATGAAGAGCTGTGACTGTTGAAGAACAGTCACAGAAATGGAAATAAAAAGAGGTGCAGGCCTCTATTTTGTACACCAAAAATTACTAATTTCTCCTATCTTCATCCTCTACCTCTTGGCATTATCAAGTTACAAGTTTAGAGTGTTCTCGGTTTGATCAAACAGTACATAGTTTGAATTAAACAAACTGCTCATACACTGCATTGTATCTTAAAGGCAGATTATATAAAACACATTGTGTACTCGCGGTTCTGTCTCAATCGGATTGGGAGAAATATTGTCCAAAAGAAAGCGTTACAAGAACGTGCCTTGCAGAAATTAATTAATATATTTCGTTTTTTCCATTACAAAACTCCAACAGTTTAAGGAAATATTTTATATTCTTATTACTCCACTCAAATGGAAGGAACAGTGGCATAATCTATTCAAGTCATGAGTTAAGACTTAATCCGACTCGACCGTTTTGATGGAGGAAATTTCACCCGTTGGTAAGAGAAAGTTATGTTCTTCATCACATCACTAAAACTATCACACATTCTAGATGACAACCTTGAACAAATTCCCGACCCCACACCTGAAGACACCAAAGAAATAAAGTAAAAACGTGTGAAGAGGAAAGAAGAGAAATTTATGTGTCGAGGACATATTCTCAATGCTTTGTCTCAAACTGTTTATAGAGCTCATCGAATGATTCCGACGATAAAGGAATTATGGAAGGCTTTGGAGACAAAGTATCAAAATGAGGAAGCGAGCAACCGTAAGTTTCTAATTTCAAACAATATGAATTTTAGAATGAGTAGTGATAAATCTTTCGTTGCACAAGCACATGAACTCCAACAAATTGTTGGTGACCTTAATGCCGCTGTAATTAATCTTCAAATGAATTTTAAGTAGGGGTGATTGTTTCAAAACTTTCATCCTCTTAGAATGGCTTTATGAAGAAAATTAATCATGATTAAAATACTTATACTGTGGAATCCCTTCTTCATCACCTTCGTATTGAAGATGATACTCGTATTCGAGAAAAGAAGGATGAACAAGGCGAGGGTCATTCAAAAGCTAATATGGTTAAGGATAAAAAATCCAAGATTATCATAGACTCAAAATTTAAAGCAAAGAATGATTCAAAATTCAAGAACCAAAGTGAAAATAAGAAAAAGAAGGGAAAATGTTTCTTCTGTGACATACTGGGCCATTATTCTCGAGAATGTCATCTTAAAAGGAAGGGATTTAAGGAAAAATAAGGGTCGAAAGAAACCAACAATGTTGAAGATCTTATTGCTACTGTATGCGAAGGAAATTCAATTGATAATGAAAGTGGATGGTGGCGGGATACCGGCGCAATGGTCCACATATGCAAAAACCGATCTTCATTCAAAACATATCAAGAAATTGATGGAAAAGAAGTGAAGATGGCAAATAATCTTCGCACAAATGTAGTTGGGAAAGGCACTGTGGAATTGAATCTAACTTCTGGAAAGACACTTACTCTAATAGATGTACTTCATGTGCCTGATATGTGTAAAAATCTTGTTTCTGGGGACCTTCTCAACAAGAGAGGTTTCAAACTAGTGGATGAGTCTGATAAGTTTGTCTTGTCAAAGAATGGTCAATTTATTGGCAAAGGGTACTCTTGTAACGACATGATCAAAATTAATGTAATCAATAATATTAGTTCTGCTTATATGGTGTAATACCCAGTATTTTTATGACTTTTAATTTTGGGGATTTATTAAATTTAATTAAAGATATTAATTTTATATTAATCCGAAAAATCATTTAAATACTTACTAGCGTGATGAGAGTTTGTAATTATTGAAATTGTGTTGTAAGTTACTTTATGGGTAAAGTAATTAGTGTAATTGTAAGTAGTAAAATTATCACGAGAATTTAATTTGGTAATTTTGGAAATTTATCGGAACGCGCTTGTATCGTGTCGGGATTAAATTCGAACTATAAAATGTGAATAAATTATAAGTCACCCGTATGGTCATTTTGAGTGTGTCAATGTGTCCGGAAGGGTCGAGATAGTCAAAATAATGTACCCAGGGGTTTAGTTTGGGTCTCGGGACGTTTTTAGGCCTAATTAACATCCCGGGAGGGCGTTTTGGACATTTTACATTTTTGGGCATGAAAATCCACGAAAATTCTAAGAGTATATCATATGGTAGGAGTAATCTTCTAGGGTTAGAATAACCATAACCCAAAGACGTCCATTGGAGAGGAAGAGGAGAAGCTTTCCAAGGAGTTCTAGGCCAAGAACTCCACCGTTTGCACCGCCGTCACCGCCAAACTTTAGATCGCGCAACGAGGATCACAACCACACCAATCTATCCACAAATCTGAACCATGAATTCCCAAGCAAGTATCTATCTTTCTCTATATTAGTTAATGCTTCAATGATATTAGCCTAGGTTTGAGTAGGACTAGTTTTTGTGAAAGAAAACATGTTTTGGAGACTCGAATTTGCATGATGGATAGAGAAAAGATATGTTCTGGAAATCTAATTCATATGTAGAGATTGAACCACGAAATCCATTGAATCAGGAGTAGAAAATCTGAGAAAAGAATGAGAAGAAATGAGTTAAAGAAATTATTAGGGTTCTTGTAAATTTTCTGAATTTTAACCCTTTTAATCCGTTATAATTGATGAAAACTCGCATGCCTTACGTAGAATGTTCATTGTTTGGGGATACTTGTAGTATAATTTGTTGGAAGTTTGGAAATAAAAAATGATGATTTGAATGATTTTGGGACAACATTCCTATAACTGGAAATTTTGCAGATTCGACATACCTGCTTGATCGATCGATCGACCCAAGAGCATCGATCAATCGAACACCTACCATAGATCGATCGACCCCTCCTGGAAAACTCACATTCCCCTTTTTCAATAGGTTGTTCCAACTTAAATGATTAGACATCCTTGTACATTAATGTTAGAACATTTTGGGATATAACGAAGACCAGTAGGACTTTATAAAAAAAATGAACCTTAAATGTAAGACGAGATTAACATTCACAGAGGTGTTTTACACATAAGAAACAATGGGAACATGTGTTTAAAGGGTAAGACTCGTAAGGAAGTTACGTTGAAAAATAAATGAGTACCTACTGAAATTACACTTGGGGAGATAGGAATTCACGAGTGTTATAAATAAGAATAAGAGAAAAATCGTTATACGTGATAACCTAGTAATGTGTAATAAGAATAAATATCATAGCATGGGTCGTGGGTGTACCTAAATTTGAAATGGAAATGGTAGTATACATATATGTTTGTGTTTACACATATGCTATATACGTGTAAAAATCATGTCCGCGCTACTTGCTATCTCTGAGGTTACCGCACTAGGACAGTCTTATCTCGATGGGACCTTTATGGGGGATATTGACTCGTACCCTTAAACATAGGAATCCTTGGTATAGGCTATCGGATCGATAGTCAGACGGTCCTAAGAGACGTGAGGGTATGTGCTGACCTCTTAGTGACTTGGAACTATGCTTCGCCTCAATTTGTATGTGTTTTGTGTTAATAAAGTTCGAGAGTGATTTCGAACTAGTATATCCCTTAGTACGAGTGATATGGGGACTGGATAGCAGAGTATTCCAGTACCATAAATTTTATGTGGGGTGTCGTTAATATATATATTATATGAGTATTTAATATATATATTTAAACTTGAAAGTTGGGAACTACCTACTGTGACTAAAGCTAGCTAAGTAATGAGTAATTAATTCAACTTGGGTATAACTGTTTGAAAGGTTTAAGGCGATACTGAGAAAACTTTATAATCAAATCAGGCGTGTGTGAGAACCTTGATGTTAATAAAATTTACTTCCCTAACATTTGAGATTGTCGGCATGAAATCTTGTGAGTAACTTAAGATTAGCTAAACTATTGGGAGTATTAGTTCGATAGGTGTGCACATTAGAAGAGATGTGAGAATTTCTCAAGAGAGTACCGCACTAATATGATTGTTGCATTAGTCGGCAAGCATTTTAAATACTTGTTAAACTAATTTTAAACTGTTTTACAATCGGGCTCTGACCTGTTTCCTATTTTCTCTCCTCCCTTGTATATATATGTATATATTACAGGTGTGCAGCCATAGGGGTGTCTTGCATAGGATCCTCAGGAAGGAACGTGCTGCAGCTTAGGTGGGACTTGCAGGCCTCTTGCTTAGACGATCTCATTATTGATTCCACTTCTAGTTTTATTTTATCCAGTTGGGCATGTGTCGCTATTTTCCATTACTCAGTTGGTTTTCTCAGAGATTGTGACTCATTATTTCCAGTATTTATATTTTGGGATTATTACTGTCTGGATGTTTTTCTTTCGAAGTTTTAATGTTGAAATTAATCAGTTGAATGCTTAATTGCTTGGATTATATGTTCCAGTGTAGTTGTTGGGTGATTCTTAAACTATGAATTTTGAAAAGTTTAATTGTTGATTTTTTTTAAAAATTACAAATTGATGTCTTAAAATAGTTTTGTCACTTAGCTTAATTATTTATGGTGTTTAATTGGAAAAGTGATTTTTATGACAGTGATGCTAAGAATGAACCAACCGTTCACCTCGGTTATAATTTAATAAAGGACTGATCACCCCGTATTTAATTAGGCGGGGTGTCACATATGGTTGACTCTATTTCTTTATGGCATAGTAGATTAGGTCATGTGAATTATAAAAGCAGAAAAAATATGACTAATCTCGGCTTAATCTCAGATTGTAAATTTGATAACCTTTCTAAATGTGAAATTTTTGTTCAATCGAAGATAACTAGAAAGTCGTTTAAATCTGTTGAGAGGACATCTGAAATGCTTGATCTTATTCATAGTGATGTACGTGATATGAAGAGTAATACGACTTGTGGTGGAAATAAATATTTCTTAACTTTTATTGATGATTACTCTACGTATGCATATACATATTTACTTAAAAGTAAAGATGAAGTTTTCGAGAAATTTCTAATTTTTAAAGCAGAAGTTGAAACTCAACAAAATCGAAAAATTAAAGTCCTACGATCCGATAGGGGTGGGGAATATTACCCAAATGAGTCTATACAATTTTATAATACTCATGGAATAATGCATCAAGTTACGACACCTTATACGCCACAACAAAATGGAACGGCGGAAAGAAAAAATAGGACTTTAGTTGAAATGATAAATGCAATGTTAATCAGTTCTGGTTTACCTTTGTCGATGTGGGGAGAAGCGGTTTTATCCGCATGTTATATTTTAAATAGAGTTCCATTGAAAAACAAGGATGTTACACCATACGAATTATGGTTTAATCGTAAGCCTAATCTTAGATGTCTTAAAATTTGGGGATGTCTTGCTTATGTAAGAAAACCCGAACCTAAAAGACCTAAAACAGGAAATAGGACTTACAAATGTGTTTTTATTGGATACTCTAGTTATAGTACGACTTATAGATTTTTAAATCTTGAAACTCAAGAAATCATTGAGTCGGTAGATGTACAATTCTTTGAACATCTAACAAAGTTTAGTACTTTGAATCAAGGTTTAGAAAATAATAATTCGAGTGTTGACCCCTCAACTTTATAAGAAAATTCACAACCAATATCTTCTTTGGAAACAACGAATGACATTGAACCACGAGGGAGTAAAAGATAAAGAACTGAAAAAACATTTGGGGATGACTTTGTTATTTATTTAGTTTAAGGGGATTTAAATGAGACTAAGAACAAAACTAAATTTGTTCTTAATGTAGAAGATGAACCGACAACATTTGATGAAGCGGTAACATCTATGGATGCTGTCTTTTGGAAAGAAGCAATAAATGATGAAATGAATTCAATTTTGTCAAATCAAACTTGGGTTATTTTTGATCTTCCCCCCGGGGCTAAACCTATTGGGTGCAAATGGATATTTAAAAGAGAATTAAATCCGTATGGTTCTATAAATAAATTTAAGGCAGGACTAGTTGCTAAAGGCTATAAGATAAAACATGGAATTGATTACTTTGATACATATGCTCCTGTTGCTCGGATCACTTCCATTAGGATATTGATATCTCTTGCTTCTATTCATAATTTAGTTATTCATCAAATGGATGTTAAAACTGCATTTTTAAATGGTGATTTAGAAGAAGAGATTTACATGGAACAACCCGAAGGGTTTGTCTTGCCTGGCCAAGAATAGAAAGTATGTAAACTAGTTATGTCTCTTTATGGCCTTAAACAAGATCCTATTCAATGGCATGAGAAGTTTAATAATATTGTTATATCCCATGGATATAAAGTTAATGATGCCGACAAATGTATATATAGTAAATTTGAAAATGGTGTTGGTGTTATTATTTGCTTATATGTGGATGACATGTGAATATTTGGGTCTAATCTCAAATATGTTGAAGAAACCAAAAGGTTTCTTTCATCAAAATATGATATGAAAGATCTTGGAGAAGCTTATATGATTTAAGTAATCAAAATTGTGATAAAAGATAATTCTTTAGCGTTATCACAATCTCATTATATAGAAAATGTTCTTAAAAGATATAAGCATTTTGATCTTAAACCAGCTGCTACACCAGGGGATCCTAGTATCAAATTAATGAAAAATACTGGGCGTGCTATGAACCAACTTAAATATGCTAGTATTATTGGGAGTCTAATGTATGCCATGCGTTGCACTAGACCAGACATTGCTTATGCAATGAATGTATTGTGTAGATTTACAAGTAATCGAGGACAAGAGCACTGGAATACGATTTCTAGAGTACTTAGATACCTGAAGAGGACTTTGGATTATGGCTAAGATTATGTAGTCCATCTATTTTAGAAGGATATAGTGATTGAAGTTTGAATAATCATGAATTAAAATCCAAGTCAACTACTGTTTGGATTTTTAGGCTAGGAGGAGCAGCTATCGCTTGGGGATCCAAGAAACAAACATGTGTGTCAGATTCAACAATGCAATCTGAATTTATAGCCCTAGCAGATGCATGTAAGGAAGAAGAATGGCTTAGAAATGTGTTGTTTGATATTCCTTTATGGTAAAAGCCATCACCTTCTATTATGATAAGTTGTGATAACCAAGCCACAATTTATAAAGTTTCGAACAAAACTTACAATGGAAAATCTAGACACACTAGTCTAAGGCATCAAATTATAAGAAAATTACTCAAGGAAGGAGTAATTACAGTCGACTATATTAAAACGAACAAGAATTTTGCAGATCCTCTGACTAAATGTCTTTTTAGAGAGATGATATATATCACCTCAAAAGGAATGGGACTAAGGTCTATTAAATAACACAACTATATTTAATGGGAACCCAACTCATATCTTGAAAATATTGACAGAGTTCAATGTGGTATAAACAAGTTAAAATATAGTTATGGAACACTAGGAATTTTATACAAAAGTTCCATTACTATGTGCCTAGTGTTGGTTTTCTGCACGTTAGAGGATGAAGGTTACTTCTTAATAAATCATATCAGTGTGACTTGAAGAATCACTAAAGTCGATTTACCTATACGAGTGTCGAAAGTGTGGCCGCTTTCTATGGAATCAAGACCGATCCTAAAGCGCTCGTGAAATCAAGATTAGAACAAGGCCATTAAAGTGCATGCTAGAAGAACACTTATAAACTCAAAAGTCGGTATCTGTGATAGTTTCGGCTAGTCTCAAAAGGTCCTTAGTTCAAGATACGTTCACCACAGCACCTTGATGAAGCTTTGAATTATTTACACTATATGGAAGTTCAAGTCCGAAAGACACTTCTCATTTATGTACTAGATTTTAACGATAGTGACAAAAGTTCTTTATTGTCTCTTTGTTTTGCTCTCTTGTGTATATTGAAATTGGCGGGGAATTGTTGGACAAATTTCAATATAATATAATGTTTTAATTATATTATTAACGTTTTAATTTTTAGTTGTTAATATTTTATTATATTATTGGTGTTTTATTTTAAACATAGTTTGGGTTTTTTTTAGAAGGTAGAAACATGAGCAAATGGGTGTGAAAGATATGGGAGTACTCAAAATCCCATATTGTCCCACATTGGAAGAATACTACAAAAAGTAGTGGTATATCAACTAAAGGACAACTAAGATTCTTAGTTGACAAGTCAAATAAGAGGCTATGATTCTACGCATCGCGGTGGTGCTTAAGCACCATCAATCGCGACACGTGGCACGCATAAGCGAGACACGCGGCGCGAGAAAGGGCGATTGGGCGACTTAGGCGCATTGCGCGCTTTGACGCGCACTTGGCACTTCGCACGTGCGCATCGTCGCTTGGAGCGTGGGAGCCTAAAGTTTTGATGTGGTAAAATAGATCAACGATTGTGATTAAACGATCCGATCAAAGTGTTTAAAATCCGAAACGACTTGATCTAAAACGTTAGATGAACTCGTAGCGTTTCGTATAGGAGATGTCCATTCGCTTACGATGGGATGCCTAATCTGAACCGTTAGATCGAAGTTGTTCCAAACAGGCATAATCCAACGGTTGCTGAGTCATTACATGAAGAGTTGTGACTGCAGAAGAACGGTCACATAAATGGCTATAAAAAGAGTTTCAGGCCTCTGTTTTGGACACCGGAAATTGTTAATTTCTCCTCTCTCCGTACTCTATATTTTGTCATAATCAAGTTACAAATTCTGAGTGTTCTCGTTTTGATCAAATGGTACACAGTTTGAATCAAACAACTGTTCATACACTTCATTATATCCTGTAGGCAGATTCTATAAAAACCATCGTGTGCTCGCAGTTCTGTCTAAACTGGATTGGGAGAAATTTTGCCTAAAAGAAAGCGTTCCAAGAACATGCCTTGCAGCAAATTAATTAATATATTTTGTTCTTTCCATAACAAAATTCCAACAGTTTTAGGCAAAAAATTTATTCTTATTACTCCACTCAAATGGAAGGAACTGTGGCACAATCTATCCAAGTCATGACTCAAGACTTAATCCGACTCGACTGTTTTGATGGAGGAAATTTCACCCGTTGGCAAGAGAAAGTTATGTTCTTCCTCACATCACTAAAACTTGCATACATTCTAGATGATAACCTTGAACAAATTCCTTAGCCCACACCCGAAAACACCGAAGAAATAAAGAAAAAAGGTGTGAAGAGGACATAAGATGAATTTATGTGTCGAGGACACATCCTCAATGATTTCTCTGAAACTATTTATAGTGCTCGTCGAATGATTCCGACGGTAAAGGAATTCTGGGAGGCTTTGGAGACAAAGTATCAAAACGAGGAAGCGAGCAACTGTAAGTTTCTGATTTCAAACTATATGAATTTTAGAATGAGTAATGATAAATCTGTCGTTAGACAAGCACATGAACTCCAATAAATTGTTGCTGACCTTAAAGCCGCTGGAATTAATCTTCAAGATGAATTTCAAGTAGAGGTGATTGTTTCAAAACATCCATCCTCTTGGAATGGCTTTAAGAAGAAAATTAATCATGATGAAAAGACTTATACCGTGGAATCCCTTCTTCGTCACCTTCAGATTGAAGATGATACTCGTATTCGAGAAAAAAAGGATGAACAAGGTAAGGGTCATTCAAAAGCCAATATGGTTGAGGATCAAAAATCCAAGATTACCAAAGACTCAAAATTTAAATCAAAGAATGATTCAAAATTCAAGAACCATGTTACAAATAAGAAAAAGAAGGGAAAATGTTTTTTCTATGACAAACCAGGCCATTATTCTCGAGAATGTCGTCTTAAAAAGAAGGCATTTAACGAAAAATAAGGGTCGAAGGTAACCAACAATGTTGAAGATCTTATTGCTACTGTATGCGAAGAAAATTCAATTGCTAATGAAAGTGGATGGTGGCTGGATACCGGCGCAACGGTCCACATATGCAAAGACCGCTCTTCATTCCAAACATATCAAGAAATTTATGGAAAAGAAGTGAAGATTGTAAATAATCTTCGCACCAATGTAGTTAGAAAAGGCACAGTTGAATTAAAGCTAACTTCTGGAAAGACACTTACTCTAATTGATGTACTTCATGTACCTGATATGTGTAAAAATCTTTTGTCTGGGGACCTTCTCAATAAGAGAGGTTTCAAACTAGTGTATGAGTTCGATAAGTTTGTCTTGTCTAAGAATGGACAATTTATTGGCAAAGGGTACTCTTGTAATGGCATGATCAAAATTAATGTAATCAATAATAATAGTTCTTCTTATATGGTTGAGTCTATTTCTTTATGGCATAGTAGATTAGGTCATGTGAATTATAAAAGTATAAAAAATATAACTAATCTCGGATGGTAAATTTGATAACCTTTCTAAATGTGAATTTTTTGCCCAATCGAAGATAACTAGAAAGTCGTTCAAATTTGTTGAGAGGACATCCGAAATGCTTGATCTTGTTCATAGTGATGTTTGTGATTTGAAGAGTAATATGACTCGTGGTGGAAGTAAATATTTCTTAACTTTCATTGATGATTACTCTAAGTATGCATATACATATTTACTTAAAAGTAAAGATGAAGTTTTCGAGAAATTTCTAATTTTTAAACCAGAAGTTGAAACTCAACAAAATCGGAAAATAAAAGTCCTACGATCCAATAGGGGTGGTGAATATTACCCGAGTGAGTTTATACAATTTTGTAAAACTCATGGGATAATCCATCAAGTTACGGCGCCTTATACGCCCCAACAAAATGGAACGGCGGAAAGGAAAACTAGGACTTTAGTTGAAATGATTAATTCAATGTTAATCAGTTCTAGTTTACCTTTGTCGATGTGGGGAGAAGCGATTTTATCCGCATGTTATTTTTTAAATAGAGTTCCATTGAAAAACAAGGATATTACACCATACGAATTATGGTTTAATCGTAAGCCTAATCTTAGACGTCTTAAAGTTTGGGGATGTCTTTCTTATGTAAGAAAACCCGAGCCTAAAAGACCTAAACTAGGAAATAGGACTTACAAATGTGTTTTTATTGCATACTCTAGTAACAGTACGACTTATAGATTTTTAAATCTTGGAACTTAAGAAAAAATTGAGTCGGTAGATATCCAGTTCTTTCAACATCTAACAAAGTTTAATACTTTGAATCAAGGTTTAGAAAATAATAATCCGACTGTTGACTCCTCAATTTTAGAAGGAAATTCACAATCAATATCTTCTTCAGGAACAACGAATGACGTTGAACTGCGAAGGAGTAAAAGACAGAGAACTGAAAAAACATTTGGGCCTGACTATGTTATTTATTTAGTTGAATGGGATTTAAATCAGACTAAGAACAAAACTAAATTCTTTCTTAATGTAGAAGATGAACCGACCACATTTCATGAAGCGCTAACATCTAGGGATTCAGTTTTTTGGAAAGAAGAAATAAATGATGAAATGAACTCAATTTTGTCAAATCAAACTTGGGTTATTTCCGATCTTCCCCCCGGGGCTAAACCTATTGGGTGCAAATGGATATTTAAAAGAAAATTAAATCCGGATGGTTCTATAAATAAATTTAAGGCAAGACTAGTTGTAAAAGGCTATAAAAAAAACATGGAATTCATTACTTTGATACAAATGCTCCTGTTGCTCGAATCACGTCCATTAGGATATTGATATCTCCTGCTTCAATTCATAATTTAGTTATTCATCAAATGGATGTTAAAACTGCATTTTTAAATGGTGATTTAGAAGAAGAGATTTACGAGGAACAACCCGAAGGGTTTGTCTTGCCTGGCCAAGAAAAGAAAGTATGTAAACTGGTTAAGTCTCTTTATGGCCTTAAACAAGCGCCTATGCAATGGCATGGGAAGTTTAATAATATTGTTACATCCCATGGATATAAAGTTAATGATGCCGACAAATTTATATATAGTAAATTTGGAAATGGTGTGGGTGTTATTATTTGCTTATATGTGGATGACATGTTAATATTTGGGTCTAATCTCAAATATGATGAAGAAACCAAAAGGTTTCTTTCATCAAAATTTGATATGAAAGATCTTGGAGAAGCTGGTGTGATTTTAGGAATCAAAATTGTGAGAAACGATAATTCCTCAGCGTTATCTCAATCTCATTATTTAGAAAAAGTTCTTAAAAGATATAATCATTTTGAACTTAAGCCAGCTGCTACACCAGTGGATCCTAGTATCAATTTAATAAAAAATATTGGGCGTGCTATGGACCAACTTGAATATGCTAGTATTATTGGGAGTCTAATGTATGTCATGCATTGCACTAGACCAGACATTGCTTATAAAGTCAGTGTATTGTGTAGATTTAAAAGTAATCCAGGACAAGAGCACTGGAATGCAATTTCTAGGGTGCTTATATACCTGAAGAGGACTTTGGATTATGGCTTACATTATGTAGGATATCCATCTATTTTAGAAGGATATAGTGATTCAAGTTGTAATAATCTTGAATCAAAATCCAAGTCAACTACTGGTTGGATTTTTATGCTAGGAGGATCAGCTATCGCTTGTGGATCCAAGAAACAAACATGTGTGTCAGATTCAACAATGCAATCTGAATTTATAGCCCTAGCAGATGCATGTAAAGAAGAAGAATGGCTTAGAAATGTGTTGTATGATATTCCTTTATGGAAAAAGTCATCTCCTTCTATTATGATAAGTTGTGATAATCAAGCCACAAATTATAAAGTTTCGAACAAAACTTACAACAAAAAATCTAGACACATTAGTCTAAGGCATCAAATTATAAGAAAATTACTCAAAGAAGGAGTAATTACAGTCGACTATGTTGAAATGAACAAGAATTTAGCAGATCCTCTGACTAAAGGTCTTGTTAGGGAGATGATATATATCACCTCAAAAGGAATGGGACTAAGGTCTATTAAATAAACACAACTATATTTAATGGGAACCCAACTCATATCTTGAAAATATAGATAGAGTTCAATGTGGTACTAACAATTTAAGCTATAGTTATGGAACACTAGGAATTTTGTACAAAAGTTCCATTCCTATGTGCCTAGTGTTGGTTTTCTACATGTTAGAGGATGAAGGTTGCATCTTAATAAATCATATAAGTCTGACAAACAGAATAACTAAAGTTTATTTACCTATACGAGTATCGAAAGTGTGGCCGCTTTCTATGGAATCAAGACCGATCCTAAAGCGCTCGTGAAATCAGGATTAGCACAAGGCCATAAAATTGCCTGCTAGAAGAAGACTCATAAACTCAGAAATCGGTATGTCTAGTTTTAAAAGGTCCTTGGTTCAAGATATGTTCACCACAGCACCTTGATGAAGTTTTGAAGTATTTACACTATATGGAAGTTCAGAGTGTTCTCGTTTTGATCAAACGGTTCATTGTTTGAATCAAACTGTTCATATACTGCATTGTATCCTGAGGCAGATTCTATAAAACCCATAGTGTACTTGCAGTTCTGTGTCAACCGGATTGGGAGAAATTTTGCCTAAAAGAAAGCGTTCCAAGAACGTGCCTTGCATCAAATTAATATATTTCGTTATTTCCATAACAAAATTCCAACAAAATTTTCTTTAACAATAACGCGAACTTCATGAATTTTCAAGCTGGAACATCCGAGGCTGATAGCTTCTCAAGCACAGTGTCGGCTCATGCCCTAGGCAGGTGAGGAGTCTGCCTAGGGCCTCACCATATTTAAGGGCCCCAAATTTTAATAGCTATTTATTATATTATATATAAATAGATACATTCATTGAAAAAAGGAAAAACTCTTCCTATTTTCAAGGCTATTAAAAACAACTCAATAAACAACTAAGCCTATTAAAAGTACACGATTCATTTCTTCTAAACTAACAATCCCTTCATTTGTTCTCTCTCTCTCCTCTCTCTCTCCACTAAAGGTTCATCTCTTTTCTCTCTCTCTCTCTCTCTCTCTCTCTCTCTCTCCAAACTCCACTCTCCTCTTCCTCATTCTATTTTGCTCATACAAAGAAAAAAAAATGCTCATCCAAAATAAATCTGATGGCACTATAAAACTTCTCTCATACAAGATTTGTTTTTTGTTTTATATATATACTACATGTTATGTTTATTTTATCGTTAATATTATTATATATATTTTTTTACTTTTTTGCTCTTTTTTATTTTATGAAATTGTTTAAACTTAAATGATTATTCTATTAATATGTTTTTAAATGTTGACAGGTTGAAAGTGATTTTTGTTTCCAATTGGAGAAGTTTATCGTGCGTGATCAGGTTCTATTGTTCTATAATAATATTTGTTTGTTTATGTGAAGTAATTAGAAGAAATTATATTTTAGCGGCTAGATTTACTTTTTATTTGTGAATATATTCATATTTGTCGCTAACTATATACATACATATGTCTACAATAAAATATGAAAGCAGGAGTAAAAAAAGAGGAAAAAAAAAGAAAGGCAAATGAATACAAAATTATAATTCATGATTTTTCATCTGAAAAAGCAAGAAAAATAAATTTAAATTTATATATTTTATAAAAAAAATTATTAAAAAATAAAACATATATTTAATATAATATAATAATTTTTACAATAAAAAGGTCCTGTCCCATGACTTTACAAATTTACAATAATATATTTCAAAATAAATTACTCCAAATCAATTGAGGCAAAGACAGAACAAGGGTCGACGTCCTTAATAGTACCCGTCCCATGACTTTATCGATACACCGGATAATTATCTTCTCCTTGCTCTACAATTATTGTACAAGTGTTCTAAATTTTTGAGCTTATACATGTTGAATCGATGGGTAGGATTTATTAGTAATTTAGTTGAATATGAACATCCAGTCCTTCCGTGGCTTGTATGATCCCATGATCGTGCAAAACCATGTAGTGAACTACTTCTCCCAGCTATATAAAAGACAAAATCATAGTGAAATTGAAATCATAAGCAGCTTTATTCCCAGCCTAATAATTAAAGCAGACAATAACATTCTCGAAACCATACATGCTCACGATGAAATCAAGTCAACTATCTCATCACCAAATAGAGAGTTGAATCATGGGAGTGCATTTCAAATTAATTCTATGCTTTTCATAATGCTTTTTATACGATTAATTTAAAAAACATTATTTGACACCCCTAGTTGTACTTCGACTTAATCAATTTAGACCACTTGTTAATTTCAGAAAATTTCGTTTGAGTTACCTTTGTTTATTCGTGAAATCCAACATGTTTTAACATTAAAATAAACTCAACAACAAAAGACACAACAAAACCACCAATAAATCCCTTCCACCGATTCAACATATATGAGCTCAAAAATTAAGTCCATCAACATAAAGATTCAACGGACTTGTGTCTGAGCTTTAAAAATATATAATAATAGTCTCACACGGCCCGCACGACCTTACAATAATTCATGTCAAGCAATTATTCAGACGAAAAACATTATTTGACACCCCTAGTTGTGGGGGAGAGAAAACTTAATGGTATCAATCCTATTGATGTAAATTGTAATAAATATTTTACATTTGTTTTTATTTTCCCATTGTACTTTCTACAATAATCTTCTTGTCTTTTGGCCATATGGGAGTCGTACAAATATAGTATGGATGTCTTACCCCTTCACTAGGTTTCCTTCTATTATGGGATTGGATCAATATGCTTTTCCTTATGCTTAACATAATGTTGGATTAGTATGAAGGGGGGTTGATGGATCAATATACTTTTCATAATGTAGGACAAGTACGAATCATGGGAGTGCACTCCAATTTACTTCTATGCTTTTCATAATGCTTTTTATAAGATTAATTTAGTTACCTAAGTGCTAAAGCAGGTACTATAGCAGGTGTTTTTGTGAAGGGGACTAAAATAGGGACTAAAAAAGAGTACTAAACAGGTATTTTCATTAGCTGTGTTGAAAATTTTAGAGTACTTATAGGCATCATTGGGTTGTATTATATACATAGGGAGTATATAATAGAGTACTTATACGCAGTATTCTTTACACCGTAGGCCTACTCCAATACTATCTCTATCCGATCAGATTTCTATTTTAGAAATTCAAAACAGAGAAATTCCGGTTCACTATTTCTACATTTAGAAATTCAAAACAGTTGCATTTTTTTTTGTTAGTAATATGTCAGTTAAAAAGCATTTCAAACTTCAAGTTGCTATTCATACACTAGAAACTAACATTTGACCCTTTCCACTCAGTTAGAGACCAAAGCAGAACTAATACCATATTGGGATGCAAATATAATTGTACCATCCATTAAGGGCGATATGCCTTTTTCTTGGTCAAACAGTGAAACTTAAACAAGAACAAGAGAGTCACCAATATGTTTCTCCTACTGACGGAACATGAATGTGTGACTTCCCTCTGCAAGGAAGTAATCAAATGAACTAATCAGCCTCTGATAATGAGATGTACATGTACACGATATCTTAGTTCACTAAAAAATCAATAAATATAATGAGTTTATGGACAAACAACGAAACATTGGAGCGAAACAAAGTGATTGACCTTAATTACCATGAAGGGGGCATTAATATATATATATATATGGCACCCCAGAAGAAAACCACATTCAAATTTAAATAAATAAAAAGGTGCTTCCTTCTTTCTTTTACCATGTGAACTATCTTATTTCCCATTCATTAATTTCTTAGGAGTGTATAGTAGCCACATTTCCCAAGCCCAAAAAAGAACCTTTTTCTGTAAAAAGGGCCGAAGTAAATATCTTCTACACTTAACCCCATGCAGCAATTACGCGGGCATTGCATTTCAACTATAGATTAAGTTCTCAGCAAACTCAAAACTAGGAATTTCACTTTTACCTCGTAAACCAGGATTCATATTACCTTCATATTATAAAGACCATTTAAAGTTTACTTTTACAGTAAGAAACTCAAGAAAAACTCCAATCACTCAAAACAGTCTCGCAAAAACCTTCAGTGAGTTCAATGACGAGCACATGGTATCGGGAAATTGCGTATTGGTCCAATGCTATTGGGAAACTTAACTGACTGTTTGGCCCATTTAGCTTGTGAGACCATGTCCACTGACAGGTTCTATACCATGATAAAGACTGCTACAAATTGGACTATGTTTCCTTAAATATGCGAGGACAAATTTCGTGGGCACTAATGTCCAAAACCACTGCATCCCTTCATAATATTTGTCGCTTTTCTGTGGAACTGGGAATGAACCAAAGTTTTCGTTGGAAAGGTGTTTCAAATTGTACAAAAAATCCATCATTTTGTCCATATGCTTCCATTTCCTTGATCCCTGACCTTTCCAGACCTGTGGGTAAGATATGATGCTTTTGGCTGTCACTAAGCATGTCGCACGAGAGAAGGAATCTTTAGCATACTGCCAAAAAAATTAACAAAAGGGGTGATTCAAATGCCTTATCAATGTTGACAGTTGGGGAAAATCTATCACTATCTGTCTTTTCCTTGTCAGGAAGGTAATAAACTCAAGCATCCACCTTAGAAGTTTCATGCTATGATTTTACATCCAAGAAACAAAACCTTGACCTGATCACAGGATGTCCTTGTAGTCCCACAACATAGCAGATAGATGAAGCCACCACGTAAATCAAAAAAATGGGATGTAGGTACACTTTTCTTGGTGCCTTAACAATATTAAAACAAATGAACACGACCTTCATGCAGTTTATTCCAAGAAGTCAGATCTTTTCAACAATGAAAAAAAAGGCATACCAGTTAAGCATATGTCTATCTTCAAGCTCTCAAATTCGCAATTATATTACATCTAACAATTCATTTATTCATCCATGTCATACAATAAGAATTGTCGTCGTTAAATTCTACAAATTCACTATAGGAGAACTAAAGATAGTTTAACACAGACATAAGCTAGTAAGTGCATATCTATATGTATGAATGCCATAATTTAGAAGTACTTTTATTCTTTTTTGTACTTCCCTGAAGTTATCCACTGCTCAGACCACCATTGAGATTGACTTTTTTACACAAGGGTATTGATTTCTACTCCACCATCACCCATGATAAGTTCGAGGAGCTTAACATGGATCTCTTCAGAAAGTTTATGGAGCCAATTGAGAAGTTTTTTAGGGATGCTAAGATGGACAAGAGCACCGTCCACGATTTTGTTCTTGTTGGTGGTTCCACTAGGATTGCCATAGTCCAGTAGCTGTTGCAAGACTTCTTCAACATGAAGGAGCTTTGCAAGAGCATCAACCCCGATGAGGTTGTTACCTATGGAGATGATGTCCAAGCTACTATCTTGAGTTTTGAGGGTAATGAGAAGGTTCGGGACTTGATTATTTTGGATATGACCCCTCTTTCCCTTGGTCTTGAAACTGCTGGTGATGTCATGACTGTCTTGATCCACAGGAACATCACCATCCCAACCAAGAAAGAGAAGGTCTTCTCTACCTACGCAAACACCCAGCCAGGGGTGATCATTCAGTTATACAAGGGTGAAAGAACAAGGATCAAGGACAACAACTTGCTTGGTAAATTTGAGCTCTATGGCATTCCACCGGCTCCCAGGGGTTTTCCTCAAATCACAGTTTTCTTCGACATTGATGCCAACCATATCCTAAATGTCTCTGCTGAGGATAATACCACTGGCCAGAAGAACAAGATCACCATCACCAACGACAAGGGGAGACTCTCAAAGGAGGATATCGAGAAGATTGTTCAGGAAGAAGAGAAGTACAAGTCTGAGGATAAGGAGAACAAGGAGAAGGTTGAGGCAAAGACTACTCTTACAACATGAGGAACACTGTAAAGGACGAGAAGATTGGCTCCAAGATTTATGTAGAGGATAGGAAGAAGGTTGAGGATGCCATCGAGCAGGGCATCCAATGGATGGACGGTAACCAGCTAGCTGAGGCAGATGAGATTGAATACAAGATTAAGGAGCTTGACTAAGTCCCTTATCATTCAATTCTGTATTCTAATGGATAGCAACCCCGTCCATTAGAATAGGATGAGTTGTATAACTGGTTTGACCAAGTCCCTTATCATTCAATACTTTATAAAATGTTTTGTTATATGAAAAATGTATTACGTGTTTTAATAGTTTGAATAATTTGCTTTCTCTCGTAGCAGTTTCTATTTTTTATTCATATTTGTGACCAAATTTTTATTTTGTGGACTAGCGACTAATATTTTCATTGCAAAAGGTTTTTTGCAAGGGTACTTATCTTTCATTGCAAAAGGTCTATAGCAAGGAAGCTACTGCAACGAATGTTGTACTGAATTTTTTCCTTGCTAAAGACAGTCTTTTGAGACATTTTATTTTCCTCGCTAAAGACCGATTTTGTTGTAGTGGATTTTGAGCTTGGGTATTGTCCAATTGAGCTGTTAAGCTTATCCACAAGTCTACCAAATGCCAATATACAAGTACAAGACAGTTAGTTAAAAAAAACATTTTTAATAATAAAAAAATGATTGTACAACACACTAAGCAATCTAGGTTGAATAGTCTACAAGGAACAACTCTTCAGAGCATGAGCAAACCCGTCAAATAACCTTGAGTACACGGTTTCTGCCAAAGAATCTCTACTAACACCTGCAGGTTCTGGATCCATGCATTTGGTGATGGTTTCGTCACAAGTTACAATCACACGTTTGGGGATTGAGTTTTTTTATTTTCTTAAAAGAATCACCCTCGATCTGGTGAGTTTTTTTGGTATTTCAAATTTGTATTGAAATCTAATATCGAAATCTGCGGTTCTAGTTTGTATATATATAAATTTGCAGAGGCTTGTATGAATTTGAGGAGGTATATGTATCCAACCCATCAAGACGATGCTCCCATATTGATGAGCATAACTAAACCTATATTGGCCCATACTCCTCTAAAATGTGTTCAAACATCCACATTTTATCACTGTAGAGATTCCTTTCTTTTTCTTCTCATCATCTCCCATTAAGTTACCAAACTTTCTCCACAACAACCCATAAATGAACTTTGCTTTAAACCATTGTATTCTGCCAATTTCATTGGATACTCCATGCATTTTAGTTGAACGGCTCGAACTAGGATTCAAGATGCTATTAGAGCAGATAAATATTTAGTTCTTACGTGTATATGTTTGTTATTGTGACCAATGAAACATGTTTACTCTTACATCCAGTAAACAGGATTACCACTAACTACAACTACCACACTTCTACTTTCCTTACCTACATCCAGTAAGTGAATAAAGTTTTGTCCTTTTGTGCAAAACTTCTTCTGCTAGCCCACTTCTCGTCACCAACATATTACTTTTATCTAGTAAGTGTATGATATTAAATTTAATATTAAACCAGTATGTTGCCACTAACTTACTTCACCCCTACTTCCATTATTCATCATGATTACCACTCAGTACTCATGTCGCATACATGAGGCTTAAGATATACCACAAAAATTGGGTGCTATTTGAATTTATAGGCGAATTCATATTATCAGGGAGCAGCCTATCTTTAACTATCAGGTATACTAGGATTCTCAAATGAGAATGAAATAACTACTTGTCATCATGCCAATTCAATTCTTAAAATTCAAGGCCATAATGCTAACAATGATATCTTATGATGTGAATCGAGGGCATAATTGCCATTTTTGGGTTATTTTTTGACATAATAGTATTTTACCTTCTTTTGTTATTTTTTTGGTTTAATTTTTTTTACTTTTGTTATAGCATTTTCTTTTGTTTTGCTTTAGTATTTAAAGGTTAGGAGTAGTAGTGACATTTTTGGTAAATATGGCCTTAGCTTGGAGCCTAAGCTACTTCTCCCTTTCAATACCCCCTTGTAGCCTCATTTGAGATAGACTTGAATTTTGAATATAGAAAAGAGTATTTCTCTCTCTAAAGTGGGGTTTAGATAATTTTAGGAGCCTTTTGACGGGTGGTTTACGTCAAATTGATATCAAAGTGGGTGAAGCTCCACATTGGTGTTAGTGTATCGGTTTTTTTTTTATCAAAATCGTACGCTACTTGCAATGTCTCCCAAGAAATCCAAACCACATCATGAAGAGATGCAAAAATTAAGGCAAATGGTTGAAAAACAAACCCTAGTTACCCAAGACCTCACCCAAAAATTTGAAACCCTACTTCAAGCCCTAAAACCCACAAACCCAGGTTCCCCTAATGCTGGTGCCCACCGTGGAGCCCTACTCCTTCCCAGCTGCACGACTTCCGCCCACCATTCCACCCTTTCGGCCCCTGCGCTACAACCCAGACCCAAAACTCCTACCCAAACCCAGACGACAGCAGTTCCACCCAAAAAAAAAACTTGCTCCGACACCCTATTCTGACCCTAGTCAACCCACGCCATCCCCCCCCCCCCCCCCCCCACACACACACACTCAGCGACCCAACCCCTGCCTTCCTAGTCCCTTTCCGATCAAACCCACAACATCCTAGCCCAGCCCAGCCCCTCAAACCCTCACCTACTTCAATTCGGCACCCAACCCCCCCGCTCAAGTTCCAAACCCAGAGTAACCCTATCACACCCCTGCCTTAATCTGCCCCACCAGTTTGACCCGTCCACCTCCTATCTATAACCCGTCCGAACCCCACTGACCCATTGCCCCGCTCCCTAGACATCGAAACCCTACTTGAACCCTAAAATGACCCTCGAAAATAACCCAAACCCGACCCACGAGACCTACCATTAAACTCTGAAACCCAAACCCACTATACCATACCAAACCCACCCCCATTCGAGGGGCTGCCCACTTCATATCTGCCCTGACCCACTTCCAAACCCACCCTACCCCTATTCTTACCCTACCAGCACCAAACCGAACCAAATTTTAACCCTTTCACCCGATGGGCCACGGATCAGCTCCATACCCCGACCCGACCTTAATTTTTGTCCATACAAAATGTTTGTCCCAATCCCTACGGGTTCTTCGAACACCCCGAAGCCCCCAACCATTCGGGCCGAGCTCCTGATCAACCCTTACCCCCGCCTTCACACCATACAGCCTCCCACCACGCCCTCTCACTCCTACATTTGGGTTCCTCCTCGTCCTCCTCCGAGTTTGGGGATAGCCACACCAGTGTTTTGAAGTGGATACCTCCCCCTCCACCCCTACCTCCCCCGGATGGCCCATGCTTGGCACCTCAACGGGACCGGCATCATTTCTACTGCGGTGAGCATGGACACCTGATAGGCACGTGCCCTCACTATCCAGGCATTCCTCTCGCACCTCTCGTGCCCGTGCCCGTACCCCCTCTTCATCCACCACCTGCAAATCTGCCACCTCACCCCATTGATGCTATTCCACCTGTGTCGGGTGATGTGATTGGATTTGATGCTCATCAGGACGAGATCCCGCTATCCATGCCTCTTCAGTTGCTTTCTCGGAGTCTCCATGGGGATATTCGTACTGACGTTCCCATGTTTGATGGACGATTCTCTTAGGATGCCATAGTTGATTGGTTGACTTCGATGGAGATAATTTTTTACTACAAGCGGGTTCAGGGTTGCTTCTGTGTTCTCCCCGCAGCCACCAAATTTCACGAATTTGCTCGGGTTTGGTAGAACGACCTCAGCTACCATCGAACATCGGTAGGATTGCCCCCTATCCAGACTTGGACTGAGTTGATGGTCGCCCTCCAGGCATCATTCATTCCTCTCACCTATAATCGTGACCTTTTTTCTCACGTTCAGTCTCTCCGACAGGATACCTCATCCGTAGTGGAGTATACGGAGCAGTTCCAGCTCTTGTGCACCCGAGCCCGTTTCCCCGAGATGGAGGATCAGTGGATCAGCCACTATATACCGGGATACCGACCTTTCTAAAGGCAGTCGAGTATACGGCCAAGGTTGAGGCCTACCATATACCATCTCTCCCGATCTCTCAGACTCCATATACTACAGTCTCTGTCCCAGCTCCTCCTCCACTAGAAGCTTCAGTCCACTACTCCCGTTGCTTCACACTCAGGGCCTCCTACCTTCCAGTGCTACAACTGTGGCAATGTTGGGCACCGCGCATCTGAGTTCTCCCTCCCTCGACGTCGTGCGCTATTGGCAATGGATCACCCACCTGACTACTTAGATGTTTCTGAGGACCTGCCCCAGCACGTGTTGATTACAGTGTTGGAAGGAAATTCAGTTGGTCTTGCCC
Source organism: Sambucus nigra (assembly GCA_949130495.1). Classification (NCBI taxonomy): domain Eukaryota; kingdom Viridiplantae; phylum Streptophyta; class Magnoliopsida; order Dipsacales; family Adoxaceae; genus Sambucus; species Sambucus nigra. The sequence goes on from OX422219.1 coordinate 370,334,117, forward strand.
TTTGAGTTCGAGGACGAACTCTTTTTCAAGGAGGAAAGATTGATGTGAATCGAGGGCATAATTGTTATTTTTGGGTTCTTTTTGGACATAATAGTATTTTACCTTCTTTTTTTTTTTGTTGTTGTATCATTTTCTTTTATTTTGTTTTGTTTTAGTATTTAAAGGTTAGTCGTAGTAGTGGCATTTTTGGTAATAAGGGCCTTAGTTTGGAGCCTAAGCTACTTCTCCCTTTAAATATCTTCTTGTATCCTCATTTAAAGTAGACTTGAATTTTGAATATAGAAAAGAGGATCTCTCTCTAAAGTGGTGTTTAAATAATTTTAGGAGCCTTTTGACGGGTGGTTTACATCATCTTATGCCAATGATATACAATCCATTAGAGTGGTTAGAAGAAGATATACCTCTCAGTACAAGGTTATATAATCCGACAGATTCAGATCATAAACAACACCGAGTTGTTCCTCATTTTCATAGCAATAGTCAATTAACTTGACCACATTCGGATGATATCTCACTGTTGAATGCTCAATCTGTCCTGCCAGATAAAAATAAACATCAGGTAACTAATAGCGTTTGAAAGCTAATCCTCATAATGGAAATTAATAAAGAATTATATAATGTGGCCTAAAGACGTACTATGAATCCTTTTTCATTATCTCCTTCAAAATACGCATAGATTTTAGGATCTTCCCATTTCTTAACTATCACCTCCTATGAACCAATGAATCCTCAGTATACTTTGCCAAACTGGAACTTCCTCATGAAATTGTCTTCAATGAATATGAAATTGTCTACGTACATGTACAGTTTTAAGTCCTCATAGGAATGATCTAATTCTCTACATTCCATCTCTTATTTCAATTGAAATAAACAAAGAGAGAAAAAAAATATGAATTTAGCCTTATCTCAAAACATTATCCAAACCAATTGAACATATTTCACAAATCAAGTTAGTTGGTGAGATTTTAGCACAAATATAAATGAGTGCACAAACCAATTCAGAGATTGAACTGAATAATTCCCAAATCTAAAAAAGCATTCATACCCAAAATCAGGAATTGAATTAAATCTTTAAATGAATTAAATAAATCAGCCAAGCCAACGAAGATGCATTAACCACAAACACAGTTATAAAATTGAAATGTTCATGACTAAATCAGAGTAAAAAAGGGGGTAAAAAGCATAAATCACTTGAGTTCAAGAAGAAACTCAAATGAAATTAAAAGATTAACTTAAGACACGATGCATCTCTCAATGGCTAGATTTGATTTGACGGGGAAACCAACGACTTGAACTTATTACAAAAATTATCATTTTTTCACTGTATCGATTCCGTATTTATATTTTATTATAAATACAAACAGAGATTAGAAAAAGGAGATATATGAGGAAAGAAGACAGACATATTTTAAGAACTCTCATGATTCTCATCTCTCTCTCTCTCTCTCTCTCTCTCTCTCTCTCTCTCATGACCGGCGAGGTTTTCTCAGCAAGAGGAAGAGAGGGAGAAGGGAGAAGGGAATCACCAGCTGTGGGAGGATAATCTCTGCTTTGGGACGCCTAGGGGAGGGTTCGATGCCCGGAGAGAGAGAGAGAGAGAGATGGGGGAAGAGAGAGAGTAGGGAAAGATGACTTTATCTTTTTATTTAGGTGTTAAAATCATTGTAAATAAGAAAAATAAATTAAAATACATTTGGCATTAAACTTTCATGTCGCCGAAAGCTACCCATTTTTTCGCAACAGGTGATTACGTCGCTAAAAGTTAGTTGACTTTTGACAACATATTTTGATGTTGCCAAAACTTAAAATAAATTCCCTCGCTCATTTCATTAGTTCCTGCTTAAAAGTTTATATTTTGGCAACAAGATTTTTTATGTGTTGGCAAAAGTAATATGTAAGATTAACGTTTGACAACATGAATAAGATTTTGTCGCGGAAGGGTTATTTTGGGCAACAAAAATGGACTGTGATGCTAAATATTGTTGCAAAAGACGCACTTTCTTGTAGTGTTTTCATTTCCCTCCTTCATAATTTTAACGATTTTGATTTTATTTCAATCAAATACAACATCTCAAATAAAAGACGGAGTTTTGAATTTGTGCTATTGCATCCAATATTGTTTTATTTCAGTTATAATTGTCTAATTAAATTTTAGTAAAAACGTAAAAATAACCCTAAAAAAATCCAAGCCCTCCCGCCCCTCAACCCCCGACAATTGTTTGCGCCCCACCCAGAATATATTTTTTACCCTGCTGACTGAGTGCATATAAACCTCAGCATTAAGTTTGAACTAGTGTAGCCAATTCACGAACAATAAATCAACACATTGAAGCTAAAATTTTGATGTTCTCTTTTTGTCCTAACTCTTTTAGCCTCTGCAATGCACCATGGACCATGTTGCATGGGGTTCATTAGTCTTAATCAATTGTATGATGGTTGTAATTCAACAATGCCACTTGGAACCTCCGCAACCGATCATTTCACCAAAAAATAATATTTAGAATTGTTTTTGGACACTCACAAATGCCATTTCTAACGGCTTTTTAGTAATCACCGACAATATTCATATCTAATAGAAAGTGAGAAACAAATGTCCTAGTAAAGAAATAACAAAAAAGGATGAAATTTACTTGAAAGTCTGTAAAAAAACTAAGCAGTGTGAATATTTTAGATGGTAAACTCAATTCAATGTTCTTTAATAATAATTTAGGATAATTAGTTAGATATAAATGGACAATAACATGTCAAAAATAACAAATATAAATGGAAGTATGAATTCCCCATAATAGAGATGCCACCTGAGTGACAAATTTGGATGATTTGTTACCACGTTACGACAATTCAATCACATCTTAAACAATGAAATGGGATGCAATTGTTTGTAGTGTCCGTCCACGACTCATGACCTAATAGGCATACACAATTGATACACATCAGAGAGAACACGCTCAACTGAATTTTTGAACAACTCAGAGTGGAAAATCCAAGTGACTCCTCCCAAGGAAATTTTATTTAATAGACAAACAATTGTGTCGCATACAAGCAATGTACAAATAAATATCCTTGTAGAAATCATTTCTTTAAAACAACATTATATAAAAGAAAGATTGTCAACAAATAAAATAAAGTGAAGGGAGAATGCAGACCAATTGTTTGAATTATTGCAATGTTAACCCCAAAATATTTTGTTTTTTAATTTTAACCTTTCGTCCATATCGGTTAAGAAACTTAAAGGGAAAAAGTAGGTTAGGGCATATGATGTGTCAATTGAAATATAAACATCATAAAATCACCACATTAGGTGATGTTTTTAGTGGAATTTGTGTAACTCACACACACCACCCAATGTGGTGACGACGTGCCTCAAAATTGTGTCCAAAAATTGAATCTCCCTAGCATCTCTCTCTCTCTCTCTCTCTCTCTCTCTCTCTATATATATATATATATATATATATATATATATATATATATATATATATATATATATATATATATGGGGGGGGGGTTGCTATTTTTGATCGGCCCATAAGAGTAGCCGACCAGGCCCATAAAGGCTAATTAAGTGTCCGGCCCAAATTATGAGCCACGATTATGAAACTAACCCGAGATAAGACCAAGTCTATCCTCGAGAATATCAAAGATATATTCAAGGGATTCATGGCTTATCGTGGATGTTACAACCTCTTTCTTTGATTGAATATATTGTAACCCCTAGCCCGGGGCATAGGGGCATGTAATAGAGAAACCTTCTTGAGAGATACTTAATAAAAATAGTAGACCTCTCCGTGGACGTAGGCAATTTGCCGAACCATGTATATTCTCGTGTTGTGATTGCGATTGCATGATTTTCTTACTTTTTTTGTGATTGCTTTCTTTTATAATTTGTGTTGTGTTTTTTGTCACCACAATTTACACCGTCTGTGGGAATCAACTGTTATTCATACGAAAGCACTAATCAATAAAAAGCCAGCAATGTCTCATCACAGCAGCAACGTCCCTCAATCAGGTGACATTCAATAGCAGCCTATCCCTCCAAGGGTAAGGTCTGAGATTTAGCATTCAAACCCGAGACTCCGCGAAGAGAGGCGTGTCTCTGAGGAAAGCCAGGGGCCACCCAGGTCCATGCAAATTTCAAGATTGATTGATTCTTATGAAGCCAGACTCCAAGAATAAGAGGAGGCTACGCGCCGGCAAGAAGATGAAAATGCTCGCCTTAAAAGGCCACTAGAAAGAATGGAGAGAGAGCTCCATCGGAATACTAAACGACGCCACGACCGAACTCCTAGCCCTCAGGCGAGCAAGTCTCACAGCCGAGGAAGGATCCCCAGGCGTGGCTCAGAGAGGACCGAGAGGAACAGGTCAGATAAGGACCAATTAGAACGACTGCAACAAGCTCAACATTACAGAAGTCCTAGTCGGCAGAATGATGACATAAGGAGTTTGGTCCAAAGAGAGATGGACGAGCACCCAGCTCATCGCGATGCCAGATCTATGCGAGTTAGCTAGAAGAGTGCTCAAAACCCAAATGAAGTCCCCTTTTTCAAGGGCTACAGAAGAAGAAGAGGCCCCAAAAAAGTTCGCAATCCTCATGTTTAAGATCTACAATGGGAAGACTAATCCCATTGATCATGTTCGACAATATTGGCAAGCCATGACTCTATGGAGTCACAATGACACGCTTATGTGTCGAATCTTCCCTTCCATCTTGCACGATGTGGACCACAAGTGCTTTGAGAAGCTACCTCACAGGACCATCAAAAATTTCAAATCTTTGGCTGAGCTGTTCACAGCTCGTTTCATAACAAGTAGTTCCCACCCGAAGCTGATGGATGTGCTGCTTACTATGAAAAAGAAGCCACAAGAGAGCCTCAGGGAATACGCCAAGAGGTATTGGGAAGTGTTTAATGAAATAGAGGATTACTCGGACAAGGTCGTCGCAGTGTCCTTCAAAATCGGTTTGCCAAGCTCCCGCCTGCTACATCGATTCTTAACTAAGAAGGAGGCTACATCCATCGATGACTTGATGGATGGAATAGAGAAATATGCCAAAGTCGAAGATGTAACCCATCTTAATGTAGGGGATAATGGTCACACGTAGGGGAGCAAAGGAATGGAGAAGAACGAGCCTCAGGAGAAAGGGAATAAGAACGAGGGCAAAAATGGCTTCAAGAATGGAAACTAAAAAGACTCCTCGAAGGCATTTCAGGCTGTGAATATAGTCTTCAAGGATCCAATATACAAGATTATTGCCAAGATCAAAGATGAGTCCTTTATTAAGTGGTCAAAGAAAATGGGACGAGACCCCTCTAAACGGAACAACGAGGGTGGACACAAAACTGATCACTGTAAAGCTCTTAAATCTCATCTCGAGGAGTTGTCCAAGGCTAGGCATCTAAATGAGTTCGTTGAAAATAAGGTAGAAAAGGTAGCAACAAATGGAGAGCATAGGCCCGATAACGTCCTCGAGGAGCATGTCTACCACGATTTTATGGTAATCCACGGGGCGTCCGACCTCAAGCAAATACAAGAAAATGCTTCTTGGATGGAAGTTTAGAAGCTCGCTACAATCATGCAGTCTTTTCAGCTCGATCCAGCCAAAACCCATGTTGGGAAGCATCGACGATCGAAGGACGTCGATTATAACAAGCATATTGTGTTAACTGAGGAGGACATAGTTGGGGTTAGAACCCCACATCATGATGCGTTAGTCATCGCACTCAGGATAGCCAACTGGGATGTCGACAGATTGCTCGTCGACCGAGGTAGCTCATCCGAAGTGATGTACTTAGAGTTGTTTCAAAAGTTAAAGCTGAGTATAACTGACCTCAAGGAAGCCACTGTTCCGTTGGTCAGCTTCGCTAGAAAAATCACAGTTCCTTTGGAAAGATCGTCCTACCAATTAGAGCAGGAAATATTTCAAAAACGATTGAGTTTCTCGTAGTTGACATTGAGTCTTCGTACCACTCCATCCTTAGCAGAGGATGGATCCAAGCAATGAAGGTTGTACCAACAACATACCATCAAAAGATCAAGTGTGTAACCGATCGGGGAGTTCTCGAGATCCATGGCGACCAAGCTATGGCCAGAACGTGCTTTATTGCCACCATTCGCCCCAAGTAGGAAAGGAAAACAGATGAATTGAAGATTCAGAAGGAAGCCCGGGAGGGGTTGCCACCCTCCAAATAGTAGCTAAGGTACGGCCGACCAGGGGTGGAGGAAACCAGGCTCCATCCCTCAAAAAGGGTCGTCAAAGACTTGCAAGAAGTCGCGACAGAAAGCAACACGACTGAGAAGAAGTTTTTAATTGGTACCTCCTTAACTGATCGTGAGACGAAAGAGTTAGTCACGCTTCTTCAAAAAAACTTGGAGGGGGTTTGCATGGTAACCCTATGAGATGTCTGGGATAGATCCTACCATCGCTTGTCATTGATTGCACATTGACCCAACCTTCAAGCCAATCGCACAGTAGGCTCGTCGAACAGCGCCATAGAAGGAGAAAGAAGTAGAGAAAGATGTTGGAAAGTTACTCGATGCAGGTTGCATAAGGTAAGTCCAGTTCTCTAAATTGTTATCCAACCCAGTAGTAGTTCCCAAGAGTAATGGAAGCTGGAGAGTTTGTATTAACTTCACTAACCTCAACAGGGCCTGTCCCAAGGAAAGCTTCCCTCTTCCAAAGATTGATCGGTTGGTCGACGCCACAACAACTCATAAGAGGATGAGCTTTTTGGACGCTTACTCTGGATACCACCAAATCCTCTTTTACGGGTCAAACCAAGATTAGACCTCCCTCATAACCCATATTGGTTTGTATTATTACAAGGTTATGCCTTTCGGCCTTATGAACGCAGGAGCGACTTATCAGTTAGTTATAAGAATGTTTAAGAAGCAAATGGGCGAGACTATGGAGGTATACATTGATGACATGCTCGTCAATATTAAGCTCAAGGGTGATCACCTCTCCGACCTGGCATGGACTTTTGATATCCTCAGGAAATAACGAATGAAACTCAACGCAAGTGTTCTTGCGGTGTCCAGTCAGGAAAATTCCATAGATACCTAGTCAGAGAGAGAGGAATAGAGGCGGACCCCGACCAGATTGACGCCATCAACAAGGTCCAGCCCCCTCAAACGATAAGGGATGTCCAAAAGCTCGCCGAGATGCTCGTTGAGCTCAACCGCTTCCTTTCGAAGTCCTCAGAGTGATGTCAACCATTCTTTCAACTATTAAAAAGAAACAAGGGCCTGACGTGGAACGAGGACTCCTCTAGAGCCTTAGAAGAACTTAAGGCCTGCCTCAGCAGGCCTCATTTGCTCGTGATTCCTAGAGAAGGTGATCATTTATATCCTTACCTTACTGTATCGGACCATGCTGTTTGCTCCTCCTTGGTATGTGAAAGGGAGGGAAGCCAACATCCGGTCTACTATGCAAGCAAGACACTTTTGGAAGTCGAGCAGCGGTATTTGCCATTAGAGAAGCTCGCCTATGCGTTAGTGATAGCCTCGAGGAAGCTAAATCACTACTTCTATGCTCACTCCATCTTCATGGTCACTTGGTATCCCCTCAAAGTTGTTCTAAGGATGACCTCTCCAACCGACTGTCAAAGTGGTCAATCGAGATCGAAGGGTTCAATATCCACTTTCAACCAAGACCAGCCATCAAGGGGTAGATTCTAGCTGATTTTATCGCTGAATTCATAGGAGAGCAGCCCGTCGACCAGCCAGAAACTAAATAACCAATGGAAAGCACACAGGGATCTAACATTTGGACCTTATATGTTTATAGAGCCTCCAATTCTAGGGGAGCAGGGGTTGGCATCGTATTGGTAAACATGGTGCTCGAGCAAGGCATCAGGCTGGGATTTAAATCCTCTAATAACGAAGCAGAATACAAGGTGTTAATAACTGGCCTGCGTAAAGCACAAGTGCTGGGGGCAAAGCACCTTCAAGTCTTCGATGATTCACAACTGGTATCCAATCAGATAAGTGGATATTTCAATGCAAAGGATGGCAGCTTACCTCGCCGTTGTAAAGGGACTCATGGCCAACTTCGATAAGGTTGACGTTCAGCAGTTCCTCGGGGTAAATAATAGCCATGCCGATGCCCTAGAAGCACTAAATTTTGCACATAAAAAGAGCATCAAGTTGGATGGACCCCATCATAGACTACTTACGAAGTGATACTCTGCCAAGTGACAAGAGGTTGGCACATCAGATAAGAGTCAAAGCTAATCGCTTTCACTTATCTCCTCACAGAAAATTTTATAAGAGATCCTTCACTGGCCCCTACCTCCAGTGCGTTCATCCACAAGATGCCGAGTAGGTTCCGTATGAACTTCATGAGGGAATTTGTGGAAGTCATGCAGGAGGAAGGTCATTAGCCTTTCGAGCAATGAAGGAAGGGTATTGGTTGCCATATATGCAAAAAGATGCTGGAGTCTATGTCCGAAAGTGCAAAAAATGCCAAAAACACTCACCTATGGTTCACCAGCCCGCTAACGACCTCTAATCATTGACTTGTTTGTGGCCCTTTACCCAGTGGGGTTTGTATATTGTAGGACCACTGCCTACTGCGATAGGGAATCAAAAATATTTGTTGGTCACCACAGACTACTTCACCAAGTGGTTAGAGGCAAAACCAATGGCGAATATCCGGGACACAGATATGATAATATTCATATGGAAGGACATCATTACCCACTTTGGCACACCCAGTACGATCATTACTGACAACGGGACCTAGTTCGAGAGTGGTCGCTTTTAAAGTTTTTGCAACGATCATGGGGTCAGGCATTATTTCAGCTCCGTAGCATATCCTCAGAGCAATGGGCAAGATGAAGCTTTAAATAAGACAGTGATTGACCGACTGAAAAAATGACTGGAATGGGCCAAAGGTGCTTGGGCTAACGAGCTGCCTCACATCCTCTGGGCCTATTGCATGACCCCAAGGTGAGCAACTGGGGAAACTCCCTCTGCGCTAACCTACAGAATGGAAACAGTCATCCCATTAGAATTCAGGCTCCCTACCATAAGATCCACACTGGTCAACCAAGGCCACAATCATGAAGCATTACTCACTGAACTTGACTTAGATGATGAACGACGAGAATTGGCTCTAGTTAAGTTGGCATCCTACCAACAACAGCTAGCCAGACAATAAAACCAAAAAGTCAATTCGAGGAAATTTCAAGTTGGGGACTACGTCCTAAGGAAAGTCCTCGGAAGTGCTGTAAAATCATCAGACTCTAAATTGAGACCAAACTGGGAAGGACTTTTCAAGATAGTAACGAATGACCTGCAAGGAGCCTATAACTTGGAAGCGTTGGGGGGCAGGGAGATACCAAGGGCTTGGAATGCGGCCAATATGAAGAAGTTCTACTTTTAGAGCTCATTTATCTGTGCATCATTAGTTTAGGCAAATTTTCATTTACAAACTGATGTTGCCCTTTATTTACAGTTTTGATTAATAAAATTTGATTGGCTTTGACATTCTATATATCTTAGTTATCTCAATTATAGTTCAGTATGCACCCTTTCCAAGTAACAGACTTCACCCCTTTTATGGACATAATAGAATTCCCGGACTACAGCGAGCTTACTAACTTGCTCAGTCAAAGGATCTTATAAACTAGCCCCCAATGACTACAAGACAGTGTTAGGTCTATCCTAACCAAAGAAATAGAAAACATGATTAGCAGGGTTCCTCAAGCCTTTGTCCAAAAACACAATTGGCCTCTTAGGTAGCTATGGCAACAAATAAAGACCTAGAGGGGATCCTTAGGAAATATGGCCAACCTCAAGTTGGTCGCCAACAAATCTTAGCTCAAAAATCCTACTCGGGTGGATTACCCATTAGTAAGGTGCATTCTAGCCATCGCCCTACTTAGGCCTAAGGTAGTGTGACGACACGACCTAAAAGGTAAAGAGGACGGAAATAGTATGGCCAAGGCATATTAGACGAGGGGAATGCTCAAATAAAAATAAACTCTAAATGTAATTTAGTTGGTTGAAGTGCCCAAATGATTAGAGTTTCATACTAATTAGTCATAACTGGAAAGCAAGCAACACAAGTTTAGTCGGCGTATGACCAAAACGTAAATAATCAATTACATTTCTTACTAAGAGCTGCATGATTACATGTACAACAATAAAAAAAATTGCGAAGGACTACGAAGATCCTGGGTGATGAGTAAGATAATCTGTTACTCGAGCTCTCCGACCATCATCAGGATGCGGAGCAAAGTTTTCCACAGCCCCCTCCAGACACGGTTCTAGCCATCGTACCGGAATGGCATCTATGGGGATCCAACGGTCATCTTTTCGAAAGGTATTTGGATCCAAAGATGGAGGAGTAATCTCATGTCTGTACCATAAGGGAGAATTTTTTAGGACCATCAACTCCCTGAGGGCACTTACCCACCCTCTAATAAAAGCCAGCTCCTCGGCCTCTTTCAGCTTTGTAGGGGCATCTGCCCAGCCTTGATCATAACCATCAGCCCATACCTGCCGAGGACCTTTCCGGAATAAGTGTCGTAGTCGCGTGACATCTCTTTGAAGATCTAAAGCAATTACGTATGCTCGATGAACACCCCCCTTTAGCTCGGTAATCTCCCTTTGAGAAGTACCATCATTTGATCTAGCTCGATGGGTGGACGACGAAGAGGAACCTCGAGGATTTGAGGAGCACTACTCGGGGAATTCTCCTTGAGACATGAAACCTCTCTTCTCAGAGCATCATTTTCCCTCTACAGCAGCTCCCCCATTTGATTAACTTCGGATGCATCCACTAGCTTCACCTTCAAGGAATCCATCTCTTCTTGAATAGAGCCATCAATCTCTTCCATTTCCTTGAGTCTATCCTTTAGACTGGCGACCACTTCGGATTGGTTCTTATAATCCTTATTCCTTTCCCTAAGGGATTTACAAATCTGTATCAAACCTCCTTGAGATAACAAGAGGACATGTATTCAGTGTCCATCCTCAACATCACGAACGTTGCGAGGAACTGGGGCACACTCAATATATACCCAGTCGAAGATATTGTAGCATTTTCTAAACTCAAGCAAAGATTTGTTATCTATCATCGCCATTGAAAAATTCAGAAAACCCTAGCCACAGTGAAGTGAAGAACAACAACGAAAAGAAATTAAGAAAAAGAAGGGAACTGAAGACTTACGAAGTAAGAATCAAGCTGGAAATGTTGAAAGACCTTGAATTTAGGAGACGAAGAGCAAAAGACAGCTTGGGAAACACGAGACGCAAAGAAGTTTAAGTGATGATTAAGTTCGTCCAACACGTAAGTTTAAACATTCCAATGACGGTTCACGCAGTTCGAAGAAGATCTGTCGCTCCAATATCTAGCAAAATGACAAGTCGCTCCTCTCCTAATCATGTAAATTGCAATTGTGCCATCAGGAGGGAAACGCTCTGTTTTAAAATTTGTGGGCCCATTCTGTTGCCCAAAAATTTTAGGGACCTATTTTCGATCAGCCCATAAGAGTAGCCGACCAGGACCATAAAGGCTAATTATGTGTCCGGCCCAAACTATGAGCCACAATTATGAAACTAACCCAAGAGAAGACCAATTCTATCCCCGAGAATCTCAGAGAGATATTCAAGGGATCCATGGCTTATCGTGAAGGGTAGAACCACTTTCTTTGATGAATATATTGTAACCCCTAGTGCGGGGCATAGGGGCATGTAACAGAAAAACCTTCTTGAGAGATAATTAATAAAAATAGTAGACCTCTCTATGGACGTTGGCAATTTGCCGAACCACGTATATTCTCGTGTTGCGATTGCGATTGCGTGCTTTTCTTACTTTTCTGGTGATTGCTTTCTTTTATAATTTGGGTTGTGTTTTTTGTCACCAGAATATATATATCTGATTATGCTGTCTCCATTTCCTCTTTCTTATCTCATAAGATATTATTTTTCGTTTTCTAGATTAATTGAGAACTAAAACAACATTTTTTTTGTTGTTCCAATTTTATGATCTTCAAACTTCAATCTTCCATGTGCCCTTCATTTACTTTGAATTAAAGGTATAATGATGAACCTGTAGGGGGTCTCAACTTCATGTCATATAAATCTTCACTTTAATTTTTAGTTTTCATATAAGATGAATCAACATTACAATTTACGTGAAGGACAAATATAATCGTTCTGGAAAAATTCTAAATCGGTGATCTGACTTCTTCTAGTGATTGTTTTGAGGATTGTAAATTTAGCAACCAAACTTGCCAATGACGACTATATCTTCACTAATCTTAAGACTTTATATTGTTTATTAAATTTCAGCCCAACGGAAACAATAAAGTTTTGGTTTCAAATAAAGGTTAAAAGATGAAATTGGGTCTATCAAATCACCTCTAGAAGTGACAAGAACCAGAGAGAAGATTTTCAAGATTTTCATACACATAAGCTCTGTGAAGATGATGCAAGTATATAAGCTGGTGGAGATGGGAAGGAAAGGGATTCACATGTACCTCCAGAAAGGAAGGGAAGGAGGGTCTCTCGTATAAAGGATACAACTTCCTGGCTTCAATATCAAGAGAGTAAGGTCCCTTTGGTTTTCTAATTCTAAATAGGAAAATTAGTAATGGATTCTGTTTGAGGTATTGTACGTTAACGTTCTAATGAAATGCCATATAGAGTAATGTTTTTTACTTACGAAAGAATACAAAGATAACTAAGGTCAGCCGACATTGGCCTCTCCCAGACCCTATAGTTAAGCGAGAGTCTTATGCACTAGGTAAGACTTTTTCTCTTAAGTATATATAATCAGTTTTCTTACTTTATATAATCATTATGCCATCTTTTTTTCTCATCTATTGATTCATGATAAGTATGTTTAGGTTAACCCAAACTTACTCTATTTTTATTCAAGTTTGTTTGGGTTATTCTTTTAAAATGGTGGCCAGTAAAAAGTCATAGTATATTATAATTAGTTAAAATTTGGCAAGGCAGTAGATTGTGGTTAAGTGGAGCATTTTAAACAATATACATTTATTAAATAATGCATGTTCTACCACAAGCACACGTTACTAGAAGAGTGCATGTGTGTGCGCGCGCGCATGTTCTCTTCTCGTCACTTCATTCTCATATATGTGTTTGTGGGAGGATTGTGGAGATTTATCATATAAAAATCAGTTGTGCATGCATATATCATTTGTGTTTCTATGAGGGCACTGGACATCTATCATATAGATTTATTGTTGGGGATAACTTCTTTTTCACAAATTTCTAATGAAGTGACAGTAAATTGTGAATATAGTGAGAATAAGAAGCTCGATATATGATCTTTATAATCAAGTGAGGTAGGCAGACGTATATCATATATAAAGTTGACCTCTTGGATACTCTTCACACTGGATTTCAGATAAAAATGATGATAGAAGAGGATAAGATATCCACCGAGGAAATAAAAAGATGAACAAACAAGGGAAAACAAACCACCACATCATAAACAAAACTTACAATATTATTTTTGTCATTTTCTTCCTTTTATTTTGTTACATACATTTTGTCATCATTTTTGTGCCTTGATATCATGTTTGCCATTTGCACATTGATACGTTTACGTGTTCCCTTTCATATAAATTTTAGTTTTCATACTTATTGCTATTAAAAGAAAACTTTTTTATTTGTTTTTCATTTTTAAAATTTAAATGCCAATGACCGATTCATTTTGCTTCTATTAAATTGCTAGCCATTTCCATGTAGTTCTTGAAAAACAACTCACAATTCCAGTTCGTTCATTCCTTTAAAATCTCAGTAGATCTCAAGGGTGCCAAGTTTGTATGCGGCCCCTGGCTTTCCTCACTTGATTGGACTTTTTGGTGCTAACTTGTCACATGCTCAAATCTTGACTGATAATATAAAAGTTCAATCTATGTCAAATTCACTTATTCAAAATTGATATGTAATAAGATGTTAAATTTGACATATTTATCATTTCTTTTCGCATTACATAAAGTTGCATTTATTTCTACACCTAGAATCAAGAAGAGGTTTGTTGAAAAAATCAAGGGCTTACTACTAGAAAAAAGCCATTGTTGAACTATTCCATTCCAGGTCAAGTAACAATAGAAAAAATAACTAAAAGATATACATACAAAAGTCTAGTGATGTTCACAAAATTACTCCTTAAACGAAAACTGCTAGTAAAAAACTCAAATCGATGCAGCGCCTAAAAGGTACTTGGTGTTATCCAAAGTGGTGGGGGCCAAACAAGCTTCGGATCATGGATGTAACCTGGCAACGATTCGCTACTTCCGTCGTCCAAGTCAAACACGCCTATGTTGACACCTTTTTCTTCAATCCTGCTTTCAATAGTGTTGATGGCGTACCCAAAATAAATACAATTTCCTTTATATCCAGGAAAATCATGAGAAGAGACCGCCAACGATGAATTTCAACCCATAAATAGCATATCATCACCTATACTATATACTTGAAACCAACTAGAATTGCATGGGTCCAGTTTATATACTCTGAAGATATCATTACCATTAGAATCTTCATCTCGGTCAACCATGATTAGCTCCCCGTCACAACACTCCACCAAGTACTGTGGGAATACTTCTTGAGGTGTTGATCCGGCAATTTGTGTCACCTTTGGATCGGGACCAATATTCTCAAACACTAGTAATTATCCAAGGGAATTTAAACGAAATTTGACTAGCTTCAATGCCAATCAATAAATCGAACGGGAGTTCAGACCATTGTCCCATATCTCTTCTTTGACTAGCTACAATCATAAACGAAATTTGTTACAACGCTTGCTAAATTTGAGGAAAGAGAATATTCACATGAATTTGGAATGACTAAGTTAATATATATATATATATATATATATATATATATATATGTGTGTGTGTGTGTGTGTGTGTGTGTGTGTGTGTGTGTGTGTGTGTGTGTGTGTGTGTATGTGTGTATGTATTAAAAAAATAGCTAGAAATAGTCTGGAATACAAATATAAAACCAACTCAGGTGATGAAATATGCTTACCAATACAACCGTTGTTATTATGCTCAACTTGATTTGAGGTAGTCGCAAAGATGGTTTTGTCAATCTGAGTTTTAGTCGGAAGATTGTTTCGCGATCTGAGTTTGTTTTAGTTTTGATCAGAAGGTGATAGTTGGTTATTTTTGGGAAAAGAAGAGGGAGGGGCGCAGTGAAGAAGAGGGATCAGGAGGGGGCCATGAGACTTTCACAACATCAGTATTTATTTATATACACAATTTTCATATTCCATCTTACATTAGGATTTGGATTGATAAGAATATTTATTTGCGTGCGCTCTACTTTAAAATTCAAAGTACATACAAAAAAATGATTTTATTTATTTTAATTAAAAGAAATTTATATTTATATCCCTACTTATACTGATTTAACTATAAATAAATTTATATTTATTTTAATTAAAAGAAAGTTATTTGGCCGAAAGATGGTCGGAAGATGGTTATTTGGCCGACAATTTGGGAAGGAAGAGGGAGGGGCGTGGTGAAGAAGAGGGATGAGGAGGGGCCATGAGATTGTAAAATGCTAGGTTCTCAACATTAGTATTTATTTATACAGACAATTTTTCTTTTCCATCTTATATTAGGAATTATAGGATATTAATTTTTAAATTTATAAATATAATCCCTTATATATGGCAATATTTATTTGTGTGGTCTCTTTAAAGTTATACAAAAATGAAATTTTATTTATTTTAGTTAAAAGAGATATTTATATTTATACTCTTACTCATATTGATTTAACTATAAATAAATATAGGGCAATTTAAAATTAGGTTCTTTGGTAATATTTTTTAAACATTTAATGACAATTTACAATTAGGCCCCTTTGTTATGCCACTAGCGTGGACTTGTACAAGAAGAGAATTAGTGGACCTAAGTAAATAAAATTTGTCAAATTTCCTTTAGTGTTTAAATTTAGGATCAAATACCAAAAAATCCCTCAAATAATTTTTAATACACACTTAGTCCAAGCCTTTTGTTTTATACCAAAAAGTCATTTATTCTCTTATCTTTAAAAGTCCGCGTCAGTGGCATGGTAAAGCCTTTTTGGTATGGTGAAATAGTAAATTTATCAGTTTCGATTTTTTTATCAAAAAATATCAAACATGTGTGTTGTTTAATAGATCTCGACGAGTAGATTTCAAATATATAAATTTTGTAAATTTTGAATTTGATGATTTGAAGTTATGGATTTTTAAAATTTTGATGGTTTTTTTATGAACTGTCAAATGGTATATTGGTCATTTTTAAAAATTTGATGGTTTTAAAAATTAATATTATATATACATATAAATTTATTAATTTTATAAAATATACACGATTGGTTCGGATTGGTTCGCATCGATTTGGATACGGATTAGATTGATAGTGGAACCGATAAACGGACCGAAAACATTGGTTTTATTTTTTTTGGAATCGGGACCAAACCAATAGTCTAAAAATTCGAATCAAACCAACCCAATACAACCCGTTCGGTTCAATTTATCGATTTTTTCGTGCACCCCCTTAACTAACACACATAAAGAGATCAATAGACTATGTGCATTGATCCACAGACAGACAATGATAAAAATCAGACAAATGAATTTCATAAAATAAAAAAGCGTTCTTTTAGCAATAATAAGATAAAAGTTTGGTCTCTTTATACTTCACCTTATAAACTTAGGAAAAAAGATAGAATAAAATTATGCATCTGCAAACTTGAAAAGGTTGACCCAACAGTATGTCGCAAATAAATAGAGAAATGGTACCTCAAGTTCTATAGAAAGAACCAACAATGAAAAAGATCACACAGATGATTAAGCGGACCCAACAATATGTGGGCGTTTAAGCGGTGGGTAGCAGCAATAAAGAGTGTCAAGAATGAAAACACGGGATCTATTTATAGAGGCCGGCGAAGTATATATTTGTATGTTGGGAAAGTACTTGTAATTCTAATGGGTTTAGAATTCCTCAATATGTATCATTCGAAAAAAAGTCTTCACTATGTGTCGCATTGGACAAGGGATATATACGAGTACGCGTTGGACAACTACTTATTTCCAAGGGTTATTTTGTACTTTGAGTTTCTTTAGTTTTATTTTATTATTGATTGGATGTCATTATTTTTTTGTATCAAAATTATTAACATCTCATGCTAACTGTTGATACAAAAATTATCCTGTTACGTGTACCAATCAGAAATGGGCATATGTAGCATCAGTCCAAGTCAGCAAAGCCTTTTTCCCGGTTAAGTACAAGAATGCCGACCAGCATACAGAAGAAGCCCGACCAACACCAGGAGTTTGTTTTAGTTTTGATCAGAAGGTTAATTGCCCGACGATTTGGAAAGGAAGGGGGAGGGGCGTGGTGAAGAAAAGGGATGAGGAGGGGCCGCGAGATTGTAAAATGCTTGGGTTCACAACATTAGTATTTATTTGTATACACAATTTTCATATTCCATCTCATATTTGGATTGATAAGAATATTTATTTACGTGGTCTCTTTTTTAAAATTAGAAATGCAAAAAAAAGTAAGTTTATTTATTTTAGTTAATATTTATATTTATATCCTTATTTATACTGAATTAACTAAAAAAAATATAAAACCTCACCTCCATCCCATTTCATCCATCGAAATCCTCGTGAAACAGTCTACTAGAATCCTTGTCGTGTCGTTTCTCTCTCTCTCTCTCTCTCTCTCTCTCTCTCTCTCTCTCTCTCTCTCTCTCTCTCTCTTTCTTCGTGTATTTCATTCATTTTGTTGGTTCGCGCCAATGGCACCATTGCCAGAGCTGGAGAACAAGGCTTTTCCCAGAAAAAATGGAGTTTTGGATTAATTTCATTTTGTAGATCTCGACGAGTAGATTTCAAATATCTAAATTTTGTGAATTTTGAATTTGAAGATTTGAATTTATAGACTTTTAAATATTTTGACGGTTTTTTTATGAGTTGTCAAATGGTATATTGGTAATTTTTAATGATATTTTTAGTACATGAACTCCTATTTTTACACACTTTTGAGTTGGGTCGGACCTTTATCTTAAAGCTCTTTTTTTATATGTAAAGGTTAAAACATTAATAATATTATATATACATATAAATTTATTAATTTATTAATTTTATAAAATATACTAGATCGGTTCGGATTGGTTCGCATCGATTTGGATACCGAATTGGATTTATAGTCGAGCCGAGAAGCGAACCAAAAATATTAGTCTTATTTTTTTTGGAACCGGGACTGAACCAATTTTTTTAAAAATCGAATCAACCCAACCCAACACAACAGGTTCTTTTCCTCACTACATTCTACCATTCGAAGATGGCTTTGAATATCCTTCCTCCATTGATTTGCTAAGAACATGTCAGCGCCACCCTGATATTGTGGGGGGTGACCTTTTTGGAAGGATTCTCTAACTCTTTCCCACGCGGAGGGTCCTGTTTGGGCTTGAGCCACCGGTGTTGTCAGTTGTTGAGCTTGTAGAAGTTGTTGTGCCATAGCGATCATTGCAGCGTTGATTGCCTGGGCTACAATATTAGCTACCTCCGCCGCATTTATAGTCATTTGCGGTGGTGGGGGCTATACACCATTTGCAACTCGATTTAACCTTGCCAGGATACCTTGTCTAGGCGGCATCTGAGATAAAAAGCAAATGAGTCATTATATAGTAACCAGTTTATCCTCGCGGAAGTTCACAAGAACGCATAAACAAAACAGTCCTAATAATAGGGCTCTATATCAAAAAAAGCTACGGTAGAACGTGACAAGTCTGTATAGATTATAAGGACTCTAGAACCTGATGCTCTGATACCATTTGTGACACCCCGCTTATTAAAATAAAAGGTGACCAGCCCGCTACTCCAATAAAAATAGGAATCTTAAATGATCCATTCTTAGCATCACCATCACATAATAATAATAATAATACGAGACAAACACCAAATATTTTTGAAAACGGATGTCATATATAATTTTGCAAATTGGGTAAAAGAAGTTTCCATCCTTCAATTTATAACAAAAAGTTGATATATAGATATATAATAGTTTAACAAAAATTCTACAAAACATAACTGAATAAGCTGTCGGTTAACACACTAATACAAAAGATTACACCAAGCATAATGGTATGTACGGGAACTAAACTTGGGTGACACGCCCGAATATACAGATGGATCATAACTAGAGTATCAAGAGAAACTTATGCGTCTAGTACAAAAATCATACAACATCCGCAAAATGTTGTAGCTCCTTAACACGGGGAAGGAAAGTCAGAGCGGGCGCCCATGCGGTGGAGCACCTGAACATAAATAAGAACCACACAAGAAGGATAAATACAAACAGTTCAGGGCCCGATTTGATGTGATATACATGTGAATAAAGTGCATTACAGTTATGAATGTCAAATATCATAAACATGTTAAGTTCGCTCTTCATTGTAAAAATCATCCCCACCTATCTTCTAAGTGCACATCCTAGCGCACTACCATTCCATTTAAATGGAATTACCCTTCTAATTAAGAGGAGTAACCCAACTCTATTCAACACTTTTAATTTGCAGATTCGTAAAAGATCTCTTCACAAGTAAATTAGTCATCGGGGATCATATGCAATTAAAGTTGGTTCATACATTCATTAAATCATTCATACGAAATACCATTTTCCGTGAGAACAATTACAATCATAATATAACGGTTCTAAAACCATCCTTCCAGGAGTCACCCCACCGGATGCGCCCCTAAATGCTATCATCCTCAAGGGCCAATAATTAAGACCACCTGGGTATCCTAAATCGCAATGCATGGGAAGCGGCCATATACCTTCGATAGTGAGTCATAACCATACCCGGAATTACCTCAGTTCGAACAAAATAATCATACAATGTAAAAACTCGTACAATAGCCGGAGACTATATTCTCCCTGCATTATTAGCCAGGGGATTTACCTCGTTCGCGTAACTTCCCTTATGATAGCGTTTAGAGAGGTATGTATGTGCGTGCCATAATCACAAGATATACCAATTACACATACACTTCTAATTTCTGAAACTATATGTGCATAACAATTTAGGATAAAAAGTATAATTACCCTCATACTATCCCCCGAAAGTCCAAAACAATGTTACCCGACACTACCCTAGTCCTTGACTCGTTTTCTAGATGAAATGAGATATTAAGTTCTCCTAAATAGTCCCCGAAATTAGCCCGTATACCCCCTTACTGACCTAGGGCATTAATCCCTCTTATGTGAGAACCTAATACTCTTTAATACATCATATGAGAAGGTTCCTAAAACTCAAACAAAAAAATGTGGGAGTATTAACCAAGTTGGAAATTTTTTATAAAGCAACAGGATTTTTGAATCGCCTTGGGACGAATCGATTCGCCACTGAAAGCGAATCGATTTGCACAAAAAGGGAATCGATTCGTCTGAGAAAACTAACCTTCTGTCTAAGCCGGAAACAATTCGGCTTTACCACAAATTGATTCGGTTCCTCATACATGTAGCCACAATTTTAGCGAATCGATTCGCCTGGTTTGAGAGGCCCAATTTTGGCTATGGGTTAATATAACCCTAAATCCCCAAAATCACTTTCTTCTTCCATCTAACCCAACCTCATCAACTCATAACTTCTCTAAATCACTTAACCAAGTTAACCTTGATTTATTTTGAATTAAAGGTTTAATGCTAAACCTGCAGCGGGTCTCAACTTCATGTCATATTAACCTTCACATTAATTTTTAGTTTTCATAGAAGATGAATCAGCATTACACTTTACGTGAAGGACTAATATAATCGTTCTGGGAAAATTCTATATCGGTGATCTGACTTCTTGTAGTGATTGTTTGAAGGATTGTAAATTCAGCAAGCAAACTTGCCAATGACGACTATATCTTCACTATTATTAAGACTTTATATTGTTTATTTCCCAACGAAAATAATAAAAGTTTGGTTTCAAATAAAGGTTAAAAGATGAAATTGGGTATCAAATCACCTCAAGAAGTGACAAGAACCAGAGAATAGATTTTCAAGATTTCCATACACATAAGCTCTATGAAGACGATGCAAGTATATAAGTTGGTGAAGATGGGAAAAAAAGGGATTCACATATAACTCCATAGGGGAAGGTGAGGAGGGTCTCTCGTATAAGGGATACAACTTTCTGGCTTCAATATCAAGAGAGTAATGCCTCTTTCGTCTTCTAGTTCTAAATAGGAAAATTAGTAATGGATTCTGTTTGAGGTATTGCATGTTAACGTTCTAATGAAATGCCATATAGAGTAATGTTTTTTACTTATGAAGAATATAAAGATAACTAAGGTCAGCCAACATCAGCCTCTCCCAGACCCCTACAGTTAACCCACCCTATAGTTAAGCAAGAGTCTTATGCACTGGGTAAGACTTTTTTCTTCAGTTTATATAATCAGTTTTCTTACTTTATATAATCATTATGCGATCTTTTTTTCTCATCTATTGATTCATGATAAGTATGTTGAGGTTAACCCAAACTTACTCTATTTATACAAGTTTGTTCGGGTTATTCTTTCAAAATGGTGGCGAGTAAAAAGTCATAGATAGTATATTATAATTAGTTAAAATTTGACAAGGCAGTAGAGTGGAGCATTTTAAACAGTGTATATTTATTAAATAATCCATGTTCTTTCGCAAGCACATGTTATTAGAAGTGTGTATGTGTGTGTGTGTGTGTGTGTATATGTGTGTGTGTGTGCGGGTTCTCTATAATTTGTGAAGATCATATAATAAATGTATACCTCACTTGATTATAAAGATCATATAATTTGTGAAAAAGAAGTTATCCTCCAAAATAACTCTATATGATAGATCTCCAGAGCCCTCACAAAAACACAAATGATATATGCATGTACAACTGATTTTTATATGATAGATCTCCACAATCCTCGCACAAATTATCATGTATAAAGTTGACCTCTTGGACACTCTTCGCACTCGATTTAAGATAAAGATGATGATAGAAGAGGATAAAATATCCACCGGGGAAAAAGAGGAAATGAAAAGATGAACAAATAAGGGAAAACAAACCACCACATCATAAACAAAACTTGCAATATTATTTTTGTCGTTTTCTTCCTTTTATTTTATTACATACATTTTGTCATCATTTTTATGACTTGATGTCATGTTTGCCATTTGCACATTGATACTTTTATGTGTTCCATTTCATACAAATTTTAGTTTTCATATTTATTGCTATTAAAAGAAAACTTTTTTATTTGTTTTTCATTTTTAAAATTTAAACGCCAATGACCGATTCATTTTGCTTCTATTAAATGGTTAGCCATTTCCATGTAGTTCTTGAAAAACAACTCACAATTCCAGTTCTTTCATTCCGTTAAAATCTCAGTAGATCTCAAGGGTGCCAAGTTTGTATGCGGCCCCTGGCTTTCCTCACTTGATTGGCCTTTTTGGTGCTAACTTGAATATGAGATCATATGCTCAAATTTTGACTGATAATATAAAAGTTCAATCTATGTCAAATTCACTTATTCAAATTTTATATGTAATAAGATGTTAAATTATATGACATAATTATCATTTCTTTTCGAATTACATAAAGTTTCATTTACTTCGATACCTAGAATCAAGAAGAGGTTTGTCAAATGGTTTTTAACCTATTTAGTTTGAGCTTACATTATACGAATGTAAAACGCCTCCCACGCTTATAGAACTAGTAAAAGAAGAAAACAAAGAAACAATTGTAATTTTTCCTTGAAAATCAAGGGCTTACTACTACAAAAATGCCATTGTTGAACTATTCCATTCCAGGTCAAGTAACAATAGAAAAAATAACTAAAATATATATGAACAAAAGTCTAGTGATGTTCACAAAATTAGTCCTTAAACGACAACAGCTAGTAAAAAAACTCAAATTGATACCGAAAGGTACTTGGTGTTATCCAAAGTGGTGGGGGCCAAACAAGCTTAGGATCATGGATGTAACCTGGCAACGATTCAGTACTTCCGTCGTCCAAGTCAAACACGCCTATGTTGACACCTTTTTCCTCAATCCTTCTTTCAAGAGTGTTGATGTCGTCCCCAAAATAAATACGATTTCCTTTGTATCTAGGAAAATCACGAGAAGAGACCGCCAACGATGAATTCCAACCCAGAAATAGCATATCATCACCTATACTATATACTTGAAACCAACTAGAATTGTATGGGTCCAGTTTACATACTCTGAAGATATCATTACCATTAGAATCTTCATCTCGGTCAACCATGATTAGCTCCCCGTCACAACACTCCACCAAGTACTGTGGGAATACTTCTTGAGGTGATGATCCGGCAATTTGCGTCACCTTTGGATCGGGACCAATATTCTCAAACACTAGTAATTCTCCAAGGGAATTTAAAGCGTGTAATTTACCCTTGTGGAATATAACATCAGTAAACCTTACCTGCGATTTTCCACACAGGAATATCCATTCCTCATCATTACGCCTACAATATGCCAATCTACCACACTCGCCATAAATGGAAACAACAACACACTCATCGCTAATAGGACTAGATGACAACACCACCTTACATAACAGGTACAAGTTCACATGATCTGCACTTGATTTGTAGTCGATGTCCCTATCCGGGACTCGAATAGTGTACTCAGACTCGGTGCCAATTTTATCTGAGTGGTAATCTATGACGTCAGGAAACTTGCTTCTTAGAGGAAGTTGGATTCGAGCTCTGGTAAGCGGGTTGATGAGATGCATAGAGGGTCCAGTACCAGTAATTGTATCCCCAATCGTCACAACCTAACCACAGGAAGAACCTTTGAAGGATATTCCTAGGGCATCCGGTAAATCAAGGTGACAAACTTTTCTTTCAAGTGGATAAAACAACCCATGAGATGCCTCAGCTTCAGCATTTGTAGTCTTTTTATCTTGAGTTATGGGATGTAGCAGCCATGGAAATTGTATCACTTTATTGTTATTGGTACTGGGCATCTTTATCTTTGGCGGGTAAGAATTCCATGACATACAAACAGAACGGAATCGAACTTTATCAATGTATAGTAAAAGGCGCTCTTCAATGCTAATCAATAAATCCAACGGGAGTTCAGACCACTGTCCCATATCTCTTCTTTGACTAGCTACAATCATAAACGAAATTTGTTACAACGCTTGCTAAATTTAAGGAAAGAGAATATTCACATAAATTTGGAATGACTAAGTTAATATATATATATACTAGGGTGTACTCGTGCCGATGGCACGGTGATAAATTTGCTCATAGACATTTGTCGTTATAGCACTCATACCTTCCTCTCGAGTATTTGTGCTTATACAACACTCACACTTCTCATGTATGGTATTATAGCTACATATTTATGTAACACTACATATTCTACCTACATATTTTTGTAACACTGCATATTCTATACCTAAAAGTTGGTTTAAACAATCTACATCACTAAAGTCACGTTTCATGAAATAAATCCCATAAAAACCAAATAAGGCTCCTCAAAATGACATAGTAGATGCATCATTTTTATGTTGGTTGAGAGAATAGTGAACTAAAACACCCCTCGCCTTTTTCTCAAACACATAGTTCAAGAAAACTAAACATGACAAATATTATTAAAAATATTTTTGTGGGAGTTTAATTCGTAATATATGTCAAATATGTTCAAAAATATATGGTATGACATTTTTTTTTCAAACCCAACCAAAAAAGCATATATAAAAAGTGATAGATAGTAATTGAGCAGATGAATAGTATTTGTTTGAAACTTTTGGAAGGGTGGCATAAAATATTAATAGGTGTAGGTAGTAATTAAGGAGTTGATACGTGGAGGTATTAATAGGCATACAATATTAATAGGAGTATGTATTAATAGGCGTAAAATATTCATACGTGGAGAGATATATTGAGATTTGAATTGTCAGGAAAAAAAAGAGTTGATACGCTAACAATATATATAAGGAATAAATTACACTTGTAACACGTAGAACTCTCCGATAGAAGTTCAAATATGTAGAAGTTACAAATACTATTTTTAATACGCCCCATGAATACATATATTAATAAATTTGTATAGAAAATAAATTTATTTAATTTTTCAAACTCTTAAAAATTATTTAGAATTCATTTGAATAGTTTGTCAAGTAATTTTCAATGTTCTTTACATGCTAATCTAAAGATCATTTGTCATCCACCAACTGGAGTACTCTTTTACGGACAAAATACATAACTTAATTAATATTTGGTGAAATCCAATGAAAATTTGCATGGAATTAACGTGGAGTTTCATCCATGATAATCACATAATTAAATATTTTATTAATTTTATCTATAGAAAAAACTATAGTATTAATTTTGTCAAAATTGGTTAACAACAATTTTTAATATATATTTCTTTATACGTTTTTTTTAACTGTCTATATATAGTTTTTATTTTACAATCCATAAAACTATTAAGAAATGTTTTTTTTATATTATCTATATTTAAATAGCAGTTACGTTTTATTGTATTTTATTATTTAGTCATATTATTTTTTTTGTTAAATGTTTACATTTTTTTATATCATATACATATATATATACAAATATTTCCCGTGCCGATGGCACGGTTGCAAAAATGATCCAAATATTTCCTCGTAGTGATTACATCCACGCATAGTTGAAAAAACGTTCTAGAGATTTAGTAATAGTGATTATATCCAAAAAAAGAACGACACTTCAATTGTTAACGAATTTGGATTGCGTTGACCTGCTTTGATCGTTAATAACCATCAAAACCCATTAATTTTAATAGATTTCTCGTCCTAATAACACGATAAAAAATAAAACTGTGGATGAAAATAAAAGCTTGAAATTATTAAAATTTAAAAGACTCAAAACAAAGTAATTGCACAAATCATGAAATTATTTCGATGTAATATAACATTAACATTAAAATATTTTGGTGTAAATATGCAATAACAGTGATATAAAAGTGACATTGAAATAGTTTGTGGCGAGTCAAATTATATTTTTCTATTTTAAAAAGTATGTTATTGTTTTTGAACTAATTTTTGTAAACAAATGTTTCAGTTCTAATCAATGTCAAATTCAATTACTAAAATATTTTCTATGAAGTACATCGAGCCAAGTGCACTCCTGCATGTTTGTTAGAGATGGAGAGTTCTTGAAAATAGTTGGCAAAATACATCAAAGTACATGGAGACGTGTGCTAAAAAAAGTACATAAAACATAAAATATGTTTATTGTGAAAGTACTAACATATCTAGGACTCAAACTTATCATGAACATTAGACTATTAACGATAAAAACAACAAAGAGTTTATCCCCCAAAGACGTGTATATGGTGCTTAATAATAATTTTGTTCTGAATTCTGATATTTATGGTGGTAAGCCCATGCCCTATCACTGACTATTGCATTAGTCACATCTAAGATCTTATAGCCTTGAGCCATGTGCATAAATTTTGAATGCCTTGAGCCATGTGCACAAATTAGATCATACCTTCTACAAATAATTAAACAACACGTACTATCAAATATCTTCAACAACCACTAAAAATATTAGAACCACATTAAAAATAAAGATACACAATATGAACAAACGTTTGAAGGAACTTCTATGTGAACACAATAGAAACTGTAAAACTCTTGCAAATAATAAAAAAAAATCAGAAAAAGTATCAACTCCTTAAGTAGATGGCCTTTCAACAAACCTTCTATTATTTCTTTTATCTCTGAGAAGATGACTTATGATCAAACCAAATAAACAAAATGGAGAGAAAATGGGAGATGCGGAAGCGTGCGTATGCTCTGAGTCTAATAAAAGATATTAAAAAAATAAAATAAAAACTTGAAAAAATCTGACAGACCAAAATTTGTTCGTACGTGTAGTCCAGAACTGTGCCACCGAGCTCAAACTCCTCTCCTCACCGCTCTCGTCGTCCTTTGCGCTCTCGCCACTGTTTCATGTTCTGTTGAACTCTGTATTTCCACCATCAAAATGGGTTCTGTTGAACTCTGTATTTCCACCATCTGTCATTTACACAAAGAAGAGTTGAGTGAACAATTAGAGCATAGCTGAAAATTAGAACAATGGTGGAACTAAAACCATAGATCATACATGAAATTTATAGCATACCTGAAAATTAGAGTGAGCTGAGATAAAGGTGATAGAATAACGGAGGTTGAACCCCTGATCCATAAACCTAATTTAAAAACAAAGTTATAGATCAAAGATTGAAAACTCGATCTATAAACCCGATTTACAGGCAATCGAAGTCGGAGACTTGAGCAAATCCGAAGAATCGATCTCAGAGCTAGTTGATTCCCTCAAATTGGATCTCCGATTTAGTAGAATTGATCTCAGAATTGGGCAATGAAGAATTAGATAACATCGTGTTCCAAGTTCTATCAGGTGTGGAAGAGGATTTTAGCAAACAAAAAATTAAATGTGGATTTGGGATTTTAGCAAACAAAAAAGGTAGTCCCGGTTTTGAGAGAGATAAATCCATATCAGAAGTTAGAGAGAAAGAGGAGGAGGAGTTTGGTTTTGAGAGAGATAAACCCATGTGGATTTGGTTTTCTCGAGATGTTTCTTTGGTAAGTATCAACAACGGAGAGCTGGGAGATCTTTACATTTAAGTTAAGGATATTGTTGAATCGATCTTGGAGCTTCTGTGGGTGTTTGGGTGAGAAGTGACTTGAAGCAGAAGTTGAAGCACATGTTTGGAGCTTCAGTTTACCATACGCGTGAGAGAGAGAAATAGTATTGTTGTGATGGGGGAGTTGGTAAAAGAGAACATTGTGAGAGAGAGAAAAGGGTAGAGTGTTGCAGAGCACGTCTTTTGAGTTTTGGAAACACTTTTCAATACTTCTCGAGCCACGTGTTTGAAAAACTATTGCGCTTCAAGGGTGTTCCTTAATTTCCATGTAGAGCCATCAGATTCAATCCCATCAAACTCTCTTTATTCAATCTCGGCCGCGAGTTGATAAAGACCAAATCCACCAAGTTTAATCTCAACCGTCAGTTGGGGAGGACAAAAAGTCCCTCCTCCTTTATTTTATATATATATATATATATATATATATATATTTAAAAAATTGTTACAAATAGTCTGGAATACAAATATAAAACCAACTCAGGAGATGAAATATGCTTACCAATACAACCGATGTTATTATGCTCAACTTGATTTGAGGTAGTCGCAAAGATGGTTTTGTCAATCTGAGTTTTGGTCGGAAGATGGTTTCGCGATCTGAGTTTGTTTTAGTTTTGATCAGAAGGTGATAGTTGGTTATTTTTGGGAAAAGAAGAGGGAGGGGCGCGGTGAAGAAGAGGGATCAGGAGGCGGGGGGCGTGAGACTTTCACAACATTAGTATTTATTTATATACACAATTTTCATACTCCATCTTATATTAGGATTGATAAGAATATTTATTTGTGTGCGCTCTACTTTAAAATTAAAAGTACATAAAAAATGATTTTATTTATTTTAATTAAAAGAAAATTATATTTATATCCCTACTTATACTGATTTAACTAAAAATATATATATAACCTGACCTCCACCCCATTTCACTCATCGAAATCCTCGTGGAACAGTCTACCTGAATCCTTGCCTACGTGTTTCTATCTCCTCATTTCTCTATCTCTTTCTTTCATTTTGTCAGTTCGTGTCAACAGCGCCATTGCCAGAACTGGAGAACAAGGTTTTTTTCCGAAAAAATAGAGTTTTAAATTAATTTCATTTTGTAAATCTCGTCGAATAGATTTCAAATATATAAATTTTGTGAATTTTGGATTTGAAGTTATGGAATTTTAAAATTTTGATTTTTTTATGAGTTGTCAAATGGTATATTTGTCATTTTTAATGGTATTTTTAGTACATGAAATAAATTTATAAAATTATTTGATGTGTCCTATTTTTACACACTTTTAAGCTAGGTCAGACCTTTCTCAAAAACCCATTTTTTATATGTAAAGGTTAAAACACTAATAATATTATATACACATAAATTTATTAATTTTAAAAAATATACTGGATCGGTTCTGATTGGTTCGTATGGATACCAGATTGGATTTATAGTCGAACCGAAAAGCGAACCGAAAATATTGGTTTTATTTTTTTTGGAACCGGGGCCGAACCAATAGTCTAAAAAATCGAATCAAGCCAACCCAATACAACCGGTTCGATTCGATTATCGATTTTTTTGTGCAACCCCATAACTAACACGCATAAAGATATCAATAAACTATGTGCATTGATCCACAGGCAGACACTGATAAAGATCAGAGGGATGAATTTCATAAAATAAAAAAGTGTTCTTTCAGCAAAAACAAGAGAAAAGTTTGGGCTCTTTATACTTCACCTCGTAAACTTAGGAAACAAGATAGAATAAAATTAAGCATATGCAAACTTGAAAAGGTTGACCTAACAATACGGCACGCATAAAGAGAGAAGGGGTACCTCAAGTTCTATAGAGAGAACCAAACATGATAAAGATTAGACGAATGTTTAAGTGAACCCAACAATATGTGAACGTTTAAGCAGTGGGTAGCAGCAATAAAGAGAGTCGAGAACGGAAAGATGGGGTATATTTATAAAGCCGGACAAAGTATATATTTGTAGGTTGGACAAGTACTTCTAACTCTAATGGGTTTAGAATTCCTTAATATGCAGCATTCGAAGAAAAGTCTTGAGTACATGTCGCATTGGACAAGGGATATTTTCAAGGGTTATTTTGTTTTTTGAGTTGCTTTTGTTCTATTTTCTTATTGATTGGGTGTCATTATTTTTTTTTTGTTATTTTTGTGTATCAAAATTATTAACATCTCATGTTAACGTTACACAATTTTTTGCTTACATTTATGTTCCACTTTCGATTGTTTTGTAAGAAAGTTAAAAAACATAATGTATTCTTATAAAAATAATTTAATAAAATGTTTTGAAAAAAGGCTTAAAAAACAATTTTGTTACTTTAAAAAATGGATGTTATTTAAATAAAAAAAATATCTAGATATAAATTATAAATGATGCAACAATGCCAAACAAAATCACAAAAAATTAACATGAATCCGATGTCATATGTTATTTGTTCTTGTCATGCTCATGGCGAGATTTTTTTTACTTGAAATTATGTCGTGTTTGTGTCAAAATTTTGAGTCATGTTTTCATGTATTTTTGTGTTTAATTGTGTAAAAAAAATTATTACTCGTGTTGTAATTTGTTTTAAAAGGGTCATGATCCACTCAATCGAACGCCGAAGGGAGGGGGATAGTCATCTGATGTCGAAAGTGTGATCATCATAGGAAGATGACCAGAACCTTAGGATGGTGGGGAGGCGTTCGACTAAACGCATGGGCAATTGATCTATTTGACATATGGCCAAGAAGGGAGGAACCATCCGTTTGTTTATTATTGTCACCACGCATGATCTCATCTTCGTGAGGGACACTCGCCCACTTATTTTGGAAAGAGTGTTCACTACTCATGACCTTTGGATGACACATGTACAACCACGCAAATGTAGATGCCTAGGTGTAGTAATAAACATCGTAATGATTTTATTTTAAGTCCTTAGAGGGAATGGTAGTAGACACGCAACATTGAAATGGAAATTGCATCTTGTAATCTTATTCAAACAATTAATAAACATACTATATTCTACTAGCCCATGGATGTAACTGACATCGTGGTTGAACCACATGCATTTTGTGTCATTGTCTCCATTTGTAATTCCTCAAATATATATAAGTTTAAGGTGTTAAAAATTACCCTATCAACTTTGGCAACATTTGTGAAAATTGGCATAACTGGATGCCATGAACAAACATCTGGTTATAGAGGCCATCAATGGCATAGTCGAGCAACAAGGAGTCATGTAAGAGAAACTTTTCAAAAAACAGACATTGCTACAATAGACTCCCCCAAATCCAACCCACACATCCAATCAAAATGTGGATGAATAATAGGTGGATAAGGATGATCTTTCTCCCCCACTTAATCCTATAGAGGAGAACTTTCCTCCTCCACACCAACCTCCGATGAAAATTCTTCATATTGTTCATGCCTTGTGTTCTAATAAATAAAACCCTTGATTGACCTATTAAATAGGGACTACACCATAAGGCATCCCCTTTTAGTAAACATATCATTGCTTGCCCAATGTCAACGACCTTAAAGCTCCCATGTATGGATTATTTTGATGAAACTTTTTACTCGAGCAATCATAATGGAAACTACGAGGAAAACATGTATTCCATATGGGAAGTCTATCAATTCAGGTGTCGATGTTTAGACACCACCCAGAAGAATTTAGCTAAGATATAGGTCAACAAGCTCTCCACTATTTATTAGACCTACTTTGGATAACTAGCATACATGTTTGTATTCCCTTATCCAAAACAGTTACGTGAGGAGTTTATGGAACTATCGAATAATAGGAGTTCAGAGCGTCGACTCTGAGAAAAAGAGCTTATCTGATCAAAGAGATCGATCGAGGGAGATGGATGATGAAATTTATTGTATTTATTTATATATAATGTTATATATTACAATGTCAAAACACTAAGTCTTTAATATGTCAAGCCCAAAGCTTGATTCTTATGCAAATGTCATATGTGAGTGACCTAAATCTTCTTTGTTGCCTTTCGGAAGTTATTTAGTATTAACAATTCATCACGTCTACCGAAGATCCTCACTCGATGTACTTTAATATTTTTATGGTCATGAATTGACATCGTGTCTTTACACATGATGAAATGGTAAAGTATTGAACATAAGGTTTATGGATTTTAACCAAAGTTAAAGGAAATATTATTGAATAAAACATAATTGATGCATATATTATTTAGTTATTGTATGTTATATGTTGCATCATTTCCTTATATCGTTCGTTCTATATTTCATTGTTGTTAGAAAACCCATTGTGCATAGGCTAACCACATTCCCTTTGTTATGGAAGGTTAAGCGGAATTTTATCTTTTGAGAGCATTTCGTAGGTAAGTGATTCTTAATGTTTACATTAGTAGCTCGGATTATATGAACCCTAGGTCATTGCCCAATGGATTATACACTTTTATTATTTTATTTGTAAATGGAATTTCATTCAGATTAATTAAATAAAATGGACTATAAAGTGCATTAAAGTGCATGCTAGAAGAACACTCATAAACTCAGAAATCGGTATCTGTGATAGTTCCGGCTAGTCTCAAAAGGTCCTTAGTTCAAGATATGTTCACCAAAGCACCTTGATGAAGCTTTGAAGTATTTACACTATATGGGAGTTCAAGTCCGAAAGACACTTCTCATTTATGTACTAGATTTTAGCGATAGTGCCAAAAGTTATTTATTGTCTATTTGTTTTACTCTCTTGTGTATATTGAAATTGGTGGGGGAATGTTGGACAAATTTCAATATAATATAATGTTTTAATTATATTATTGACGTTTTATTTTTTAGTCGTTAATATTTTATTATATTATTGGTGTTTTATTTTAAACATAGTTTGGGTTTTTTTTTAGAAGGTAGAAACATGAGCAAATGGGTGTGAAAGATATGGGAGTACTCAAAATCCCATATTGTCCCACATTGGAAGAATACTACAAAAAGTAGTGGTATATCAACTAAAGGACAACTAAGATTCTTAGTTGACAAGTAAAAAAAGAGGCTATGATCCTACGCATTGAGGTGGGGCTTAAGCACCAATAATCGCGACGCACGACAGGTGGCGCGCGAAAGGGCGATTGGGCGACTTAGGGCGCATTGCGCACTTTGACGCGCACTTGGCACTTCGCACGTGCGCATCGTCGCTTGGAGCGTGGGAACCTAAAGTTTTGACGAGGTAAAATAGATCAACGGTTGTGATTAAACATCTGATCAAAGTGTTTAAAATTCGAAACGACTTGATCTAAACCGTTAGATGAACTCGTAGCGTTTCGTGTAGGAGATGTCCATTACCTTACGATGGGACGCCTAATCTGAATCGTTAGATCGAAGCTGTGCCAAACAGGCCCGATCCAACGGTTGCTGAGTCACTGCATGAAGAGTTGTGACTGCTGAAGAACAGTCATAGAAATGGCTATAAAAAGAGTTTCAGGCCTCTGTTTTGAACCCCGAAAATTGTTAATTTCTCCTCTCTCCGTCCTCTATATTTTGGCATTATCAAGTTATAAAATCAGAGTGTTCTCAGTTTAATAAAACGGTACATAGTTTGAATCAAACAACTGTTCATACACTACATTGTATCCTGAAGGCTGATTTTATAAAACCCATAGCGTACTCGCGGTTCTGTCTAAACCGGATTGGGAGAAATTTTGCCTAAAAGAAAGCGTTCCAAGAACATGCCTTGCAACAAATTAATTAATATATTTCGTTCTTTCCATAACAAAATTCCAACAGTTTTTGGCAAAAAATTTATTCTTATTACTCCACTCATATGGAAGGAACTGTGGCACAATCTATCCAAGTCATGACTCAAGACTTAATCCGACTCGACCATTTTGATGGAGGAAATTTCAACCGTTGGCAAGAGAAAGTTATGTTCTTCCTCACATCACTAAAACTTGCATACATTCTAGATGATAACCTGAATAAATTCCCGACCCCAAACCCGAAGACACCGAAGAAATATAGCAAAAACGTGTGAAGAGGAAAGAAGACGAATTTATGTGTTGAGGACATATTCTCAATGCTTTGTCTCAAACTATTTATAGCGCCCATCGAATGATTCCGACGGCAAAGGAATTATAGAAGGATTTGGAGACAAAGTATCAAAATGAGGAAGCGAGCAACCGTAAGTTTCTAATTTCAAACAATATGAATTTTAGAATGAGTAGTGATAAATCTGTCTTTGCACAAGCACATCAACTCAAACAAATTGTTGGTGACCTTAAAGCCGCTGGAATTAATCTTCAAGATGAATTTCAAGTAGGGGTGATTATTTCAAAACATCCATCCTCTTGGAATGGCTTTAAGAAGAAAATTAATCATGATGAAAAGACTTATACTGTGGAATGCCTTCTTCATCACCTTCGTATTGAAGATGATACTCGTATTCGAGAAAAGAAGGATGCACAAGGTGAGGGTCATTCAAAAGCTAATATGGTTACGGATAAAAAAATTCAAGATTATCAAAGACTCAAAATTTAAAGCAAAGAATGATTCAAAATTCAAGAACCAAAGTGAAAATAAGAAAAAGAAGGGAAAATGTTTCTTCTGTGACACACCGGGCCATTATTCTCGAGAATGTCGTCTCAAAAAGAAGGCATTTAAGGAAAAATAAGGGTCGAAGGAAACCAACAATTTTGAAGATCTTATTGCTACTGTATGCGAAGCAAATTCAATTGATAATGAAAGTGGATGGTGACTGGATACCGGCGCAACGGTCCACATATGCAAAGACCGATCTTCATTCAAAACATATCAAAAAATTGATGGAAAAGAAGTGAAGATGGCAAATAATCTTCGCACAAATGTAGTTAGGAAAGGCACTCTAGAATTGAAGCTAACTTCTGGAAAGACACTTGCTCTAATAAATATACTTCATGTACTAGATATGTGTAAAAATATAGTGTCTGGGGACCTTCTCAATAAGAGAGGTTTTAGACTAGTGTATGAGTCTGATAAGTTTGTCTTGTCAAAGAAATGTCAATTTATTGGCAAAGGGTACTCTTGTAACGGCATGATCAAAATTAATGTAATCAATAATATTAGTTCTGCTTATGTGATTGAGTTTATTTCTTTATGGCATAGTAGATTAGGTCATGTGAATTATAAAAGTATAAAAAATATGACTAATCTCAGCTTAATCTCGGATTATAAATTTGATAACCTTTCTAAATGTGAAATTTGTGCTCAATCGAAGATAACTAGAAAGTCGTTTAAATCTGTTGAGAGAACATCTGAAATGCATGATCTTATTCATAGTGATGTATGTGATATGAAGAGTAATATGACTCGTGGTGGAAATAAATATTTCTTAACTTTTATTGATGATTACTCTAAGTATGCATATACATATTTACTTAAAAGTAAAGATGAAGTATTCGAGAAATTTCTAATTTTAAAGCAGAAGTTGAAACTCAACAAAATCAAAAAATTAAAGTCCTACGATCCGATAGGGGTGGTGAATATTACCCAAATAAGTTTATACAATTTTGTAATACTCATGGAATAATCCAATAAGTTACGTCACCTTATAAGCCACAACAAAATTGAACGACGGAAAGAAAAAATAGGACTTTAGTTGAAATGATAAATGCAATGTTAATCAGTTCTGGTTTACCTTTGTCGATGTGGGGAGAAGCAGTTTAATCCGCATGTTATATTTTAAATAGAGTTCCATTGAAAAACAAGGATGTTACACTATACGAATTAAGGTTTAATCGTAAGCCTAATCTTTAGACGTCTTAAAGTTTGGGGATGTCTTGCATATGTAAGAAAACCCGAAACTAAAAGACCTAAACTAGGAAATAGGACTTACAAATGTGTTTTTATTCGATACTCTAGTAATAGTACGACTTATAGATTTTTAAATCTTGAAACTCAAGAAAACATTGAGTCGGTAGATGTACAATTCTTGGAACATCTAAGAAAGTTTAGTACTTTGAATCAAGGTTTAGAAAATAATAATCCGAGTTTTGACTCCTCAACTTTAGAGGAAAATTCACAACCTATATCTTCTTCGGAAAAACTGAATGATGTTGAACCAAGAAGGAGTAAAGGACAAAGAACTGAAAAAATATTTGGGCCTGACTTTGTTATTTATTTTGCTGAAGGGGATTTAAAGGAGACTAAGAATAAAACTAAATTTGTTCTTAATGTAGAAGATGAACCCACAACATTTCATGAAGCGGTAACATCTAGGGATCCTGTCTTTTGAAAAGTAGAAATAAATGATGAAATGAATTCAATTTTGTCAAATCAAACTTGGGTTATTTTCGATCTTCCCCCCGGGGCTAAACATATTGGGTGCAAATGGATATTTAAAAGAAAATTAAATCCGGATGGTTTTATAAATAAATTTAAGGCAAGACTAGTTACTAAAGGCTATAAGCAAAAACATGGAATGGATTACATTGATACATACGCTCATGTTGCTCGAATCACTTCCATTAGGATATTGATATCTCTTGCTTCTATTCATAATTTAGTTATTCATCAAATGGATGTTAAAACTACATTTTTAAATGGTGATTTAGAAGCATAGATTTACATGGAACAACCCGAAGGGTTTGTCTTGCATGGACATGAAAGGAAAGTAAGTAAACTGGTTAAGTCTCTTTATGGCCTTAAATAAGCTCCTATGCAATGGCATGAAAAGTTTAATAATATTGTTATATCCCATGTATATAAAGTTAATGATGCCGACAAATGTATATATAGTAAATTTGAAAATGGTGTTGGTGTTATTATTTGCTTATATGTTGATGACATGTGAATATTTGGGTCTAATCTCAAATATGTTGAAGAAACTTTCAACAAAACTTGATATGAAAGATCTTGGAGAAGCTGATGTGATTTTAGGAATCAAAATTGTGAGAAAAGATAATTCTTTAGCGTTATCTCAAACTCATTATATAGAAAAACTTCTTAAGAGATATAATCATTTTGAACTTAAGCCAGCTACTACACCAGTGGATCCTAGTATCAAATTAATGAAAAATATTGGGCATGTTATGGACCAACTTAAATATGCTAGTATTATTGGGAGTCTAATGTATGCCATGCATTGCACTAAACCAGACATTGCTTATGCAATGAGTGTATTGTGTAGATTTACAAGTAATCCAGGACAAGAGCACTGGAATGCAATTTCTAGGGTGCTTAAATACCTGAAGAGGACTTTGGATTATGACTTACATTATGTTGGATATACATCTGTTTTAGAAGGATATAGTGATTCAAGTTGGAATAATCTTGAATCAAAATCCAAGTCAACTACTGGTTGGATTTTTACGCTAGGAGGACATGTTATCGCTTGGGGATCCAAGAAATAAACGTATCTGTCAGATTCAACAATGCAATCTGAATTTATAGCCCTAGCAAATGCATGTAAAGAAGCAGAATGGCTTAGAAATGTGTTGTTTGATATTCCTTTATGGAAAAATCCATCACCTTCTATTATGATAAGTTGTGATAACCAAGCCACAATTTATAAAGTTTCGAACAAAACATACAACAGAAAATCTAGACACATTAGTCTAAGGCATCAAATTCTAAGAAAATTAGTAAAGAAAGGAGTAATTACAGTTGACTATATTAAAACGGACAAGAATTTCACAGATCCTCTGACTAAAGGTCTTGTTAGAGAGGTATTATATATCACCTCAAAAGGAATGGGACTAAGGTCTATTAAATAACACAACTATATTTAATGGGAACCCAACTCATATCTAGAAAATATAGATAGAGTTCAATGTGGTACAAACAAGTTAAATTATAGTTATGGAACACTAGGAATTTTATAAAAAAGTTCCATTCCTATGTGCCTAGTGTTGGTTTTCAGCATGTTAGAGGATGAACGTTACTTCTTAATAAATCATATAAGTGTGACTCATAGAATCACTAAAGTTGATTTACCTATACGAGTATCGAAAGTGTGGCCGCTTTCTATGGAATCAAGACCGATCCTAAAGCGCTCGTGAAATCAGGATTAGCATAAGGCCATAAAAGTGCATGCTAGAAGAACACTCAAAAACTCAGAAATCGGTATGTGTGATAGTTCCGACTAGTCTTAAAAGGTCCTTGGTTCAAGATATGTTCATCCCAGCACCTTAATGAATCTTTGAAGTATTTAGATTATATGGAAGTTCAAGTCTGAAAGACACTTCTCATTTATGTACTAGATTTTAGCGATAATGCCAAAAGTTATTTATTGTCTTTTTTCCTTAGCTCTCTCGTGTATATTGAAATTTGTGGGGGAGTGTTGGATAATTTTCAATATAATATAATATTTTAATTATATTATTGATGTTTTATTTTTAGTTGTTAATATTTTATTATATTATTGGTGTTTTAAATTTTGCATACTTTGGGTTTTATTTTAGAAGATAGAAACATGAGCAAATGGGTGTGAAAGATATGGGAGTGCTCAAAATCCCATATTGCCCCACATTGGAAGAATACTATAAAAAGTAGTGGTACATCAGCTAAAGGACAACTAAGATTCTTAGTTCACAAGTCAAATAAGCGGCTATGATCCTATGCATTGCGGTGGTGCTTAAGCACCACCAATCGCAACACGCGTAATCACGCCACACGGCGCGCGAAAGTGCGATTGGGAGACTTAAGGCTCATTGCGCACTTTGACGTGCACTTGGCACTTTGCACGTGCGCATCGTCGCTTGGAGCGTGGGAGCCTAAATTTTTGACAAGGTAAAACTGATCAACGCTTGTGAATAAACGATCCGATCAAAGGGTTTAAAATCTGAAACGACTTGATCTGAACCGTTAAATGAACTCGTGGCGTTTCGTATAGGGAATATCCATTCGCTTACGATGGGACGCCCAATCTAAACCGTTAGATTGAAGCTATTCCAAACAGGCAAGATCGAACGGCTGCTTAGTCACTATAAGAAGAGCTGTGACTGTTGAAGAACAGTCACAGAAATGGTAATAAAAAGAGGTCCAGACCTCTGTTTTGTACACCGAAAATTGCTAATTTCTCCTCTCTTCGTCCTCTACCTCTTAGAATTATAAAGTTACAAATTTAGAGTGTTCTCGGTTTGATCAAACGGTACATAGTTTGAATCAAACAAACTGCTCATACACTGCATTGTATCTTGAAGGCAGATTATATAAAACACATTGTGTACTCGCGGTTCTATCTCAATCGGATTGGGAGAAATATTGCCCAAAAGAAAGGGTTCCAAGAACGTGCCTTACAGAAATAAATTAATATATTTCGTTCTTTCCATTACAAAACTCCAATAGTTTTAGGCAACATTTTATATTCTTATTACTATACTAAAATGGAAGGAATAGTGGCACAATCAATTCAAGTCATGAGTTAAGACTTAATCCGACTCGACCGTTTTGATGGAGGAAATTTCAACCGTTGGCAAGAGAAAGTTATGTTCTTCGTCACATCACTAAAACTAGCATACATTGTAGATGACAACCTTGAATAAATTCCCAACCCCACACCTGAAGACACCGAAGAAATAAAGCAAAAACGTGTGAAGAGGAAAGAAGAGGAATTTATGTGTCGAGGACATATTCTCAATGCTTTCTCTCAAACTGTTTATAGCGCTCATCGAATGATTTTGACGGCAAAGGAATTATGGAAGGCTTTGGAGACAAAGTATCAAAATGAGGAAGCGAGCAACCGTAAGTTTCTAATTTCGAACAATATGAATTTTAGAATGAGTAGTGATAAATCTATCGTTGCACAAGCACATGAACTCCAACAAATTGTTGGTGACCTTAAAGCCACTGGAATTAATCTTCAAGATGAATTCCAAGTAGGGGTGATTTTTTCAAAACTTCCATCCTCTTAGAATGGCTTTAAGAAGAAAATTAATCATGATGAAAAGAGTTATACTGTGGAATCCCTTCTTCATCACCTTCGTATTGAAGACGATACTTGTATTCGAGAAAAGAAGGATGAACAAGGTGAGGGTCATTCAGAAGCTAATTTGGTTAGGGATAAAAAATCCAAGATTATCATAGACTCAAAATTTAAAGCAAAGAATGATTCAAAATTCAAGAACCAAAGTGAAAATAAGAAAAAGAAGGGAAAATGTTTCTTCTGTGACATACCGGGCCATTATTCTAGAGAATGTCGTCTTAAAAAGAAAGGATTTAAGGAAAAATAAGGGTCGAAGGAAACCAACAATGTTGAAGATCTTATTGCTACTGTATGAGAAGCAAATTCAATTGATAATGAAAGAGGATGGTGACTGGATACCGACGCAACGGTCCACATATGCAAAGACCGATCTTCATTCAAAACATACCAAGAAATTGATGGAAAAGAAGTGAAGATGGCAAATAATCTTGGCACAAATGTATTTGGGAAAGGCACTGTGGAATTGAATCTAATTTCTGGAAAGACACTTACTCTAATAGATGTACTTCATGTACCTAATATGTGTAAAAATCTTATTTCTGGGGACCTTCTCAATAAGAGAGGTTTCAAACTAGTGGATGAGTCTGATAAGTTTGTCTTGTCAAAGAATGGTCAATTTATTGGCAAAGGGTACTCTTAACGGCATGATCAAAATTAATGTAATCAATAATATTAGTTCTGCTTATATGATGTAATACCCCATATTTTATGACTTCTAATTTTGGGGATTTATTAAATTTAATTAGAGATATTAATTTTATATTAATCCGAAAAATCATTTAAATACTTACTAGCATGATGAGAGTTAGTAATTATTGAAATTGTGTTGTAAGTTACTTTATGGGTAAAGTAACTAGTGTAATTGTAAGTAGTAAAATTATCACGAGAATCTAATTTGGTAATTTTCGAAATTTATCGAGACGCGCTTGTGTCGTGTCGAGATTAAATTCGAACTATAAAATGTGAATAAATTATAAGTTACCCGTATGGTCATTTTGAGTGCGTCAATGTGTCTGGAAGAGTCGAGATAGTCAAAATAATGTACCCGGGGGTTTAGTTTGGGTCTCGGAACATTTTTAGGCTTAATTAACATTCCGGGAGGGCGTTTTGGACATTTTACATTTTTGGGCATGAAAACCCACGAAAATTCTAAGAGTATATCAGATGGTAGGAGTCATCTTCTAGGGTTAGAATAACCATAAACCAAAGAAGTCCATCGGAGAGGAAGAGGAGAAGCTTTCCAAGGAGTTATAGGTCATGAACTCCACCGTTTGCACCGCCGTCGCCGCCAAACTTTAGATCGCGCAACGAGGATCATAACCACACCAATCTCTCCACAAATCTGGACCAAGAATTCCCAGGAAAGTATATATCTTGCTCTATATTAGTTAATGCTTCAATGATATTAGCCTAGATTTGATTAGGACTAGTTTTTGTGAAAGAAAACATGTTTTGGAGACTCGAATTTGCATGATGTATAGAGAAAAGATATGTTCTGGAAATCTAATTCATATGTAGAGATTGAACCACGAAATCCATTGAATAAGGAGTATAAAATCTGAGAAAAGAATGAGAATAAATGAGTTAAAGAAATTATTAGGTTCTTGTAAATTTTCTAAATTTTAACCCTTTTAGTCCGTTATAATTGATGAAAACTCGCATGCCTTACGTAGAATGTTAATTGTTTGGGGATATCATACTTGTAGTATAATTTGTTGGAAATTTGGAAATCAAAAATGATGATTTGAATGATTTTGGGATAGCATTCCCATAACTGGAAATTCTGCAGATTCGCCATACCTGCTTGATCGATCGATCGACCCAAGAGCATCGATCGATCTAACACCTGCCATAGATCGATCAACCCCTCCTGGAAAACTCACATTCCCCTTTTTCAATAGGTTGTTCCAACCTAAATTATTAGACATCCTTGTACATTAATGTTAGAACATTTTGGGATATAACGAAGACCAGTAGGACTTTATAAAAAAATGAACCTTAAATGTAAGACGAGATTAACATTCATAGAGGTGTTTTACACATAAGAAACAATGGGAACATGTGTTTAAATGGTGAGACTCGTAAGGAAGTTACGTTGAAAAATAAATGAGTACCTACTGAAATTACACTTGGGGAGATAGGAATTCACGAGTGTTACGTAGTAAGTTGGAATAACCCCATAAATAAGAATAAGAGAAAAATCGTTATACGTGATAACCTAGTAATGTGTAATAAGAATAAATATCATAGCATGGGTCGTGGGTGTACCTAAATTTGAAATGGAAATGGTAGTATACATATACGTCTGTGTTTGCGCATATACTATATACGTGTTAAAATCATGCCCGCGCTACTTGCTATCTCTGAAGTTACCGCGCTGGGACAGTCTTATCTCGATGGGACCTTTATGGGGAATACTGACTCGTACCCTAGAACATAGGAATCCTTGGTAAAGGGTATCGGATCGATAGTCAGACGGTCCTAAGAGACGTGAGGGTATGTGCTGACCTCTTAGTGAGTTGGAACTATGCTTCGCCTCAATTTGTATGTGTTTTGCGTTAATA
Source organism: Sambucus nigra (assembly GCA_949130495.1). NCBI lineage: Eukaryota > Viridiplantae > Streptophyta > Magnoliopsida > Dipsacales > Adoxaceae > Sambucus > Sambucus nigra. Next base: position 370,376,259 of record OX422219.1, read on the forward strand.
CAGTTCGAGAATGATTCCGAACTAGTATATCCCTTAGTACGAGTGATATGGGGACTGGATAGCAAAGTATGCCAGCACAATAAATTTTATGTGGGGTGCCGTTAGTATATATATTATATGAGTATTTAATATATATAATTAAACTTGAAAGTTGGGAACTACCTACTATGACTAAAGCTAGGTAAGTAATGAGTAATTAATTCAACTTGGGTATAAGTGTTTGAAAGGTTTAAGGCGATACTGAGAAAACTTTATAATCAAATCAAGCGTATGTGAGAACCTTGATGTTAATAAAATTTACTTCCCTAACATTTGAGATTGTCGGCATGAAATCTTGTGAGTAACTAAAGATAAGCTAAACTATTGGGAGTATTAGTGCGATAGGTGTGCACATTAGAAGAGAGGTGAGAATTTCTCAAGAGAGTGCCGCACTAATATGATTGTTGCATTGGCCAGTAAGAATTTTAAATACTTTCTAAACTAATTTTAAACTGTTTTACAATCGAGCTCTGACCCGTTTCCTATTTTCTTTCCTCCCTTGTATATATATGTATATATTACAGGTGCCGATCCACAGGGGGGTCTTGCATAGGATCCTTAGGAAGGAACGTGCTACAGTTTAGGTGGGAGTTGCAGGCCTCTTGCTTAGACGATCTCATTATTGATTCCACTTCTAGTTTTATTTTATCCAGTTGGGCAAGTGTCGCCCTTTTCCATTACTCAGTTGGTTTTATTAGAGATTGTGACTCATTATTTCCAGTATTTATATTTTGGGATTATTACTGTCTGGATGTTTTTCTTTCGAAGTTTTAATGTTGAAATTAATCAGTTGAATGCTTAATTGTTGGATTATATGTTCCAGTATAGTTGTTGGGTGATTCTTAAACTATGAATTTTGAAAAGTTTAATTGTTGATTTTTTTTAAATTGGAAATTGATGTCTTAAAATATTTTTGTTACTTAACTTAATTATTTAGGGTGTTTAATTGAAAAAGTGATTTTTACGACAGTGATGCTAAGAATGAACCAACCGTTCACCTTGGTTATAATTTAAAAAAGGGTTGATCACCCCGTATTCAATTAGGCGGGGTGTCACATATGGTTGAGTCTATTTCTTTATGGGATAGTACATTAGGTCATGTGAATTATAAAAGTATAAAAAAATATGACTAATCTCGGCTTAATCTCGGATTGTAAATTTGATAACCTTTCTAAATGTGAAATTTGTGCTCAATCGAAGATAACTAGAAAGTCATTTAAATCTGTTGAGAGGACATCTGAAATGCTTGATCTTATTCATAGTGATGTACCTGATATGAAGAGTAATATGACTCGTGGTGGAAATAAATATGTCTTAACTTTTATTGATGATTACTCTAAGTATGCATATACATATTTACTTAAAAGTAAAGATGTTACAACACCATTTTTAAATGGTGATTTAGAAGAAGAGATTTACATGGAACAATCCGAAGGGTTTGTCTTGCCTGGCCAAGAAAAGAAAGTATGTAAACTAGTTAAGTCTCTTTATGGCCTTAAACAAGCTCCTATTCAATGGCATGAAAAGTTTAATAATATTGTTATATCCCTTGGATATAAAGTTAATGATGCCGACAAATGTATATATAGTAAATTTGAAAATGGTGTTGGTGTTATTATTTGCTTATATGTGGATGACATGTGAATATTTGGGTCTAATCTCAAATATGTTGAAGAAACTTTCAACAAAACTTGATATGAAAGATCTTGGAGAAGCTGATGTGATTTTAGGAATCAAAATTATGAGAAAAGATAATTCTTTAGTGTTATCTCAATCTCATTATATAGAAAAAGTTCTTAAAAGATATAATCATTTTAAACTTAAGCCAGCTGCTACACTAGTGGATCCTAGTATCAAATTAATGAAAAATATTGGGCGTACTATGGACCAACTTAAATAGGCTAGTATTATTGGGAGTCTAATGTATGCCATGCATTGCACTAGACCAGACATTGCTCATGCGGTGAGTGTATTATGTAGATTTACAAGTAATCCAGGACAAGAGCACTGGAATGCAATTTCTAGGGTGCTTAGATACCTAAAGAGGACTTTGGATTGTGGATTACATTATGTAGGATATCCATATGTTTTAGAAGGATATAGTTATTCAAATTGGAATAATGGGACGAGACCCCTTTAAACGGAACAACGAGAGTGGCCACAAAACTGAGCACTATAAAGCTCTCAAATCTCACCTCGAGGAGTTGGCCCAGGCTAGGCATCTAAATGAGTTCGTTGAAAAGAAGGTTGAAAAGGTAGCAACAAATGGAGAGCAAAGGCCCGATAACGTCCTCGAGGAGGATGTCGACCACGAGTTTGCGGTAATCCACAGGGCGTCCGACCTCAAGCAAATATAAGAAAATGCTACTCGGATGGGAGTCAAGAAGCTCCCTACAATCATGCAGTCTTTTCAGATCGATCCAGCCAAAACCCATGTTGGGAAGCGTCGACGATCGGACGACGTCGATTATAACAAGCATATTGTGTTAACTGAGGAGGACATAGTTGGGGTTAGAACCCCACATCATGCTGCGTTAGTCATCACACTCAGGATAGCCAACTGGGATGTCGACAGATTGCTCGTCGACCGAGGTATCTCATCCGAAGTGTTGTACTTGGAGTTGTTTAGAAAGTTGAAGCTGAGTATAACTGACCTCAAGGAAGCCACTGTTCCATTGGTCGGCTTCGCTAGAAAAATCACAGTTCCTTTGGGAAAGATCGTCCTACCAGTTAGAGAAGGAAACATTTCAAAAACTATTGAGTTTCTCGTAGTTGACATTGAGTTTTCGTACCACGCCATCCTCGGCAGAGGATGGCTCCATGCAATGAAGGTTGTACCATAAACATACCATCAAAAGCTCAAGTGTGTAATAGATCGGGGAGTGGTTGAGATCCATGGCGACCAAGCTATGGCAAAAACGTGCTTTATTGCCACCATTCGCCCCAAGTAGGAAAGGAAAACAGATGAATTGAAGATTCAGAAGGAAGCCCGGGAGGGGTTGCCACCCTCCAAATAGTAGCTAAGGTACGGCCGACCAGGGGTGGAGGAAACCAGGCTCCATCCCTCAAAAAGGGTCGTCAAAGACTTGCAAGAAGTCGCGACAGAAAGCAACACGACTGAGAAGAAGTTTTTAATTGGTACCTCCTTAACTGATCATGAGACGAAAGAGTTAGTCACGCTTCTTCAAAAAAACTTGGAGGGGGTTCGCATGGGAACCCTATGAGCTGTCTAGGATAGATCCTAACATCGATTGTCATCGGTTGCACATTGACCCAACCTTCAAGCCAATCGCATAGTAGGCTCGTCGAACAGCGCCATAGAAGGCGAAAGCAGTAGAGAAACATGATGGAAAGTTACTGGATGCAGGTTCCATAAGGGAAGTCCAATTCCCTAAATGGTTATCCAACCCAGTAGTAGTTCCCAAGAGTAATGGAAGCTGGAGAGTTTGTATTGACTTCACTGGCCTCAACAGGGCATGTCCCAAGGAAAGCTTCCCTCTTCCGAAGATTGATCGGTTGGTCGACGCCACAACAACTCATGAGAGGATGAGCTTTTTGGACGCTTACTCTGGATACCACCAAATCCTCTTTTACGGGTCAAACCAAGATATGACCTCCCTCATAACCCCTGTTGGTTTGTATTGTTACAAGGTTATGCCTTTCGGCCTTAAGAACGCAGGAGCGACTTATCAGTTAGTTATAAGAATGTTTAAGAAGCAAATGGGCGAGACTATGGAGGTATACATAGACGACATGCTCGTCAATATTAAGCTCAAGGGTGATCACCTATCCGACCTGGCAGGGACTTTTGATATCCTCCGGAAATACCGAATGAAACTCAACGCAAGTGTTATTTCGGTGTCCAGTCATGAAAATTCCTTAGATACCTTGTCAGAGAGAGAGGAATAGAGGTGGACCCCGACCAGATTGACGCCATCAACAAAGTCCAGCCCCCTCAAATGATAAAGGATGTCCAAAAGCTCACCAGGATGCTCGTTGCGCTCAACCGCTTCATTTCAAAGTCCTTAGAGCGATGTCAACCATTCTTTTAACTATTAAAAAGAAACAAGGGCCTGACATGGAACGAGGACTCCTCTAGAGCCTTAGAAGAACTCAAGGCCTGCCTCAGCAGGCCTCCTTTGCTCGTGATTCCTAGAGAAGGCGATCCTTTATATCTTTACCTTAGTGTATCGGACCACGCTGTGAGCTCCTCCTTGGTATGTGAAAGGGAGGGAAGCCAACATCCGGTCTACTATGCAAGCAAGACACTTTTGGAAGCCGAGTAGCGGTATCTGCCATTAGAGAAGCTCTCCTATGCATTAGTGATAGCCTCGAGGAAGCTAAAGCATTACTTCGAGGCTCACTCCATCTTCGTGGTCACTTCGTATCCCCTCAAAGTTGTTCTAAGGCTGACCTCTCCAACCGACTGTCAAAGTGGTCAGTCAGGATCGGAAGGTTCAATATTCACTTTCAACCAAGACCAGCCATCAAGGGGTAGATTCTAGCTGATTTTATCGCTGAATTCATAGGAGAGCAGCCCGTCGACCAGCCAGAAACTAATCGACCAATGGAAAGCACACAGGGATCTAACGTTTGGACCTTATATGTTTATGGAGCCTCCAATTCCAGGGGAGCAGGGGTAGGCATCGTATTGGTAAACACGGTGCTCGAGCAAGTCATCAGGCTGGGATTTAAATCCTCTAACGAAGCAGAATACAAGGTGCTAATAACTGGCCTGCGAAAAGCACAACTGCTGGGGGCAAAGCACCTTCAAGTCTTCGACGATTCACAGCTGGTATCCAATCAGATAAGTGGATATTTCAACGCAAAGTATGGCAACTTACCTCGCCGTTGTAAAGGGAATCATGGCCAACTTCGACAAGGTTGACGCTCAGCAGTTCCTCGGGGGAAAGAACAGCCACGCCGATGCCCTAACAGCACTGAGTTCTCCATATAGAAAGAGCATCAAGTTGGATGGACCCCATCATAGACTACTTACGAAGTGATACTCTGCCAAGTGAAAAGAGGTCGGCACATCAGATAAGAGTCAAAGCTGCTCGCTTTCACTTATCTTCTCACGAAAAATTGAATAAGAGATCCTTCACTGGCCCCTACCTCCAGTGCGTTCATCCATAAGAAGTCGAGTAGGTTCTGCACGAACTTCATGAGGGCATTTATGGAAGTCATGTAGGAGGAAGGTCATTGGCTATTCGAGAAATGAAGGAAGGGTATTGGTGGCCATATATGCAAAAAGATGCTAGAGTCTATGTCCGAAAGTGCGAAAAATGTCAAAAACACTCACATATGGTTCACCAGCCTGCCAGCGACCTCAAATCATTGACTTGTCTGTGGCCCTTTGCCCAGTGGGGTTTGTATATTGTAGGGCCACTGCCTACTACGACAGGGAATCGAAAGTGTTTGTTAGTCGCCACAGACTACTTCACCAAGTGGTTAGAGGCAAAACCAATGGCAAATATCCGGGACACAGATATGATAAGATTCATATGGAAGGACATCATTACCCGCTTCGGCATACCCAGGACGATCATTACTGACAACGGGACCTAGTTCGAGAGTGGTCGTTTTCAAAGTTTTTGCAACGATCATGGGGTCAGGCATTATTTCAGCTCCGTAGCATATCCTCAGAGCAATGGGTAAGCTGAAGCTTCCAACAAGACAGTGATTGATCGACTGAAAAAACGAATAGAATGCTCCAAAGGTGCCTGGGCTAACGAGCTGCCCCACATCCTCTGGGCCTATCGCACGACCCCAAGGCGACCAACTGGGGAAACTCCCTTTGCGCTCACCTACGGAATGGAAAAAGTCATCCCACTAAAATTCGGGCTCCCTACCATGAGATCCACACTGGTAAACTAAGGCCACAATCATAAAGCATTACTCACTGAACTTGACTTAGCTGATGAACGACGAGAATCGGCTCTAGTTAAGTTGGCATCCTACCAACAACATCTAGCCAGATAATACAACCAAAAAGTCAATTCGAGGAAATTTCAAGTTGGGGACTACGTCCTAAGGAAAGTCCTCGGCAGTGCTGTAAAATCATCAGACGACAAATTGTTACCAAATTGGGAAGGACTTTTCAAGATAGTAACGGATGACCTGCAAGGAGCCTATCACTTGGAAACGTTGGGAGGGAGACAGGGAGATACCAAGGGCTTGGAATGCAGCCGATCTGAAGAAGTTCTACTTTTAGACCTCCTTTATCTGTGCATCATTAGTTTACGCAAATTTTCATTTACAAACTGATGTTGCTCTTTATTTACAGTTTCGATTAATAAAATTTGATTGGCTTTGTCATTCTACATATCTTAGTTGTCTCAATTATAGTTCAGTATGCACCCTTTCCGAGTAACAGACTTCACCCCTTTTGTGGACATAATAGAATTCCCGAACTAAAGCGAGCTGACTAACTTGCTCAGTCAAAGGATCTTATAAACTAGCCCCCAACGATTACAACACAGTGTTAGGTCTATCCTAACCAAAGAAATCGAAAACATGATTAGCATGGTTCCTCAGGCCTTTGTCCAAAAACACAATTGGCCTCTTAGGTAGCTCTGGCAACAAATAAAGACCTATAGGGGATCCTTAGGCAACATGGCCAACTCAAGTTGGTCGCTAACAAATCTTAGCTCAAAAATCCTACTCGGGTGGATTGCCCATTAGTAAGGTGCATTCTAGCCATCGCTCTACTTAAGCCTAAGGTAGTGTGACGACGCGACCTAAAAGGTAAAGAGGACGAAAATAGTATGGCCAAGGCATATTAGACGGGGGGAATGCTCAAATAAAAATAAACTCTAAATGTCATTTAGTTGGTTGGAGTGCCCAAATGGATTTGAGTTTCATACTAATTAGTCATAAGTGGAAAGCAAGAAACACATGTTTAGTTAGCGTATGCCCAAAACATAAATAATCAATTATATTTCTTACTAAGAGCTGCATGATTACATGTACAATAATAAAAAAAATTGCGAATGCCTACGAAGATCCTGGGCGAGGAGCAAGATAATCTGCTACTCGAGCTCTCCGAACATCATCAGGATGCGGAGCAAAGTTTTCCACAGCCCCCTCCGAACACGGCTCCAGCAACCGTACCGGAATGGCATCTATGGGGATCCAACGGTCATCTCTTCGAAAGGGATTTGGCTCCAAAGATGGAGGAGTAATCTCATGTCTGTACCACAAGGGAGAATTTTTTAGGACCATCAAATCCCTGAGGGAACTTACCCACCCTCTAATAAAAGCCAGCTCCTTGGCCTCTTTCATCTTTGTAGGGGCATCTGCCCAGCCTTGATCATAACCATCAGCCCATACCTGCCGAGGACCCTTCCGGAATAAGTGTCGCAGTCGCGTGACATCTCTTTGAAGATCGACAGAAATTACATATGCTCGATGAACATCCCCCTTTAGCTCGGCAATCTCCCTCTGAGAAGTACCATCATCTGATCTAGCTCGATGGGTGGACGACGAAGAGGAACCTCGAGGATTTGAGGAGCGCTGCTCGGGGCGTTCTCCTTGAGACATGAAACCTCTATGCTCAAAGCATCATTTTCCCTCTGCAGCAGCTCCCCCATTTGATTAACTTCGGATGCATCCACTAGATTCACCTTCAAGGCATCCATCTCTTCTTGAACAGAGCCACCAATCTCTTCCATTTTCTGTATGAAAGCTCGGCGCGCTTGGGCGCTGATGTTTGAACCAAGGATTTGGCCCATACGAGAACTGGCAGGGATATAGTCTTCTAAATCAACAGGCTACAAATCGTGAAAACCAAATTGTAAGAAGAGCATAAATTAGTGAATGAAAAAATTTGGTTTCTTTCATTCAAAACAAAGTGTCATCATCCGAGTACAGAATACATCATCTAACCAAAATATAGGCCTAAAAGTCTAGCTAGTGGCGTCAACCTGCTCGGAATAAGAGGGCTATTTTCCCTTATTGGCAGCAAGCTCATCAGGGACCTCGTCTGCGCCAGCACCTGGTGCATCTCCTCATGCTAGAACACAGATCACTCACTGATTATCAAACGGAGCATTTACAATAGGGGGAGCAGGATGCTCGGCAGCTTGAGCAACAGGGGCGTCCACATTCACAATGGGCTTGGGGCTCGGATGGTGTTCGGAGAAAAGAGGGGATTCAGCAGCAACACCAGTGGAAATCAAGGCTCGATCCTAACCTTTCTTGAAGTTTGCTCGCCTAATATAGGCGATCTGGCCATCAGCATCCTCGTAAGCTGCCTCCCATCCATCGTTATACGCTTTCTCCCAAACGATAGTCGCCTCTCCCTCCAACTTCTTCACCTTCTCGGACAACATTTTGTTCGCTTCTGCCATCACTTTGTTCTCTTCTATCACGGCCAGTTTGCTAACAACCACCAGATCATAGGCCTCGCGCAGTTCTTTCAACTCTTTTACAACATCGGCCTTCTCTCGATCAAAAGAAGCATATGTCAAAGCTTTCTCACAAGGCTTCAGGCCTTCTTGAGAGGACCTCAAACTCTCCTCGAGCTCAGTATTCCTCCATGACATGTCAGCTCGGCCACGAAGGAGGGCAGTGTAATCAGATGCAAACTACAAAGAGAGACGTATGTTAGTAAACAGAGTAAGAATATATGGCAAGTTAGAAAGATAGCGAAGAGAGAAGTTGTCTTACCAAAGCAAGCCCTTGATCTGACTTAAGGGCTAACTGGTAAGGTCCAATGCTCGACGAGTGCTCACAGTCCGTTGCTAGCACTTCTTTCTCAATCAGTAGTGAAGCAAGGTGAGGGGTCATAGCCACAGAGGCTCCCTCGGCAGGATTAGCGACAGGCACTAGAGAGGCCTTTGAGGCCTGTGCCTTTTTCCTTCTCTCATCCTTTCCTCTTCTCTTATTTTCTTTTCTTCTCTTCTTATCTCTTTTTTTCTCTCTCTCTCTCTTCTCTTCTTCTGCTTTCCTCTTCCTCTCCACCTCCTTCTCATGGGCTACTGTCTTGGAACCACCAACAGAATCCCCAGGCTTCTTCTTCAGAAACTTCAGCATGTTGGACAACAGGTCATCATCATCATCATCATCTGGGAGCAAATTCCTTCTTCTTGGAAGAGACATCTCTTCCTCACTGGACTCTCCTTCACTGGATCCTTCTTCACTAGACCTCTCCTCACTAGATCCTCCTTCACTGGATCCTACCTCGCTGCAACCACCTCTGCCACCTTCAGCAATACCAACCTCTGAGCTTCTCTTCTCCTCGCCGTCTAGTTCGATGGGTTCAGGAGAACCAACTTCATATGGAATATCAAGGTGAAGAATGGTGTCTACCGAACGAGAAATAAAACTGATGGTAGTATTTTTGTACTCCAACAAGAATGCAGCAGGGACCTGGGGTGTTCACCCTCAGCAATGGAGTCCCTTATCTGCCAAGATTTTATTAACTCAGCAGCCCGGATCTCTTGAAGGGTAGGTTCCTAATTTTTAGCCTTCACTGGAAAAAAAAAGCGAAGAACATTAGAAGAAAAACACACCAATATGAGCAAGCAAGCAATAAATGTAAAATGTTTGGTAACAATCTATGTACTCCTCCCCATAAGTAGGGATCCAAGGTTCCCTGTACCTTATGCCCTCTGCTTGGGGAGGAAATTGCCAGTTTCTAGCAATGAACCCTTCAGACCAGTAGTCCTTGTGGAATCAGGTAAATTTACTACCTTAATACCCTATCTAGACTCCTTGTCTTCAGATATAGACGACTCCCGCTTGTGAAAGAAAAAGTATAACAGTAGCAAATTTCAACTAACCCTAAATTGGTGCTATAAAGTTAATTTATCCTATGGACTCCATTGACAATCTTCTAAACATTTGGAGAGCATTGAGCAGGAACTATGTCGAGGTATTGAAAAAAGTGTAAAAACAAAGGATTGGGGGAAAACGTCAAACCCCCTTGAGATAACAAGAGGACATGTATTCAGTGTCCATCCTCAACATCACGAACGTTGCGAGGAACTGGGGCACACTCAATATATACCCAGTCGAGGATATTGTAGCATTTTCTAAAGTCAAGCAAAGATTTTTTATCTATCATCGCCATTGAAAAATTCAGAAAACCCTAGCCACAGTGAAGTGAAGAACAACAACGAAAAGAAATTAAGAAAAAGAAGGGAACTGAAGACTTACGAAGTAAGAATCAAGCTGGAAATGATGAAAGACCTTAAATTTAGGAGACGAAGAGCAAAAGATAGCTTGGGAAGCACGAGATGCAAAGAAGTTGAAGTGATGATTAAGTTCGTCCAACACGTAAGTTTAAACATTCCAATGATGGTCCATGTAGTTCCAAGAAGATCTGTCGCTCCAATATCTAGCAAAATGACAAATCGCTCCTCTCCTAATCATGTAAATTGCAATTGTGACATCAGGAGGGAAACGCTCTCTTTTAAAATTTGTGGGCCCAATCTGTTGCCCAAAAATTTTAGGGACCTATTTTTGATCAGCCCATAAGAGTAGCCGACCGGTCCCATAAAGGCTAATTAAGTGTCCAGCCCAAATTATGAGCCACAATTATGAAACTAACCCGAGATAAGACCAATTCTATCTCCGAGAATCTCAGAGAGATATTCAAGAGATCCATGGCTTATCGTGAAGGTTAGAACCGCTTTCTTTGATGAATATATTGTAACCCCTAGCGCGGGGCATGTAAAAGAAAAACCTTCTTAAGAGATAATTAATAAAAACAGTGGACCTCTCCGTGGACGTAGGCAATTTGCCGAACCATGTATATTCTCGTGTTGCGATTGCGATTGCGTGCTTTTCTTACTTTTCTGGTGATTGCTTTCTTTTATAATTTGGGTTGTGTTTTTTGTCACCACAATATATATATTAGATTATGCTATCTCCGTTTCCTCTTTCTTATCTCATAAGATATTATTTTCCCTTTTCTAGATTAATTGAGAACTGAAACAACATTTTTTTTGTTGTTCCAATTTTATGATCTTCAAACTTCAATCTTCCATGTGCCCTTCATTTACTTTGAATTAAAGGTATAATGCTGAACCAGCAGGGGGTCTCAACTCATGTCATATAAACCTTCACATTAATTTTTTATGTTCATAGAAGATGAATCAACATTACAATTTACGTGAAGGATAAATACAATCGTTCTGGGAAAATTCTAAATCGGTGATCTGACTTCTTCTAGTGATTGTTTCGAGGATTGTAAATTCAGCAAGAAAACTTGCCAATGATATGACGACTATATTTGCACTATTCTTAAGACTTTATATTTTTTTATTAAATTTCAGCCCAACGGAAACAATAAAGGTTTGGTTTCAAATAAAGGTTAAAAGATGAAATTGGGTCTATCAAATCACCTCAAGAAGTGACAAGAACCAGAGAGAAGATTTTCAAGATTTCCATACACATAAGCTTTGTGAAGATGATGCAAGTATATAAGCTGGTGGAGATGGGAAGGAAAGGGATTCACATATACCTCCAGAGAGGAAGGGAAGGAGGGTCTCTCGTATAAAGGATACAACTTTCTGGCTTCAATATCAAGAGAGTAAGGTCTCTTTGGTTTTCTAGTTCTAAATAGGAAAATTAGTAATGGATTCTGTTTGAGGTATTACATGTTAATGTTCCAATAAAATTCCATATAGAGTAATGTTTTTTACTTACGAAAGAATACAAAGATAACTAAGGTCAGCCGACATCGGCCTCTCCCAGACCCTACAGTTAAGCGAGAGTCTTATGCACTGGGTAAGACTTTTTTTCTTAAGTTTATATAATCAATTTTCTTACTTTGTATAATCATTATGCCATCTTTTTTTCTCATCTATTGATTCATGATAAGTATGTTTAGGTTAACCCAAACTTACTCTGTTTTTATACAAGTTTGTTTGGGTTATTCTTCTAAAATGGTGGCCAGTAAAAAGTCATAGTATATTATAATTAGTTAAAATTGGCAAGGCAGTAGATTGTGGTTAAGTGGAGCATTTTAAACAATATACATTTATTAAGTAATGCATGTTCTGCCACAAGCACAGGTTACTAGAAGAGTGCATGTGTGTGTGTGCGCGCGCATGTTCTCTTATATTCACTTCATTCTCATATATGTGTTTGTGGGAGGATTGTGGAGATTTATCATATAAAAATCAGTTGTGCATGCATATATCATTTGTGTTTCTACGAGGGCTCTGGAGATCTATCATATAGAGTTATTTTAGGGGATAACTTCTTTTTCACAAATTTCTAATGAAGTGACAGTAAATTGTGAATATAGTGAGAGAATAAGAAGCTCGATATATGATCTTTATAATCAAGTGAGGTAGGCACTGGATTTCAGATAAAAATGACGATAGAAGAGGATAAGATATCCACCGAGGAAATGAAAAGATGAACAAACAAGGGAAAACAAACCACCACATCATAAACAAAACTTACAATATTATTTTTGTCATTTTCTTCCTTTTATTTTGTTACATACATTTTGTCATCATTTTTGTGCCTTGATATCATGTTTGCCATTTGCACATTGATACGTTTACGTGTTCCCTTTCATATAAATTTTAGTTTTCATACTTATTGCTATTAAAAGAAAACTTTTTTATTTGTTTTTCATTTTTAAAATTTAAATGCCAATGACCGATTCATTTTTCTTCTATTAAATTGCTAGCCATTTCCATGTAGTTCTTGAAAAACAACTCATAATTCCAGTTCGTTCATTCCTTTAAAATCTCAGTAGATCTCAAGGGTGCCAAGTTTGTATGCGGCCCCTGGCTTTCCTCACTTGATTGGCCTTTTTGGTGCTAACTTGTCAGATGCTCAAATCTTGACTGATAATATAAAAGTTCAATCTATGTCAAATTCACTTATTCAAATTTGATATGTAATAAGATGTTAAATTTGACATATTTATCATTTCTTTTCGCATTACATAAAGTTGCATTTATTTCTACACCTAGAATCAAGAAGAGGTTTGTTGAAAAAATCAAGGGCTTACTACTAGAAAAAAGCCATTGTTGAACTATTCCATTCGAGGTCAAGTAACAATAGAAAAAATAACTAAAAGATATACGAACAAAAGTCTAGTGATGTTCACAAAATTACTCCTTAAACGACAACTGCTAGTAAAAAAACTCAAATCGATACAGCACCTAATAGGGACTTGGTGTTATCCAAAGTGGTGGGGGGCAAACAAGCTTAGGATCATGGATGTAACCTGACAACGATTCGGTACTTCCGTCGTCCAAGTCAAACACGCCTATGTTGACACCTTTTTCTTCAATCCTGCTTTCAAGAGTGTTGATGTCGTCCCCAAAATAAATACGATTTCCTTTGTATCCAGGAAAATCATGAGAAGAGACCGCCAACGATGAATTCCAACCCAGAAATAGCATATCATCACCTATACTATATACTTGAAACCAACTAGAATTGCATGGGTCCAGTTTATATACTCTGAAGATATCATTACCATTAGAATCTTCATCTCGGTCAACCATGATTAGCTCCCCGTCACAACACTCCACCAAGTACTGTGGGAATACTTCTTGAGGTGCTGATACGGTAATTTGCGTCACCTTTGGATCGGGACCAATATTCTCAAACACTAGTAATTCTCCAAGGGCATTTAAAGCGTGTAATTTACCCTTGTGGAATATAACATCAGTAAACCTTACCTGCGGTTTTCCATACAGGAATGTCCATTCCTCATCGTTATGCCTACAATATGCCAATCTACCACACTCGCCATAAATGGCAACAACAACACACTCATCGCTAATAGGACTGGATGACAACACCACCTTACATAACAGGTACAAGTTCACATGATTTGCACTTGTGTCATAGTCGATGTCCCTATCCGGGACTCGAATAGTGTACTCAGACTCTGTGCCGATTTTATCTGAATGGTAATCTATGATGTCAGGAAACTTGCTTCTTGGAGGAAGTTGGATTCGCGCTCTGGTAAGCGGGTTGATGAGATGCATAGAGGGTCCAGTACCAGTAATTGTATCCCCAATCGTCACAACCCAACCATAGGAAGAACCTTTGAAAAACATTCCTAGGGGATCCGGTAAATCAAGGTGATAAACTTTCCATTCAAGTGGATAGAACAACCCATGACATGCCTCAGCTTCAGCATTTGTAGTCTTTTTATCTTGAGTTATGGGATGTAGCAGCCATCGAAATTGCATCACTTTATTGTTATTGGTACTGGGCATCTTTATCTTGGGCAGGTAAGAATTCCATGACACACAAACAGAACGGAATCGAACTTTATCAACGTATAGTAAAAGGCGGTCTTCAATGCCAATCAATAAATCGAACGGGAGTTCAAACCACTGTCCCATACCTCTTCTTTGACTAGATACAATCATAAACGAAATTTGTTACAACGCTTGCTAAATTTGAGGAAAGAGAATATTCACATGAATTTGGAATGACTAAGTTATATATATATATATATATATATATATATATATATATATATATATATATATATATATATATATATATATATATATATATATATATATGTATATATGTATTAAAAAATAGCTACAAATAGTTTGGAATACAAATATAAAACCAACTCAGGTGATGAAATATGCTTACCAATACAACCGATGTTATTATGCTCAACTTGATTTGAGGTAGTCGCAAAGATGGTTTTGTCAATCTGAGTTTTGGTCGGAAGATGGTTTCGCGATCTGAGTTTGTTTTAGTTTTGATCAGAAGGTGATAGTTGGTTATTTTTGGGAAAAGAAGAGGGTGGGGCGCGGTGAAGAAGAGGGATCAGGAGGGGGGCCGTGAGACTTTCACAACATCAGTATTTATTTATATACACAATTTTCATATTCCATCTTATATTAGGATTAGGATTAGGATTAGGATTGATAAGAATATTTATTTGCGTGCGCTCTACTTTAAAATTCAAAGTACATACAATTTTCCTTTTCCGTCTTATATTAGGAATTATAGGATATTAATTTTTAAATTTATAAATATAATCCCTTATATATGGCAATATTTATTTGTGTGGTCTCTTTAAAGTTATACAAAAATGAAATTTTATTTATTTTAGTTAAAAAAAATATTTATATTTATACTCTTACTTATATTGATTTAACTATAAATAAATATAGGGCAATTTAAAATTAGGTTCTTTGGTAATATTTTTTAAACATTTAATGATAATTTACAATTAGGTCCATTTGTTATGCCACTAGCGTGGACTTGTACAAGAAGAGAATTAGTGGACCTAAGTAAATAAAATTTGTCAAATTTCCTTTAGTGTTTAAATTTAGGATCAAATACCAAAAAATCCCTCAAATATTTTTTAATACACACTTAGTCCAAGCCTTTTATTTTATACCAAAAAGTCATTTATTCTTTTATCTTTAAAAGTCCGCTCAGCGGCATGGTAAAGCCGTTTTGGTATGGTGAAATAGTAAATTTATCTGTTTCGATTTTTTTATCAAAAAATATCAAACATGTGTGTTGTTTGATAGATCTCGACGAGTAGATTTCAAATATATAAATTTTGTGAATTTTGAATTTGAATATTTGAAGTTATGAATTTTTAAAATTTTGATGTTTTTTTTATGAGCTGTCAAATGGTATATTGGTCATTTTTAAAAATTTGATGGTTTTAAAAATTAATATTATATATACATATAAATTTATTAATTTTATAAAATATACTCGATTGGTTCGGGTTGGTTCGCATCGATTTGGATACGGATTAGATTGATAGTGGAACCGATAAGCGGACCGAAAACATTGATTTTATTTATTTTTTTTGGAATCGGGACCAAACCAATAGTCTAAAAATTCGAATCAAACCAACCCAATACAACTCGTTCGGTTCAATTTATCGATTTTTTCGTGCACCCCCATAACTAACACACATAAAGAGATCAATAGACTATGTGCATTGATCCACAGCAGACAATGATAAAAATCAGAGAGATGAATTTCATAAAATAAAAAAACGTTCTTTCAGCAAAAATAAGATAAAAGTTTGGTCTCTTTATACTTCACCTCATAAACTTAGGAGAAAAGATAGAATTAAATTATGCATCTGCAAACTTGAAAAGGTTGACCCAACAATATGTCGCAAATAAAGAGAGAAATGGTACCTCAAGTTCTATAGAAAGAACCAATAATGATAAAGATCACACGGATGATTAAGCGGACCCAACAATATGTGGGCGTTTAAGAGGTGGGTAGCAGCAATAAAGAGAGTCGAGAACGAAAAGATGGGAAATATTTATAGAGGCCGGCGAAGTATATATTTGTAAGTTGGGCAAGTACTTGTAATTCTAATAGGTTTAGAATTCCTTAATATGTATCATTCGAAAAAAAGTCTTTACTATGTGTCGCATTGGACAAGGGATATATACGAGTACGCGTTGGACAACTACTTATTTCTAAGGGTTATTTTGTACTTTAAGTTGCTTTAGTTTTATTTTATTATTGATTGGATGTCATTATTTTTTGTTATTTTTTTGTATCAAAATTATTAACATCTCATGCCAACTGTTGATACAAAAATTATCATGTTATGTGGACCAATCATAAATGGGCATATGTAGCATCAGTCCAAGTCAGCAAAGCCTATTTCCCGGTTAAGTACAAGAATGCCGACCAGCATACAGAAGAAGCCCGACTAACACCAGGACTTTGTTTTAGTTTTGATCAGAAGGTTATTTGCTCGACGATTTGGAAAGGAATGGGGAGGGGCGTGGTGAAGAAGAGGGATGAGGAGGGGCCGCGAGATTGTAAAATGCTTGGGTTCACAACATTAGTATTTATTTATATACACAATTTTCATATTCCATCTCATATTTGGATTGATAAGAATATTTATTTATGTGGTCTCTTTTTTAAAATTAGAAATACAAAAAAAAGTAAGTTTATTTATTTTAGTTAAAGGAATATTTATATTTATATTTATATTTATATCCTTATTTATACTGAATTAACTAAAAAAATATAAAACCTCACCTCCATCCTATTTCATCCATCGAAATCCTCGTGAACCAGTCTACCAGAATCCTTGTCGTATCGTCTCTCTCTCTCTCTCTTCGTGTATTTCTTTCATTTTGTTAATTCGCGCCAACGGCACCATTGCCAGAGCTGGAGAACAAGGTTTTTCCTAGAAAAAATGGAGTTTTGGATTAATTTCATTTTGTAGATCTCGACGAGTAGATTTCAAATATTTAAATTTTGTGAATTTTGAATTTGAATATTTGAATTTATAGACTTTTAAATATTTTGACGGTTTTTTATGAGTTGTCAAATGGTATATTGGTAATTTTTAATGATATTTTTAATACATGAACTCCTATTTTTACACACTTTTGAGTTGGGTCGGACATTTCTCCTAAAGCTCCCTTTTTATATGTAAAGGTTAAAACATTAATAATATTATATCTACATATAAATTTATTAATTTTATAAAATATACTAGATCGGTTCGGATTGGTTCGCATCGATTTGGATACCGAATTTGATTTATAGTCGAACCGAGAAGCGAACCAAAAATATTGGTCTTATTTTTTTTGGAACCGGGACTGAACCAATTGTTTAAAAAATCGAATCAAACCAACCCAATATAACAGGTTCCTTTCCTCACTACATTCCACCATTCAAAGATGGCGTTGAATATCCTTCCTCCATTGATTTGCTAAGATCATGTCAGCTCCACCCTGATATTCTGGGGGGTGACCTTTCTGGAAGGATTCTCTAAATCTTTCCCACGCGGAGGGTCCTGTATGGGCTTGAGCCACCGGTGTTGTCGGTTGTTGAGCTTGTAGAAATTGTTGTGCCATAGCGATCATTGCAGCGTGATTGCCTGGGCTACAATATTAGACACCTCCGTCGCATTCATAGTCCTTTGCGATGGTGGGGGCTCTACACCATTTCGAACTCGATTTAACCTTGTTGGGATACCTCGTCTAGGCGGCATCTGAGATAAAAAGAAAATGAGTCGTTGTACGGTAACCAGTTTATCCTCGCGGAAGTTCACAAGAACGCATAAACAAAACAGTCCTAATAATAGGGCTCTATATCAAAGAACGCTACGGTAGAACGTAACAAGTCTGTATAGATTATAAGGACTCTAGAACTTGATTCTCTGATACCATTTGTGACACCTCGCTTATTAAAATAAAAGGTGGCCAGCCCGCTACTCCAATAAAAATAGGAACCTTAAATGATCCATTCTTAGCATCACCATCACATAATAATAATAATAATAATAATAATAATAATAATAATAATAATAATAATAATAATAATAATAATAATAATAATAATAATAACAATAATAATAATAATAATAATAATAATAATAATAATAATAATAATAATAATAATAATAATAATAATAATAATAATAATAATAATAATAATAATAATAATAATAATACGAGACAAACACCAAATATTTTTGAAAATGGATGTCATATATAATTTTGCAAATTGGGTAAAAGAATTTTCCATCCTTCAATTTATAACAAAAGGTTGATATATAGATATATAACAGTTTAACAACAATTCTACAAAACATAATCGAATAAGCTGTCGGTTAACAGACTAATACAAAAGATTACACCAAGCATAACGGTATGTACGAAGATTAAACTTGGGCGACACGCCCGAATATACAGACATATCATAACTAGAGTATTAAGAGAAATTGATGTGTTTTCTACCAAAATCCTATAACATCCGTAAAATGATGTAGCTCCTTAACACTGGAAAGGAATGTCAGAGCGGGCGCCCATGCGGTGGAGCACCTGAACATAAAATAAGAACCAGACAAGAAGGAGAAATATAAACGGGTCAGGGCCCGGTTTGATGTGATATAAATGTGAACAAAATGCATTACAGTTATGAATGTCAAATAACATAAACAGGTTAAGTTCGCTCTTCACTGTAAAAATCATCCTCACCTCTCTTCTAAGTGCACATCCTAGCGCACTACCATTCCATTTAAATTGAATTACCCTTCTAATTCTGAGGAGTAACCTAAGTCTATTCAACACTTTTAATTTGCAGATTCGTAAAATATCTCTTCACAAGTCAATTAGTCATCGGGGATCATATGCAATTAAAGTTGGTTCATAGATTCATTAAATCATTCATACGAAATACCATTTTCCGTGAGAACAATTACAATCATAATATAACGGTTCTAAAACCATCCTTCCAGGAGTCACCCCACCGGATGCGCCCCTAAATGCTATCATCCTCAAGTGCCTATAATTAAGAGCACCTGGGTATCCTAAATCGCAATGCATGGGAAGCGGCCATACACCTTCGATAGTGAGTCATAACCATATCCGAAATTACCTCAGTTCGAACAAAATAATCATACAATGTAACAACCGTTACAATGGCCCGAGGACTATATTCTCCCTGCATTGTTAACCAGGGTATTTACCTCGTTCGTGTAACTTCCCTTATGATAGCGTTTAGATAGGTATGTATGTGCGTGCCAAAATCACAAGATATAACAATTAGACATACACTTCTTATTTCTGAAACTATATGGGCATAATAATTTAGGATACAAAGTATAATTACCCTCATACTAGCCCCCAAAAGTCCAAAACAATGTTACCCGACGCTACCCTAGTCCTAGACTCGTTTTCTAGATGAAATGAGATATTAAGTTCTCCTAAATAGTCCCCAAAATTAGCCCGTATACCCCCTTACTGACCTAGGGCATTAATCCCTCTTATGTGAGACCCTAATACTCTTTAATACAGCATATGAGAAGGTTCCTAAAACTCAAACCTAAAAGTAAAGGAGTATAAACCAAGTTGGAAAATTTTCATAAAGCAATAGGATTTTTGAATCGCCTAGGGACGAATCGATTCGCCCCTGAAAGCGAATCGATTTGCACAAAAAGGGAATTGATTTGGCTGAGAAAACCATCCTTCTATCTATGCCCGAATCGATTTGGATTTAACCCGAATCGATTCGGTTCCTCATACATGTAGTCACCATTTTAGCGAATCGATTCGCCTGGTTTGAGAGGCCCAGTTTTGGCTACGGGTTGATATAACCCTAAATCCCCCAAATCTCTTTCTTCTTCCATCTAACCCAACCTCATCAACTCATAACTTCTCTAAATCACTTACCCAAGTTAACCAACTAGAAGAGACCATTTAAAAAAATTCTATATCATATAACTTCAGATTTAAACAACAAAAGCATCAATCTCTATTAATGGTTCATACTCAAGAACACTAACTATATATACAAATTATTCACACCCAATCATACATTTATGCAAGTTAGAAACTTGCCTCGAGATTGTAGTCTCAGATTCTTCCTCGTTGAAACGATTCCATGCTCGAAATAACAATTCTCCTTTTTTCTCTTCATTCTCTCAAGCTCTCACTTCTCTCTAACTTTCTAGGTTATAACACACAAATGAGCTCTAAATGCTCTTACAAGACTTAACTGCCCAAATACATTACGTCCAACGTTAAATGTTACTACCTACTAAAAATGACTCGTAACATCATATTTAAGTTATAACTAGCCAAAATTACCCTTGGAACCCAAAACTCCCTGGCACTTATTTTGACTATCTCAACCGTTCCCGGACTAACCGCACCCTTTAAACTGACATCCGTATTATCATTCATTATTTTATATTCCAACGTCATATTAACATTCTAATAATAACCCGAATGGAATATATATCATAATCGTCGCTTTAAAGCACAACGACGCAGCAAAATATAATATTACACTATTTACATTCACTTAACGGTAAATATGCAATACTCAGTAAACATTAACTCTTAAATTACTTAAATCAATATCTACTTCAATTTCCTTTATTTTATATAACTAACCCACATGGCAATTTAATATAAAAAAAGTAATCAAAAGTAAGGGGTATTACATACTCCCCCCCTTACGAGGGAATTTTGCCCTCAAAATTTAGGCATATCTGGTAAAAAGAGGTGTGGGCACTTTTCTCGGATATCCTCCTCTCATTCCCAAGTTGATTCCTTGGCATTATGGTGTCCTTACTGGACTCGGACCAAGGGCATCACTTTCGATCTTAGTCTACGCTCTCCGTGGTCTAAAATGGAAACCGGTTGTTCTTCATACGGAATATCGGGCTGTAACTCGATATCATCTAATGGAACATGCCAATGAGCTCCCTCACATGTTTTATACTTCTTTAAAGATGAAACATGGAACACATCATGAATTTGTTATAGGCGTTCCCGCAAGGCATGCTGATTTACTACGGGGCCTACCTTTGCAATTATAGAAAAAGGGCCTACATAGCGTGGCATAAGTTTGCCTTTATTCTTGAATCGCATTACACCTTTAATCGGGGATACCCGCACTAAAACTTGATCCCCCACTTCCAATTCCACATGCCTCCGATTCACGTCGGCATAGCTCTTCTAGCGATATTGTATAATCCGTATGCGATTTCGAATAAGTTCAATCTTCGAAGAGGTATCTTGGATCATTTCAGGTCCAAGGAGCTTGTTGTCTCCTACTTATAACCAACAAGCAGGTGATTGACACGGTCGGCCATAAAATGCCTCATACGGTGCCATACCTATTGTGAATTAGTACGAATTATTGTATGTAAATTCAACCAAGGGAAGGTATTGTTCCCATCCTCCTTTAAAGTCAAGTATGCACATTCGAAGCATATCCTATAACATTTGGTTGACCCTCTCCGTTTGCCATTGGTTTGTGGATGGTATGATGTAATCAACCGCAATTTAGTTCCCAATGCCTCTTAGAAACTTTGCCAAAAATGGGATACAAAAATTTTATCTCGGTCTGAGACTTTATTGATAGGCACCCCATGAAGTTTCACAATTTCCGCAATAAAGAGTTGGGCATAACGTGTCGTATTGTAATCCGTCTATATCGGTAGGAAGTGTGTCGATTTGGTCAAATGATTGATAATTACCGAAATAGAATCACGACCACCTTGCGATGTTGGCAATCCCGTGATAAAATCTATTGAGATACTCTCTCATTTCCACACCGGTATTTCTGACGATTGTAACAATCTGGTGGGGCGCTGGTGGTCAACCTTCACCAATTAACAATTGGCACATTGGGAGACAAATTCATAAATTTCCCTTTTTATTCTCGCCCACCAATATTGACGACGCATGTCTTGATACATTTTGTCCCCGCCCGGGTGTACTACAAATCTTGAACCATGGGATTCCGTCATGACATCACGCCTCAAGTCTTCTTCATCCGGGACTATAAGTTTTCTCTGGAAATGTAACCCACCCTAAAAACTAATAGAGTAGGACTCTGATCTCTCGGTCAATAATTGACATGCCCGGTCTTGATAGTCTTTATCCCCTCCTTGCGTTTTTACTACTCGCATCACGATGGCATATGTAACGGTCAATGATATACCTAAATATACCCTCGACCAGTCCGAGGGTATCCTTGTCCATGACGAGGGTCCAATTCTACTACAGCGGGGGTCTGATCAGAGACCAGAAGACTCCATAATAGGCCGATCACCCAACATAGGTCAGACAACTATATGATAGGATGATCCCTCAACATAGGTCGAACGACCTTATGACAGGCCGACCCATCAACATAGGCCGGATGACCCTATGACAGGCCGACCCATCAATATAGGTCAGACGACCCTATGATAGGCCGACCCATCAACATAGGCCGAACGACCATGCAACTGGATTACGCTGACTATTAGCCCGACAGGACGACCCTGTGATGGAATGACAGTACAAGGCCTACATCCAGTAGTCAAGACCCAGTGTCAGCATGAACCTTAGCCTCGACCTGAAATTATAAGTCGAGGGTGACATCATTAAGGTGCGTGATTTGGG
Organism: Sambucus nigra; assembly: GCA_949130495.1. NCBI lineage: Eukaryota > Viridiplantae > Streptophyta > Magnoliopsida > Dipsacales > Adoxaceae > Sambucus > Sambucus nigra. The sequence goes on from OX422219.1 coordinate 370,399,166, forward strand.
AGATGCGTGGCACAGCACGCGTGGGACTCATATAGCACGTGGACTATACCGTTATAACAATATCATTCCCTCATGCGAGGGAATATTATGTCATCATTAATCATAAGTGGCACAACCAGGTGTCAACAGGGAATTGGCTAGATCATCATTTACATGCTCAATGCATGCTTGGGGGCTACCCTAAACCACTCAAGCCCTATATATACCTATCATCTTCAACCTTGTAGAGGGATCGATAATTGCAACCCAAGCCAGAGCTTTGCTTGTACACAGGAGTGAGAGAGTGAGCTTACGAGCATTGTATCCAAGGCCATTAGTGCCCATATTTAGTGGATCACACACTCAAAGTGGATGTAGGCCTGATTGGCTGAACCACTATACATCACTGTCGCTATTCCTCTTATACTCATCCCCTTTTATATACTCATACATATGCATAACTCTATTATTGCCATTGTTATTACTGTTTGAGCTCATCATCCCTGATCTGGTGGTGCTGAATCTTAGCATCATCAGTTTGGTGCCGTTTGTGGGAACGAGAAGCTATCTTTTCTTTATACAACTTGACCTCACTGGAGATTCTGGTGGTGAATCAGTTCTCTCCCTTCATGTGGATCTGTTTCACCATTGAAAGAGATCCATTAGAGTGATCAATCTCATCAGTCTTTTGATCATCCAGCTCTTTACAACTCAAGCATATGGCACCGAAGTTACCACCACTGCCTCCTCCACCAGTTAGTGGAGTAGGACCTTCCTTCAGTCACACACCACCTCAGTTTGAGATGACTGATATGGCTGCCGTCCTGAAGTCTTTAACAGCAAGCCAACATATTATGTAGGAGCAGTTCGCAGCTCTTAGCCAAAACTTATTGAAACCACTCGAAGTCTCATCGGAGATGATCACTCCGACCGCTATGCCAGGACAACATGGGGCCAAGGGATCACCCCAGGCACCATGTAAAGACTTACCAGCTCAACAATGGCGGAGTAATATTGCTGACCCCAGGCGTCTAGGTCTAGGGAGGCAAGGAAACCCTTGCCCTAAGGATAGATATGACGACGTGGAAGTGTAAGAGGCTCCCATAGAATGCTGGGAACCGTATAAGATCTCCAATAATACTGTGCGACCCGTCTAAGAGAGCAGAGGGAAGTGTTGGAGATAGAATCCTGCTGATTTCTTAAGAGGCTCAACTTTCGATCGTCTGAGCAGAGGGTCAGCCTTTGAGAGGCTAGGCCCAGTGAATGACTTGATGGAAAGACTATCTAGATCAGGGAGTCTTATGAGGTCATGAAGAAAGGCAGATGATGGCCGACCCCACATATGGGATGACGATCAGGGGGAAGTGAACAACCGACACAGACCGACCGTAGTAGAACCCTCAGTTCACCTCAAAGAAACAGCAGGGGATAACATCGGCCAAGCCCACCCTACGAGGCTATGGAACAACTTGATCCAAAGGTTGGAGAATAAAATTGGTGATATCCTGAAATGCCGAGACCCTCTCCATAGGCTCACCCTTTGTAGCAAAGATAGTCAACTTCCCGACGCCATCCAAGTTTAAGCCACCTGTGGTCGCCCCAAGATATGATGGGAGTACTAACCCGGTTCGTTATATTGAGATGTACCAATCAGCGATAGACATATACTCTATCTCAGATGAGATGAGGTGTCGTGCCTTTTCTAGCACTCTAACCGAGGTCACACATGTCTGGTATACCTCTCTTCCAAAGAACTCCATCGAAAGCTTTAAGCAACTAGCAGACCGGTTCATCCATAACTTTTTCTTCGGAGTGAGGCTACAAAAGAAGACCACACACCTGCTCTATGTTAAGCATGGTAATAATGAGAGCCTAAGAGACTACATAGCCAGGTTTAACAAAGAGAAGTTAGAGGTCGAAGACTACGAATAAAGTATAGCCATGACAGCCCTCATTGGAGGGCTCCAAAAGGGGAAGCTATTATGGAAGCTTGCTAAAGACCCCTTGAAGACAATGGCAGAGTTACTGGCCACAGTAGGGAAGGTAATGAACGCCGAAGAGGCGATGGCCGCCAAATACGAGGATGAAAAAGGAAGCACTAGTGGGGGTAGGTACCAGAAAAAGAATAAGAAGGGGAAGAAAAGGCTAGCAGATGACAAATTCGCTGATTACACCCCTCTGACGGTCAACTGCAAACACATTCTAAATGAGATAAAGAGTTACCGATCCTTAAAATGGCCTGAGAAGTTGAGGGCACCTCCTCACTAGAGGAACAAAAATCTATGGTGTGAATTTCATCAAGACCATTGCCATCTAACCGATAAGTGTTTTGCTCTAATAGATGAAATTGAGAAAGTGCTAAAGGAATGGAAGCTAAGAAAATACATGGACAAGGGTGCCTTCAAGAGGGGCCGAGGGAACAACCCTAGGAAGAAGAGAGGCGATACATACAGAGAGTATCCCCCTAACAGAAGAGACGACCCCTCAGAGGATAAGGACGACCTTGACCTCCCACCGAGAGACGACCACGGCCCTATGAAAAGACTTCATATGATCTTGTTTGGTGTTAGAATGATCTCTGGGGGCCTAACAGGAGGAGGATCGGGGGTTACCTATAGAAAAGCCCATGTAGTCGAAGCTAAGGCAGTAACAAAAGCTGTACACTTAACCTCTATTGAAGGTAAGCCAGAAAAGAGCAAAAAAGTTGATATAGACACTCCGATAGTGGGATTCTCGAGAATGGACTTCAAGGGACTCTTAGCCCCACATGATGACCCCCTCGTCATCACCACCAGGGTACACAGATGTGAGGTGCTGAGGATCTTAGTAGATGGGGGTAGTTCTGTAGATGTGATTTTCTGGTCGTGCTTTAAATCCTTAGGACTCAGTCGTGCTAGGCTCGTCCCATACCATCCCCCCTTGATTGGTTTCTGTGGGGAAAAAGTTCATCCCCTAGGAGTGTATGAGGCTGATGTTAGAATGAGGGATGACTGGTCGAGATGGCTTACTAATAAGGTTAACTTTTTTATAATGAACGAATACGTTTTCTCAGCCTACAACATTATACTGGGGCGAGTGGCCCTTAAGGAATTTGAGGTCGTGCCTTCCACGGTTCACTACATGATAAAATTCTCGATCCCTTATGGGGTAGGGGAAGTTCAGGGATACCAGACGACGGCACGAGAATGATACTTTAACTTTATCGAAGAAAGAGAGGCACACAGGAAGGCGACAACTACTTACAATATTGATACCCTCGACCCCAGGGATGAGTTAAAGCTGAAGAAAGGAGAAGTCACGAAAGAGGTAGAATCCATCATCCTCAATGAGGATGAACTGGAAAAAACCATCCTAGTTGGAAAAGCTCTAAAGACAGAAATAAAAGAAGATCACATCAAGCTGCTAAAGAGAAGATAAAACGTCTTTGCATGGAGTCACGTAGACATACCGGGGATCAATCTCGAAATTATATGTCATAAGCTCAATGTGGTAGAGTACGCAAAGCCGATAAAGCAAAAGAGGAGGATTTATTCTCGAGAAAAATATGAGGTCATAAGGAACGAGGTCAAGAAGTTAGAAGAGGCTGAGTTTATCAGGGAGGTCATCTATCCCGAATGGCTATCTAACGTGGTCATAATCTCCAAAGCCAACGGGAAATTGAGGATGTATGTAGACTTCACCGACCTCATCAAACATTATTCCAAAGATAGTTTCCCTTTCCCTCGCATTGATCAGATGGTAGATGCTACCGCAAGCCATGAGCTAATGAGCTTTATGGATGTCTATTTAGGCTACAACCAGATCTTCATGAAACCTGAGGACTCAGATAAAACGACTTTCATTATCGACAAAGGGACATACTGTTATAGGGTCATGCCCTTTGGCCTAAAGAATGCGGGGTTAACGTATCAACACCTTGTGAATAAAATGTTCAAAGACCAAATCGGGAAGTCTATAGAGGTCTATGTAGATGATATGTTGACCAAGAGTTTGAAGGCTGAGGATCATATGGCCGACCTCAAGAGGACCTTTGATGTAATGGACAAGAACCGAATGAAGCTCAAGCCAGCCAAATGTGTCTTTGGGGTCGGAGCAGGGAAGTTCTTGGGGTTCATCGTCAATCAAAGAGACATTGAGGCTAATCCTGAGAAGATAAAGGCCCTGTTAGAAATGAAGACCTTTAGGACCATTAAAAACGTTCAAAGGCTCACAGGGCGAGTGACTTCTTTGAATAGGTTCATATCAAGAGCCACAAACAAGTGTCTACCATTCTTTAAAATTCGCAAAAAGGCTTTTGAATGGAACGAAAAGTGTGACAAGGCCTTCGAAGAACTAAAGTCATACCTAGGGTCTCCCTTGCTGTTGTCACATCCAGTACAAGGCGAAAGATTATACGTGTACTTAACCATATCAGAGTCAACCATCAATGCAACCATTGTGAGGGAAGAAGATGGAGTGAAGAAGCATGTGTACTTCAACAATAAGGCCCTCCAAGGGGCAGAGCAAAGATACCCTTGGATGGAGAAGTTAGCATATGACCCGATCCATGCATTAAGAAAAATGAAGACATACTTCTAGTCCCATACAATGGTCATCCTCATTAACTGTCCTCTTAGGCGATCATATATAAGCTAGAAAAATCGAGGAGGCTAATGGCCTGGGCTATAGATCTGGGAGAGTTCGATATGATGTACCAACCTAGGGTGGCCATTAAGGGGCAAACATTAGCAGATTTTGTGGCTAAATTTACTTGGGAAGAGGATGAGGTAAAAAATGAGAACCTCAAGAAGATAGATATCCAGCAAGGTAGAGTTGATGACCCATCCACAGGCAAGGCTGAGATAAGCACCACTAGAGAAAAATCTATCAAAAACAAGGAGGGAAGATACCTCTTTAGACAGGGATCCCTCGCCGAAGGAAATTCCTCGGAAGGATAGGCTGTGTGGAACCTCTTTGTTGATGGGTCCTCTTATGAGAGCGGGACTGGAACTAGATTAATAGTATCAGAACTTGACGGCACAGACATTGATTATGCCCTGAGGTCCAACTTCAAAGACTCTAACAATGAGTCTGAATATGAAGCCCTGATAGCAGGCCTCTCCCTGGTTAGATCTCTTAGTGTTGGCTAGATCTTGGTCCATAGTGATTCAAGATTGGTGGTGAATCAGATACTAGGAGCATACGAGGATAAAGATGAGAGAATGGCCAAATATCCTGAAAGAGTAAAGTCACTATTGAAGAGATTTGAAGAAGTAAAGTTGAAGATGATACCTAGGCTGGATAATGGTCGAGCCAATGCACTTTATAGGCTAGCCTCAGTAAGTAGGAAAAATATCAGGAAGAGGGTTTGACCCTTAAGAAGGTCAGATTAGACGACTAGTAGGCGCCCATGCATGAAGAAGAACTAGTCCCCTTGGTGTGCGTCTGAGGGACCTCTACCCTTGCTCTCATACGTGAGTCAGGCCGAGAGCCAGCAGGGACTTATAGCTCCTTACGTTTGTGAGTATCGACAGTCGGCTCTGCCTGGGTCATCCCTACGGCCTTTATCTTTTTATGAGGCAGCTGGGGCTCTTTACCCTTCTTCTTATTTAGGCCTGATATCAAGTTGGGGGCAGTCATTTCCTAAATATGATGAGATATGTTAGGAGGCCAACCTGGAAAAATTAGACGACATTAGAAAATAAGTAAACATTAACGAGGAAACACTTGGAAGGAGATAGAATAAAAAGTAACTCACATAATTTTATCAATGGGCCGACCCTCAGACCAGCTTCTTTGAGGAAATGAGGGGTCATTAAATCTTCAAACTTAGAAATTCCACCCTTTTTCCCTTGTTCCCTCAGGTAATCAACTATATCCCTTTCCTCCAACTTAAGTCCAGGGTCTGACCTTGCTTTCATGGAGGGGTTAGACCATTCCCTTGGGACCTTCAGACGGTCTTCTAGAGGCTCAACCCGGAGGGAAATTCCCAGTCCCTAGAGACGAAGAAGAGCCTCTTCTTCCAATCATGATTGTAAGTTTGTGCTACATAAAGAAGTTTTTTATCGGACTTCTTAGCCCCTAGATGTAAATATCCAGGTTACTTGGATGAGGAAGTTGTGTTATAGCAGGCTAAGAACAAATCAGTCGAGGGCTCGTCACTGAATGTGTTCTTTCAGAGGGAGATGTAAGTTGGGAAGGAGTAACCCCAAGGGCAGAAAGTATGTCGACTATCGCAGAGTGAAGAGGGAACCTAATGCCGATCCTAATCATTTGCTCATAAACAACAACCTCTCCTTCTTCCCCCTAGAATACCCTATCATATTCATTCGGGACCCTCATACTTACATTAGGTTGTATACCGAAAAGGTGCCTCCATAGTAAGAGGTCACAATCCTTAACAGACAAGACAAAAGCTGAGGCCCCTGAGGTATCAACTTGATCATCATCAGAACCCTCACTTCGCCCTCAGCCCTCTCATCCCTAGACATCTCAACCTTGTCATCTATTGGAGGGCCATCGGGAAATATATCTCAAAAAGTAAGACATGACAAAACTGTCATAGGGACAGCCTCAGAATGAACTATCCCCTCGATTTATCAGTTTGGGCTAAGTGTTGATGCCTCTCTTCTCCCAAAAGTCCCAACGCCCGTTGGTGATGATGCTCTTTCGTTCATTTCTCTATCTCGCGTCTGACACTCGGCTGGACAATAGGAAGACCCAAAGATTTCAGAGGGTGAAATTATGGCTAAAGGAATGGGGAAGATGGGTGGTACCCAAATAGGGTCGGCCCCTCGTCTACGCTCGTTCTCTTCCTCTATTCGCCTAATCTCTATAAAACAACTCTCTCTCAAATTTGGAAACTCCTCGGCTAAATCATAAAGTTTTTTGAGCATTAAGAGGGAGACCATACACTTACAAGAATTTTCTCAAATAACCTACAAACAAATTAAAAAATTGACCAAGTTGACTTTTGGATCAAACCTAGAGAAATGAAAGGTTTTTATGATGAACACTTAAGAACAGGAAGAACATGGTTCACTAGAGAAGGAAACTGGAGGTTCACCGGAGAGCCCCAAAGCACCAAAACTCAAGGCAGAACCACCGTTAAACGATAGAAGGGAAATTAGGGAAAGTCTAAGGCCTAATACCTAGCCCTATAACCGCCACAGGAGGGTAGGCTCTCCCGCCAAAAAAGTATAAAATAACCAAGAAAATGTGCAAGAGACCCAAAGCAAGAAACAAAAGAAAATGGAAGATAAAAGTAAATTTAGGGCAGAGAAGTTACCTGAGGGTGAAGATTGAGACTGAGCAAAGCTTGGACCATATGAGGAAAGGCAGAAAATTGTAGAAATGTCATTTGAGTTGCTAAGATGCTACAAAGAGAGAGCGTGCACGCGAAGAAGAAGAATAAGAAAAAGAAAATAAAGAATGGTTTGAAAAAGGGTCTAAATACTTTATTATTAATGGGACCATTAATCAAAGCAGTGCACAACCCACGAGAAGAACCATCATTAGGGCGCAAATCCCCAAACGTAGTGTTCATCCGTCATATCTAGGAAACACAAATAATGATGGACACCTGACAAGACATTAATCAACTCGACAAATGTCACTCATCAACCTGACCATGCATGTGGCATCCAAAGGCAACATTACCCCTCAACCATCTCAACAACGTCAATGACTAAAGGATAGAGGGTGATTAATATACCTAAATATACCCTCAACCAGTCCGAGGGTATCCTCGTCCAGGACGAGGGTCTAACTCTACTACACCGAGAGTCTGATCAGAGATCGAAAGACCCCATAATAGGCCGATCCCTCAACATAGGTCGGGCGACTATATGACAGGTCGATCCCTCAACATAGACAAATGACCCTATAAGAGGTCAACTCATCAATATATCCGGACGACCCTATGATAGGCTGACCCATCAACATAGGCTGGACGACCCTATAATAGGTCGACCCATCAACATAGGTCGGACGACTATGCAATCGGATGAGGCTAACTATCAGCCCGACAGGATGACTCTATGATGGGACAACAGTATGAGGCTTACATCCAGTAGTCAAGAACCAGTGCTAGAGTGAACCTTAGCCTCAGCCTGACATCATAAGCCGAGGGTGACATCATTAAGATGTGTGATTTGGGAAACGCATAGGACTCATATAGCACGTGGACCAAATCATTATAATAATATCATTCCCTCACCTAAGGGAATATTATATCATCATTAATCATAAGTGGTACAGCCAGGTGTTAACAGGAAATTGGCTAGATCATCATTCACATGCTCAATACATGTTTGGGGGGTACACTACACCACCCAAGCCTTATATATACCTGTCATCTTCAACCTTATAGAGGGACTGATAATTACAACCCTAGCCAGAGCTTTGCTTATACACAGGAGTGAGACAGTGAGATTATGAGCATTGTATCCAAGGCCATTAGTGCCCATATTTAGTGGATCGCGCACTCAAAGTGGATGTAGGCCTGATTGGATGAACCACTATACATCATTATCTCTATTCCTCTTATACTCATCCCCTTCGATATACTTATACACATGCATAACTCTATTGCTGCCATTATTATTACTATTTGAGCTCATCTTCCCTTATCTTATGGTGTTGAATCTTAGTATCATCAGTCAACACCGACATGCATGCTCTTGCTATAGCATCATCCTGGACAAGTTCTTTCCATTTGGCTTTCCATACTTTGGCTAGTCGCCCCACGGGTCTTCGACTCAGCACATCAACTACTACATTTGCCTTGCCTGGGTGATAGTGAATAGCAAATTGATAGTCCTTTACAAATTTTACCCACCGATGTTGCTGCATAGTTAGATCTTTCTGCGATAACAAATATTGTAACGACTTGTAGTCCGTGAAAAGACTAAATTTCTCACCCAGGAGGTAATGCCTCCATATCTTTAAGGCAAACACTATCGCAGAAAGCTTTAAATCATGCGTGGGATAATTATTTTCATGGGGACTAAGATTGCGAGATGCATATGCATTGGCCCTATGCTCCTATTGTAACACACCTCCCCATCCTTGTAGAGATGCGTCCGTAAAGACCAAATAGTCTACTCTCAATTTTGGCAATGCGAGTACAGGAGTAGAAGTTAACTTGTCTTTCAACTCATCAAAAGCTAGCTGATAGGAGTCATCCCAAATAAATTGTACCCCTTTTCGGGTTAAGTTCGTTAAAGGGCCGACCATTTTGGAAAAACCCTTAATGAAACGATGATAATAACCCGCCAAACCCAGAAAGCTACGAATCTCAGTTGGCGTCGTGGGTTGATCCCATTCCCTCACTGTTGTAACCTTGTTCGGGTCTACAAAAATACCCTCAGCCGTCACCATATGCCCCAAGAATTGCACTTTGGTAACCAGAAACCACATTTCTCGAAGTTGGCATAAAGTTTATGATCCCATAGTGTCTACAGGACTAATCGCAAGTGTTCTACATGATCAATTTTAGTCTGAGAATAGACTAGAATGTTGACAATAAACACTATGATAAATTGGTCAAGAAAGTCTCGAAACACTCGGTTCATAAGGTCCATAAATATAGCAGGAGCATTGGTTATCCCAAAAGGCATAACCAAAAACTCATAGGATCCATACCTGGTTAAAAATGAGATTTTCGACACGTCCTGCTCTCAAATTCGCAGCTGATGGTCATGGTCCTCAAATATATTTTAGGTAAGTACGACGCTCCTCTTAATTGATCAAACAAATCGTCGATTCGAGGTAACGGGTATTTATTTCTGATGGTTACCTTATTTAATTCACGTTAGTCAATGCATATCCGGAGGGAATCATCTCTCTTTCTTACGAATAGTATAGGGGCACCCCATGGCGAAGTATTACGCAGAATAAACCCTTATCCCAATAGTTGTTGAATTTGATCCCTTAACTCCCTTATTTCTAAAGGAGCCATATGGTATGGAGTTCACGCAATTGGCCTAGTTCCCGACGCTAAGTCAATTACGAACTCAATCTCACGACTTATAGGTAATCCAAGGATCTCCTGAAAGACATCTTTAAGTTCTCTAACAATAGGAATTGAGTCTAAGGAAATAACTATTTCTTATAAAGTCTCCTCCTTGATACAGTACAAGTGAGTGCTCGAACCTCCCTCCAAAAGGGGCATAGCCAATATAAACATTTCTTGCCTCGAAATGGCGAAGACTATACCCCTACCATAACAATTTACCATGGCTCAGTATTTTACTAACCAATCCATGCCCAGAATAACATCATACCCGACCATGTCCAGGATGAGAAAATCGGCCTCAAAGCGCAACCTACCAAGGTTTATTCCCAACCCTTTACAAATAAAGAATATAAATGAGCCATCACCCATGGAGGACTCTTCACTAGTGAAAGTACTTTCAGCAGACTTAAACAATCCTGTCGAATGAGAAAAGTGCCCGATGATAAATGAGTGCGTTGCGCCTATATCAAATAACACTCGACCCAGATACCCATGAATGGGAAACTTACCCTTAATAGTTGGCGGTGCTGGAGGAAATAAAGTATCCTGAATATTATACATACACCCAAACTGGAGTTGTCCCTATTGTAGAGGGATGGCTGTAATAGGTGCTGGAGGGTGTAAAGGCGCTTGCTGATTCTGAGGGCCTCCAGGAAATTGCCCCCTGTTCAACTGTGGATAGGCTCTCTTCATGTGACCAGTCTCACCACACCAAAAACAACAACCCATAAAATTCTCCAAATGTTGGCCCCGATTATTATTCTAAAACTTCCCCTCACATTGGCCCTGCTGGCCTCGACCTCCGTTATTCCCTCAGCCAACTTGGCCCTGTGGGACTACTTGCTTCTGCTGCTGTTGAGCACCCTGATTTGGCCTAAAACCACCTCCACCAAAGCTGTAACCCCTAAAGCGTTATTTCTTATCCGGATCCCCTTACTGAAGGTCTCACCTTTCTGCTCACTCCCCGGCTGTTATGGTGGTAATAGTTCTCCACCGACACCATTTCCTCCTTATTTACTAGATTGTCCAGAATATCCTACTTTCTTACCCTCCTTCAAATGAAGGCGATGATCCTGGCAATGAAGTAAAGTTGCATTCATCACGTCACCAAAAGTTTATAGGGAAGGGTTCCCCAACAGGTGCTGCCTTATCCTCTAATTCAGACCCCCGATAAATTTAGAGATTCTTTTTTGTTCCGTACTCACCTCGTCCGGCATAAAATTTGCTAAACGGGTAAATTCCTCTTCAAACTCCTCCACCGTTCGCTCCTCTTGAGTAACATCCTGAATCTTACTCCTCATCTCCTTCTGGGCTGCTGGAGGAAAATACTTTCGTTCAAACAGAATCTAGAACTCTGAGATAGTCATAATATCCCTTTGTCCCGGAATTGTCACCGACTCCCAACATTGGAGAGTTGCTCTGATAAATTTAAAAGTGGCGAGAATCTGTTTCCTTTCCTCACTACATTTCCACCATTTGAAGATTGCGTTGAATATCCTTCCTCCATTGATTTTCCAGGATCACATCAGTGCCACGCTGAAATTCTGAAGGGTGAAATTTCTGGAAGGATTCTCAAACTCTTTCCTACGCAGAGGGTCCCATATGGGCTTGAGCTACTGGTGATTCCAGTTGTTGAGCTTGTGGAAGTTGTTGTGCCATAGCAGTCATTGCAGCGTTAACAACCTGGGCTACTATATTATCCACCTCCGTTTCATTCATAGTCCCTTGTGGTGGTGGGGGCTCTACACCATCTGGAACTCGGTTTAACCTTGCCATGCGACCTCGTTTAGGAGGCATCTGAGATAGAAAGAAACTGAGTCATTGTACAATTAAACAGTTTATCCTTGCGAAAGTTTCCAAGCATGCATAAACAAAATAGTCCTAATAATAGGGATCTATATCAAAGAACGCTACGGTAGAACGTGACAAGTCTACATAGTTCCTAAGGACTCTAGAACTTGATGCTCTAATACCATTTGTGACACCCCACTTTTTAAAATAAGAGGTGGCCAATCCTCTACTCCACTAAAAACGGGAATCTTAAATGGTCCATTCTTAGCATCACTGTCGCATAATAATAATACGATACAACCACCAAATATTTTTGAAAATGGATGTCATATATAATTTTGCAAATTGGGTAAAAGAATTTTCCATGCTTCAATTTATAACAAAAGGTTGATATATAGATATATAACAGTTTAACAACAATTCTACAAAACATAATCGAATAAGCTGTCGGTTAACAGACTAATACAAAAGATTACATCAAGCATAACGGTATGTACGAAGACTAAACTTGGGCAACACGCCCGAATATACAGACATATCATAACTAGAGTATTAAGAGAAATTAATGCGTCTACTACAAAATCCTATAACATCCGCAAAATGCTGTAGCTCCTTAACACTGGGAAGGAATGTTAGAGCGAGCGTCCATGCAGTGGAGCACCTGAACATAAAATAAGAACCAGACAAGAAGGATAAATATAAACGGGTCAGGGCCCGGTTTGATGTGATATACATGTGAACAAAGTGCATTACTGTTATGAATGCCAAATATCATAAACAGGTTAAGTTCGCTCTTCATTGAAAAAATCATCCTCACCTCTCTTCTAAGTGCTCATCCTAGTGCACTACCATTCCATTTAAATTGAATTACCCTTCTAATTAAGAGGAGTAACCTAACTCTATTCAACACTTTTAATTTGCATATTCGTAAAATATATCTTCACAAGTTAATTAGTCAATTAGGATCATATGCAATTAAAGTTGGTTCATAGATTCATTACACCATTCATACGAAAATACCATTTTCCGTGAAAACAATTACAATCATAATATAACGGTTCTAAAACCATCCTTTCGGGAGTCACCCCACTGGATGCGCCACTAAATGCTATCATCCTCTAGGGCCTATAATTAAGACCACCTGGTTATCCTAAATCACAACGCATGGAAAGTGGCCATATACCTTCGATAGTGAGTCATAACCTTACTCGGAATTACCTCAATTCGAACAAAACAATCATACAATGTAACAACTGGTACAATGGCTTGAGGACTATATTCTCCATGCATCATTAGCCAGGGGATTTACCTCGTTCATGTAACCCCCCTTATGATTGCGTTTAGAGAGGTATGTATGTGTGTGCCATAATCACAAGATATACCAATTAGACATTCCGAAACCATATTGTAATACCCCGTAATTTTAATGACTTTTAAAATGGGTTATATTTTAAATTAATGGATTAATTGGATTTTATTATAAATTAATTCATTTGGGTTTTATCCGAATTGTGGATATTAAAATGAATGATTCTGAATATTACTTAAATATATTTAGGTAATACATGAATGTGATGTTATTGATATGACTGTGTGATATTAATTCAGTAATTTAAATTTTTAGTCGGACGCTGTATGGGTCGTGTCGGGACTAATTTGTTAAATTAAAAAGGAAACATATTTTTACATCAACCTTATAGTCATTTCGAGTACGTCGTTGCGTCCGGAAGGGTTGAAATAGTCAAAAATGTCTATTTGGATGTTGGTTTTGGGTCTCGGGTCATTTGGAAATGAAAAGACAACCCAAAAGGACATTTTGGTCATTTTTACAAGGGGGATGAATAGTGGTTTAGGATTTTGTCTTATTATAAATATTTGGAGATTATTTGTACGTTGGTTGATTCATCTCTTCTACATAAAATTGAAAGGTCATCTTTTAGAGAGAGTGAAAGGTTGCTTGGGAGAAGAAAAGCTTGCTTGGAAAGGAGGAGAACCAAAGGACTAAAGGTCACCACCACCAACCACCACCGGAAGTGACCGGAGAAGGGGAGAACCACCTGTGATATACAACCCCAAAGGATCATACCTTCATTAAAAGCAAGTATTTGATGATTGCAATCTAAGTTTGTATATTGTTCATGTTAGGATAGTTATAAAAAGATGAGCTTTTTCATGTTTGGAAGATAAAGATGGAGTTGTTAATGGATTTCTGGAAATATATAGGAATCAAACTCATGTTGTAGGTAGATAGCAATCCACGAAATAATCATCACTTTGTTGAAGAAATTCTGAGAATCATTAGTGTGTTCTTGAAGATATCATGTAGATAATTTTCTGGAAAAAATTAGGATAAGTATATGCTTTTAATTCAAACTCTCGATGATTATAGGATGTTTAGAGCATTAGAAATCATTTACATATGTTGCTATATCATGTAGTAAGGTTTATAAGGAATTTTGTTAGTTAATATGAAGGTTTGAATGATCAAAAGTGATGAAACCCGTAGTAAAAGAAATACAGAAAACTGGGCTGATATATGGGCGATCGATCGATCGACCCCCTGCCTTCGATCGATCGACCTCCCCAGAATTCATGATGTTGTTTATTTTTAATGCTTGTTCTTATCCCAAACCTTTTGTAAATCTTTGGTGATTATTAATTGGATATAATGGGACTTAGGGAAGATCAGTAAGCCATAGATAAGAATTGAATTAATGTGATGGCGATTTAATGGATTAGAATTATGATAATTAAATTGAAAGAAATTTTGGTTGCTAGATGCATGTGTTGGATTCTAATTTGTATGCTTGAGGATTAAGGACAGGTCCAGTAGGGTAAATTTAATAAATTACCTGGGTAGACTTAGGTTTACAAGAGGGTTCAAACCTAGGTGATAGAAGATGTGTTTATACGAGATTAGATACTATCGGTTGTAACCCTAATTAAATGAGAGTTTAATTCGTAGTAATTCGGGAGATAAGATGATATGGACCAGTAGGATATTAATGATTTCTTACTGAATAAATATATTGAGGAAAAACCTATTTAAACCTTGAGTAATGAGTGAGACTCTGGATTAATTAAATTAAAGAAGTGAATACGTAGGATTTAAAGAGATATCATGCTACGTGTGGGAACTATCTTAGGGTAGTGTCAGTACCTTGTTGATATTATATTTATATAGGTAGATGATAATGCCTATTTGATTTATTGATAATTTATTTGTATGACATACCTAGCTTACTTGCTATCGACGGGAGGTTTGCGCGTGAGGGCAGTCATATCCTGATGAATCCATGGGATCTTTGATTTGTCGCTTAAGAACATAGGTCTATAAAAGACTTATCGAGGAGTTGATAAGTCCGCTGACTATGGGAACGTAGGTATGTGCATGACCCGTGGGTATGAGGACTATGTTCGCCTCCAATTTTTGTGTTGATATTTGTGGTTCGAGGAATCCTTACCGAACCTTTAGTCCCCTATTCGGCGACCAGCGATACTGGGACGTGATAGCAGAGTAATGCATGGACCGCAGCTATGACTCAGGGTGTCGTATTATATATGTGTGTGTGTATATATATATATATATATATATATATATAATGAATTAAATGAATGTATATCGTGGTTAAATCAATCTACTGTGTGATAATTGTAGATAACGGTGAATAGAGAAATAGAATATAATTAAGTTAATGAATGTTTATCCTTATAGATTTGAAAAGCTTAATTCATATTAATGAGAAACGATTAATGTTAATGGGAAACGTATATGAATGATTATACGACGTATGGTATGGGACATACGGGGTTATGATATGGGATAGAATCATATTATGGAAACTTGTGAGGAGGAACCATTAACTAGGAGTTTAATAGGAAACGTTAAGTGTGCACTCTAGATGAAAGGTGAGAATATCAAGTGAGAGTCTGATACTAACATGTACATAATAAATGCTTTATTTAACTCGTTAAATACTTGTTGTTTTCAAAATCATTTTCACATCGGGCTTTGACCAGTTTCCTTGCATATTATCTTTTCTATTGTATATTCTATATCAGGTGTCGAGCATCAGGGACGCCAGCCTTAGAGGATTATGACGAGCTATGGATTATTGCTTAGACTCCTATCTTCATTTGATTCACAGTGTTCTTTTATTAGGGCTTGTCGCCCAAAGGAATTTAGTTATCTTCTTTCTATCTGAGTCAAATAGTCTTGTACTCGTGTCATTTTAATACATTTATTATTATTGGGATTACTGTATTGGATAATTATTTGGGAATATTTATTCCAATTGCATTTAGATTCTTTTGTGTTATTTGTTCGTTTATTTGTGTTGTAGAATAAAATATGTAGTGTTATTCGTAAACTAAAAATGAATTTTATTGAAATTAAAATTTGGAAAGTTTTTAACAGCAGCTTAATTGGGTATTGGGTGATTTGTAAATGTTTTCGACAGTGATGCTAAGAATGAGCCAAATGTATATTCTGTTTTAATTTAGTACGGGACTGGCCACCCGGTATTTAATTAGGCGGGGTGTTACACATATGTTCATAACAATTTAGGCTACAAAGTATAATTACCCTCATACTAGCCCCAGAAAGTCCAAAACGATGTTACCCGGTGCTACCCTAGTCCTAGACTCGTTTTCTAGATGAAATGAGATATTAAGTTCTCCTAAATAGTCCCCAAAATTTGCCCGTATACCCCCTTACTGACCTAGGGCATTAATCTCTAATGTGAGACCCTAATACTCTTTAATACATCATATGAGAATGTTACTAAGCCTCAAACATAAAAGTATAGGAGTATAAACCAAGTTGGAAATGTTTCATAAAACAGGAGGATTTTCGAATCGATTCGCCTAGGGCTGAATCGATTCGCGCTTGAAACAGAATCGATTCACACAAAAAGCCAATCCATTCGGCTGAGAAAACCAGCCTCTGTCTAAGCCCTAATTGATGCGTCTTTAAGCCGAATCGATTCGGTTCCTCATACATGTAGCCACCATTTTAGCGAATCGATTCACTAAGGAGGGTGAATCGATTCACCTGGGTTGGGAGGCCCAGTTTTGGCTACGAATTGATATAAACCTAAATCCCCAAAATCTCTTTCGTCTTCCATCTAACCCAACCTCATCAACTCATAACTTCTCTAAATCACTTAACTAAGTTAACCTACTAGAAGTGACCATTTAAAACAAGTTTATATCATATAACTTCATATTTAAACAACATAATCATCAATCTCCATTTATGGTTCATACTCAAGAACACTAACTATATATACAAATTATTCACACCCAATCATACATTTATGCAAGTTAGAAACTTGCCTCAAGATTGTAGTCTCGGATTCTTCCTCGTTGAAACAATTCCAAGCTCGAAATAACAATTCTCCTCTTTTCTCTTCTTTCTCTCAAGATCTCACTTCTCTCTAACTTTCTAGGTTAAAACATACTCATTTATTAGTTAGGTAACATTAGTTAATTAGACATTCCCATAAATTCATCACCTTTTCTTTTCTTTTTTCGTAAGTCCATCATTAGGTTTTAGACATCTTTCTTAGTAGTTGTTCTGATCTTTCATCTTAATCATTGTGTTCAATACGCGAATTGCTCGGATTATTACTTACGCGGCCGGCTTGCTCTTGAGCTGTATTTACACGCACTAGAGACACATTTAGAGTCGCGTCAAGCTTCTGGCGCCGTTGTCGGGGACTAGGTAGACATACTAGGTTAGGTCGAATTCATCTAATAATTTGACTCTAATTCATAAACATCCAAAAAAATAAATAAAAATATTCTCTCATACTTTAAATGAAAATCACTCAAACCAATACCAATCCTATTCCACCTATGGTACACAAAAATCCCATAATCGAACTCAGTCTTGATAGCCCGCACACTCCAAACGTTCCAAATTTCTGGGTTTCACCTCCTACACCGCATAACTCCATCACAAGTCTCATGTCTAGGGCGTCCGGTGAGGAAGTAAATTCATTAAGTGAGATCGTAATGTCTGACCATGATAGTTTCGGGGCGGGTGAGGGAGTGATGTCGTATCACCCCATAAGAGACCTCTTATACCCCGAGCGAACCATCGCTCCGGGGTGCATTATATTTTCGTATAATGCGGGGCAGTTTCACTTTAGGAATGAGATGATTAAGATTTTCCCGACATTTCACGATATGGAGTCGGAAAAGACCTACCTCCATATTAGAGAGTTCGAGGAGGTGTACGATATGTTCAATGACCAAACGTGCACCCAAGACGTAGTGCGCCTCAAGCCTTTTCCTTTATCTCTTAAAGACAAGGACAAGACTTAGCTTTGGTCACTAGCATCGAACTCAATAGGTACGTGGAGAGATATGTAGGCTAAGTTTCTCCAAAATTTCTTTCCACCACATGACCAATCCTATTAGGGATCAAATTTAGACCTTTTGGCAAAACAAAAATGAGCCTTTCGATAATTGTTGGGAGAGGTTCAACGAGTTAATCACCATTTGCCCACACCACGGTTTTGAGAAGTGGAGGCTCATCTCCTACTTTCATCATGGGGTAAGCTTAAGCTACAAATAACCCCTTCAAACTATGTGCTCGAGAGAGTTCTTAGGGTTAGACGCGGACGATGCGGAGGCCCATTTTAAGTATTTCATCGAGAGTACTCAAGCGTGGGACACATCAAACCCAAATATCTAACCCAAAGCTAGACACACATCCACGGCTCCTTCTGCGACCAAACTTTATCAATTGGACAAGGAAACCGAATTAAAACATCAAATTAATCAACTAGCCAAGAGGTTATAAGACGTGGTTGAAGCTAGTGGAGAGACGTATCCAGCTCCATTCGAACAATTAAAGAGGAAGTGTGTGCTATTTGTGAGGCGGGACATTTAACTAAGGAATGTCCGACGATATCCACCTACAAACTGATGCTCCAAGAGCAAGCTGAGGCGGTGGGAGATTATAAGGGTAATTTTAATGCTCCTCACAGGAATTCATACAATACCTCGTGGCGAAACCATCTCGATTTTAGTTACGAACAACTGAATGCAGCGATGAACCGAAATCCATATGTTGCCCAATAACCGCCACCACTCCCACCTTACCAATAAGCTCCACCTATGCAAGCGCCCCCTCATGCGTCATATATAATTCCACAATGGAAGAGTCTCGAGGACACTTTATCCCAATTCTTACAAACTCAGTTAACGATAAACACTCAAAATTATGTTATCTAAGTTGCAATATTCCACAAGTGTCCAAGAGAAGGACAAGTTTCCCGCCCAAGGCTAAAGACCTCCCCAAGGTCATAATTATGTTAGCTCTAATACCGATAGAACAAAGAGCAATGTCAAGCAGTTACCACTCTATGTAGTGGGAGAGTTGCTAACTTGCTACCTCTCCCACACGACGAGCAAAATGACAAGGACGTTTCGTCCATCACGAAAGAGGTCGAAGATGCCCCCTTGGAAGATAGTGATAAAGATGACACAATTAGGCCAGACACAATTAGTCATCATTTAAAAAAAAAAAATCAAAGAAGGTATGGATGAGAATCCAATCCCTTTAATTACTATTCGCCCACCAAAGTGTATCAATTAAACAAAGGTAAACAAATGGTATAATGATGTTATTTTTAAAAATAGTCATGAATTAAACGGGGATAATCAATTTTGTGAGTAGAAAAAAATTAACAATCTTGACACATGTAATACTTGTGATGATTTGGATATTGATTTTTGTCGAGATTTTTCTCCCAATTTAGTTGAGAAAAATGCTAATTCTTTTTATACGTGAAAAATTTTATTTGAGGATTCGTTATCCGATTTTAGTGATACTTCAAGTATCTATGACGGTCCTCCAATTTTTAATAAAGAAAGTGTATCTCCCCGCGATACCTCTTCTTCCAGTTCTTTTCACAAAGTCTCACATTTAGGGGTGAAGTATGCATCCCCAATTTTACATAGCTTTTTAAAAGAAGGGATAGTAAATATTTGGATCCTTATTGCAATTTATTATCCTCGTGTGATGTATTACCATATGATTTGTTCGATTCAAATTTTTTTATTATTGATGATGTCGGTGCGCACCATTATGACCATGGATTTAAGGTTGAAATTTGTGTTGTGAGGTCATGCTCTCAAATTTATGATGTTTTGACACTTAGTGCTATAAAGTTTATTAATTGGAATGACTCACAACTATTTCAATTATTAATTTATGATGATGATGGTCATTGTCATGGGTTTGTATAGTATTAGTGTTTTTTTTTCATTCTTTTCTTGGTTCTTTTTTTTTATTTCTTTTCTAATTAGCATGCATTTGTTTTATTTGGATGCTGGTAGCAAAGTGAAGTTTACACGTAGTATTGTCATTTCACTTCTTTACTTTATTTTGTTTGTCCATATTTTTATTTGAGCATAAATTGAGGACAATGTAAAATTTAGGTTTGGGGGTAAGGATGGTATTTTTTGTAAAAAAAAAAAAAAATCAAATTTCAAAAATCCAAAACAATTTTCAATATAATTGAGTTTTGAAATGATTTCTTAATATAGAATTAATTCATGGATCTCTCAAATTATGATTTTTTTACACATTAGCCGTATAATGTGATCGAAAATGGATATTGAGGCGAAAGTTAATATACTTAACGAATAAATGTAGATATTTTAGCCCGGTGAGATTTTTGTGCCATTCATCATTTTTGAAAGATTTAAATAAATCCGAGTTAAAATAACTCAAACTTTTCTTGAGTGATAAATTCGTTAATGATCTTAAATTCTTCGTTTTGTTCGATTATTGAAAACAAAAAGTCAAAATGTGAATCTTAAGCACTAGAAGTCTTAGTAAGTCGTCTTGAGACACAAATTTACTTAACGAAACTTGAGAAATTAGATTAGATCATCGTTTGAAAGTCCAAAAATTATGCCGAAACTAATATTTTTATATTATTCCGTTGCAAGCCCATTTGAGCTGAAAAAAAAATAAACATTTTTGTTGAAAATTCATTACCCAACCCAACTCCAACTAGGAGTTTAAAGCCCATTAAAAAAACACTACACCAAAATGGGCAAATTGTCACCTTTCAGCCGGCCAACGCATTTTATGTCACGGTCATTGACCTTGACACGACCGTGACAACAAATTGTCACGGTCATTGACCATGACAATTCTTTAAATACTTGTCACGGTCAATGACCTTGACACGACCGTGACAATGTTTGCTGCAAAAATCCTTTCCCCCTTCTTTTTTCTCTACCGTTCCCTCCCTCTCTCTCTCTCTAGACGCTGCTCTCTCTCTCTCTCTCTCTCTCTCTCTCTACTTTCAGGTCAATTTTCTCTCTCTCTCTATCTCTCTCTCTCTCTCTTCCATTTATATAATTGTTTGTGTGTATATATATGTGTGTATGTGTGTATATGTGTGTGTGTGTGTGCCATATATATGTGTGTATGTGTGTATATATATGTGTGTATATATGTGTGTATATATGTGTGTATATATGTGTGTATATATAGTGGGATAATAATTGATATTTTTATTCAAAATAAATATTTCATTCAAAAATATTGGATAATAATTGATATTTTCATTTAAATTGATAATAATTTTATTCATGAAATTAATTCAATTAGGTAAAACCCTAGATAATTTTTTAACAGAATTTGATAATATTATATAAAGTTTAGTAAATTCACAAAATGTTTCCAATTGTATGTTTTTGGGAATATCATTTATGCTCCAATTTATGCTCCAATATCCTAGATAACCCTAGATAACCCTAGATAATTCTCACTTTAATTTGTAGAATCTCTGTACTTGGTTGGATTTATCCCTTTATGATAATGAAATTTATGCTCCAATTATAATTATCTCATGTCATAATTTTATTGATAAACAATAAATGTAGTTGTCACGGTCGTGGTGGGGGGAGGGGGTGGGGGTGGGGTGGGTGGGGGTGGGGGGTGTGTGTGTGTGTGTGTGCGTAGGTGTGTGCGTGTGTGCGTGGCGGGGGGAGGGGGGAGGGGAGGGGGTGGGGTATGTGTATATGTGTGTGTATGGTGGTGTGTGGTGGGGGAGGGGGTAGTGGGGGTGGGGTGTGGTGGGGGACGGGGGTAGTGGGGGTGGGGTGTAGTGGGGGTGGGGTATGTGTATATATGTGTGTGTGTGTGTGTCATATATATGTGTGTATGTGTGTATATATATGTGTGTATATATGTGTGTATATATAGTTGGATAATAATTGGATAATAATTGATATTTTTATTCAAAATAAATATTTCATTCAAAAATATTGGATAATAATTGATATTTTCATTTAAATTGATAATAATTTTATTCATGAAATTAATTCAGTTAGGTAAAACCCTAGATAATTTTTTAACAGAATTTGATAATATTATATAAAGTTTAGTAAATTCACAAAATGTTGCCAATTGTATGTTTTTGGGAATATCATTTATGCTCCAATATCCTAGATAACCCTAGATAACCCTAGATAATTCTCACTTTAATTTGTAGAATCTCTGTACTTGGTTGGATTTATCCCTTTATGATAATGAAATTTATGCTCCAATTATAATTATCTCATGTCACAATTTTATTGATAAACAATAAATGTAGTTGTCACGGTCGTGGTGGGGGGAGGGGGTGGGGGTGGTGTGGGTGTGGGTGGTGTGTGTGTGTGTGTGTGTGTGTGTGTGTGTGCGTGTGTGCATGGAGGGGGGAGTGGGGAGGGGGAGGGGGTGGGGTATGTGTATATTTGTGTGTATGGTAGTGTGTGGTGGGGGACGGGGGTAGTGGGGGTGGGGTGTGGTGGGGGACGGGGGTAGTGGGGTTGGGGTATGTGTATATATGTGTGTGTGTGTGTGCCATATATATGTGTGTATGTGTGTATATATGTGTGTATGTGTGTGTATATATATGTGTGTATATATGTGTGTGTGTATATATGTGTGTGTATATAGTTGGATAATAATTGGATAATAATTGATATTTTTATTCAAAATAAATATTTCATTCAAAAATATTGGATAATAATTGATATTTTCATTTAAATTGATAATAATTTTATTCATGAAATTAATTCAATTAGGTAAAACCCTAGATAATTTTTTAACAGAATTTGATAATATTATATAAAGTTTAGTAAATTCACAAAATGTTATGTTTTTGGGAATATCATTTATGCTCCAATTTATGCTCCAATATCCTAGATAACCCTAGATAACCCTAGATAATTCTCACTTTAATTTGTAGAATCTCTGTACTTGGTTGGATTTATCCCTTTATGATAATGAAATTTATGCTCCAATTATAATTATATCATGTCATAATTTTATTGATAAACAATAAATGTAGTTGTCACGGTCGTGGTGGGGGGAGGGGTGGGGTGGGGTGGGTGGGGGTGGGGTGGGTGTGTGTGTGTGTGTGCATAGGTGTGTGCATGGCGGGGGGAGGGGGGAGGGGGATGGGGTGGGGTATGTGTATATGTGTGTGTATGGTGGTGTGTGGTGGGGGAGGGGGGTAGTGGGGGTGGGGTGTGGTGGGGGAGGGGGGTAGTGGGGGTGGGGTATGTGTATATATGTGTGTGTGTGTGCCATATATATGTGTGTATGTGTGTATATATGTGTGTATGTGTGTATATATGTGTGTGTATATATGTGTGTATATATAGTTGGATAATAATTGGATAATAATTGATATTTTTATTCAAAATAAATATTTCATTCAAAAATATTGGATAATAATTTATTTTTTCATTTAAATTGATAATAATTTTATTCATGAAATTAATTCAATTAGGTAAAACCCTAGATAATTTTTTAACAGAATTTGATAATATTATATAAAGTTTAGTAAATTCACAAAATGTTCCCAATTGTATGTTTTTGGGAATATCATTTATGCTCCAATTTATGCTCCAATATCCTAGATAACCCTAGATAACCCTAGATAATTCTCACTTTAATTTGTAGAATCTCTGTACTTGGTTGGATTTATCCCTTTATGATAATGAAATTTATGCTCCAATTATAATTATCTCATGTCATAATTTTATTGATAAACAATAAACGTAGTTGTCACGGTCGTGGTGGGGGGAGGGGGTGGGGGTGGCGTGGGTGGGGGTGGTGTGTGTGTGTGTGTGTGTGTGTGTGTGTGTGTGTGTGTGTGTGTGCGTGTGTGCGTGGCGGGGGGAGGGGGTGGGGTATGTGTGTATGGTGGTGTGTGGTGGGGGAGGGGGGTAGTGGGTGTGGGGTGTGGTGGGGGACGGTTGTAGTGGGGGTGGGGTGTGGTGGGGGACGGGGGTAGTGGGGGTGGGGTATCTGTATATGTGTGTGTGTGTGTGTGTGTGTGTGTGTGTGTGTGTGTGTGTGTGCCATATATATGTGTGTATGTGTGTATATATGTGTGTATGTGTGTATATATATGTGTGTGTGTATATATGTGTGTATATATAGTTGGATAATAATTGGATAATAATTAATATTTTTATTCAAAATAAATATTTCATTCAAAAATATTGGATAATAATTGATAATAATTTCATTCACGAAATTAATTCAATTAGGTAAAACCCTAGATAATTTTTTAACAGAATTTGATAATATTATATAAAGTTTAGTAAATTCACAAAATGTTGCCAATTGTATGTTTTTGGGAATATCATTTATGCTCCAATTTATGCTCCAATTGGTTGGATTTATCCTAGATAACCCTCACTTGAATTTGTAGAATCTCTGTACTTGGTTGGATTTATCCCTTTATTATAATAAAATTTATGCTCCAATTATAATTATCTCATGTCATAATTTTATTGATAAACAATAAATGTAGTTGTCACGGTCGTGGTGGGGGGAGGGGGTGGGGTGTGTGTGTGTGTGTGCGCGCGCGTAGGTGTGTGCGTGTGTGCGTGGCGGGGGGAGGGGGAGGGGGTGGGGTATGTGTATATGTGGGTGTACGGTGGGGTGTGGTGGGGGAGGGGGGTAGTGGGGGTGGGGTGTGGTGGGGGACGGGGGTAGTGGGGGTGGGGTGTGGTGGGGTGTGGGGGTGGAATTTTCTAACTAAAAATATGATAATATTTTGCAAATTGTAAATATGGAATTTAGTAAAATATGGAATTTAGTAAATTCACAAAATGTTGCCAATTGTATGTTTTTAGGAATATCATTAGTTACTTTTGTGCCCAACTATGTAGAATCCATACACATGCATGTTGTTAGAAAGTCTTAAATTTAATTCTCACTTTAATTTCTTGAATCTCTGTACTTGGTTGGATTTATCCCTTTATGATTAACATTTTTTTTCTATCTGTACTAATAACATTTTTTTACAATAAAAATGTCTCCTTCAGATATTAAGGCGAAGATGATGATGCTGTTTATGATGATGTCGTCTGGGTTCGGTGGTAGCGGAGGCGACGAGGGCTCCTCTGCCCCTAGGCTCCCCAAATATGGAAAATATGGGATTACCTTTCAGAACAAGTCGGAGCTATTAGCGAGATCCCTCGAGCTGCTAAAGACGGTCATCGGCCCGGGGTTTATGAGTTGGAAGGAGGTTCCATATGAGCTCAAGTTAGCTGTTTGGGCGGCACTACATGTAATATATTTATATTTATATTTATATGAATATTTCAATTTCAATTTCAATTTCATATTTATATTTATATTTTTATTTTTATTTATATTTATTCGCAACTAACATTGTATTTGTTTGATAGGAACAATTCAACTTGGATCCAAAGCTACGCGATTCCGTCTTGGAGCAGTTGAGGGAGAAACACAAGACGTGGAAGAAAAATATGCGGACACGGTACTTTGGGAAAACACGAGAGTCCATTATACAATGCCGCGGATCCGTACCGCCCAAGGAGCCGATCTCATTGGTACAATGGTAGAAGTTCATTGACAATGAGATCGAGGATCGACAATTGGCATCTCGCCAATCAGGGAGGGAAAATCGGGCAAAAAAGACGGACGTGCACTACTCCGGCCGGACCTCTTACGCTGAGGTGGAGCATAGGATGCAGGTAAGATTTAATTTATCTATAACTACAGAAATATATTATTCTTCATTATTTTACTTTGCGGGGCCGATACTAATTTTACTTTACTTTATTTTATTTCAGGGGGTAGGGAGTGGGCGAGGGGGTAAGCCACATAGGCTCGATACTTATGTGGCTCTTCAGACGAAGAAGGGGAAGGACAAGGAGGTGTCCCCGAGCGTCGCGGCCATGATTGTAAGTAATCCGACAGTTTAATTATTGTTAATTACGTTATAATTTTTTAGTTTACTTATTTTACTAATCATGTGCTTTTTGTCGTTTCAGGAAAAGCTTAAGGAAGTGCATGAGTCGCAGTCTGATGCCGACAAGGCATCTTTGTCCACAGACGCACTCAGCCAAGTGCTTGGCTCTGATCGCAAGGGGAGGACAAGGGGAGTGAGCTCGCGAGTGGCCAAATCTAGGATCATCGGATTGAAGACGAGCGACACCGGGTTGGCTCGAACGGTGGATTCACACGACGCGAAGCTGTCCCGTTTGGAGGCGACGGTCCAAGATATGTACGCATTCATGAAGCCTACATTGGGTGGAGACCGTAAAGGTAAAGGGAAAGGGAAGGAGAAGAAGAAGGCGGTGGAGGAGGAGGTGCGGGAGGACGAGGCGCAGGATGATGAGGATGTGGACCTCGCTGCTTCATCACCGACACGTTCGTACTTCGATGATCCACTTCCCTATTTGGCGCCCTTCAACAGACCATTGTCGACACTTGGTTGGCCGAGCGTGTTCATATTGGACGTATTTGATGGCCAGCGGATAGGGCGGGGGTTGAGGGACCCGAATATCGTCGAGGGTGGAATAGTCCATGGACGTGTACTTCAAGTGATGGAGTCCAGGATGCTCGTCACGCATGTCATACCCGGGAAGGATAACTCCCTATTGTGGTTGCGCGAACAATGCGGCACGACGTATATTAGTGGGTGCGGCAATTCGTATGTCGTGTGGCCTACTCACCTCCTCAGTTTTATCCAAGACATGTAGTAACATTATTTTTAAGTTTGTCCATTTTAATTATATTTGGATTATATCGCCATGTATATTATTTCTATTTTGAATATTTGGATTATATCGTCATGAATATATATTTGCATTATCTTTAGTTTGTGTTGGATATATGATGTTTGGAACATGTACAACGTTGCTATAACAGGTACAAATATACTCCTGGGCAGTGGCAATGGCCATACTGCCCAGCATATTTTTTTTAAATTCTGCCCAGAATTGTCACGGTCATTGACCGTGACAATGCTGGGCAAGAGGAGTCACGGCTTTGTCACGGTTTTATAACCGTGACAAACGTGTCACGGTCATTGACCTTGACACGACCGTGACACAAAACGCGAGTTTGTGTCAAGGTCAATGACCGTGACACGACCGTGACAAAAAAGTTGTCTCGCCTCGAAATGTCACGGTCATTGACCTTGACAAGTTGGATTTGTCAAGGTCAATGACCTTGACAAATGCGCAGATTTGGTGTAGTGAAAGCCATGCCCATTTATGAGAATTCTAGGGTGGAATTACGGTAGGAAAATGGCCAAAAGAAAAGGAGGTTGCAAGAATGATGTGTGAAAAAAAAGGAAGAAAAAATGTGAGTTGAAAAGAGAAAGAAGAAGAAAAGAAACATGGAGGTTAGAAGAAAAAATGCTTAAAGTCAAATTATCGAAAAACCTCTATATTCCCAAAAATTTTGAACTCCAAATGCCATTCTTTCGACAAAATCTGAGCCTACAATACAACCAAAAAAAGTCCTAATCGATGTCAAGTGAAGTTAGTTATAGTGTAGAGAGAAGATGAATAGGATCTTCGGTGCGATTCAATGTTTTCAAAAAGTAATCGATTTTTCAGTCATGAGATCATATTCATCCATTAAAAAAAATCCATTTTTGATCATGTATATGTGAAATTAACTTATCTAAATTTACTCTTTTATTCATATATACCAAGAGAAAAGGACCCATTTCCGAGTGTTCGATTGAGAGTGCATCCCGTGAGATTTTAAACTTAGTTATATTACTTTTGTGTCTTTTGTATTGAGTCAAGTTTTTGAATTTTGTGGGTATATTCACTGCAAATTATCACGATACAAAACTCGTCCACTAGGGTAACCTAGGGGTTTAACGGCTTGATGCACATGCTAAGTGCAATCGTGATTCCTACGAAAGTGAGTGAGATTTTCAAATTTTAGTTTTTCTCGAGGACTAGCAAAGTTTAAGTTTCGGAGTATTTGATGAGTGCATTATTTTGTATGAATTATGCCCAAATTCAGGCCTTATTAGGCATATTGTATTATAAATAATGAGCTTTTAGACTCGTTTTCGTAAAATGAATGAAAAATACAAGTTTGAACAAAATTCAAGTTAAAAATGCAATTTTTGTAACTACGGGGGGTGAAATCATAATTTTTGAAACTTTATGGCCCTTAAAATCATTTTTAAATATTTATCTAGGCAAAATAAAATTCTCCCTAAAATTTGGTTGAATTCCGGATTAAAATGAGAAATTTATGAATTTTGGGTGCTGAAATGCAAAGAGGGGTAATTCTGTATTTTTGTAAATATTTATGAACCTAAATTTGAATTAATTATTTTTATTTTGCAATTTTACAGGTACTCCAGAAATTTGGACAACAAATGAGTCAATATGTAAAAATTGTCAGGATACGTCGCGACACGACACGATATGATTGACACAACTGTAGTAAATATTTTTTATAAAATTGCTTGAGCGTCCGTTGAGGCCGTTCCATGATTTTTTGTAAAAGGTCTTGACAAGACTCACAACTTTGAAGTTCGGATGAAAATGAGATTTTGAAGTTTTGGAGGTCTAAAATACAATTAAGGTTGGTGCTGTGAATAGTGCCATGAATAGTGCCAAAATTGGGGATAATTATTCCTAAAAAAAGACTTCTCAATTATCTCCAACTCTTTCCAAGGCTCCATGAGATAATTATCAGCTCAAATACAACCAATCAAAGAGAGCTTCACTCTAACTCAAATACCTCACCCTTTGCCATGTAAAAAGGACCCTTGAGATCACAATTTTAAGTAGAATATCCGGGGAGCAATTTTTGAGAGATTGTATTCAATTCGAGGGCTAAGTTTTTATCATTTTATAGAGGATTGAAAATTATTGAGAGAATTTATTGAAAGTTTGATTTATGAATGAAAATATCTACTCATTCTTACAATTTCTCTTTCATTATGGTAACTCGATTCTTCTATTAGGATTATGGTGAAGTTTATCATAGTTAGCTAATATTGTCACGCTAATTTGATTGTTGTTTATTCCCTACTTTTTTTAATTGTTATTAAAGATTTGGTATTCAATTAAAACGATACGAGAGTGTATGTTAAAATCTTCAAATTTGTTTTGTCAAATCAAGTTTTCAAATTAAAAAATAGTAATTTTTGATGGATTATGCTTGCATTTTGATTGTTGTGATAGTCCATGCACAAATACATTTGAGATCTTTAAAACTTGTATTTTCTAAGGAAATATGGATTTTAGCCGTCTAATAGAGACGATAAAAATATTTTGACTTAAACTTTTTATTTTCCGAATTAAACGCGACGAAAGTCGGTTTAATTTGAATTATAAAAAGGGAATGACAACATTAAATTAGTGTGCAATATTAGTTACATGATAAATGGACCCCGAATCCTAATTCTTTCATACTATTTACAACTCTTGTGTGTTGCTCTCATTATTCGTAGTTGCTTTTATTTAGTGCAGTTCATAATTATTCTCTACCCCATTTGATCTAATTGGATAGTTGCAATTATTTTAAAAGTTAAAATTGACAAAGCTCTGTGGGTTCGACCCGTACTTACACTCGCTATTCTATAAGATCCCGTGCACTTGCATTTTTTTTATAAAATTGACAACACAAGTAAAGCATAATTTACCTTTTCTCGAGAAAATAAAGCAATTTCCCGCCTATGCAAAGTTTCTTAAGGACTTGATAATAGTGAAACATAAACTAAAGGTAAATAAAAGGTGTTCTTAGCACAAAGCGTAAGTTTGGTACTTTTGAGTGACCTCCTGCCAAAGTATAAAGATTCAGGTGCACTTACCATTTCATGCGCCATTCGAGAGAGCAAAATTGAGATAACGCTATTAGTTTAGTGGCGAGTGTTAATATTCTTCCTTACTCCATCTATAGACAACTTGATTTGCGGGACCTTAAGTCCACGAAAATTACTCTCCAACTCGCGAATCGTTCCATGAAGATATCTCGGGGGATTATTGAGGACGTGATAGTCTAAGTCGATACTTTCTACTTCTTGAAAGATTTTGTCATTTGGGACACGAATCCTTCCTCTTCCTCAAGCCATCATGTCCTCTGGACCCTTGGCCACCCGTTCTTAGCTATGGCTAATGCTTTTATTAACACGTGAAATGGGCAAATGCAACTCACGTTCGGGAATATGACACTCGAGACTGGTATCTGCAACATCACCAAGCAAATGGGTTATGAGGCTGAGTTATGCGAGTCAGATCTTATAAATGAGGTAGTACACAAACACTTTTAGGGTAATCATATTAGGAATTCGTTAGAAGCGTGTCTTATTACTACGAGTGAGAGCGATAGTTCGTGCGTCGAGTTCGAGCAAGAGGTACGGGAAATAGGAGAGTTATTAGATGCGAGTGAGAGCGATGAGGACATGAGAGATATTAGCTGGGTCTCTCGATTCGAGGAACTACCCCCGAAATAATCCCGCACGATTCCCTCCGATGGGAAATTTCCTACCCTCAAATTGGAAAAACTTCCTTCGAGCGTCAAATATGCTTACTTAGGAGAGGATGAGACATATCCTGTTGTTGTCTACTCTAGCCTAAACAAAGAGCAGGACGGAAAGCTTATGGTCATTCTGAGGAAGCACTGAAGTACTTTTGGTTGGAGCATTGCGGATTTGAAGGGTGTGAAGTCCTTTAATTTGTACCCATAAAATCCATCCTAAGAAGGACATAAGACCGTTGAGAGATATGCAAAGGAATTTGAACCCGGTATAAAAGATGTTGTGAGGTCGGACATCATTAAATTATTAGATGCATTCCTCATCTACCCCATCTCGGATATCAACTGGGTGAGTCCTATTCAAGTCATTCCGAAGAAGTCGAGAATGACCGTGGTTGAAAATGCAATGGGGGAAATTATTCCAAACTGTACCACCATCGGGTGGCTCATTTGTATTGACTACCGAAATCTCAATGCTGGGGCTAGAAATAAACACTTCCCTTTGTCGTTTATAGACCAAATGCTTAAGAGAGTCTCGGGACACCCTTTTTATTACTTTTTATATGGTTATTTCGGGTGTAACCAAATTGAGGTGGATGTGTTAGATCAAGAGAAGACTACGTTCACATGGATCAAGAGAAGACTACGTTCACACGTCCTTTTGGCATGTTTGCCTCCAAATGTATGCCATTTGTATTATGTAAAGCACCCGCGACCTTTCAACGGTGCATTCTTAGTCTATTTAGCGACATGGTCGATAGAGGACTTGAGGTGTTCATGGATGATTTTAGTGTCTTCGGATCCACTCTTAACCATTGCCTTGCTAATCTCGAGAAGGTGCTAGCCCAATGTGTGGAAGAGAACTTGGTACTAAATTGGGATAAGTGCCATTTTATGATTATCGAAGGCTTAGTTCTTGGCCACATTGTGTCATCCAAAGGTATAGAAGTCGATAGAGTGAAAATTGACGTTATAGCCGATCTCCCCCCACTTAAGTCACTAAAAGACGTGCGCTCTTTCTTGGGCCACGTGGAGTTTTATCGTAAGTTCATTAGGGACTTTAGTGCCATCGCTAGGCCCTTAAGCAACCTACTTATAAAGGACGCCCCTTTGAGTGGAGTGAAGCATGCCAGTAAGTTTTTGACAAATTGAAAAACATGGTAGTCTCCGCTCCTATCATGAAAGCTTGGATTGGACCCTTCCATTAGAGTTATGTGTGATGCGAGTGACTTTGCAATTGGGGCTATTTTTGGGAAACGAAGAGACAAGAAAGCCCACATTATTTACTATGCTAGTTGGACCTTAATTGGGCCTCAATTGAACTACTCCACAATAGAGACTGAGTTGCTAGCGGTAGAAGTTGCCCTTGATAAGTTCCACTAATATCTTATCAGGTCTCCCATCATGTGCTT
Organism: Sambucus nigra; assembly: GCA_949130495.1. NCBI lineage: Eukaryota > Viridiplantae > Streptophyta > Magnoliopsida > Dipsacales > Adoxaceae > Sambucus > Sambucus nigra. Next base: position 370,431,147 of record OX422219.1, read on the forward strand.
TACCGACCACGCGACTCTCAAATATTTCCTTCCTAAGAAGGATGCGAAGTCGTGCCTCATTAGGTGGATCTTACTACTCCAAGAGTTTGACTTTTCCATTGAAGACAAGAAAAGAGTAGAAAACATCGTGGTTGATCATTTGTTGAGGCTCTCGTCGGACGTACCTCAAGATCCTTTACCCTTGGACGAGAAATTATTTTCCACTTCCTCTCTCCTACGATTTGCGAATATCCTAAACTATCTTATCACGGGGGTCGTCCCATCCGGTTGGACACCGCAAGAGAAGAGAAAGTTCCTTACGTGGTCGCTCATGTTTTTCTATGACGGTCCATACTTATTTAAGTGTTGCGCCGACCAAATACTTCAGAGATGTGTACCGAATGATGAGATTTTGTAAGGACATATTTTTAATAAGTCCGTCACAATTAATTATGTTGTATACCGCTACAAGTCGTCGACAAATTGTGAAGATTACATCTACAAATGACGGATCCGAATTACCAGTTGCCTTCAACATTCAAGCCAAACAATATGAACTTTGGTAAGATATTTTTTTAAAGTTTCATTTACATTTCATATTAAGAGTGTTAGGATATATTTTAAAAAAGGGCTTTAAAAAGCTTTTACATAAAAATATTTTTTTAAAGAGGTTTTATAAATGTTATTAAGAGAAAGTTTTATTTTAAAAAGTTTTGTGAAAAACTGCTTTAGCAGTAAACGTACCTCGGTTTCGACGCCAAGGTCGTTCAAGCGAGATATCAATCTCGTTCGAATGATAATGGTAAGTCGCGCGTAGTCGTTCGAACGACACGCGATCTCGTTCGCGCTAGATGTCATTCTCGTTCGAACGAGATGACTTTTAGGCTGACATGCTGCTGTAATGCTTATCGTTTGACCGACTTAGATTTTGTATAAAAAAGGGTCCTGGCAGCCTAGAAAAATGTGGAGAATAGTTTCAACTTTTAAGAGTCTTATTCTTTTGAAACTTTTGTGTATCTGCCCAGATTTAATTCAATACCTTTTGGCATAGAGTTTTTCTCCAACAATTTTAAGGGTTCAAATATTTTTGTTTCAACTCACAAAATCCCAATTACTTTTATGTGTGTTGTTTTGTGGAACCCAAGAACATATTTTGCTTTTGTTCATACTTCGTGTGGAGAGCTCTACAACCGACAACTGCGTGCTATTGTGGAGGGAGTCCTTATAAAGTTCACATCTTGTGAAGAAGCCGTCTTCTTCTTCATTGCAGCCCTCCTGGAAAGGGAAAATTCCAGCCGAGACATCGGAACTAACACCTGCGAGTATTTCGTATGTCACCCTATTTCATTGTAATCTATGTAAGACGTTTTCTTACAAAATTATAGTGAAATAAAAGGTTTTGCCCCTTTGGGGGATTTTTCCTGAATATTTGGGTCACATGCTTTATTTATTTATGGGTTGACTCACGCACTTTAGATGCCTGTTTAGGGGCTGGATTAATTTTGTTTAAAAATAGACTCTAATTAAATAAGTGTGCCAAATTAGAAAGTTACGAAATAAATTTAATCAATTATCACACAGCCCCGTTTTCCTCAGATTTTTACTGTCATCCGATTTGGTCATTTAGAAGCTTGTGGAGGCCACTTTTCCACAAAAAAAGACACCCACAAAGATCCTTCAAAGCAATCTCTATTGGCCCATAATTTTTCTGGATATGAAGGCCCATTGTAAATCTTGCGATAGGTGGCAAATAATGGGAGCTATTACTCGACGATACATGATGTCATTAACTCCTATTCTCGTAGCCAAGATATCCGACTGTTGAAGTATCGACTTCATGGGACCTTTTCCTTCCTCCTTTAATTTCCTATACATCCTTGTCGCGGTAGATTACGTGTTGAAGTGGGTTAAGTCCATAGCTACAAAGACAAATGACAGTAAGGTGGTGGTCAAGTTCATTAATGAACACACTCTCTCGCTTCGGAGCTCTGAAGGACATCATTAGTGATAACCATACGCATTTTTACGATAAGCCGTTTGAAAAACTGATGAGAAAGTATGGCATCGTTCTTAAGGTTGGGAAGACATACCACCCCCAAACGAATGGGCAAGCGGAATTAGCAAATTGAGAAATCAAAATCATTCTGGAAAAGACCGTTGATCCGAACTAAAATGATTGGTCGACTCGATTGATCGATGCTCTATGGACATATAGGACTGCTTAAAAGAACAACCTCAAGATGTTTCCATTTCGCTTTGTCTATGGCAAGCCTGGCCATCTCCCCGTCGAGATAGAGCACAAAGGGTATTGGGCCATAAAGAGGCTAAACTATAACCTCGATCAAGTTTGTAAAGCAAGGAAATTACAATTACACGAGTTAGAAGAGATACGCAACGATGCGTAGAAAAGCACTCAGATTTTTAAAAAAGGTTGAAACTTGCACGTGAATGCAGTATTAATCGCAAGGAGTTTCGTTTGGGATAAAAAGTGTTGCCATACAACTTCAGATTACACTTGTTTCTCGATAAATTACGTTCGCAGTGGACAAGTCCGTTCGTCATTAAGGAAGTGTTTCCCCACGGAGCGATAGAGATAGAAACCCCAAATGGTAGAGAGACTTTTTAACTTAATGGATAGCACCTAAAGCCATATCTCGAGGCGTGTGTTGAGGAAGCTGACATGATTTGGTTGTCGGACCCAGTCTACGGGTATGATTGAGTTTGTGAGAGGGGTCATCGCACCCCTGACGCACATAGGGATATTTTTTTATTGTATAATAGTAAGTCGAGTAAATTTTAAGGTATTTAGGTCCGTATACTCCGCGAGTTAGAAGGTTTAGGAGACCCACAACGACGCACCATGCACGAGTGAATATATGTCGCGTTACAGAGAGATTTTGGGGTGTCACGGGGTTTCGAATTGATAGGGGAGTCTTAGGAAGCATTAAAGAGGAGAAAAATGGTGTTTATACACTTAGCCCAGGAAAAAAGGGAGAAACAAACATGTTTGGGCAAAATAGATTGGGCGAACAAGCTCGTCCTAGGCCTGAATCGATTCGGATTGCCGGTAGGCCAAAATTTATCCCCCTTTGTTTTCCTTTCCCACCAAATTCATTTCACCATTTTCACACACCTCCATTTCGAAAATTTACCTTCCCAAAATTTCCTCCACTTACTTTTTCACCACTTTCACCTTTCTCCACCCTTTCTCACATCTATCTTTCCAAATTCCCACAAAATTATATCTTTTCCCACCTATAAATACCCCCTCCTACCTTCTCCACCACACCATATACTCATCTTATTCCTCTCTATTTTTCTCTTAAGTCCTATTCTAAGAATTCCAGCCATGAGGCGCTACACCAAGTACGACTCCAACGAAGTCCTCGAAGAGGGGGCGATCATATTTACCGCTTGAATCAAGAGCGAGATTGGGTTCATGTATATCTTAATCCCACCCACGTCATTTTCATTGAACGCTAAATCAAATGGGATGAGCTCCCGGAAGATGTCACCACAATTTTCCAATGACGCGGGTGGTGCAACTTATTTAATTCTCGTAATGATAAAGTGTATGGGCGAGAAGTTCACCTTTTCTATTGCACCCTTGTGCGTAAGTCTCCCTCTGCCCACGAAGCGTATGTCAATGAAATCCGCTTCCCTTTCTCACTTGCAATCCTTAAATGAAATATATGGGCCAAAGGGGTAATCCTTCCACAATAATTTTCTTACCCCAATCCCGGTGTACCCCTCTTTAAAGCCGAGTGAATTGCTTGTATGGCCCCCGACCAAGAATGGCTCATGGATACTTTTCCTGTGGCCACCTTTTCGAGCGGGTCCGATACGCCCACCTCATTACGTGCGGGACAATTATCCAAACGACCAATGATTCCGTCGTTCGCATCGGACATGGCAACTTTCTCTACCACCTACTCGATGAACAGTAAAAAATAAACCTCGCCCAACTTTTCCACATTAAGATACTTCATGCCGCATATGAAAACACCGTCAAAGTGTCTCTCCCCTATGCGAGGTTGATTACGGATAACCTAGATGCTGTCGGGGTGCAAGGTGCCCAGTCCACTATCCAAACTCCCAAACCAATTAGGGGAGCATCCACCAATAGAAGTGGGCGTAAAATGCGAGTATTTCACCCTCCACCACCTATTGTTGATGATGTTTAAATAGAAGAAGGGGGAGAGGAACCCGAGGAGGGAGGGGAGTCATGTAAGGAAGAGGAAGGGGATTTCGAGTATGAGCCCGAATTCAACGAGGGGAGCTACCAAATGACGATCATCAACCGTCGGATTGACGATTTGGAGGCCTGACTCGATAAGTTCATCACCGAATATCGGGAGGATCGTCGCGACTACCGTCAGTACACGGGTATGATGGTGCGTCTCCAATCGGAGATGTATCGCCTCCAATTGGGTCCAAAAGCACAAATTTCAAAATATTTCTACAACCCATATGCCCATGACCCATACACGCCCGACCCATCTCATTGAAGCTTAAGTTGTTTGTGTTTTTCTTTTATTATGTAGTTATTTATTTTGCATTGTAATTCCTACTCAAAAGAACTATGTAATTGTACCATTTTTATCGTTTGTATTTCGTCGTTGTTATTAATACAAATTTGAATTTTGTTAATTTATTTTATTTTATTTCTCACTTTTCTTTCTTAATTAGATTTTAGTCCTTTTTGCATGAGGACATTGCAAAAGTCTAAGTTAAAACGGGCACACGTGCATCTTTAAAATTTTGCAAATTTCAAAATGCCCCCAAAAATGAAAAATGTCAAAAAGTTCTTAAAAACTATAAAAATTTCCAAAAAAATTGAAAATTTTGAAAAAAAGTCAAAAATGTTTTTCTTCAAAGTAAATAAAAATTGGAATTTTAAATTCTTCAAAAATATCACTAAATTTTTTGTTTAAAGTCTCAATTGTAAAAATCGAATGCACAAAATCGAAATTGACAATAGATGGAAATTGAACGAAAATTAACAACTTAACGAATAAGTGTGGAGATTTTTACCCCGATGAGATTTTGAGTCTATCATTTTTTCTGAGTAATTAAATCAATCCGAGTTAAAAATTAACTCAAAGTTCAATTCAATATTTAAATAAGTCGTTAAGGATCTCTAGTTCATTGCTTTGATCGGTTACAGAAAACGAGTTAAATGTCGTCTTAAAAAAATGCGCTAAAATACCTCTAAATTAGAATTAATCTTGACTGGCATATGGTATAATAATTAGTAATTAGGATAAATGAAGTTAGGCCATCCTTTGTTTCCCTAAAAATATTAGCCATATAAAGTTGCGAAATTTTTTATCCTTCTGCAAGCCTAATTGAGCCTAAATTTTTTTCCCTTTTCATTTATTAACCCGAAAAACCCAAATTGCCCTGAATTGTGAAAATCAAATAGATTCATGAATTAAGTCCAAATGCTGCATAAAAAGGGGTAAGAAAAATAGAAAAAAGGCTAAAAAAATATAAAGAAAAAAATTGAAAAAAAAGGAGAAAAAATACAAAAAATATGAGGAAAAAAAATTAGAAAATGAGCAAAAATTCGAAAAAGCACCAACGGATATTGCAAATAAAATTTCCAATTCTGAATTTCCCAAACACTCCCAATTTTACCCAATACAACTTAAAATCGAAAAAGTTCTAACCGAGTTAGAATGACAAAATTAATTACCACGTGCAGAGCTAAAATACGTGAAGATAATAAGAGAGATTAAGTGATGCGAATAAAAGATAATGTTTCCCATTTTCCAATGATCGTAATTCGCTGATGAGATCTTTTCCCCTACTTAATTTTGTCTTTCAATTTATGTACGTGAACTCGTGTTTCATTATATTTACTCTTTATATTACGCACACCGAGAGAAAATAGCCGCATTTCAAAAAAATTATTTGTGAGAGCATCCCGTGAGAATTTGAATCAAAGCGAATTTTTGGAAAGTAACATAATGATCAAACGATGGAAATTAGCGATTTAATTTTTGGCTTCGCACACACACACACACACACACACTTATGAATTGAGATTCTTTAATAAAAATTCAAAGTGATTATATTTAAGGAATTTAAATTGTACCGTTTTTAATTATTTTTATATTTTATTTGAGTCGAAAAAAAGAATTATGTCGGTACATTCACTGCAAACCCTCACGAGACACCACTCGTCCTACTAATGTAGCCTATGGGCTTACCGGCTTGTTGCATATGTTAAGTGCAATCGCTTGCCCGCGAAAAAGGTACTCTATCCCAATAAATCATTTTGGAATTTTGTACACCATACTTTTATTCTTTTATATTGCTCAGGACGAGCAACATCCTAAGTTAGGGGGTTTGATTCGGTGTAAATATTTCACATTTATCCCCTTAATTTAGGTACTTTTATGGTCTCGTGCGGTGTAATTAGGATGGGGTTATCTTCTATTCTTGATACTAACCCTTTTCTGTGAGTATTTCTTATTTTGTATATTTCTCGTGTATTTTACAGGTATTTCGTGCAAATGAATACGAGGAAGAAACCGGAATAAAGAAAGAAAAGAAAAAAAGGAAGTCCAAGGGCAAATAAGTATTTTTTTAGGATAAAACTGAGTGCGGAGCCTAATAAAAGGTGAAGAGCTTGAAGCCACAAGCACACAGGAAGAAACGACACCCAATTCTAAGTTACGGTTGAGAAGTTACGTGTGATTAAAGTTAAGAGAAGATCCAGGGGCAAAACTGTAATTATCCATTCAGGCAAACCGACTTGGACGCAAAGGGAATCGGTTCTAAAAGCGAACCATTTCGGGCCTTAAGAGAACCGATTTGGATGAGCTGCTCACGAAAATTTACCTTTATACTGATTTTTTATGAGGAGTTTGAAACTCTTCCAAAAACGACCCTAGCTGTGTAGTTTTGTAATTTGGCTTATGTTACAAAAGTTCTAACCTAGTTTAAAGAGACCTTAGAGTCAAGGAAGTAGGAGGTAAAAAGAACATCAAGAGATTATCTATTTTGTCATAGTTTTGCACACTTGCATCAATATAAGTACTGTTCTTCCTTTATTGCTTTCCAGGATTCAATCTTCTTAGGTTACAAATATTATTTCTTCTACAATAGTGATTATATACATGTGCTCTTGCATTCTTTACATCATAAAGTTTACATGCAACGTATAATTCATGCATAGTGTTAAATTTTCCATGCCAGGCTAGATTTTTAGCGGGTTGGGGTATATGAACCCATCCTGGGTATTATATATAGATATAAAACATGATGGAATTTAATAAATAATTAGAGGCTTGATACTTTGTAGGTACGAGTATTGTAAGCCTTTTAACTTTGATTGCCATAGGTAACCGGAGTGTTTAAGGGTGCGATATGTGTGTCGATAATTTTATCATTCATTTTAGATTTATTTTTGACAATGTATTATGTGCAGTAAAATCCTCATATATATAGAGCTTAGATAAATTTGAGGTCTCCTCTCCATTGTATATTTGATTCTTGAAAGTTTTATACTCGACATATTAACCGACAGTTCGGGAGATTGTATTCCAATCCCAATTTCCTCATATCGTTAAAATCAAAAGTTTTCATCTTTGCATATTTTAGTTAATTCTCATTTATTAGTAGTTAGGTAACACTAGTTATTTAGACTTTCCCATAAAATCATCAACTTTTATATTCTTTTTTGTGAGTCAGTCATTAGGTTTTAGACATTTTTCTTAGTAGTCATCACGATCTTTCGTTTTAATCCCCGTGTTTGATACGCGAAATGCTTGGATTATTACTTACGCGACCAACTTGCACTTGAGCTGTATTTACACGCAGTAGAGACACATTTAGATTCACGTCATATATACAAATACTATCATATGAGAGCATACATTCGTCAATATTCATTTGCATTGTATATGTCTCTAATTATAAATAACCAATAAGTTTATCCCACTTAATAATCAAATAACTCACTAAATTTGCCCACCACTAGCCTGTGGGTATCGATGATGTTCCCACCCTAAAAGAATGTGTGGCATTGAAGATCCTTGTTTTATGAAAAAATTTCATGAAATAATATTTATAAAATACTATAAAATGCACCATTATAGTTTATTCTCATGGACATCTAACCTATACACGTGACACCATTTCTTTTACATCTCTTCAATCATTTACTCTCTCACACGCTCTTCATGTTTATCACTTTCCCTCTCAAAGATTAGAAGTTGGATAACACGTCTAATGCTTAATTTTATCTAGACGAAATACTTTCAAGTCTTCTCCTTGGATACGTGGAAACAAATGGGCCCAACCATCACTTATCAGTTCCCTCACAATGCAATATTAGAATACGTTGGCCCCTCAAATATGAATACTTAACATGGTGTCCATTTATCTTCCTTGATAATTACATCAATCTTAAGTTAGGGAATTTTTCGTGTATATAAATTGGCATCTCCCCCCAATCCGAATATTAGTTGACCACATCTCCCCCTATCTCCAATATTCAGTGAGGAGAGAAGCCTTTTGTGAAATTAGAAAATTATAGTGCGGTGTAGATGTTATATTAAAAAATGGAGGAAGATTTTTGTAGAAATATTCACGGATAGAACATTCAATTTTGGTTGATCATGGGTATATTTATTTTAGTTTTATGGATCAGGTTTTGTTTAAATCTTTCAAGTTTATGTAGTATATTGTGAGGATGGGCATGATTCGTTGGTCATGGACACATGTTTTATGGATCCATAATAAAGGGGATCGCTGGTTCTTATGGGATTAAAATGTTCGGCTACTGATCGGTAAGTTGTTAGTATATATTAAATATTTGAACTCAACCAACACAAACATGTGATTAGCGTTCGATTAATTCTCGATTTTTTTTTATTTTTGCTCAAAATCAATCACAATTCAATATTTTAGTATGATATGTCTGCTCTTTGTGTTTTGATTTATTAGGATGACTTCTCTTATATTAGGTTTATTACATAGACATTTCCCCTATTTTAAAAGATTATATAGTTGTAAACTTATAAATAATATTTCATAACAAAGTGAAAGATATTGTGCTGGAAATCTAAATATGATTCTTGCCCAACCAAATGTTATTAAAGATTAAATAATTTCTAAAATTGAGGGGAGTTTATGTAATAAACACAAAATATTGAAGGATCACTATATTTATATTTTCTTCTAAACTCTTAACATTTTGGTGTTATGGATGCAAAGACAACATGTGGATAAAGGGGTTTGTGTTTATTTGTGTTAATTGTAATTTTTTGAAAAAAAAATAGACATAAAATAGTTGGAATAATAAAGACAAAGGATGCAATTGACTTGCTGCATAATATGTTTTTGTTTGGACTGAATAGGGTCATATACATGTTATATTTATCTATTATTTAAACTTAAATACATATCTTTCTCCTATTAGTTTCTTCTCCTTCTTAAACTAATAAATTATTTTTTAAAGAGTTTTGGTCTTGCTACTTGGTCTATGAACTATATTAGGGACCTAAGGCAAATAAATAAATTGGAATTCAAATAAAAATATATGCAAGTAAATTTGTACACTCACTTTCAGTAATTGTATATTTATATCAACTTTATTGAGTTATAATGCTACATCATGTGAAGACAAGAGACAAAGGCATCGTGACTGATCTTATTGGATCGAATCGAATAACTTCATTACAAATCGAAAATTTGGTAAAGATTACGATTTTCAAGTTTCGTAATTCCTTATATTTTATTTTAATTCTTGGAAGTGACAGGACAAGACTTTAATAAAATCCATTCTTGAAACAGATTAAATTTTTTTTTTCCAAATTTTGTCAAGGATCTTTAGCCTAAATCTCACACATACTATGGTAGTCATCCAATCCTGGACCCCACACACACTATAATGCACACATAAAACCATTATTATATCTAGTTAGCCTAGGTCCCACACATATTATAGTATCCAATCGACTTAGACCTTGTACACATCGTAATTCTCACATAAATTCCATCAAGATAGCCAGACAATATAGATCCCGCACATATAATACAGCCAGGCAACGTACACCTCACACATACAATGAAGCACTCAAACTCGTCAATATCTGCCTATTATATCTCAGGTATTAATCTTATATTAATGTATTTCACTATACATCACCATTTTATTCATCTATTATCTCTTGTCACAAAAATGCTCAAGCATAATAAACCAACCATCCCTAGCCCCATATTTAGCGATCACCAAAATCACGTGTATCTCCTAGTCCCATACTTAGGAAGTATAAGTTGTTTACGGTTAGCGGGCTAGTGATCGTCGAAGAAAGAAGATCTGCCTACAGCTCAGGGTACCCAAAGCCACAAACATTTCCTCAACTCACGCGTAGGAAATAGTTAACCAAAAAAAGGTAACAAACTCTCTACTCTCATACTTGGAAAGGAACAACCATTTCTAGTCCATTTATGATTACAAGCTAACATACGTAACCCTTTAAATATTTCAATTACAACGTTATTTAATTATCTTGGCCAAAGTCATATTTCTTCATTTTATATATATGCATGCTCACTTATATATGAATTATATGAATTATATCAATTTTATTATTTGTTTTACTAGTCCAACATTAGATTCTAACAAGTTGTCAAATTTCTTACTGCAAAACCATGGAAAATTTTATTAATTTAAAGCATAATAATCTAAGCATGCAAGTTAACAATTCTAAACCACATAATCCAGTTTCTAACAAATTTTCATCAAATATCGATTTCATAAGCATTAGTGCATTTTCGGGGTTCAATTTCCAAATTCCATGTCATTAGCGTAATCCCACAACATAACTCAATATGTAAACATGCAAAATTATAAATCCTAAGCTTAATTGCATTTAGTTTACGAAAACAAATTTAATTAGGTTTTGTCTTATTCTAATTAGGTTTCTAATCTGTTAACAAAATCATACATGATTAGATTTTAAGTAATATTTAAATAAAATGTAATTAAGGATAAAAATAAAGATATTTTTATCGTCTGCGTATTTTATAAAATCTGATTTGCACAAATTGTTCCTCTTCCAAAAAATTTGATCATCTTCAAATTCCAATCCCTAAATAAGGTTGAATGTGTTTTTATAGAAGTTTAAAGGTGAAGATAAAATGGTTTTATAATTTTGGTATGAGAAAACAATATGTTATGAATGAAGAATTTCTGCCAATGGATTACATATATATCAAGGTTCTACGAAACGCGGGGCGTGATCGAGGCGTGGAGGTCAAGCCTTAAGCCTTAGAAGCCTAGGCGGGTTTAAGCGTAAAAAGGCGTGAAAAGGCGTTTAGGCCTTCTTAATATATTTTAATATTTTTACACCATAACAAGGCTATTAAAATACTAAAATTGTACATATCATAAAAACATGTCTGAATATATGAAAATTAAAATACTATTTGATTATTTTGGATGAGATAATGGTTCGGTTAGTTAAAAAATTCTTTAAAATGCAATATCATTTCACTAAAACATTGTTGTTTTTAGAAAAAAGTATGCCTTAAGGGTTTTACTAAGCATAAGGCGTGAAAAACTTAAGGCGAGGCGTTTCTCCCAAGCCTTAAGCCTAGGCGGGTTTTTTAGAACAGTGATATATATAATGAAAATAAGCGAGCTCGCAACCTAGGTTGCGAGGTGGATGTGTCCATAAGGATTGTGGTTGCGCGCCCTTCTACCATTGCGACTGCGGTTCATAGGTCGTGGCCATGGCTAGGATTACCCACAGTCCGAGGTCAACGCCGTGCCCAAATTTCTCTTTCTTTTTATTTATAGAATTTTACTTAAATTCTATATTTAAAAGACCAACTCAAATACAAATCTACATAAGTTTGCAATTATAAATGTGATTAGCCTACTTCAAAACAGAATTTGGAGTCCAAATAAGTCTAATTTGACTAAAAATCCCCTAAGATTTCTCCCCAAATTCCCAAATCACAATTAATTAATTAAATGGTTATTTTTTCATTTAATTAACTAAAAAATTATCAAAATCATATAAATTAAATATTTTCTCATTTAATTCAAATTTCAGCCTCAAACATTATTTTAACTAATTAATCCAATTAATTAATTTCTCAAATATCATAGGGTATTACATCAAGTTTTAGTAGTGATAATTTTATGAGATCGAGAAAATATTGATTTAAATATTCTTATTTTCCCCATGTTCTCTATATACTTTAAACTGATTTAATAAAGGATTTGACATAAATAAAAGCAGATATCGTTACCACATATAAACACAACCTTTTTGTTGGTTATATATTGGAATAAAGACAATTTAACAACAATGAAGAATTTTTTATTGATGATTTAACAAACAAAAAGTTGAGTTTGAAGTGCAAAAGGTAGAATTTTTCCATCATTGATTTTACAATCATTTTCTTGAAAATATTTGTATTTATGATTGAATTCAACACAGGAGAGTAAACTTTGATTTTAGAGTATTAAATTGTAATATATCTTATATTTTGATGGGATGAATATGAGTTGTTGCGACCTAGTTATCTTATAATATACATTGACATTCTAATTAATGAATCTTTGCTCTTAAATATTTTAGAATTGATTTCGATTTAAAACAAGTAAGAAGTTTCCACTTATTCTTAATTTCATTCAATTATGAATTATCCTACTATGATATTTTTCCTTCTTTTGTTCTTTTTTTTTTTTTTTACAAAAAAAGGGGTTTGGAATCATCCGTTTCATTCGGTTGGAGGTTATATTTGTACTTATTGACTTGTATAGCGGTCTTTTTAACGGGGTATGATAAATTCCCCACATATTTTATTCTCCTCCACCACATTACCACTTTTAAAAATATTGTACAATGTATTATAAAACATCGTGTGGTTGTGGAGATAAGCATGTGAGGTGCCTTTATCACAAGACCTTTTAATTGGCATGAAGATCAATAATATTTTTTGGTCTTTTGTAAATTTTGAGGTTCAATGAAATTGTTGTGACGTCTTGATTTTTGGGGGTCAATTGTGGAAAAATATTTAGACTTCAATTTCTTTTGACAAAATCCTCTTTTAAAGTAAAATCTCGTTTTTATATTTTTGTGTCGTGAAATTCATTTAATTCAATTAATGAAATGATGTCCATCATATGGAATTTATAAGAACACTTGAAATAAAAGAGTTTTATTAATTTCATAGAGACGTCCTCCTGTCTTATTACAAATCGGATTTAAAACACTTTCAAATAGTTCCAAACAAGCTAGTCAAAAGTTCCATTTAAGTTACACATTTAAAATAAATAGTAAATAGATCTCAATTGGCGCGTAAATCCTCCTTGCCTCTCACGATTTCCTTGCCTTTATCTTTCATTGAAGTACCTGGAAAGAGGTGGTAAATGGTGGGGTATGAGTGTGCGCACAATATGAGAAATACAAGCATATTAATACGTACAAAGAATATCTATACATATAAAGTATATTTTTAACAATTATGAAATCATCCTTCATTTGATTAAGCGTTCTCATGCAAAATGGATTGTGACCATGCAGTTGATGTTTGATTATGTAACTCGAGCAATGATCCAACTCATACTTAATTTTTTTCTTTAACAACACCCATATCCCGTTAATTTATCCATTAATATAATTTTACATTTTTCCTAAGTTGTTTCATAAGCTTGCATTTTCATTAATGTGCGTTTTGCTCAAAATAATATTTTCACTTGGTTAATCCGGATACCAATCCATGAGTGTTATACAACCTTTCACCGACTGCCAACATGTCACAAATATGCTCATGCTCTGTGGTTTGGGGTCTGAGTATTAAGATGCACACTAGGACACTAGGCACTTCTTAAATTTTTTGATTACCTCCGACTGCTTTTACCAGTTACATCTTTTTAACTCCTTTTCCTTTCTCTCTTTCTTATCCTCTTTTAAACCTTTTTCCTTTTTTTCCCTTTTACCGACCGATGAGGCCAAATACTCGGGACGAGACAAGTCCTAACACACTTTATTTTTAAGTTTCATAATATAAAATCTGTTTTTGTTTTGCTTAAGACTCGATATTTATCCTTTTGAAAACCACTTTAATTACCATTCTTGATACCAAATTTATTCTGCTGACGTGGACCAATTATGTGGAGACACGTGTCAATCTACATGGCACTCGCAGATATTTTTTGAACAACACCTTGACTCCGAGGAACTCAACCTCCCCGACCAACTCAGGCGCTCCGAGCAATAATTGTTCTCCGAGGAACTCTATTGTACTGAGCAACTCATGTATACCGAGCTACTTAGGCGGTCCGAGCAGCTTAGGCAGTCCGAGATGCATCTCGTACAGAGCATTCATATCTGGATAATCAAGAGGATGACTGCGCATTAAATGCTCATTATTATCACACAGATGCACACGCCTATTGGACAGCTATGTATTATTCTTTCATTTGCACCGCCTCAAGGCTATAAATATATTGCAACCTCCTCATTAGCAGGGGACTCGGAATTTCTTGGTAAACTCATTATCGATAATTCTGCAAACAGTCAGCAATAACACAAACAGTGGATGTAGGCCATTCTTTCAAGGGTGAACCACTTTAAAAATCTGTTGTCTTGTTTATTTTTATCTGTGATTGAAGAATTAGGTTAAATCTAGTTTTTTACATCAACAAATTGGCGCCGTCTGTGGGAAAACGACTGTAATTATCATTTTTCACTAAAACAATTCATCACCAATGGCTGATAATCCTGAATCCAGTAATCGAAACGCTAGAAACCCCCAAAATCCATCCACTCCTCCAAGTGTCCAAGATCTGGCTGGAATAATGGCTAATTTGGCTCAGGGCAAGATCACCATGCAAGAAACCATGCAACAACTCATGCAAACTATCCAGGGTGGCGCACCCGCCCAGTCAGGACAACGAAGTATTCAGAGAACACTACAAGAATTTGCACCATTAGAAACATACAAATTATGTTTCTAAAGTTAGAATTTTGTTGCTAAAAAGTATCGGCGACAGATATTACTCTGTTGCCAGCTTGTTGCCCATTGCCTGTCTAGGAAACCCTTTGGCAACACAGCAGGCTTGTGTTGCTGAAAGTATACTTTTGGTAACACGCAATTGTGTTGCCAAAAGTATTTTTTAATTTGTCAAATTTATAATAAAAAATATTATTTGTGTTCCCAAAAGTCACTCAACAGCAACAAAAAAAGTTGTGTTGCCAAAAGCTATAGCTTTTGTCAACACAGGAGTTGTGTTGCCAAAAGCAATATCTTTGGCAACACAAGAACTGTGTTGCCAAAGGTACGACTTTTGGCAACACAAGAGCTGTGTTGCCAAAAGTCGTACCTTTGGCAACACATCTCTTGTGTTGCCAAAAGCCATACCTTTGGCAATCAAACATGTGTTGCCATATCCAAAGTGATAGGTGTAGATGATAACTTTTAGAGACAAAAAAATGTGTTGCCAAAAGTACAATATTTTTATTTATTACCTATTATTTTTTTCGCAATTGTAAGAACTTTTAAACCTGCACTTTTTTCATCAAACGTGCAACCTTCGAATCCAAAATAACATTACGCATTTTTCATACAATCATAAGTAATACAAAATTCCGCAATTTTCAACCAAATATGATAAATATGAATTACAAAATAATATTTCATCACAATCCAAGTATAAAGGTACAAAATAAATGTCTCCCAAATAAGAACGTAACAAAAGATGTAAACATGATCTAGCCTAATACATTAACACATTAAAATATGTTAAAAAAATCCACGTAAACTAAGACGACGACGATATCGCTCCCCTACACTATAAGAAACCGCAGCTCCAAGCCACCACGAACATAATAACTCCAAGCAAAATCCATCATAACCTGCACAAGACACAAAAATAAATTACTACATGGGTTTGTATAACTTCAAATGCATGTATGTTTGACTTGATCAATTTAAAACACTATTTAATTTCAGAAAATTTCGGCAGAGTTTCCTTTGTTTATTCATTAAATCCAACATGTTTTTAACATTAAAATAAACTCAACAGCAAAAAACGCAGCTAAACCACCATTAAATCCCTTTCGCCAATTTAATATCTAAAAATAGTATCCGAGTAGCTACATAAGCTTAAATAAGTATCCGAGTAGCTACGTACCTCAATCCTCCGTATCCATAGACATTTCCATGTGTCGCAAATCCATTTTCATTCTACACAAAATACAAAATAAATTATAATCTATCCGATTTCAAAAGATAATAATAATTTATAACTATTATAGTTATATATATATATATATATATATATATATATATATATATATATATATATATAAAAACATTTATATATAACTATAAAAACAAAGTGTCTAAAAAAACATTTATATATATATAACTATAATAATCAAATTCACCGTGTCTAAAAAAATAAAATGTCAATTTTTAAAATAAATTGGGCATAGTCTCATTTGTTTATTGGACTATCCACCCTTTTTAAGGGGTAACGACAAATCCAGCAATATAAAAAAAAAATCCCAAATTCGTCTAACAAAAGGTTCAATGAAATAAAATTCTTATTGGACCGTGTTCGATGTGAACTAACCAACTGTCACGTGTTCACTTCCATGGGGACATCACCATGGTACATCAAATAGCACTCCATGGCTTCATTTTTTTCCACGTGGAATGGGACTAGAGAGAATCATTTGAAAAAACATTATGTATATATATACTGGGCAAAAAAGCTACAAAACCATTGAAATTCCAAGACACATGTTAACATTACATACTAGACTGCAATGGAGAAACAAAAATAACAAGCATTCTAGTCAACGAGAGGGTCCCGACTTGCTTATGTGTCGTCAAAACTACAAGTATCGTACATGTTGTATTATATATATATATATATATATATATATATATATATATATATATATATATATATATATATATATATACTGTTTTTATATCCATATAATAAGATGGAATTGTTTTTATATTTGAAAAAATGTAAAAGCGCATTAAGGGTTGAGATTTTCCCACATCTCCCCTTACCAAATCAAAGGCTCTGATTAACTCTCCAAATTAATTATCCCGCCTAAACATTTCACGTATCCCGCCCATAGAGAACAATCCCATTTCACTTTTTTCCTCCCAAACAAAAATCACCCGCTCTCTCTCTCTAAACCCATCGTCATGAAACCATACCCCTCTCTCTCTCTCTAAATCCACAATCATTCCTCCACTAACTGGATTTCACATTATGAATCATAGGTATACACTTCATTTCTATCTTTCTCTGTTCGGACTTGATTTCAAATTTAATTTGGTGCAAAATCAGGGATTCGGTTTCAAGGAATTTTAAAACATGTTTTGGGGGTTTTGGTGTTCTAAAAATGGGAGAGTTACGATTTTCTTCAAAAATGGGAGAATTAAAAACATATATTTGGCTCATCCACTTTGTCATGAATCATATATTTTCGATTTAAGGTTTGAGATGGTGTTTTTCTTTCACCTTTCCCTCTGTCTCTCACACACATACACAAACTCAACAACTCTCTCTTTACGCTCTATTTTGCGATTTTTTTGTATTTATGTTTGGAACGGTGTATGTTCCCTACTTTGAGCTTACATTTTTTTTCTTTAAAACTAATTGGGATTTTTGTTTTTTGTTGCAGATATAGCATTCTCATTGATAGATCTATCTCTTTTCTCACTGGTATGCTGTGAAGTTTTCACTTTTTTAATAACTTTTCAAGATCGGTTTTATATGCTTGATTGGAAGGTTTAAAGCATCATTTAATCTTTTAACTCACTATGTTTTTTTTTCTGTGGGGATTTAAGTTCAAAATATTTTGTTAAGAGTTTTGAGTTGGGTCTTTCATGTACACTCCATATTTTGGTTTTTTTATGAGAAAACATAAATAACTATTTCATGTTGATTTATCTTCATTGTTTTTGGGAGTGGGTGGAAATTAATATATCTTGAGATGGGATTTAATGGATTCAAAGTTGGGGGTTTTTAAATGTGTTTGGTATATTTGATTTGGGGAAATATATTTATCATTATGGGGATTGATTTTAGAACTGAGTTAAGATGTAGATTCATGTTACATGTTCTATGCTCTTAATGATATGATTTTTATACTCGCATTTTAAAACTACTCTTACTAAATGTTTGTATTAAAATTACGCTTAGGGTCCATTTGGCAACCCAATTCCAAGGCTTGGAATTGGAATTCAAAAGCCAATTTCAATTCCGTGCAATTCAAATTGACCTTTCAATTCCATTTCCATGGCTTGGAATTGGTTTGCCAAACGAACCCTTACTGAATGTTTGTTTGACACTTTGGTAAGCTAGAGAGAGAAACAAATGCATATATGCCTCTATATTGGGTTGGAAAAAATATGAAACTAAAAGATTGGTTTGGGTTTGGGGTTAGTTGAGTTGTTCGGTTCACTTGACCATGACCTGGAACATCAATCGTATCTAAAGTATGGTGATTTTACACTTCTTCCCTTTTTAGTCCTCTTCTTCCCATCAATTCATTTTTTTCTCAACATATTAGTTTTTGAGGTACAGTGTTTCAGGAAATAATATTTATTTGCTTAAATGGTTTTTTGTTTTCAACTTTCTTTGTACATTCATAATTAGATCCGTTATATAAACTTAGTTTGTGTGTGTGTGTCTTTTATTACATGTTCATGTTACATTCATAATTAGGTGCATGTTACATGTTCTATTTTTTTGCAGGCTATTTCACTTATGTGAACTGGTATGTCTTCTATATCTTAAAAAATTGTTCATGTCAAAAATTGAGTTTATTTCACTTATATCTTGAGGTTATTTCACTTATATCTTGAGGTCATTTCACTTTCTCACTTGACTTTGTTTTAGGGGAATGGCTTATTCTCTATCAACAGGTGATGAGCTGAAGGAAACTGAGTTTACATTCAATACAATGGTTCTTAGGCTTCATAATTTCTTTTGGGTAGTGATTTTACATTCAATATAATGAAATACCTAAGTTTATATCTTCTCTCTAATACGAATATTACATGTTTTCAGATGCTTGAATTTATATGTTGAGACACTTTTGGGTCAACACATGTAATGGATTGTTTTGTTAAACTTGAAGTAGTTTCATTGCCTTTCAATTTTTTTAACTTGATCGAGTGCTCTTAACTTTTTTTTATCTGTGTTTTGGGTCAATCCTCTTTACTTCATTTTTAAGTGATTTGATTCGTTTTTTTTTTTAACTTTAATTGCTTGGGAAAAATTGGTACCCTGATGTGATTTTGACATTTCTTTGATTTCCTTATACTTGGTATATTAGTATATTTGTTTAAGCAAAAATTTTGATCCTTCTATTTCTTCATTTCATAATCTCTCTCTAAATCCAGTATTAGATATATGTATACCTTTTCATATTTCAGTACCTATAGCAATTACTTAGGTTTCTAATTTATTTTAGTCACTTGATCTTATGTTTATGTATTCTATAAAATTCATAGAGACTACCATTTGTGTTGTTATTATTTATGCTTTTGTGCGAGTAGTTTATGTTGTATGCCTGAATTTTCAAGTTCCATCCAATTTCTTCTCAATTAGGATTCACTTGAAGTTTAATAATTAGTTATGATTTTATATATTACATTGTAGTGGTAAGCAATGTGAGATGTAATGGATTTTTTTCCCATGTAAAACGTGCAGTGAGTGGACTTATTGTCTTCAAGAATGTGTCAGTCTTTGTGAGTCTCGCTTATTTTTATCACAACTAATGTCTCAAAGATACTTTAAGTGGACTTATTCATGTTGATTAGTGTTCAGAAGCTTGAAATCTGTATGTTGAGATATTTTTGGGCCAACAGAGGTAATGGATTTCTTTTTGTTTTTAACTTAGGCCAACAGGGGTATGTGTGTGAGGTTTGGAGAAACATAGGTATGTTTAACTGGGACAACATAGGTATGTGTGTGAGGTTTTAAAGGTTTCACTTTTGTATGTGAACAGATTCATTACCAATTGTTTTTTTTATTTGTATACATCTGTTCCTTAGAAGTACTGGTGGTGATTGACTTGCTACGAAGACTATTGATAATGGCCACATCATAATAGATTCTGTACTAGCAGGATCATCAAGCTTATCAGGCTCGATGCGTATCTCAATTACACAAGAAATCTTTCGATTCCGGGCTGCACAAAAAGGCAAACAAGAATATTACGAAGCATTATGTTACAGGCACGAATCAGTGCAAGCATCCTTTTTGTGTCATCTTTAATTATGCGGAAGAAGAAACACAAACGAAGCAAACAATGCGCTATGGGAATAAGGAATCTCAGCACGAAAGATGCGGATTGTATCTCAATGGATCTTGAGCCATCTTCTTATGAGAAATTCATGATAATGCCCCTTTGTGGTTCAGCTCACTCCTGGAGAAAGGCTGTGAATTGTGGTTCGAATAAGAAAGGGAAGGCTATCGTGGTAAATAATTTTGTAAGGAACTCTAATTATGATTTAATATAAAAATTTATTCTTTACTCCTTTTACATGGATGATTTATTCTGCAGCATCAAAAATTATTCTGCAGCATCAAAATGCTTCGACACAAGATCCATTTGGCAGAAATTTCCAATTTTTCCAGCAAAAGGTAGAGAAATTGCATCTCAAGCAACGATCTCCCTCACCAAACAACAGTGTATCGAGCTTATTTTAGGTATATAACTGCTATAGCTGCTATATAGCTGCTATATAGTAGTTATATGCTGCTATAGCTGCTATATAGCAGTTATATAGCTGCTAGACTGACTCTTATTGTTGATAGGGTAAATTCTTAGAATGAGAAACGGTCCCCATATTTTGAAATAAAATAATGCATAAGCCTTATGACTAAACGAAGCCGAAGGTGGAGATTAGATTCAAGCAACCGTCATAATTGAACTCTTTACCCTCTCCGATTTGGGTCTGAATGTTTTTTAGATGTCCATATATCTGTGTAATGTGCTTCAAGAATGAACAAACATATGCCTTTATTTTCGTTTCCATGATGACTTTCTTAGGGAGTTTAGGCAAATGTGGTTTCTGGTATGGCTGTAGATGATGAATGCAAGTTGAAGTTTTTGGAATTAAAAGCAAAGAAAATGTCAACAAAGGGTTGTGGAAAAACTCGGGAGCCCCGAAGAAAGCTATGACGATTTCACGGCTTCCCTGCCTGCTGATGAGTGCCGTATGATGTCTTCGATTTTGATTTCACTACTTCAGATGAGTGCCATTATGGTAAATATTATAACTCATTGAATATATCTCTGTGTTCTATTTCAGATGTTCCAGTAAATATTAACTGAGGTAATGTTTTTCAGCTTCATTTTGAAGTAGCAAAGAGATAACTGAGATCCATAAGAGAACATATAAGCAGCATTTTATTAGAAATGGGATTTAGTTAATTTGGTGTTGGTACTATTTTTAAAGTTCTGATTCTATTTTGCACTTCAAATCAATATTACGTTTTGTTTTGGTATCAGACTTCATTACATCCATTAGTAACTTAAATAGCAGTGGGAGAACCTAATAATCTTATGAATGAATGCGTTTCCATCATTTATCTCATATGTACGTAAGTTTAATGTTTTTCAAATTTTATCTTTCCTTAGGTTCTTGACAAATTGGCCATCCTAATGTTTCATTCTAAGATTATATCTTAGATTTTCAAATTGTATAGTTTTGTATGGTTTCAAGTTTGAATTTGTGTTATCAATACAAGATTCAAATCAGGTATAGTTTTCTGATAGCTGACTAATCAGGTACACTTTGAATATTACTGTCATCTGTTAAATTTGGTGGATCATTTATGCTTAAGCATGTGCATATGTTCAAGAGGGCAGTGCATATGTCAGTGTATGACAAGAACTCAGATGACCAGGGTCATCCTACAGCGGTTCCAGATGAAGAATCCAACCCAAATCTGACGAGTACTGGGAACTCCATCGCAAAACTACGGTATTTGGCCCAGCAGCCACTAACCAAAACCAAGGCTTACACTCCTCATATACAAATACGAGTGAAGTTTGTTCTGTTTTGGAGCAGAAGGCCTTTTTCCACACCCTCGAGGATTTGGACAAGCTTCTCCCCAATCCATAAGGTGAACCTAAAGAGACTTATCGTATATAAGCACAATAATGTGGATGTTACACACCCTGAATCTTTTTTGTGGCCCATTGCATTGTACATTCCACCCCCGTCATGTAAAGATCGAGTTTTCTAGATGTTACTTTCATTAAATTATAGTACATATCTATAAATGAAGAATGTCTTTATTTGGCGCTTTATTGGCAATTTTTGTTTGTATATTAGTTTAGAGGTATATTTTCAATGTCAATTAGTTTATGCATAATATTTACGAACGGATTAATTTTTAATTGTGTTACCAAATGAA
The DNA here is from genome assembly GCA_949130495.1 of Sambucus nigra. NCBI lineage: Eukaryota > Viridiplantae > Streptophyta > Magnoliopsida > Dipsacales > Adoxaceae > Sambucus > Sambucus nigra. Next base: position 370,453,567 of record OX422219.1, read on the forward strand.
CTCATCTTTTAGCCCTTATTGCATATGTATGCTCTTAACTAATTTGTGTTTGTACGGGGCTTCTTTCAATTCATCATTTATTTAAATTTTTCTTGAGTTATGATGAGCATGGAGTGTGCGCATCATGCCATATTTTATGCAATTGCATTTGGGTCAGTTTTGAGTCATTTGACAACTGCTCATAAGAAAGTTAATGGCTTTGTTTTTTCACCAAATTTTAAGTGGTTGTAGCAGCATTTATAACGTGGCTGACGTGGTTTATCCCTGGTGAAGCTAATGGCTGACCAAGTGATTCTTTTTTGGCAACCTTTCTTTGTTCTTAAATGGTACAAACATATTTTAAATTTTGGTCTGCAAAAATATTACAACACAATGACTATATTGAAGGGTTTCAATTAGTTGTTTCTGGCAATCTTTTTTGGCAACCTTTCTTTGATTCTTTTCAACTGCAAAAAAAAAACATGTATTGATGTACTCTCATTTTATATGTTGTTATTGTATTGGGTTTACCATCATTTTGTATTGGGTTTGTATGAGTGACATAAATCACCCACAATAGATATAAAAATATGTATTGGGTTTTCTCTCATTTTGTATTGTATTGATTTGATGTTAGTCACTCTTATTTTCTTATATTGTAGAGTTTGTATTAAAATTACATGGATTGAAGTTAGTACCTACAGAAAGAGAGTTTGGCAAAATTTCACGTTAACCTTTCCTTAAAGCTTTAGCAGTTTTTATATCTGTTGTGGGTGATTTATGGCACTCATATCTATTTATGCTTTGTTCCTTAAATTTTTTTGTGTATAGGAGTGTCCAAGACACAAGACGGATATGCTTACAAAAGGAATGATTATTTCTGAAAGTAAAATACTGTGATCAATGAGTATGCGTCAAATTTGTATAGTAGATTGGCTTCAGACAAAAAGTAGGCAAAAAATTGTTATTTTTGTTGTATAGTTAATTTTTTGGTTTTCAAAACCTTGAATCAAATAGGGTTTGCAAAAATAGTATTATTGAGTTTGAGTTTTTTTTTTCATTTGTTAAAGATGCACACGATTATGTTCTTAGTTAGACGTGCAGCTCCATAGTTAAATGTGAGTTTTTTTACTACGTACTTTTAAAATTTTTATCGTTTTGTGATTACGTATTTTAAAAAATTTTGTCGTGCCTTCAGGAACGGGTATCCGCTAGTATATATATATAAAACAGTGTATATAACTGTTTTATGTATGTGTATATATATACATAAAACAATGTATATAACTGTTTTATATATATATATATATATATATATATACATAACAGTATATATATATATATATATACTGTTATGTATATATACATATATATATATACACAGTTTATATATAATTGTTATGTATATATATATGTGTATATATAGTTATGTATATATACATATATATATACACAGTTTATATATAACTGTTATGTATATATATATATATATATATATATATATATATATATATATATGTATATATAGTATATATACTATGTATATATATATATACAGTTTATATATAACTGTTATGTATATATATAGTAACAGTCCTGCTCTTGTGCGGACTAGTCCGCATTTTAAGAATGCGGACCGGACATGTGTCACCTGGCGGTGAGCCCAGAAAAGAGAGAGAGAGTACCTATAATTTAGGCGATAATTTCTAGGCGCACCGTTAGGTGACACATGTCCGTTCCGCATTTTTAAAATGCGGACTAGTCCGCACAAGAGCATTATTATATATAGTATATATACTATGTATATATATATATATATATATACATAGTATATATACTATGTGTATATATATATATATATATATATATATATATGTATATATATATATATATATATATGTATATATATATATATATATATATAGTACATATATATAACTGTGTATATATATACATAATGTATTATATATACAGTACATATACACAGTTATATATATATGTACTGTATATATAATACAATATGTATATATATACAGTTATATATATGTACTGTGTATATATATATATATAACTGTTATATACATAATACATAACAGTTATGTATATATATATATACATAACAGTTATATATATAGCCCCTTAGTGTTGGAATGCTATGGGGGGGACCTTAATGGGATCACTGATCCCTTATTGGTTTTTTTGAGGTCTATTCCTAGTCAGTACTTCATCTTTTTCATCATGTGTGTAACGTTGTAGCACTCGTACATGGATTAGAGCGATGAAATATGTTCCTTGGTGCAATTAGAGATGACTTGTACATGCGGTTCTAACTGGAAACCACTAATGTAAATGTCCTTACCTTTGCGTTGAATTTACAGGACTAAAGTATTGGTTCCTTCTCCTTAGAGTAGGTATCACATGACAAAGCGATTAAGTTTTCTCCATAGAAGAATTTTAACTTTTGATGTAATGAAGAAGCAACCTCCCTGATAGCATTAAGCCATGACCTACCTAATTATAGGTTGAAGGAGGTCGGTATTTTAATTACTTGAAACTCTGTGAGGCTGTCAAGAGGGATAATTGCTAGTTCCTACGAGTCGCATTGGTCCTGTGCGAGGTGTTCGTGACTCTTACGGTACCGTTTTGTGGCAGTTTTACGTTTTCACCCTTCGATGGCATGTTTTTATGCATAAGTTTATTTTTTTGCAAATTCACGTCGTACACTCAAACCGGGAGCCCCGTGACTACGCGGTCCGGTACCTACGAGTCGCATTGGTCCCGTGTGAGGTGTTCGTGACTCTTACGGTACCGTTTTGTGGTTGTTTAACGTTTTCACCATTCGATTGAATGTTTTTATGCTTAAGTCTAATTTTTTGCAAATTCACGTCGTACACTCAACCCGGGAGCCCCATGACTAAGCGGTCGGTTCCTACGAGTCACATTGGTCCCGTGCAAGGTGTTCGTGACTCTTACGGGACCGTTTTGGGGCTGTTTTACGTTTTCACCCTTCGATGGCATGTTTTTATGCTTAAGTCTAATTGTTTGCAAATTCACATCGTACACTCAAACCGGGAGCCCCGTGACTACGCGGTCGGTTCCTATGAGTAGGATTGGTCCCATGCGAGGTGTTCGTGACTCTTACGGTACCGTGTTGTGGTTGTTTTACGTTTTCACCCTTCGATGGCATGTTTTTATGCATAAGTTTAATTCTTTGCAAATTCACGTCGTACACTCAAACCGTGAGCCCTGTGACTAAACGGTCGGTTCCTACGAGTCGCATTGGTCCCGTGCGAGGTGTTCGTGACTCTTACGGTACCGTTTTGTGGCAGTTTTACGTTTTCACCTTCTGATGGCATGTTTTTATGCATAAGTTTAATTTTTCGCAAATTCACGTCGTACACTCAATCCGGGAGCCCCGTGACTACGCGGTCCGGTACCTACTAGTTGCATTTGTCCTGTGCGAGGTGTTCGTCACTCTTACGGTACCGTTTTGTGGCTGTTTAATGTTTTCACCATTCGATGGAATGTTTTTATGCTTAAGTCTAATTTTTTGCAAATTCACGTCGTACACTGAAAACGGGAGCCCTGTGACTATGCGGTCGATTCCTACGAGTCACATTGGTTCGTGCGAGGTGTTAGTACCACTTACGGGACCGTTTTGGGGCTGTTTTATGTTCTCACCCTTCGATGGCATGTTTTTATGCTTAAGTCTATTTTTTTTTTGCAAATTCACATCGTGCAGTCAAACCGGGAGCCCCGTGACTATGCGGTCGGTTCCTATGAGTCGCATTGATCCCGTACGAGGTGTTCATGACTCTTACGGTACCGTTTTGTAGATGTTTAACGTTTTCAACATTCGATGGCATGTTTTTGTGCTTAAGTCTAATTTTTTGCAAATTCACGTCGTACACTCAAATCGGGAGCACCGTGACTACGCGGTCGCTTCCTACGAGTCCCATTGGTCCCGTGCGAGGTGTTCGTGACTCTTATGGGACCGTTTTGTGGTTGTTTTACGTTTTCACCCTTCGATGGAATGTTTTTACGCTTAAGTCTAATTTTTTGCAAATTTACGTCATACACTCAAATCGCGAGCCCCGTGACTACGCGGTCGGTTCCTACGAGTCACATTGGTCCCGTGCGAGGTGTTCGTTACTCTTACGATACCGTTTTGTGGATTTTTAACATTTTCACCCTTCGATGGCATGTTTTTATGCTTAAGTCTAATTTTTTGCAAGTCGTACACTCAAACCGGGAGCCCTGTTACGACGCGGTCGGTTCTTACGAGTCACATTGGTCCCGTGCGAGGTGTTCGTGACTCTTACGGTACCGTTTTGTGGTTGTTTTACATTTTCACCCTTCGATGGCATGTTTCTATGCTTAGGTGTAATTTTTACAAATTCACGTCGTACACTCAAACCGGGATCCCCGCGACTACGCTGTCGATTCCTACGTGTCGCATTGGTCCCGTGCGAGGTGTTCGTGACTCTTACGGTTGAGTTTTGTGGCTATTTTACGTTTTCACCCTTCGATGGCATGTTTTTATGCTTAAGTCTAATTTTTTGCAAATTCATGCCGTACACTCAAACCGGGAGCTCCGTGACTACGCGGTTGATTCCTACGAGTCACAGTGGTCCCGTTCGAGGTAATCATGACTGTTACGGTACCGTTTTGTGGATGTTTAACGTTTTCAGCATTCGATGGCATGTTTTTATGCATAAGTGTATTTTTTTGCAAATTCACGTCGTACACTCAAATTGGGAGCCCCGTGACTACGCGGTCGGTTCCTACGAGTCACATTGGTCCCGTGCGAGGTGTTCGTGACTCTTACGGGACTGTTTTGTGGGTGTTTTACATTTTCACCCTTCGATGGAATTTTTTTATGCTTAAGTCTAATTCTTTTCAAATTCACGTCGTACACTCAAACCGGGAGCCCCGTGAATACGCGGTCGGTTCCTACGAGTCGCATTGGTCACGTGCGAGGTGTTCGTGACTCTTTCGGTACCGTTTTGAGGCTGTTTTATGTTTTCACCCTTCGATGGCATGTTTTTATGCATAAGTCTAATTTTTTGCAAGTTCACGTCGTACACTCAAACCGAGAGCCCCGTAACTACGCGGTCAGTTCCTACTAGTCGCATTGGTCCCGTGCGAGGTGTTCGTGACTCTTACGATACCGTTTTGTGGATGTTTTACGTTTTCACCCTTCGATGGCATGTTTTTTTTGCATAAGTCTAATTTTTAGCAAATCCACGTCGTACAGTCAAACCGCGAGCCCCGTGACTACGGGGTCGGTTCCTACGAGTCGCATTGGTCCCGTGCGAGGTGTTCGTGACTCTTACGGTACCATTTTGTGGTTGTTTTACGTTTTCACCCTTCGATGGCATGTTTTTTTGCGTAAGTCTAATTTTTTGCAAATTCACGTCGTACACTCAAACCGGGAGACCCGTGACTACGCGATCGGTTCCTACGAGTCGCATTGGTCCCGTGCGAGGTGTTCGTGACTCTTACGGTACCGTTTTGTGGCTTTTTTACATTTTCACACTTCGATGGCATGTTTTTATGCATAAGTCTAATTCTGTGCTAATTCATGTCGTACACTCAAACCGTGAGTCCCGTGACTACACGATCGGTTCCTACGATTCGCATTGGTCCCGTGCGAGGTGTTCGTGACTCTTACGGTACCGTTTTGTGGCATTTTTATGTTTTCACCCTTCGATGGCATGTTTTTATGCATAAGTCTAATTTTTTACAAATTCACGTCGTAAACTCAAACGGGGAGCCCCGTGACTACGCGGTCTGGTACCTACGAGTCGCATTGGCCCGTTCGAGGTGTTCGTGACTCTTAAGGCACCGTTTGTGGCTGTTTAACATTTTTACCATTCGATGGAATGTTTTTATGCTGAAGTTTAATTTTTTGCAAATTCACGTCGTACACTCAAACCGGGAGCCCCGTGACTACGCGATCGGTTCCTACGAGTCACATTGGTCCCGTGCGAGGTGTTAGTAACACTTACGGGACCGTTTTGGAGCTATTTTACGTTTTCACCCTTCGATGGCATGTTTTTATGCTTAAGTCTAATTTTTTGCAAATTCACGTCGTGCACTCAAACCGGGAGTCCCGTGACTACGCGGTCGGTTCCTACGAGTCGCATTGATCCCGTGCGAGGTGTTCGTGACTCTTACGGTACCGTTTTGTGGATGTTTAACGTTTTCAGCATTGGATGGCATGTTTTTGTGCTTAAGTCTAATTTTTTGCAAATTCACGTCGTACACTCAAATCGGGAGCACCGTGACTACGCGGTCGCTTTCTACGAGTCCCATTGGTCCCGTGCGAGGTGTTCGTGACTCTTATGGGACTGTTTTGTGGTTGTTTTACGTTTTCACCCTTCGATGGAATGTTTTTACGCTTAAGTCTAATTTTTTGCAAATTTACGTCGTACACTCAAACCGCGAACCCCGTGACTACGCGGTCGGTTCCTACGAGTCACATTGATCCCGTGCAAGGTGTTCGTGACTCTTACGGTACCGTTTTGTGGCTTTTTAACGTTTTCACCCTTCGATGGCATGTTTTTATGCTTAAGTCTAATTTTTTGCAAGTCGTACACTCAAACCGGGAGCCCTGTTACGACACGGTCGGTTCCTACGATTCACATTGGTCTCGTGCGAGGTGTTACTGAATCTTACGGTACCGTTTTGTGGCTATTTTACGTTTTCACCCTTCGATGGCATGTTTTTATCCTTAAGTTTAATTTTTTGCAAATTCACGTCGTACACTCAATTCGGGATCCCCGTGTCTACGCTGTCGGTTCCTACGTGTCGCATTGGTCCCATGCGAGGTGTTCGTGACTCTTACGGTTGAGTTTTGTGGCTGTTTTACGTTTTCACCCTTCGATGACATGTTTTTATGCTTAAGTCTAATTTTTTGCAAATTCACGCCGTACACTAAAACCGGGAGCTCCGTGACTATGCGGTCGGTTCCTACAAGTCACATTAGTCCCGTGCGAGGTGCTCGTGACTGTTACGATACCATTTTGTGGTTGTTTACATTTTCACCATTCGATGACATGTTTTTATGCATAAGTCTATTTTTTGCAAATTCACGCCGTACACTCAAATCGGGAGCCCCGTAAATACGCGGTCGGTTCCTACAAGTCGTATTGGTCCCATGCGAGTTGTTCGTGACTCTTACGGTACCGTTTTGTGGCTGTTTTACATTTTCACCCTTCGATGGCATATTTTTATGCACAAGTCTAATTTTTTGCAAATTCACGTCGTACACTCAAACCGGGAGCCCCGTGACTACGCGGTCGGTTCCTACGAGTCGCATTGGTCCCGTGCGAGGTGTTCGTGAGTCTTACGGGACCGTTTTGTACTAGTTTTACGTTATCACCCTTCGATGGCATGTTTTTATGCATAAGTCTAATTTTTTGCAAATTCACGTTGTACACTCAAACCGGGAGCCCCGTGACTACGCGGTCGGTTCCTACGAGTCGCATTGGTTCCGTGCGACGTGCTCGTGACTTTTACGGGACTGTTTTGTGGTTGTTTTATGTTTTCACCCTTCGATGGCATTATGCATAAGTCTAATTTTTTGCAAATTCACGTCGTACACTCAAACCGGGATTCCCGTGACTACGCCGTCAGTTCTTACGAGTCGCATTGGTCCCGTGCGAGGTGTTCGTGACTCTTACGGTACTGTTTTGTGGCTGTTTTACGTTTTCACCCTTCGATTCCATGTTTTTATGCTTAAATCTATTTTTTGCAAATTCACGTCGTACACTCAAATCAGGAGCGTCGTGACTACGCGGTCGATTCCTACGAGTCACATTGGTCCCGTGCGAGGTGTCCGTGACTCTTACGGTACCATTTTGTGGTTGTTTTATGTTTTCACCCTTCGATGGCTTGTTTTTATGCTTAAGTTTAATTTTTTTCAAATTCACGTCGTACACTCAAACCGGGATCCCCGCGACTATGCTGTCGGTTCCAACGTGTCGCATTGGTCCCGTGCGAGGTGTTCGTGACTCTTACGGTTGAGTTTTGTGGTTGTTTTACGTTTTCACCCTTCGATGACATGTTTTTATGCTTAAGTCTATTTTTTTGCAAATTCACGCCATACACTCAAATCGGGAGCTCCGTGACTACGCGGTCGGTTCCTACGAGTCACATTGGTCCCCTACGAGGTGCTCGTGACTGTTACGGTACCGTTTTGTGGTTGTTTACGTTTTCACCCTTCGATGACATGTTTTTATGCATAAGTCTATTTTTAGCAAATTCACGTCGTACACTCAAACCGGGAGCCCCGTAAATGCGTGGTCGGTTCCTACAAGTCGCATTGGTCCCGTGCGAGTTGTTCGTGACTCTTACGGTACCGTTGTGTGGCTGTTTTACATTTTCACCCTTCGATGGCATGTTTTTATGCACAAGACTAATTTTTTGCAAATTCACGTCGTACACTCAAATCGGGAGCCCCGTGACTACGCGGTCGGTTCCTACGAGTCGCATTGGTCCCGTGCGAGGTGTTCGTGACTCTTACTGGACCGTTTTGTGGTAGTTTTACGTTTTCACCCCTTCGATGGCATGTTTTTACGCATAAGTCTAATTTTTTGCAAAGTCACGTCGTACACTCAAACCGGGAGCCCCGTGACTACGCGGTCGGTTCCTACGAGTCGCATTGGTCCCGTGCGACGTGCTCGTGACTTTTACGGAACCGTTTTGTGGTTGTTTTACGTTTTCACTCTTCGGTGGCATGTTTTTATGCATAAGTCTAATTTTTTGTAAATTCACGTCGTACACTCAAACCGGGATTCCCGTAACTACGCGGTCGGTTCCTACGAGTCGCATTGGTCCCTTGCGAGGTGTTCGTGACTCTTACGGTACCGTTTTGTGGCTGTTTTACATTTTCACCCTTCGATGGCATATTTTTATGCACAAGTCTAATTTTTTGCAAATTCACGTCGTACACTCAAACCGGGAGCCCCGTGACTACGCGGTCGGTTCCTACGAGTCGCATTGGTCCCGTACGAGGTGTTCGTGAGTCTTACGGGACCGTTTTGTTTTTGTTTTACATTTTCACCCTTCGATGGAATGTATTTATGCACAAGTCTAATTTTTTGTAATTTCACGTCGTACACTCAAACTAGGAGCCCCGTGACTACGTGGTCCGGTTCCTACGAGTCGCATTGGTCCCGTGCGAGGTGTTCGTGGCTCTTACGGTACTATTTTGTGGCTGTTTAACGTTTTCACCCTTCGATGGCATGTTTTTATGCATAAGTCTAATTTTTTGCAAATTCAGGTCGTACACTCAAACCGAGAGCCCCGTGACTACGCGGTCGGTTCCTACTAGTCGCATTGGTCCCATGCGAGGTGCTCGTGACTCTTACGGGACCATTTTGTGGCTGTTTATTGTTTTCACCCTTCGATGGCATGTTTTTATGCATAAGTCTAATTTTTTGCAAATTCACGCCGTACACTCAAACCGGGAGCCCCGTGACTACGCGGTCGGTTCCTATGTGTCGCATTGGTCCCGTGCGAGGTGTTCGTGACTCTTACGGGACCGTTTTGTGGCTGTTTTACGTTTTCACCCTACGATGGCATGTTTTTATGCTTAAGTCTAATTTTTTGCAAATATACGTCGTACACTCAAACCGGGATCCCCGTGACTACGCGGTCGGTTCCTACGAGTCTCATTGGTCCCGTGCGAGGTGTTCGTGACTCTTACGGGACCGTTTCGTGGTTGTTTTATGTTTTCACCCTTCGTTGGCATGTTTTTATGCTTAAGTCTTTTTTTTGCTAATTTACGTCGTACACTCAAACCGGGAGCCCCGTGACTACGTGGTCGGTTCCTACGAGTCACATTGGTCCCATGCGAGGTGTTTGTGACTCTTAAGGGACCGTTTTGTGGCTGTTTTATATTGTCACTCTTCGATTGCATGTTTTTATGCATAAGTCTATTTTTTCCAAATTTATGTCGTACACTCAAATCGGGAGTCACACACACCACCTTACACAACACACAACATTATAACTGTTAACAAAAAATGATCTAAAGCTTGCACGCTATTAAATTATAACTGTTAACAAAAAATGACTCATTACAGACAATACAACGAACAATATAATAATACATACAACGAACAATATAGCAATACGTGATATATATATATATATATGTGTGTGTGTGTGTGTGTGATCAGATATAACTATATAACAATAAATATAATCAGATATATATATATATGATTAGATATATATACGAGAGCATTTGGCTTCAGAATACTTGTTTTTTTCTATTGACTGCATAAATCTGATCTTCCAACCCAAAGAAGGATAATCTCTTTTGGCAGCTCAATCCTCACGGTAATAATTATACCAATTGTGCCTAAAAATCCTTTAGTTATAGTTCAAAAGGCCCCATTAAACTGAACTGATGTATATATATATACCAGATATTTATATATGATTATCATATATAAATATCAGTATATAATCAGATATATGATATATCAGGTATATTTATATGATTATATATATATCAGTATATATTATATAAATATATCAGTATATATTATATCAGTATATATTTATATGATTATATATATCAGTATATATTATATGGTTATATAAATATATCAGTATATATTATATGGTTATATAAATATATCAGTATATATTATATGAGTATATATTTATTTGATTATATATATATGATTATCATATATAAATATATGATTATCATATATAAATATCAGTATATAATCAGATATATGATAATCAGGCATATTTATATGATTATATATATATATCAGTATATATTATATGGTTATATATATATATATATATATATATATATGGGAGAGGGGTGTTTGAATAGTGTCAACAAATTAACGGTTATGATCGAATTTTTTAGAGAGATCTAAGGGTGTGGTATTGTGCCACGTCATAAGAAGAAATTATGACATGGCAAAGTTGGTTGAAGGTGTGGTTATTTTGGTAAATTTGTTGCACACGTCTTTTGTACTTAATACCTCCACAACACCGACCATACCTACTAGGTACACGAGCCTCAAAACCAAAAAAAAACGCTCCATAATTGTTTCGTTTGAATTTCAAATTAAAGGCAAAATTGCCTTCATTTTTCATGTTCCCAAGAAAGTGAAAGTAGCAGATAATGGGTTTTATGGTTTTGAAACACCATTCTCTCTCTCTCTCTCTCAAACCTCTCTAACTTCTCTTTCGTCTCACAAATAAACCCCCACCACCATAAACGCCTCACAATCATAAATGCCGGCAAACTCTGTTCCTCACCGTCGATAAACCTGACCAACAACAACGTTTTTGTCTCTTTTAGTTGTGTTTCGGCTTGAACCGTTCGTCAACGTCGAGGTATTCAATATTTTTTCTGACCCATTTTAGAACCAATAGGTTTCGATTAACAGATCCAACCATATATGAGTTGTGATTTACAGATCCGACCCATTTTAGATTTATTTTTTTAAGTTGTGATTTTGCATCTCCGGCCATATATGAGTTGTGATTTAGAAATCTGGCCCATTTTCGAACCAGTCGGTTTGTGAGTTGTGATTTACAGATCCGACCAACTTTCTGACCCATGTACATTTTTTTCCATTTTATAGTTGAACTTGCATGCAAGATGTTTGATTAATGTCCTAATTCAAATTTGGATATATTTTGGCTCAGATTTGTTACGTGCTGCCATAGTTTGGAGAAAAAAGGTTTGTATCTTCTTTCGTTACATCGGTATGAACTTTCCATTTGTATTTTTTTTGCAGATCAACAGCTAAAAGAAGTATTATAGAAATTATGAAGTTGTTTATTAGCTCTAATTTATACTCACATAAATGGTTTGAAAGTTCTGTATCTCAAAGCTATATAGCTGCTCTTCACGTTTGGAACACAAAGTTCTGTATCTCAAAGATATAAATGGTATGTATCTTATTTGCTCTTCACGCTCTAATTTATACCCACATAAATGGTATGTATCTTCTTTGCTCTTCACTTAATATATATACCCACATAAATGGTATGTATCTTCACGTTCCAATTTTTTTGCTGTTAGAAAATCATTTTATTTTGTGAAAAATAGTTTTTTTTTTAATTATTTTTTTTCTTGAAATAGTTTTTTTTTTGTTGATGGAATCACTTTTTGGGTAAACAACGTTTTTGTTATTTGTTGGAATTCATTTTTCAGTGGAAATAGTTTTTTACTTTCTTCCTGAAATCCATTATCTTTTTTGCTTATATATATATATATATATATATATATATATATACACACACACGCGTCTCTTAACGTTTAAAATGGTTCCTGTTAACTTAAAGCTATATATTGGCTCGGTTTTGTTGGGTTACTGATATAGCAGATGGTATTTGTATTGGACTACACTTCAACCCATTTGTTACTTGGAATGACAAGGTTTTGATCATTCAGTATGTTGTGTGTTTGATAAAGAGTGGGAGTTTGAACAATCATCACCGCCAATTGCATATCATTAGTTTATCTAATTTGTTATATATTTTGGCATCCAATGCATTTCCAGGTATCTCCGTAAAATTCCGAATTTTTAAACGGGTTGCTCGAATGAATGACTTGACTCGACACATCTTAAATTGGGAGAGGTTTTACTTGAGTGGTCGTTTCCAAAAATCGGCATGACATGTCTTACCTGAAAGGGCCTTCTTCTCCAGTATAAGTTTGTTTACATTATTTGTGTGTTTATTAAAGGTACTAATGTGTTCGTTGATTGTTTGGGGTTGAATGCTATTTTTTGGTAGTAATATGTTCTTTAGAAGAATTAACTAATTTTTTAGGTACTAATCTGTTAGTTGGTTGTAATTTTTTTATGGGTTCAAATCAATTATTGTTTTAAAAGGTTGTGAAATAAGAACCGAGGAACATGGGTTTGGCCTTCTAAGGCCGAATGAAATAATAAGAAAAATAAAAAACAAGGGTGGGGCCAGCTTCTTAAATAACACTAAAAACAATATTAACCATCTTTTGATCGAAACGTGGACAGTCATACTATTATTATCATTTGATTCAATTTTTTTTAATAATTAGATAAAGTCTTATTTTTTTAATTTATTCAAAAGTCTTATTTAAATATAAATTAATAGTTAATATGTGATTTATAAAAAAAAATGTTATCAAATTTATTCTATTCTAAAATATTATTAAAAAAATGTATTGGTTTCAAATGTTTGTTTATTTGCAAATGTATTTTTATGCTTTCATCACTTTTATATATAATATGTTGGTTTTAACATCTTAATATTGACTTACATTATATAATTTGTTGGTCAATCAATAAGTATTTTTTAATGAAAAAAATATAAATATTAAGTGACTGAATAAGTTATGCCAACTAAACATGTGAAATATAAGCACAAGACGGCTCGAGCTTTTTTTTTTCTATCATCTATAGCGTCACAAAGCGGACTAATATTGCAAGATTACAAAGTGATCCAATGTTTCGGATAGTCTTAAAAAAAAATTCCAAGATTTTTAAAGATCATTTTTTTTAAAATTACAATTTGTTTTGTTGGGAAACGAAATTTTTTCTGTTTTGTAATTATGTACTTTGGAAATTTTTATTGTTTTGTAATTATGTGCTTTAAAAATGATCGTTGTTTCGTGATTATGTACTTTAGAATTTTTCATTGTGCCTTCAGGCACGGGCATACCCTAGGTTTGAGTAATTTGCATTGAAGAATTTGCTGAATGAATTTGGGCTCTTTGAATATTGTTTGATTGGTTGACATCCCTAAAGCAGGGTAGATAGTTCAATAAATAAAGAAGAATATGTCCAATTTTTTTAAAAAAATTGATACTTTGTTTAGTTGAGGCACAATGTGAATTCAGTTGATGAATATTGTATATTTCATGTTATACGTGAGTTTTTTTAATGAATATAGATTAATTCAATATTGTTGGACTATGCGTTATTTGTTAAGCAGGGTTGATAGTCCTATAAACATAGGAAATTATGACTAATTTTTTTAAAATTACACTTTATTTTGTTGGGGAATGAAATTTTTTTCGTTTTGCAATTACGTACCTTGAATTTTTTTGTCATTTTACAATTACGTACTTTGAACATTTTCGCCGTGCCTTCAGGCACGAGCATTTCCCTAGTATATATATATATCACAGCTGTTTTTTAAACCTAAAAATCGAGCCCCCAAAATCGATTAAACCCGAAAATCGATTAGATAAAGATCTGAAAAATTGATTAAACCCAAAAATCGAACCAAACAATCGATTTGACAAAGATCTTAACAATCGATTAGACAAAGATCTGATATATATATATATATATATATATATATATATATATAAAGAGAGAGAGAGAGAGAGAGGGATACCCTGTAAAAGATGGAGCAGTGGTGACTGGAGGGGCGGAGCGACGGTGACGGTGGTGGCCGGTGGGGCGCCAGACTTTGATCGCGACGGAGAGGGAGGCGGAGAGGTTTCATAAAGGAGGGTTCGTGTGTTTGTTTTTGACTAAAAGTGTTTCGGAAATAAGGGTTTGGAAATTAAATCTTATTTGATAGAAAGATAAAATACATTTGGCATCACAATTTTTGTTGTTGCCAAGAATCTTCTATTTTTCTCAACACACTCTTGTGTTGCCAAAAGTCACCATATATTTGGCAACAAACAATTATGATGCTAAAAGCTAATATTCTCCCCCCTTTTATTTTGGTACCTTCCCGCTTAAAATTTTAACCTTTGGCAACAAAATTTATTTTATGCTGCCAAAAGTACCTTCTAAAATAGTCTTTTGGCAACATAAATAAGATTTTGTTGCCAAAAGAGTATCTTTGGCAACAAAAATAGCTTGTGTTGTTAAATATTGTTACTAATGGTGTAAATTCTTGTAGTGGAAATACCCGATTGCCTTCTTCGCGAACTAGACGAACATCATTCCTGGAAGAATCTCATTCTAGACGCACCGATTCATATCGTACTAAGAGATCCAATGATCCTTCTTATCATCCTAGAAGGACTTCTTCGGTACGAGCTACAGACACTCAATAAAACGTCACTCTATCTCCAGAAAGGACCACTGCTCTTGAAATATTGAGTAGAGTCTCTCCCTTTGATCGTTTGGGTCCTAGGAGGAATAAAAGTCCCCCTAGGATGGTGTCGAGGAACTCTCAACGATCCTCTAATTTAAAGGAAGGTTCTGCCCAATCCCGTCCAACTGCTCGTCGTGAAAGATCCCAGGAAGAAAATTCAACACGATCAGTTACTCGAACCAACAGGTCCGAGGAGGGAAATGATGCATGGAAAGGCTCTATTCAGAGGTTGGAGGATAGACTAGGGGAAATGGCTAAGGCCAAAAATCCTCTACAAAGAACTTTTGTCCAAGGGACACCTTTTATCCAAGAAATTGTGGATTTTTCCACACCATCAAAGTTCATAGCACCTGTTATGACTCCTAAATATGATGGAAAAATTAAACCTGTCCTTTCTATAGAACAATACCAAGCTGCTGCCGATATCTATGACGTGCCAGATGAGATGAGATGCAGGGCATTCTCGGGAACTCTTACCGGATCTGTGCAAATATGGTACAATAATCTTCCTCGGGGGAAGATTGTAACTTTCTTTCAATTGGCCGAACTCTTTATTGGAAACTTCTGTTTTGGAGCAAAACCAGTTAAACGAGTAGCACACTTGTTAAGTGTTAGACAAAAAGCAAGTGAGAGTACCAGGGATTACATAACTCGTTTCAATAACGAGAAGCTCGAAGTTATTGATTACGAGGAAAAGACAATAATTACTGCTTTGATGAGTGGACTATTGCCAAATAAATTGTACTACACTTTGGCCAAAGATCCACCTAGGACCATGTTAGAATTAATGGCCAAAGCAGCCAAAATCATGAATGCCGAGGAAGCTATGGCTGCAAAGAAGAACATGGACACTAAGGAGAACAAAGTTGAGGCCGAGAAGATTGAGAAGAAGGATCAGAAGAATAATGGTGGTAACAAGTTGTCAAAAGCAAAGAAAGCATTGGAACAGTTGAAGAAATTTGGAAACTATACTCCTTTGAAGGTAGACATAAACCACGTTTTGGAAGAAATCAAAAATAGCGAGGAGTTAAACTGGCCTGAAAAAATAAAGACATATCCTGACAAGAGGGATAAATCCAAATATTGCGAGTTCCATAAGGATCATGATCATACGACCAAAAACTGTATAGATCTCCAGAATGAAATTGAAGAGCTCATCAGGCGAGGAAAATTGAACAAGTATCTGGATCACCGAAATGGTGGAAAGAGCAACGACCGAGCAAGGCAGAGATCTAGATCTCCTCGACGAACAAAAGAAGATAAGAAGAGAAATCATGAAAAAGACCTGGATGAAGATCAAGACGACCCCGATCTCCCCAAAAGACCAAAACAGCCAGAACGTGATGTATTTTCTATCCGTTTGGATCATTTGATTGTAATGTTATTACAGGTGGAGATGCAAGAGGTGGAGACCTTACTGCAGAGAGGAAAGCTTACCTCAATGAGGCTCAAGCTTGTTCATATATTCAAATGATAAATCTAGCTGAGGATGATCACCCGAGGAAGGTGAATAAAGATAAACTGGTCATCGCTTTCTCTAAGAATGACCTCGCAGGTGTGCAATATCCTCATGATGACCCATTGGTGATCAAAATGAGGATGAAGGAAGTAGTGATTTCGCGAGTCTTTATGGATAATGGCAGCTCGACAGATATTATGTTCTACCCATGTTTTGATAGTTTGAACGTAAATCTATCCTAGTTGGAGCCATATCACCGGCCCCTCTTCAGTTTTACTGGCGAGAAAGTTTTTCCACTTGGGACGATCAAGTTGGATATGTTCATCGGTACATGTCCTGCTTGTCGAATAGAAAGAGTGCACTTTTTCGTGATGGATAAAAATGTTCAATCAGCTTACAATATTATCATGGGAAGGGTAGGTTTGAAGAAGTTCGAAGAAGTACCATCTACTGTACATCAATGCCTAAAATTTCCAACCAACTTTGGAGTAGGAATTGTGAAGGGTGACCAAAAAGTAGCTCGGGAATGATACTATTCGTCTGCTGAGCAAGAAGAGCATGAAGAATCTAGAAACAAGACTACTACTTATCAGGTTGATGAGATAGAAGATGCAGAGATTGAGACTTTAGACCCAAGAGATGATTCTCAGCTCGTTAAGGGTCAGGTCATGGAGGCTACTGAAAATATTGTTCTGAACGACGAGCAAATGGAACGAACAACTCAAATTGGTGCTTCACTAGATGTGTCAATAAAACAAGAGCTGATAGAGTTTCTAAAAAGCAGAAAACAAACTTTTGCATGGAGCTACGAGGACATGCCAGGGATAGACCAAATTTCCTATGTCACGAGCTTAATGTGAATAAGGAGATCAAGCCAGTAAAATAAAGAAGAAGAGTGTTCAGCCCCGAAAAGAACCAAGCTATACAAGAAGAAATCGAGAAGCTCCAAAAAGCCTGTTTTATTGAGGATGTCAAATATCCTGATTGGCTAGCTAATGTGGTGATGGTGAAGAAGAAAAATAACAAATGGAGGATGTGTGTAGACTTCACCGATCTCAATAAGGAATGCCCAAAGGATCATTTTCCTCTGCCCCGAATCGATCAACTGGTGCATGCTACCTCGGGGCATGAATTGCTGAGTTTTATGGATGCTTACTCTAGTTACAATCAGATTAAGATGAAGCCTGAGGACAGGGAGAGTACCTCTTTTATTACCCCTAGAGGAACTTATTGTTATAATGTTATGCCTTTTGGATTGAAAAATACAGGTGCAACATATCAGCGGCTGATGAACAAGGTGTTTGCAGAGCAAATCAGTTACAACATGGAAGTTTATGTTGATGATATGCTAACGAAGAGAAAGAAAGATGTTGATCATGTAATTGACTTAGGCCAGACCTTTGATCAACTAGATAAATATCAAATGAAGTTGAACCCTACCAAATGCATATTCGGAGTACGAGAAGGCATGTTCCTCGGGTATATTGTCAACCAACGAGGAATTGAGGCAAATTCTGACAAGATCAAAGCTCTATTGGGGATGCAATCTCCGACGACAAAGAAGGAAGTGCAGAGTCTCATAGGGCGAGTTGCATCACTTAATAGATTTGTATCACGAGCAACTGATAGATGTCTACCATTCTTCAAAATACTCCAAAAGACTTTTGAATGGAATAATGAATGCGAGAAGGCCTTTTAAGAGTTGAAGAAATACCTGGGAGCACCTCCATTGTTATTCAGACCAGTGACGGGAGAAAGACTATACATGTATCAGGCAATCTCAGAAAATGCAGTAAGCTCGACGTTGATAAGGGTGGAGGATGGAGAGTAAAAACTAATTTATTACACTAGCAAGGCCTTCCGAGGAGCAAAGATCAGATATCTAAGACTGGAAAAGTTGGCATTAGCGTTGATCGAAGCGAGTAGAAGAATGAAGCCATACTTCCAAGCTCATACCATAGTTGTGTATACCGATATGACGTTGAGGCAAAATCTTCATAAACTAGAGAAATCAGGGAAATTGATGTACTGGGCAGTAGAACTTGGTGAATATGACATAGTTTTTGAGCCTAGATCGTTGCTTAAAGGGTAAGCAGTAGCAGATTTCATCGCATAATTCACTTATCCTGACACCTTCGTGGAGCAAAAGCTGAATATCGACCAATTTGTGGATATTACAAGATCATCAAATTTAAACTTCGACCAACTTAAGTCGGTTGACAATCAAGAGGAGATGGTCGACGAGCAGTAAGAAGTGGCATTGGAGGATATAAAAAAACAACAAATATTCCACAGCCTGTACTACAAGAAACTGAGGTTTAAAGTTGCTCGTTATGTAATAACTAATGGCATTTTATATAGACGAGGAATTATAGCAGGTTTGTAAAGATGTGTGCATCCCTCCGAAGTGAAAGATTTGATTGAAGAGGTCCATGAAGGGTCATGTGGAGCTCATGTAGCAGGTCAGACGCTTTTGCAAAGATTAATGACCCAGGGATATTATTGGCCGACGATGAGGGCTGATTGTATAGCCTATGCCAAAAAATGTGATAAATATCAACGCTTCTCCTCTATCTGAAGAACTCCCCAAGCATTGATAACACCCATTACTTCCCCTAGGCCATTTTCCATGTGGGGAATAGACTTGGTCGGGACACTCCCAACGACCAGAGGAAGGTTCAAGTACCTCGTAGTCGCTGTGGATTATTTTACTAAATAGGTAGAAGCTGAACCTCTTATTAATATGACTTATGATAGGGTATATCAATTTATTTGGAAGAATATCATTTGTATATATGGTCTTCCCCATGCATTCATTACTGATCATGGAACCCAATTTGATAACGAGGAGTTTGCTGCATATTTTCATCAGTCAAACATATTAAAAACCCACTCTGCACCAGGCCATCCCCAGAGCAATGGACAAACTGAGGTGACGAACAAAACGCTACTGAATGGTTTGAAAAAATGACTGGACGATGCAAAGGCAAATTGGATTAACGAGCTACATTCTGTGCTGTGGGCTTATCATACTACACCACGAGCAGCAATAGGAGAATCTCCACACATGCTGGCATTTGGAAGTGAAGCTGTTATACCTGCCGAGCTGGGCCTCCCCACACACAGAGTGCTGAATTTTAATTCTCCTATCAGTGACTTGATGAGAAGATTAGACTTGGATATGCTCGAGGAAGTTAGAGAAGAAGCAGCAATCAGGAATGCTGCATACCAACAACGAACAGCTTTATTTTTCAACAAAGGGTAAAAAAGTGTGATTTGAAGGAAGGAGACTACGTGCTAAAGAAAGTAATTCAAAAGCAAAATAAATTGGAAGCTAACTAGCATGGACCCTACAGAGTAACAAAAGTTATTCGTCCAGGAACCTACAGGATTGAAACCTTGGAGGGGGGGGAATTTAAGAATGCATGGAATGCAGAACATCTACGCAAGTATTATCAGTAGTTGGGATTCCTATGTAAATGAAGTTTTCTTCAGTATGAATAAAGTGTTGAAATTTTTATCCAATTCTCTCCTTTTGATGAAATTTTTTCGGAGTATTAGTGATACACACTACGCATCAAGTTCAAGAACAAAAATCCACCAACTACGGTTGGTCGGTCCACCAACTACGGTTGGTCGGTAAAATAAAACCCCCAACTACGGTTGGTATGTCCACCAACTACGGTTGGTCGGTAAAATAAAAACCCCAACTACGGTTGGTCGGTCCACTAACTACGGTTGGTCGATAAAATAAAATCCCCCAACTACGGTTGGTCGGTCCACCAACTACGGTTGGTCGGTAAAATAAAATCCACCAACTACGGTTGGTTGGGAATAAAAATCCACCAACTCCGGTTGGTCGAAAATAATTATTTAAGCAATATCATGGGATGGAAGTCGTTTCATGGCTTATAATTAAAAAGTGATTAGTCACTATAATCAAAAAATAAAACAGAATTTCTTTACTTATGGCATATCAAATTACCACCAGCTCTAAGTTAGTCGGGAAACAAAATATCACCAACTCTGGTTAATCGTCAAATAATTATCACAAACTCAGAATGGTCAACAATAAATTTTCACCAACTCCAGTTGGTCGGCAATTTAAAATAACACAGTAAATTTTTGTTTTCTTACAAGACATACATACACATTCATCAGAGAATAAAATAGATATTTTATAAAATAATGACAAAAGACAAATGATGTGAGAAATGTATTTCATTACCAAAAATTTTCATTCAAATCGAGAAGGATTACATATGCTATGGAAAGTAGAAATCATTACATAAATATCCTATTCTATTGGCTTTTTCCCTTCTGCCTTTGAAATAGGATCTACTCTAGCAGGAGGATCATTTAAGGCGTAAGGAGAATTTATGAAGTTCAGATCTCTAAGCATCCTGACATTCATTACTAACGGTCGATCAAGTAAGTGCTCCGGGTGAGATATCTCAAAATTAGAATGAAGAATATAGTCGCCAAGATACTTTGAGATCAGGCACTGAGGAATTGCCCGGGCAGGAATCCAACTCATGTCAAGCTTAAATGGAGGCACTGGCAAATCAAGCAACCCAGAATCATAATAGTCCCACAAATAGTGACCTTGTTCCAATTGTAGAACACCCAGGGCATTCAGCCATCATTTCTTGTACCCCTCGTTGTTTGACTGCTGGATCCGATCATCAAGGTGGTAGAGGGCTTCATTGTATCCAACCATCCAAAACTCTCTGGGATGTTTATGAAACTGATAGGTCAACCTCTCCAGTTGCTCGTGGAGGTTCTTTACTAAAAGTTCTTTATTCTCCAAGGCAGAGCTTTGTGCAGAGAGTTGCTCATCGAGGTTCAGAATCTTCTTGGACATCTCTGACGAAGCCTGATTCTTCGCCACCAACTAGAATGCTTGATTCTCTAAAGTTACTTGAGTTCTTGCCTCTTCAACAGTAACCCGAGCAGCTCTTACTCGTCCTCGAGAAGCTCTTGCTCGTCCGCGAGCAGATGTAGAGGGTCCAATCCTCTTTAAAGTTTCCAATTCGTCTCTCAAATTGGCATTTTCGACCTCCAAGAAAGAGAAACCTTCGTCATTGACAGGGGCCAAGTCTCCCGAGGTAGATGCTGCAGATTTCAATTGGGATATCTCTCCTCGTAAGTTATTATTTTCCTGCTCCAGCATTTTTGCGATCTGCCTACGCTCTTCAACCTTGGTCTTCAAAGTCCTCTCCTTCTTATCATAAGCAGCGATGAACTTATCATATCCTTTGTCAGCATTTAGTTGCTGATACTTTTTCTTGTACCCCTGATGCAAAAGGGCAGAAGATTCCTTATATTATTGTTGAAGTTCCTCGATGATACCCCATAGATCTTCAATCATCTCATAATGTGCCACATTGTTGGCAACTTCTCGATCAAGCAGACATTTTAGATATTAGTAGGCCTCGACTGCTCGTTCAGAAGTGTCTGGACCAAGGATGTCGATGATTTGAGCTTCATTCAAGTCAGCATGGCTAGCCTTGAAGTAGTCATTGCATTTTTTCGTCAATTCTGTATCGTGGGCTGACAAGAGATCCATTCTAGCCATAAACTAGTAAAGAAAAGAGACAGAAAGAATCAATAAAGATGCAAACAGAGCAAGTAGAAGAAAAAATCAATATGAACAGCCGAAAGTTCGAATGTTATTATATCACAAAGAGAAGTATATAGCCCAAAATTACATTTAACAAAAAAGCAAAGAGAAAGTTCCGAACAACTCTACACCTTCTCCTTGTTTCGTAAGACTTCCTCGGGAGGCTTGGACGAAGAGGTAGGTTGCTCGGGGGGCATAAAAATTTGCTCGGAAGATATTGGCAGTTGGTCGACTAAGGTCCTAGTAGATTTAAGCTGCTCGGCTGAAGTATTGGTGGGATGGAGTTGCTCGTAGAAAGTTTGAACAACTAGAACAGGAGGAATCTGATCCCCAATCATCAAGGAGGATTCCTCAGAGGCAGCTTCATCCTCTTCTTCTTCTCCAGGAGAGGGAGGAGGACCATGAACATGTCGCTGGAACAAGTCTGAAGTCTCAGTGACCTTTAGCTCCTGCAGAACTGCAACCCATCCATCTCTGAAGTATTTAACAGTAGCGAACTCCATCTGAGAAGACATAGTAGCTAGGCCTTTGTTCCATCCCTTGTCCCAGCCAGTGCTAAAGGACTTTTTAACTGCAAGTTTTCTCTTTGCCTTCTCTGAGGAAATCCTCTCAGTATGAAGTTCCTCGGCAGCCTTCATCTTCCCTTCTATCTCCAGCCTTTGACGATCAACATCACGAAGTTTAACAACTTCCTCTTCAGTTTTCTTAAGCTTGTTCTCAAGATCTTTAGTGTTATTGAGTTTCTCCTCAAGCTCATTATTTTTCTTCTCAAATTCTTTCACTTTCCTCTCCAACTCCTGGGAGGCCTCCACAGCTCGGTCTTTTTCTTGCTCGATGGACTTGAATCGTGTCTCCCAGGCCTCCTTATCTTCGTCATATTTTTGACGAGAATCCTTTAAGGACTGAGTCAGTCCTACAAAAGCTTCCTCCACACCTATCGAGGAGCTCGAAGATTTAATAGCTTCATCCTTTTACAGAATAGTGTTGAAACAGGTTACCAGCTGGAAAAAGAAAATAATTGTAAGTCAGTGCAAGGACATAACATTGAAAAATGAAAGTTTAAATTAGTAATACTTACTGAGGAAATATATTGAGCTGCCAAGGTGGTAACCCTATCCCGAGAAAGAATGTCCTCAACACCTTGGATCTCTGGAATAATCCAAGACTTCACCGAGCTCATAGCAGAGCTCGGAGGAACAAAGGTGGGAATACCACCTTCAACATTTAAAGATTGAGACACTGCTTCAACTGGTCTCTCAAGAGAGCTTTTCTTTAACCTCCTCGTAGGAGAAGGAACATTCTCAACCAAGGATGTTGTCTTAGTCGGTTATATAACGATAACCTCGCTTGGAGGAGAAACAGCTACAACCTTGCTCGGAGCCACGGGGGGCTTCTCGACAATCTGCTTAGCAGCAGCAGGAGGGGATGCATCAATATTTCTCGTCCCTTCTTCTGGGACATTTGGCTTATTTTTCTTTGCCTCTCCAGCAGTAGAGGAAGACTTATCAAAGAAGGCAGGAGCTCTTCTTCTCTTCATTCTGTCACTCAGAGGAATATTTGATTCAGGGGAGGAACCTTCAGAAGCTGGTATTGGGCAATGTCACCTACCACTGGACGAACAGTAAAAGACGAAGTGTAGCTCTTGTACTGTAAGAAGTACGAGGTCAATCTGATATGTTCGTCAGCAATGGTTTGGTGCAAACTCCAGATAAGTTTCAAGCGTCTCAAATTAACATCAGTTTCTTTGGGGGACTTTCTTTTGCTGTCAACTATAAATAAATAAAAATTAAAATGTCAATGACACATTTTATCAAACACAAAGAAAACACAATTTTAAAAATAAAAACAACCTATCCCATTGCCATAGGGAGGGCATCTAGGACCCTGATACACATCATTTCCATTTAATGGAGCATGTTGCCAATTTTTCATAACAACCCCATGCTCGAAGTAATCCCTGTTGGCATCTGGGAGATTGACAACTAAAGCCCTATTTAAAAACCTAGTTTTTAAATAAAAAGTACTATCGCTGACAACCCATCTATAACAAAACATAATTTATGGAATTCCTAAACGGTTTCCATGAATTTGATTTAACATATGAACTCCATTAACTATTCTCCAAGTGTTTGGCACTATTTTTGCAGGAACAACATCAAAAAACTGACAGAACTCCAAACATTAAGGATTTGGAGGAAAAGAAAAGCCTCATTCGGCCACAAAGAGACTAGGGAACCAATGTCCCTTAGCCAGACGAAAATAGTCAGAAGGTTCAGAAAGTTCTTCCAAAGTAACCCATGAAGGAATAGAAAAATCAGATCGAAACTTATCAAGCGACTCAACAAGGTAAACCATGATGAACAAAGAAAATAAAAGATAAGGAAGAAGTTCTTATAGGAAAAGGGTGGATCAGTTAACAACGAACAATGGAAGAAATGAACGCACAAGATAGAGAGGAAGTAAAGAAGTTCTAAGATGCAGATTTGAAAAAGTAAAAGACGATCGAATTTTCTGAAGTGTTTAAATACTTTACCTCGGGAATAGAGAAAAATAATGATTACCAGGATGGACGATTGCATATCCGGCGGCTAAAAAGAAGAAAATGGCACAAAAAACGAAGCAGTTATGGAAATTCAAAATATAAAGACTGATACTGTGCATTTATAAAGGAGTTGTATACAACGAATTCTTTCCTAGAAACCATACAAATCGAAAATCTAAGCAGCATAATGTTTCATACTTTTCTTCAACATTAAACTACGAAACATTGGGGGCTTCTTTTGATACCAAATTTATTCTGCTGACGTGGACCAATTATGTGGAGACACGTGTCAATCTACATGGCACTCGCAAATATTTTTTGAACAACACATTGACTCCGAGGAACTCAACCTCCTCGACCAACTCAGGCACTCCGATGAACTCTATTGTAGCGAGCAACTCATGTATACCGAGCTACTTAGGCAGTCCGAGAAGCTTAGGTGGTCCGAGCTGTATCTCGTACAGAGCATTCATATCTGGATAATCAAGAGGATGAATGCGCATTAAATGCTCATTATTATCACACAGACGCACACGCCTATTAGACAGCTATGTATTATTCTTTCATTTGTACTGCCTCAAGGATATAAATACATTGTAACCTCCTCATTAGCAGGGGACTCGGAATTTCTTAGTAAACCCATTATCGAGAATTCTGCAAACAGTCAGCAATAACACAAACAGTGGACGTAGGCCATTCTTTCAAGGCTGAACCACTTTAAAAATCTTTTGTCTTGTTTATTTTTATCTGTGATTAAAGAATTAGGTCAAATCTAGTTTTTTACACCAACAACAATGTCTTGTGAAACTTAACCTTTAAGTTCAAATGCCCATTTTCACACCTTATTGTAATTTTTTTACCAACCATGCACAATTGTAAACTTGCATTTTATATATTTTGCGAAAAATGCATCTTTGTACTCTCGCTTTATAAATATGAGTTTTCACCCCATAAAATCCAACTCTTTTAATTAGAGTCTTTTAGTTTGAAAAATTTACTCATACGTAACTTTTCATAAAATGACACTTTCGCACTAAAACATCACTTTTGTAATTTAAAGACTTATATTTCTAACTTTACTATCATTTTACGTGTTCACATTACTTCACTTAAAACCAAGTTCCTAAAACAGTACTTGTGTTTGCAAAGAAAACTACTAAATCCACACTTTTCATAAAATGACACTTCTGGCCTAAAAACTACACTTTTAACATTTCAAGACTTATTCTTACAAATTTATAACTTATCATTTTTGACCTTGTATCTTTGTCATTTTATGTGTAAATATTTATACATTTTATGTTTCAACCTCAAGACTTCACTATTTTCACTTTTAGTCACTTAAACTTTATACTTCTTAAAATTTCTTCACATAAAGTAGAATCATTTTATGTGACTAATATGCTGATTTTTTCAGCATCATTATTTCATATACAAAGGCTTGTTTAAATGTATTTTCAAAATGATAAACCCACTTCCCATAACTTTATATGGTTTTTTTCATGAATGAAATAGTTTACACCAAATAAACCCATATATGCATCCTACATTTCTTCATATAGTTCAACATAACATTTGAAATAAAATTACTAGTTTAAACATTATTTTCACAAGGAATAACTTCCTTAAACATTATGAGATTTTAACTTAATTTCAACTTCAATTTTTAACCATTTTTATCACATATTTCTCAACATATATTCATATATAGTGATGATAAGCACAAGTAGTTATATAAATCATCCATAGGTATACATATAACTAGCATGCTTGATTTTAAACTTGAAAACAGTGTAGATTCCTTACCTCTTGAAGATATTAATCCTTTGACTAAGAAGTAGAAATAAATATAGCTCCAAGCTTATGGCAAGCTTTCTTCTCCAAATAAACACCTTCAACACTCTCCTCAACGCCTAATAGTTGAGGGGTGGAATGGTGGTATTGCAAGCTTGATATATGAAAATGTTTATGGGGACTTAAGCTACTGTAATGTATGAGGAAGGAGACTCAAGAGACTTGGTTCCAGGGTTGTTTTTCTTCAGTAGAAATGAGGTGAGTTGTGAGGACAAAGCCCCTCACCCCTCTCTCTTTTAATATTTTAAGATACATGCAAATGGTTTTCCATCCCTCAATGATCAAACCACCATGCTAGATGGGGTGGGGAGTCTGATAACAAGGGATTAAAGGAAGGGGGGGGAGGGTGTAGGTTCCCTTTTACCTCATATCCTTTCCCATGTTAATAACTAAAAAGGCGAAGAATCAACAGTTGTCGAATCCATTCACACCTGACATGTATGAATTTTTATCCTAATAAATTATTATTATTTTAAATCCTATATTTATTAATGACATTATAACATAATTTTAAGCGTGATTATATAAATTTATGTCTTATATTTTTGTTTAATTTTATTTAAAAGCGTAGCTTATTTTAACACACATAACATAGTATGCGACACTTTTTGGATTTCTCTTCTTAATTTTTACTACAAGATTATTCTATTTAAATTAATTCCATAATTTCTTATATCGAGATTTTTATTCATTTATAAAAATTCATGCGTTACAATTGCTGAATGCAATGAAATTGTATATACATCATTTATCCATTTTCTTTTTTTGGCATTCTACTTGCAATATTAATGCACAAGTTTAGATTTGTATACAATGATGTAGCTATTCTTTTCATATAACTTGTGGTTTTATTTTGATCTTAAGTTAGTAAAAATTATTGTGGTTATTTTATTTGCAGGTTTGCATCATAAGATCGATGTGAACCATGATATCTCACAAAGTTTTGTATAGTTTCTCTAGGAACTCTTTTTAAAAAGGGTAATTTTGACTTCGTCCTCTGAGTTAATGCCATAATTAGTCATAACCTTATGATTAAACTTACCCTTTGTTAAAAAATCTTTTAACACCTTTAACTAAAGCTGGTAAATAAAAGTTAGACTTAACCCTTTGGTATTTAGAGACAATGTTACCCTTTAATTCATCTCCCTTTTTCATCTTATTATCCAAACTCATACCTTAATTTCTTCATACAAACTCTAAATCCAAATCAATAAAAAAAATTAAACATAAATGCCCATATAAAAGTAGCCAAGTTACCACTATCCGCCACCTATGACAGCTCAACCTCCACTCCCAATGTAAAACCATGTTGACCTTTATGCACCTTCATTTAACCTTTAAACCATACATTAAATCTTCTACTGCAACGACCAAACCCCATAAACCCATCCTTCAAAAAATGTAAATACAAGACCTACCAACCATTTCCCCTCCTCCCCAAACCACTATAATCATAATAATTGACAAGAAGCTATACACTCCCAATCGTAATCCCCTATGACTCCTAGGGTTTTGATTAAGAAAAAAAATACTAGAAAAATCGAAGATGATAGGAGCCAAATCGACCAAACCTACTATAATTTTTAGTTTATCCTTCAAAAGTATCGATGATTAAAAGGAATCTATTTCATCAAAAATCCATTAATGGCTAGAGGCATTGATTTTGTCATGATCTACATTCGAAGAAGATGAAGGAGATTTTCGTGTTGCTCACTACCCCACCATGATTTGAATAATTGATTTGTGTTTTGTAAGTGTCATTGATTTAGGTTTAGGGTTTGTATGAAGAAATTAGGGTTTGAGTTTGGATAAAAAGATCAAGGTGGAAGATGAATTAAAAATTACTATTATTTTTAAATTCATTTGAATCTGAATTAGAATTATCATTCTGAATTTGAAAATTTTATTTCTTTTCATGTATGAATGAAGCTCAGAATGAATGTATTTAGATAGACTCAAAATTTAAATTCAAAGGTAATTTTACATCTTAACCATTCAGAGATAATTATATCAGTTAACCTAGTAGTTTCTTAAAAAAATAAACAGTAATTGGTACTTTTTAAGTATGAATGGTTCGAATTTATACATAAGACATAAAAATAAGCAATAAGTATTAAAAGATTGTCTAAGATAAGAAAACGTAAGGTAAATATACATTTTTCTAAATGAAGATTATGTTAAGAGAAATAGGGCACGTAGAGAATGTTAAAGAGTGAAAGAGTTTCTCATTAATATGTGCAACAATAATAGGGGGTCACCCCTTATTTATAGTACAAGTTAGTAGAGTCCTAATAGGAGTGGACATACACCTAACTAGGACAAATATAAATATTTATAACGCCCCCCTTGGATGTATACCATTCCCACCACTCAATGGTTATTGCCTCATTAAAACCTTGCTATGTAAAACCCACTGGGAAACCCCAAAGTGAAGGAAAAAGAGTATAAATTTTGTGACCATTGAATCGTTATTGAACGTGCTCAATGTTGCTTCATTAAAAATTTAATTAGAAAAACTCAATGGGATAAAATATAGACAAATGAAAAAGATTACAACTCACATATATCCCAAATAACATGTTCTCGTTCCCTACCACTGATAAGATGTTCCCCTTTAGTGATATGTTTAATTTGTTTACTGGTGTAGTTGATGAATTCCAATATCTTACATAAACTTTTGAAATGTTGCCTTAGGTAGTGACTTTTTGAAATTATGAGTTAGGTTGTCACTTTAACAAACTTGTATGACTTCAATCTCATTTTTCTTCCAAACATTGTGAGTGGAGGAAAACTTTGGTTAAATGTGCCTAGTTTTGTCTCCTTTAATGAATCATTCTTTATTTTGTGTTATATATGTTGCATTGTCTTCATAAATGACACTTGGAACATCTGTAATGGAACATAATTGACAAGAACTAAGAATATATTGAATTAAAAATATCATCCATACACATTCACGATTAGCCTTATGAAGAGCTCATTAGAAAAGGTATCTACTAATGTTTGTTTAATAGAACACCAAGAAATTTTAGCACTTACCACTAAGAAATACATAACTTGTCTGAGATCGACACTTATTAGGATCAGAGAGATATCCATAACTGTATAACCAACTAACCTAGAACCATTGGAATTATAAGAATAAAATAAACTCGTGTCAGTAGTTCCACATAGATATCTTAGGATGTGCTTGAGACTGGATCGATGCCTTTTGGCTGGTTCAAAATTATATCTAGCAAGTAGATTTATAAAGAGTGAGATATCAAACCTAATGCTTTTTGTTAAGTACAATAATGCACCAATTGCACTTAAATATGGTACTCATGGACCTAATATTTCCTCATCTTCATTTTTAGGACGGTATGGATATTTCTTTATGTCAAAAGACCAGATAACCATGAGAGTACTTAGTGGATGCGCTTTATCCATACTAAAGCATTGTAATATCTTTTTAGTATAATTATACTGATGGAATAAAATCCCACAATCAATATGCAAGCAGAGACATAATTTAGTTTTCCCAAGGTTTTTCATCTCAAACTCCTTATTTGAATAGTCAGTTCTTTTGGAGTCCTGATTGAATCAAGGCCATCCACATAAAATTCTACTACATCATACCCTTTTAAGGATTTCTTTACAAAGACACAAGGGAAAATTGGATAGTTTTCATACCCTTCATTATACAAATATTAACTAAGCTGATTGTACCATAATCTTTCAGATTGCTTTAAACCTTACAATGAATGTCTTGGTCGGATTGACTATCGACTCCTTGGATTTGCTGTAGGCAAAGGAAATCCTTCAGGGATTTTCATATATAATTTTATTTCTAAGTCCCTGTACAAATAAGCGTTCACAATATCCATGAGTCTCATATATATATTTTTAAAATCCACTAAGATAATCGTATATCTGAAAGTTATACCATGCATAATGGGGGAGTACATTTCCTCAAAATCAATCCCACATTTCTGTAGGAAACCTTATGCCACAAGTCATGCCTTATATATAGTGATTTCATTCTTTTTAATTTCTTTTTCTTACAAACACCAACCAATAACCTACAGGGTTAAAACCTTTTGGGGTTGGTACCATGGATCCTATGTCCATCCCCTCCGATCCCCGCCGCGGAGAGAAGAGGAATCCTTCGGGTCCTGCGCGTTCCCTCTCGGGAGAGCGCTTCGACCGGGGTCGATTTTGGGAGGTGTGAAAAATGTAGAGAGATTCAGAGTCGCCAGTCTATTTTACTGAAAATCGACAAAAGAAAAAGAGGAAGCCACCCCGAAGGATGGCATCCAAAGACTTACTGGTGCATGAGAAACCAAAATGATTCGAAAATGGTTCGGAGGCTTAGTTACGAAATGGGAAGGTGTTAGGCACCCATTCCACCTTTTCGGTCTCTCATGGATATTTGCTATTTTCCTTTATGTCCCCCCCCCCCCCCCGGTGAGATGTGTGCATGTGTATATATAGAATGGAGGTAGTAATCCTCAGCTTGTATCATGGACAAGATAAAGCGAGTCATCCATAGGAAGATTATAAAAGTAATATTAGAAAAATAAGATTTACGCAGTTACCCCAACTTTGATCTCTATAAGGGAACGATAACGCACATGGAGTAATGTGTCACTAAGACTAAGGATATATATAAGAAAAATGGATTTAGAGAAAATAGGCAATGAGAAAAAAAGTGAGAGAAAGGACTCGAGTCTCGGGTTTTACCCCGAGACGCCTACGTAGCCTATAAAGGCATCAAAGTCCACGTAGTTCGCATACAAAGCAAAGGGGTGGGGTTTATCCCATAAATCCAAATGTGGGATCTCTTATTTGTAAGTATGTGTGTGTGTGTAGAAAAGGTGTTTTAGTAGTGAGAAAAATGTGGAAAAAAGTGTGAGAATCCCTATTTGGAATTTATGAGCAAACCCTCTTTTTCTTGTTTTTTGGGTTTTTATTTATATGAAAATAAGAGATGTGCAATAATACTAGGTAAAAAGGTATATTAGGATGTGTGAGATGAGATGATAAAAAGTGCTAAATAATAAAAAACAAGTTATTGAGAATTTAAGAGAATTCAAGAGAAAGTTGAGGAAGTTGGACCTTCTTGAAGATCTTGAGCTTGATTTTGGATATTGGAGAGCAGCCCTTGCACTTGGATGATGATGGAGAGTGGTTAATTCACCAAGTTTGATGAAAAATATGATGGAAAGTGGAGGTGAAAAAGAGATTTGAGAGTTGAAATCACGCTGCCTTCGAGAGAGGTTTCTGGGATTCTTTCAGAGAGATTTCTATTAGATCTGGGCTCCCTTTGCAAATGAGACCAAAGCCTCCTTTTATAGCCCCAGGGGACTGCCGATCGGCCTTGTCATGGCAATGCCTATCGGCAGGTGCCGATAGGCAGGATTTGGGACCTGCCATTTGGCAGTGTACCTCAGGCTTTTCCGGAAAATTGGCCGCCGAGGGCAAATCGTTGGTCAGAATGGTGAACGGGGAATACCGTTTGAAAGGTAATTCAGAGACCTTCGAAAGTCCTTTGGACATCTCCCGAGTTTGGGAGTTGACTTTGGGTCAAATATGGCTCGGAAGCGTTTGTCGATCCATTGGACGGGGAATCGTGCGGACACAAACGGATCGTTCGTCCGCATGGTAAGTTCGAATCGCACACGGGGCACACCGTTGAAAAGGTTAGGAGATGTACTTAGACATTCCAAAGAGTTTGACCCGATTTGGAGAGTTGACTTTGGTCAACCGAGCCCGGGAAGTGCTCGGTGGCTTCCCGGAGTCAAACGGATCGTTCGTCCGCATGGAAAGTCGTAATTGTGCACGGGATGGACCGTTGGAAAGGGTATTCAGTGACCTTCGAAGATTCATTCAGCCTCGGTTGAGCTGAAGAGTTGACATAGGTCAAATAGAGCCCGGGAGCGCCCAGTGGCCTCTAGGTCAGGTTTCGGACGCAAATATCGCGTTCGTCCTCATGATAAGTCAGAAACGTGCACGGGGCGGACCGTTGGAAAGGGTATTCAGTGCCCTTCAAAGATTCATTGATCCTCGGTTGAGACGAAGAGTTGACATAGGTCAAATAGAGCCCGGGAGCGCCCGGTGGCCTCTAGGTCAGGTTTCGGACGCAAATGGCGCGTTTGTCTTCATGGTAAGTCAAAAACGTGCACGGGGTGGACCGTTGGAAAGGGTATTCAGTGCCCTTAGAAGATTCATTGAGTCTCGATCAAGAGGAGGAGTTTGACTTTTGGGTCAAACTGAGCCGGGGGGTGCCCGATGGCTTCCAGGTCAGTACTCGGGACGTGACCTGGGTTTATAGTGATGAAGGGAGGTGCTAGGGACCTAAGGAGAGTTGAGGGGTAACAGAATGGGGTGTCTACAGATCTAAATAGACTACGTTTATTTAGGAACTCAAATTATTCCTTGATGGAAATTTCCCATTTTGGACAATCTTCTCTTTGTTAACATTCATTTATAGTACGTGGTTATGATCCATTATCATCGTTTCCCTTTGAAATTTTATAACTACGACATATGTAAATATGTCATTGATGATTTTTTTCTTTATTATCCCACATTTATCCCAAATATGTATAAAACACAGAGATATTATTATTATAATTAGGTACCTTTGCCGTTTCAGGGGCTTGTATAGTCACTTCAGGAACTTGTATATTTTCAGGTATAATAACATATTTAGAAGTTTTAGAGAAAGTGAATATTTTATTCATAACCTCTTCTAAAGTGTTATTAGGGAATGATTTTTCATTTGATTTCCGATTCGGGGAGCATAATCTTTTGAACCTATAGGTCTTCCACGCTTTTAGCACGCAACAGATTCATTTGTTGTTGGAATCAACATTTATCACGCTGGTATATCAATTATGGATGACACATTTGCAGTGGACACATGAGACTTGGTAACTTTTGTTGCATCATTAAATGCATTGGGTAATTGATTTGCAAGTTCTTGAAGATGTACATATTTCGTATTTCATGCTCACATTGAGTGGTATGGGGGGTTAGATGAGACAAAGTGAAAGTATTTTATGATAATTACCACCGTTCCACAAGAATGGACCATACTTCGGGTACATTCTTTCCTCTCCCTAACGATGAGAATAGTGTCTCATTAAAATGAAAATTCTCAAATCTAGCTGTAAACACATTATGTAAAGAATTATTAAGGGCAAATCATAATTAACATAGATTCCCAAAGGACGTTGGGGACCAATCTTGGTACGCCATAGTGGGGGGATGGGCACGTACACAGCACAATCAAATTTACACAAGTGTGATATATTTAGTTAACATCCTAGTACGATTCGAAACGGTGAAAATGGGTGATAAATAGTTGGCCTAAGCTTAATTAACTTAGCAGCATGTAGGATAACATGTCCCCAAAAAGATACTCGAAGTTTAGATTCATAAGTAAAGGTCATGCAATAAGTTGTAAAGGTTTAATTAAGGACTCTAATAAACCATTTTAGGCATGGACGTGGAGGATTGGGTGATCAATATTAATTCCATGTGATAAACAATAATCATAAAAAAATTAAGAATTAAATTCTATTGCATTATCTAAACGGATGGATTTAATGCGTTGATTAGGAAAATGTGCTTTAAGTCTAATGCTTTGAGCAAGTAGTTTTGCAAAGGCTAAATTTTGAGTAGATAACTAACAAACAAGTGACCAATAAGAGGATGCATTAATTAAAACCATAAAATTTCTAAAAAATCTACTAAAAAGGTGGATGGGCCCACAAATATCCCCTTGAATCCTTTGTAAAAAGGATGGTGACTCAGAAGCTACTTTGAAAAAATATGGCTCAGTGATTAATTTACGTTGAGAGCAAGGGGTGTAAAAATTATCATCGGGTAAGGTAAGTTGTTTATTTGTTAACGAACGCCCATGAGAGTTATTTACAATTTGACGTAACATGTTTGATCCAGGGTGATCCAAAAAGTCATGTCATAATATCAAAGTATTAGGGCCATTGAGCTCCGGGCTCATGACATTATGTGATTCTATAACTTTAATTGTTGTATGGTATAACACTGTGGATAATGCATGCAGTTTTTCTTGGGTGTACTTCGTGCTTCCAACACTAGAAGTAATGCAAATGAACTAATTGTCACCTTTATTACATGTGTCCATATCATACCCGTACATTCTTATATCCTTAAAACTCAACAAAAATTTTCTGGAATTACTTGAGTATATTGCATTACTAATGAATGAATGGGTACCATCAGGTAACACCACATGGGCTCTTCTGGAGCCTTCAATGAACTTAGCATGACCAATTGTAGTGGAAACATTAGTTGTATTATATACCAAGTTTGGGAAGAACTCACGATTTTTCAAAATATGTAGGTTGTTCCATTGTCTACCAGATAAGTATCATCGTTTGCTATTACTTCTGGATCCATACCTTTAAGATCAGTAAATAAAAATTGAAGTCCAATCCACCAATAATCACTGTAAAAAAAGAATAGGTATAACCAATCCATTCACTAATAACTTCTCTAGTAAAGACATAAAGGTAATGTAGAAACCTCATCCTACTACCCCTTAAATACCTCCTTAGATCCTAAATACTACTCCTCCCATCATAAGACCCTAGGTCCTAATCCAAACGCTGATCCAGAGGCCACCGGGTAGTTTTGAGCCCCTTTAAGCACGACCAACCCTCCAAACTGAGCGAAGCTCTTTGAAACCTCACAATGATCTGAATTCCCTTTCCAATGATCCATAACGTGTGTGAATCGATCTCAAGGTTCGCACGCACTCACCTTTTTACTCTAAGCCTTGATCTAGAGGTAATCGAATGATTTCGAGCCCCGTTTGGCCTCGGTTGAGTAAAGCTCATTGAATTTTAAATTTTATTTTCAACGGTCCATACCGTGCATGAATCGGCCTCACGATTCACGCGTACTTACCTTTTTACTCTTAACGCTGATTTAGAGGCTATCGAGAGCTTTTGAGCCTCGTTTTAACTCGTTCAACTCTCAGAACCAATCAAAGCTCATTGAAACCTCATGGGGCTCTGAATTCCCTTTCCAATGGTCCATGTCGTGTGCGAACCGACCTCACGATTCGCGCATACTTGCCTTTTTACTCCGAGAACCCACGTTTAAAGGCTATCGGGTGCTTTTGAGCCCCATTTGACTTTGGTCAACTCTCAAACCTGGGAGTAATTCAATGGATTCTTATAGGGTGCTAAATACCCTTTCTAACCGTCCCGTCAATATACAATTCGAACTTAGGGTTTGCATTTAATGCCTGTTTTTCCAAAAACGTCCATTCCGAACTACCTATAGGCACCCCAGACACCCTGCCTATTGGCATGGTGTACTTTCCTTGGCCAATAAGACACGGTCATACCGATAGGCAGGTCGGGGCCCATGCCGATCGGCACCACCTGAAATCCTAGTTTTTTACTATTTAAGGAGACCATGACTTCATTCCCAAGGGGAATGTTTGGACCCTTGAAGTCTCTCAATTAGTTTACAACTCGCAAGGAGACCAACGTATTAATTCCCCTAGAATTTAATACCCTTATTCATTTACAACTCGCTCAATTAGTAGTAGTTGTTTACTTTTCTTTCTAGTTTTAATATATCTTTATTTCATTTTTATATTCCAAAACTAATCTCACTTTTTATTATTTAGTAAACACAAATCTTATTTTCATAAAATCTAAAGAGTTAAAAAGAGGGTTTTCTTATAAACCCTAAATTAGAATTTCCTAATTTTTCACGCTCTCTACACTTGCACGCATTTTCTAAAAAACAAACTAAAGGAAGTTCTAACTTAGGATTTATGCGTATTATCGAATTACATCGACTTTGATGCCCTTTGGGCTATGTAGGCATCTCGAGTCAATCTTGGCATTCGAGTCCTATTTTCTCATTTATCTATTTTATGTTTCCTTGTGTTCATTAGTATTATTAATATGCGTACTCCTATGTATTAGTGTTCCCGCTCGATATACACATTCACTTCTTCACAGTGATCCGTGATTCGACGGACACTTAAATTATATTTTTTGACATTTCTTTTGCACACTCCTTAGAATGATTCCTCTCCGTCTCTCTCATGACGTGGGTCGAAGGATATCTGTCTCTCGTTATTCTAACCGTACATATATACATACGTATCATACTTTAGAGAAAATGATAATATTATCATAGCCCATGAGAGACCAAAAGGGCGGGATGGGTGCCTAACAACTTCTTGTTCCGTAACTTAGTTCTCGGACCCTTATACCCATTAGTATGTCCTTTGATGTTGCTCTCTCGGGACAACTACATTTCTTTTGCCTATTTTGAGAAAAATAGACTAGCAAATCCATTTCTACATGTTGCCCAGATTATACTTAAGAGGGGGGGGGGGGGGTGAATTGAGTTTACACAAACTTTATGTCAAATTAAGATTTTAGAAAAATATTGAATTTATAACACTTTGACAAATTTCAGATTAATGAAACTATAAAGAATAAATCCAACAATATCAAATATATGCAACTAACTAATTTAAACAACTAGAGATGCAGATTTTAACACACTGGGAATATTAAATTAATTTTCGTTTTTAATATAAAGTGATATTCTGAATTTAATTATTTAATTCAAAAATGATTATTTTAATATTAAAGAAATTAATTAAGTCAAATTTCGGAATTAATTTATTTGTAAGATAGTGTGCTGAAAATATTAACTCAAGCAAGCATGTGCAAATAAGTATAAGTGCTGAAAATAAATGACACCAAAATTTAACGTGGTTCGGCCAAATCCCGGCCTACGTCCACGCGCCTAGAGTCCTCGTCTCCTTTGCGCTTCACTAAATCTGATCCACTTCTGGGTAGGATCAAACCACCGCGTAGAACTTTTTGCAAGCTAACTATGAGCTTCAAACCCCGTGGCCCACTTGCGGGTAGGAACCAATTACCGGTACAAACCGAAGCTTCAACAAAGCTTCACAACAAATCTGAATTTTTTAGTACAAGGTAAAATAATGAAACTCCAAAAAAAATTTGTAATCTGAGTTTCTCCTTCTTTAATCAGACTTGAATAAATGATGTTGAATTAGGAACAAGTCTTCTTCTTCAATGATTGAGCATATAAAAAGATTAATTGCTCTCTTTGAATGTGTAGGTGAGTAGAATAAATGCTCTCAATAATCTTTTTAATTCTTGATCATATTCTGATTTCAGTAGGTGGATCTTCAATGCAGTTCTTTGAAAGATTTAAATGTGTCTTCCAAAAACTAGCTGTTAGACACATGTATTTTTTGAGCATTAATTGCTCCTGATTTTGCTGAGAGGAGATAGCAAAAAAAATCTCCAACTCTGATATGCAAATCTTCATATTTATCTTCTCCATAAAAATATAGCTGTCGTAGCACAAAAATAGTAATCTGAAAACATATGTGATTGAGAGTGGCTGGGTAGATGACCCATATATTTTCTGCAAAGAAAATGTTAGTCCAAGAGGTAACAGGAAATACAATGTTATAATAATACAGTTATTCATTTGGTGTAGACAATCCAAAGGTTCCTAACCAATTAAATGATGTTCTCTTAACAACTAATGTATATAGAGGTATAGCCGAAAGTTCCTACAGCATGTACTGCCTACTGCTATTGTCAACAGCGTATTGATTAGATATCAATAGGAACGAAACCATCTCAAGGCTTAAAAACTATGAACTAAGCAGGTCTTAATTTCTAACACGTATGGCCAAAATCTAGCATGTGAGATAATAGGTCTAATCGTTCAACTCCAGTAGCAGGTACCTAATGAGACTATGGCCAAAAGTCTATTCAAGTCACACTAAGTGCGAAGTGTACAAGACAATTCTAGCGGGTCAAAACGTCTACAGTTAAGAATGAAATCTACTGGGCATGTCAAAATCTCACGCCAACTACAAAGGCTATAGGCCATGACCATAAGTGTATAAGGTCACATCGGTAGCAGGTACACAAGTGACTAAAGATTGGACAAGTCACAAAGCCGAAAGTTAGTATTCAAGTCATGATTAAAAAAAACTAAATGAATATAATCTAT
This sequence comes from Sambucus nigra, assembly GCA_949130495.1. Taxonomy (NCBI): domain Eukaryota; kingdom Viridiplantae; phylum Streptophyta; class Magnoliopsida; order Dipsacales; family Adoxaceae; genus Sambucus; species Sambucus nigra. The sequence continues at coordinate 370,492,186 of OX422219.1, forward strand.
CAACTGTAAAGGTATGGCCGGAAGTTAATAGACACGGCAAGGCCAAGAGTATGGCAGAACCTAGCAGGTAGAATCGGTAAAAACAATGGATAAAAAAAATAAACCTAGAACTTAAAATCAGCTAAAGCCGAAAATAACAGGTTACAAGCCAAAGGCAACAGGTACGGAACCATTAGGACACTAGGCAAAGCTAAGAGACTATTTAGCTCAACATGACATAACAGGTATAGTCTTTTCGTCCAACAGCTAAAGATGTAAAGGTTGAGATGACAAATTACCTTAAAGCTTGAGCTTCCTAGTCTAAAGTACAAGGCCTAAAACAACAACAATAACATCCACTCAAGTTATTGGGGATCAGTATGGGCATAACCAATCGTTCTACACATATAAATAAAACGTGATAAGATATAGCACAAAAAGGCTGAATCAACCAACTGAAAGTAATATATAGTAAATATTAACACTATAAATAAATCAGTTAAGGTACAAGAATTTATATAGGGTGCAGTGCGAGATGTACAATAAAAAATAGCAGGTATAAGTTTTTACTATATATCAGTGTGTCTAAAGATTATAAAATATGAAATGTATAAATTAATATTTTATTTAAACAAATGTAATAAATATATAATTGTAAACACTAACTAAAAATTATATGTATATCAGAGGACTATATTAGAAATATTTACATAATCATAAAAATAATGTTTGGAATCATCAAAATTACAATAAACTAAAATGTACAATAATTACAATTAAACTAGATTAAATATTAATTAAGGGATAAATACATTTTCATTCAACAATCTCCCCCTTTTTGATGATGACAAACAATGATTCACATATATTCATAAAATGTATGAATTAAGCACAAATGAGTGAATCAAACATACTTCTCCCCCTTTTGACATTATCAAAAATATTTACAAATTCAGTGTCATGGGTAAAAAGAATATCTCCCCCTATAAAAAATAATTCATGCCTGGGATAGAACCATAAATTGTAAGAGACATAAGGGAATACCATGAATTTTTAATTAAGCACATATTCAACATAATAATCTTACATAACATATATTTGAAGAGATAGATAGGAATAACATCAAATAATGCGCAAGACATCAAATTGAAAAACAACAACATATTCATATAAGATTACAGCTTAAGGTTATTAACGAGATGACACACATCTTTAGTGTTTCCCTCAATCGTGATTTTCTCAACAACAACTTTGATAGGATTTTCAGCACTGTTTTGAGAGGTTGAGTAAGCAACATTTTCATTAGAAGTAGAGGCATGTGAGTGCATATTTGGAGGTAAAACAAATGGCCATGAAGGAGGTTTCACCCAAGGGGCAAATGGAGGAGAGAGAGCTATGGCATTAAGAGCTTCGGAATAAGAGGGGTATTTTTTGAATTTAGCATTACTTACACCTTTTATTTGAAGCTCACATTCTACCCAAGTGGTATAAACCCCGGGTTGTTTTCCAATCCAAACAACATAGAAGGACTTCATGATTTGTGAGTGAAGAGGAAGAGCTCATATATGTATATATAGGAGTGGTGAATGTCAGCTAGTGATAAAGATACTAAAGTGTGTCTACTTGTGATAAGATGTTTTTGGAAAGTTGTGAAGATAACATCGATAAAAGAAAAAAAATTATAATTTTAAGTCATTTATACATGCCATACCGAGTTCACGACGCATAAAGGTAAAACGATCTTCAGATAATGGTTTTGTGAAAATATCGTCTAATTGAAGATCCGTAGAAATAAATTCTATGCGTACGTCACCTTTTTGAACGTGATCGCGTAAAAAATGATGCCTAATTTCAATATGCTTTGTTCTAGAGTGTAGAATTGGACTTTTTGTCAAACATATAGCACTTGTATTATCACAAAAAATTGGAGTATTGTGAAAGAATATTTTAAAGTCTTCTAACTGTTATTTCATGTATAATGTTTGAGCACAACTGCTACCGGCGGCAATATATTCTGCCTCGGCCGTGGAAAAAGCAACTGAATTTTGCTTTTTACTAAACCAAGAAACTAGTGAGTGTCCTAAGAAATGACATGTACCACTAGTGCTTTTTCTATCAATTCTAGAACCCGCGAAATCTGCATCGGAATAACTTACTAGTTCGAACGAAGTACTTTTAGGATACCATAATCCCAAGTTTTTAGTACCAATTAAATATCTAAATATGCGTTTTACGGCACACAAGTGAGATTCTTTAGGATTGGCTTGAAAACGAGCACATAAACATACACTAAACATAATATCTGGTCTACTAGCAGTTAAATAAAGTAGACTACCAATCATGCCACGATATAAGGTAGTATTAACAGATTTCTCTTTGTCATCAATATCTAATTTTATAGAGGTGCTCATAGGTGTACCAAGTGCTTTACCATTCTCTAAACCATGTTTTACTAAAAGATCTTTAATATATTTAGATTGATTGATAAAGATGCCATTTTTAGTTTGCTTAATTTGTAAGCCTAAAAAGAATTTTAACTCACCCATCATACTCATTTCAAATTCTCTTTGCATAAATTCTGAAAAATCTTTACATAAATTTTCATTTGTTGATCCAAATATAATATCATCAACATATACTTGTACAAGAAGCATATCATTGTTAAGAATTTTTATGAATAAAGTGGAATCCATTTTTCCTCTCACAAAATCATTTTCAAGTAAAAATCCACTTAACCTATCATACCAAGCCCTTGGTGCTTATTTTAATACATATAAAGCTTTATTTAGTTTATAAACATGATGTGGAAATTTGTGATTTTCAAAATCGGGAGGTTGCTTAACATATATATCCTCACTTATAAAACCATTTAAGAAAGCGCTTTTCACATCCATTTGAAATAATTTGAAGTTTTTATAACATGCATATGCTAGTAACATACGAATGGTTTCTAATCTAGCTACGGGGGCATAAGTTTCATCGTAATCAATACCTTCTTGTTGGTTGAAACCTTGTGCAACTAGTCTAGCTTTATTTCTTATAATCAATCCGCCATCATCCTTTTTATTTCTAAAAACCCATTTAGTTCCAATAATAGTTTTATCTTTGGGTGTAGGAACAAGTGACCAAACATTATTACGCTCAAATTGTAACAATTCTTCTTGCATAGCTAACAGCCAAAACTCATCTTTTTCGGCTTCATTTATATCTTTTGGTTCAATTTTTGATACAAAAGCTAAATTATTACAAACATTCTTTAAGGAGGATCTGGTAAGAATACCACTTGAAGGTTCTCCTAAACTATTTTCAAAAGGATGATTATTAACGAATTTCCAATTTTTAGGTAAACTAGGTTCATTATCATTTTTATCTTTATTTGGAGTCTTTTCATTATTAATTGAATTATCAATATTAGAAGTAAAGTTTTCTTCATTGATAGACTTATTTAGATCTAGAACCTCATCATCATCTTTGTAGTCTTTAGTAAGAGAGTTAGATTCATCAAAAGAAACATGTATTGATTCTTTAACAACTAGGGTCCTTTTATTAAAAACTCTATATTCTTTACTATAAAGTGCATACCCAAGAAAAATACCTTCATCTGATTTTGCATCAAATTTTCCCAAATTATCTTTATCATTTAAAATAAAACATTTGCTTCCGAAAACCTTGAAATAACCAATGTTTGGTCTTTTATTTTTCAATATTTCATAAGGAGTTTTATCTAAACCTTTTCTAACAATAGTTCTATTTATTACATAACAATATGTATTAACAGCTTCTGCCCAAAAATATTTCGGTAGGTTATGTTCATTTAGCATAGTTCTAGCCATTTCTTGTAAAGATAGATTCTTTCGTTCTACTACACCATTTTGTTGAGGTGTCCTTGGTGAAGAAAAATTATGTTCAAAGCCATTTTCATCACAAAATAATTCAACATCTTTGTTATCAAATTCTCTTCCTCTATCACTTCTTATAAAGATAATTGTTGATACCAAAATTGACATGCTGATGTGGATGAATCACAAGAAGACACGCGTCAGGCTACATGGCACCTACAGACATTTTTATAGTCACTTTAGCAACGAAGAACTCTGCCTCCCCGATCAACTCAGACACTCCGAGTAAAAGGAATACTTCGAGGAACTTCATTGCTCCGAGGAACTCCTGAATGTCGAGCAACCAAGGCGGTCCGAGCTGCATCTCGACCATAGCATTAATTGCCAGATAACCAACAGTTCGACTATTCATTGAATGCTTATCATACAGATGTATACGCTTAAGGGGAATTAATTATTTACCCTTTCACATGTACAGCCTAAAGGCTATAAATACATTATATCATCCTCATTTAAGGGGGACCGAAATTTCTTGATCAAACCTGTAATCGAGAATTCCCAAACACTCAGCAATAACAAAAATAGTGGACGTAGGCCATTCTTATAAGGCTGAACCACTTTAAAAATTCTTTGTCTTATTTAATTTTATCTGTGATTAAAAAATTAGATACGATCTAATTTTTTGAATCAACAGATTGGCGCTGTCTGTGGAAAATGACTGGTAGTATCGTTTTTCACCCAAAACAATTCATCATCAATGGCTGATAATCCTGAATCTAGCAATCGAAATGCTGGAAACCCTCCAAATCCATCTGCACCTTCAAACATTCCAGATCTGGCTGGAATAATGACAAACCTGGCCCAAGGCCAGACTGCCATGTAAGAAACTATGCGGTAACTCATACAAACCCTTCATGGCGGTGCACCTGCTCATTCAGGACATCGAAGTGTTCAAAGACAAACCCATTTACTTTCTTCACGAACCAGGCGTACTGATTCATATCATAATGAGGAATCTGATGATTTCTCTTATCAACCTGGGCGAACATCATCAGTACGGGCTACAGATACTGAACAGCGTATCACTCTCTCTCCGGAGAGGACCAGTGTGCTGGAAAGATTAAGCAGAGTATCTCCTTTTAGTTGATTAGGCCCTAAGAGGAATAAAAGCCCTCCTAAGGCCATGTCGAGGAGTTTTCGACAACCATCAGATCTAAGAGAAGGATCAGCACAATCGCGACCAGTTGCTCGTCAAGATAGATCGCAAGAAGCCACATCAACTCGATCAATTGCTCGAACCAATAGGCCCGAGGAAGGAAATGACGTGTGGAAAGTCTCTATTCAGATACTAGAAGATAGATTGAGAGAAATGGCTAAGGCGAAGAATCCCCTACAGTGAACTTTTGTTCAAGGGACACCTTTTGTCCAGGCCATTATTGATTTTCCCACACCGTCAAAGTTCAAAGCACCTGTTGTGACCCCCAAATATGATGGAAAGACAGATCTTGTTCTTCACATAGAGCAATATCAAGCTGCCGCCGACATCTATGATGTCCCCGACGAGATGAGATGCAGAGCATTCTCGGGAACTCTTACTGGATCTGCCCAGATATGGTACACCAATCTTCCTCGGGGTAAGATTTCAACTTTCTTTCAACTGGCCGAGTTATTCATTGGGAATTTCTATTTTGGAGCAAAGCCAGTAAAACGAGTAGCGCATTTGTTAAGCATTAGACAAAAAGATGGTGAGAGTACTATAGATTACATAACTCGTTTCAATAACGAGAAACTAGAAGTCATAGATTATGAAGAGAAGACAGTGATCACCGCCTTGATGAGTGGGTTGTTGCCTAATAAGTTGTACTACACTTTGGCTAAAGATCCAGCTACAACCATGTCAGAGTTGATGGAAAAAGCGTCCAAAATCATGAATGCCGAGGAGGCTATGGCTGCGAAGAAGAATATGGATAAAGAAACCATGGTGGAAGTCGACAAAGCTAAGAAGAAAGATCATAAGGACAATGGTGGTGACAAACAATCCAAGAATAGGTCGTCATGGGAAATGTTGAAAAAATTTGATAATTATACTCCTTTGAAGAAGGGTATCAATCACATCTTGGAAGAAATCAAGAATAATGAGGAGTTAAAATGGCCAAAGAAAATGAAGGCAGGCCCTGACAGAAGGAATAGGGAAAAATATTGGGAGTTTCACAAAGATCATGGCCATATGACTAAAAATTGCATAGCTCTCCAGAATGAGATCGAAACACTCAGTAGACGAGGAAAACTGTCAAAGTACGTTGATCGTAGAAATGAAAGAGGAAACGACGACCGAACAAGAGAGAGGTCTAGATCTCCTCGTCGGGCAGAGGAGAACAGGAAAAGAGACCATGAAGATGATATAGAAGACGACCCTAATCTTCCCAAAAATCCAATTCAACCAGAACGCGAGGTATTTTCAATACGTTTTGGAACATTTGATTGTAATGTTATTACAGGTGGAGACGCAGGAGGAGGAGGAGATCTTACTGCGGAAAGAAAAGCTTACCTCTGTGAGGCTCAATCTTGCTCATATATTCAACAGATAAATTTGACTGAGGATCGCCCGAGAAAGGTAAACAAAGAGAAGCTGGTCATTATTTTTTCAAAAAATGACCTCGCAGGTGTCCTATATCCTCATGATGACCCTTTGGTGATCAAAATGAGAATGAAAGAAGTGATGATTTCGAGAGTTCTGGTAGATAATGGTAGCTCGGCAGACATCATATTCTACTCATGCTTCGACAGTTTAAGCTTAAAGTTATCTCAACTAGAACCTTATCACATACCTCTCCTTAGTTTTGCTGGTGAGAAAGTTTTTCAACTTGGGACGATCAAGTTGGATATATTCATTGGTACGTGGCCTGCTTGTCGAACAGAAATAATACGCTTCTTCGTGATGGATAAGAATGTTCTGTCAGCCTATAACATCATCATGGGAAGGGTAGGATTGAAAAAGTTCGAAGCAGTCCCATCTACAGTACATCAGTGCTTAAAATTTCTAACAAACTTTGGAGTAGGAGTGGTGAAAGGTGATCAAAAAGTAGCTCGGGAATGCTATTATTCATCTGCTGAACAAGAGGAACTAGAGGAGTCGAGGAAAAGAATACTACCTATCAAGTGGATGAAGGTACAGAGATTGAAACACTGGATCCTAGAGATGAATCTCAACTTGTAAAAGGTCAGGTGGTGGAAGCTACAGAAAATGTCATTCTGGACGATGAACACCCTGAACGAATAACTCAAATAGGTTCGTCGTTGGATGCCTCAATAAAATAGGAGTTGATAACTTTCCTAAGAAGTAGAAAGAAAACTTTTGCATGGAGTCATGAAGATATGCCTGGAATAGACCCAAATTTCTTATGTCGCGAGCTCAACGTGAATAAAGAGATCAAGCCTATAAAGCGGAGAAGAAGAGTATTCAGTCCCGAGAAGAATCAAGCTATACAAGAGGAGGTCGAGAAGCTCCAAAAAGCTCGATTCATTGAAGATGTTAAATATCCGGACTGGTTAGCAAATGTGGTGATGGTAAAGAAGAAAAACAACAAATGGAGGATGTGTGTTGATTTCACCGATCTCAACAAAGCATGCCCAAAGGATCATTTTCCATTGCCCCGAATTGATCAACTGGTGGATGCTACCTCGGGACACGAGCTACTCAGCTTCATGGATGCTTATTCTGGTTACAACCAGATCAAAATGAAACCAGAAGACAGGGAGAGTACTTCTTTTATTACCCCTAGGGGAACTTATTGTTATAATGTTATGCCTTTTGGTTTGAAAAATGCAGGTGCGACATATCAGCGGCTGATGAACAAGGTCTTTGCCGAACAAATCAGTTGCAATATGGAAGTCTATGTCGATGATATGGTGATAAAGAGTAAGAAAGCTGCTGATCATCTAGTTGACTTAGGTCAGACCTTTGATCAACTGGATAAATAGCAAATGAAGCTGAACCCGACAAAGTGCATATTTAGAGTACGAGAAGTCATGTTTCTCGGGTACATCGTCAATCAACGAGACATTGAAGCAAATCCAGAAAAGATCAAAGCTCTATTAGGGCTACGATCTCCAAGGACGAAGAAAGAAGTGCAAAGTCTTACTGGTTGAGTAGCAGCACTCAATAGATTTGTATCCCGAGCAACTGATAGATGCCTCCCATTCTTCAAAACACTCCGAAAAACTTTCGAGTGGAATGATGAATGTGAGAAGGCCTTTCAAGACTTAAAGAAGTATCTGGGAGCACCTCCGCTGTTGTCCAGGCCAGTGATGGGAGAAAAATTATACTTGTATCTAGCGGTATCAGAGAATGCAGTTAGCTCGGCATTGATTAGAATGGATAATGGAGTGCAAAAGCCAATTTACTACACAAGTAAGGCCTTCCGAGGAGCAGAAACCAGGTATCCAAAACTGGAAAAATTGGCACTGGCGCTAATTGAGGCGAGCAGGAGAATGAGGCCATATTTCTAGGCCCATACTATAATCGTATATACTGACATGACATTGAGACAAGCCCTTCATAAACCAAAAAAATCAGGAAGATTGATGTAATGGGCAATACAACTCGGTGAATATGATATAATTTATGAACCTAGGTCATCGCTTAAAGGGCAAGCAATAGCAGATTTCATAGCAGAATTCACCTATCCTGATACCCCCGAGGAGCAAAAGAATCTCACCGATCAACCTGTGGATGTTACAGGATTAACAAACACTAGCTCAGACCAACTTGGGCTGGTAAAAGGGCAAGTGGATGCGACAGGATCATCAAATTCGAGCTCAGACCAACTTAGGTTGGTAAAAGGGCAAGAAAAGATGGTCGACGAAGAACAAGAAAAATCAGAGGATGGTGAAAAGAAGAAATAAATATTTCATCAAGGAACTCTGTCAGACTAGAAATTAGAAGACGAGTTGCCTATATGGAGGTTGTATGTAGATGGGTCATCTTGTACTATAGGTTGTGGGGCAGGGATCATTTTGAACAGCCCGGACGAAGTCCACATGGAATATGCACTACGATTTCAATTCAAAGCTTCCAATAATGAGTCTGAGTATGAGGCCATGATAGCAGGTCTTAATTTGGCAAAAATTATGGAGGTGCAACAGGTTATTGTCTTCAGTGATTCTCAATTAATTATGAATCAGATGTTGGGAACATATGCGGCCAAAGGAGAATTAATGATCAAGTATCATGCAAAGGTGATGGAGTTGGTATCAGAATTTGTTGCCATTCAGTTGATCAGAATACCGAGAATGGAGAATGCAAGAGCAGACGCCCTGGCCCGATTAGCATCAGCTACTCGTACCGAGTTGTGAAGAACAGTACCAATTGAAGTGTTCGCTAGTCGGAGCATAGATGAAGATCTGATGATGAGTTTTATTACCCTTGATTTTGGACCATCTTGGATGGATCCCATCAGGGCATATATTGAGGAAGGAAAATTACCAATTGATAAACTCGCTGCCAAAAAATTAAAGTTTAAAGCTGCTCGGTATGTATTGACTAACGGTGTTTTGTACAGACGAGGAATCATGGCAGGATTACAAAGATGTGTATATCCCTCCGAGGTGAAATAATTGATTGAAGAGATCCATGAAGGATCCTGTGGAGCCCATGTAGTAGGTCAGACTCTTTTACAAAGGTTAATGACGCAGGGATACTACTGGCCAACGATGAGAGCTGATTGTATAGCCTATGCCAAGAAATGTGACAAGTGCCAGCGTTTTTCCTCCATCCGAAGAACTCCACAAGCATTGTTGACACCTATCACTTCCCCTTGACCATTTGCCATGTGGGAGATAGATTTGGTCGGGCCACTACCAACGACCAGGGGAAGGTTTAAATACTTCGTCATCGCAGTGGATTATTTTACTAAGTGGGTAGAAGATGAGCCTCTTGTCGACATGACCTACGAGAAGGTATATCAATTTGTCTGGAAAAATATCATTTGTAGATATGGTCTTCCTCATGCATTCATCACCGACCATGGAACGCAATTTGATAATGAGGAATTCGTTGCCTATTGCCATCAGTCCAATATTTTGAAGCTCCATTCAGCACCAGGTCATCCCCAAAGCAATGGACGTACTGAAGTGACGAACAGGATGCTGCTAAATGGTTTGAATAAAAGGCTAAGTGAGGCAAAAGCAAATTGGATTAACGAGTTACAGTCAGTACTGTGGGCTTATCGTACTACTCCCCGAGCAGCAACTAGAGAATCCCCATATATGCTGGCATTTGGAAGTGAAGCTGTAATACCTGCCGAGTTGGTTCTCCCAACACACAGAGTACTGAATTTTAACTCCCCAGTCAGCGACTTAATGAGAAGATTGGATTTGGACATGCTCGAGGAAGTTAGAGAAGAGGCAAACATTAGGAATGCTTCTTACCAACAACGAACAGCTCTATTCTACAATAAGAACGTGAAGAAGTGAGAGCTAAAAGAAGGAGATTATGTACTAAAGAAAGTCATTCAGAAGAACAGCAAATTAGAGGCAAACTGGCATGGACCATACCGAGTTACAGAAGTTGTTCGACCAGGAACTTACCGAATAGCAACTTTAGAAGGGGAAGAGTTGAAGAATGTATGGAATGCTGAGCACCTGCGCAAGTACTATCAATGATGTAAAATCTCATGTAAAGCAGTTCCATCAATATGAATAAAATGATGATATTCTGCCAGCCTCTCTCCTTTTATTGAAAATTTTTCGGGGAATACTAGTGCTACGCACTACACTGCTCAGCAACATCAAAATATCCCTAAAAATGCCAACTCGGTTTGGTTAGGAAAAGACATTCCTAAAAATGCCAACTTCGGTTGTTTAGGAAACCATACTCCTAAAAATGCCAACTCGATTTGGTTAGGAGGCAAAAATATCCCTAAAAATGCCAACTCGGTTTGGTTAGGGAAAGACATTCCTAAAAATGCCAACTTCGGTTGGTTAGGAAACCATACTCCTAAAAATGCCAACTCGGTTTGGTTAGGAGGCAACGACATTCCTAAAAATGCCAACTCCGGTTGGTTAGGAATAAAAATATATTTTCCAAAAAGTACCTAAGTTGGTCGAAAAAAGAAAAATTCACCAATTTACATTGGTTGAGATACAATATTATAAAGACCAAGTTAAATTTTTATTACTTACGACTTTTGATTGGTCGAGAAGCAAAACATCATTATTTTTGGCAGCCAAATGATTACCACAAATTTAAGCTAGTCGACAACAAGTTTTAATCAACTACAGTTGGTCGACAAAATACATAATGTTATTATCTTTTTAACAGATATACATACACAAATGAAAAGTGTTTTACAACTGCAAGACAATAGAAATCAACATTTGCAAGCAAAATAAATGTCTTTCATTAAGTCCAAATATAAAATGCATTGATAATAAAATGTATAAATAACTATTACGTTAAGAGCGCTATTCTATTGGTTTCTTTCCTTGTGCTTTTGAAACAGGTTCCTCGCCAGCAGGAGGATCCTCCAAGGAAAGGGGAGAATTGATGAAGTTAGGGTCTTGAAGCATTCTGATATTCATTACAGATGGTCTATCTAGTAGGTGCTCGGGATGAGATAACTCTGCATTTGAATGGAGATTATAATCATCGAGATACTTGGAAATCAAGCACCGAGGAATGGCCCGAGCAGGAATCCAGCTCATGTCAAGCTTGTAAGGTGGAACTGGTAGATCGAGTAGTCCAAGATTATAGTAATCCCATAGATAGTGACCTTGCTCCAATTTCAGTACACCCAGAGCGTTCAACCAGCCCTGCTTGTAGCCTTCATTATTGGCATATTCAATACGAGCATCCAAATGGTAAAGGGATTCGTTGTAGCCTGCCATCCAGAATTCTCGAGGCTATTTATGGAATTGATAAGTTAATCTTTCTAATTGCTCGTGAAGGCTTCTGGAAAAAATTTCCTTATTCTCCAAAGCATACTTTTGCGCAGCAAGTTGCTCGTCCAAATTCTGGATTTTCTTGGACATTTCAGACAGGGCTTGATTTTTTGCCATCAACTGGAATGCTTGGTTTTCTAACGCTGATTGAGTTCTAGCGTCTTCAATAGTAGGCCGAATAACTCTTGGTCATCCCCGAGCAGGTGGAGTACCCTGTTCCTCGACAGTACTCAGAGCAGCTCTTGCTCATCCCCGAGAACCTCTTGCTCGTCCCCGAGCAGGAGTAGAAGGACCAGCTCTTCTCGAAGTCTCAAACTCTTCATGTAATTTAGCATTTTCAACTTCCAAGAATGAGAATCCCTCGTCAGTCACAGGGACCAAGGCACTTGAGGAGGAAGCAACAGACTTCAACTGAGCTAATTCCTTTAGCAGATTATTGTTCTCTTGCTCCAACAGCTTAGCTATCTGCATGTGTTCCTCGACCTCTGTTCTCAAAGTTCTCTCTCTCACTTCATAAGCAGCAAACATCTTGTCATAGCCCTTGTCAATACTGAGTTGTTGATATTTCTTTTCATATCCCTCATGCAAGAGAGCTGAAGACTCTTTGTATTGCTGCTGAAGTTCATCAAGAGTTCCTTATAAGTCTTCAATCATTTCATAATAAGCCACATTATTGTCTACGGCACGATCAAGCAGACACTTTAGATATTGATAAGCCTCAATTGCCTGCTCTGAAGCATCTTGACCCAGGATGTCTACAATTTGTGATTCATCCAAATCAGTGTGACCAGCCTTAAAATATTCATTGCATTGTCTCAGCAGTGTTGTGTCATGAGCATACAACAATTCCATTCTGGTCATAAACTAATAAAGAGGAGAAGGCACGAGTTAATAAGAATGCAAACAGAGAATCAACAACATGTATGATCAAAAGAGCAAGTTTTATTACATCATGGAAAAGGAGTACAAAGTTTAGAGTACATATGCCAAAAGAAAATAAAACAAAGATAAATACCGAACAACTTTACACCTTTTCCTTATCTCCCAAAACTTTCTCGAGAGATTGGGACGAGGAGCTAGGTTGCTCGACAGGAACAAAAAGTTATTCGGCAGGTGCAGGAAACTGCTCGTTGGTTGGCTGGATAACTTGTGGGGTAGGGATTTGATCACCCACAACCATGGAGGACTCCTCGGAGGCAGCTTCGTCCTCTTCTTTATCCTCGAGAGTTGGAGGGGGACCAGGAATATGTTGTTGAAATAGGTCAGAACCGTCATCAACCTTCAATTCTTGTAGAGCAGCAACCCGACCATCTCTGAAGTACTTGAGACTGCCATACTCTACCTGCGACATCATTGCAGCCACTCCCTTATTCCATCCCTTGTCCCAGCCAACGCTGAAGGACTTCTTCACAGCCAATTTTCTTTTTACTTTTTCCTAGGAGACCTTCTCGGATAGAAGTTCCTCGATGGCCTTCAATTTGCCTTCGACCTCCTCCTTCTGACGATTTACCTCGCGAAGACGGGTTAGTTCTTCCTCAGTAATTTTGAGCTTGTTCTCAAGCTCACCAGAATTCTTGAGCTTCTCGTCAAGCTCCTTATTCTTCTCTTCTAAAGCTTTCACTTTGCTCTGTAACCCCTTGGATACTTCAACAATCTGAGCCTTCTCTTCCTCGACTAAGGCCAGTTTCTTCTCCCAATCAGCTTTGTCCTCGTCATATTTCTGACGGGAATCCTTCAGAGATTGGGTCAAACCCGCTAAAGCTTCCTCCACACCAGACGAGGAGCTAAAATCTTTGATTGCTTAGTCTTTCTCCACAATTGTATTAAAACAGCTCACCAACTGGAAAAAGGAAATAACTACAAGTCAGTATAGAGACAGATACAACAAGGGAAAGATAAAAAAGATTCGAAACTTACTAAAGCAATATGGCGAGTAGCCAAAGAGGTGAGCGCATCCTGAGAAAGGTTTTCTTCAAGTCCTTGGATCTCGGGGATGATCCAAGTCTTCACCGAGCTCATAGCAGAGCTCGGGGGAACAATGGTGGGAACACCAGTACCACTAATTGGGAGCTGGGAAATGGTTTCAGCTAAATTGACCGAGGAGCTTTTCTTCAGCCTCCTTGGGGGCACAGGAACAGTTTTGACCAAGGAAGAACTCTTGGTCGGGTAAATGGTAAGCACTTCCTTGGGAGCATCATTCTTGCTCGGAGCCACTAGGGTCTTCTCAGCAGCCTTCTTGGTTGCAACAGAAGGAGCAGCATCTATTTTCTTTGTCCCCTCTGGGACATCAGACTTACTTCTTTTTGCCTCTCCAGCAGAGGCAGATGTCTCGAAGATAGCAGGAACTCTTCTTTTACCCATCTTTTGACTCAGGGGAATGTGAGATTCAGGAGAAGAATCTTCAGGAACTAGCACCGGACGAGCAGTAAAAGAGGATGTGTAACTCTTATATTGCAGCAAGTATGAAGCAGACCTAATATGCTCGTCTGTAATTGTCTGATGCAAGCTCCAGATGAGTTTCAAGTGTTTTATGTTTACTTCTGTTTCCTTTGGAGCTTTTCTCTTACTGTCAACTACAAACAAATACACATTGAAATATCAGTCACACATTTTATCAAACACAATGAAAGTATAATTTCAAACACAAAATAAAATCAAAATAACCTATCCCATTGCCATAGGGAGGGCATCTGGGACCCTGATATACTGCATCTCCAGTTACAGGAGCATGTTGCCAATTTTTAATAACAACCCCATGCTCGAAATAGTCCCTATTTGCATCTGGGAGATTGACCACTAAAGCCCTATTTAAAAATCTAGTTTTTAAATAAAAAGTATTGTCCCCAACTGCCCATCTATAGCAGAACATGATTTCTGGAATCCCTATGCGAGTTCCATGAATTTGATTTAGTCTATGCACCCCATTAACTATTCTCCATGTGTTGGGGGCTATTTTTGCAGGAACAACATCAAAGTATTGACAAAATTCTAAACATAAAGGATTTGGTGGAAAAGAAAATCCACACTCAGTAATAAAGAGGCTGGGGAACCAATGTCCCTCAGCAAAGAGAAAATAATCTGAAGGCTTAGAAAGTTCCTCCAGAACTACCCAAGAAGGGATAGAAAAATCAGAACGGAATTTATCAAGAGATTCAACAAGATAAACCATAATGAATAAAAGAAATGAAGAAGAAGGAAGAAGATCTTAAAGAAAAAAGGGGAATTTATTGACAGCGAACGAGGGAAAAGATGAACACACAAGAGAGAGAGAGACAATGGAAAAATCGAAGACAGAAATTTGAAAAAGTAGAAGACGATGGGATTGTCTGCGACGCTTAAATACTTTGCCTCGATAAACAGTAAAGGAAATGATTACAAAAAAGAAACGATTACGCTACCGGCGGCTAAAAGGACAAAAAGTGCACGAAGATCGAAGCAGTTATAAAAATTCAAAAAGTCTGATTCTTCGAATTTGGAAGGAAAAATAAATAAGAAGGAAACACTCCTAAAAATCAGGAGGATCATTTAAAATTGTCATATTCCGAGAAAGAATGTTCCATACTCCTTAAATTTCGAACTATGAAACATTGGGGGCTTCTGTTGATACCAAAATTGACATGCTGGCGTGGATGAATCACAAGAAGACACGCGTCAGGCTACATGGCACCAACAGACATTTCTACAGTCACTTTAGCAATGAAGAACTCTGCCTCCCGATCAACTCAGACACTCCGAGTAACAAGAATAATCCGAGGAACTTCATTGCTCCGAGGAACTCCTGAATGTCGAGCAACCAAGGCGGTCCGAGCTGCATCTCGACCATAGCATTAATTGCCAGATAACCAACAGTTCGACTATTCATTGAATGCTTATCATACAGATGTATACGCTTAAGGGGCATTAATTATTTACCCTTTCACATGTACAGCCTAAAGGCTATAAATACATTGTATCATCCTCATTTAAGGGGGACCGGAATTTCTTGATCAAACCTGTAATCGAGAATTCCCAAACACTCAGCAATAACAAAAACAGTGGACGTAGGCCATTCTTATAAGGCTGAACCACTTTAAAAATTCTTTGTCTTATTTAATTTTATCCGTGATTAAAAAATTAGATACGATCTAATTTTTTTACATCAAAAACAATATTGCAACCTTTTTCATTTTGAATTTTCTTACAAAATTTAGCAAAAATAGAGTGTGTATCATTTTATGAGTAAGAAAGAAAACCCATGTAAATCGAGAATAGTCATCAACAATAACAAGAGCATAATATTTTCCACCTAAACTAGCTACTTTGTTAGGACCGAATAAGTCTAAATGTAATAATTCTAAAGGCCTATTTGTTGATATATCTCTTTTCTTTTTAAAAGAAGTTTTATTTTGTTTTCCAAATTGACATGCATTACACAATTTATCTTTAATAACCTTTATTTTGGCAGCCCTCTAACTAACTCATTTTTGGACAAAATATTAAGTTGTTCCATGTTGGAAAGACCTAATCTTATATGCCATAACCAACAAGTATCATTTAGGACAGCTAAACACTTAACATCTTGTTGTGACAAATTATCAAAATCGAGAGTATAAACATTTTCATGTCTAGAAGCAACAAACACAACATTATTATCTTTAACATTTTTTATTAGACAGTAATCTTCTTTAAATATAACATTATAACCTTTACCACACAATTGGATAATACTAATTAAATTATGTTTAAGACCATCAACTAAAAGAACATTTTCAATGCAAGGGGAGGGATCCTTACCGACTTTACCTATGCCAATGATTTTGCCTTTGGAGTTGTCTTCGAATGTGACTAGACCTCCATCTTTGGCAATCAAGCTAGAAAACTTACTTTTGTCACCCGTCATGTGTCTTGAACACCCGCTGTCTAAGAACCATTTTGATTTGATCGAACCAGCTCTAAAACAAACCTACAATGAACATTTAAATTATTTTTCTTTTGGTACCCAAAATGTGTTGGGTCCATACGGGTTAGAAAAAATAGGAGTCTCTTTAGGAATCCATGCCACATTGGTAGAAAATCTATATTTTCAAAAATTTGAAAAATGAGTATGTCTTCCGCAATATGTACATAAAGAATTTCCAATATTTTTAGAATAATTTTCAAAACTTTTCTCATTTTCTTTTTCATTATATCCAATTCCAGCCTTATCATACATCCACCTTTGTTTTCCAAGTAGCAAATTGAAATTTTTTTCTCCATTTACAAACTTTTCAAGACACCAAGTTAAATCCTTAACTCTAAAGATGTAAAGGCTGAGATGACAAATCACCTTAAAGCTTGAGCTTCCTAGTCTAAAGTGTAAGGCCTAAAACAACAGCAATAACATCCACTCAAGTTATTGGGGATCAGTACGGGCCTAACCAATCTTTCTACACAGATAAATAAAACGTGATAAGATATAGCAAAAAAAGGCTGAATCAACCGACTAAAAGTAATATATAGTAAATATTAACACTATATATAAATCAGTTAAGGTACAAGAATTTATATAGGGTGCAGTGCGAGATGTACAATAAAAATAGCAGGTATAAGTTTTTACTATATAACAGTGTGTCTAAAGATTATAAAATATGAAATGTATAAATTAATATTTTATTTAAACAAATGTAATAAATATATAATTGTAAACACTAACTAAAAATTATATGTATATCAGAGGACTATATTAGAAATATTTACATAATCATAAAAATAATGTTTGGAATCATCAAAATTACATTAAACTAAAATGTACAATAATTACAATTAAACTAGATTAGATATTAATTAATGGATAAATACATTTTCGTTCAACACTACATTTTCTCCCCTTTTAACAGCAGACGATTTATATCTATTTCAGCCCGCGAAGATCAGCGTGAGTATTGGAAAGAGAACTCCCTTTCAATTTCGAGGTCGGACCGTGTCGGAGGTATCCGACCCGGATGGCCACAGTGGTGACTTCATTGGGAATTTTTTTAGAGGACTAGGCTCTATCTTCATATGGGTGTTTTTTTTTTCTCTCCCCTCTCCCTACTTTTCTTCGTGTGTACATATGCATCCACCTTTATGTTCTTCTTACTCTCATACTTGCATATTGTATATATGCTTTGTTCTTATCTTGGCATTTATATCTACCGTGATCTTTTCTCAACACCTGTATATATTAGTCATGTTTTACCCTTTACTAATTTCTATATAGTCTCCATGCTTCACTCCACCTACTCGCACTCATATATACTTTCACTTTTACTCATATGTTTCCCACACCACTTGTAAATTATCCATGTTTAGTCGTACTAGCACACACTCTCACACTCTTCTCACTTGTATATAGCTTCACGCTTACTCACATATTTCATACACCACTTGTAGGTTATTCACGCTTAATATCACTAGCACACACTTCCACATTTTTCTCGCTTGTATATATTCACATACTTTATTCTCTCACACATATTCACATCTCCTCCCTCACCTTGCACATGTCTCTCACTAACTCGTGTATATCCACACACTTCACACATTGAATTAGTAACCACACTTTGTATAGTCTTCATGTTACATGTATATACTTTCTAGTTTTACTCACTATGTTTACCCCCTTATCCCATGCTACTTGTTTATTTCATTCTCTCCCTCGCAGTGGTAGTATTTCTCTTATTTAGCATACATAAATTTTTCATTAGATACTAATTAAGACTCATGAATTATTGCACACTACATCACTTGAGCAATGCAATATTGACCAAAATTTTATCCCGTACTGAGGGGTGACTTCGTGATGGGTGTTGATCTTATAGGGTATTGTTAACCTAAGCGATATGATTCTCACCTTCTGTTGGGCTCGTACCTTCGACGTATATTAAATGGCTCCCCCGCATTGTACGTCTTGACCGAACTCATGACGGGAGGTATATAACAAGGAACTCGTTCACGTACGTCGAGTATATCGAATTCACTTTCACACGTACCGTCTCCACGAGGAAATTCATGTACACTCAGGTATATCAAATGGCTTATCCACACCTACCGATGAATGATTGCCCATATAGGCAAAAAGTATATCATAGAAATCATGTCAATGGCGGGAACCTTTCCACTAGGACATTCATAATTAGTTTGTTGGTTATAACGTGAAACTTTGCCGATATTTTGAGTTGCCTTACCACCCGAATTTCTACGCATTTTTTAAAACAGGACCCTATTTGTGAGTTTGGAAATAAGTCAAACCATGCCTTGTATCATATACCCTATATTTTTTCCAAGCTCGGGTCCTGTTCGACATTTTTTTCTACATCCCAGGCAAAACATAAAACAAGTGAAATCTAATAATAATAACCCTACTAAGGATTCTCCCTTTTTCTCTCTTTTAAAAAAATACAAAAAATATTATCCTATTTATCAAAAAAGAAAAACAAAATACCTAAAATATCCCTCTTTCCCTTAAAATAAACATAAAAATCATTTTTCCTCTTAGGTTTGATAACGTATCCTGATTTTTATCCTGTCTCCCTATTGGCTTCGGTCTTTCCTCAAACTATCCCGAAGTTCCACTGCTTTTTCTATTATTCCACTGAGTTTGAAATATCCCTTCGAAGGTTATTCATGGACAACATAGACCAGGGTGCGAATGCTCAACCAGATTTACTGACCATCCTTTTCCAGATCAGTGCTAAGATTGACAACCTCCTGGAAGAACTCCAAGAAATACAACGATATGGGGTCCAGACTCCCGAGGTTTCTGAGCCTGAAATCCTCTTTCCAGGTGCAATGGGTCCATCTTCTCCTGAACCGTTATGGGTTTTAAAAGATTACCAACATGCCTCGCGTTCCCCATCTACCACCTCTTGCTCAGTTATCGATACCGAATCTTGCCCAACCAGGGGCTAATCTACTAGTGTCAGTGGATACCAAGGAGGAAGAATTAAATAAGGTCAATGAGGACCTTAGGTTGCTGTCTAAGAGATTCGATCAGGTCAAAATCTAAAGAAACTACATGGACTACACCCAAGTGTCTCCCTATCCTAAGGCCAGATTATCAAAAAAAATTAAAATGTCAGACATTGCGAAGTTTGGAGGTAGTAGGCTTCCAATTGTGTATATATGCAACTATTATCAAGACACGACTCTCCTTGGTGCGTCATAGGAAGTAATGGCCCAAATGTTCCAACAAAACCTTAAGGAAGGTGCCCTCAGGAGGTTCCTGACCCTCAAAGAGTCCAGAGTTCGCAATTGGGAAGACGTAGCTAGAGAGTTCATGACGAAATATAAGTATAATGAGGAGTTAGTAGTCACACACAGAGACTTTAGGTTGCTTAAACAGAATCCATGGGAGTCAGTCAGTAGATTCATCAAAAGGTGGAGAGAGAAAGCAACTACCATGACCAAGAGACCGTCAGAAGAACATGTGAGCAATGCAAAGAATAAATTCTTTCCCTATATCCAAGTTTTAATAGGAGGTCAGTACTACCCTCACTTCAGAGTGCTCTAGGAGGCTGGGGTAGATATTGGATGAGGGGTTGCTAGTCATAAAGCAGTATCTAAACCGAAGAGGCTGACTGGGCAGTTCCCATCGCGAAACTATAATAAGTTAGTCAGCACCTTAATCTCAATAATTAACAACATATCCCAACCTGCAACTTTTTGGAAACTTGAAAGTTATCCTAATCTTGCCAAAAAGGAATATATTGAACTCTATGATTCTATATCAAAAGTTTATCAAGCCCTTATTGCCCAAAACCACATTAAACCGTTAGAGCCCCGACCGTTACTCGATCCTCTTCCCAAAAACTTCAAACATGATGCAAATTGTGATATCCACCAAATCGCTCGGCATAGCACCGATCTATTCTTCCACCTCAAGAATGTTATCCAGAGTCTCATAGATAGGGGTATAATCGCCCCACCAGTCAATCCTAAGTCTAATACTCCCCATAATCCTCTCTCAACACACAAAACCGGGGTAAATGCCACCCTTTCAGAAGGAGATCTAGAATTTAACCCATAAACCATAATTAATCCCGTTAAAACAACAGATCTACCTAAAATCTCACAAAATCTACCCTTTCGTTCTCTTATATCCTACAAACTCTATCGATCAAGCACTGTCACTCCTCATTCGAGCCTGCATGTAATACCCCGTATTTTTGTGATATTTATATTTGGGATTAATTAAATTAAATGTGAATTAATTGGAAATTAATTCAGATAAAATACTAACGAGATGTGAGTTGGTATTTGATTATAATGTGTATATATGGCTATATATGAATATTGAATTATAAAATTTGTCGTGAGATTGAAATACGGAAATTTGGAAATTTTGTTGGGACGCGTGTGACAGTCGCGTCAGAAATATAATTATTTAACTTATAAAAGTGAATTTTATTTTTATTAATCGTATGGTTGTTTTGAGTGCGCCAACGCGTCCAAAAGGGTTGAAATAGTCAGAAAACACTAGTCGGGGGTTTAGTTTGGGTCCCGGGGCATTTTTAGGCCATACCGGCAACTAAAAAGGGTATTTTGGTAATTTTGGAATTTTGGGAATTAAAACCCACGAAAATTAGAGTTTAATTATGATTTATAATTAAACCCACCAACCCATCATCAGCACTAAACTAAGTAGTGGGCTACGGGAGAAGTTTAGAATAGAAGTTTAGGGTCCAAAAATAAACCTCCATCTCCATTGTCATCTTTAGAGAATAACTTGTAGAGAGAGAGAGAGAAAGGAGAATTCTGCAGAGAGAGAGAGAACAATTCAACCTTCAACATTCAATTCAGATAAATATCAGAGGCAAGTGGTTTAATTACATTAATTGCATTGAATGTTTCTTCCCTGCTTAGACATTTCTGAAAATTTCATTATTTTGGGAGATTGATAAAAACCCATTGAATTGGAATTAGAAACTTACACTTCAATGAGGAATTGCATGTAGAATTGTGTTTGGGGAGATTATTCTGTTAATAATATATCTTTTATATCACAAAAATGGATTTAATTATGGCCATTGATGACTTTAGAATTTCTAGGGTTCATGTTCTTGAGATTTGGGAAAATTGGGCAGATTTGATAATTTGATGTAGTTTATGATGATTTGACCCCATATAAATGTTGTAATACGATTTAAATATGTTTAGGGATGATTGGAAACCTTGAAACATTGTTAGAATGACATTTAGATGAGTTTAGATGAGAAGAAAAGTTGGAAAAACGAAACAGGGAAATTCTGGGCTCGAAATTGTCTCCTCGTTAGAAGACCTGCCCAGGTCGTTCGAACAAGCTCGTTCGAACGAGCTTCTAATGAGTTGACTATTTGACTTCTAACGAGTTGGATGCTCGTTCGATGACTTCGTTCAAACGAGATCTCATTAGAATGCCCACTTCGTTCGAACGAACTCTCGTTCGAACAGTCTCGTTCGAACGAGACTTCTAACGAGTTGACAGTTTGGCCTTTTTGGCCTGATTTAATTTTTTAATGTCCCGTAACCTGATTTAAATGTAGAGATAACATTTCCTTAATGACTAATTGATATATTTGGGATATTTGGTATATATTGAGGAGTAAAACATAGAAGTGTGATTTGAACCAAATGAAAACTATGGATTAGGACGTGCGTGTCTATTACGATGTGAGAACCATTGACGGCTTAAATAATTGTATTAACCGGGGATATGTAAATTTTTCAACCTTATAAGTTGGTATGAGAATGAGAAGTATACCACTAATAAATTATGGTAATTACTAAGATGTGTGCATGCTTAGTATATGTATATGATTTTATGTGTATGACATACCTACCATACTTGCTATCACGGGAGGTTTACGTTCGCTTAGGGCCATCTAATCTTTGTGTGCCCGGATTTAGATTGGTACCTCGAGAACATAGGTCAGAGAAGGACTTATTGAGATGTTAATAAGTTTGCTGATCGTGGGAGCGTAGGTATATGCGTGACCCATGTGATGTGACTGTGTTCGCCTCCATTGTTTGTGATTGTTGTTATCTGAGAACGATGCCTGAGAGATTCGAAATGCGTGATCCTTATGTACGTGATGTACCGGGATGGATAGCAGAGTATGTGTGCATCGCAGCTTAGCCTCGGGTATTGTATATTTATGACATGAATAATATACACTTAAATAATGAGAACTTTTATGTTGATATTGTGTGTATAAATACAGTAACGCTTTGAGAAAATATAAAGGGATAACCTGTAATGGATTGTATTACTAATATTTGAGAATCCGAGTTTAATTAAATCCCTCTATTAAATCGATAACGTTAGAATGCATAATGGGAATTGAGTAGAAAGAAGTAGAACTTATGACGATTTAGTTAGATATGAATATCTTTTAGATGGGTATGTACGTTAGGAGTGCACAATTAGTCGAGAGGTGAGAATTTCATGTGAGTGCACGTCCTAACATGTATTTTGCATTCATTGTTTTAATGTTATTAAAACATTTGCTATTTTATAATAATCTCCACTTTTGGGCTCTGACCCGTTTGCTTTCAAATCTACTTTTTGTAAAAACCATTTTAGGTGCCCAACCACAAGGACACCATGCTTAGGATTCTCATTCAGGTGACGAGCTGTAGCTGTTTGTGGAAGTTACAAGGCCTTGCTAGTAGACGCTTCATTTGTCTTGATTCTATATTCAGTTTTTATCAGTTGTAGGGCATGTCGCCGATTTCTATTAGAGACATTTCAGATTTCAGATTTTCAGACTTTCGGCATGAAATTAATTCAGAATACTCTGTTTTATTATTTCAGTTGTGGGATTGTTGTGAGGAGTTTTCCTCCGGACTTAACATTATTATTTATTGGTTATTCTATTGCTTCTTTATGGTGAATGGTTATGTTATTCATTCATAATTCTTTTATTGCATGTTAATCAGATTTAATTTAAAATTTGACATCTTACTTTTTAAATACTAGGTGGTTAGTAATTATTAAAATGTTTTCGACAGTGATGCTATTAACTGAACCAACTTGGCATTTTGATTTGATTTAATAAAGGAGTAGCTACCCGGTATTTAATTAGTTGGGGTGTCACACTGCATTATCGTTTGTACCTACTTAGAAGGGGGAGGCATGGAACTACTTGCAATTCTAGATAAGCTTTGGAAGTTTGGGCTGAAATTTCCCTCATAAATGACCATTGACTATGAGAAGATTAGTGATTTTTTTATGGAATCTCGAAAGTGGGTTCGAGAATCTGATGAATGGGTTATGTCCATGGAAGAGTTCGTCCAGGATGACATCGTGCATGTCATATCAAATATATTCCTCCAGAAGAGAGAGATATGCACCATCTCCGAGTTGCTTATGATCCTAAAACTCCACGGGCACCTGGTCCCTTCTTTTCGTCAGTTCCACACTGAGTGGGAAGATCTATATGATGAAGTCATAGAGGTTGTTGAGTGTATAGATTTTTTCATAGAAAGATGACATTGTTGCTACAAGATGGGAGGCTGATTTTAATAGTTCAAATGACGAATCAAATTATGGAGAAGTCAGTTCAGTTGTTTCTTTATATGGGATGATCTCCTTTGAAGAATTGCTAGGGGGCCAACAAAATATCCATTACGCCCTAAGTAGATAAATACACAGGGTTCTTATCCTTACCTACCTCCATTAGCCATATTACTCGATCCGAGCGACATTATAAAGATCCAATTCCTCCGTGAGACAAAACAGATAAGGAAAGAGGAGTCACCGAGGGGATCTCGATGACAAAGATGATAGTTGAAGAAAGTAGAGTCCTTGACCAACTCAAAAAGACTCAAGCCAACATCACCTTATGGGGGCTCTTAATGTCCTCTTAGTTGTACATAAATGCCTTGATAAATCTCCTCACGGGACCCATGGTTCCTCTCGCTACTACTCTTGAAGAAGTAGTGAATAAGGTCTAATATCTAACCACCAAAAGACTCATCTCCTTCTCTGAAGAGGAAATTCTAAAGATCAGGCCTAAACACAACTACGCCCTCAGCATCTCTATTGAAGTAATGGGGAAGACAGCTCCATTAGTGCTTGTAGATAATGGGCCGGCCCCCTCAATGTCTGACCACTCTGAACCCTCAATTGCCTAAGGATAAGTCTGTGATCTCACTCCAACATCAGTCTCCGTGCATGCTTATGACAATACTCACCGAGAAGTTATGGGTTCCATAAAGTTTTCACTAGGGCCTGGCCCTATCTACCCCTAGATAAAATTTTAAGCCATCGACATACCATCTTGTTTTAACCTCCTATTTGGCCGCCCATGCCTCCATAGTATACGAGGGATGTCTTCTTCCCCTCACTAGAAGTGAGATTCTTTTCCAATGGTAAATTCATCATAATTCGCAGGGATGACAACAATTCAAATGGTACCAGCAGCAACAATCCAATACTGGAAATTCAGCACGGGGCCAATGACATGTTCCTCTCCAATTCCAAGATCGACCCACTTTCAATCCCAGTTGGGGATAATTTCAAATATCGAGTGTCTCCAGAGAACAACCCTCATGGGAATGGAAATGTAATTCATATGTTAAAAAATATACACATGATGCTCAGAATGGCGTTGGGTCGATGTCGATAGGGAATTCTCGAATCGATAATCCTGAAGGAAGCCTTTCTCCCATGATGCCTGGGATACTGACCATCATCGATCGAGTCAAGGCAGTCCGTCATCCATATGAGAAGAGACACTTAAAAAATAAAAAGACAATCTCAAAAGACTCCCTGAACGGGAGGTTTGTCAAGAAAGGTGAGGATTTCCCCTTCTGCGAATTCCTTGAACTATGGTAAACCCCACCGATAAAAAGATAAAATCGGGTCTAGAAATCTTCTTCGGAGATAAAGTCACCTGGGATAAAGAGCAGAAACATGAAGTGGATCCTCCAATAGATAAATTCATGGAAAGTACCAAAAAATTAGGGTGCAGTGATACCGACGAGTCATTCGAACTACAGACACTAGATCTAGTCCTCTGCATGATCCACTAAAAAATCGAGATGTTTGACCCGTCCGAGAAGATCACTGTCCTTAATTGACATCCTATTCTTATTCATACCGCTTAAGTCAACTTGGACCATGCTATCCATTCTCTCAAATAAATACACGAGTCTACTATTTTTTCACCTATTTCTGATGTAATTGTGATCGAGGCCACCTTTGATGAGGTCCATATCACTGTATTCCCTGGAAATACTTTCAATGAAATAAAAAATGATTTTGAGTATCTTGACGTGCTATACATTAATTATCTTGATTCTAATAAAAATTTTAACAAAGATGATTTAGTAAATGAACAATTCTTAACTGATCTCAATAAGGAAAACATCAAACAATATAACTGAGTCCAAACTAATGATGATGATACTTTTGTTATTAATATCGGTTCAAGTAGCCATCCTCAAGAGATTAAAATAGTGTCCACCCTCGACCAACATGAGCGGTCGCAGTTTGAAGAGATTTTAAAAGAACTTGTGGGCGTCTTTGCATGGTCCTATAATGACCTGCCTGGCATTGACCCAGAGATAACTCAACATGAGATCCCTAACTACCAAGAGAGCAAAACGGTCAAGAAAAAATTGAGAAATATTCGGATAGAGTGGTCCCTCAAAGTAAAATATAAAGTGGTGAAATAATAAAATGTAAGCTTAATTAGCATGGTTGAATATCTTACGCAGCTTGCAAACATTGTCCCCATGTCGAAATCGGGAGGGAAAGTCTCTGTGCGTCGAATATTGAGATTTAAACAAGGCATCCCTAAAGGATGATTATCCTTTGCCTAACATCGACATGATCATAGATAATACTATAAATCACGCCCTCAAATCATTTATCGATGATTTCTCTTTATATAACCAAATTAAGATGCATTTTGACCATTGGAAAAAGACTGCCTTTATTACCTTGGGTAGACCTTTTGCTACACAGGCATGCCGTTCAGTCTCAAGAATGTCGACGCTATCTGCCAGAGGGACGCTATAAGTATTCTACATGACCTTATCCATAAGGAAGTCGAGGTGTATGTCGATGACATGATAATCAAATCCAAGGCTCGAAAAGGTCACATTTATGTCCTGAGAAAATTCTTCGAGCGGCTGCGATAGTACTAGATGCAACTCAACCAGTAAAAATGTATCTTCGGTGTCGCTAAGGGAAAACTCCTCTAATTTATGGTAGAAAAAAAGGGATTGAGGTAGACCCTGCCAAAATAAAGGCCAGACTCGAGTTCTACTACCCCAGATGGAGGAAGAAATGAGTGGATTCC
Organism: Sambucus nigra; assembly: GCA_949130495.1. Classification (NCBI taxonomy): domain Eukaryota; kingdom Viridiplantae; phylum Streptophyta; class Magnoliopsida; order Dipsacales; family Adoxaceae; genus Sambucus; species Sambucus nigra. Next base: position 370,519,232 of record OX422219.1, read on the forward strand.
TGGGTAAGCTCCAATACATCAGTCAGTTCATAAGACAACAGTGTGAGTCCATTTTCAAGCTTCTCCGAAAGGATTCAACTAAAGTTTAGAATGGGGCGTGTCAGGAAGACTTTAATCGGATCAAATGATACGTCGATCGACCTTCGATACTCATGCCTCCGCCGTAAAGTCTCCCCCTCTTCCTATACTTGACTGTCACCGACACTACACCAGGGGCTATCCTGGCCCAATACATTAAGGAATCTCGTACGAGGATAATAATCTACTATACGAGTAAAAAGCTAGTCTGGTACGAAATTAACTACACCGCATTAGAGAAGGCGTGTTGATTTGGTTCGAGTCACGCAGAAGCTCTGACACTATATGCTCGCATTTTCTATCAAACTGGTGTCCCGAATGGATCCAATGAAATACTTGTTGGAGAATCCCACATTGTCTAGCTGCATGGCCTGCTAGATGATGTTACTGGCCGAGTTTGATGTCACATATGTCACGCAGAAGGCTATGAAAGGGAGAGCCATCTCCGGTTACCTTACCGACAATCCCATTGAGGCAACTACGGCTTGGATTTTTGAATTCCTAGACGAGGACATCCTCTGCACCTCCCACGAGGACTTTAAGTGGTAGATGTTCTTCGACAGAGCTGCAAATAAAAAAAGGTTTGGCATTAGGATACTCCTAATCATACTCGATGATTCTCCCACTCCCATTGCCATCAAAATTGATTTCCCTTGCACCAATAACATGACAGAATAGGAGGCATGTACCGTGGGTCTCAAGATCACTCTTAAGAAGGGAATCAAACGCATGGATGTCTATGGGGACTCGAACCTCATCGTAGGGTAAATCCTCAGGAAATAAAAAGTTAAAGACAAGAAGCTCCTACCCTTCCACGCTCACCTAGAAGAGCTTACCTCCCAATTCAAATGTGTCACCTTTCATTAACTTCCTCGCTTGAGGAATAGCCTGGCCGATGCACTGATGACCTTAGCCTCTATGGTTGACATGCCTGAGGGGATAATAATGGCCCCCTTTCTGGTCCATAAATAGGCTGCACCCAGTCATTGCTACCACATCGAGCTCGTTATAGAAAAATATTTGAATATGACAGGATTGTGGTAATACGACATTTGGTGCCTGGTCAAACACAATAGGTAAACTCGAGATGATCACAAGAAAGATCGTGCGACCCTTCGCAGGTGGATACTCAATACATCATCTACGATAAGTCACTTTTCAAGAGAAATTTTGATGGAACCTTCTTGCATTACATAGCAGGGGCTGGGATCGAAGCCATGATGCAAAATATCCATAGATAGGAATGTGGACTTCGCATAAATGATCACATGCTTTCCAAGAAGATCATCCATCAAGGGTATTACTAGAACACCATGGTTCAAGACTACACTGCTTATGTTTGAAGATGCCTCAAATGCCAAAAATTTTCCAACCTTCATCACTTGCCTCCTCGAGAACTGTACAGCATGACCTCTCCCTGGCCTCTCTCTACATGGGGCATAGACATTGTAGAGAAAGTCACTCCCAAGGCTTCAAACGGGAATAAATTCATCCTAGTTTCCATTGACTACTTCACAAAATGGGTCAAAGTCGAGTCATACGCGATACTGAATATGAAGAAAATAGCCAAGTTCCTCAGAAAGAACATTATCCGTCGCTACAGAGTTCCCCACAAGTTGGTGTGAGACAATGGGCTCCATTTCGAGACTGAGTGATTAGAGCTCAATATTGCACATATGTGGTGATATATATATATATATATATATATATATATATATATATATATGGCAATACATCTTTTCTAATGCCTTAATTCATACCCTTTGAGCTATTTTTATGCGCATGCATTTTATTTGAATTCTATATGTTATTTGACCTTAAATGTATCTTTTGTAAGGTCATGAAAGCATTCTAGATGTGAAGCGAAGTACTTTTCCCACAAAAAGGCATGCCCCAACTTTAAAAGAGGATGTCCAACTCTTCAAAGAAGGGTTAGGGGAGTTTCAGATTATTTTTAGGCATTTTGGACAACACAAAGCATGATCTATTTTGCCCCTGTCAGGATGTTTTGCCTTGTCAGGATGTATTTTTCCATGTCAGGATGTATTTTGTTCATGTCAGGAGACTTTTGATAGAATTCTTAGCTTAAGGATAGTTCATACTTCGTACTTAGGGAATTCTAAAGAGAGAAAAAAGGAGAAACAAAAGATTTTTACTAAATTTGAAGATAATTGAAGATTAAAGCCCTATCTTCATTCAAGATCTATGGCTTTCTTTATCCACTTCATCTCTATTTCTATTTCTTTTGAATTCTCAAGTACGAATTGCTAGATCTATATTGTTAGAGTAGTGAATCCAATATAAATAATGTTTAATTTCTAATAGATTGACTGTATAATGTATTGATTGGTGAAGTTGAGTGAATATTGTGGGGATTTCTTTCATCCATATTGTCAATCAAAATGGATAGTAGGTGGATCTCCACAATTCTAATTCAATTGGTTTTAATTGTTCATAACATATCTTAATTAGGTGTTGTCGGTTAATACATTCACACTTGATATTTGATTTCACATAAGGATTTCCCAATTTAATACATCTCTATAGTCAATCAATCATTTGTGTTAAGATTCATATTAAAGTCACGATCCATAACTTCCACTCTCATTTGAATTATCAATTACTTGTTATTTTGCGTTTACTTTGTATTTACCATCACTTAATTTAACCAAATTCACGTTGAATTTCATGCTCCCACTACATGTTTGAAAAAATGTCTCTACTAGTGTAATTGATCAATAACTTTACCATTCTCTGTGGGATTCAACCTCGTACTTACTGGGATTTACTACTTATTTTGTGGTTTACACTTGGGCTATTGGCAAACACTTTTTAACTACAACCACTGTGGTAACAAAACTAGTTGATGAATATGGAATTCAAAGTCACAAGTTCTTTCCTTACCGACCGCAAACCAATGGCGCTATCGAACTCGTCAACAAAAGACTCAAAAACATCATTAACAAGATGATCAAAAGCTACAAAGACTAGGCCGAACGAATCCCATATGCCCTTTTGGGATATCGTAACTCCATCAGAACACCCACTGAGGCTACTCCCTATTCTCTGGTATACGACATGGAGGCGGTACTCCATGTCGAACCTGAATACGTTTGCTACGGGCTATACTCGAAAGTTAGGTCAGTGAAGAAGAGTGGCATCAAAACCGCTACGATGAACTCGTGCTCTTAGACGAAAAGAGGTTGAAAACTCTATATTTTATACAAGGGTACCATCATCGTATTGCCCGATGATTCAATAAAAAGGTCAAGGACCGGGGTGTCCAAGAAAAAGATCTTGATCTCAAGGAAATTATAGAACCCGTCTGGGATTCGAGAAGAAAATTGAATCCCAATTGGAGTGTCCCTTGTATCGTAAAGAAAATCCTATCTGGCGGCGCCGCTATGCTCGCATATCTCGATGGAGTTGAAATGGCACATTGGGGATAATTGGACCATCTCAATTTTTTTTACCCATAGTCCGAACTCTCGTCGTGCTACGACTCTTCTCACCCCCTCCTATTCTTATAAAAAATCTTTTCTCTCCTCTCTACTCAAAACTATATAGGACCCGATCCTCTAAAAAATCACCCCTTTTCAAAAAAGAGAAGCTCACAAGCTCACAATTTTCAAACTCTATAGACACATATAGACGCAGTCCTTTCTTTCTCATAAAATGTTATTTTATTCTCTCTTCGAGAACGATGGTTTCCATCATCATTGAAACGAACAAAAGGATTATGTATGCCTTAGCGATTGGTATAGATAGTTAAAAAAAAATCATTTAAGACAGTACAAAATGCGTTGAAATCATTATTCTTTTTTTTAAAACAAGGGGTATAACTATTACATGAAATATCAGTAACGAGAATGAAAAATAACCCACTCCATTACAAGCATCATAAAACACCAAAACCTAAACAAATCACATACAAGCATCATAAAAACACTAAAACCTAAACAAACCACATCATTTCAAGCTTCACGAAGATTAAAACACTTCAAAACCTACACAATAAAATTTTTGACAAGCTTCACATTACCAAACCAACCCCCCTCATACTCAAGATTTGCCTTCAGTTGTCGAAAGGACCCGCTTCATCACTATTGACTGTCCTCGAAGGACCCAAGAATCCAAATCCTAATTGTGACTCCGTATTCGCTCTGTGCGGCGATAATCCTTAATCAGCTTGGATGAAACCACGGCACTTTTATCTAAACTATCAAACATCACACGCCATCTTTGATATTCTCTTCAACTGTATTTTTGCAACTACCCACTTTCACAGACACTTCAGATAATCCCTGGATATGAACCTAACCCCCAACAGATTGAGGCGGATGAGTAGACGGTTAACGGTACTATCATAAAGGCCCCATTATCATTCTCAATGACTCAGTCTGGTCCTCTACGGGAAAAAAGTTGGTTCTATATAAAGGAATTATTTACTCCCATCCCACTTGGTATCGAAGAGGCCAGGGAAAATAGAAGGAGGTCTGGCGAAGGCCCACCAACTAGACAAATCGGTAATCACCCAATTGTAAGACAGACTGTAAAATGCACCACCATGGTACAGACCAGTAAAGATTCATGGATCCATGATCTACAAGACAATTTACCCAGTTCTCTACCATAGGGCTAAAGCTTAAGAAAGAAAGAGAAAAAAAATTGGGAATCCCCGATAGAGGGTACTCAAGAGTATCCACCAGGCGCATTCTCTCAGATAACCACATGAACAACATAAGAGGGTTCTTACCATAAGAAATTAGCCCAACCCTCCTTTCATACATCCAGTACATTAAGTGTCTCTGCCTGTATAACAGTAGCTGGACTACAATGGTAAGAGATACACAATACTATCATAGCTACTTAAGGGTAAATCGCCATGTTGCATGTCACCAAAAGCAGCCTTGCAGTCAACCCCAGGGCCATAACACTAGCAAAGCCGTTATCGGTATTGTCTCTTTGACACACCGAATTTAACACAATCCAATAAGGGCGACTAGATCCACTTAACATCAATCTTTTGGTCTCTTCATCCATAGAGCAACCAAACCTTCACGATTCTAGAAAAATCCAAATACTAAGAATACAAGAAGAGTGCTACAAGAGATTAAAAACAAATCTACATGATCTAACAAGCTAACAAGTAGGCCAAGGATATGTCGATCACACCCTATTTTGATAAACCCTCATTTTTATTTTTTAACCCTTTTATTTTGAAACAAGTCCCTTCAAAGGGAAGCTCTTTGCAGCCAAGCCTCTAAGGCCTTCGTCTATTCAAATATGCCAAAAACATATTCCTCAAAATAAAACCTCAACAGAAAATTAAAGTGCATGCAGAGTAAGACACTAAATCAAGATAATCAAATAAAAAGTCCAACTTTTTTGCCTTTTTGAGTGTCTTTTCAAGTACAAAGAAGTTCCACTAAATTAAGCATGCAGCATGGTCATTGCCAAGATCCTTCAGTTAGGACGATAGAACTGCGAGAAAATTCCGAAAGTAAATATCCAGAAATGGATATCACCCCATCCTCCATCACCTGCCTCATAATCCTCTTTCTCATGTACTAGACATACCCGAACTCATTTGCCAACAACTTTCGCATCTGGGCATGCATGCCCGTGATCCCCGCGGCTCTTGAAGACAAATTCCAGGGGTAGAAGGTAACCTACTTCCCCAACAAGAGTCACCAATCCACTAAGGTGCAAATAGAGTATCAAAACCACTAAAAAGACAAAAATTGATAGTAAACTTTCACCTCCCCCAAGAAGCCTAGGAATTCATGCAATATGTCGATAGGCACCCCCTTAGCTATGCCTATCGATAGTACCCTCAAAATTTTGTTACAAAAATTTTAAACAAAATCCAAAAATTGCCTAAAACTTCATAAAAAATTCCCAGAAAGTCCCTACAAGGTAGAATGCATCACAACTCTGAAAAAACTCATTAAGAAGCACTGAACCACTTGAAAAACTCTCATCACCAGCACAATCCCTAGTGAAACCCAAAATCTAAGTGCGCCTGCACTCGCAATACCAACACCCTTTCCAATGAAGTCACAATTAAAGAACACTCCCCATTAGTAACCCTATAGGTCAACATAATAGATCTAGTTATGCGAAATCGACCTAGACTTGCTGAATTGGTTGTCGCAACTTTTTAGGTTCGCAAAATCGATCTTAACTCTTTGAATCAATCATATCAACTTTTTAGGTCCGCAGAACCGACCCTGACCCCGACCGACTGAATTGGTCCTCTTAACTTTTTAGTTCCGCAGAATCGACCTGACTTTTTGAATCGGTCATTTTAACTCTTTAGGTCGACATAATTGACCTCGACCCTTTGAATCGGTCATTTTAACTCCCTAGGTCTATAGAATCGACCTCGACCCTCTGAATTGGTCATTTTAACCCTTTAGGTCAACAAAATAGACCCAGGTTCATATAATTGACCTCAACTCTATAAATTGGTCATCTCAACTCTTTAGGTCTGCAGAATAGATCTAGGTTCACAAAACTAACCTCGTCCATCTGAATCGATCATTTCAACTCCTTAGGTCCGTGGAATCGACCTCGACCATCTGAATCGATCATTTCAACCGTTTTGGTCCACAAAATAGACATAGGTATGCAGAATCGACGTCGACCCACTGATCGGTCATATAAACTCTTTATGCCCCAAGAATTGATTTAGGTCTGCAAAATCGGCCTCGACCCTATGAATCGGCCACCTTAATTTTTTAGGTCCGCAAAACTGACCTTACCCTTTTAATTGACTATATTCAAGATCTTCAATAGGATCCTCAACGCTCACACATCAATGAGGTGTCTACCTTTTGATGACCTCCGCTTGTTCTAAACTCACCCGTCAAGGGGATCTGTAAAAGAAACCATCCTGGTACCCCCTAAATACCTCCTTAGGTCCTTAACACTCCTCCTCCCATTATAAGATCCTACGTCTTAATATAAACACTGATCTGGAGGCCATCGGGCACTCTCAAGCCCTAGTTGACCTTGATCAACCCTCCAAACTGAGCGAAGATCATTAAAACATCATAGGCCTCTGAATCGTCTTTCCAACGGTCCACGTCGTGCATGACATGGCCACGATTCGCGCGTACTCAAATTTTTACTCCGAATCTTGATCCATAGGCCATTGGGCGCTTTTAAGACCAGCTTGACCTTGGTCAACTCTCCAACCTGAGTGAATATCATTGGAATCTCATAAGGCTCTGAATCCCCTTTTGAACTGTCCATACCATGTGCGAATCGACTTTACGATTCATGCGTACTCACCTTTTTACTTGGACCTTGAGTCAACTCTCCAAACCAAGTGAAGCTGATTGAAACCTTATAAGGCTCTGAATACCCTTTTTAATGGTCCATATCGTGCGCGAATAGGCCTCGCGATTAACGCGTACTTGCCTCTTTACTCCGAGAACCCCCATCTAGAGGTTATCGGGTGCTATCGAGCCCCGTTTGACTTTGGTCAACTCTCAAACCTAGGAATGTCTCAATGGATTCTTGTAGGGTGATGAATACCCTTTTTAATAGTCCTGGCCCTGCAGCATTCAAACTTATGGTTTGTATTTTATACATAATTTTCCAAAAAGTCCGTTTTGAACTTCCTATAGGCACCCTAAACCCCCTGCCTATCGGTAAGGTGTACTTTCCTTAGCTAAGAAGGCAGGGCTACGCCGATAGGCAAGCCAAGGGACATGCTTATCGGCACCCCCTGGAACTTTATTTTTTCACTATTTACGGAGACCATGGCCTTTTTTCCAAGGGTTCCTTTTCGAAGTCATAAAGTTCCCCTCAAAATCAGTAGCGTCGAAATTCTATTTTACGAAACATTCTCTCTATTTCCTTATATCATTCTCATCCATCCATTGTCACCCCACTTTCCATTCTCACCTCACAAATATCCAACCACCTAAAATCATATCCCTACTATTGCAAAATCATAAATAAAGTTATCGGGATAGTCTACCCTTATTCATTTACAACTCACTCAATTAGTAGTAATTGTTTACTTTTCTTTCCACTTTTGATATATCTTTATTTCATTTCTTCATTCCAAAATTAATCTCACTTTTTATTATTTCGTACACACAATTTTATTTTCATAAAATCTAAAAAGCCAAAAAGATGGTTTTCTTATAAACCTTAAATTACATTTTTCTCATTTTTCACACTCTCTACACTTGCGCATATTTTCTAAAAAACAAACTAAAGGAAGTTCTAATTTAGGATTTATGGATTAAACCCCACCTTTGCGTGTTATCGAATCGAACTACGTCGACTTTGATGCTCTTTGGGCTCCGTAGGCATCTCGAGTCAATCTTGAGATTCAAGTCCTATTTTCTCATTTATCTATTTTATGTTTCCTTGTTTTTATTACTATTGCGAATAAGCGTACTTCTATATGCTAGTTGTCCCGCTCTATATACACACTCAGTTCTTCATAGTTATTCGACGGACACTCACGTTATATTTTTATAACATTTCTTTTACACACTCCTTAGAATGATTCTGCCTTGTATTTGCCATGGCATGAGTCAGATGATTTCTTTCTCCTGTTATTCACACCGCACACATGTACACATGTATCACACTTTTGGAGAAAAGAAGAATATTATCATAGCCCACGAGAGATCTAAAGGGTGGGACGGGTGCCTAACACCTTTCCATTCTGTAACTTAGTCCTCGGACCCTTGATTCATTTTGTTTTATATGCAGCAGTATGTCTCTGGATGACATTTTATCAGGACGGCTAAATTTCTTTTGCCTGTTTTGAGGAAAATAGGCTAACGACTACAGTACTACATTTTTCTCCCCTTTTGACGATGGACGATTTATATTCGTGGCAGACCACGAAGATCAGCACGAGTGGCGAAAAGAGGAATCCCCTATCCTCGAATCCCCGCATGCGCAGAGTGAGGAATTTATCTGGTTTTCCCTCCCCTCAAATTTTGGGGCCGGTCCGCGCTGGAGAAATCTGACTCAGATGGCTACATATAATGTTCAACTATCAACATCTCAATACTAAATGTTAATCTAGTACTTTAGAACTTCAGGTTCTATTAAATGCATATTATCTATAAATTTCTCCAATATTATAGAACTCTGGGTTCTATTTTAGATCAAGTATCAATCTTCTAATTCATATAAATTTTTTTTACGAACTTCATGTCCTCTCGTTTATTTGTGAAAACTTCTGGCTCCACATAATATTATTTAACTTTTGGTTCAATTTGATTTACAAAATTTTAACATTGACGTTCATGGGACGTTAATGTACATGCCCTGAATAATCCACAGTTTCGTTTTTGATTTTGGTAATATGTATATGTTGGCCTCAGGTCCCAAATATTGAGAACGTTGGGTCTCAAAAATTTTATTCATTTTATTATTTATTTATTTTTAAATAATAAGGATAATTATACACCAGTTACAAATAATAATTTGTAAACTTCTTATCATAATAATGATTAGGTCCAAATAATTTAGGAACTTTAGGTTCTTATAATTTATTGCTGAGAATTTTAGATTCCACATAAAATAATTGTACTTCGAGTTCAATTTTATTAAAGTCTAGAGACTTTGAAAATCTCTACCCTATTGTGTCAAAATTTCAAGTTTGATCAGAGTTAAAAAAAAATGTTTAGAGCTTCAGGTCCAAATTCGAAATAACTATTAGGGAATATTTAATGTCCCTTACCCTATTATACAAATAATTAAAACTTCAAGTTTTGATTTATGGTATTTTTATTGTAACTCCAAGTCCAAAATTTATTAATTGATTGAGAACTTTAGTGCCCAATCTTAAATAGCGATTCAAGTTGAGGACCCAATATCAATACATTGTATAAAAACTGAAACATAATAATAATAATAATAATAATAATAATAATAATAATAATAATAATAATAATAATAATAATAATAATAATAATAATAATAATAATAATAATAATAATAATAATAATAAAGATACAAGATTGATACCAAAGTAATTGAAATTATTGGAATGGAATTATGATTATACAAAAGCACATAACATTATAGTCCTTAATATTGTATCCCACAAATACATACCATATAAATAATATGTAGGCTTTAATGGATATTTCTATCTAAGTGACGTAATAGGATATGCAAGTATCCTTGCCAGATGTAGACACGATGCTAATCTAATAACATAATATAATTTTGGTGTCTCTTTAGAGAGAATGGACACGTGTCAAGCAATAAAGACTAATGCATTAAATATCATTAAATCTCTATCAATAGCTTTAACTTAAATCTAAAGGTCTCTCTCTTGCCTGTTCCCTCTTCCCCACCCCTCCATTTTCCAATGCCCACTTCCACTTCCCTAAAAACTACCTAATTAAATTCCTCAAATCTCAAGAGACTTCAACTATTTATACACGCATACAGTCAAATCATGTACCTGTGCAAAATGAACGCTACTACTAAAAAAATCAAGGTATTATCTCCTCTTTCCTATTCACAATATGCTTTTACACCTTATGTTTTGTTTTTCCTTTATTATCTCCAATAAAAATGATTTTTCTCATTTGGATTAGATTCCTGAATTATTGCATTTTTCCTTTTTGTGAAGAAAGTACGTTTGTCATTAAGAATGTATAAGTATTTAGAGCATATAAATATGGCAAATTTTAAAAAAAAAATATTGATCTTGGATTTATATAATTTTATATAAAAACAGTTTTTTTAAACCATTGCCTTTAGGATTAGACTAATTTTGGCGTTTTTAAAAAACATAAAAGTGGGCTTTTATCAAAAAGATATTTTTTTTATAAAAATACTGTAAAATAGTTTAAAATGCACTATTTTTCTTATCTATTTTTTTAAAACAAAAGAGTTCTTTGTATCAAAAGAATTTTTTTCAGGATTAGTATAATTTTGATGTCCTAAAAAAACTTAGAACAATTTTCTTAAAACAAGACATTTTTGGTTCTATATATTTTTTTTATTATACGAAACTGCTTTTTTATACAAATAATTTTTTTAGAAAAACATTGAAAACAATTTTTTTTAAACAAAACTATTTTTTTATAAAAGAAATTTCTTTAAACTGTCAAAACTTTTTTGCTTTCATAATAAAAACGCTTTTTATTTTTATAAACTTTTTTTAAAATAACAAATATTTTTATTTTTAATAAAAAGTGGTTGTAAATTGTGGTTGCTTTCAATAAAAAGTGGTTGAGAATAGTATGTTATAAAAGTGGTTGCTTTCAATAAAAAGTGGTTGCTTTCAATAATATACAAAAATATTTTAACAAAAAGAAAAATAGTAAATTGAGGGGAAACTTTTTCACTCTGGATTAGAGGTGAGCAAATCTTGCCACCAAAATCAAGGGTTCACATGTCATGATAAATTATCCTATCAAATGCATACAAAAGTAGATAAATCGTTCATTTGTCACTTTTGCATTTGTCATGAAAAATCACGTATATCAAATAGACCCTTAGGAGTTTATTTGCATTGTTAAAGGGGTATTTGCAATCTTAGTGCACTCTCAACATTTTGAATATTAAGAAATTATAATCCATTTCGTTTGGAATACTTTTTTTAGTTTAGGTAAAGGGTAATGGTATGAAAATCAATGAGTTTTTCTATCATTCTTTTTTTTGGTTAATTTACTATCATTCTCAATCTCTTAAGTTTAACTTTTTTGTACTAGGTTTGTTTTGTTGTTTACATTCTTTAATATGTTTGTTGTTTTTATTATTCAAATATCTAAATGATTTTATGTGAATTTTTGACAATTATTCTTCATATTTAGGAGCTTTTCTAAAGTCGTAATACTTTTTTTTAATTCTATAGAAAATGATTTTAGGTCACTTTTTTTAATGAGAATAGTATGTTATAACCAATTATGTAAATTTTTAAATCTTAACTATCCCCATTTTCTAAATTTTATAACGTTGCTATATTGATTTTCATGTAATTTTCAATAAATACATTATGTAATCTTATAATTTGTTGGAATTGAAAAATACTAATCGCAAGATTTTAATCGTTTATGACATGAAAGAGAAGTTTTTCATTGAATAGACCCTCTAGCACCGAAAAATCAAGGTCAATTCAACCCAAATCCCCCAAAAGTTTTCACCACACTTTCTCTACTATCCTCCCTGTGTTTCTATGCTCATTTTAAGAATACATTACAAATAGGTTAGTTTACAAAAGCTTTTTTCTCAATTTAGGTGTTTTACCTTTGTTTACCTTAGTTAGAGTTGCTATTATATGTATAGATTTGTTTAATGAAATGGACACAAAAAATTAATTGTATATTATATATGTTCTCCTCTAAGAGCTTTATACCACCTAAGTTTCAGTTTTTTTAGGTAATAATTTTTTTTTGTTAAAATCAACTTTATGTATTTTTTTAAATAGTAATTTTTTTGTTATAATCAACAAAAATTTATGATAGAGAAGTAAGACCAAATGTTTTTGTGATTAGAATCTAATAAATGAGAAGAGGAGTTGTATATTCACAAGAGAATTTGTATATTGAATTTGAAAAATGATACGGTGACACGATTTTGGGACACGTGACATGTGTGTGTGCACGCATAAAGTTGGTATTTTATATATATTATAATATTTGATAATTTTTATAATTGTAATTATTTAACTGTTTTGTAACACGCTCGCGCATCGCGAGAGGCTTAAACATAGTGAAAATAAAGAATTGAGAGCATAAGTCTCTATGAAAGTCAAATAATTAAGTAATAAGCCTACTGCCACATGCATGAGGCCTTAAATCAAGGGTCTCAATATAATAAAATAATGTTGGGACTTCATGGAATGGGTCAATGGAGCACGTAATGAGGGATATATACGGTCTATGGAAGAGGTGTTTGTATCCCAAAGGATTTTACGTTCAATAAAAAAATAGTATCATTAAAATTCACTCATCACGTGTTAGCCAAGTTGGTTGTCTTGTAAGATTAATGTTGGGATTCTATTACATCGATCAAGCAGAGGACATTAAGTTCCATCACGAGCTCTCGAGGAGATGACGTTATGAAGTAAGAAGACAAGAAGACAAGATGTGGACCAACAATATTCATTAAAGAAATTGAAATTACAAATTACATCACACATAATCTGTGAGCGTAAAAGTTGCCATGCATCACATAAAAAGATATTTACCTTTTTTGGTGATTGATACAAAATAATATTCAGTGTCATCCACTGTGTTTGTTGTCAGTTTTTCCGACCAAGAAAAAAATATTTGATTTAATCGACCAAAGTTTGTTAGGCTGAGAGGGAGAATTCATACTGATAACATATTAAGAGAAATAAGACACGGAGAAATTTAGGAAGGGAAAGAGTTTCTCATAATCTATATTTCTATTTTAAATTGGAAGGCAATAGTTAATTATGAATCCCACCTAACCTATCCACGTGAAAACCCTACATCTCCCTCCTATATCTAAACCCTCTACTCTCTCTCCCTCTTCATCCTTTCTTCTCCACTTTAATATTCTTACATCTTCCTGTTGGTCTCCCCCAAAAGTACAAGCGTAATTACACAGTTCCTGATATATGGCTCACACACCCGCACTAAAATTGCACTCTTATGAATTTGGAGCAAAATCATAAAAAAATTACGAATTGCATTTTATCAATTCGTGGTCTATCATTTTAAAGTCGCTCCCACCTGCTGAAGCAAGACAATTATCTATGTGAAGGACAAGAAAAGCACTTGATAAAGCATGCATTAACTGGAAGACAAATTCATTTGTGTTATCACTTCATCACTATTCACAACAAAACAAACCATATATATGGACTTAGTACATGCATGGTGATCCATCCATGATAATATTTTTATTTGTTATGGGACAAAATATCATTTCTTCAACTCAAAGTTGTGAAAAAATATGTGTATATATCATGTAAAATTAGTTTATAATTCAAACTTAATCAATTAGTATTGCTTTTGCACCGCTCTCGCATTTATAATTTTTTAAACATTGATGCATTTACGCATTCGCACCCGCTTCGCACTACGAATTTATGACTTATGTACAACCTTGAAATTAAGTTTGTCCGTTTTACTCCTTGAAGTTAAATCGGAAGACTTTGCATTAACTTTATAGTTCACATTTTTGTCCCTTTTACTCCTTGAAATTAAAATGGAAGACTTTGCATTAATTTTATGGTCCACATGTTTGTCCCTCAATAATTTATGGTGAAAAATAACTATTAACGGCCCCACGTCATATCAATTTTCCCGCTAGATAAAACTCTCTATCTCCCTTTGCATGCCTCTTTACCTTCTCCTCCATCCCTTTGTCCCGTCATTTTATTTCTTTTGTCGTTTCATCTCTCTCTCTCTCTAGAGAGAGAGTGAGAGAGAAACTATTACTCCTGTGTGGACTTCCCGCACAGGATATGTCCGGACCAAAGTTTATTTTCCTTTTTGTAGGAGCAGTTACTTCTTTCTTCTACTTTGTTCCGTGATTATACCAATAAAATAGGGGATTTGCATATTCTCTGCAATATAGGAGAAGAGAGATGCACCTGGCAGTGAGTCAATTCCTTAAGTCATGGGTATCTTACCAATCATAAAACTCAACCAAGCAGTCCCGTATTTGCTCTTGTGCGGGAAGTTTGCACAAGAGCAATTTCGTATGTATATCTATATAATAAGGAGTAAAATTTTGTTACTATTCCATAAAGAGATATTTTAATTAGAGGTCAAGATTTTGACAACAAGGCAACGATCGAATGGTGTTGATGAGATGAGATGCATTTTCCTCTTTTGTCCCTTTGTTATTGTATTTCCCCCTATTTTTAGCACATGATTTCCTTTCCCCCTCTTATTCAAAATTCAAAAGCAGGGTGAAAATAGGAAATTACACACTCAAAACCTATTTGCCACTAAATAGAGTACACTTCTCTCGATCGATCGATCAGAAGCATCACACCATTCATCCTTTTCACCTATTTTGACTCCTCTCTCTTTTTCATCTCTCATCTCATATACAGATACCCTCTCTCTCTCTCTCTCGTCACCACATCCTGCAAAAATCAATCTCATTACCAAACCCTAAGAGTTGGAAACCCCTCTCTCTCTCTCTCTCTCTCTCTCTCTCTCTCTCAAATTGATCGACTCAGCTGGTGGGATTTCAATGGTGACATTGTGCTAGAGGTACTCTCCCTCTTCCCTCTCTCACACACCACTACCGTTTCAAAGTTTAGGGTTCGAATTTTGGTTTCCAAACTTTAGGGTTCGAAATTTTGATTTAGGGATTTTCTTAAGATCTAGGGTTCTAAACATAGTTACTCACAATATTTCTATGTGTTTAATGAAGTTCCAAGAGGTATCTGTGAATATGCACCGTGGGTTCTCTATAGAGGTTGGTTCAATCTGATTCTTTTAGTATTTGTGCTATATTTACTAAATGTTTTTTTTTCCTTTTATCATAAGTATAGTTGAATGTTGTGATAGACATTTCTTATGTTATGTTATGTTCTGTGTGACACCATGGGATTGTTGTAAATTTAACCTATGTTGAGCGAGTTCGATGTTAATTATAGATGGTTCATTAGAAGATTTGAGTAGTCATTTTTTTCATCTTATGTAACGACAATAATGATGGTTTAATGGTATTGGGTGGAAGTTTAACAGTACTGGGTGACGGTTTAATGGTACTCTATGACGATTTCAGTACTGGGTGACGGTTTTATGTTAAATGTATAGGTAAAATTACATTTTTTGACTATTAGTATTTATCATGTTTGGCAGAAAACCATCACATGAGATGTGTGTTGTTTCGACAAAGAGTCAAAAAAGAAGAACCCCCTAACGAACCTAATGACAAGATGTATAACTTTCGAGTGGTTTGAATTATTATAACATTAAGAATAAGCTTCGGGATGTATAACTTTCGAGTTGTCATCTAGGTGTTTGACGAAATACAAAACATAATATACTAATTTGCATTCTTCCCACTTATTGTCTTTTTACTAGGTTTTATGAATCTATAAAAGATGCTTCATGACTGTCAACATGAGAAAATGTTGTTACCTACTTTATTAAATGACTTTAGACAATAAGTGAAAATAAATATCCCAATCTACCAAATTTGAGGCTGATTTTTGGATTTCAATTGAAAATTAACTTTCTTTATTTCGGTGTTTAGTTTATGCCCAATATATGATCGGATCGATTTCGAAGTATGATTATTTTTTGGGTCTTTTTATATTCATATTCTCTTAATAAATTCGTGATTCTTTAGTATTTTTTGGTTGATTTTCTTGGTCATAACTGGAGAAGAATCTGAATACTACATGTAGGTATACATAAGCCATTTGGTATGCAAATTGAGCATGGAATGGAAAAGTGAGCTTTTGAGGTTAGTATGTGTTTCTAATTTTTACCTTTTTATGAATACCCTTTGTTTGTGGACTATTGGTTATAATAAGTTGGCTATATCCAGCTTAAGGAGACCCCATTAGAATAATTATGTTTATTTTCATTTTGCAGGCATAAATGGATGTCACCTATATAACTGGTATGGGATTTTGGATTTTGTGTTTAGATTTTAGGGTTTTGGATATATGGGTTTTAGTTTTTAGTATCAATTTCACAAATTATAGAATTTTTGGCATGCTTTCTTGCATTTTAGGGGTTCGTGGTTTTAATCATGGATAGTAGTCTTTCTTTCATCTTAGTTTTAGGATTTCCCCCTTAGATTTGAGGCATATGGGTTTTATTTACATGGTTTTGTTGGTTTTATTATGGATTTCGATGTTTCAGGTTCAACATGGTGGCTATATATTTTTGGTTTGGTTTGTTTACATTATTTTGTTTGTGGTTTCACTTTCACACCATTAGTCCCATTTAACTACCTAATATTTACTAATTATATTTTTTTTACTAGCAGGTACTCTCTTCTATATCTCACATTCTTAATGTATACCTCCCGATTTTTGTTTGAATTTCAGTCATTTGTATCTCTCCATCTCTCATTGTTGTTGTTCAAATCCTGTGTTTCATTTGAAGTTGAAGCTGAAACTTAGAAGCTATCCAGAGTTTCAAGTTTGTCTTCAATAAAGTCACAGAAATGAGACATATTGGGATTTACATGAATAATTACAAATGTAATAAGCTTTTTTATTACATGGAGATTCACTATAGAACTCAAAGCATTCACTGAATTGGATTATTGTTTTAATCTGTGTATGGTTTGTTTGTATGCATATATATATAATTCTACTTTTGTGGCTTTGCATCTAATCTTCTTTCACATGTATGTATATACTTCTTCTTTTTCTGAAAAATAATATTTATTTAATTTAATTTTTATCTATATATTTGTCATCAAATGTTTATAAATTCCCGGTGTAAAAGAATGGTTTGTTCAATTGTTAGTTTTGTTGTCAGATCCTAATAGGAGTGGAAAAAATTTAAACAATGATTAGTAACTATAAATTCCTGTCGCCTTTAGTCTTCTTCTCTCTTTACCCCTGATTAGTAACTTATCGATGCTTTTTACGTTACTTATGCCTTCTCTCTTTCTTCGATTGAATTTTTTTTTTGCTTTTTGGGTTGAGTTTATGCCTTCTCAGACACGCAAGATGCTTAATCTCATTCAGGAATGTCTTGCATCTGAAGGTTACGAGTTCTTATCTTTCTCTTGACAGATTGAAGATTGAAGGTTACGAGTTCTTATCTTTCACTAAAGCTACTGAAAGATTGAATGTTGTTAATAACTTCCAAGAGGGTAATGGAGCTCCTATCTTTCTCTTGACTTCTCAAGTTGGTGGGTTGGGACTTACACTTACAAAGGAAAATTGTGTGATATAAATGTCTACATGCATATAGTCATTTAGCATAGCTTACACAATTTTTCTAATCAACTACTGCTGCATATAGTCATTTATGCAGAAGTAAGTTGTTGACTATATTGGATTGCATATTTTATCACATGTATTGTTCCGATCATACAAATAAAAACATTAGGTATATTATTAATATTGCGTCTGTATGATCGGAATAATATACCTAATGTTTCTAATTATATTATAGGGTTGGAGCAGGGGAAGTATTGTTCCAACGATTGCAGTTATTCAATCAGGGGAAGTATTGTTTCGATCGAAATAATATACGCAATAGTCAGAACACCAGGTAGATAAGGGGAAGTGGATGAAAATGTTCAAGATATTAGCATGTCATTGAACTAATGTTGCAAATTATATTGTATGGTTTCTTATTATATTGAACAATGAGGAGGATATTGGACACCACTGATTCTTCATAAAGTCCCAGTTTTCACAAGACTTGGCTCCAACACACACCTCTGGCCATGACTCTGTAGTGACGGTATGGATCTGATCTGAGTCTGTGATTTGTATCTGTTTTGTTGCAATCTAGAATACACAGACACACAACACGTGCAATATGTTTTTAAATCAATATTCTTAGGTTGTTTTGCTATTCGGTTTAATTTATGGTAGCTGCGATTGTTGATGTCTATGATCGATTTTTGGTAGTTGCGATTATTGGTATATATGATGGATTAAAAAAATTATGTCTTCAACGATTTTTGGTAGCATGTATGCGGTTGTTAGCAGTCAACGATTTTTGGTAGCTGCGATTATTGTTTTTTATGCTTGGGTTGTTATTATGATTTCAAAGTGGTTTTGATTCATATTTTGGGGTTTCTAAATCGTTGACTAGGTTCCTAAATCATAATGTGTAGGTTTTGATATATCGTTTGTTTGCTGGTTTCTATTTATTTTTCATATTTATTTTTACGAAGAATTCAGTTTTGATATTGCAGGTATTGGTTATGTGTATGTGTGCGTGATTGTTGTTGTTTTGTCGAGTGAGGAAAATGTCAGTACATTTTTTAAGGCAATTTATTAGAAAATGTCACTACATAAAATGAAGTAATGACTTAAAAATGGGGGCTTCCATGTCTATGACTTTGATACAGTGGGCACTTTGAACTGTTATTAGGCCAAAAAGTTGAGCCCTTAATACAGGAGAGAGAGTAACAAGTAAACTCATCATCCCTTATATTATATATATTTTTAAACTCATCATCCCCTTAAGACCCTACTTCTCCCAATGTAAACTCATTCGCCCTTATTTTTTTATTCATATTTTTTGAAGCGTTGTACTACATATAACTGGTAGAAGTATAGAATGGAATTTAGTCTTTTTAAGTCTTGAACTTCAAATTTGTTCATCTGGTTATCATGTACCAATGCATACCATTAGAATGAGTTAGAATGGTTGTGTGATATGTGGTTGTTTGCGGTTCGGACACGTGTATAGTTTTGTGTTGGAAGAGTAAGAATTGAAGTGTTGGCATTTGGTCTTCCAACACTGAATCCTTGCAGAAGTTACATAGTTTAAATATTACTACTTATGTACTCATTTTAAAGGTTCTGTACTATTTAAATATTACTGCTTATGTCCTTGCAGAACATGGGAAAATTGCAGCTTCAATGAGACGACGTAATAGGAAAAATCAGGTATGAATATCGACTTTTGTAAGCTATTTTTAAAATTCTGTTGGTGCTGAAATACAACTTCTGCTTAAAATGGGCAGTCCCACTAGGACTGCTTAAAATGGGCAGTCCTACTTGCTGCAAAAAATCCTACCAAAAACTAGATCTCTATCTGTGTGTTTTCATCTTCATCAACCTATTATAGATTTCAATAGAGACCTGGTCAGCCTATCATTAAGGGTTTGGGATCTTTCAATAGAGATCTGGTCAGCCTATTAACTTGGGACTCAGCAGAAACTGGGGTTGGGATCTTTCATTACGTGATGCGGTTCAGATTTAATATGCTGGATTACTTTGTTAGTGGAGGAACTTTATCTTTATTTATATCTAATAGCACCATTGGTATTAAAAGGGAAACAACTCATGTCATTATTGTCATTAGTATAAGTATGACACTTACTATTTATTTCACCAATTTACATAATAATAATGAATTCCTCAATCAGCCTATTTTGCTGAAATCTGAACCACACCACGTAATGAACCACCAATGATGTTGTGATCCTCACTGATACGAACATTTTTTTTCCAGACATGGACGCAGCTGTATCCCCACACTCAGGCTATATCATCTTCACATCACTTATACATTTCATATATTTTTTTAATCAGTACTAATATTGATGGAGCAAACAGATGGCTTTTACAAAGGTTGGGAAACCTATGTGAACTAATGGTGTTTGAAGCACAGGAACTGTTAGAGTGAGTGGTCAAGCTTTGGATCCAAATCCAGAATGTAGTGAGTGGTCAATATTTGGAGTTCAAGAAGCTAAATGTCGATGCTTGGTAAGCATTTGAGAATGGGAACGATATTCAAATTCAAGGAGATAAATCATAGCCTCTCCTAGGTAAACATTTCAGATATGAGACATCTTGATTCAGTTATTGAGTTTTGATTTATGATTTCCTTACTTTTTTTGGTGTGGATTAATTACATGTATTGGGGATTAATTTTGTTGTAAATGTGTGTTATTTCTTTCAAGCTTAGCATTTAATATCTCAAGAGAAGCTATTAATGTCAAATTGAATGAGGAGTTCTTGACATTAATAGCATCTAGTTGACATCAATAGCTTATATTTCTCAAGTGAATTTGAATATTATTTAGATAAGTCCACTCCTCATCCTATCCGCAGTTGGCTCAGAACTCTTGCTGTTGCAGGTATTTATATCTTGCGGGTTTACTATATTTAAGGGTTCTACATTATCTCTTATAGAGTTGAAGTATAGTTTTATATGAAGTATAGTTTTTTAGTTGAGTAATTTACCAATCACTCATTATCCATTAACCAACTTTTTTGACCTCAGTGAATTACACTGGAGCTTCAGTATTCAGGCGACACAACCATGTTTATCGAAATCATTTTAAATAATCCAACAAGAGGAATTGATGACATTGCAAAGAGAGGCGATTAAAGATATTATTTCCATGCAAAGTAACAATAACTCTGAGGTATATTCATTATTCATATGGACATAACATATTATATTACATACAATACGCATACAAATATTGATAAAAATGCATATTCAAAATTTCAACAGGTCAAAAATGGGAACTTGCACTGCTAAAATCACTGAAATCGATACACGATAGAGATCGTCTTATGTTGCCTATAAACACTGTCATACGAGACCAGAGCAATGCATAAAGACTTTTTGGTGCAAGCATTGCAATAGAGAATCAATTTTCCTAACGCCAAGGTATATGCATACACATCCTCTTTCAAAATTACACAAGTTATGCATGCTTCTAAATGATTGATATTTCCTCCACATATGAACTAGAAGTATATCCTGAAGACAACTCAGCATCAACACCATTCTTCAATTTTGACGGAGAATCAGAAAAAATTATGCATGTTCTAATTTCACAGCTTTGCAATAATGAACCTGAGGTAAACATCAAACTAACATATGTATCATTTGCATACTATATTAAATTACTGAATGACCCCATATTAAACTACTCGATTGACTATTTTGTTGCTCCTTGATCGTACATCGATAGTTGGTGGTGCTGATGGGATGACCCCAGATTTAAGGTATCATTTCATCCCTCTTTATAATTAAATTGGATCGTTAATGGTTTTCCATTAGACCATTTGCATGTTTCTTTCATATTAGGTAATTATCCTATAAGAAGATGAGAAAATGTGACAAATTTAACTGATATTTCAGGTTCCCATGGGCCAAACAGGAGGTATCTTTTACCATAAGTAGGGTATGAACGTTCCCTATTTTACCAATGTAAGAGGCATTTAAAGAACTTATGGTGACTTTAATGAACGAATGCTTTTTTCGTATTATAGTTACAGTGTTGATTGTTGTTTCAATATCTATTAAGATATGTTGAAAACAAATAGATAATATAAATTTAGTTTCATTGGTGAACTGTTTTGTTGGTTTTAGTCATGCACTGGTTTGTTGGTTTCATTGTTGAATTCCTCTTTGCTGTGCATAGGTGGACTATGTCAAAGCTCAGTTTGGTTGTCGATTCCAAGGATTTATTTGATCATAAAGAAAGCAACAAGAATTGATACTGAAATATGTGTGAATCGGAGTGTAGGTGGATACTGAAATATTGAATGACTTCCAATATTTGTGTATCCAATATTTGATTTATTGAAATCTGTGTAGTGTAGATCATAGAAAGAAAGTGAAAACAGATAATAATGAGAAGGTACTTATAGTTCATAATTCTCTTTTTATTCTCAAGAATATTATTGGATTGTATGTCAATTGGTCACTTACACACATGAAGATCTGTGTAGGTGTATTTGTGGTTCATAATTGACACACCCAAATGTGTTGGTGTATTTATGAAATCTTGAGATTTAGCAGCAGAATGTCGATGACGCTGCTGCTACTGCAACAACACAGTGGCCACTCATCTCATCAGTTGATAATGGTAACTTCCTTGGTCGGACCTTAAATGTTGTTATATATATATACATATTGTTGATATCATATACAATTGTATATAGGTTTTGACCCTATAATTTGCACAACTCATGTTTTATAACTGCAGGAGGTTCCTATAAACACAGTTGTCACCATGGATCAACTCATATTGTAAAGGATGCAGATAACTCTTGAATTGTAAGTGATAACGAGGACTTTTTGCGTATGGTCGTTGTTGTTGAAAGTCAAGTTAGTCAAAAATCCTCAAATACGTACAAAATAATAATAAACTCAAGTGTAGAGGTAAGTAAGGGAGTCAATCCACTTTCTAGGGAGTAAGCTAGAGACAAATTCAATTGTAATTCACTTTTTTATTTTCTTTTTGTGCTTTTTCACTTTTCTAATTTTTTTAGCTTTTTCAATATTAAAACAATAAGGTGAGGTGAGATCTAAACTAATCTAAACAACTAACTAAAAAGTGACTAAAATGAAAAATAAAGTCTAACACTAAAAATAAGAGATAAAGTGAGGAAAATAATTGTGAGAACAATCAAGGAGTGGGATTACACCACAAATTTTAGTTATTCTAATGAATTAATTTAATTATTTGAATTATCCCAAATTAATATTAAAATTACAAACCAACTCTCGTTGCAAGTGTAATTAGAATAGTAATCTTTTAGAAAATTAAAATTAACACCTCACAACTCTAGAAAATTAGATCAACACTCCTTTTAATTAATCACCCGCTAGGATCGATCAATTAGAATTTATGTCAATCTTAGAAATTAAATTTAGAGTTGAAATTCAAATGATAATACCCCACTTAAGAAACCCCTATCTCTAGTTCGAATCTAAAATGGGTATTATCACTAGAATTTCGATTTTCTCTCGAAAATCATTTACCCTCTCTCGAGGCGTAAATCTAAGGGTGGGGGATCAAAATTAACATTCAAAGGGATATTTCAAGTAAGCAAACTAATTAAACTAAAATAATATCAAATAAGGGTTTCACCCCACCCCTTGAAAGGGGTTTTAGCCTAACATGGTATGAAATATGACAAATTAATAATCAAAGGCATAAACAAATAAAATAGAAGGGTAAGAGGACAAATCTTCAAACAAGTCTCCTTGATTTGCAAAATTGGACTCTAATCCTCCATTAAAAGTGAGCAACATCCATTCAAAGTGAGCTTTCCACAATATTCAATTACATACAAACACTCATTTGAATCACTCAACAATTAATTTCTCGCAAATATCTAAAAAGATAAAAACAAAATTATTTACAAAAATATTCTACCTAATTTGTTTTCTACTCTAACCTATCTCTCTCTCTAGAATTTTCTTCCTACTAGTTGATTATCTGATATGGTTTGAGGGTATAATGGGTATTGGGGTTAAAAAGGTAGTTGGGGGGTATAATAGGGAAAAGGGGTAAAGTGGGTTAATTAAAAGCACATGGGGTAATTGTTTGGTGTTGGTTTGGTATTTGGAAAATGGCAGGTCACGTGTTTGAGAATGGAAGAAAATGGGTTTGGGTTCTAGAGTTGAATTGGATGGGTTTTGCAAATGGGTTTTTGTTTTGCAGGTTGGATCGGGGCCGGAATGGTTTGGGCTGAAATCGAGAGCTGCCGCCGGAGATTGGGGTCTGACAGGTCGCGGGTTCCGGTGAAGGGGTTGGGCTGCCCGGAGTTCTGGGCTTAAGGATGAGTTGGTGTAGCTCCGGCGCGAGGGTTGCTGTCGCCGGGTGTAGGTGGGCGACGATGGTGGGGAACGGCGGGGGCGTCGGGGTTAAAGGAGAGGTAAGGGTTTGTTGGTTATGGAGGAGAGAGAGTAAGATGGGTTGTGTAGGGAAGAAGATGGAGGGAATGGAGTTTTAGGAGAGATGAGAGAGAGTGGTGAGAGGTTGAAGAAGATGATGGGGGGTGTAGGGTGTGGTGAGGGTGTATAGGATTAAGGGTGAGGGTGAGTGAGAGTAGGATAGGTGTAATGGGTATTAAGTGTGTGTGTGTGTATTAGTTTGGACCCTAATAAAATAAAACTAAAAAATAAAAATAAAATCTAAGTAATAAAATAAAACTTATAAAAACTAAAAATCTAAAAATTAAATTCCTATACTAAAAATTAAAATCAAGATTCAATAAAAATAAAAATAAAACTAAAAAGAAATAACAATGTAAATCTATTAAACTTAAAAACTAAAGTCCTAAAAAAAATAAAATGTAATAAAACTAAATTCCTAAAAACTAATCCTAAAAAAAATAAAATAAGATAAAAACTAAAACTAAAAACTTAGTAAAATAAAATAAAATTATATTAATAAAAATAGAAATAAAATATAAAAATAGAAAATAAAACCTAAAAATTTTAAAATAATCCTAAAATTAAACTGAGACAAACTAAAAATCTAAAAAGTAGTAAAAAGGACACAAACTAAACACACAGAGGGTTTAGGCTAGGTTTTAGGCTCGGGTAAGGTTACGGGGTTGATATTTA
The DNA here is from genome assembly GCA_949130495.1 of Sambucus nigra. Classification (NCBI taxonomy): domain Eukaryota; kingdom Viridiplantae; phylum Streptophyta; class Magnoliopsida; order Dipsacales; family Adoxaceae; genus Sambucus; species Sambucus nigra. The sequence continues at coordinate 370,544,284 of OX422219.1, forward strand.
GCTCCATAAAATGCACAATTGCCTTGAAATAGGCGTTTGACACCGCAATTGACGTTAAGCCTGCATGATAAACATTTAAGCACATAAGACCCATATTGTCGAGAATTAGCAACTAAAGTACGTCTATTTGGGGTATAAATTGTACAGTTTTGGGTGCTTATCACACCACCCCTAAACAGAGCGTTGCTAGTCCTCGAGCAATAAGATAGAGAGAAAGAGAAAGATAAGAAACCAAAAGTGTACCACTTTCGCGGGCACTTGCGATTGCACTTAGCATGTGCAACAAGCCTTTAAACCTATAGGTTACCCTACAGGACGAGTTGTGTCTCGTGAGGGTTTGCAGGGAATATACCCACAAAATTCTTTATTTGCAAAAATTTATTGAAAGGCAGTCAATCTCTTATTAGACATAGAATAATCACACAATCCATCATGAGAAATATTTTCAGAAATACAAGCTAGAATGTGTAAAAAGTTTAAGCTAGGTAAATACTCAAGGCACATCCTTCCTAGAACTCAACGTGTGTAGTGTGAATCAGTCAAAACGGGTCGAGTATCACAAGAGTAATTCCTAGATTGCCTCATCGGAATCAACGCTTCAACTTCAAATCTCACTGGATATAACTCTCAAACAAACTCTCGAGATTTGGGTAAGCGTATCACTCTTGTGTGTGAGGAGGTGAGTAAATGTAAGCAAGTTCAAACGTCTCACACACGTATAAGAAAGAACGAACAATTGAAAGAAAAATGATCTCATGAAAGAATGCTAATCACTATAGTGAGAACGTCGAGTTATTCACCACGTCGACTTTCATTTGCCCGAACACCTAGGGGAACATGTATGTATATGGGTGAGGGGGAAATGAAATGGGAAGAATGGTATGAGGTGTGATGTTTGGATGTGGTAATGATATGATGGATGGTGGATATATGATGTAGGATATAATGGTGATATGAACGATGATATATGAATGGATATGATAGAAGAGTGTTCTATACTTGAAGAACAAAATGTCTTTATTACATAAAAATTAACTACAAACTACAAACTCTCTTTCTTTTATTTTCTCTCTTTTTTTTTCTTTTTTTCTTTTCTTTTTCTTTTTTCTTTTCTTCTATTTTTGCTATTTTTATGTTTCTCTTTTTTTTTTCTTTTTTTTTTTTTTGTTTTTCTCTCACTTTTCAAACTAACACTAAAGACATTTACGTTTGGAATCAACACTCTTTTATTTGAAATGATGATGGATGATATAAATGGAGGTGATAGGTGGGTGTGTGGGGAAATATGTGGGAATTTGGAAGAACATGGGAATATAATGGGTGAAGTGAATGGAAATATGATATGGGGGAAAGTGGTAGGTGTATGGATGAAAATCTAGTATTCGGGACAAATTTCAAGACACGCGTTTCTTACAACTCGAAAAAGATGTTATTCTCAGTGATCAAGCCAAATATTAATGAAGGATAATGAGATCATACAACAATTTAATGCGGACCCAAACGAAATTGAATCAACTTGTGACTCGGAGATTGCGTAAGACACTCAAAAAGGGTGAAAGGCACAAATCTCACAAGCTAAAGTCTGTACTAGTGATCCTTAAGGTTCTCTTTAGAATTATAGTACTCTTCAACTCTAAACGTAATGACGTGATAAGTGCGCAAATTTTGTTGAGTCTAGAAATTCATGGTGCAAAATGCCTTGATATGTATTACATGAGCTATTAGAAAAAATATTCTCTAGCTTGATTCCTAGACTTGAAAATATGGATGATTGAAAATTCACATCAATGATTGAGATGAAAGAAACTGCACGAAATTTTAAAAATCAGGTTTAAAAATCAAAATTTTTCAAAAGAGGCACGATTTTGATAAAATTCCCCACCCCCAAACAAAAAGGAACATCGTCCTCGATGTTAAGTAAAATGATTTTTAAAATTGAGAGCATAAGGTAGGAAAGAGATTACCAGAATGAACCGCTAATGAAGTGGACATGTGAATCCAAGAATAAACCTGAGTAAAAGATAAGAGAAAAAATGTGTACAAGTCTATAAGCATGATAAAGCATTGGGTGATGTGAAACACCACCCCCAAACAGGATGAGACTAGTACAAGAAACGCGGGCTGCCTCCCGGTAGCGCTAAGTTTAATGTCTTCAGCCAGACCGAACCATTCTCACCCTAAAGATAGGATCTATGAAAGTGCAGGGCAGCAGAAAAATCGGGTGATGAGAATCACCCCCAAACAAGACTGAAGCGTCAGTCTTGTTGGATTTAGGCTAAAACGGGTCAATGCACTTGTATAGCAAAATGCATCACGCGATGCAAAGCATCGGTGGACCAAGGGCGGGTGGGAAAAAGGGCTAAGGTGAGGGTGGAAAGGTATCGGTCACGGGCCTTGTTGAGCCGGAAGGTGAGGGCAACTAGGGCCCTATAAGAATAGTGCTCTAATTGGTGAGGAAGGAAATATGGTTTGGACATAGGAATGGGATGGGGCTCATATAAATGACACGACCGTTCTATGAATGGGCGATGGTAATGGTCGCGCCGTGACACGCCAGGGAGCTGTTGCAAAAAATCAACACCACAAGAGAGTGGCGTGCATGGAGGAACAAGCCCGGTGTCACGGTGGAGAGTAGCACCAAAAATACTCTTGTAGATGGTGGATGGTTTTAGGTGAGGATCTAAGTATGTAGATGGAAACATTAGATGTGTAAAATCAAGATCCAAACCAGGTGGTGGGCTGGAAGGAACAATGGGTGGGTCGGGTGGGACAAATGGTGTATCGGGTGGGATAAATGGTGGAGGAAGATGATCCAACTCAAGCGTGGGAGACACACACTCATTGGGAGGAGTAAAGGAATACTCACAAGGGAGTGTGGTTTCTAAATATGGAGTTATCAACTTCTCCAAAAAGGTATCATCGGTAAATGGGGTGGGTGGATAAAGCGAGGCACCAATCTTAGAGATAGAGGACTCACTAGAAATATCAGGCTCAATGGGAGCCATGCATGGTGGGATATCATCCATATCCGAATAGTTAGGAACTATCATGGATTCTATCTCGGGAAAATGGTGAGCACTCGTAGCCGGAGCTAACCTAGGATAAATTGGTTCCTCGGGAACACACACGATGTTCTCAATAGGTATAGACTCGGGCATTATTTTGGATTCAGCGGGAGTGGGAAGGTGAATGGGAACCGCAAGGTGGGGTTCATATGGGTATGATGGGGTTGAATCAGGCTCACTAATGAAAGGTATGTCAACACAATTGTCGACTTGGGACCCGGACCATGGAATGGTCTCAACTTCAAGATTCTCGGGGTGGTAGGGTTGGTCACACTCAAATTCTGTGTCACAAGGGGACACATCATCGTCACACTCGGTGGCAACGATGGGTGGGGTCATGGGAATATCCGACTCTCGCGTACACACCAATTCATTTAACCTTTGTTCAAGCCTTTGGAGAGCTTGAGTTTGAATTGCTTGCTCTTGCTCAAGTATGAACTTTTGCAAGAGGGTTTCGAGAGTGGATGTGGATGAAGGTGTTGGTGGAATGATGGGTGGTGGTGGTGGGTGAGGTGGACACAACGCGCTATAATTAGGACTATATGGAGAATACTCAAATGAAGTGTGTGGGGTGGGGCCAAGTGCATCATACACGAAAGGATTGCTCTCGTGATGGACAGATGGTTGATACTCATGGGGTGCGTAGTGAGGAAACTAATCGCGACTGGGTGCACAAGTTTGCCATGACGACTGTTGGAACGTGTGAGGATCCACAACATCGGGTTGGGATACGTATTGCGTGGAAGGGTGATCAGGCCTCCACGAATAGCTCGGGGACTCACACAACTCGGGATTGGTTATATAGGGAGAATAGGCCGAGGTGGGTTCCGAAACAGTGTCATATGGATACACATGTTCCATGGTGGGTACGTAGGGATATGAAGAGTATGGGAACTCATGGGACATGTGATCGGCATAAGAACAGTGGGTGCACAACAAAGGAGGAGGCACAGTGACACTTGACACCGAGGTTGATGAAATAGGTGGTGCATGCATGGATGGGTGAAGAGTACCAACGGTACTCGTGAGAGAAGTGAAATCATGAAGAATATCATAAAGAGATCGCTCGAGATTACTCTCACACGTGTCACGTGTCAATGGAAAATGACCAAAGTAGTCCCGTAAAGGACGTTCTTCGGCCATGTGGAGAGAAATATTTTTTTGATTTTTTGGAATTTTTTCAAAAGGAAATAAAATATTTTGGGGGTTTTCTAAAAATAATGGAAAGAAAATATTTTTGGAGTTTTCTATAAAAATGAAAGAATGAAAATGTTTTTGGATTTTTTGAAAAATAAATAAAGAAAAATATTTTTGGATTTTTTTGTAAAAAATAAAGGAAGAAAAATATTTTTGGATTTTTTTTTTTTGAAAGAAAAGGTGGGGAAAAGTGTGGACTCTTTGAATTTTGAACGAACTCAATAAAATCGACTACCGAAAAATGGAATTGGACACACCCACAAGTCAAGAAAAATTCCTAACTAGCACATAGCCAATTTTTATCTTCAAAATTTAGTGAAAGGGTAGTCAAATTTTAATTAAGTCCGCGGGAGATAAAAAATCACGGAATTCTTTGTGATCGCCTTTGCAAAATTTTCTCCTAGTGGGCTACCTAGTTGATTGATTTTAAATTTAGTGATGGATAGGGTAGCACACAATGGTAAGCGAGTGAGTCGGGTGATGAAATCCCTTCTCGTGAGTGACCGGGTGTAGGTCTTAGTAATTTAATTCATCACACCATTCAAAAAATAAATGCGAGAATAAAATCACACAAGAGCACACAAGTACACACAAAAGAATTGACTCGCTAACAGGAGAGGCGCGAGGGTTTAAGAAATATACCTCCCACGATTTTTAGGCCGTGGGGTGACGAAAATGTTGAGTCGACCGGGGGGAGAATACGCCAATCTCAGTCGTCCCTGGGAGTCCTACCAAACCAAGGTAGAGAGGCTTCTTTTCCTCGTCGTTGGACGCCCTCTCTCTACCTTGTCCGGTTTCCCTATCACGCTTGGCTTCAATTATTACAATTTTAAATGAAAAATAAATGGTGTCCCAAGCACCGCAATACAAGCCAAGATAATAAGAAAGTCCTAATACAATCCTTTTAATAAAATGCAAAAATGGTACTAAAATAGAAAAAAAAGTACAATACAAGTGAATTACAAAATGGAATCCGCTCCGAGCTTCACAATCCCAAGAATGGCAACGGCGCCATTTGATAAAAAGGCCTTTCATCTCCCCGGAAACGGCGCCATTTGATAACTTGGACTTTTTACGTTTGGTCGTTGTTGTTGAAAGTCAAGTTAATCAAAAATCCTCAAATACCTACAAAATAATAATAAACTCAAGTGTAGAGGTAAGTAAGGGAGTCAATCCACTTTCTAGGGAGTAAGCTAGAGACAAATTCAATTGTAATTCACTTTTTTATTTTCTTTTTGTGCTTTTTCACTTTTCTAATTTTTTTAGCTTTTTCAATATTAAAACAATAAGGTGAGGTGAGATCTAAACTAATCTAAACAACTAACTAAAAAGTGACTAAAATGAAAAATAAAGTCTAACACTAAAAATAAGAGATAAAGTGAGGAAAATAATTGTGAGAACAATCAAGGAGTGGGATTACACCACAAATTTTAGTTATTCTAATGAATTAATTTAATTATTTGAATTATCCCAAATTAATATTAAAATTACAAACCAACTCTCGTTGCAAGTGTAATTAGAATAGTAATCTTTTAGAAAATTAAAATTAACACCTCACAACTCTAGAAAATTAGATCAACACTCCTTTTAATTAATCACCCGCTAGGATCGATCAATTAGAATTTATGTCAATCTTAGAAATTAAATTTAGAGTTGAAATTCAAATGATAATACCCCACTTAAGAAACCCCTATCTCTAGTTCGAATCTAAAATGGGTATTATCACTAGAATTTCGATTTTCTCTCGAAAATCATTTACCCTCTCTCGAGGCGTAAATCTAAGGGTGGGGGATCAAAATTAACATTCAAAGGGATATTTCAAGTAAGCAAACTAATTAAACTAAAATAATATCAAATAAGGGTTTCACCCCACCCCTTGAAAGGGGTTTTAGCCTAACATGGTATGAAATATGACAAATTAATAATCAAAGGCATAAACAAATAAAATAGAAGGGTAAGAGGACAAATCTTCAAACAAGTCTCCTTGATTTGCAAAATTGGACTCTAATCCTCCATTAAAAGTGAGCAACATCCATTCAAAGTGAGCTTTCCACAATATTCAATTACATACAAACACTCATTTGAATCACTCAACAATTAATTTCTCACAAATATCTAAAAAGATAAAAACAAAATTATTTACAAAAATATTCTACCTAATTTATTTTCTACTCTAACCTATCTCTCTCTCTAGAATTTTCTTCCTACTAGTTGATTATCTGATATGGTTTGAGGGTATAATGGGTATTGGGGTTAAAAAGGTAGTTGGGGGGTATAATAGGGAAAAGGGGTAAAGTGGGTTAATTAAAAGCACATGGGGTAATTGTTTGGTGTTGGTTTGGTATTTGGAAAATGGCAGGTCACGTGTTTGAGAATGGAAGAAAATGGGTTTGGGTTCTAGAGTTGAATTGGATGGGTTTTGCAAATGGGTTTTTGTTTTGCAGGTTGGATCGGGGCCGGAATGGTTTGGGCTGAAATCGAGAGCTGCCGCCGGAGATTGGGGTCTGACAGGTCGCGGGTTCCGGCGAAGGGGTTGGGCTACCCGGAGTTCTGGGCTTAAGGATGAGTTGGTGTAGCTCCGGCGCGAGGGTTGCTGTCGTCGGGTGTAGGTGGGCGACGATGGTGGGGAACGGCGGAGGCGTCGGGGTTAAAGGAGAGGTGAGGGTTTGTTGGTTATGGAGGAGAGAGAGTAAGATGGGTTGTGTAGGGAAGAAGATGGAGGGAATGGAGTTTTAGGAGAGATGAGAGAGAGTGGTGAGAGGTTGAAGAAGATGATGGGGGGTGTAGGGTGTGGTGAGGGTGTATAGGATTAAGGGTGTGGTGAGGGTGTATAGGATTAAGGGTGAGGGTGAGTGAGAGTAGGATAGGTGTAATGGGTATTAAGTGTGTGTGTGTGTATTAGTTTGGACCCTAATAAAATAAAACTAAAAAATAAAAATAAAATCTAAGTAATAAAATAAAACTTATAAAAACTAAAAATCTAAAAATTAAATTCCTATACTAAAAATTAAAATCAAGATTCAATAAAAATAAAACTAAAAAGAAATAACAATGTAAATTTAAACTTAAAAACTAAAGTCCTAAAAAAAATAAAATGTAATAAAACTAAATTCCTAAAAACTCATCCTAAAAAAAATAAAATAAGATAAAAACTAAAACTAAAAACTTAGTAAAATAAAATAAAATTATATTAATAAAAATAGAAATAAAATATAAAAATAGAAAATAAAACCTAAAAATTCTAAAATAATCCTAAAATTAAACTGACTCAAACTAAAAATCTAAAAAGTAGTAAAAAGGACACAAACTAAACACACAGAGGGTTTAGGGTAGGTTTTAGGCTCGGGTAAGGTTACGGGGTTGATATTTAGCTCCATAAAATGCACAATTGCCTTGAAGTAGGCGTTTGACACCACAATTGACGTTAAGCCTGCATGATAAACATTTAAGCACATAAGACCCATATTGTCGAGAATTAGCAACTAAAGTACGTCTATTTGGAGTATAAATTGTACAGTTTTGGGTGCTTATCAGTAAGTGGCGAGAAAATGGATACATTTCAATTTGTATTATGATGTTTCCATTATGGCGAAGACCATGGACAAGCTTATATCATTTTAATGTTGATATTATTATTTATGTTTTGAATTATGTTTCTCTTTTTTTCTCTCAACTCTAAAATGGAAATTCAATTAACAATATCCTGCTAATTGTTGAATAATTTTGTGTTAGTGTATCCTGTGGGACTAGTTAAATATAAAGCTTCATTTTTTCAAAAGCTAAATCATCAGCTTTCTTGGAAGTTTGTTTTTATTTTTTTTATTTTTGCAACCTAAATGCTATCAAACAGTTAGTGCATTCTATTACTGCTGCAACAAACATGCAGGTTGATTATCATACGTGTTATAGTCTAAAATCATAAAGGTTGCATTTGGGAACCTTAATTTACGCCTTGAATTAGAATTACAATACTGATCATGATGAAAAGGGTCTGACTTATTGTTATCATCATCGTTAATTGTGGAGGTTTGTATTATCTAGAAAAATCAGTTAACATTACCTTTTGCATGTAGATGCTCAAGTTTTATCTCCCGAACCCATATTGCATGAAGATGCCATAGATGTGGAAGAAGAGAAAGAGGAAGAAGAGGTTGGATCATATTCACCTAAGCTGTTTCATGGTGATGAAAACAAAGAAATTGACCCTGACGAAGACAGGGCTATACTGGTAACTTCTTCCACATGTTTGTTTTAAAGGATAAAATGCAAGAAATCCCCTAAACTATTGTTCAACTCAGACACAGTATCCAGCGATACGTACCGATATGCTATTTAGAGTACAAAAAATAATTTGAAAGATAAAAATTAAAAATTAAGATTAATATGCATAGAAAATCTAATTTATGTGTCAGTCTGAACATTATTCCATGTTAAATCAATAGTCATTGAGCAAAATATATTCCAATGACATAAAGCCATACTTGTCAAATCGTGAATCGTATCGTAAATTGGAGACTCTATGAATCGTGAATCGGATCGTAAGAATTGGTATACTAACTATGGCCCTCATTATTTCTTGATATTTAACACTTCATTACAAAATACTAATTCTGCCTCTCATTGTAGATTTCTCAAGGATAACTTAGAATTTTCATATAACTATTGTAAAGACGAGGATGATATGTTTAGAAGCAGAGGTTTATGTGGAAACCAGAGGAGGAAAGATGTTCAGCGGAATTATATATTTATTACCCGAAGGATTTGAACTACTGCGAACTCAGGTAACCAACCCTTGTGAAGTGTGATAGTTCAAATCCCACAATGATGATACTATAATATGAAGAAAGTATGATAACTTAAAGAGGATTTAAACCGAACTTCGACGAGCTCAATTTGCAATTACAACCCACAAGTGTACTTGACTATAAATCATATTCATGGTGACAATTCTTAGATTTTTTAAAAATTGCCTCATGTATTGAGATGAATTTTATATGAATTGACATTAATTTTCCATTAATGGAATTTGACACTTTAATTTTTATTGGGTTGTTATCTGGATGTGTATTAGTGTTGTTGCTGACTATTTATATTGTTTTACGATTTTTTATTTCTTAAATAGGGTGGTGGATAGTCCTATAAGAAAAGGGAAGTTTGCCCAATTTTTTAAAAATTCTTACACATTTGTGCTATAAAAAATTACCTCGGACTCAAAAGTGTTTGATGGTATGATTATATTTGTGCAAGATCCATGACACTTTAGTATTGTTATCGATTATTTTTTAATCTTTAAACACGGTGGATCGTCCTATAAACAAAGGGTATTTTTCCCAAATGTTTTAATTTGTTTATAAGTATTTGTTTAATAAAATAGTATACCATTAAATGACGAAATGAACTAAGTATTATTTATAAACAGAGTAAATTCTACCCCCGAATTTTTTTTTGCCCAAATATTTTAATTTGTTATTAAGTATTTGTGGATTGTTTTATAAACAGAGTATTTTGCCCAAATGTTTTAATTTGTTTATAAGTATTTGTGGATCGTTATATAAACGGAGTAAATTCTACCCCCCAAAATTATTTTTTTTACACTTTTGTGTTATGAGATAAATTTTCTGACTTGATTATACAAGATTCCATACTTTGGGGAACGAATTTTTTTCCGTTTTGCAATTATGTACTTTGAAAATTTTCGCCGTTTTGTGATTATGTATTTTCAAAATTTTTGCCTTGCCTTCAGGCGCGGGCATTCCGCTAGTATATATATATATAGATATATATATATATAAGCCATTGTATATTTTGATAGTTCATCCATTTAGGTTGCGGCTCCAAAATCTCGCTCATCTTCTGACTCCACTTGCCAGAACATGTCTTGCTTCCCAGCACAAATATGGTACTATCCATGATCATTTTTGCAACATCAAGATCCTCTACATGTTAGCTCTGCCAACTTAAGTCATACTCTCATTCTCTATTACAATATTTGTTTCTTCCATAGGTCGTAATAGTTTGTTAATAGTTTCAGCAACCATAATATGATATTTGTTGTTTTTTTCAGCTATGAACCCATGGTCTATTTTCATAACAAGATTGTTGGATATGGGTCTAACTTCGGTTAATTTTATCATCCTCAAACTCATTAGAACTTCATTTTGTTCAGCTATTCATTTTCATGTATTATTGCGATAAATTGTTTGATATTGTAAATTTTACCCTTTCTTTATCTTGCTATATATCATCCTCAGAGAAGATTACTTGGGGTTGTACCATTTTTCTTACTACTTATATGATTTTTAGATTTTAGGTGGCACATCAATGTATTGAGGCTTTATGAAAAGTTAACACATACTATATTTTAGTATCAAGTTGTTCCATAATGAATATCATACGAACTAATGTAGCTCCATTGCGAGTTATCTCTATATCAATCATATATAAAACAACGTATTGTGAAGAGAAGTGTGCATGTGTTTTTAAATTACTTGGGATGGAATAACCCACTTGTTAAGTTAATCTAATCATGTGGAGTAAATAACACGAGGCAAAAAATAATGATTAAATAATTTTCTTAGAGGTGAACTAAATATTAACAATAAAAAGTAATTTCCTGGTAGCATACTATAGTAGGGGCTTATGGATAAACCCCTTACTTAGAGATAAAACCCGCCATTAAGAAATAGAGAAGGATTCATAAGAAATTAGTGACATCACAAATGAGTGTGAGGAGTCAATAAAGATGATTCCAGTTCAAAGCGGAGCTTAATTGAAGACTGTGGAAGCTGGTAATAGGATGTTAGTTATATTGATCATGTATTTATGTTTATTTCACTATGTAATTATGGATTATATTGTAATATTGAGGTGAGGTTAATCGGTACCATCGATGGACCATGTATGGAAGGACGTGGGAGAGCTTTCATGCTCTATCTATCAACCTCACTTAGGTACTCTTTTAGGAATTGGTTTGGAGGATTAAGGAGAAAGGTTTAGTTAAGACATGATTTAGCATTTTAGATACGTAGGGTAAAGCACCTACCTTAGCCCGATTGAGCGGTAATTGATTAACCACGAGAAAACATCCTTTGAGCTTACTTGGTTATTTATCATTGAGTTTTGGTGCCAAATTGAGTATCCTCCTATAAAATATCTGTGTGACGTCATACCATACCTAACACATGTCAAATCAAACTTACCTCAAACAATAGCGGTTTGGTGAGTAACTGGTTGGTTATGCGCAAAAGACTTTATGTGCGGAAGTAAACAATTTGCTGAAATAAACTTCAATTACCTACGAGTTATCTATGTTATTCAAGAGGGGACCAATTCAAACTTTTCTTGAATTGCTAACTTAGCTAAAACAGATTTTAGTTTGCTAAGTCAATTAATAGTCCTATTTATTATCTTGCGTTAAGTAGGTGTCAAAACAGATAATATATGATTCAATTAATTAAGTGTGTTTCTAGTTTTAAACCTACGTTTTTGTATGAGGCGAGATATTGCAAATTTGTAAAGTAAAGCACAAGGTATTTATTTTACGTTGCAAAAACCCTTCCCGAGGAAAAACGACGATCTCCTCTTGGAGTTACCTAATCTACTTCCACTAAAACAATAAAACCAACAGGAACGAGTTATAATCAACAAACTTGACAACTAAAGAAGATAGATGCAGCGATTACCCCACACGACCAAGACTCCTCCCTGGTTGCTTATTCTTCTCTCTCTTTAAGTCTGTCCTTACTTGTTATTGCGTTCTACACTTCTCAGCTTCTCCCTTTTGCTCTTCTAGCTCAAGATTATCTCAATGCCTATTGTGTTATTTTCTAGTGAAGTAATTGTGTATGGTGTACTATCCTAGATGACACACCCACACTTAATGAATAAACACCAAATGCTATGCAACAAATTATATCTCCTATATATCTTCGCAAGTCTTATGTCAACTCAAATCAAGTATTCTTAACTTTCAAAATAGTTTTGAAAAGCTTTCTTTTCTTTTAAATCTTGAACACTAGACTTGTTCAAATATTCACATTCATAAATGTGTCTACGTGAATATATGTGAGTGACATGAGAAGAAAACAGATCTTGAACATCACTTACACAATCAAGAGATCAGATACACAAAATATGACTTGAAATATATTCAATCAAATCAGACAGTGAAATATTCACAATCTTACTTTTCAGAAAATGAATATAGATTAAATCAGATTTTAATCTAAAATCTTATCAAGAGTATTTTCACAAAAATTTCAGATTAAATCAAAACAGTCTTAAGCACTCAAGAAAATAATATTAAGTCCAGATTTTAAATCTTTACAAATTAGATCTCAAAAATCCTAGGTTTAACTTTCTAAACCACTAACAATATAAATCTGAATATTAACAAATATTCTCTAAAAAATCTGTTTTAAACCAAAATGTTTAAAAACATTCAAGAACTCACAAACATAATATTCCCACAAAAATTAATTTAGTGAATAATGTGTGTTGTGTACAAATATTAGATCTAAAGACTGATCTAAATAATACACATAAAGATGAGAGAACTCACTTACAAAAATTATAACTCTTGAAATATCGTAAGTGCAGATTTAGAATGAGAGATGCTCAATCTTCATTTTCGTTTTGACAGAAATCAACACTTGAAGATGATACAAAAATAGTTATGGTTTAAACTCTCTCTCTAAAATTGTGACAGAGTTTAGCTACAAAAATTATTTTCTGTCAAAATAATTTTATATATATTATATATATGAAATTTGTGTAGACCTTAGCAGGTCTTGAGCTTTGTGTTATAGCCTTAAGCTATTATTTTGACTGTACATGGCTTGTCCCTCATAGCCTTAGCAGGCCTAGTGCCTTAGCTGAAGGCGTGTTCAAGTTTACCCGCTAGTATGGTTTTTAGGCAATATGTACCTTAGCTGAAGGCGTATACTGTTCACGTTTTCTTTAACTGCGTTTGTGTATATATATATATATATATAAGCTGTGTTTATATATATTTTTTTTCCATGGCTTTTTGTATATGTAGTTAATATATGTGTTGGCTGCGTTTATATATATATATTTTTCCATGGCTTTTTGTATATGTAGTTAATATATGTGTTGGCCGATTTATATGTATTATATGTTACTATATATATATATATATATATATATATATATATATGTTGATAGCTGCGCGATTTGTCCCATCAACATTTCGGGTTATATATACATTTGTATACATGCACTAGCTGGTCACGTTTTGTCCTCTTTCCATACATATGTGTTCCCATTTTATGTGCCGATTTGTCCTTTATATATTATAATATATGCTCCAGTTGTGCACAAGTGTGTGCAAATTGACGTAAAATAGGGTTACATGGATCACCAAAGAAATACACACAATCATTGATAAAAATAGATCTGAGGGCTCACAAAAAAACACAAAGTGTTGTGATATAAATGTGACACGTGTAGTGTAAGTTGTTACACATTAACTAAACAAGAAACAAATCATAACTTCAGTTTTATAAAATACAGTCATTTTAAAAGATTAAAGCCAACTGTAAACACTATGAAATGTTAAGGTTGAAAATAACCCCAGCGACGTCGTTTAGAAAAGAAAACCAAATTTGATTTTAGAAAAAATCACTGTGGGTGACGCCGTTTATAAAAACAGTAGGCCAGCTGTACTGCACAAAAAAAAATATTACCGTTGTAACACACTCGACACACGGTGTCGTTTTATAAAAATAATATACTAATAAAACTGACACGACGTCATACATGAGAAGTTACTCAAAAACCATTTTCAGTTTTGTTGAAAAATCATGGGCTGAAAAGTGAATCAACCAAGGGCGGTCACAACAGTTAAAGCAAAGGGGTCAAGTCTGTACCATTACCACCTAACTCCATCTAGGCCAACAGCTAAAGGTGCTACAGCTAAGGGGGCAAAATCGGAACCAACAGGAGCATATATTATAATATATAAAGGATAAATCGGCACATAAAATGGGAACACATATGTATGGCAAGACAAAACGTGACCAGCTAGTGCATGTATACAAATGTATATATAACCTGAAATGTTGATGGGACAAATCGCGCAGCTATCAACATATATATATATATATATATATATATATATATATATATATATATATATATATAATAAGAAGTAAAATTTTGTTACTATTCCATAAAGAGATAACTTAATTAGAGGTCAAGATTTTAACAACAAGGCAACGATCCAACGGTGTTGATGAGATGAGATGCATTTTCCTCTTTTGTCCCTTTGTTATTGTATTTCCCCCTATTTTTTAGCACATGATTTCCTTTCCCCCTCTTACTCAAAATTCAAAAGCAGGGTGAAAATAGGAAATTACACACTCAAAACCTATTTGCCTCTAAACAGAGTACACTTCTCTCTCTCGATCGATCAGAAGCATCACACCATTCATCCTTTTCGCCTCTTTTGACTCCTCTCTCTTTTTCATCTCTCATATCATATTCAGATACCCTCTCTCTCTCTCTCTTCACCACATCCTGCAAAAATCAATCTCATTACCAAACCCTAAGAGTTCGAAACCCCCCCCCCCCCCCCTCTCTCTCTCTCTCAAATTGATCGACTCAGCTGGTGGGATTTTAATGGTGACATTGTGCTAGAGGTACTCTCCCTCTTCTCTCTCACACACACCACTACCGTTTCAAAGTTTAGGGTTCGAATTTTGGTTTCCAAACTTTAGGGTTCGAAATTTTGATTTAGAGATTTTTTTAAGATATAGGGTTCTAAACATAGTTAGTCACAATATTTCTTTGTGTTTAATGAAGTTCCAAGAGGTATCTGTGAATATGCACCGTGGGTTCTCTATAGAGGTTGGTTCAATCTGATTCTTTTAGTATTTGTGCTATATTTACTAAATGTTTTTTTTCCTTTTATCATAAGTATAGTTGAATGTTGTGATAGACATTTCTTATGTTATGTTATGTTCTGTGTGACACCATGGGATTATTGTAAATTTAACCTATGTTGAGCGAGTTCGATGTTAATTATAGATGGTTCATTAGAAGATTTGAGTAGTCATTTTTTTCATCTTATGTAACGGAAATAATGATGGTTTAATGGTATTGGGTGGAAGTTTAATAGTACTGGGTGACAGTTTAATGGTACTCTATGACGATTTCAGTACTGGGTGACGGTTTTATGTTAAATGTATAGATAAAATTACATTTTTTGACTATTAGTATTTATCATGTTTGGCAGAAAACCATCACATGAGATGTGTGTTGTTTCGACAAAGAGTCAAAAAAGAAGAACCCCCTAACGAACCTAATGACAAGATGTATAACTTTCGAGTGCTTTGAATTATTATAACATTAAGAATAAGCTTCGGGATGTATAACTTTCGAGTTGTCATCTAGGTGTTTGACGAAATACAAAATATAATATACTAATTTGCATTCTTCCCAGTTATTGTCTTTTTACTAGGTTTTATGAATCTATATAAGATGCTTCATGACTGTCAACATGAGAAAATGTTGTTACCTACTTCATTAAATGACTTTAGACAATAAGTGAAAATTAATATCCCAATCTACCAAATTTGAGGCTGATTTTTGGATTTCAATTGAAAATTAACTTTATTTATTTCGGTGTTTAGTTTATACCCAATATAAGATCGGATCGATTTCGAAGTGTTATTATTTTTTGGGTCTTTTTATATTTATATTCTCTTAATAAATTCGTGATTCTTTAGTATTTTTTGGTTGATTTTCTTGGTCAAAACTGGAGAAGAATCTGAATACTACATTTAGGTATACATAAGCCATTTGGTATGCAAATTGAGCATGGAGTGGAAAAGTGAGCTTTTGAGGTTTCTATGTGTTTCTAATATTTACCTTTTTATGAATACCCTTTGTTTGTGGACTATTGGTTATAATAAGTTGGCTATATCCAGCTTAAGGAGACCCCATTAGAATAATTATGTTTATTTTCATTTTACAGGCATAAATGGATGTCACCTATATAACTGTATGGGTTTTTGGATTTTGTGTTTAGATTTTAGGGTTTTGGATTTATGGGTTTTAGTTTTTAGTATCAATTTCACAAATTATAGAATTTTTGGCATGCTTTCTTGCATTTTAGGGGTTCGTGGTTTTAATCATGGATAGTAGTCTTTCTTTCATCTTAGTTTTAGGATTTTCCCCTTAGATTTGAGGCATATGGGTTTTATTTACATGGTTTTGTTGGTTTTATTATGGATTTCAGTGTTTCAGGTTCAACATGGTGGCTATATATTTTTGGTTTGGTTTGTTTACATTATTTTGTTTGTGGTTTCACTTTCACACCATTAGTCCCATTTAACTACCTAATATTTACTAATTATATTTTTTTTACTAGCAGGTACTCTCTTCTATATCTCACATTCTTAATGTATACCTCCCGATTTTTATTTGAATTTCAGTCATTTGTATCTCTCCATCTCTCATTGTTGCTGTTCAAATTCTGTGTTTCATTTGAAGTTGAAGCTGAAACTTAGAAGCTATCCAGAGTTTCAAGTTTGTCTTCAATAAAGTCACAGAAATGAGACATATTGGGATTTACATGTATAATTACAAATGTAATAAGCTTTTTTATTACATAGAGATTCACTATAGAACTCTAAGCATTCACTGAATTGGATTATTGTTTTAATCTGTGTATGGTTTGTTTGTATGCATATATATATATAATTCTACTTTTGTGGCTTTGCATCTAATCTTCTTTCACATGTATGTATATACTTCTTATTTATCTGAAAAATAATATTTATTTAATTTAATTTTTATCTATATATTTGTCATCAAATGTTTATAAATTCCCGGTGTAAAAGAATGGTTTGTTCAATTGTTAGTTTTGTTGCCAGATCCTAATAGGAGTGGAAAAAATTTAAATAATGATTAGTAACTATAAATTCCTGTCGCCTTTAGTCTTCTTCTCTCTTTACCCCTGATTAGTAACTTATCGATGCTTTTTACGTTACTTATGCCTTCTCTCTTTCTTCGATTGAATTTTTTTTGTGCATTTTGGGTTGAGTTTATGCCTTCTCAGACACGCAAGATGCTTAATCTCATTCAGGAATGTCTTGCATCTGAAGGTTACGAGTTCTTATCTTTCTCTTGACAGATTGAAGATTGAAGATTGAAGGTTTCGAGTTCTTATCTCTCACTAAAGCTACTGACAGATTGAATGTTGTTAATAACTTCCAAGAGGGTAATGGAGCTCCTATCTTTCTCTTGACTTCTCAAGTTGGTGGGCTGGGACTTACACTTACAAAGGCAAATCGTGTGATATAAATGTCTACATGCATATAGTCATTTAGCATAGCTTACATATTTTTTCTAATCAACTACTGCTGCATATAGTCATTTATGCAGAAGTAAGTTGTTGACTATATTGGATTGCATATGTTATCACACGTATTGTTCCGATCATACAAATAAAAACATTAGGTATATTATTAATATTTCGTCTGTATGATCGGAATAATATACCTAATGTTGCTAATTATATTATAGGGTTGGAGCAGGAGTAGTATTGTTCCAACGATTGCAGTTGTTCAATCAGGGGAAGTATTGTTTCGATCGGAATAATATACGCAATAGTCAGAACACCAGGTAGATAAGGGGAAGTGGATGAAAATGTTCAAGATATTAGCATGTCATTGAACTAATGTTGCTAATTATATTATAGGGTTGCTTATTATATTGAACAATGAGGAGGATATTGGCCACCACTGATTCTTCATAAAGTCCCAGTTTTACTAAGACTTGGCTCTAACACACACCTTTGGCCATGACTCTGTAGTGACGGTATGGATCTGATCTGAGTCTGAGATTTGTATCTATTTTGTTGCAATTCAGAATACACAGACACACAACACGTGCAATATGTTTTTTAATCAATATTCTTAGGTTGTTTTGCTATTCGGTTTAATTTATGGTAGCTGCGATTGTTGATGTCTATGATCGATTTTTGGTAGTTGCGATTATTGGTATATATGATGGATTAAAAAAATTATGTCTTCAACGATTTTTGGTAGCATGTATGCGGTTGTTAGCAGTCAACGATTTTTGGTAGCTGCGATTATTGTTTTTTATGCTTGGGTTGTTATTATGATTTCAAAGTGGTTTTGATTCATATTTTGGGGTTTCTAAATCATTGACTAGGTTCCTAAATCGTAATGTGTAGGTTTTGATTTATCGTTTGTTTGCTGATTTCTATTTATTTTTCATATTTATTTTTATGAAGAATTCAGTTCTGATATTGCAGGTATTGGTGATGTGTATGTGTGCGTGTGTGCGTGTTTGTTGTTGTTTTGTCGAGTGAAGAAAATGTCAATACATTTTTTAAGGCCTTTTATTAGAAAATGTCACTACATAAAATGAAGTAATGACTTAAAAATGGGGGCTTCCATGTCTATGACTTTGATACAGTGGGCATTCTGAACTGTTATTAGGCCAAAAAGTTGAGCCCCTAATACAGGAGAGAGAGTAACAAGTAAACTCATCATCCCTTATATTATATATATTTTTAAACTCATCAGCCCCTTAAGACCGTACTTCTCCCAATGTAAACTCATTTGCCCTTATTTTTTGATTCATATTTTTTGAAGCACTGTACTACATATAACTGGTAGAAGTATAGAATGACATTTAATCTTTTTAAGTCTTGAACTTCAAAATAAGTCTCATCCGCATTCTCATGACGAAAATGTACTTCAAATTTGTTCATGTGGTTATCATGTACCAATGCATACCATTGGAATGAGTTAGAATGGTTGTGTGATATGTGGTTGTTTGCGGTTCGGACACGTGTATAGTTTTGTGTTGGAAGAGTAAGAATTGAAGTTTTGGCATTTGGTCTTCCAACACTGAATCCTTGAAGAAGTTACATAGTTTAAATATTACTACTTATGTACTCATTTTAAAGGTTCTGTACTATTCAAATATTACTGCTTATGTCCTTGCAGAACATGGGAAAATTGCAGCTTCAATAAGACGACGTAATAGGAAAAATCAGGTATGAATATCGACTTTTGTAAGCTATTTTTAAAATTCTGTTGGTGCTGAAATACAACTTCTGCTTAAAATGGGCAGTCCCACTAGGACTGCTTAAAATGGGCAATCCTACTTGCTGCAAAAAATCCTACCAAAAACTAGATCTCTATCTGTGTGTTTTCATCTTCATCAACCTATTATAGATTTCAATAGAGACCTGGTCAGCCTATCATTAAGGGGTTGGGATCTTTCAATAGAGATCTGGTCAGCCTATTAACTTGGGACTCAGCAGAAACTGGGGTTGGGATCTTTCATTACGTGATGCGGTTCAGATTTAATATGCTGGATTACTTTGTTAGTGGAGGAACTTTATCTTTATTTATATCTAATACCACCATTGGTATTAAAAGGGAAACAACTCATGTCATTATTGTCATTAGTATAAGTATGACACTTACTATTTATTTCACCAATTTACATAATAATAATGAATTCCTCAATCAGCCTATTTTGCTGAAATCTGAACCGCATCACGTAATGAACCACCAATGATGTTGTGATCCTCACTGATACGAACATTTTTTTCCAGACTTGGACGCAGCTGTATCCCCACACTCAGGCTATATCATCTTCACATCGCTTATACATTTCATATATTTTTTTTAATCAGTACTAATATTGATGGAGCAAACAGATGGCTTTTACAAAGGTTGGGAAACCTATGTGAACTACTGGTGTTTGAAGCACAGGAACTGTTAGAGTGAGTGGTCAAGCTTTGGATCCTCATCCAGAATGGAGTGAGTGGTCAATATTTGGAGTTCAAGAAGCTAAATGTCGATGCTTGGGAAGCATTTGAGAATGGGAACGATATTCAAATGCAAGGAGATCCATCACAACCTCTCCTAGGTAAACCTTTCAGATATGAGACATCTTGATTCAGTTATTGAGTTTTGATTTATGATTTCCTTAATTTTTCTGGTGTGGATTTGTTACATGTCTTGGGGATTAATTTTGTTGTAAATGTGTGTTATTTCTTTCAAGCTTAGCATTTAATATCTCAAGAGAAGCTATTAATGTCAAATTGAATGAGGAGTTCTTGACATTAATAGCATATATTTGACATTAATAGCTTCTATTTCTCAAGTGAATTTGAATATTATTTGGATAAGTCCACTCCTCATCCAGTCCACAGTTGGCTCAGAACTCTTAATGTTGCAGGGATTTATATCTTGTGGGTTTACTATATTCAAGGGACATTATCTCTTATAGAGTTGAAGTATAGTTTTATATGAAGTATAGTTTTTTAGTTGAGTAATTTACCAATCACTCATTATCCATTAACCAATTTTTTTGACCTCAGTGAATTACACTGGAGCTTCAGTACTCAGACGACACAACCATGTTTATCGAAATCATTTTAAATAATCCAACAAGAGGAATTGATGACATTGCAAAGAGAGGCGATTAAAGATATTATTTCCATGCAAAGTAACAATAACTCTGAGGTATAGTCATTATTCATATGGACATAACATATTATATTACATATAATACGCATACA
Source organism: Sambucus nigra (assembly GCA_949130495.1). NCBI lineage: Eukaryota > Viridiplantae > Streptophyta > Magnoliopsida > Dipsacales > Adoxaceae > Sambucus > Sambucus nigra. The sequence goes on from OX422219.1 coordinate 370,565,140, forward strand.
AATAATGATAAAAATGCATATTCTAAATTTCAGCAGGTCAAAAATGGGAACTTGCACTGCTAAAATCACTGAAATCGATACACGATAGAGATGATCTTACGTTGCCTATAAACACTGTCATACGAGACCAGAGCAATGCATAAAGACTTTTTGGTGCAAGCATTGCAATCGAGAATCAATTTTCCTAACGCCAAGGTATATGCATACACATCCTCTTTCAAAATTACACAAGTTATGCATGCTTCTAAATGATTGATATTTCCTCCAAATACGAACTAGAAGTATATCCTGAAGAAAACTCAGCATCAACAGCATTCTTCAATTTCGATGGAGAAGCAGAAAAAATTATGCATGTTCTAATTTCACAGCTTTGGAATAATGAACCGGAGGTAAACATCAAACTAACATATGTATCATTTGCATACTATATTAAATTACTGAATGACCCCATATTCAACTGCTCGATCGACTATTTTGTTGCTCCTAAATCGTACATCGATAGTTGGTGGTGCTGATGGGATGACCCCAGATTTAAGGTATCATTTCATCCCTCTTTATAATTAAATTAGATCGTTAATGGTTTTCTTTTAGACCATTTGCATGTTTCTTTCATATTAGGCAATTATCCCATAAGAAGATGAGAAAATGTGACAAATTTAACTGATATTTCAGGTTCCCATGGGCCAAACAGGAGGTATCTTTTACCATAAGTAGGGTATGAACGTTCCCTCTTTTACCAATGTAAGAGGCATTTAAAGAACTTATGGTGACTTTAATGAACGAATGCTTTTTTCGCATTATAGTTACAGTGTTGATTGTTGTTTCAATATCTATTAAGATATGTTGAAAACAAACAGATAATATAAATTTGGTTTCATTGGTGAACTGGTTTGTTGGTTTTAGTCATGCACTGGTTTGTTGGTTTCATTGTTGATTTCCTCTTTGCTGCGCATAAGTGGACTATGTCAAAGCTCAGTTTGGTTGTCGATTCCAAGGATTTATTTGATCATAAAGAAAGCAACAAGAATTGATACTGAAATATGTGTGAATCGGAGTCTAGGTGGATACTGAAATATCGAATGACTTCCAATATTTGTGTATCCAATATTTGATTTATTGAAATCTGTGTAGTGTAGATCATAGAAAGAAAGTGAAAACAGATAATAATGAGAAGGTACTTATAGTTCATAATTCTCTTTTTATTCTCAAGAATATTATTGGATTGTATGTCAATTGGTCACTTACACACATGTAGATCTGTGTAGGTGTATTTGTGGTTCATAATTGACACACCCAAATGTGTTAGTGTATTTATGAAATCTTGAGATTTAGCAGCAGAATGTCGATGACACTGCTGCTACTGCAACAACACAGTGGCCACTCATCTCATCAGTTGATAATGGTAACTTCCTTGGTCGGACCTCAAATGTTGTTATATATACATATTGTTGATATCATATACAATTGTATATAGGTTTTGACCCTATAATTTGCACAACTCTTGTTTTATAACTGCAGGAGGTTCCTATAAACACAGTTGTCACCATGGATCAACTCATATTGTGAAGGACGCAGATAACTCTTGAATTGTAAGTGGCGAGAAAATGGATACATTTCAATTTGTATTATGAGGTTTCCATTATGGCGAAGACCATGGACAAGCTTATATCATTTTAATGTTGATATTGTTATTTATGTTTTGAATTATGTTTCTCTTTTTTTCTCTCAACTCTAAAATGGAAATTCAATTAATAATATCTTGCTAATTGTTGAATAATTTTGTGTTAGTGTATCCTGTGGGAATAGTTAAATATAAAGCTTCATTTTTTCAAAGGCTAAATCATCAGCTTTCTTGGAAGTTTGTTTTTATTTTTTTTATTTTTGCAACCTAAATTCTATCAAACAGTTAGTGCATTCTATTACTGCTGCAACAAACATGCAGGTTGATTATCATACGTGTTATAGTCTAAAATCATAAAGGTTGCATTTGGGAACCTTAATTTACGCCTTGAATTAGAATTACAATACTGATCATGATGAAAAGGGTCTGACTTATTGTTATCATCATCGTTAATTATGGAGGTTTGTATTATCTAGAAAAATCAGTTAACATTACCTTTTGCATGTAGATGCTCAAGTTTTATCTCCCGAACCCATATTGCATGAAGATGCCATAGACGTGGAAGAAGAGAAAGAGGAAGAAGAGGTTGGATCATATTCACCTAAGTTGTTTCATGGTGATGAAAACAAAGCAATTGACCCTGACGAAGACAAGGCTATACTGGTAACTTCTTCCACATGTTTGTTTTAAAGGATAAAATACAAGAAATCCCCTAAACTATTGTTCAACTCAGACACAGTATCCAGCGATACGCAACGATATGCTATTTAGAGTACAAAAAAATAATTTGAAAGAAAAAAAATTAAAAATTAAGATTAATATGCATAGAAAAATCTAATTTATGTGTCAGTCTGAACATTATTCCATGTTAAATCAATAGTCATTGAGCAAAATATATTCCAATGACATAAAGCCATAGTTGTCAAATCGTGAATCGTATCGTAAATTGGAGACTCTATGAATCGTGAATCGGATCGTAAGAATTGGTATACTAATTATGCCTCTCATTTTTTCTTGATATTTAACACTTCATTACAAAATACTAATTCTGCCTCTCATTGTAGATTTCTCAAGGATAACATAGAATTTTCATATAACTATTGTAAAGACGAGGATGATATGTTTAGAAGCAGAGGTTTATGTGGAAACTAGAGGAGGAAAGATGTTCAGCGGAATTATATATTTATTACCCGAAGGATTTGAACTACTGCGAACTCAGGTAACCAACCCTTGTGAAGTGTGATAATTCAAATCCCACAATGATGATACTAGAATATGAAGAAAGTATGATAACTTGAAGAGGATTTAAACCGAACTTCGACGAGCTCAATTTGCAATTACAACCCACAAGTGTACTTGACTATAAATCATATTCATGGTGACAATTCTTAGATTTTTTAAAAATTGCCTCATGTATTGAGATGAATTTTATATGAATTGACATTAATTTTCCATTAATGGAATTTGACACTTTAATTTTTATTGGGTTGTTATCTGGATGTGTATTAGTGTTGTTGCCGACTATTTATATTGTTTTACGATTTTTTATTTCTTAAATAGGGTGGTGGATAGTCCTATAAGAAAAGGGAAGTTTGCCCAATTTTTTAAAAATTCTTACACATTTGTGTTATAAAAAATTACCTCGGACTCAAAAGTGTTTGATGGTATGATTATATTTGTGCGAGATCCATGACACTTTAGTATTGTTGTCGATTATTTTTTATTCTTTAAACACAGTGGATCGTCCTATAAACAAAGGGTATTTTGCCCAAATGTTTTAATTTGTTTATAAGTATTTGTTTAATAAAATAGTATACCATTAAATGACGAAATGAACTAAGTATTATTTATAAACAGAGTAAATTCTACCCCCGATTTTTTTTTTGCCCAAATATTTTAATTTGTTTTTAAGTATTTGTGGATTGTTATATAAAGAGAGTATTTTGCCCAAATGTTTTAATTTGTTTATAAGTATTTGTGGATTGTTATATAAACGGAATAAATTCTACCCCCCAAAATTATTTTTGTTACACTTTTGTGTTATGAGATAAATTTTCTGACTTGATTATACAAGATTTCATACTTTGGGGAACGAATTTTTTTTCGTTTTGCAATTACGTACTTTGAAAATTTTCGCCGTTTTGTTATTATGTATTTTCAAAATTTTTGCCTGAAATAGTATATATATAATCATACACGCATATATATATAGTAACATATAATATATATAAATCGGCCAACACATATATTAACTACATATACAAAAAGCCATGGAAAAAAAATATATATATAAACGCAGCTTATATATATATATATAAAATATACAAACGCAGTTAAAGAAAACGTGAGCAGTATACGCCTTCAGCTAAGGTACAAATTGCCTAAAAACCATACTAGCAGGTAAACTTGAACACGCCTTCAGCTAAGGCACTAGGCCTGTCATGTACAGTCAAAAATAATAGCTTAAGGCTATAACAAAAAGCTCAAGACCTGCTAAGGTCTCACAAATTTCATATATATAATATATAGAATATCGTGAAAAGAAATCCCAAAGGGCCACCAGCTGTGGGCTCCGTGGATGAGAGGTAGGGTACAATTCGATCAAAGCAGGGGGTCAACTCGGTATAAAAAAAGGTGTACATCAATCGTATACGCATACATATAATTATATATACATGCATTAAAATATATATACAATCTAACATGCCAACTCACTAGTTACACGTATTCATAAACTGTTTCAAAAAATTATTTTTAACTTCAAAAAATTTTAATTCTCCAATTTTTATTAAAAAAATATTTAGTGTCAAAATTATTTTCACAAAAATATTTTTCTTTATAAAAACGTCAATTAAAGTTTCGAAAAGAAAAAAAACATTTATTATGACAAAACTCATCACTATCATGAGGTATGATAAACGACATGCATATGCAACATGGTGTCGTGTCCTACGTGACAAAAATTCCTATAAGCCATAGAGTATAGAGCTTACATTTTTTTGAGAGAGCGGACTGATCGAGTGCTCATTTGATGTAGATGAACAAGGAGATCTTGGCGTCGATAGGGGACACCCAATCCAAATTATAAAAATATTTAGTCAAAATTCACGTTTGAAGCACCTTATACTCTTGACTTACTTGAGTCTGTATTGTATAAGTGTTCATCTAGTTTGAAAATTGTGACAAAATTGTGTCTATCCTAGAATCCAAAGAACCCCAGAGCTTGGTTTACTATTTCATCTTTCTTGATTGATTGATCTAGACCATATTACCAACACTCACACATAGTAGAATTGATCTCATACATTTCATATTGCATATTATTGTGTGTACATATGTTGAGTGTGTTTAAATCCCTAAAATTGATTTTTAATATTTTTGGGGGATTTTATAAACCTTTAAAATAAGTTTTATTTAATTAAAATTTGTTTTAAAAAAGTTTTTGGGGTCAAACTGCAATTAAGATTTAATGGTTATATTGACTGGAAGTTACCTTGGGTAGAATTCGAAAGCGGCAGAGACTTCAGGGTGTGTTTGTAATTAATTTTAGAAGCGCGTTTGATATCTTATAATTGCCCTACATTTGTTGTATTCTGATTGGTGGATTTTGTGTTTCTTTATAGAGTGTAAAACAACGATTGTTTACAACCCTTAGATCGTTTTTATCAACGATCTGCATGCGCTCTAACATCATCCCTGTGAACCTCATATGAACGAATCAGGAGAGTTTTAATCATCGCATATCGTGGACCCTTGGATCAAAGTGAATCAACCTTGACTCAACTGGGCCATTGATTTTGAACCTTATTCTCGAATCTTCTCAGCCTCTTATAAAATGACCCCTTCACTCAGCCATCTCAGACTTTTGCCATTTCGTCCGTTAGAGAGAAAAAAGAGAGTAGAGAGAGAAGAGAGAAAAGAAAGAGAAGACATTAACCAGAAAGAGAGAGAAAGAGTTAGAAAACCTAACCCTAACCCTAAATCGTCAAAACCTTTTTCAAACCTAAACCTCTTTTCAAGTCATGTTTATACCAAACACAACCTTGAGTGTTTGAGTGTTTTGAGAGGTTGAGAGTTGGTTTGTTTAGTTGGTTTGTTGTTGTAACCTCTTCGTTCTTAGATCTTGTGTCCAACTTAGACATCTATCTTCGATCTAAGTTTCTGCTTTATAGAAATTTCAGATCTAAGTACTTCATGTTACATTTCACTTAGATTTACACATTTTATTTCTCATCTTGAGAAATATATTGTTGATTCTTTTCTTTAAATGTTTTTTAACTTTGAAATCAACAATAATGTTTTCTGTTTCTACTTCTCTTGAAACAAAACCTTTGACCTAGTTTGGAATCGCACTTGGTGATTTTTAATCTCAAAAATATTTTCAAAACCTGAGATTAGTTAAGATCTTGATACGTCTTTTGAGCAAGATAGCCGTGGATTCTGGGATTATTGTAAAGGTCAAATAAGGTTAAGTTTTGTGAGAAGAGAGAAAAAGAAAAATCACAGCATATAGTTCTTATATGTAATTTTTTAGGATTGCTTATATAAAATAAGTGTGTGTGTGCATGCATGTGTTAGAGAGCACCTCCACCAACACTATCACCCTACCACACTAAAAGTGTTGGTAATAAGATCTTGAGAACAAGAGTCGACGTAAAGAACTTGAACAAATTGGAAGTTAGCAAACTGGGAGAACAACATCAACAATCAGAACTGCAGAGAAGTTATAAGGACACCAGAGGGTACATTCCTAAACTTATATAGGTCTGAGTTGTATGCATGTTTGTTATATAGTTTGTAACTGTTAAAATTTATTTTAGTGAAATTTTTGGTTTACTCCGTAGAGGGAGTCGTGGATGTTTCTTCAGTTGGGTGAGGTTTTACCACGTAAAAAATTCTTGTTCTTAATCTTTCTACATCTCCTCATCTCATTCTTGGTTGTGCTGAGTTTAAAGTTTTTAAATTGTTTTATTAAATCTATTAATCAAATCTTGAACAGATCTCGTACATACTTTTGTTAAACACGTCTTGTGTTCAATTAGTTTTGATTTTAAAGAAAAGAGTTTCTTCAAAAAATTGTTCGGAGTTACTTAAATAGTTTAATTTTATATTAAATGGCTTTAGTAACAGATTTTCAACATCCAACTAGATGAAGTCCTATATAGCTAAAGCACGAAAAGCAAACCCTAGGTGTTCTCTATATAGGTACCTTCACATGGCACCATCTGCTATAGCAGGTGGTCACCCGAGATTTGACTTAGTATTTGATGAATTTGACATGATGTGTATAGTAGTCTGACAGAACATTTAATGCACTTGAGCTTCCACTAATGTGAATTGAGGCTATATATAGTCTAATTGTAAAGTTTGAGGGGGCACATGATTTTTGAGGTAAAAGTTTAATTTGAGAAAGTTATTACAAACGAGAGTCATTGCAAACTAAAACTTTTATTCCTTAACCATTAATGCTTTTGTCCCAATTCTGCTCAATAACACAAGAATTTATTGATCTTTGACCATTATTCCATCATACCTTGGTGTTTGATCTGCATACCTGAGGTGAATCTAAATTTCTTACTCTTATCTCCCTCTAACTAGGTTCTTATGAGATTGATTTATTATCAAACACTTGTACTGATTATCTATTACTGAGTTATATATGTGAGTTTATTCATTGCCATCGAAGAGTGCTTTTATTATTGTATTCATTGCCACTAATACGCCTTACGTCTTTGTTTATTTTTAAACACCCTAGCAGTTAGAGAACTACTTTCTTACACATACATTTTATGATGGTGATTTTAGTAGTAATTGTAATTTTTTTCATTCCTGATTTCTCGGAACTAGAAATTAAGCATAAATATGATGAATTTTTTTCATTCATGATTTCCTAGCATAAACTTGGTGAAGAAAACTAACTTCCAGCTTTAAACCTATATGCTTAAGGGGTGCGCCACTAATGTTATTTCTCCTCACCCACGCATCGCGGGAGTTGAAAACTAGTAGGAGTAATAACTATTTAAAATAAATATTAGAGCATTATGAACCCAAAGTTAGAAAATGGCATTTTTATTTAAACCTTCTTTTCTTTTTACGGTTCCCGCTTCTAATATACCCACATTAATGGATTGAAATTATTTTAACACAAGTAATTAATGGAGTTTCTTAAAAAAAATAAGAACTTTTACAAAAAATACGAACCATTCAACAACACTTCTTTCTGTAGATGCGGATCATCGACAACGTTCTTCAAGATTTCAATCCAAAAAATTACATTCATACTGATTTTAATATATTTTGAAAAGGTCCTGTATTATCTAGCCTCAAAATGAGGAATTCAAAGTCTAAAAACAATTCTCTAGCCATTCACCATTAAAGAAGAGGAAACACTTTTTAAGATATATCTCCTTCATTTTCTACACCGACAAGTACACTATGCTAATCGAAAGCTTGGCCCTTTCGATTTATAAGGGGTGGAACCTCTGTTGAATCTCCTAGTCAACCAAAAATCTAAGAAATTAATGCAAGATTCAAACGATTCCCCCTAGATATGCTACTACAAAACATCCATACACATATTTTTAGAGAGAGAATTTTAACTCATACTGTATTTGAATAATGTGTTATCAGAATCTCTATCCCTCTCTCTAATGCAATTTTTTGAAGACCCACATCCACTCTCACACATTCTAAGTGAGAATATAACCCACTTGGATTAAAGACAAAAGAACCCAACCGTGTCGTCCATTCTATGATTGTAATTAGGGATGTAAAAACACTCGGTGGCTGTATGGGCACCCTAATATTTAATCCATAATACCAGAAGACTGTTTTTCTCCATAATACCACACAAACCACATTTTTACTTCATTATACCACCATATGGGCTACCCACTACTTAAAGTTAGAAATTTTCATTTAGTCACTTTCCCTCCTTCTCTCTAAACATTATAACCTATAAACCTTTCAACCTTTAACATCTAAGCATCAAGTTTCAAAGGCTAAGATAAAATCATCATCAACACCCATTCAATCAGGTTAGTACTCAACATCATTAACATCATCCATATAAATAAACTATGGTTTTAAAATATATGATTTGTATAATTGTTTATTAACTTATTGATAAAACCTTTAAAATTTAACATCCTTTAAAACCTTTAGTAACATAATACGAATACGAACCATTGACGAACCCCCGAACCGCGATCATGCATTCCTTCTTACAGTGTTCTTGATTTTAAAGAAAACGAACCATTCACGATTTTGGTTTTATTCGAAGAAAATGAATCGCGATTTTGCATTGATGAACCCTCAATTGAGTTTGAATATGTATGTTTACAACGAACCATTAAAGTCAAGTTTCTAGGTTTTCTTTCGGGATGAAACCAACGATGTTTTTAGTTTTCTTCGTTATATTTCACACGAATTAAAAATGGTTTACAATTTGGTATTATTCAGGGTTATGATCCCGAATTTTTATCCTATACTCATAGGTATGTGACAAATGAAACAAGGCATTGGTAAATTTTCCATTCGAAAAACTTGTCAGGAGTTTGTAAGGTTGACTCGTCAGTTTTATGATGAGTTTCAACAAACTTTTCGACTGTGTTGGCTCAATAAAAACTAAGTTATTCGTATATTTTTAGTTATACCATTTTAGTTATTTATGTATGTTTAGTTATTCATGCACATTAATTATTCATGTATGCTTAGTTATCTATTACTCATGTTAGTCATTCGTGCATTTTAGTTATTAATATATGTTTAGTTATTTACCTATGACTTATATGTCGGTTATTCATGTATGCTAGTTACTATGTAAGTTATTCACATACGATCTCCGTTTTAATGCAGGTGAAAATGGATAAAATTATATGTTACTCGCATTCGAAGAGGAAACCGATTACTACTTCTGAAAGCGCCGTAAAGAGATACATGCCTTATCACATGCTAAAACTTCAGACAATATTGAGGAGGGCGAAGATGTTGAGGCTGATGTTGAAGAGGAGGAAGACGTTGGCAGGATATTGAGGCTGAGCTAGCCATATGGGTATTCCACCTTCTACTAATGTTGGCCTATTGAGTAATCTCGTAAAAAAGACAACATTAGCCAACTGCTGCATACAGTAAAAAGAAGGTAGTCGATGCCGAATTATCAATCGATGACTATGGGAGTCCTAAAGAACTCACACTCCTAAAGCATTTCAAGACCATGTTGCTTTTGTTACATGGAATAAATTAGTGGTAATCATATTTGTAAATTGAACTCATCAAAAATTTTGATACTTGCTCAAGTTGTAATGATATTTGTGTTATATTTAATGAGTGTCGTTGCTATGTGTAAACCATTGGATAAAGACAAATGAATGACCGTATAAATATTGGAGCAAAAATGTGTGGTAAACGGTGGAGAGGATAAATCTCATCGAATTGATCAAATATATCCATCGATATATTGACTATGCATTGGTTTTGAATTTTGTTGAGTGAGGGAATCCAAAGATAAATATCTTCCACATGCCATTTGAGGAGATGACCATCACTTTTGACGATGGGGCTCAAATACTAAAAGTCCTTTTAGTTGGTGATCGTATATATAGCCCAAACATTGCTAGTCCTGATGACGATGGAGATGAATTACGGAGTGCGATTGACTTAGTAACAGAGTGATTGGGAGTGAGAAAGGTTGATGTTGAATTAGAGTGCATTGACTCATATGTGATCTGACGGAATTGGATCATCGCGAATTTTAAGGAACACTAAAAAATTGAGAATGCCACCGGGGATGAGAAAGAACAATATGCGAGGGCTTACATAATATATATAATCGGATGCACTATTTTCCTAGATAAGGCCAAAAATAAGATCTCAATCTATTTGCAAGTATTGAAGGATATGAAGAATATAGGTCGACTTATGAGGGGGATGGGAATACTTGCTCACTTGTACAAACAACTTGGCCTTGCATCAAGTTCAAGTGTTAAGACAATTAGCAGTTGGCTATCTCTATCGCAGGTAACAATAATCAGTATTTCGTTATATTTGTAATTATTCATTTAAATAATCACTAATTTTGTATGATTTTGTTGTCCTGGATTTATGAGCACTTCACCAGCTTAGGGGCATGCTATAACATGGAATTCGATAATACAATGCCTAAAATTGGGCATTGGGCATTGCAATCAGCCTCGCAAACAATGCCTTCCCACATCTAATTAAATATAAAGAACAACTCGATAATATATCGGCAAGCAATGTAAGTTCTCTACATTATTTCTGTAAGTACTTGTGGGAATATTTGAACCCTAGTTATAAGTTTGTGTGTAGATGATCTGGGATCCTTAAAATGATGCGAGGGATGCTACCCATTCCCATAGGTTACTTTTTATAGTGGCATCATCATTTGCTTTGACGTTGTTAAGCCCTACTATCCGTAAAGACTTCTTAGGCAACTTACATGTATTCAAATCATTCCCCGGGACACCATGACCCCCTTAAGATACGAGAGGGGAAACGAAGCTCTAATGTACAAGGTTAAATTTGACATGCAAAAATGGTATCAAGAAGATTGGCAAAATCACATATTATGGGAGAAGTCGCAATCAGTATCCGTCACGTGGTAGTGGGACTGTAGCGAGGATTACATGAAGTAGTTCTTGACATATTCCCATCCGATTATCGAACCCCCCCCCCCCCCCCATATTGTTATTTCGAAGTAAAAAAAATCAAGGGTAAGGATTATATTTCTTATAATTTTAATAATTTAACGAATTCTCATACATAAATGATGTTAAATAGGCGGACGAAGTGCGCAGAGAGATGGAGTTACTGGGGAAGAACATTGAAGAAGGAATTAGTGCGAATGCGATTACATTGCTTGGGAGGGATCAACAAGCATACCAAATACTTGTGACATCAATTGGGGAGGGTCTCCATATTTACACTATGGAGTAGGGGAAGAAAAAGAAAAAAACATGGAAAAAAGCATGATAAAGGTAAAAGAAGGCAATAGAGGATGAGGGATAAAAAAACTAGAGAAAAGAAAAAGACGATGAAGTTTGTAACTTGGGAATTATTGTGTTGAATTTTACTACTTTTGTTCTTTGGAACTGGGGAATTATTGGCTGGTGTAGATTGGTTGTAGTGCATTTACTTGTGAATTGTTGGTTGGTGTACATTTGTACTAGTATGTCTTTGCATTTACGTAACATGTGTGACACCCCGCCTAATAAAATACCGGGTGATCATTCCTATACCAAATTAAAACAAGAGTCTTATATGGTTCATTCTTAGCATCACTATCGAAAACCAATTTAATTATTAATAACTTATTAGGCTGGCATCAAAATTTTATTTAATTGATCTTTTTAACCAAACCAACCAAGTAGAACATTCACATAGTTTATATACACAAAAACTGAAATGAAAATAAAATAACCGAACATTCGGTTTAATATAATTCAACCAAATCGAATGCCGCACTAAAAGGCGGTAAAAGAATAAATGAATACATTTGGGTTATCGGCCCGCATATTTCTACAATACCACCTATCTAGATCTCAACTAACAAGGCACTAATCATCTAAACACTGATTTATAACTAACACATCAATTATTTGGGGAATTAAACAAGTTTTCTTAGATTTGAACCCTAAATCATTAAAACTCCAATAATATCATTTCTCCCCATTTCAATCCACATTTATACACCCTTAACATGGGTTTTATACTAGAAATCATCATGAGATAACAACACACCTATTTGTGATTTCAAAATCAAATTTTACCAAATTTATTTCAAGGGTTTCAATCCAAAATCATCTAGTTTACCAACTATACTATGAGATACACACACTCAAATGAAAAAAGCAAGTAAACACTTGCCACGTGGATAAAATTCGACGACCTCGAGTCGAATCCCGTGGAGTTTGGCTCGAAATCCCCTTTCTCTTCCTCTTTTCCTTCCCCCTTCTTTTTTTGTTCTCTTTCTCTCTCTCGTGACCTTATAATAGAAGAAAAGGGTTTATCCCTATTAAACAGAAAAATGACTCGTTTACTTAATTAGGAGTCCCTACTAGTCCAAAAGTCCCCTGAACCTAAACGCTACACCCAGGTACTCTTTTTTTACTATCTCTGCCATTCCAAAACCAACTGTGGACTCAAAATCTCCATCTGAGTCACCTAACTAAAATTCACTAATCAGAACCAACACTACTCAACCCATGTTTTCCTTAAACATGAATTGTTACCCGTCGCTTCCCCATTCTACAACATGAATTAAAATACTCCGATTCATTTACTTAGTCTCTAAAAGTACATGTAACACACATCGGAAATAATCTAATACTCAAAAATCTCCAAAATTACTATTCATGATAATTCTTCTAATCACCAAATTACTCTTACTTATGTAATTTAAATATCTATAAAAGTACGGGGTATTACATACTCCCCCTTACAAAGGAATTTCTTCCTCGAAATTCTAATACGACTTGTACCACCAACCTAGGAGCTAGTCCCACTACATCCTATATCAATGGTACTCTACCATATACTCGTTCACGGTACCCATCTATCTCAGGGTGTATACACTAACATACTAGCTTAACAACAAGCTTAACTAAATCTCAACATGTTAAAATATTACCTCAGTCAGATGGTTAACTCTAACAACGACACAACGCATCTAGTGCTTCAACAACTGCATAAAAATAAAATGAGCCTAAAATCGCAGCTCTAACGTATCTATCCAATTGGAAAGCCGACACCCTAAGCGTCCATTCATTTACATCAGGAGATCAAATTTCACTCAAAAGGAAACTAAACTAGCGCTTGACTACTCCCGTCACTTTTCCATCTCATCTTAGGTGTGCTAACTCTTATTGCACTAATATAATACGATCATTGCGTACCTCCTACGACGTTCCATCCAACCCATTCCAAATCCATTTATAACTGCCTCACCGTATAATCTTCAGCTTTATATACTACGGCCCTTTTATTTTGGGCGGTATATAAAATCAACTTACCAAGGTGAATACACACCCTATAATCCGTGCCTATCAGCACACTATTATAAATGTCACACACGTAACACTATCTCTAAAAATGGTCCTCACTTTCTTGGCCTGGTGCTAATGCCTGGGTATTCTCAATAATCTTCTCAAGATTCAATTCTTCCTATACTTGTAAATCTAATCCTTCTTAAGGTTAACCCATCAATCTTCTTGTGGTTAACTCACAAAAATCTCCCTATATCAGCGCCACTAGTCCTACTGGACTTACTTCATGGTAATCCTAAGATCGATGTGTTTTCATACACACGTAAAATGAGTACTATCCTAACTATATCCCTAGTGCCCAAGACCTCTCTCAACTTCTGACATTTGCTCGGTTTCATGCGTGTGACGTCTCATAAAGAAAAATCCAAACAAGGAACCCTCACATTACACTACTCCCTCGAATCGTCGGTCATCGAGATATAATGGTCTAAGGCACACAATCGGGACCGCTAAAATCCTATCTCGTAACCCTACTAACGCGCTTCTACCACTATATCCTTCCAACTCGGTGAAATGGAAAGTCTAACTAATCAGGTCGCCTATACTCTGCACAAGTTGTACAAACATCATACCCAAAACATATTTCCTTTGAATTTTCCTTCTATTTAAGGCATGTCTATAAGCCTCAAATCCATTTCCTTTAACCTTGCCTCGCCCGCTTACTTGCCGTGTGAGAAACATTAACGTGCTTTTCCACAACACTTCCACTTCCATTAGCCTTTAATCATCACATGAATCTCAGCTAATTTATCATCAAAACCAACATCCTTGCATCCCATAACATCTCTCCACCCCCGACGTCGTTAAGGTTCGTGTATAGAGTGTCTCACAAGCGAAATCCAAACAAGGAACCCCTTCGATACACTACTACTTAACTTTGTCGATCGTGGAGGTCCGTTAGCTTCAATTATGCAACCGGGATAATCCAATCCCATCTATCAACAAAATGTGGTCTGAACTCCTACTTCTTTCAAGGAGCCATACCATAAAGGGCTTGTACTAACACTAAATCCTTTACGCAACCAACAACGAGCTTAAACTCATAGATTAACACTAAATCATGCATACCTTGAATCATACCTATAAGGTTGCCACAAAATAAAATTGGGAAAATGAAACATCTTCTCATTGAGGTTCCATCTAAATATATAATAAAGGCGAGCTCAACCCGCATCCAGGTGAGATATCGCAAAAACAACCAGTTCCACCCTGGAACCGTGGATACGATAGCCTGGAAATCATTAGCCTGGTAACGCTCCAATCAACCAAACATATATTATACTCATAATAATACTATACTCGTATAACACATAAAAATCGAGCAGTGCAAGCCAAATATAAGCTCAAAATACCAACACCCGTTTTCCCAACGAATGAAGAAAAAATAGTTCCTTGCTATCGCAAAAAAATATATAGATATACCCTCTATAATATTACCGATACCGCCACAAAGATCGAATTATACACTCGAATCTCGGGCTAACAAAATACTGTGACACTATCTAGCCATGTACAATATACCTCCTTCATCTGAGGTGAAACTCAAAATAATAACTTTTCCAATCTCCCTGACTGCTCCAATTGGTTTCCAGACATAGTACAATTATCAGTATGTGGTTAAAGCCCCTTCTAGGCACCCTACTCTTGTCCTTAAACTCATACCGAGCAAGGTTAAAGCATGTGGTTATACGCTCCACATCATCAGATTCCCCCTCACTGGCCACCCTGACCCTGTTAAATTATCAGTATCTCGGACACTAATAGCCTCGACCCTGAAAATCATCCTCATAGTTCCCTTAGCTCCTCCGACTAAAAGGAAACATACTACCAACCTCAACTACCCTGTTTCAATGAATCCCCGAGCGGATGTCCACCTGTGGGGTTTTACGAACACAAATTCTCCATACGTGTTAGCAACACTTATTAGTGAGCCTATTAATCTACTGAAGGACTCTTTCTTTATTGTACCTACCTTACTTCGGTACAAGGTTCACTTCCCTATATCACTCTTTATTCCCTGTTAGCCTCTGACCGATCCTCATGTGAATAATTGAGAAACTGCATTCTCTTCATTTCTGATAAATCGAAGGAACTCGTGATTAAAACCATCCATAAGATTCCTCTACGAGGAGAGCATCCCGCTCCCTTAAATATAGTGACCACCGTTCCCACCATTTCAATATTGTTCCAATTAATGAAAAAATTTCCTCAAATTTTCACATCTGGGCATTTCCATACCCTGCTCCATGCCAAATCTTCTGAGCCTTCTACTTCCTTTGGATAACACTACACTGCTTTCGCATAACTTAGCTTCAACGTATGGTCCTTATCAAATACCTTCCAAACTTTCTCAAAATTTAACTTCACTTGGTAATTCAAGTTTAACACCACTCTCCACTATAGCGGTACATGGATAATTATAACTACTATACTTTAGTAGTCGTTGCAGCAATCCTTAACAATGCCACAAGGGGAGTGACCTCTACTTCGGTCCTCATTCTCGACCTTAACTTACAGCTCCAACTAAGCCCCGCCTCCTACCGCCCTCGCAACGGCCTTCCCAGGTCTCCCTTCGTCGATCAGCACACGAATCTCACCCGAACGTGCAAAAGATTTACTATAATCTTACATAATAGCAGGAGAACGAAATATCACAATATGAATCAAAAATCCTAATAATAAGGCTCTATATCAAATAGAAAGCAACGCTGAAAGCGTAATACGTCCGCACAGATTCCTAAGGACACTAGAACCTGATGCTCTGATACCATCTGTGACACCCCGCCTAATAAAATACCGGGTGATCAATCCTATACCAAATTAAAACAGGAGTCTCATATGGTTCATTTTCAACATCACCGTCGAAAACCAATTTAATTACTAATAACTTATTAGGCTGGCATCAAAATTTTATTTAATTAATCTTTTTAACCAAACCAACCAAGTAGAACATTCACACAGTTTATATACACAAAAACTGAAATGAAAATAAAATAACCGAACATTCAGTTTAACATAATTCATCCAAATTGAATGTCGCACTAAAAGGCGGTAAAAGAATAAATGAATACAATTGGGCTATCGACCCAAATGTTTCTACAATACCTCCTATCTAGATCTCAACCAAATCATTTAAACACTGATTTATAACTAACACATCAATTATTTGGGGGATTAAACAAGTTTTCTTAAATTTGAACCCTAAATCATTAAAACTCCAATGATATTATTTCTTCCCATTTCAATTCACATTTATACACCCTTAACATGGGTTTTATACTAGAAATCATCATGAGATAACAACACACCTATTTGTGATTTCAAAATCCAATTTTACCAAATTTATTTCAAGGGTTTCGATCCAAAATCATCTAGTTTACCAATTATACTATGAGATACACACACTCAAATGAATAAAGCAAGTAAACACTTGACTCGTGGATAAATTTCGACGACCTCGAGTCGAATCCCGCGGAGTTTGGCCTGGAATCCCCTTTCTCTTCCTCTTTTCCTTTATTTCTTCCTTTCCTCTTTTTTTTCTTTCTTTTCTTTCTCTCTCTCGTGACCTTATAGTAGAAGAAAAGGGTTTATCCCTATTAACTCCAAAAATGACTCGTTTACTTAATTGTGAGTCCCTATTAGTCCAAAAGTCCCCTTAACCCAAATGCTACCCCCCGGGTACTCGTTTCAGACTATCTTTGCCATTTCGAAACGAACTATGCACATGAAATATTCATCCGAATCACCAAACTAAAATTCACTAATCAAAACCAACACTACTCAACCTGTGTTTTCCTTAAACGTGAAATGTTACCCGTCGCTTCCTCATTCTACGACATGAATTAATATACTCCGATTCATTTACTTAGTTTCCAAAATTAGATATAACACACATCGGTAATAATCCAATACTAAAAAATCTCCAAAATTACTATTCATAGTAATTCTTCTATTCACCAAATTACTTACTTATGTAATTTAAGTATATATAAAAGTATGGGGTATTACAACATGACCCTTTGCTCATCTACAATTGACCTTTCCCACCTCTCTTTGAATAATATAATTTTTGCCTCATAATCAATTATATAGTACTTGGCTAACTTAGGCACCATAGATAATTTATGCCAGTGACCATCTAAATCCCCCCAAAGTATATCCCAACCTTCCATTCAAGATAGACAACTCATGAGCACAAGGTATGGCATAGACATTGTGCACAACATGGAGGCACGATTTAAAATTGATGACAACGTTGTCACAGGTATTTAGCCCCTCAAGAATCAAGTCAATTGCATAATGTGAAACCCAACCTATGAGTTCATACAACAAAGGAAGATTGCTCGAGTGATTGATTTTCTATATGGAATCTACGAACTCCTTCTTAACTGTAATACCCCGTATGTTTAATGATTTTTAATTATGGGATTAATTGACTTATAAATGGGAAATTTATTTATAATTAATTGGGATTTCATTAAATAATTACTAGCGTGACGAGAGTTAGTATTTATTTATGTAAATAATGTTGAATATTACTTAGCGAGTAAAGTTATTTTTAGTTATGAATTCTATTCAAATTATCAAGCGAATAATACGACAGTTATGGGAAATTAAGTCGGAACGCGCGTGTCAGCCGTGTCGGGACTATAATTTATGAAATAAGAAGTAATCTATTTACAAGTAGCCCATATGGTCATTTTGAGTGCGCCAAAATGTTCGGAAGGGTCGAGATAGTCAGTAAAGTCTATCCGGAGGTTCAATTTGGGTTCCAGGACAGTTTTATGCCAAATTGCCACATCAGGAGGGTATATTAGACATTTTAATTTTATGAGTAATTAAACCCACGAATTTTCTAAGGCTATATCAGGTGCTAGGGTTAGGTATTCTAAGGTTATCAAACACAAAAATAATAGAGTCTATTGGAAGAGGAAGGATAAGTGATACCAAGCCAAAAACCACCCATAGTTGCACCTCTTTCACAATTAACGTCACCGGAGTGTAGATCGCAAGACGAGTAAACATAGCCATACCCTTCATCATCAAAGGATCAAACCTACTGTTACAAGGCAAGTATTGTTCTTGTTTAAATTCAGCTAGATGAATTATCCATGTTAGTAGAATATGATTAAGAATTAAATTTCATGCATGTAGAGGATAAATTTTGGATTAAATCATATTCTGGGCAGAATTCATGATAAGGATTGAAGTACTGTTATGGAAAAATGAAATTTAATACATTATGGGAATCGTTATGTAGAGGATTTAGAGATTTGATCATGTTCTTGAAGAAAATCCATAACTAGGGTTTTGGGAGTTAAATTAGAATTCAATTGAAAAGTTAATGAATCTTAATGTTTAAATGATTCTTGTACATTAGGAATTGTCTATATGTGTTAATTTAATGTTTAGCACCTTCATTTTGGAATTTGGGAATGAATTAATAAGGTTTTAGAGATTTTTGGTTCAGGAAATCCATAGCCTTAATTTGCAGAAAAACCAGGCTGATACCTGTTCGATCGATCGATCGACCCAAGAATGTCGATCAATCAACTAATCGATCGATATAGCCATTTCTTCGATCGATCGACTCCACTAAAATTTGTGACTTATTTTCCTCTTTAATTTCGATGCAACCCCAACTTTTACGAACCCTTAATATTAATTAATTGAATATAATGGGACTTAGGGAAGGCCAGTAGGGTTATAGTTAAGGCCCGAAAGTATCATTATGTATGGGATTGAATGGGAAGATTTATGAGTGTTTTTTGAATGCGTTACGATTGGAAATTTTATGAATTGGGGTTTAATTCGAATAAATGATGGATTAAGGTTGATATCAGTAGAAGGGGGACACTATAGTACTGAATTAACCTAAGGAATAATTGTGTGACTTCGTAAACCTTTGGGATAGGGAAAGGTACTTGAATTTATACAACGAGAGTTATGGCGCTAATTAAATTTACGTATGATCTACGAGTTATAAATACAATGTGTGAGACTTGTAATACGAAATGTGTGAATAGCAATATTGAACGTATAAATACTTAGGTTGTGTGAATACTTATTGTATGGATTTTTATGTGTATGATATACCTACCATACTTGCTATCGCCGGGAGGTCTTGAAGGGGACAGCTTTGTCTTGTGAATCCTTTCGGGAGAGATTATAGATTTGTACCTCCGAGCATAGGATCTAAGGAGGACTTATTTGTGATTGGATAAGTTTGGGTTATATGGGTGCGTAGGTATGTGCGTGACCCATTACACCATGGTTTATTTTATTACAATTCCTGAGAGATTCAGAATCGATAGTCCTTATTATGTACGTGAGGTACCGGGACTTGATAGAAGAGTATGTACGCACCGTTAGTTTCGCCTATGCTGGGTGCAGTATTAGTATATATATATATATATACACGAAGTGTTTATTCTACTATGTTGTTGAGTAGATCAGAATGATGATGTCAAGATATATTAAGTGTGAAAGAACTTAACAGATTAATGAGACACTTGAAATTAATTAACAAAATATAAGGAACTTTATAATCTATATTTCTATTATACAGGTGGGCACAATAGGTTAGTTGGCATATTTGGAGAACTGTTTAAATCTGGTTAGGTGGGGTAATGTAACTAGGAAGGGTAATAATTATGCATTAGGTTTGCACAATAGTTGAGAGATGAGAATCTTAAGTGAGAGCACGTGACTAACATGTATATAATTATCTGGTATTTACGCATTTAAATACTTGTTGTTTTAAAACTATTTTAAACTCAGGCTCTGACCCGTTTGCCTTCAAATCTATTCTTTTGTAAAATATTTTTAGGTGCCCAGCCACAGGGACACCAAGCATAGGAGTTCCATTCAGTTGACGTGCTGTAGCTGCTGTGGAAGTTACAGGACCTCGGTATTCGATGCCTCCGCATTTATCCTTGATTCATTTAGAGTTATTTATTCCAGTCATGTTGGGTTTTATTTCATTTCAGATTATTGTATTTGGGATTTAGACTGGAAGTGTTTACTCTAGAATCCATTTATTTCATTATGTCATTTAATTCCTATGAGATTGTTATTGGATGGTGAATGTTTAGTTAAAAATTTAAATCTCTTGCATGTTATATCAAAAAAAATAAAATTTGATATCTGATTTTTAAATAGTAGGTGGTTAGTAATTAATAAAAAGTTTTTAACACTGATGCTAAGACTGATTCCAATTGGATATTTTGTTTTAAATATAATAAATGACTGATCACCCGGTATTTAATTAAGCGGGGTGTCAAAGTTGGTATTAGAGCATCCAGTTCTAGAGTCTTTAGAATCTGTGCGACTTATTATGCTTCTAGCGTAGCTTTTTTGATATAGAGCCCTATATTTAGGATTAATGTATTGAATAATTGCGCATGTTACGTCTTCAGCTATTTTGAGATATTTACTGTGGACTTATAAAGCTTCTCTCTCATTTTT
This sequence comes from Sambucus nigra, assembly GCA_949130495.1. NCBI lineage: Eukaryota > Viridiplantae > Streptophyta > Magnoliopsida > Dipsacales > Adoxaceae > Sambucus > Sambucus nigra. The sequence continues at coordinate 370,586,293 of OX422219.1, forward strand.
TATGTCTCCCAGATGTGCACAACGAGCTTTTAGGGGTGTCCAGTCCGAGCCCTAACTAGCTCCAGCCCAGGGTACAATGAATTATGCGGAGGTTGCCGCTATCATAGCACAAACAGTAAATGCAGTTTTAGCCGTGGTGCAGCAGGCCCCACCCCAGGCAATTGCGGCGGCCCCAGCACCAGCTCATGCGTTCCTTTCTTCTAGGGAGCGAGTCAGAGATGCCTTCCAGAAGGCACATCCTCCTGAGTTCGCAGGGAGTTCCGATGTTGTGGTAGTGAGCCAATGAAAGAAAGACATCCAACGACACTTAAGGATGTACGAGTGCACTGAGGTACAGAGGCAGATACTAGCTATTTTTAAGCTAGTGGGAGCGGCACTACAGTGGTGGGAGTCTATTACCACTGCTGAGGAGAGAGACATCATGACCATTCAGGACTTCTAGGTGCGGTTCGATCATAAATATTTTCCATTCGCCGTTCAGATTGAGATGAGGCAAAAATTACTGGACCTCACCCAGGAAGGGACGACTGTTGCGGAGTACGAGGAAGAGTTTACGAGATTGATTAATCTGGTACCAGATGAGGTACCTACTGAGGGGAAGAAAATTCATATGTTTATGGACGACTTGACTTGGAGGATTAGTCAACACCTTTTGGGTAATATTTCATTGGATACATTTACTGATGTACTTAACGCTACCCAACTATATTTCCAGGATCACCTCTTACATTTGAAGGGAAGCAAATGAGCGGGGGAGTTCAGCCAGTAGGGCAGGACAAGAGGTAATGGTGCCAGTGGGGCACAACCAGCTCAAGGTCAACAGAGACAGGGCGACCAGACTTCCCATCAGTGGAACCCCGCTAAGAGGTTCAGATCAAGTGACTACAGCTACGGACAAGGAGGTTTTAGGCAGGGCCATCAGGGCGAGACTGGCCAACAAGGCTAGTAGGGACAACAACACTTTCAACAGGGCCAATAGGGCCAAATAAGGAGTGGTAATGGCCATCAGGGTCGAGGATAGTGGGGGCAAATAGGGGGAAACTTTATGGGTAAGTTCTTTGTATGTGTCAAGACTAGGCACAAGAAACAGGACCATCCCGAGAAGGGCAGGTCCCCGTAGCAGCAGCAGGGTGCGCGACAGGAGCCCCAACGACCTATCTTCCCAGCCTCCCTCCCAATGCCACCACAGATGCCAGCTTTACCAGTTATTCCAGCGGTTCTGGTTTAGCAGGGACAGTTACAGTATGGGAGTGTTTACAATGTCCACCAGTCCGCAGTTCCCCAGGCTCCACCCGCACTTGAGGGTATGTTTTCTATAAAAGGTACTTTGGGGCGAGTATTATTTGACACAGGGGCTTCACACTCGTTCATTGCCACTAGATTTTTACGTGCCACGGGATTATTAGTATTGGCATATAGTATGATTACTAGTGTAGACTCACCGTTGGGCTATGGGTCACTAATATTCTTTATATGTTATGGCGTGGGTATAGAGATTGGGAGATTTATTTTACCTGTTGATATGCGTGTATTAGATATGTTCGTGTGTGATGCTATTATTGGGATGGATTGGATAGTTACATATAGGGCCATGATTGATTTCTATAGTCGTAGTATTGTGTTCGCAATACCGGGTCAGGAGATGTTTTTGGTGGTGATGCCTCGTCATGAGGGAGGTTCGTCCACCCATTTATATTATATAGCGGATGAGACCTCTGAGGAGGTGGTGATCCCACTTGATTTAATTCTGATTATTCGTGAGTTCGCTGATGTATTTCAGGACATACTAGGGCTACCGCCTAATAAAGAGACAGAGTTTGTGATAGACTTAACGCCAGGCGCTCGGTCAATAGCCTGTGCACCTTAACGTATGGCTTTAGCAGAGATGAGGGAGTTACGAGATTAGATCGAGTAGTTTTTGGGACAGGGCTTCATTCGTAGGAGTACCTTGCCTTCGGGTGCTCACGTATTATTCATAAAGAAATGAGATGGGTCGTTACGATTGTGTGTTGACTACCGAGAGTTGAATAAGGTAACGATACAGAATAAGTATCCGTTGCCCCGAATCGATGACTTATTCAAACAGTGGAGGGGTGTTGCCTACTTCTCTTGTAGTCAGGATACAATCAGTTATGTATCAGAGGGTATGACGTGTCTAAGACTTCCTTCTTGATGAGATATGGGTCCTACGAGTTCAGGGTTACCAATGCACCGGCCGTGTTTATGGACTTGATGAACAGGGTGTTCAGAGAGTTCTTAGATCAGTTTGTTATTGTCTTCATAGATGACATCCTGATTTATTCTCAAACTGAGGAGGAGCATGCCAAGCATTTGAGGAAAGTTTTGCAGATACTACGTGAGCGAGTTGTATGGGAAATATGAGGAAGTGTGGGTTGTGGTTGAGAGAGGTTTATTTTTTAGGGCACATTATTTCTGAAAGAGGGATATTCATAGATCTAGGGAAGGTGTTAGAGGTGAGGGAGTGGGGGCAACCCACGACGCTGACAGAGATGCGTATTTTCTTGGGGCTAGCCGAATACTTCAGGTTATTTATTCGAGGATTCTCGAAGATATCCGGTCCGTTAACTAATTTGACTCACAAAGGGGTGCCATTTGTCTGGGATGATGCCTGCCAGTTGGCTTTTGACGAGCTTAAAGAAAAACTGACTTCAACACCAGTCCTAGCACTACCCAGGTCGAGAGTGAAATATCGAGTGTATACCGATGAGTTCTTACTAGGACTTGGGGTTATGCTTCAGCAGGAGGATAAGGCTATAACTTATGCTTCCCATAAGCTTAAGCCTCATGAGAGGAATTGCCCCACCCACGATTTTGACTTATAGTTTGTCGTGTTTGCACTTCGAATATGGAGACATTATCTCTTAGGGGAGAAATTTTGCGTATTCACAGATCACAAGTCATTGCAGTACCTGTTCACGCAGCGAAAGTTGAATATGCATCAGTGGAGGTGGATTGAATTTGTAAAGGACTATCAGTTTGACATCCAATATCACCCGGGGAAGGCTAACGTGGTAGCAGACGCATTGAGATGTAGGCTAACAGGTGAGGTGGATGAGGTGTGGAAGGCGAAATGGAAGGAGCTAAGAGATCAAGATGCAGTTGCCCGCTCATTCATGTCAGTGATGACGGTTACACCCAAGTTCATTACTAAGGTGATACAGGCTCAAGCAACAGACTCGTTCTGTCAGGATCGAATTGTACAACTTCTAGCTGAGGGGGCAAAGCCATATTATGTGAGTTCATATGGGGGCTTACGCTTTAATGGAAGACTAGTAGTTCCAGAGGGGGAGGATATACGACATGCGGTAATGACAGAGTCGTACGGTTCGCGATTTGCTGTACATCCTAGAGAGAATAAGGTGTACCAGGATATAAAGCGACAGTATTAATGGAGTGTAATGAAGAAGGACATCACTGAGTTTGTTTCAAAATGTGCCACTTGTCAACTAGTAAAAGTGGACCACCAGAGACTGCTAGGGATCCTACAACCGTTAAAGATCCCTATGTAAAAATGGGAGAGCATTTTAAGGGATTTCATCACAGGGTTGCTTACAATGCAGAGGGATCACGATTTCATATGGGTGATTGTGGATCGGTTGACCAAGGTATCTCACTTTATTCCAGTTCGGATCGATTATACTATGGGGCAGTATGCTCAGATCTTCATTACCGAGATAGTGAGACTCAACGGGGTGCCCCTTGATATTGTGTTCTACCGAGATAAGATTTTTGTGTCCATATTTTGGGAGAGCTTCAAGGAGGCCACTTGTACGGAGTTACGATTAAGTTTGCCTTATCACCCGCAGACTGATGGGCGACCGAGCGAACGAATAAGATGTAAGAGGATATTTTCCGAATGTGCATCCTTGATTTGGGTAGGGGCTAGAAGCAATATCTTCCACTGGTGGAGTTAGCTTATAATAACTCCTACCTGTTTACTATTAGCATGGCTCCATTCAAGGAATTATACGATAGGCCTTTGTGACACCCCGCCTAATTAAATACCGGGCGATCACTCCTTTATTAAATTAAATCAAGGTGAACAGTTGGTTCATTCTTAGCATCACTGTCGTAAAAATAAATTTTCCAATTTAACACCCTAATTAATTAAGCTAAGTGTCAAAACCATATATGAACATTACTTTCCAAATTTTATTTTTTTGAAAACAAGATTTAATTATTTACATCAATTTAATATATAACGAATCACACCACAAGTATATCGGAACCAAGCAATCCAATAATTTAACATCCAACAACTGGCTACTAACAATAAAACTGAAAGTAAACCATCCAGATAATAATAAATCCCAAAGTGACAATACTAGAAATAAATGAAGTACAATATCCAAATAACAACTGAATAATGAAAAGGGCGACACATGCCCCAATAATGAACATGCTAGGAGTAGAATCAAATGGATGAAGTCGTCTAAACAACAGGCATGCAACTCCCACCTAAGCTGCAGCACGTTCCTGCCAAAGAACCCTATAGAAGACGCCCCTGTGGCTGGGCACCTGCAATATATACATATATATATACAAGAGAGAAAAAGAAATGGAAACGGGTCAGAGCCCGATAGTGTATATGATTTAAAAATTCGTTTAGCAAGTATTTAAATTGATTACAGGCTAATGCAATAACATATTAGTGGGACACACTCTTGAGAAATTCTCACCTCTCTTCTAATGTGCACGCCTATCGTACTAACCTTCCCAACGGATTATCTATCATATATCGCACTAATCTCCCCCAACGATTCATCTTATCTTAGGTTATTCGTAAGATTTAAAACTGAACAACACAATTATTTAAAACGTAAGATTTCAATTTATATCCAAAGTTCTCATTTTAACCTTATTAATCAATTAATTTTTCCAGTGTCATATTATACTTTCTCAAAACAAGTATTTACAATTTGAGTCATCAACCATGTCCTACTTACTAAATCACAGTAGGCAGTTCCAAATTCCAAAAATTGCATATATATATTAAGTACTCGTATAATATATATATTATAACAGCACCCCAAATAAAAACTATGGTGCGGGCATACTCTACTATCCAAACCCCGTATCACTCATATCAAGGGGAATACAAATTCGGAATCACTCTCGAATTGTATTAACACAAACACAAACAATATTGAGGCAAAGTATAGATTCTAAGTCTCTAAGAGGATGGCACATACCTGCTTCTCTTAGGACCGTCTGAACTATCCATTCGATAGCCTGTACCAAGGATATCTATCTCCTGGGGTACGAATCAATATCCCCCCGAAGGCAACACATGATAAGATCGTCCCAGCGCGGTAACCTCAGGGATAGTAAGTAGCGTGGGTATGATTTTCACACATAGATAGCATATGCATACACAATCATATAACTATACTAATATTACCATATCAATATTAGGTATATCTCAACTTCCATAGTTACGACATTTATCCTTGTTTTCACATTATTAATATCGCGTATAAGGGTTCGTCTCTAACCTTAATTCGAAGGATTCTTCCAACTTATTACGTAACTCTCATGGACTCTATCCTCCCAAGTATAAAATTCAGTAGGTATCCTTTTTATGTTCCAACGTAACTCTCTTACGCATATCTCCCTTTAATACATAAATTCATCGACCCTTAAGTAATTATCCCAAAAATATAATTCTCGACTCATATTAATATTTCCAAAATTTATCCATGTGTCCAACTGGTCTTCCCTATCTCCCAAAGAACTTTATTAAGGATGTCCAAGAATTATTTCACATTATTTGAATTTTAACTAATTAATAGGGGAAACATGAGTCTGCCAGGAGGGGTCGATCGATCGAGGTCTGGGGCTCGATCGATCGATCAAGCAGGTCTGCGAAATCTGCAGATTTGCAGTTACGAGTTTCATCTTCTAACCTTCACGAATTCCATAATTTTCATACTCAATCGACCCAAAATTTATACTACTGACTTTATATCATCATATTATGAAATTTCAACGTAAAGCATGTAGATTTTTATTATCAAACATGGATTAACAAGCCCCAAATTCATATAAAACTTCAAGAACCCTAAAATTTCATTAATATGCTTCTAATCCATATTTTCTAGATTTTTCTTCATCTACAACCTCTTAAATTCGTGGTTTAATCCTCTACATGTTAAGGAGTTTTCAGAATAATAATTAATCCATCACTACATGCGATTTCCTAACTCATATCTTTGATTTTCTTCCATAAAAACTCATTCTAATTACTCCTAAAATAATATGAAAGATGCATCAACGAAATAAGCAAGATAAACACTTGCCTGGTATTTTCAGAAGTCTGGTTTGGTGCCGAATTTGGTGTGGTTGCGTTCCCCGTCTCGCGATCTACGCGTTGGCGGTGGCGGCGGTGCAAACGGTTGAGTTTTGAGCCTTGGAATGCCTTGAGAGCTCTCTCCTCTCCTCTCCAATGGCCGTTCTAGAGTTTTAAGTTTTCTAACCCTAGATGACTAACCTAAATGGCTGATATAGGTTATTAATTTTCGTGGGTTTAATTACCTAAAAATGTGAAATGTCTAAAATGCCCTCCCGGGGTACTATTTAGGCCTAGAAACGCCCCGAGACCCAAATCAAACCCCCGGATACACTTTTCTGACTATCTCGATCCTTCCGGATGCATTGGCGCACTCAAAACGACCATACAAACAACTTATAAAATATTCACTTTTATTTATCGATATTTAGTCCTGACGCGACACGGGCGCGTCCCGACTCAAATTTCCATAATTGCCATTTTATTCACACGTGACAATTTAATAAAAATAAATCTCATATATTTGTATATTCAATCAGTAATATTCAACTAATAGCAAGTTTCGAATAATTATTAACTCTCGTCACACTAGTAAATATTTAAATCAACATTCCGGATTAAAATTAAATTAATTTACCTCAATTAAAGAAAATAAATCCCATAATTTAAAAGCCATAAAAATACGAGGTATTACATACTTCCCCCCTAATAATAGAATTTCGTCCCGAAATTCGAAAAATAAGGCCTATCAGGTAGCACATTTTTTCCTCACAGCAACCCTGTTTTACATTCTCATTGGAGACACTTCACATAGCGCTCTCAACTGACAACATTCGAAATGGTCATGCCTATACGTTATAATTTTTCCCTTATCTCACTATCATTAGGAGGCCGCACCTCACTACATGACAACTACTCGGATTTATTCATGTACAAAACTTTCATTCTGAGAAAATCATACGAACATTTGACCACTTGTTCGCCTAAAATAGTCGTGGAATTCCACCATAGTATCGAATGTTCTCTCGATCGATCCAAAAATTTTGATTATTTACATCTAAGTATACGGAAGGAGAAAAATCGAGGTTCTTTCGTACCAAAACCTTAATAAGCACCTATACGCGACCAACAGGTACGAGTGCTTCTACTGAGCATTCTTACAATCATCGTATTAAGATTTCAAAATCTCCTTCACGTGGCTCCACAAATCTTTAATCATCGTGCGCCTATTCCCTGGCTAAGGGTGATACATCCTACTCGAAACGAAATCTTATCTTTGCTGGTTCCTGAAATCCCATATCGAGGGTGGGATTCACCAATCTCATCCTGATTCAGAAATTTATACTGCGTCGGACCATACACTGGCGCAATCCTTCCTTTTAAAGGAAGTCTGGGTCATATTAGTTAATATTGTAAACCAGCCCAAAGAAATAATTCCTTCTCGGAGGCTTAATTCACATGTTCGGGATGAACCCTGGATCTTAAGGATGGCAACCCATCCAAGAACTTTACCGAATTTATCGACGTCTTCCAATTTCAGGAATTATCGATAGACACAAAATCTTTGGTTGGTTCTCCTCCTTCAACCAAACCTTACCTATGGGAGGTGTATGTAGAGACTACTCACTACATTCCGCTACACATCTATCCTTCCTTGAAATGTCTCATATTAGGTGACACGTAACATTCCTTTTTCCTTCCTTGGTGTATGCCGAAAGTTCCGACCCGTGCTCTTTTTTTTCCCACGAAGCGCACTTCTGAATCCTTTACACCATACTAACATCATTACCCTTTATATGTGTGAGTCATTCTCACATTTGACTACTATAACAATTTTTCTCTGAGTGTTCTTCATAATAATTAAATTTCTACTCTATTCAAGGAATACCCTTTCTTAAGTGACTTCTCACAGTCTTCCCGTCAATTTAGGTTGTGTTATTTTATTTGCACATTTTCGTATGGATTATCGCCCCTCATGTGACGTTTAATCCACTCTATCCCTTCCACTTCGTTCTGTTAGCCATACAAACACATTTTCCACACATCCATTACTACGTCCCTTCATCTCAGACTAGTTTTAACATCAGTTCACCAGGATGTCTACACACCCTATTAATCGGGTACACTAGCGTAAGCTCCACATATGCTCCATACTAATAAACAAATTCTTTGTTTTCCCTGGTGCTTGCGGCATGATGACAACGCTTTAATCACTCTAAAAGTCAACATTTTTAATCATCATTTTTATCATTCCGCCCCCTCAACTCATGGTGACAAAGCAAAAGTTTCAATGTTTTCTTACCACATAGTCCTGCTCAAGTGGCTTTAAAACAAAATTCAACTTCCAATTTACATACATAATTACTTGATCCCCCTTTCGAGTGAGGTTCCAAACTCATGAAATAGTGGCCTAACGTCTCTCTATTTCCAACCTTATACTAAGTTTCATGCGTGGGATGTCTCGCAAAGCGAAATCCAAATAAGGAACCCTCCCGATACACTACTGCCTAGTATTTTCGGTTATCGAGATCCGTTAGGTCCTGCTTCCATAGCATTTACCCCTTTACTCCGTCTTTTGGCAGAACAATTACATTTCTTCCCATAATTACACTTAACAAAGAACATCTCACCAATTGCACTCTCGTTCAGAATTGGGTGTTGGAAATTTCATTCCATGAATCTCGAATATATACAATTGGAATTTGAAACTCCTTCCCCTAATAATAGGGGTATCACTCTTAATGCTCTCCTATATAAAGGATATATAATAATGTACCCTTTTTATTACCAAGTCCTGAGTGCTACCCATAATACTGAGTTAAAAACTTTTCGTTCAACAGTAAACCCGATACATACTGAATCGTAACAACCAAGTCCCCTTGCTTCGGTATCGAACATCTCGAACTCAGTATCCCCTCTGAAGTCTCTAGGATAGATAATATATAAGTGCGAGTCCAACCCTCTTGCAAGCGATGTCCTGCCAAAATAAAACACGATGCTCTAAAGTAACCACTCCAATAGCTTTGCAATAACTGCCTACTATTGTACTGACAATTTCTATAAAGTTGTAACTAATACCATACTATTCTCGTATATCATCTCACTAAAACGAGTAACTTCAATAAAGCATAGAACATTATTAATTACTAATTTATCCTCCGTGGATAGCACTAAGAAGAACCCCACTACACTAGGAAAAATATTCATGTGATAATACCGCTCGTAATTATACACCTTAAACCTGCCTCACATGACAATATAGTAATGAACATAATACAATGACTCGCTCGTGTCACATAGGTCATGCTTCATCCTTTGAGGATAAAACCTACAATTCTTCCTTGTCAATCATCTTGATCGGATAAGTTGACTCCGAATGTAACATGCCTATCCAAACCAAAACAACACTACAAAAATCATTGTCCCTTATTAGACACCACACTCTGTCTACATACTTACTTCGGAAAATTATTTTATCACGTGTGATCCCACTCTCCGCAAGATATTTCGATATTTAATCCACTTACCATTTGAAATACATTCGAAAACTCACGAACTACTGGAATCGTATTCAAGAGAATTAAAATTTCTTTAGAGGTGTCCTCCTTTATATAATTAAAAGATAGGTGAAAGGTCCCCCTTCTGGGCGAGGTAGTTCCACTCAAGCATTTCTTATCCCGAAATGGTAAAGACATTACTCTCACCAAAGCAATCTATCATGGCTCTATAAGCTGCGAGCCAATCCATACTGATAATCACATCGTGCTCATGCATATCTAAGACTAACATGTCTGTAGGTAATACCAAGCTACCAATCTCTACCCCCACTCCCCGGCATATAAAGAAAAGTGAGCCATTCCCCAGTGGTGAGTCTACCTACATTACAGTGCTCTCTACTATGGTTAATAACCCTAAGGTCTTCGCATAATATGTAGCTATAAAATAATGCGTCGTCCCAGTAACAAACAAAACTAGACCCAAAGTACCATGGATAGGAAACATACCCCAATTCGCGGGTGGTGCCTGTGGGGTTACTGTTTGGTGGACATTATAGATATGTCTGTACTGTAACTGCCCCTGCTACACTGGAGCTATGGGAAAGGTTGGTAGGGCTGGTACCTGAGCTGGTGCTGGGAGAGCGACTGGAAAAAGTGGCCCCTATGGCTCATTACGGACACCCTGCTGCTGTGGGGCCCTAACACCCTCTGGACAATCCTGGCGTTTATGGCCATGCGTGCCACACACAAAACATCTGCCTCTGAAGTTACTCCCCCTATGACCCTGCTGCTGTCGGTGTCGGCCTTGGTGACTTGGGACTTTATTCCTCTTTCAAAACTGTTTCACTTTACCACGTTGTTGACTAGAACTGACTCGGTCTTGGGTAGTTTGTTGTCGCAATTTCGGTGTTTTCGCACATTTGTCAGCTTTAGTCACATGCATTTGGTTAACCTCTCTAGGTCTTTTGCCTCCTTTAAGTTGTATGTTGCGTTCTTGGTATTGTAAAAATGCAGTGGTAATTGCTTGTGCCACGATACCTGCTAACTTGACGGTTGATATTCTCTCTGGGGATGCCTGAGGTGTGAGTCGATCTTGCTCGTTGCCTCCCCTAACCGTTTTAGCTAGTTCTTCCCGACGATCCATCTGAAAATTTAAGTAAATTTGGATGAGTTCATCATTCAAATAAACAAATCGCAGAAGCACGAATTCCCAATGTATAGGGATGAACACAACATTCCTAGTATTAGGGCTCTATATCAAGGAAAGCAACGCTGAAAGCATAATAAGCCGCACAGATCCTAAAGGACACTAGAACCTGATGCTCTGATACCACCTGTGACACCCCGCCTAATTAAATACCGGGCGATCACTCCTTTATTAAATTAAATCAAGGTGAACAGTTGGTTCATTGTTAGAATCACTGTCGTAAAAATAAATTTTCCAATTTAACACCCTAATTAATTAAGCTAAGTGTCAAAACCATATATAAACATTATTTTCCAAATTTTATTTTTTTGAAAACAAGATTTAATTATTTACATCAATTTAATATATAACGAATCACACCACAAGTATATCGGAACCAAGCAATCCAATAATTTAACATCCAACAACTGGCTACTAACAATAAAACTGAAAGTAAACCATCCAGATAATAATAAATCCCAAAGTGACAATACTAGAAATAAACGAAGTACAATATCCAAATAACAACTGAATAATGAAAAGGGCGACACATGACCCAATAATGAACATGCTAGGAGTAGAATCAAATGGATGAAGTCGTCTAAACAATAGGCCTGCAACTCCCACTTAAGCTGCAGCGCGTTCCTGCCAAAGGACCTTATACAAGACGCCCTTGTGGCTGGGCACCTGCAATATATACATACATATATATATATATATATATATATATATATATATATATATATATATACAAGAGAGAAAAAGAAATGGAAACGGGTCAGAGCTCGATAGTGTATATGATTTAAAAATTCGTTTAGCAAGTATTTAAATTGATTACAGGCTAATGCAACAACATATTAGTGCGACACTCTCTTGAGAAATTCTCACCTCTCTTCTAATGTGCACGCCTATCATACTAACCTTCCCAACGGATTATCTATCATATTCGCACTAATCTCCCCAAACGATTCATCTTATCTTAGGTTATTCGTAAGATTTAAAACTGAACAACACAATTATTTAAAACGTAAGATTTCAATTTGTAGCCAAAGTTCTCATTTTAACCTTATTAATCAATAAAGTTTTCCAGTGTCATATTATACTTTCTCAAAACAAGTATTTACAATTTGAGTCATCAACCATGTTCTACTTACCAAATCACAGTAGGCAGTTCCAAATTCCAAAAATTGCATATATATATTAACTACTCGTATAATATATATATATTATAACAGCACCCCAAATAAAAACTATGGTGCGGGCATACTCTACTATCCAAACCCCATATCACTCATATCAAGGGGAATACAAATTCGGAATCACTCTCGAATTGTATTAACACATACACAAACAATATTGAGGCGAAGTATAGATTCCAAGTCTATAAGAGGATGGCACATACCTGCTTCTCTTAGGACCGTCTGAACTATCCATTCGATAGCCTGTACCAAGGATATCTATCTCCTAGGGTATGAATAAATATCCCCCCGAAGGCAACACATGATAAGATCGTCCCAGCGCGATAACCTCAGGGATAGCAAGTAGCGTGGGTATGACTTTCACACATAGATAGCATATGCATACACAATCATATAACTATACTAATATTACCATATCAATATTAGGTATATCTCAACTTCCATAGTTACGATATTTATCCTTGTTTTCACATTATTAATATCGCGTATAAGGGTTCGTCTCTAACCTTAATTCGAAGGATTCTTCCAACTTATTACGTAACTCTCATGGACTCTATCCTCCCAAGTATAAAATTCAGTAGGTATACTTTTTATGTTCCAACGTAACTCTCTTACGCATCTCTCCCTTTAATACATAAATTCATCGACCCTTAAGTAATTATCCCAAAAATATAATTCTCGACTCATATTAAAAGTTCCAAAATTTATCCATATGTCCTACCGGTCTTCCCTATCTCCCAAAGCACTTTATTAAGGATGTCCAAGAATTATTTCACATTAAATTGAATTTCAACTAATTAATAGGGGAAACATGAGTCTGCCAGGAGGGGTCGATCGATCGAGGTCTGGGGCTCGATCGATCGAACCTTCGATCGATCGAAGCTCCGGGCTCGTTCGATCGATCAGGGAGGTCTGCGAAATCTGCAAATTTGCAGTTACGGGTTTCATCTTCTAACCTTAACCAATTCCATAGTTTTCATACCCAATCGACCCAAAATTTATACTACTGACTTTATATCATCATATTATGAAATTCCAACGTAAAGCATGTAGATTTTTATTATCAAACATGGATTAACAAGCCCCAAATTCATATAAAACTTCAAGAACCCTAAAATTTCATTAATATGGTTCTAATCCATCTTTTCTAGAATTTTCTTCATCTACAACCTCATAAATTCGTGGTTTAATCCTCTACATGTTAAGGAGTTTTCAGAATAACAATTAATCCATCACTACATACGATTTCCTAACTCATATCTTTGATTTTCTTCCATAAAAAGTCATTCTAATTACTCCTAAACTAATATGAAAGATGCATCAATTAAATAATCAAGATAAACACTTGCCTGGGATTTTCAGACGTCTAGTTTGGTGCCGAATTTGGTGTGGTTGCGTTCCCCGTCTCGCGATCTACGCGTTGGTGGTGGCGGCGGTGCAAACGGTTGAGTTTTGAGCCTTGGAATGCCTTGAGAGCTCTCTCCTCTCCTCTCCAATGGCCGATCTAGAGTTTTAAGTTTTCTAACCCTAGATGACTAACCTAAATGGATGATATAGGTTATTAATTTTCGTGGGTTTAATTACCCAAAAATGTGAAATGTCTAAAATGCCCTCCCGGGGTACTAATTAGGCCTAGAAACACCCCGAGACCCAAATCAAACCCCCGGGTACACTTTTCTGACTATCTCGACCCTTCCGGACGCATTGGCTCACTCAAAATGACCATACAAACAACTTATAAAATATTCACTTTTATTTATCGATATTTAGTCCTGACGCGACACGGGCGCGTCCCGACTCAAATTTCCATAATTGCCATTTTATTCACACGTGACAATTTTATAAAAATAAATATCATATATTTATATATTCAATCAGTAATATTCAACTAATAGCAAGTTTCCAATAATTACTAACTCTCGTCACGCTAGTAAATATTTAAATCAATATTTCGGATTAAAATTAAATTAATTTACCTCAATTAAAGAAAATAAATCCCATAATTTAAAAGTCATAAAAATACGGGGTATTACAGCCTTGTCATTCTCCATCGCGTTGGCTAGAGGTGGGCAAAACAAGCTACTTGGGCCAGAGGTGATTCTGGATACGTCGGTCAGGATGGAGATGATTCGGAGCCATATCCGAGTTTCTCAAGTTAGACAGAAGAGCTACGCCGATGCCAAGAGGTTCTGTAAGGAGTTCAGTGTGGGGGACCAGGTGTTGTTACGAGTATCTCATATGAAGGGGATAATGAGATTTAGGAAGAAAGGAAAGTTAGCGCCGAGGTATGTAGGGACATTCCCTATTATTGAGCGGATTGGGCCAGTGGCTTATATACTTGGGTTACCGGAGCACTTGCATAGGATTTATGATGTGTTCCTTATTTCTTTATTGAGGAGATATCTTCGGAATGAGTTGGCCCGCACTCATATTTCTTTAGAGGATATTGATCTACAACCCGATAGTTCCTACGAGGAGGGTCTAGTTGCTATCCTAGACCGTAGCGAGAGGAAACTGAGGTCTAAGGTAGTGCCGTTAGTACGTGTTCAGTGGCGATATCATAATATCGAGGAGTCTATCTAGGAGCGTGAGGATGAGATGCACGACAAATATCCAAAGTTATTCTTTCCGGGCATACCTTTATTTTTTCGAATTTAGGGACAAAATTCTGTTATTATGGGGGAAGTATGTAATACCCCGTATTTTTAATGATTTTTAATTATGGGATTAATTGACTTAAAAATGGAAAATTTATTTATAATTAATCCGAATTTAATTAAATAATTACTAGCGTGATGAGAGTTAGTATTTATTAATGTGAATTATGTTGAATATTACTTAGTGAGTAAAGTAATATGTAATTATGAATTTATTCAAATTGTCGAGTGAATAATACGATAGTTATGGAAAATTAAGTCGGGAAGCGCGTGTTAGTCGTGTCGGGACTAAAATTTTTGAAATGAAATATAATCTATTTATAAGTCACCCAAATGATCATTTTGAGGCCAAAGTGTCCAGAAGGTTTGAGATAGTCAGAAAAGTCTACCCTAGGGTTCAGTTTGGGTCCCGGGGTAGTTTTATGCCAAACCGGCACCCCGAGAGGATATATTAGACATTTTAATTTTAGGAGTAATTAATCCCACGAATTTCCTAAGGCTATATCAGCTTCTAGGGTTATGTATTCTAAGGTTATCAAAAACAAAAATAATAGAGGCTATTGGAAGAGGAAGGAGAAGAGATTCCAAGCCAAAAACCACCCATAGTTGCACCCTTTCACAATTAACGCCTCCGGAGTGTAGATCAGAAGATGAGGAACGTAGCCATAACCTTCATCATCAAAGGATCAAACCTACTGTTACATGACAAGTATTGTTCTTGTTTACATTCAACTAGATAAATTATCCATGTCAGTAGAATATGATTAAGAATTAAATTTCATGCATGTAGAGGATAAATTTTGAATTAAATCATATTCCGGGTAAAATTCATGATTAGGATTGAAGTACTATTATGGAAAATGAAATTTAATACATCCTGGGAATTATTATGTAGAGGATTTAGAGTTTTGATCATGTTCTTGAAGAAAAGCCATAAACTAGGGTTTGGGGAGTTAAATTAGAATTCAATTGAAAAGTTAATGAATCTTGATGTTTAAATGATTCTCGTACGTTACGAATTGTCTATATGTGTTAATTTAATGGTTAACTCCTTCGTTTTAAAGTTTGGGAATGAATTAAGAAGGTTTTAGAGATTTTTGGTTGAGGAAACCCATAGCCTTAATTTGCAGAAAAACCAGGCTCATACATGTTCGATCGATCAATCGACCCAAGAATGTCGATCGATCTACTGATCGACCCATTTCTTCGATCGATTGACTCCCCTGAAATTTGTGACTTATTTTCCTCTTTAGTTTCGATGGAATCCAACTTTTACGAACCCTTAATGTTGATTAATTGAATATAATGGGACTTAGGGAAGGTCAGTAGGGTTATAGTTAAGGCCCGAAAAGTATCGTTATGTATGGGATTGAATGGGAAGATTTACGAGTGTTTTTCGAATGCGTTACGATTGAAAATTTTATGAATTGGGATTTAATTCGGATAAATGATGACTTAGGGTTGATACCAGGAGTATAATTGGGTGACTTCGTAAACCTTTGGGATAGGGAAAGGTACTTGAATTTATACGACGAGAGTTATAACGCTAATTAAATTTACGTATGATCTACGAGTTATAAATACAACGTGTGAGTCTTATAATATGGGATGTGTGAATACCAATATTGAACGTATAAATACTTAGGTTGTGTGAATACCTATTGTATGGATTTTTGTGTGTATGACATACCTACCATACTTGCTATCACCAGGAGGTCTTAAAGGGGACAATCATGTCATGAAGAGCCCTTCGAGGGGGATTATAGATTGGTACCTTAGTGCATAGTATCTAAGGAGGACTTATCTGTGAGTGGATAAGTTTAGGTTATCTGGGTGCATAGGTATGTGCGTGACCCATTACATCGTGGTCTATGTTCGCCTCCAGTTTGTGTGTGATTTGTTTTATTACAATTCCTGAGAGATTCGGAATCGATAGTCCTTATTATGTACGTGAGCTACCGGGACTTGATAGAAGAGTATGTACGCACCATTAGTTTCCCCTATATGGGGTTCGGTATTAGTATATATATATATATATACGCAATATTTATTCTACTATGTTGTTTAGTAGAACAAAATGATGATGCCAATTTATATTAAGTGTGTAAGAACTTAATAGATTAATGAGATACTTGGAATTAGTTAACAAAATATGAGGAACTTTATAATGTATATTTCTATTATACAGGTGGGCACAATATGTTAGTTGGCATAAATGGAGAAATGTTAAAATCTAGTTTGGTGGGGTAACGTAACTAGGAAGGGTAATAATTATACTTTAGGTGTGCACAATTATTGAGAGGTGAGAATCTCAAGTGAGATCACGTGAATAACATGTATATAATTATATGGTGTTTATGCATTTAAATACTTGCTGTTTTAAAACTGTTTCAACTCGGTCTCTGACCCGTTTGCTTTCAAATCTATTCTTTTGTAAAAAAATTTAGGTGCCCAGCCACACGGACGCCAAGCATAGGAGTTCCATTCAGTTGACGTATTGTAGCTGCAGTGGAAGTTACATCACCTCAGTCTTAGACGCCTTCACATTTATCCTTTATTCGTTCATAGTTATTTATTCCAGTCAGGGCACATTGCCCTTTCTTATTTAGAGATAGGGGTATCAGACATTCATTTATATTTCATTTGTTGGGTTTTATTTCATTTCAGATTATTGTATTTGGGATTTAAACTGGAAGTGTTTACTCCAGACTTAGTTTATTTCATTATGTCGTTTTAATTCTTATGAGATTGTTATTGGATGGTGAATGTTTAGTTAATCATTTAAATTGTTTGCATGTTATATCAAAAGATAAAATTTGACATCTGATTTTTTAATATTATGTGGTTAGTAATTAATAAAAAGTTTTTGACAGTGATGCTAAGACTGATTCCAACTGGATATTCTGTTTTAAATTTAATAAAGGACTAATCACTCGATATTTAATTAAGCGGGGTGTCACAGTAACCTAAAATTCAATTTAATTGTGCATGTCGACAAAGCATCTTGTCAAAAGGTAATTGAGAACTTTCCAAGTGTTTATTAAGCTTATCGTGCACACTTTCACACGATTTGTAGTTCGGTCACTGTGTTGTTTTATCATGTTAGTCCATGCATGAACGAATATATCCTTCAAGTTAAACCATGTATTGTTAATGTAGTTTAAAGTGTTGGGGTATACCACCCAATCCATGTGGAATAACAACCAATAATAGTTGAAATTACTCTCCGTTGGGGATATTACCAAATGAACCCAATTGATCAAGAATTTTTTTAGTCAATCCTCGTCGTGAATCTCTTTACGAGCATGGGTTTCCACATTGTGGTGAACGTGGAAATTGCACACTATATATCCAGCCTCGACGAACATCATCGCAATGTATTGATGCGTGTGTACTCCCGATAGTGATGAAGACAGTGGGACATGTAAATGGATCGAATGGCATTTTCAACTGACCTTAATCCCACCAGTAGTTATCTTCGTTCTCTATAAATAAAAAGGCAATCGCAATGTTTAACGTCCGTCCGCAAGAGGTTACACCTACCATCTCAAACAACAACATTTCGTACTGATTTGTCTTATAAGTGTATTTAACAATGACAACAGAGGATAAACACTTTGCCAATTGAATGGAGTTCGGATGAGCCTGGAATATGTCTTCCACTTCCATCGTAGAATAATTCATGCAAAAAAATCTAATATCTATATATAAATTTGGTGTCTCTTTTAGGTGGTTTGCCACATGTATTGAATTAAAGTCTCTATATTTATTCACTTCCTTCATTCTTTCTCTAACTCTCGCGCTTCCATTTAACATAAAGAGCTTTCATTTTGTTATCTTCCAAAAAATCCTCTTTAACTTTCTTCTACCTCTTATATTCCTTATGAATTTGAAAGATTATCCCTATCCCCACCCCCTACATTATATAACTTCCATTCAGCAGGGCCATTTCTCATAAATTTCTCTCCTCTCGAACTAGAAAGGTATCATTTCCATCTTTCGATATCTCTAATTTCACAGGTGTATTAGTGTTATAAACTTTTTTTGGTATGATTTCTGGATGTACGTTGTAAATGTTGTTTGGAATGTGAGCTAATTTTTTTTAAATGTTGTTTATACGTTTTAAAGGGTGTTTGGACATTCATACCAGTGGTATTACTTGGAAGAACTAATTGTGGGAACCTTTTTTTTTTGCCCTTTTTTAATTACATTATAGGTGTTTGACAATGTGCCAATACTATAAAAAGATATGGTGTTGTGTCATTTCATGTAAAAAAATTGGTTTGAATGTTGTTTGTACGTTTTAAAGGGTGTTTGGAAATTCATATCGGTGTTATTACTTGGAAGAACTAACTGGGGGGCATCTCTTTTGTTTGCCCCTTTTTTTGTTGCATTATAGGTGTTTGACAATGCCAATACTAGAAAAAGATATGGTGTGGTGTCATTTCACGTTATTTTTTTTTGTTTCAATGTTGCTTGTATGTTTTAAAGGTCGTTCAAAAATTCATATATGTGGTATTACTTTACCGGTTTGCATTTTCATCACTCAATTAGATGGGTGCCTACTATTCTGTATTGAATAATATAATTTTTGTATTTATATTTTAATATCCATCTACTAAGAAAGCTTTGTTTTATTTAGGCTTCCTTACATACATATTCTGGATGGTTGGTACTGTTACTGCAAATTGGAATAGTGAAGATATGACCTTTAAAGGGGACTATCTATATTACAACATTGGGATGCTACAATCAATTCTTTGTTCTACCTCTTTCCTAATGCAATTTGTTTCCTAAGATATCATCCCAAGATTTGGCTTTCTGTTAAATGAATGATAATATACGAAACATTTTCGCGTATAATTATACAAGCTATTTTTTAACAGCTCGTGCATCGCACGTGGTTTAAACCTAATATACATAATGTTTGTCACCAATTAATTTCATTAACTGTTGCATCACCGTTTTACCCTACCGTTCTCCAATCCTTAGCTTTCCATTGGCATTGTAAATTATTTTTATTGTTGACACATTACTTACGTTTCGATATTTTATCGTTGTTAGAATGACGACTGGTTTCACCCGACTCAGTGACATATCTTCAACGACGTTTCTCACCTCTAAAGCAAGACGCCTGAGGTATGGATGCCTAATTAATGTTTCGGGCAATTGGTGGTTGTAAACTCTATTTACAACATGTAACATCCATCTCCTACTATAAAGTGGAATGCTCTATAATAGAAATGTGCAATTGCACTTTCTAGTCACCATATCTTTATTTATATTTTTCTCACCTTGAGTACTTGATTTGTTCTCACACTCCTTCCAATAATGGTCCTGGTACTCCCCTCCCCTCTCACAATACAAATGTAAACTTCCCTTTCGCATCGTCGAAGGTGCGTCGAACTTGGTGATTAAAATCACTGTTCTAACCGATCACACTTGCGCTTGAGCCCAACCGATTAACACTTGAGTGGTGGAAAATACCTGAGAATATAGATATCAATTTATAGTACATTTTAATACACATGTTTATTACATTAGAAATAGTTTCAAAAGTTGTGTGTAATCAAAATAGGAGATGAGGCCTTTAGTCCTAGAATCTGAGATCTGTTAGGTGCCGATCCCAAGTATTTTCAGTTTTGATAATAGTCCCATGTAGGAGAAGTAAACAAGATCGTGGGGGATATGGCAATGTCATTTTGACAAAAATGACACTGCCAAATTCTAAGACCCATGATATGTGGAGCAGTTACAAGTTAGACAGTAATGCAACAGCTTAAAAATTGGGATCGGAGACAACAAAAAAACATGATGGGATCGCACCCAATTTTTTATGTAAAAACAGGACTGCAGACACAATATCTAAATCAAAATACCCGGTCGATAAAGAAAGTTGCGCTAACATCGATTCATAAAGAACCATCATCTCATTTGTTCTTACAATTAATATTGACTAACGCGTCATCAAATAATACAAAGTTTAAATTCATCAAAGCATCATACATAAATAAAAACATGTTTGCGTTATTGAATAGTCATACAAAAATAATTGTTTCCCATTTGGTTTCATCAAGACGAATGTTGGCCTCTATCTCGGCATGATGATCCCGCAATAATGCACTATGCCCGTTAGCATCATGCCGATCAAACATAATAATGATTTAATATGGTTCGGGATGTTTCTCCCAAATTATATACGCAGACGTGATAAACCTCCCGAAACAAACTCTGTGCCTAAAAAAAATTAAAGACAATCGTTTAATAGGATCACCCCGACATTTATGTTCTTACTTGAGACCTTGATACCGAACCACTGTCTATTTCACTTCTCATTTTTAATTTTTTCAATCGTTAAGACCAAATAAGAAAACTTTATTGGGCACCAAAAATTACCTCACACATGTTATTTAGGGAAGTTTCAAACCTTAGCTATTATGTGAGGACAAAAATGATGATTATTGGTGAGAAATTATTGGTGAGGTGGAGACCAAAATGTATTTAATCCACTTTGATTGGTGAAGATTGTCGGGAAGTGGGGACCAAAATGGTTGAGATCTTAGTGGATAGAAAGATAATGTCTTGAGAGTTTAATGGGTAGAGAGAAAATGATTTGAAAGTTCGATCAATTATCAAAAAGTCACACAAATATTTTTTTTAATATACATTTAGTCCAAACATTTTTATTTTGTTCCAAAAAGTCATTCAAACACCCATTTAATCAATACTATCTTATTTTTAAAGTTCCTCGCTAACGACACTCCCTCCCTACCCCCCACCCCATTTCCTCCAGTCGCCGGAGCTCTTTTTTTCAAGTGTTTTTATGTGGTGAGGAACTTTTTGAAATAAAATAAAAAAGTTTGGATTAAATATGTATTAGAAAATATTCGATTGACTATTTGATATATTTTCTTCAAAAATTTAATAGGGATCCAAATAGGGGCATTTACTATTTGGGGTGCGTTTTTTTATAGTATTTGTGACTTGGGGTACGTTTGTTTAGGTATTAGTTGGATGGGTGTTATTTTAACGGTTTGGCTAATAGCCCTCAAACGACGTTATTTTTTTTATCAAGTAACCTAAATGCCCTTATGTTTAAATATCCTTATACCATTTTTAAACCCTAATCTTTTCTCTCTCTCTCTCTCTCTCTCTCTCTCTCTCTCACACACACACACACACACACACACACACACACACATCCGTCAAAAAAATGAGATGTTGGTTTCATGGACGGAGGTTTGCTGAAATCGTTTTTGTTGAATTCGTTTTTGTTGAAATATTTTGTTGAAATCATTTTTGTTCCATGGCCGGAGGTTATTTTTTTTCCTGGAGTTTTTTTATAGCTGCAGTTTGTGTTCGGAGTATTTGTTCCATGGCTTGAGTTTTTGTTCTGACCAGAATTTTTGTTCCATGGTTGCAGTTTCATGGCCTGGCCGGAGTTTTTATTCCATCGCTGCAGTTTCATGGTCGGAGTTTATGCTGGAATTTTCTATTTCATGGTTGGGATTTCATGACCAGAGCTTATTGAGAACGTGTGTGCTCGCGTTCAAATGATCAAATTATATATATAACCCTTTGAGCACAAACAAACCCTAAACATGCAGCAGTATGTGATTGAATAAGATGATAATCTAAGCAAGAACATTCAAACACATGCAATTAAGAAAAAATCCCCCACAGGGGTAAAACCATTTATTTTCACTATAATTTGTAAGAAAACGGCTTAAAATCGGATTACAATGAATATACAAGATGACTAAGAATTACCCTCAGGTATCGTATTCTGTAGTCGCGGCTGGAATTATCCCTTTCTAGTAGGGCTGCAATGGAGAAGAAGAACGGTCTCCTCCACAAGGGTTGAACTGCAAAACTGCATTCCTGGGTTACCAAAAGGATTCACAAATGTATGGAACTTGTGTGAATCAAAATACCTAGAGTATTGGTACTCGATAGGTGAAGACTTAGGGCTTTCTCTACTCTGAAAATCGTGTGTAGAAGTCTTGGAAAAACCACTTCCCGTAGTGGGACTAAATAGGAGAACTTGAGCCCTAAAATTCGGAACATGATCTAAACACGATCTGTTTGAAATTATCCTCGTCGGATCGGTCCGGTCTCTTTTGGCAGATCGGTCCGATGACATCGGATCGGTTCCTTTTTGAAGGCGGATCGATCCGGTTGGCATCGGATCGGTTCGACTTTTTAGCTTCATCGGTTCGCTATGGATCCGGGGTACACTGGCCTCACCTCAGCAGGCGGATCGATCCGGTCTCTTTAGGCGGATCGGTCTGGATGAACCGGATCGGTTCTTTTATCTGGGCCGGATCGGTCCGATCTGTTCCCCTGATTCCTCTTCTCCTTTTGATATTCGGATCCGTTGATGAGCGTATGATTCTTGAATTTCCTCAACGGTGTAACGGCGTAGGACATATAAAATGCTAATGGACAAAACTGTCCTTACAAATCTCCCCCTATGTCTATGCCGGTACATACATAAAAACAAATATCTGAATTATCAAACAAATAAAAATGCCTATACAAATCTACCCTTCCATGAACCCAAAAGTGGAAAGATACAATTGAATAAGACTACAGCGTTTGGTCTTCAAATCTTCAGGAATCTCAATGCTTTTCTCATCAGGGTGTGCAATTCAGTGATCATCAAAGTAGTACCTACACACATGAGAAAAAGAAAAATACCACGTGACATATCGAGTTTGAAGTGAGATAAACATATCTACCAATTTATGAGCAAACTCAACCATTCAAATCTCCCCCATAATAAGATAATTCATTCTCCCCCTTTTTTATGATGTCCGTAAATAGACAAATGAGAGAAATAAATCAAATAAGCAAGTGCGGGGTGTCACACGGATAATATCACACCATGAATGAACACAAAGCAACCAAGTCGATGATAGCGTAAATGAAGTGGTGTGATCAAATTCGATAGGAAAATCAATGCATAAAACATGACATATGTGCACGATGAATATTGGATATTCCTAGGGAATGAACTCAAATGCTTCCTTTGGTGTAAAAGAATGACAGTATAAGATATTGACTCAATCAAATCAACAAATCAAAGCTCAAAATGATTTTCACACCAATAACGTCCAAAATGATTTTATGCTTTTTCAGGACTTTCAAGGAAATGCAAACCCATTTATATTCTCCAACCAAACTCCCTCAGATATTATTTTGAATAGAGGTATTCTAAATTCTCAAACTTTGGAGAATTAATGGTGAAACCTAAGTGGCCCATATTTGGCATGAATTGCTTTTTATTGCCTTTAAATTTTTCGGGGTTCTTTTAACCTCTTTGGACCTCGGATATTAAAATTCCTCCATTTTTTAGGTCCTTTTAACAGTGGCTTTTGCACAAAGGATAGATGAAGACCTTTCACAGCCCCTCCCCGTTATACAAAAACACACAGTCTCACCAAAAAGGTTTTTACATGCATTCCAATCTTGTCAAGTTTTATCGCATTTTATACATTGTATAGACAGGATTGAGATGGAAACACTCAAGCCAACATGAGATTGACAAGTGCAATAATCAAATATAGCCGTGCATGTGTGCAATAAAGGATATATGAGTCAAACATGTAGGAAGTTATCACTAATTACATCTCAAAGACCCCATTCAATGTAAAGCACATGGATGAGATGATGTAGCCTCTCAAATCTCTATCAAACAGTCACATGAAGATATGGAATGAAGTTTTGACTTGGCTATCTTAAATGCTCATCCACAAAAGAAGCAAAAACTGGAAAATCTTTTTGGTCTTTTTCAGAAATTTTATCAAAATAAAATCTTTTTGTGCTTTTCTCAAAAAATTTCTTGAAGGAAAATCTTTTTGTATTTTTCAAAAGAAATATAAAACGAAAAAATAATAAATAAAAGTTGTACAACTAAGCAATGGTACATATAAAACAGACTAGCAATAGGAAGCATATGATATGAACATGAAGAAGCATCCTATTCTAGACATAGACCAACTCCTCAGTCAACTGTGCAAATCCCCAAAGACTTCCTAAGACTCTCAAATCTAAGGGCATCTATAGGTTTCGTGAAAATATCGGCTAACTGACGGTCGGTAAGAACAAAACTCAGGGATACGGCTTTCTCCTCAACAAGCTGACGTATAAAGTGCTCACGTATCCTGATGTGTTTTGTGCGCGAATGCTGAACTGAATTGCGGGATATGTGTATTGCGCTCGTGTTATCACAGGAAATGGTCATGGTGTCCTGTGATATCCCATAATCCTCCAGCATTTGCTTCATCCACAAGAGTTGTGTCCAACAACTCCCGGCGGCTATGTACTCAGCCTCCGCAGTGGACAAAGAGATGGAATTTTGCTTCTTGCTTATCTAGGAGACAAGAGAAGAACCAAAGTAGAAACATCCACCAGAAGTGCTCCTACATCCATCTACATCCCCAGCCCAATCGGCATCCGAATAGGCGGACAAACGGTCATCGGTATCAAAGGAATACCAAATCCCGTATGAGAGAGTCCCACTCACGTATTTAATAATACATTTTAGAGCAAGTAAATGTGACTCTTTTGGGGACGCCTGATATCGCGCACAGACTCCAACACTAAAGGCGATGTCGAGACGACTGGCAGTCAAGTAGAGAAGACTACCTATCATACTCCGATATAAGGTTTGCTCTACGTCCTTTCCTGAAGTGTCCTTACTAAGCTTGGTAGTGGTACTCATAGGTGTACGTGCATGCTTAGCGGAGTCTAAACCAAATTTCTTCACTAGGTCTCTAGCATACTTGGATTGGGAGATGAACATCCCATCCTCTAGCTGACGAACCTGGAGACCAAAGAAGAATGTAAGATCACCAACTATGCTCATCTCAAACTCACTTTTCATCTCCTCCTCAAAGTGGTGAGCATGCTGGGAGCATGTGGATCCAAAGACTATGTCGTCCACATAGACCTGGGCAACCAAAATTGCACCGTCATCTCTCCTGACGAACAGCGTCATATCTACTCCCCCTCTCTTGAAGCCACGAGCTAAGAGATAGGAAGTAAGCCTCTCGTACCAAGAACGGGGTGCTTGCTTCAAACCATACAAGGCTTTTCTCAGATAGTAGACGTGCTCCGGGTGCTGAGGGTCTTCAAAACCTTTTGGTTGTTCCACATAAACCTCCTCCTGTAGAATGCCATTCAGAAAGGCACTCTTGACATCCATCTGATATACCTTGAAGCACAGATGACATGCGATGGCGAGCAGAAGACGGACGGACTCAAGCCTCGCAACAGGAGCAAATGTCTCACCAAAGTCTACACCCTTTATCTGTATGTAGCCTTGAGTGACCAACCTATCCTTATTTTGGGATTATGGTACCATTTTCATCCATTTTGTTCTTAAAAATCCACTGGGTACCAATCACATTAATCTCACTAGGTCGGGGGACAAGTTCCCAGACATCATTCTTTTTAAACTGAAGCAACTCATCCTGCACAGCAGATATCCAGTGTTCATCCTTGAGTGCTTCTTTATGGTTCTTGGGCTCGACTTTGGACGTGTAGCAAAGATGGCTAACAACGTTCTCTAGCTGAGCGCGAGTCTTGACCCCTAGAGTGGGATCACCAACAATGGCAGAAGGGTCATGACTCTTGCGAACCCAAGCAGGTGTGTCCCCTAGCGCAGGAGTAGGGTCCACAGAGTGTGAGAGAGGAACATGTAAATCACTGTCAGAACAATTCTCATCCTCACACTGAAGGTTAGGATCAATAACCGTCGAAGGTTCGTCATCTTGCACAGTGACGTTTATTGATTCCATAACCTTAGAGCTCTTCAGGTTAAAAACTCGGTACGCTCTGCTAGTCGATGAATATCCTAGAAATATTCCCTCGTCGCTCTGGGAGTCGAACTTTCCTAATTTCTCTCTATCCCGAAGGATGTAGCATTTACTCCCAAAAACACGGAAATATGACAGGTTGGGCTTCTTGCCAGTCCACAACTCATAAGGAGTCTGAAGTGTGTGTGGACGCAAATAAACCTTATTCACCGTGTGGCATGCAGTAGACACTGCCTCTGCCCAAAATCTCCTAGAAACTTTACGACCTAGAAGCATAGATCTAGCCATCTCTTGGATCGTTATATTCTTTCTCTCAACAATCCCATTTTGCTGAGGAGTTCTCACAGCAGAAAACTCATGTTTGATCCCGAGGCTATCACAGTAAAGGTCTACCTTTGCTTTTGTGAATTCAGTGCCATTGTCACTACGCATCCTGTTAATAGTGACACCATGTTGATTTTGTAAAACACGGCACTTGGTCGTTAAAAATTTTACAGCATCGGATTTCTCTCTCAGAAAACCTACAATGGAGTACCTGGAGAAATCATCTACCATCACGAGGATGTACCTCTTACCACCTAGACTCTCAGTACGAGTAGGACCCATAAGATCCATGTGAATCAACTCAAGAACACAAGAGGTGGTAATGGAATGCAACTTCCTATGAGGACTACGGATTTATTTTCCCAACTGACAGGGTGCACAAACGGTCGAAGTTGACTTTCCAAGAGATGGTAAGACACGTACTAGGTCATTTTTAGCTAAGCGGTTGAGATCTCTAAAGTTCACGTGACCTAGACGTTGGTGCCACAGATCCATAAGAGTGATCGTGGCGCTGTTGCAGACAAGTGAGGACGTGGGCTCAGTCCCATAGCAATTATCATCGGTCCTCACACCTTGCATCAAAAGCTTACCGGCTTGATTATAGACTTTACACGCGTCCCGGTCAAACTTTACTGCCAAGTCAGTGTCGCACAGCTGGCTAATGCTGAGAAGGTTTGCTTTCAAACCTTTGACGTACAGAACATTTTCTAGCTTAGGAAATCCAGGTAACTCGATAGTACCACGTCCTATAACGCTAGACTTACTCCCATCTCCAAAGGTGACTCTGCCATCCTGACAATCCTCAAGAGTCCTAAAAAATGAGGCATCACCTGTCATATGTCTGGAGCACCCACTATCAAAATACCACTGTGAGGTATTATGTGCTTTGAGAGCAACATGAACAACAAAAGCCTTTTTACCTTGCTTAGGTACCCAAGTAGAGATGACCTTTTGTTTGACTTTGTTATTGTTCATTTTAGATGGAATGTGAGAAGCATTCACTAAGGGCAAAGACATCCGTTGGAATTCATTCATAAAACTCTGAGTCGTGGCAGCTAAGAACTCAACTCGCTCTCTCAGACTAGAAAATTTATCAGTATGGCGTGGTGGGGCAGTAGTACGTCGTGTTCGACCCATGCTATAGCAAGATTCCCTAAGGTGGCCTTTTCTTTTGCAATAAGTACAAAAGAGCACAGTCAAAGGCGGACCTTGATTTGATTTTCTTGGTCGAACTCTCCTTCGAGGTTTTTGACGGTGACCATAAGGAGCTGTAGTAAACTCAGGAACTGGTTCAGGTGCAATTTGGGACGTGGAGGCACCATCATAACCAATTCCTTGACGATCACCAAAACCTAAAGCGGGGCCGAGGAGCATCTTTACCATCTTCCCAGATCTGTCCTCGATTTGTACCTTGACTTCCCATGCTTTCTCAAGATCATGAGTCAGATAGGCAACAAGGGCTTCAAGTTTCTTCCGAGTCTCCACGAAGGAATGGAGCTGACTCGTAAGACTGGCCACTTGTTTAATCAAGTCCCCTCTATCTTTCTCTAAAATACTCTCTCTCTCTTTAAACAGAATCTCTTTCTCGACACAAGCAGATTCTCTCTCCCTAAGGGCGGTGCAGGTGTAGGACTCTCTTTCTCTCGCCTTTCTTAAATCATCCTCTAATCCGGTGATCTTAATAACTAACGCTTTGTTACGTTTTTTAGTTTTAAAAGACTCAGAATATAACTCAGCGTAGGCGCGTTGAATATCACTCTCTCTCTCACTTGAGTCATCCTCCCCCTCACTCTCATCGATCTCACTGTCGAGGTGTCCCTGTGAAGCATCATCCTCAACGTCGTGAGGAGAACTAGGAGTGCTCACTTGGCTGGCCATGAATGCGGTGAAGTTACACTCATGCGGTGACTCATCTCCTGAATCCACCGTCTCGACCTCACTGTCGTCACTAAGGGTAGCATTAAGGACAACTTTCCCTTTCTCTCTATTCATACGATTGGCACACTCAAAGGCTCTATGACCCCTACCATCGCACTCAAAACATCTCTCACTTTCTTTCAGAGGAGGATTTTTGGAATCTTTTTCATTTTTCTTTTCAAACTTATTTTTCTCAAATTTCTTTTTATCTTTAAAATTGCCATTTTTCTTAAATTTGAGAATCCTCTTGAAATTTTTTGCAAAAAGAGCCAAATCATCTAAGTCAAAATCACACTATGAATCTGACGTGTCAGTCTCTCTCTTTCTAGATGACTCTACCCTCTTTCTAGCCGACCCCTCACTCCTTCTCTCTTAGGCTTTAAGAGCAATTCCCTTATCTTTAGATTTAGCAGTTTTAGGGAACATATCAATTTCATAAGTTTGCAAATCTCCTACAAGTTCTTCTAATTTTAGCGTATTTAAATTACCCATAGAATTTAGCACAGTGACTTTAGGGATAAAACGCTTAGGCAAAGAACGAAGAATCTTTTTAACAACTCTAGCATTAGGAATATGTTCACCAAGATTAAAGCTAGTATTCCCAATGTCAGAAAGTCTAGCATAAAATTCATCAAAGCATTCAGATTCATGCATGGTGATTGTTTCAAATTGAGTTGTCAAATTTTGCAACTTAGACTCTTTCACAGCATTAGTTCCTTCATGGGTAAGTTGTAAAACATCCCATGCCTCTTTTGATGTGGTGCACGTCATTATGCGTTTGAACTCATCAGGTGTGACAGACCCAGAAATAGCACTTAGACCCTTTGAATTAAAAGATGACCATTTAAATTCTTCATCAGTCCAAGAAGTGTCAGGTTTCAAGTTGGTCACATTATCAACAGTCACGGTGGGAGGAGTCCACCCTCGTTCAACCAAAATCCAGACACGTTCATCAATGGCTTTTAAAGCCGACCTCATACGGGCTTTCCAATAAGCATAATTTGTCCCGTCAAAAACAGGCATTTTATAATATGACTTCTCCATTTGAACACACATTTTTTCAAAAATCAATTTTTTTCCAGAAAATTGATATCATAGAAAAATTTTGCGGAAAAAGGAATACGCGATAGATTAACATAACCTGCTCTGATACCAATTTGAGAACGTGTGTGCTCGCGTTCAAATGATCAAATTATATATAAAACCCTTTTAGCACAAACAAACCCTAAACATGCAGCAGTATGTGATTGAATAAGATGATAATCTAAGCAAGAACATTCAAACACATGCAATTAAGGAAAAATCCCCCACAGGGGCAAAACCATTTATTTTCACTATAATTTGTAAGAAAACGGCTTACAATCGGATTACAATGAAAATACAAGATGACTAAGAATTACCTTCAGGTATCGGATTCTGTAGTCGCGGCTGAAATTATCCCTTTCCAGTAGGGCTGCAATGGAGAAGAAGAACGGTCTCCTCCACAAGGGTTGAACTGCAAAACTGCGTTCCTGGGTTACCAAAAGGATTCACAAATGTATGGAATTTGTGTGAATCAAAATAGCTAGAGTATTGGTACTCAATAGGTGAAGACTTAGGGCTTTCTCTACTCTGAAAATCGTGTGTAGAAGTCTTGGAAAAACCACTTCCCGTAGTGGGACTAAATAGGAGAACTTGAGCCCTAAAATTCGGAACATGATCTGAACACGATCTGTTTGAAATTATCCTCGTCGGATCGATCCGGTCTCTTTAGGTGGATCGGTCCGGTGACATCGGATCGGTTCCTTTTTGAAGGCGGATCAATCCGGTTGGCATCGGATCGGTTCGGCTTTTTAGCTTCATCGATTCGCTATGGATCCGGGGTACACTGGCCTCACCTCAGCAGGCGGATTGGTCCAGTCTCTTTAGGCGGATCGGTCCGGATGAACCGGATCGGTTCTTTTATCTGGGCCGGATCGGTCTGGTCTGTTCCCCTGATTCCTCTTCTCCTTTTGATATTCGGATCCATTGATGAGCGTATGATTCTGGAATTTCCTCAACGGTGTAACGGCGTACGACATATAAAATGCTAATGGACAAAAATGTCCTTACACTTATGCTGGAATTTTTTATGCCGGAGCTTTTATTTATGTTGGAAGTTTGGAATTTTTATGCTAGAATTTTTTATGCTAGAGTTTTTATTTTTTATTTTTATGCTAGAATTTTTTTTGTCTATGGAAATTATTTTTTGGATGGAAAAAATTTTATTTCGTGGAATTTTTTTTTGTCAAGCGAAAAACATTTTTTTTCTAAAAATAATTTTATAAAGTGATTTTTTTTTTCTGTCTGAAAATGATTTTTTAAAACTGAAAATACTTTTATTTTCATATTTTTTTAGGTGGAAATTATTTTTTTCTTGGAAATAAGTTTATAATTGAAATCAGTTTTATTTTAATATATTTTTTGTTGATTTTTTTTTTGGGAGATATATGTTCTTACATATATATTAATGTCATTTTTTTGGAGATATATATTAATGTCATTCTCATATATATATATATATATATATATATATATATATATATATATATATATATATATATATATATATATATATATATATATATATATATATATATATAACAATTTATATATAAAAAATCAGTTTATATATTTTTCAGTTTATTTTTTTAAATGTATAAACAGTTTTAAAGTTTTTTATATAAAAAATTAGTTTGTATATAAAATAAGTTTATATGTAAAAAAGTTATATATATATAAACAGTTAATATATATATAAAATAGTTTATCTATAAAGAAAATATTTTGAAAACATATTTAAACATATTTGTAATATTCTTATACATATATATTAATGTATTCGGGGTAAAGCGGTCTTTTTAGTTAAAAATGTTGGTCAATTAACGGTTAACTGAGTCAACTGACGATTTTTGCTAGTTTTGGCCCTAACCAACTAATACAGAAACAAATATACTCCAAGTCACAAATAATATAAATAAACGTATTCCAAATAGTAAATAACCCATCAAAATATTGAGTAAAAAATATTTATATTATGTAATAACCCTTGCTAAGAATAGATTTAAGTTGTGTCGTGATGTTTTTGAGTAAACATAGGATGGCACTAGGGGTGGAAGCGGTACGGGTTTTTACCGTACTGTACCATTTTTGTCCGGAAAAAATGGTTTTTGGTTCATATATTAAAATACCAGAAATCAGTCTTACCAAAACCGAAATTACCGCAAACAAGTTGGTTGGTTTTAATATTTAAAAAACCGATTTATCAAAATTTCCATACCGAACTTACCATACCGTACCGAATTTATCGAAACAAAAAAAAATTGTACCGAAATTACCGTAGCGTACCGAATGTACCAAAATTACCGTACCGAATTTATCGAAACCAGAAAAAAGTTGGTTTTGGTTTTGGTTTTAATATTTTAAAAGTTGGGTGATTTTGTTTTTGATTTTTTGGGCTTTTAGTGCTGTTTACCGAAACCAGAAAAAACCGAAACCAGAAACCAGAGAAAACCATAATTTACCGAAACCGGAAAAAATCGAAATTATCGAAAAACCGAAATACCGTCCGGTTTGATTTTGGTATTGATTTTGGTGTACCGTGTGGTAAATTGGTACGATTTGATTTTACCATCCAGAATTTAATTTTGGTATTAATATCTACTATTTACCGATCAAACCGTACCGTTTACCCTCCTAAAATAAACCTTTAAAACAAACAAACGTGAAGTCCCCAAAGGTTTTGTAGACTAGTCGGGACGTCCAGAAACAACAAATTCCGACGGAAGCTTCCTTGCCTAGAAACATTCAAAATTGAACCCCACACGTTCGTTTTTGTAGAAGATAATTCATAACTCGACACCCATAAATCGGCCACCATCATTTCCCTCAACTTGTCTCCAAAATGGGTTCGATCTACTGTTGCTCCGAATGCGGCGCCAATCTCAACCTCCACACAAACCACTTATACCCACCCGATTTCTACTTCGAGGCCGGCAACAAGGGCACCCTCTCCTTCGCAATAATAGACGCCACCAAGTTCAGATTCAAAAAAGAGGATAAAATTAGACCCTTTTTCGAAACTTTAAATTATTGGGGGATCCAGAGGAAGAGGACCAAGATGTGCTGTAACAACTGTGGTCGTCTTCTGGGATATGTCTACGATGATGGACCCCCACAAACGGATAGCCCTGGCCAGTACCATTTTGGGCCTAGCCAGGTTATTCCTAGGGATCCTAGGTACAGGTTTAAGGCCAAGGCTCTTAGGGTCACATCCCAAACTTGATCAATTTTTGGGGTCTGATACTTTCCTTCTTTATGTAAATAAATCATAGTTGAATAAGATTTGATAGTGGGTTTGTCTATTTGATTGGTTTGCCTGGTTGTATTATTGATTGGTAAATTTTAATATATCAGACCATGTGAGTTTGTTGATTTCGTAAATTTTGAATATATCAAATTAATAAGCATTACAAATGAGATTAATAAGCATTACAAATGAGATGGGGAATTTGTGTGGATAATTGTATAAGATGAAAAGTTTAAGCTACGGCATTCGTTGAAAGTCCGGAACTGATTGGTTGGATGCCCAATTCAATTATTACATTTAAACATCTAAAATGATTGTCTGTTTCATGGGTTTGATTCATGTTCATGTGCATAATTAACACTGGACCCATCGGTCATATCTACAAGTCCTCAAACCCCTAATTAAAGGTATATCATCATCTATTTAAAATCACCAAGAGGCTGCCACTACGACATCAATCATCAGTCATTACCACGACTTTAACTAACATTTCGCCACTTCGGCAATCCAAACAACAGAGGGAATTTTAGTACTCATCAGCATCAACAAATAACAAATGACAAACATCGATTAAACATTCATTAAGGTCCATGAAGATTTGTAAACACCCATCAATAGAGGACTATTCTATATTTCACAAGGACAGAAACAAATAAACAATGATGAACTCCACAAAACCACGTTGAATTTCAAGGATAAAGAGTTGGAAAAGAAAAGAGAGACATAATAATAAGGACCTTACATTATTCCTCACTTTAGCATCATATATAGTATTCAAGGAGTGTCTCCATCAGTTTGCCATAATACACATAAAACCTCAGAAGTGAAATAACATAAATGTCATCGCTACAACTTTACTTTCTATACCAAGTTTGAATGCTCGTAAACCCTTGCACTCTGGGTGTCAGCTCCTGTGGTTTGTCCCGGCTGTTCAGATTGGTGGGTCGACACGTGCCCCTGCTAATTAGTCGGGTGATGAGTCTCGCATATATAAAAAGTGTGCCATGTATGGACAGGTTTGTATCATAAAGTGCTTATTTCTTGGCTATTTGTATAATTTGTGCAATAAAGATGCACTTGTGCATTATTTTTGTGATAATCTAGAACTGTTATTTTATTTTATGTCTGTGCAAAGCACTAAAGTGCATTATGCACGCTTGTCACAGAGATGATATTATGCCTTTTGTTTTAAGATGAAAATGCAAACATATGCTTTTCTTGCCTCTTAACTTCAATGTTCTCTTAATATCTCAAAAAGTGATGCTTTAGTATTTTAATAATACCAAGCAACGGTATGCGAGTAGCTACAGTGCTTCAAACTTGTAACCTATGAGGTATTGAATATATCCATTTCACTAGTGAGCTAGGTTGTGCTACCCCAATTAGACTCAACGGAATAAATGACTATGTATCATACAAAATTATTTCTGGTTTGTCAGGCAATTCCGTTTTCTAAATCGTTATTAAACTATTGAGTATTGGTTCCAATTCGATATCGGATGTTTCATCTCATAATTTTACGTACTGCTATGTGGTTTGC
The DNA here is from genome assembly GCA_949130495.1 of Sambucus nigra. Taxonomy (NCBI): domain Eukaryota; kingdom Viridiplantae; phylum Streptophyta; class Magnoliopsida; order Dipsacales; family Adoxaceae; genus Sambucus; species Sambucus nigra. The sequence continues at coordinate 370,621,072 of OX422219.1, forward strand.
TAGAAGTGACAAGGCTAGAAGAATGACTCAGTAAAAGCAAACTGCTTTGACAACAGGAAAAAAATGGAATGTGAAATTTGTAAAGTAATTTGTGAGTAGTATACTAATATCTTGGGAGAAATCTCTTCATATGATGAAATGTAAAGAGTTTTGAAAGAACAGATAACTATGAGGTCTTAAAGGCTCAAAGCTAATCATCACGGGGCCTACAAGACAGCTTCTTGAATGGTGGACAGCACGCGTGATTTAGTGGAACTGCATCTTTGAAGCTCTAGCAGAGTGATGTTGCAGGGGAAAATGGGTTTGGAAATTGCAAACCGTGAAGTGCAACTGCAGAACCAGATTATTTCACTTCATTATTTTGATATCTTGGTAGGGAGCACCGGACTAGTTTCTAGTTCCCAAAATTAGTTTAAACTCTCCAATCGGCACTCATCAGTACACACTAACACACCAAGGGAGGTGGTCCCAAGAGGATTTGAACCCTGCTTGTGAGGCAAGAGCCCATGTTATGGACACACAAGGTATATTTTACTTTGTTATTGCAAGTAAAAATGCTGTCTTTTTTCTGTTTCTTGTACTGCATCTTCTTCCCCCCCCCCCTTTTTAATCTCATCTTGTGGGAAGAGAGTTTAGGCAGTGACGACTTACTAAAGGTTATAGGTAGGATAAATGATGTTTCTAGACCACTTGTATCTTCTTACTCAATTGGATTTTCAGAGGAACTTTGTTTGTCTGCAGTGGGTGATATAGTGAATATATATAGAGCTGGATTGCTGGAAAATGGGTTGGTTATTTTATAACCTCTTAAATATTACTGTGGTGCCCGTGATTTTTGAGAGATATCCGAATTGAATACGTAGGGAAAAATGTGAGAGACAAATGATAGAGGAGAATTGAAAGCTTCCTTTCTTTTAAAAGATTCATACTTTCATGATATTATAAATGCCTGTTGTAGAACTCTTGGCAACTGAAGGAACCTGTGGGTTGTGTTCAGCGTTTTAAATTGAGCGCAATAGCTTTTTGCCCCTAAAAATCGTGCTATTGCTCATCTATAATAAATGTCTATTTCACGCTATTATCACGTTATTCATGCTATTTGCGCAATCTCACGCTATTGGCATGCTATATGTGTAGTTTATTTTTACTCATCCTTCCCCAAACGTGGTTAAAGTAAAGAAAACAACCTTCTCTTTAGTTGGGTCAGTGCATCTTTAGTGTTTTTTCTTTTCTCGGGCTTGATTCCTTTTATGTTGGAAGAGGGAGACCTTTTTAATTTTTTATTTTCTTGCCATTTTAATTTTTGGAACTTCATATGTTTGGGATGATTCTGTGGATTTTTTTATTGGGTTCTCTATGACTTTACATGGAATGCGGTAGCACTTAATAACTCTTGTGACTTATTTAAAATGATGTGGTACTTTATTTGGAATGATGTAACACTATGTTTGGGATATTTATAGGGCTTTTGTAATATATATATATATATATATATATATATATATATATGTATGTATTTAAATTTGTTAATATAAAAATCAAATGCACGAATGAATAACTTGTGTGATGAGCAACGCTATTTAACATTGGTTGTGGTGCAATGCTGCTGATGTTTGGTTTTTGAATAAGGGTTGCATGGATCTTGTTTCCAAAGCTCTTTAGTCGCACTATGTTCATTTGCTTAATTGTTCTTTAGAAATTGACATTTTCCTTTCTTTTTATTACCCTTCACTGTAATTGTTATGTTGTAAAGTACACAAGCAATTCCATCTCGGAAGCTATGTATTAATTGACATTTAGATCGATTGATGTATAAACCATGAGTGGCATCCGAAGAAGAGTAGACAAACAAGCCAAATCTCTACTATATATATATCATGTAAAGTGCTTACAATGGTTGACAAGGGGCCTAATTTATAGGCTAAGTTATCTTGCCCCCACAAGATAACACAAAAAGGTAATAAGAGTAAAGAGAACACTTAAGAACATTCCGAAGGAAATAAATTAAAACAAAAGCAAAACAAAACAGGGAATGATGCAAATGGGTCCCTTTTTAGGGTTTTATTGCATTCTATTGTATTTTGTTTTTTCTTTAATTTTTATATGAGTAGCAAAAAGGCAATTAAGGGCATTTTTTTAATCAGGATATTAGCTTGGAGCCTAAGCTACTCCGCCCCTTTAAATACCCTTTGTATTCCTCATTTGAGGACACTCTCCATTTGAAATATAAGAAATTACTTGATTGTCACTTTAAAAGTTAGGGTTTGATTTATTTTCTTGGCCATGGACGTGTAGTTTACGTCAAATCGGTATCAGAGCGGGTGTCGCCCCAACATTGATATTTGGTGTGTTTTTATCAAATCGTACACTAATCTTCAATGGCTCCAAGAAAATCAAAACAACAAAAAGAGATTCAAGAACTCAGCCAAAGAATGGAAGAGTTGGTGCAAACACAACAACAAATAACCCAAAAATTTGATCTCCTCATCCAACTCCAACTGATCTCCTCCAAAATCCAAAACCCTAACCCTAGCCCCTACCCTACCCTCCACACCTTCTACCCTAGCCCCTACTGCCGCCCGCTTCAAAGCCCTTGCCCTACCCCCTAGTATTTAAAGGGAAGAGTTGGTGCAATTAAGTGCATTTTTGTAATTAGGATATTAGCTTGGAGCCTAAGCTACTCCTTCCCTTTAAATACCCCTTGTATTCCTCATTTGAGGACACCCTCCACTTGAAATATAAGAAATCTCTTGATTATCTCTCTAAATGTTAGGGTTTTTGATTTATTTTCTTGCGGGAAATCAAAGCATTTTATAATTAAGCCCTATTGCACTTTTTAATTCTCATTATTCTCTTCTTTAAATGATGTGTTTGGCCCCCAAACATAATCACAATCAGCACTTCAACATTTGGAGAGAGGCCCTGAAAATTTAGCTTACAGAAACGAAGTTTTGGCTACTGAGTGCTGAGGCCCAAAACGAAGTGAATTTTATGCTCTTGTTTTTTGGCCTAGTTAAGTCTCATGGGGTGGGACTGCAAAGTGATGTGCTGCAAAGCAGGGCCAGCTAAAGATTGGGAAGTGGTTGTTGGAAGGGGGTGATGGGTTTGTGGGGGTGAGTCAACTCAAAGGAGGTAGTGGTGAGTGGTAGGGATGGAGGTTCTGCAGCCAATGGTGGGTGCAAGGTAACAAGTCTTCCTCGAATATCAACCATGAAGAGACCGAGGACGTGCTCAATGAAAGAGATCCTCTGCTGCAATTGGGCTGCTTGAACTTTCTTCTTCGGCGCCATTGAATTGTTGCACGATTTTGGATTTACAACAGTAACAATTGGGTTAGGCAAACCTCAGTTTTTACCAATTTGATGTAAACACTGTCAGTGACATTCAAAGAAGAACAAAGAGACGAGCCAAATCTCTAGTATATCAATTCTAAAGTGATTACAATGGTTAGTCCAGGGCCTTATATATAGGCTAAGTTATCTTGATAGCCAAGATAACACAAAAGCATAAAATGGTAAAAAAACTAAAGAGGACACTTTAAGAATATTCTATGGGAATATTACCCTCGACTAAATACCAAGGTTCTAAAAGGCGCGAGGCGTGGTCGAGGCGTAGAGGTCAAGCCTCAAGCCTTAGGCGCCTAGGCGACGCCTAGACGTAAAAAGGCGTTTTTCCTTTTTTTATTATTTTAATTATTCTAAGGCTAATAATATAATAAAATAATACATACCTTGAATTTTGAAAATATATCCGTATGTTTGGTAGCCATCTTTCTCATATACATGCTCCATAATTAATATATAAAATGTATTTTGATTGTTTTGGAGGAGATATTGGTCCAATTTGTAAAGAAAAGCCTTTAAATGGCGATATCATTTCACTAAGGCATATTTGTTTTAAAAAAAAGTGCGCCTTAAGCCTTTTACCAAGAATAAGGCGTAGGCGATGCGTTTCACTCAAGCTTCAAGCCTAGGTACGCCTTTTAGAACGCAGCTAAATACTAGCGAAGAATATTCTTGTGGAGTTTGTTGCTTTTATGCTGATATAAGCATTGTGTATCTAACCTGATAGATTTTGAGTCAAAATATTGATGGCAGCATGCCTTTAGAGGGTCAAGTAGAAGAGAATTTCTTAGCGAGTATGCTTTTTTGCGAGGATTCTTAACATGAATCAATCTTATATTACCACTAATGTGCACAAAAGAGCAAGACATCAGGGGCTTAGGTTGCTCAAGAATGGGGTTTATGGTGGAGTTTGCTATAAATTTGTTCACGTGGGTTCTTGAGTAGGGAAAGTTTTGGCTGAGTCAGTAGGTACTTTCATCGAATCGTATATGAATTTTTGTAATAAATTGTAATCTGATCATGTTGAGATAGATATGAGGGCCTTTTTCTGATGCAGAAGTGATAGAAATGATGGGAGGGTGAAGTCATCTGTTTTAGAGCATCCAATCCAAAATTGCAATGGTTGTGGTTGGATATAAAGTATGGACATGGAAACAAGTACGACACAAAGGTCACACGAAACATTCTAAAACAAAGAGACATGGGCACACAGGCATAGCAGGCCCTGGCTATAGGCAGGGTAGGCAGTCTCCTGGTTCCGTTTAACCAGAGCCCCTAAATAAATTTATCTATTTTTAGGCCCAGAAATTAGACATAATCTTGTACAATACAAACACATCTTACAAGATGCAATATCTAACAAGACATGAAGTTCCATTTAAATCTATGGATACAAAATTTTTGTAAACAATGATAAAAAACATCTTAAAAATTATTAAAAAGACATATCATACACCAGTGACATGCCATGGGTGTGCCGTAGATAATATGGGGAAAGAATGATGACATAGAAGACTCCTCTTAAAATTTTGCCTAGGCCCCTGGAATATCAGGGCCGACCTTACATAGATGATATATATCAAGTGAAGCTAATAAATGTTTGTGCTTTAAATGTACATCTAATATTACAAGGTTTTTGAAGAAAAGTGAAAAAACAGTCTAGTCTTAATCTTAGTATCTCAAAAATAACATATTGCACAATCCTCATTCCAAATAACCAAAAAAAGAAAAAATCATATGGTGCAGCATTGCAACAGCTATTAAGTCCCAAAGAAAGAAATCATATAATCCGTACAGTAGGAAACGAGAAGTCATCCAACAATAGCAGTATAGTCCAATTTTTTTAGCAAATATGCAATTCCAACATGGGAGAATTCCCTATAAGATGAGGCCCAAAATGATGACACGAATTTAAATGTAAACAATTGTCAGACACGTGTTCGAGAGTATCGGTGTCGGCAGGGACGAAGCCAGTCATTTCCAAAGGGGGCCATGGCCCCCCTTAACTTTTAGAAAACTTCAAATAATAGCCCTTGAATTTTTATAATATACAACTTTAATTGTCTAGAATTTATTAAATATCTATATTGCCCCCCTTAACTTCAATTCCTAGCTTTGTTACTGGGTGTCGGACACTAACACGTTATCTTCCCAGATCTGTATGTGCTTCTTCTGTAGAAGAGGCCCATTCCAGTTATATACTAGCTTGAGAACCTTCACCGCAAGGGACAAGTTCTAACAGGCTCTTTGATCTTGGGAACTGAGAGCCAGGGTTTATCATAATTGTTTTGGCGAGTTTCTTTGAATAGTGTTATATGCATGCGTATGGGTTCGTGTATACTGTCTGGCTTTTTGTGCATGGAAATGAAATCTCCAATTTTGCTTAGACGTGATTGCGCAATTGCTTAGTTGCTATTCATTTTCATGTTTTCCTGTAAGAATCTTTAATATGTTAGTTATGATGAAATTTTTTAGTATATCCAGTGAGAGGTAAGCTCTGGGTTTGGGAATTAGGTGGATGCATTTGGAGGTGGCTGTGCATTTTATACATCATATATGAAAGTTCCACAACATTGTAGGTCTTTTTATACCGAGGCCACTAGTTGAGGAATGTCCTTTATGTTATATATATGTTGGTTACCTTCTGTTTTTCTATTTCCTTTTGGCCAGTAGCCTTGATCCATGATAATAAGATATATTGTGCGAACTGCATAGTAGTTCCCTTTTACATTTACATAAAATAAGTAAAGACAGCAGATGTAATGTCAATGTATTCCATTGTTGAAAATATTAATGTTTGAGCTTGATCAAGCATTTTTCTTGAATATCATTCAATAATATTTTGAATTGGATTACCTAATATTCCACCAATTAGTAACCCAAGATTCCACCTGGCCATCCAAACTTTTAAATTAGAGAAATTCATCCGGCTAGAATAAGCTGCAAGATATAAAAGATGAGTCCTTTTTTTTAGGCCTTTTTTTTTTTTGGTGAAATGTGATTTAATTAGCATTAAGGCCAAAGACCAAAAAAAAGAATTACAGAAGGTCCAACACAAACAACCAATCCAAAAGGCAACAAACTGCTACAAACCAGGCCCACAACAAAATAACCCAAACACGAAAGAAATATCAACCCAAGAGAAACAATACAAATCTGTAACACTTTTGATAAGAAAAGAACAAGTGAGGTAGAGAGAATTAGGGTTTATTGCTAAACATTGAGTGTATTAAGTGAGAAACGTGTGTGCTCGCGTTCAAATGATCAAACCATATATAAAACCCTTTTAACACAAACAAACCCTAAACATGCAGCAGTATGTGATTGAATAAATAGATAATTACGCAAGAACATTCAAACACATGCAATTAAGGAAAAATCCCCCTCAGGGGCAAAACCATTTATTTTCACTATAATTTGTAAGAAAACGGCTTACAATCGGATTACAATGAAAATACAAGTTGACTAAGAATTACCCTCGGGTATCGGATTCTGTAGTCGCGGCTGGAATTATCCCTTTCCAGTAGGGCTGCAATGAAGAAGAAGAACGATCTCCTCCACAAGGGTTGAACAAACCAAAGTTGTGTTCTTGGGTTGCAAAAGGATTCACAAAGGTTTGGCAATGATGTGTGAATCAAAACATGAGTCTTGGGACTCAAAAATATGAAGACTAGGTGTATTTGGACTCTCAAATTCGTCTCCTAAAGTCTTGCAAAACAACTCCCCCGAAGTTGGTATTTATAGGAAAAAATATGAAGAGTCCCACGTTCTTAAAACTCTAAAATTCTATCCAGCGTACAAAAAAAACAACATTCTTTAAGGAATTTTCTCTATCTTCAAAAGGTCATAACTCCTTCACCGTAGCTCGGATTGAGGTGCCGTTTTTTCCAGTATCTTCGTTGCGGCGAGATCTTCAACTTTCTAGTTGACCAGACCTCCGAACTATGGATGTGAAATTACGAAAATGCCCTTGAACTCTCCTATTGTGCCTTTTTTTCACTGTTTTGACTTCCCTTGCGTACCACTTGCATTAAGTCCCTAAAATCTTGGAACGTGAAGTCATTGAGGCAGATGTGGGACATATTAGTGGACATAATGCATGCTTGATTCCCGGAATTCGGATAGAGGCCGTCATGTGAGATCGTGAGGAGACGTGCCAAATGTAGCGGCGTACGACATAAATAAATGAAACATTTCGGACATGTGAAAAATGTCCTTACAAATCTCCCCTTATGTCTATGCCGGTACATACATAAAAAATCCGAATTATCAACTATGAAATTGCCTATACAAATCTACCCTCCCATGAACCCAAAACTGGAAAAGGTACAAATGAATAGTCTTCATCGTTTGTTCTTTAATTCTTCAGGAATCTCAAAACTTTTCTCATCAGGGTGTGCAACATATAGATCTGCAATCTTCATACCTACACACATGAGACAAAGCAAATACCACGTGACATATCGAGTTTGAAATGAGATAACATGGATATCAATATATGATAAAAACATAAGCAACATCTCAAAAACTCCCCCAGAATTCAAACTCCCCTATAATATGATAATTCTTTCTCCCCCTTTTTATGATGTCCCCAAATGGAAAAATTAGAGAAATAAATCAAATAAGCAAGTGCGGGGTGTCACTAGGATAAAAACACACCATGAATAAACAGTAAGCAACTAAGTCAATGATAGCGTAAATGAAGTGGTGTGATCAAATTCGATAGGAAAATCAATGCATACAAACATGACATATGTGCACGATGAATATTGGATATTCCTAGCGAATGAACTCAAATGCTTCCTTTGGTGTAAAAGAGTGACAGTATAAGATATTGACTCAATCAAATCAACAAATCAAAGCTCAAAATGATTTTCACACCAATAACGTCCAAAATGATTTTATGCTTTTTCAGGACTTTCAAGGAAGTGCAAACCCGTTTAGATTCTCCAACCAAACTCCCTCAGATATTGTATTGAATAGAGGAATTCTAAATTCTCAAACTTTGGAGAATTGATGGTAAAACCTAAGTGGCCCATATTTGGCATGAATTGCTTTTTATTGCCTTTAAATTTTTTCGGGCTCTTTTAACCTCTTTGGACCTCGGATATTAAAATTCCTCCATTTTTTAGGTCCTTTTTAACGATGGCTTTTGCGCAAAGGATAGATGATTACCTTTCGCAACCCCTCCCCGTTATACAAAAACACACAGTCTCACCAAAACGGTTTTTACATGCATTCCAATCTTGTCAAGTTTTATTGCATATTGTACATTGTATAGACATGATTGAGATGAAAACACGCAAGCCAACATGAGATAGACAAGTGCAATAATCAAATATAGCCGTGCATGTGTGCAATAAAGGATATAGGAGTCAAACATGTAGGAAGATATCACTAATTACATCTCAAAGACTCCAATCAATGTAAAGCACATGGATGAAATGATGTAGCCTCTCAAATCTCTATCAAACAGTCACATGGATAAATGGAATGAAGTTGTGACTTGGCTATCTTACATGCTCATCCATAAAAGAAGCAAAATACAAAAATCTTTTTGGATTTTTTCAAAAATTTGGAAAAATAAAATCTTTTTGTGCTTTTCTCGAAATTTTTCTTAAAGGAAAATCTTTTTGTATTTTTTTCAAAAGAAATATAAAAAGCAAAAAGAATAAAACAAAGCTGTACAACAAAGTAATGGTACATATAAAACAGACTAGCAATAGGAAGCATATGATATGAACATGAAGAAGCATCATATTCTAGACATAGACCAACCCCTCAGTCAACTGTGCAAATCCCTAAAGATTTCCTAAGACTCTCAAATCTAAGGGCATCTAAAGGTTTCGTGAAAATATCGGCTAACTGACGGTCGGTAGGAACAAAACTCAGGGATACAACTTTCTCTTCAACTAACTGATGAATAAAGTGCTCACGTATCCTGATGTGTTTTGTGCGCGAATGCTGAACTGGATTGCGGGATATGTGTATCGCGCTCGTGTTATCACAGGAAATGGTCATGGTGTCCTGTGATATCCCATAATCCTCCAGCATTTGCTTCATCCACAAGAGTTGTGTGCAACAACTCCCGGCGGCTATGTACTCAGCCTCCGCAGTGGACAAAGAGATGGAATTTTGCTTTTTGCTCAGCCAGGAGACAAGAGCAGAACCAAAATAGAAACACCCACCAGAAGTGCTCCTACATCCATCTACATCCCCAGCCCAATCGGCATCCGAGTAGGCGGACAAACGGTCATCGGTATCAAAGGAATACCAAATCCCGTATGAGAGAGTCCCACTTACGTATTTAATAATACGTTTTAGAGCAAGTAAATGTGACTCTTTTGGGGATGCCTGATAACGCGCACAGACTCCAACACTAAAGGCGATGTCGGGACGACTGGCAGTCAAGTAGAGGAGACTACCTATCATACTCCGATATAAGGTTTGCTTTACGTCCTTGCCTGAAGTGTCCTTACTAAGCTTGGTAGTGGTACTCATAGGTGTACGTGCATGCTTAGCGGAGTCTAAACCAAATTTCTTCACTAGCTCTCTAGCATACTTGGATTGGGAGATGAACATCCCATCCTCTAGCTGACGAACCTGGAGACCAAGGAAGAATGTAAGCTCACCAACCATGCTCATCTCAAACTCACTTTTCATCTCCTCCTCAAAGTGGTGAGCATGCTGGGAGCATGTGGATCCAAAGACTATATCGTCCACATAGACCTGGGCAACCAAAATAGCACCGTCATCTCTCCTGACAAACAACGTCATATCTACTCCCCTTCTCTTGAAGCCACGAGCTAAGAGATAGGAAGTAAGCCTCTCGTACCAAGAACGGGGTGCTTGCTTCAAACCATACAAGGCTTTCCTCAGATAGTAGACGTGCTCAGGGTGCTGAGGGTCTTCAAACCCTTTTGGTTGTTCCACATAAACCTCCTCCTGTAGAATGCCATTCAAAAAGGCACTCTTGACATCCATCTGATACACCTTGAAGAGCAGATGACATGCGATGGCGAGCAGAAGACGGACGGACTCAATCCTCGTAACAGGAGCAAATGTCTCCCCAAAGTCTACACCCTCTATCTGTGTGTAGCCTTGAGCGACCAACCTAGCCTTATTTCGGATTATGGTACCATTTTCATCCATTTTGTTCTTAAAAATCCACCGGGTACCTATCACATTAATCTCACTAGGTCGGGGGACAAGTTCCCAGACATCATTCTTTTTAAACTGAAGCAACTCATCCTGCATAGCAGATATCCAGTGTTCATCCTTGAGTGCTTCTTTATGGTTCCTGGGCTCGACTTTGGACGTGTAGCAAAGATGGCTAACAACGTTGTCTAGCTGAGCACGAGTCTTGACCCCTAGAGTAGGATCACCAACAATGGCAGAAGGGTCATGACTCTTGCGAACCCAAGCAGGTGTGTCCCCTAACACAGGAGTAGGGTCCACATAGTGTGAGAGAGGAACATGTAAATCACTGTCAGAACAATCCTCATCCTCACACTGAAGGTTAGGATCAATAACCGTTGAAGGTTCGTCATCTTGCACGGTAACGTTTATTGATTCCATAACCCTAGAGCTCTTCAGGTTAAATACCCGGTATGCTCTACTATTTGATGAATATCCTAGAAATATTCCCTCGTCGCTCCGGGAGTCGAACTTTCCTAATTGCTCTCTATCCCGTAGGATGTAGCATTTACTCCCCAAAACACGAAAATACGCCAGGTTGGGCTTCTTGCCGGTCCACAACTCATAAGGAGTGTGAAGTGTGTGTGGACGCAAATACACCCTATTCACCGTGTGGCATGCAGTAGACACTGCCTCTGCCCAAAATCTCCTAGAAACTTTACGACCTAGAAGCATAGATCTAGCCATCTCTTGGATCGTTCTATTCTTTCTCTCAACAATCCCATTTTGCTGAGGAGTTCTCACAGCAGAAAACTCATGTTTGATCCCAAGGCTATCACAATAAAGATCTACTTTTGCATCCTTAAATTCAGTGCCATTGTCACTACGTATCCTATTAATAGTGACTCCGTGTTGATTTTGCAGGACACGGCACTTGGTCGTTAAAAACTCTACAGCATCGGATTTCTCTCTCAGAAAACCTACAATGGAGTACCTGGAGAAATCATCTACCATCACGAGAATGTACCTCTTACCACCTAGACTCTCAGTACGAGTGGGACCCATAAGATCCATGTGAATCATCTCCAGAACACGAGAGGTGGTAATGGAATGTAACTTCCTATGAGGACTACGAATTTGTTTTCCCAACTGACAGGGTCCACAAACGGTCGAAGTTGACTTTCCAAGAGATGGTAAGCCACGTACTAGGTCCTTTTTAGATAAACGATTGAGATCTCTAACGTTCACGTGACCTAGACGTTGGTGCCACAGATCCATAGGAGTGATCGTGGCGCTGCTGCAGACAAGTGAGGATGTGGGCTCAGTCCCATAGCAATTATCCTCGGTCCTCACCCCTTGCATCAAAAGTTTACCGGCTTGATTGTAGACTTTACACGCATCCTGGTCAAACTTTACTGCAAAGTTAGTGTCGCACAGCTGGCTAATGCTGAGAAGGTTTGCTTTCAAACCTTTGACGTACAAAACATTTTCTAGCTTAGGAAAACCAGGTAACTCGATAGTACCTTGTCCTATAATGCTAGACTTACTCCCATCTCCAAAGGTGACTCTGCCATCTTGATAATCCTCAAGAGTAGTAAAAAATGAGGCATCACCTGTCATGTGTCTGGATCACCCACTATCAAAATACCACTGTGAGGTATTATGTGCTTTGAGAGCAATATGAACAACAAAGGCCTTTTTATCTTTCTTAGGCACCCAAGCAGAGATGACCTTTTGTTTGCCTTTGTTGGTTTTAGCTGGAATGTAAGAAGCATTCACTAACGGCGAAGACATCCATCGGAATTCTTTCATCAAACTCTGAGTCGTGGCAGGTAAGAACTCAACTCGCTCTCTCAGACTAGAAAACTCATCAGTATGTCGTGGTGGAGCAGTAGTACGTCGTGTCTGACCCATGCTATAGCAAGTTTCCCTAAGGTGGCCTTTTCTTTTGCAATAAGTACAAAAGAGCTCAGTCAAAGGCGGACCTTGGTTTGCTTTTCTTGGTCGAACTCTCCTTCGAGGTTTTTTACGGTGACCATAAGGAGTTGTAGTAAACTCAGGAACTGGTCCAGGTGCAATTTGGGACGTGGAGGCACCATCATATCCAATTCCTTGACGATCACCAAAACCTAAAGCGGGGCCTAGGAGCATCTTTCCCATCTTCCCAGATCTGTCCTTGATTTGTACCTTGACTTCCCGTGCTTTCTCAAGATCATGAGTCAGCTGGGCAATAAGGGCTTCAAGTTTCTTCCGAGTCTCCACGGAGGAATGGAGCTGACTCGTAAGACTAGCCACTTGCTTGATCAAGTCCCCTCTCTCTTTCTCTAGAGTACTCTCTCTCTCTAAACAAATTCTCATTCTCGACACATGTAGACTCTCTCTCTCTCAGGGCGGTGCAGGTGGAGAACTCTCTTTCTCTCGCTTTCTTTAAATCTTCCTCTAGGCAAGTGATCTTAAGAACTAACGCTTTGTTACGCTTTTTAGTTTTAAAAGACTCAGAATATAACTCAGCGTAGGCGCGTTGTATATCAGTCTCGCTCTCACTTGTGTCATCCTCCCCCTCACTCACATCGATCTCACTGTCGAGGTGTCCCTGTGAAGCATCATCCTCATCGTCGTGAGGAGAACTAGGAGTGCTCACTTGGGTGGCCATGAATGCGGTGAAGTTACACTCATGCGGTGACTCATCTCCAGAATCCACCGTCTCGACCTCACTGTCGTCACTAAGGGTTGCATTAAGGACAGTTTTCCATTTCTCTCTATTCAGACGATTGGCACACTCAAAAGCTCTATGACCCCTACCATCACACTCAAAACATCTCTCACTTTCTTTCAGAGGAGGATTTTTGGAAACTTTTTCATTTTTCTTTTCAAACTTATTTTTCTCAAATTTCTTTTTATCTTTAAAATTGCCATTTTTCTTAAATTTGAGAATCCTCTTGAATTTTTTTGCGAAAAGAGCCAAACCATCTAAGTCAAAATCGCACTCAGAATCTGACGTGTCAGTCTCTCTCTTTCTAGATGACTCTACCCTCTTTCTAGCCGACCCCTCACTCCTTCTCTCTTGGGCTTTAAGAGCAATTCCCTTATCTTTAGATTTAGCATTTTTAGGGAACATATCAATTTCATAAGTTTGCAAATCTCCTACAAGTTCTTCCAATTTTAGCGTATTTAAATTACCCATAGAATTTAGCACAGTGACTTTAGGGATAAAACGCTTAGGCAAAGAACGAAGAATCTTTTTAACAACTCTAGCATTCGGAATTTGTTCACCAAGATTAAAACTAGTATTCACAATGTCAGAAAGTCTAGCATAAAATTCATCAAAGCATTCAGAATCATACATGGTGATTGTTTCAAATTGAGTTGTCAAGTTTTGCAACTTAGACTCTTTCATAGCATTAGTTCCTTCATGGGTGAGTTGTAAAACATCCCATGCCTCTTTTGACATGGTACACGTCATTATGCGTTTGAACTCATCAGGTGTGACAGACCCAGAAATAGCACTTAGACCCTTAGAATTAAAAGATGACCATTTAATTTCTTCATCAGACCAAGAAATGTCAGGTTTCAAGTTGGTCACATTATCAACAGTCACGGTGGGAGGAGTCCACCCTCGTTCAACCAAAATCCTGACACGTTCATCAATGGCTTTTAAAGCCGACCTCATACGGGCTTTCCAATAAGCATAATTTGTCCCGTCAAAAATAGGCATTTTATAATATGACTTCTCCATTTGAACACGCACTTTTTCAAAAATCAATTTTTTCAGAAAATTGATATCTTATAAAAATTTTGCGGAAAAAAGGAATATGCGATAAATTAGCGTAACCTGCTCTGATACCAATTTGAGAAACGTGTGTGCTCGCGTTCAAATGATCAAACCATATATAAAACCCTTTTAAAACAAACAAACCCTAAACATGCAGCAGTATGTGATTGAATAAATAGATAATCTACGCAAGAACATTCAAACACATGCAATTAAGGAAAAATCCCCCTCAGGGGCAAAACCATTTATTTTCACTATAATTTGTAAGAAAACGGCTTACAATCGGATTACAATGAAAATACAAGTTGACTAAGAATTACCCTCGGGTATCGGATTCTGTAGTCGTGGCTGGAATTATCCCTTTCCAGTAGGGCTGCAATGAAGAAGAAGAACGGTCTCCTCCACAAGGGTTGAACAAACCAAAGTTGTGTTCTTGGGTTGCAAAAGGATTCACAAAGGTTTGGCAATGATGTGTGAATCAAAACATGAGTCTTGGGACTCAAAAATATGAAGACTAGGTGTATTTGGACTCTCAAATTCGTCTCCTAAAGTCTTGCAAAACAACTCCTCCAAAGTTGGTATTTATAGGAAAAAATATGAAGAGTCCCACGTTCTTAAAACTCTAAAATTCTATCCAGCGTACAAAAAAAACAGCATTCTTTAAGGAATTTTCTCTATCTTCAAAAGGTCATAACTCCTTCACCGTAGCTCGGATTGAGGTGTCGTTTTTTCCAGTATCTTCGTTGCGGCGAGATATTCAACTTTCTAGTTGACCAGACCTCCTAACTATGGATGTAAAATTACGAAAATGCCCTTGAACTCTCCTATTGTGCCTTTTTTTCACTGTTTTGACTTCCCTTGCGTACCACTTGCATTAAGTCCCTAAAATCTTGGAACGTGAAGTGATTGAGGCAGATGTGGGACATATTAGTGGAGATGATGCATGCTTGATTCCCGGAATTCGGATAGAGGCCGTCATGTGAGATCGTGAGGAGACGTGCCAAATGTAGCGGTGTACGACATAAATAAATGAAACATTTCGGACATGTGAAAAATGTCCTTACATTAAGCAAATAATCAATAATGATTACCGAGAATGCGAAAATAAACGTGTTCCGTAAGGATGGTCTGAAATTAAAAAATTCTATTTTTGTATTTTTATCAATTTAATAATCCAAGCATAAAAAATCAATTTTAAACAAATTATAATCTTTGATTAAATTAGTTATGAAGGCAAATATGTGTTCAAAACATTATGAATGTGCTACGCATTCAAGAACACAAAGATTGAAGAAAAATCCATTTTCAAGGAAAAATCTTTATTTAGCACTTTAAACAAATTACAAGACTGTCGACTTACAATACTATTTGAATACCGTCACAAGCATAATGCGCTAGTCTTTGCAAATCTCTAAAAAACACTACTTGTTTCCAAGCAGTCCACAAGCGACAGATTCGCTCTCGATATCCACCGATCAGCCTCAGTCTTCTTCTTCAGCCGTGATCCCTCCGGGTTCACAAGTCAGTCATGGAGTACCTCTTCACAAGGCGTATGCAAGGATATTGAACTTTCTAGGGTTTAAATCGATTCACAAAAACTATTTTGGGCATGTATGTTGTGAATTAAAAGTGTTTTATCAACAAAAAACTTTGAAATTTGAAACAGATATGCAGAAAACATTCCTTCAAATGTCTTAAAAAAAATAAAAACAAAAAATGTATTTATAAAACGTGCACAAAATTTGAGGCGGCGACTCATTCGAACGATAATGGCAGCTCGTTTGAACGAAATAGGATCTCATTCGAATGACTTTGCCATTTTGTTTGAACCAGCTTCAAACGACCTTTAAACGATGTCAAACAATATGCCCTCGTTAGATGCTTGTTAGATAAAACTATCAAATGACCTTCCAACAACTTGAAAACTTGTTCGAACGAGAATGTCTTCTCGTTTGAACGAGACAGGAGAACTCTAAAAAATAATTTTAAAATAAAAAATGCCTCGATTTTAAAACATAAAAAAATTCCTGTTCGTTTTAATAAAAATAAAACATCCCAAAATAAATCTTATGAATAAATTTTAAAAAAAATGCTTTATACCTTTATGGGATGTAGGGAACTCCAGAATGTTGATGTCGGCTGGGAGTGACGGTGCGTGACGGTTTGTAACGGGATACACCAAACTAACCTAAAACAATACAAGGCCTAAGCTATGAGCAATATCAGAAGATCTGCTCTCACAAATCTCCCACTTGGCTATTCTGGTACAAATACAAACAAACCTATCCAAAATCCAAATTACATCAACATAACTCTATAAATGACAAAAGAAATCTAACACCCTTCCCAACGACATAAGTCTTTTTATCTTCAAACTCTCCTTGTTTTTCCCTTTTGCAAATTTTGTCTTCATTCGGCGCGTCTTGATTTCTGCTTTAAATACCTACACACATGAGACAAATAAATATACCCGCGACGTATCGAGTTTTAAATAAACATAAAAACTCTCCCGTAATTTTTTCTCCCCCTTTTTGTCCTTAATAGACAAAGGAGTAAAACATAATCATGAAATACGAAGCATCACTTTAAGATAAGATATCATCACGAAAATATGTAAACAGCGCACGTGTAATGATAATCTCGAAGTCTATCAAAACCAACTATTTTCGTACTTTTTCATTTTTGTCAAAGCAAACATAATGTGTACAAATTATATGGTACCGCACAAAATATGGGCTTCTAATCACAAATAATCCAATAGATTCAAACATTTTTCACAAATGGACTAAATGTAGCAAAAAACTAAAAATACTATATATAATATATGCAAAATATGCCAAAGAAAATTCGACACACATATATAGGTATAAATAACCACAAAACATGACACAAATATATAAGATTTACACACTAGGATAATATCAATGTGTCTAAACATGTGGGATGGAATGAATGAGCGTGAACTAGATACAAATGAATTATGATCCAAACACTTAAATACATTCAAGAAGTTCTCAATTGATCACAAAACTTTATCAAACTAAGATTTAGCCTCAAGTGACAAATAAAGTTAAACTTAATGAACAAAACAAGCACAATACACATAAGCCTAGATTATTGATGATTATACAAATCAATAAAGTCATGACAAAATAAATATGACTAGGATTCATTGTGCAAACCCGTTGGTCTTCAACTAAATCTCCCTCAAAAGATAAACATATACAATTTTTTTAAGCATATTGCTTTTGAAAGATCTAGTTAACAAAAAAACTAAGTTTGCCCCCTTATTTTGAAATTTTTATGTTTTTATTGCCTATATGTTTTCTTTGGACTATTGCCAACGGTGGCTTTCATGCAAAGACCTTGTCTTTCGCAACCCTTTCCTGTGCTCACTCATATTTTTTAAACTAAGAAAAATAGCTTACGGGCAATGGTTCTTACATGAACAAATCCCCACAATCTTAAAATATGTAGATGAGAGGATTGATGAGAGAACACCTCACATAACTCAAATATACATAGTGAAATTAAAATTCGATAAGCTCGTGGATGTGTGTGTGGAGGCATATACAAAGTCAAATCTATAATGCAAATCAATCTCGATACAACTCCATGCAAATATGTTAAGATCAATCTAGGTGTTTATAATCATAATCAAATATCCTAACCACATGAAAAGTATGAAGTGAATTGGATTTAAACACCCCAATGCACCACACCAAATGTGTAAAATTAAAATACATAAAAACTGAAAATCTTTTTGTATTTTTCTAATATAACTCAATAAAAAAATATAATACTAAAGATACACATGTCATAACACCCACAAACATATATCATGAAGCGTAACTAGAGTATGATAAATAAAATCATGCAAGCAATCATCCATAAGATGTAGCAAGTGAAGAATCATGTGTAAGCACGCGCGAATCAACTAGTCTAACATCTACCTCCTCCAAAACACATTTACTAACCCAAAGAGATGTATACTTAACGCGTCGAGTTTTGGAAACCAAGGGAATACTGGACATCAACTTCCTTAGACCTCTTCCAAGATCATAACAAAAATGCCTAAGGTGACATTTCCTACTACAATGCAAACTTATGTAAACGTGAGGAATGTTAGCTATGGGTTGACCTTTTCTAACGTCCTTGGATGTGGTTGACCCTCTAAAGCAAACAATGGTCTTCGCATTAACACTCGAAGCATTAGAAACATGAGAGTCAGTACCATTGCCACTAAAACTACTTGAGTCTTTTAAATCATCTTTTAGCTTCAAAATTTCAGACTCAAGCAAAAAATTAGACTCTTCTAATTTTATAGACTCCTTTTGCATATGTTCAATTATTCCTAGAAAGTTATCTCACTCCCCCTCAATGCAAGCAAACTTATCCTTAAGAGTCTTCTCACGTGCCTTAAAATCATTAATCAAAACACTATCCTCAATGACACATGCATTAACCGTAGAATTTTTAAAATCCTTTAATTCTTTTTTTAAAAATCTGACTCTATCATCACTCTCTTTATCAGACAATTCTAAAATTTTAAAATCATGATCCATGTCCACAAGCTTTTCACAAAAAAAAAATCTCTTTAAGTTTGACCAGTTTGTAAAAAAGATCCAAAGTAGCTTAAAAATGAACATTTTCGCTTTCAAGAATTTCAGTTATTTTAGAAAACTTCAAAGTCAAATGATTTAAGTCGTCATCACTATGACAATTTATTAAAAAAATCAAGCTCAAGAGAGAAAAATAAATAACAACCCTAAAACAACCCTAAACAACAAATCTAACACAATAACTTAGTGTAACCCGCTCTGATACCAATTTGAGAATGCGAAAATAAACGTGCGCACCAAGGATGGTCTTAAATTGAAAAAAGTCTATTTTTGTATTTTTATCAATTTAATATTCCAAGCATACACAACCAATTTTAAATTATGAAGGAAAATATGTATTCAAAACAATATGAATATTCTACGCATTCAAGAGCATAAAGATTGAGAAAAAATCCATTTCCAGGGCAAAACCTTTATTCAGCACTTTAGACAAATTACAAGACAATCGACTTACAAAACTACTTGATTATCGCCACAAGTATAATGCGCTAGTCTTTGCAAATCTCTAAAGAATACTATTTGTCTCCAAGCAGTCCAGAAGCGATTGATTCTCTCTCGGTATCCATCCATCAGGCTTAACTTTCTTCTTCTCCCGTGATCCCTCCGCGTTCACAATTCAGCCATAGAGTACCTCTCCACAAGGTGTTTGCAAGGATACTAAATTTTCGAGGGTTTAAACCGATTCAGAGAAGCTATTTTGGGGATGTGTGTTGTGAATCAAAAGTATTTTATCAACACAAAACCTTGAACTTTTGAAACATATATGCAGAAAGCGTTCCTTCAAAAGTCTTAGAAAAAATAAATATGAAATCGGTATTTATAGAACGTGCACAAATTCTAGGTGACAATTCCTTAGAATGAAAATAAGACTCGTTCGAACGATAATGACAGCTTGTTTGTTGAAATATGATCTCGGTCAAACGACTTGCCAACTTGTTTGAATCAACTTCAAACGACGCTAAACAATACGGCCTCGTTAGATTCTCGTTAGGTAAAACAATCAAACGACCTTCCAACGATTAGACAACTCGTTCGAATGAGAATATCTTCTCATTTGAACGAGACAAACAAACTTTAAAAAATAATTTTAAAATAAAAAATGCATCGATTTTAATACATAAAAAAACCTGTGTTATTTGAATGAAATTAAAAATACCAAAATAAATTTTATGAATAAATTTAAACACTAAATTGCCTTTTACCTTTATGGGATGTAGGGAAGTCCTGAATATTGATGTCGGTTGGCCGTGATGGTGTGTGGTGGTTTGTAACGAGATATGCCAAACAAGCCTAAAACAATACAATGCCTAAGCTATGAGAAATATTAGAAAATTTTCTTTTACAAACCTCACCCTTTGGCTATTCCAGTACAAAAATAAACAAACCTATCCAAAATCCAAATTTCATCAACATAACTCTATAATTGACAAACGAAATCTAACACCCTTCCCAACCCTAGAATGGAATGGCATAAGTCTTTTTGCCTTCAAAATCTCCTTGTTCTTTCCTTTTGCAAACTTTGTCTTCATCCGGTGTGTCTTGATTACCGCTTTAAGTACCTACACACATGAGACAAAGAAATATACTCATGACGTATCGAGTTTTAAACAAACATAAAAATTTTCTGTAACTCGTTCTTCCCCTTTTTGTTCGTAGTAGACAAAGGAGTAAAACATAATCATGAAATACGAAGCATCACTTTAAGATAAGATATCATCACGACATATGTAAATAACACACATGTAATGATAATCTCAAAGTCCATCAAAACCAACTATTTTTATACTTTTTCATTTTTATCAAAGCAAACATAATGTGTACAAATTATATGGTACCATACAAAATATGGGCTTTTAATCACAAATAATCCAATAGATTTAAGCATTGTTCACAAATGGACTAAATGTAACAAAAAACTAAAAATACCATATATAATATATGCAAAATATGCCAAAGAAAATTCGGCACACTTATATAGGTATAAATGACCACGAAACATGACACAAACACATAAGCTTAACACACTAGCATATTATCGACGTGTCTAAACATGTGGAATGGAATGAATGGGCGTGAACTGGATACAAATGAATTATGATCCAAACACTCAAATACATTCGAGAAGTTCTAAATTGATCACAAAACTTTATCAAACTAAGATTTAACCTCAAGTGACAAATAAAGTTAAACTTAATGAACAAAACAAGCAAAATACACATAAGCCTAGATTATTGATGATTATACAAATCAATAAAGTCATGAAAAAATGAATATGACTAGGATTAATTGTGCAAACCCGTTAGTCATCAACTAAATCTCCCTCAAAAGATAAACATATACAATTTTTTAAGCATATTGCTTTTGAAAAATCTAGTAAACAAACAAACTAAGTTGGCCCCTTACTTTGCAATTTTCTATTTTTATTGTCTATATGTTTTCTTTGGGCTCTTGCTAATGACGACTTTCAAGAAAAGACTTTTCCTTTCCTAGTCTTCTTCTGTGCTCACTCATATTTTTTAAACTAAACAAAATAGCCCACGGACAATGGTTCTTACATGCAAAAATCACCCATAGTCTCGAAATATGTAGATGATAGGATTAATGAGAGAACACATCACATAGATCAAATATACATTGTGAAGT
The DNA here is from genome assembly GCA_949130495.1 of Sambucus nigra. NCBI lineage: Eukaryota > Viridiplantae > Streptophyta > Magnoliopsida > Dipsacales > Adoxaceae > Sambucus > Sambucus nigra. The sequence goes on from OX422219.1 coordinate 370,642,590, forward strand.
TAAAATCAAATAAGCTCGTGGATGTGTGTGCGAAGGCATATACAAAGTCAAATCTATAATGCAAATCAATCTCGTTACAAATCAAAGCAAAGATGGTTAAGATAAATCTAAGTGTCTATAATCATAATCAAATGTCCTAGCCACATGTAAAGTATGAAGTGAATTGGATTTAAGTACACCAATATGCCAAACCAAAAGTGTAAAACTAAAATCCACAAAAATCGAAAATCTTTTTGTATTTTTATAATTTTTTGTATCAAAATAAAATCTTTTTGTATTTTTCCAATATGACTCAATAATAAAAAAAATATAATACTAAAGATACACATGTCATACCACTAGCAAACATATATCATGAAGCACAACTAGATTATGACAAATAAAATAATGCAAGTAATCATTCATAAGATGTCACAAGTGAAGAATCATGTGTAAGCATGCAAGAATTAACTAGTCTAACATCTAGCTCCACCAAAACATATTTTCTAATCCAAATAGAATTATACTTAACGCGTCAGGTTTTAGCAACCAAGGAATTACTAGACTTCAACTTCCTAGGTACTCTTCCAAGATCATAACAAAAAGGCCTAAGGTGACGTTTCCTATGACAATGCGAACTTGTGTAAACGTGAGGAATGTTACCTATGAATTGACCTTTTCTAACGTCCTTGGATGTGGTTGATCCTCTAAAGCAAACAATGGTCTTGACTTTAATACTCACTTCATTAGAAATATGGAAGCCAGTACCATCACTACTAAAACTACTTGAGTTTTTCAAATCATCTTTTAGCTTCAAAATTTTAGACTCAAGCAAATAATTAGGCTCTTCTAATTTTAGTGACTCATTCTTAATATGTTCAATTATTTCTAGAAGGTTATCTCATTCCCCCTCAATGCAACAAAGCTTATCCCTAAGAGTCTTCTCACGTGCCTTAAAATCTTCAATCAGAACACTGTCCTCCATGACACATACATTGACCCTAGAATTTTTAAAATCTTTTAATTCTTTTTCTAAAAATGGGACTCTATCATCGTTCTCTTTCTTGGACAATTCTAAAATTTTAAAATCGGGATCCATGTCCACAAGCTTCTCACAAAAAAAAATCTCTTTAGGTTTGAACAGTTTGTAAAAAAGATCCAAAGTAGGTTTAAAATGAAAATTTTCTTTTTCAAGAATTTCAATTCTTTTACCAAACTTATTCAAACGATTTAAGTTGTCATTACTATGAGAATCCATAAAAAAAATCGATCAAGAGAGAAAAATAAATAACCTCCCTAAAACCACACTAAATAAGGATCTAACACAATAACTCAGTACAATCCGCTTTGATACCAATTTGTGAATGCAGAAATAAACGTGCTCGACAAGGATGGTCTCAAATTGAAAAATTCTGTTTTTGTATTTTTTATCAATTTAATAGTTCAAGCATACAAAGCTAATTTGAATCTTTGATTAAATTAGTTATAAAGGCAAGTTTGTGTTCAAAACAATATGAATATGCTACGAACTCAAGAACATAAAGATTAAGGAAAAATTCATATTAAGGGCAAAACCTTTATTCAATACTTTAGACAAATTACAAGACAGTCGACTTATAATACTACTTGATTATCTCCACAAGCATAATGCATTAGTCTTTGCAAATTGCTAAATAATACTACTTATCTCCAAGCATTCCACAAGTGACGTATTCTCTTTCGGTATCCACCAATCAACCTCAACCTTCTTCTTCAGCCGTGATCCCTCCGGGTTCACAAGTCAGCTATGGATACCTCTCCACAAGGTGTATGCAAGGATACTAAACTATCAAGGGTTTAAACCTATGTATAAAAATAATTTTTGGGATGTGTGCTGTGAAAAGTGTTTTATCAACACAAAACTTTGAAAACTTTTGGAACATATATGCAGAAAGAGTTCCTTTAAAAGTCTTAGAAAAAATAAATATGAACTAGGTATTTATAGAACGCGCATAAAATTATAGGTGGCGATTCGTTAGAACAAAAATAAGGCTCGCTCGAATGATAATGGCAGCTCGTTTGAACGAAATAGGATCTCGTTCGAACGACTTGCCATCTCGTTTGAACCAGCATCAAATTACCTTCAAACGTTGCCAAACAGTACACCTTCATTAGATAAAACAATAAAATGACCTTCCAAAACTAGACATCTCATTCAAATGAGAACATCTGCTCATTTGAACGAGACAGGCGAATTCTAAAAAAAAATTTTAAAATAAAAAAATGCCTCGATTTTAAAACATAAAAAACTCCAGTCCATTTTAAGAAAATTAAAACATCCCAAAATAAATCTTATGAATAAATTTAAATACTAAATTGATTTTTACCTTTATGGGATGTAGGGAAATTCTGAATGTTGATGTCAATTGGCCGTGACGGTGTGTGATAGTTTGTAACGGAATGCGTCAAACTAGCCTAAAACAATACAAGGCCTAAGCTATGAGCAATATAAGAAAATTCTCTTACAAATCTCACCTTTTGACTATTCCGGTGCAAAAGTAAACAAACCTAACCAAAATCCAAATTACATCAACATAACTCTATAAATGACAAAAAAAAAAAAATCTAACATTCTTCCCAATCCTAGAATGAAATGGCATAAGTCTCTTTGTCTTCAAACTCTCATTTTTTTTCCTTTTGCAAACTTTGTCTTCATTAGGTGTGTCTTGATTTCCGCATTAAGTACCTACATACATAAGGCAAAGAAATATACACGTGACATATCGAGTTTTACAAAAACATAAAAACTTTCCCTTAATTTATTCCCCCCCCCCCTTTTTTCTAGTAATATATAAAGGAGTAAAACATAATAATGAAGTACGAATCATCACTTTAAGATAAGATATCATCACGAAAATATGAAAATAATGCACGTGTAATGATAATCTCAAAGTCCATCAAAACCAACTATTTTTATACGTTTTCATTTTTATCAAAGCAAACATAATGTGTACAAATTATATGGTACCACACAAAATATGGCCATCTAATCACAAATAATCAAATAGTTTCAAGCATTTTCACAAATGGACTACATTTAACAAAAAACTCAAAATACCATATATAACATATGCAAAATATACCAAAGAAATCCGGCATACATATATTGATATAAATGACCACAAAATATGACACAAACTCATAAGCTTTACACACTAGCATAATATCGACATGTCAAAACATATGGGATTGAATGGATGTGTGTGAACTAGTTACCAATGAATTATGACCCAAACACTCAAATACATTCAAGAAGTTTTCAATTGACCACAAAACTTTATCAAACTAAGCTTTAGCCTCAAGTGGCGAATAAAGTTGTAACTTAATGAACAAAATAAGAACAATGCACACAAGCCTAGAGTATTGGTGATTCTACAACTCAATAAATTCATTAAAAAAATAATATGACAAAGATTCATTGTGCAAATCCATTGATCTTCAAATAAATCTCCCTCAAAAGATAAACACATATAATTTTTATAAGCATATTGCTTTGGAAAAATCTAGTAAACAAAAAAACTAAGTTGACCCCTTATTTTGCAATTTTTCTGTTTTTATTACCTATATGTTTTTTTTGGGCTCTTGCCAACGGTGGTTTTCAATAAAAGACTTTGTCTGTCGCAACCCTTTTCTGTGCTCACTCATATTTTTTTAACAAAATAAAATTGCTCATGGGCAACAGTTCTTATATGAACAAATCCCCTATAGTCTCAAAATATGCAAATGAAAGGATTGATGAGAGAACACCTCATATATCTCAAATATACAGTGAAGTTAAAATCCAACAAGCTCGTGCATGTGTGTGCGGAGGCATATACGAAGTCAAATATATAATGCAACTCAATTTCAATACAACTCCATTCAAACACGGTTAAGATTAATCTAAGTTTATATAATCATAATCAAATGTCCTAGCCACAGGATAATATGAAGTGAATTGGATTTAAACATACCAATATGCCACACCAAATGTGTAATACTAAAATACATAAAAGCTAAAAATCTTTTTGTATTTTTCTAATAATGTTATCAAAACAAAATCTTTTTGTATTTTTTCAATTTGACTCAATAAAAGAAAAATATAATACTAAAGATACATATGTCATAACACTAGAAAATATAAATCATGAAGTACAATTAGAGTATATAAAAAAAAACCATGCAAGTAAACATCCATAAGATGTAGCAAGTGAAGAATCATGTGCAAGCATGCAAGAATCAACTAGTGTAACATCTAGCTCCTTCAAAATAGATTTCTTAACCCAAACATATGTATACTTTACGCTTTGGGTTTTGGGTACCAAGGGAATACTAGACTTTAACTTCCTAGGACCTCTTCCAAGATCATAACAAAAATGCCTAAGGTGACCTTTCCTACCACAATGCGAACTTGTGTAAACACGATGAATGTTAACTATGGGTTGACCTTTACTAATGTCTTTGGATGTGGTGGACCCTCTATAGCAAACAATGGTCTTGACATTAACACTCAAATCATTAGAAATATGAAAGTCAGTACCATCACTACTAAAACTACTTGAGTTTTTTAAATCATCTTTTAGCTTCAAAATTTTAAACTCAAGCAAAGAGTTAAACTCTTCTAATTTTAGAGACTCCTTCTTCATATGTTCAATTATTACTACAAGGTTATCAAGATCCCCCTCAATGAAAGCAAACTTATCCCTAAGAGCATTCTCACATACCTTACAATCATTAATCAAAACACTGTCCTCAATGTCACATACATTAACCCTAGAATTTTTAAAGTCCTTTATTTATTTTTCTAAAAATTGGACTCTATCATCACTCTATTTCCTGGACAATTCTAAAATTTTAAAATCACGATCCATCTCCACAAGATTCTCATAAAAAAATCTCGTTGAGTTTGATCAATTTGTGGAAAAGATCCACTTAACGCTAAAATATTTTTTTTTTCAAGAATTTCAATTCTTTTAGCAAACTTCATCAAATGATTTAAGTTGTCATCACCATGGGAATCCATAAAACAAATTAAGCTCAAGAGGGAAAAATAAAAAACCACCCTAAAATAACACTAAACAAGGATCTAACACAATAACTTAGTGCAACCCACTCTAATACCAATTTGAGAATGCGAAAATAAACGTTCTTGATAAGGATGGTCTCAAATTGAAAAATTCTATTTTTTTGTATTTTTTTTAATTTAATATACCTAGCATACGAAATTAATTTTAAACAAATTTTAATCTTTGATTAAATTAGTTATGAAGGCAAATATGTGTTAAAAATAATATAAATATGCTACGCATTCAGGAACATAAAGATTGGGAAAAAATTCCTTTTAAGGGCAAAACCTTTATTCAACACTTTAGACAAATTACAAGACAATCGACTTACAATACTAGTTGATTACCGCGACAAGCATAATGTGCTAGTCTTTGCAAATCTCTAAAGAATACTACTTGTCTCCAAGCAGTTCACAAGCGACAGATTCTCTCACGGTATCCACCGATCAACCTCAGCCTTCTTCTTCAGCTATGATCCCTCCGGGTTCGCAAGTCAGCCATGGAGTACCTCTCCACATGGTGTATACAAGGATACAAAACTTTCAAGGGTTTAAACTGATTTATAAAAACTATTTTAGGGATGTGTGTTGTGAATCAAAAGTGTTTTATCAACACAAAATTTTGAAAACTTTTGAAACATATATGCAAAAAGCATTCCTTCAAAAGTCTTAGAAAGATAAATAAAAAATAGGTATTTGTAGAACGTGCACAAAGTTCTTGGTGACGAATCGTTCGAACAAAAATAAGGCTCGTTCAAATGATAATGGCAGCTCGTTTGAACGAAATAGGATCTCGTTCGAACGACTTGCCATCTCGTATGAACTAGCTTCAAACGACCTTCAAACGATGCCATATAGTACGCCCTCATTAGATGCTCGTTAGATAAAATAATCAAATGACCTTCCAATGACTAGGCGACTCGTTCAAATGAGAACATATTCTCGTTTGAACGAGATAGGTAAACCCTAAAAAATAATTTTAAAATAAAAAATGCCTCGATTTTAAAACATAAAAAACTCCAGTTTGTTTTAATAAAATTAAAACATCCCAAAATAAATCTTGTGAATAAATTTAAACAATAAATTGCTTTTTACCTTTATGGGATGTAGGGAAGTCCTAAATGTTGATATCGGTTGGCCATGACGGTGCGTGACGATTTGTAACGACATATACCAAAATAGCCTAAAATAATACAAGGCCAAAACTAAGAGCAATATTAGAAAATTTCCTCTTACAAATCTCACCCTTTAGCTATTCCAGTACAAAAACAAACAAACCTATCCAAAATTCAAATTACGTCAACATAACTCTATAAATGACAAAAGAAATCTAACACCCTTTCCATCCCTAGAATGGAATGGAATAAGTCTCTTTGTCTTCAAACTCTCCTGTTCTTTTCTTTTGTAAACTTTATCTTCATTCGGTGTGTCTTGATTTTTGCTTTAAGTACCTATACACAAAAGACAAAGAATTATACTCGTGACGTATCGAGTTTTAAACAAATATAAAAACTTCATCTTAATTTATTCTCCCCCTTTTTGTTTGCAATAGACAAAGGAGTAAAACATAATCATAAAATACAAAGCATCACTTTAAGATACAATGTCATAATGAAAATATGTCAACAACTCATGCGTATGATAATCTCAAAGGCCATAAAACCAACTATTTTTGTACTTTTTCATTTTTATCAAAGCAAATATAATATGTGCAAATTATATGGCACACACAAAATATGGCCATCTAATCGCAAACAATCCAATAGTTTCAAGCATGTTTCACAAATGGACTAAATGTAACCAAAAACTCAAAATACCATATATAATATATGCAAAATATACCAAAGAAAATCGACGAGCAACACGTTTTACTCTGAAGGGTCACCGAGCGCTTTCGGGCCCCATTTGACCAAAGTCAACTCTACAAACTAATAGAAGCTCATTGGAACATCAAAGGGTCTTACATAAACTTTCTAACGGTCCGCCTCGTACACGAATCAACCTTATGATTCATACAAGCGATTCGTATCCCTCTTGTCCAAAAGACCGTCGATCGCTTCTGAACCCCGTTTGACCACAGTCAATTCTTGAGCCCAAAAATGACCGAATGGATTCTTAAAGGGCTCTGAATACCTTTTCCCACGGTTCATTCCCTGTGCTAGTCAGACTTATGGATTGCGTTTAACGACCATTTTTCCAGAAAATCTGTATGAGACTGGTGAATGGCAAACCCATTTCCCTACCTATTGGTAATGTCTATGGGGTTTCCCGTCGATAGACATGTTAAGGACAATGCCGATAGGCACCCCCTTAACCCCATATAAGGGGATTATGAGCTCACTTCGAAATTCAACTCAGAAACCCCCCTTTCAGTGATCTCAGCAACATTCTCTCAAAATCAGTTTGGATCCATATTAAAACCTCTTATTTACATTCCATTTCTATCCTTTCCTTATCCAATTTAGAAAATTCCCTTCCCTTTCCTCCTACCACCTTCATCCACTTGCAAGACCAGCCCTTCAATAATCAAGATCAAACTTAAAGCTTCCGAAGAAGGTCCAAATCTTTCACTCTCTCTTTAAATTATCTTATTTTTGCATTAGTTATTTAATTCGTACTTTAACATTTCATCTTTATTAGATCATACATATTAATATCCAACTTTTTTATTTGTAGTATTGCACATACTATATTTTCTATAAAAAAATGAAAAATAAGAAAAAAAGGGTTTTCTTGTAAATTCCAAATGGGGATTTCTCATTACACTTTCTCACACTAAAACATCCTTTTTCTACATACACATATAATAAAGTCCTCGATTGGATTTATTGGATAAACCCCATCCCCGTGTCATGCGAACTTCGTGGACTTTGATGCCTTTTTGGGCTACATAGGCGTCTCGAGTAAAATTCAAGATTCAAGTCCTCCTTTCCTATTTTTGTTCATATATTATTTCTATTAATTATATATGTGATCCATGCTTCTGTTTTGTCGAAACTATACCATCATCTTTCTATATGTAAGGATATAATTTTATAAATGTCCGGGGTAGAATCTAGGAATTTTTTATTTTCTCTAGATCACAGTTTGTATGTCTGATGCCGCCACATTCAGAACGTCATCACGATCATCCACGACAGACTTTATCCGAATCCATGGATCCATCATCTTCACACGAGCATCATGCTATATGCGACGTGCTGCTCGACTATTTCCCACTACTCCACGACGTATTATTGGTAAAATGATTTATTGAAGTTGTTTATATTTGCATAAATATTTGGGATTTTTTCAAAAAATGTTTTTTCGAAGTTTGATTTATTTTTATCAAAAGTAGAATTTTTTCTAAGTGTAGAAGTGGAGTGCCTTGATGGACGAGCTCGTTCAAATGAGTTCACTCTGTCGTTCGAGCGAGATAATCATCTCGCACGATATCGTTCGAACGACACATATCCTTCGTTCAAGCGAGATTCCTATCTCGTTTGAGCGATGCTGTCGCCTCGATTTTCGTATAAATATCAGGGTTTATTCTACACGTTTTCCAAGTCTTTTCAAAACACGATTTCTGTGAAAAATTGCCCAGAAAATAGACTTCACCTTTTAAGGTTTTATGCATTCTTTATTCACATAAACACTCCCATCTATGTATGTGAATTGTTAAACCTTCAAGAGGATTGTTTTACTCATCTGGAGTAATTTGTGGAGAAGCCGTTCTCTTCTTCATTGCTGCCCACCTGGAGTTCTTGCGGAAGATTCCAACCGAGACATCAAAATCGACTCTTGAGGATATTTCGTATGTCGCTCATATTTTTATTTTAATTCGTGTAACCGTTTTTACAAATTATAGTGAAAATAAAAAGGTTTTGCCCCTTTGGGAGATTTTTACTCATTTATGTGTTTTGTGTGTGATTAAATATTCTTGCATGATGATATTATTTCCAATCACACCTAGATGCATGTTTTAGGATTTAATTAAAAAAATGAGATTTAATTAAATAATTTCTTAATTTGAACAAAGCGCACTCTACAAATTGGTATCAGAGCCAATTACACAATTATACCGTGTAATTTTTGGAAAATTTTTTCTAAGATATCAATTTTCTGAAAAATTGATTTTTGAAAAAGGGCGTGTTCAAAATGGAGAAATTATATAATAAAATGCCAGTTTTTGACGGAACAAACTATGCTTACTGGAAAGCCCGCATGAAATCTGCTTTAAAAGCCATTGATGAAAGAGTTTGGATTTTTGTTGAAAGAGGGAGGACACTTCCCTCCGTCACTGTTGATAACGTGACTAATTTGAAATCTGTCGCTGCCTGGACTGAAGAAGAATTTAAATGTGCTATTTTTGGATTATGTGCTATTTTTGGATTATGTGCTATTTTTGGATTATGTGCTATTTTTGGATCCATCACACCTGACGAGTTCCGACGGATAATGACGTGCACCACGTCAAAAGAGGCATGGGATGTTTTGCAACTTACCCATGAAGGAACTAATGCCGTGAAAGAGTCTAAACTGCAAAATTTAACAACTCAATTTGAAACTATCACCATACTTGAGACTGAATGTTTTGATGAATTTTATATTAGGTTATCTGATATTTCAAACACTAGCTTTAATCTTGGTGAACACATTCCTAATGCTAGATTTGTTAAAAAGATTCGGTGGACTCTAGAGACGAGTCACCACATGAATGTAACTTCACCGCATTCATTATTAGTCATGTGAGTACTTCTAGTGCTCCTAACAATGATGAGGATGATGCTTCACAGGGACACCTCGATAGTGAGAACGATGTGGGTGAGTGGGAGGATGATGCAAGTGAGAGCGAGAGCAATCTTCAACGCACCTAGGCTGAGTTATATAATAACTCATTTAAAACCAAAAAGCGTAACAAAGCATTAGTTCTTAGGATCACCGCTTTAGATGAAGATTTAGAAGAAGCGAGAGAGAGAGAGTCTTCCACCTGCACTACTTTGAGAGAGAGAGAGTCTGCCTGTGTTGAGAAAGAAAGTTTGTTTAGAGAGAGAGGGAGACTGTTTGGAGAGAGATAGTGGTTTTGAGAAAGAGATAGGGGACTTTACTAAACAAATGGCTAGTCTTACGAGTGAGCTACATTCCTCTCTGGAGACTCGGAAGAAACTTGAAGCCCTTGTTGCCCAGCTTACTCATGATCTTGAGAGAGCACTAGAAGTCAAGGTTTAAATCGAGGACATATCTGGAAATATGGGAAAAATTCTCCTTGGCCCCGCTTTAGGTTTTAGTGATAGGCAGGGAATAGATTTTGATGGTGTCTCCACGTCCCAAATTGCACCTGAACCTGTTTCTGAGTTTACTGCGACTCCATATGGACATCGTCGAAAATCACGAAGGAGAGTTTGACTAAGAAATGGAAACCCAGGTCCGCCTAAGACTGTGTTCTTATGTACGTAATGCAAAAGAAAAGTCCACCTCAGGGAGTTTTGCCATAGATTGGGTCGAACATAATGTACTACTACTCCACCACATTGTATTGATGATTTTGCCAGTCTGAGAGAGCGTGTTGAGTTTTTAGCTGCCACATCACAGAGTTTGATGGAGGAATTTCGACGGATGTCTTTGCCGTCAGTGAATGCTTCTCGTATCCCGGCTAAAACCAACAACAACAAGGGTAAACAAAAGGTTACCACTTATTGGGTATCTAATAAAGATGAAAAGGTCCTTGTTGTTCATGTCTCTCTCAAAGCACATAATACCTCATTGTGGTATTTTGATAGTGGGTGCTCCAGACATATGACAGGTGATGTCTTATTTTTTACCTACCTAGAGGAGTATAAGGAAGGTAGATTCACCTTTAGAGACGGGAGCAAGACTAGCATCGTAGGATGAGGTACTGTAGAGTTACCAGGATTTCCTAAGCTAGAGAATATTTTGTACGTCAAAGGTTTGAAGCAAACCTTCTCAGCATTGGCCAGCTGTACGACGTTGACTTTACCGTAAATTTTGATCGGGATGCATGTAATGTCTATAATCAAGCCAGTAAACTTTTAGTGAGAGGGGTGAGGACAGAGAATAATTGCTATGGGACTGTGCCCACATCCTCATTTGTCTGCAACAGCGCCACGATCACTCCTATGGATCTGTGGCACCAATGTCTAGGTCATGTGAATGTTAAAGATTTGACATGCTTAGCTAAAAAGGACCTAGTACGTGGCTTACCATCACTTGAAAAGCCAACTTCCACGGTTTGTGGACCCTGTCAGTTGGGAAAGCAAATCCTTAGCCCCCATAGGAAGTTGCATTCCATTACCACCTCCCGTGTACTTGAGTTGATTCACATGGATCTTATGGGTCCTACTCGTACTGAGAGTCTGGGTGATAAGAGGTATATCCTCGTGATGGTGGATGATTTCTCCAGATATTCGATTGTAGGTTTTCTGATAGAGAAATTCGATGCTGTAGAGTTTTTAACGACTAAGTACCGTGTCCTGAAAAATCAACACGGAGTCACTATTAACAGGATACGTAGTGACAACGACACATAATTTAAGGAAGCAAAGGTAGATCTTGACTGTTACAACCTTGGAATCAAACATGAGTTTTCTGCTGTGAAGACTCCTTAACAAAATGGAATTGTTGAGAGAAAGAATAGGACGATTCAGGAAATGACTAGATCTATGCTTCTAGGTCGTAAGGTTGCTAGGAGATTTTGGGAAGAGGCAGTGTCTACTGCATGCCACACGGTGAATAGAGTTTACCTGCGTCCACACACACTTAAGACACCTTATGAATTATGGATTGGCAAAAAACCCAACCTTGCATATTTTCGTGTCTTTGGGAGTAAATGCTACATCCTACGGGATAGAGAGCAATTAGAAAAGTTTGACTCCTGGAGTGACGAGGGAATATTGCTAGGATATTCATCAAATAGTAGAGCATACCAGGTTTTTAACCTGAAGATCTCTAAGGTTATGGAGTCAATAAACGTCACCTTGTAAGATGAGGAACCTTCGACGTTTATTGATCCTAGCCTTCAGTGTGAGGATGAGGACTTTTCTGGCAGCGATTTACTTGTCCCTCACCCACACCCTGTGGACCCTACTCCTGTGTTAGGGGACACACCTGCTGGGGTTCGCAAGAGTCACGATCCTTCTGCCATTGTTGGCGATCCCACTTTAGGGGTCAAGACTCGTGCTCAGCTAGAGAACGTTGTTAGTCATTTCTGCTACACGTCCACAGTCGAGCCCAAGAATCATAAAGAAGAACTCAAGGATAAACACTGGATATCGTTCATACAGGATGAGTTGCTTCAGTTTAAAAAGAACAATGTCGGGGAACTTGTCCCCCGACCTAGTGAGACTAATGTGATAGGTACCAGGTGGATTTTCAAGAATAAAATGGATGAAAATGGTACCATAATAAAAAATAAGGCTAGGTTGGTCGCTCAAGACTGCACACAGATAGAGGGTGTAGACTTTGGGGAGACATTTGTTACTGTTGTGAGGCTTGATTCCGTCCGCTTACTACTCACCATCGCATGTTATCTGCGTTTCAAGTTATATCAGATGGATGTCAAGAGTGTCTTTCTAAATGCTACAGGAGGAGGTTTACGTGGAATAACCAAAAGGGTTTGGAGACCCTAAGCATCCGGAGCACGTCTACTATCTGAGGAAAGCCTTGTATGGTTTGAATCAAGCACCCCGTGCTTGGTATGATAGGCTTATTTCCTATCTCTTAGTCCGTGGCTTCAAGAGATGGGGAGTTGATATGACGTTGTTCGTCAGGAGAGATGACGGTGCTATTTTGGTTGCCCAGGTCTATGTGGACGACATAGTCTTTGGATCCATGTGCTCCCAGCATGCTCACCACTTTGAGGAGGAGATGAAAAGTGAGTTTGAGATGAGCATGGTAGGTGATCTTACTTTCTTCCTTAGTCTCCAGGTTCGTCAGCAAGAGGATGGGATGTTCATCTCCTAATCCAAGTATGCTAGAGACCTAGTGATGAAATTTGGTTTAGACTCCGCTAAGCATGCACGTACACCTATAAGTACTTCTATCAAGCTTAGTAAGGACACTTCAGGCAAGGACGTATAGCAAACCTTGTATCGAAGTATGATATGTAGTCTTCTCTACTTGACTACCATTCGTCCCGATATAGCCTTTAGGTTTGGAGTCTGTGCACGATATCAGGCATCCCCGAAAGAGTCACACTTACTCTCTCTAAAACGTATTATCAAATTCGTGAGTGGGACCCTCTCATAAGGTATTTGGTATTCCTTTGATACCGATGACCATTTATTCGCCTATTCGAATGCCGATTGGGCCGGGGATATAAATGGTTATATGATCACTTCTGGTGGGTGTTTCTATTTTGGTTATGCTCTTGACTCCTGGTTGATCAAGAAGCAAAACTCCATCTCTTTGTCCACTGCGGAGGCTGAGTACATCACCACCGAGAGTTGTTGCACGCAACTCTTGTGGATGAAGCAAATATTGGAGGATTATGGGATTTCACAAGACACCATGACTATTTCATTTGATAACACGAGCATGATACACATATCCCGCAATCCAGTCCACACTCGCGCACAAAGCACATCAGGATACGCGAGCACTTTATACGACAGTTAGTTGAGGAGAAAGTCGAATCCCTGAGTTTCGTACCCACCGACCGTCAGTTGGCCGATATTTTCACAAAACCTTTAGATGCCCTTAGATTTGAGAGTCTTAGGAAGTCTTTAGGGATTTGCACAGTTGACTGAGGGGATGGTCTGTGTCTAGGATATGATGCATTGTCATGTTCATATCATATGATTCCTATTGCTAGTTTGTATCATGTGTATTTTTATTTTTGTTTTTTTATATTTTTTGAAAAATCCAAAAAGATTTTCTTTTTATAAATTTTTTAGAAAAGAACAAAAAGATTCTTGTATTTTATTTGCTCCTTTTATGGATGAGCATTTAAGATAGCCAAGTCACAAATTTCATTCCATTTATCCATGTGACTACTTGATAGTGATTTGAGACACTACATCATTGCATCCATGTGCTTTACATTATTTAGAGTCTTTGAGATGTGATTAGTGATATCTTTCTACATGTTTGGATCCTTATCTCCTTTATTGCAAACATGCACGATTTTATTTGATTATTGTACTTTTTTTTATCACATATTGGCTTGAGTGTTTCCATCTCAATTCTATCTATCAAACAAACCATATGCGATAAAACTTGACAAGATTGGAATGCATGTAAAAAACCGTTTGGTGAGATTGTGTTTTTAAAAAAAAATGGTGAAGGGCTAAGAAAGGTAATTATCCATCCTTTGCGATTAAGCCACCGTTAAATCGGACCTAAAAAATTGAGGAATTTTATTATCCGGGGTCCAAAGAGGTTAAAAGATCCCAAAAAAATTTAAAGTCAATAAAAAGAAATTCATGCCAAATATGGGCCATTTAGGTTTCACCATCAATTCTCCAAAATTTGAGAATTTAGATCACCTCTATACAAAATATTTATATCCGAGGGAGTTTGGTTGGTCAATTTAAACGGGTTTGATCTTCCTTGAAAGTCCTGAAAAAGTATTAAATCGTTTTGGACGTTATTGGTGTGGAAATCACTTTGAGCTTTGATTTGTTGATTTGTTGATTTGATTGAGTCAATGTCTCATATTTCCATCTTTTTATACCTAAGGAAGATGTTGAGTTTATTCGTTAGGAGTATCTGATATTCGTCGTGCATATATGTTATGTTTGTATGCATTGATTTTCCTAGCGAATTTGATCACACCCCTACATTTACGCTGTCATCGACTTGGTTATTTTGTGTTTGTTCATGGTGTGATTCTTTGTTGTATATTTTGTGTGAAAAATTTTGAAAAATTTAAAAATAGAAAGTTTATTACCATGTGACATTTTTCATATTTATGCTTCTCATATGTGTCTATTTGGGGTCATCATAAAAAGGGGGAGAATGAATTATGGGGGAGAATTTTATTGATTTATCAATGATTTGCGTAGGTTTAATTGATCTTTGATTTTGCATATCATTATATTTCAAACTGTTGCGTGTCACGGGTATTTGCTTTATCTCATGTGTGTAGGTACAAAAGTGATATTCATTGGATTGCACACCTTGATGAGAAAAGCTTTGGGAGTTTCTGAAGAGCTGAAGATTTGAAGATGTTGAAGTTTGATTGGCGACATGTCATTTAGTATTCTCAGTTTGAGGGTTTAATGGGGATATTATCTTATATGTCATTTATTTTTTGGAGATTGCATAATTTTGGATTTTTATGCATGTACCGGCATAGACATAGGGGGAGATTTGTAAGGACATAATTATATAAATGTCCGGAGTAGAATCTAAGAATTTTTAATTTTTCCTAGATCACAGTTTGTATGTCTGATACCACTACATTCAGCACGTCATCATGATCATCCACGGTGGCCTTTATCCGAATCCATGCATCCATCATCTTCACACGTGCATCATGCTACATGCGACGTATTGCTCAACTGTTTCCGACTACTCCACGATGCATTATTGGTAAAATGATTTATTGGAGTTGTTTATATTTGCATAAATATTTGGGAATTTTTCAGAAAAGGTTTTTTTGAAGTCTGATTTATTTTTATCAAAAGCATAAAATTTTCTAAGTGTGAAGTGGAGTGCCTCGATCGACGAGCTCATTCAAACGACTTCACTCTATCGTTCGAGCGAGATAAGCATCTCGTGCGATGTCGTTCGAACGACACCTGTCCTTCGTTCGAGCGAGATGCCTATCTCGTTCGAGCTCTGCCGCCGCCTCGATTTTTGTATAAATATTAGGGTTCATTCTACACGTTTTCCAAGTCTTTTCAAAACACGATTCCCAGGAAAAACTGCCCAGAAAATAAACTTCACCTTTTAAGGTTTTATGCCTTCTTTATTCACATAAACACTCCCATCTATGTATGTGAATTGTTAAACCTTCAAGAGGATCGTTTTACCCATCTAGAGTAATTTGTGGAGAAGCCGTTCTCTTCTTCATTGTTTCCCACCTAGAGTTCTTGCAGGAGATTCCAGCCGAGACATTAAAATCGACGCCTGAGGGTATTTCTTATGTCGCTCTTATTTTTATTGTAATCCGTGTAACCGTTTTTACAAATTATAGTGAAAATAAAAAAGTTTTGCCCCTTTGGGGGATTTTTACTCATTTGTGTGTTTTGTGTGTGATTAAATATTCTTGCATGATGATATCATTTCCAATCACACCTAGATGCATGTTTTAGGATTTAATTAAAAAACTGAGATTTAATTAAATAATTTCTTAATTTGAACAAAAGCGCACTCTACACTATAAACGATTGGTGACCAGACCAATGCACACATTGGGAACACTCCTAAGGATGACCTCACTCCGCCTTTATCCATGACGCGAGTCGAGTAATTCCACTCTCCATTTATATAGACACGCACACTTTACAGAGTTATTAAGGAGAAGGATAACACATGACCATGAGAGATCGAAAGAGCGGAATGGGTGCCTAACACCTTGAACTAATTGGTTTTGCAAGCATCAATATGTCTTTGATGCTGTTCTCTCAAGGTGACAACATTTCTTTTGCATGTTTTGTGAAAAATAGGCTGACGACTCTATCTTTATACAGTACCCCAATTGACGACAATCGAAGCACCCCGAGGAAGGGCGTGAGACCTCCGTACTCGCACGCCAACCGAGATGGGATGGCAACAGTGGTGACTCCATTGGGGAATTCATTTGTCATAAGAGGGCTAGACTCTATTTTTACATGACTGTTATCATTTTCTGCATTTGTGCATATGGACTTACCTGTATGTTACCTTTTCCCTTTATTACTTCTTGTATATATCTACCTCATGCATATATCACTTCTCATTAACTTTTCGCTTCACGCACTGGTAAATACCTTTAATGTACACTTCACACAACTTACACTTGTATATAGGATCACTTATACCCACATTCTTCACATACCACTTAGAATATCCATGCTTAGGCTTCACTAGCACACACCTCCACTTATCTCACTTGCAAATATCACTACACCAAAATTGTCGGATTATCACGGTCATTGATCGTGACAAGTCCAACTTGTCAAGGTCAATGACCGTGATAAGTATGGGGGTGATAACTTTTATTATCACGGACTTGTCATGATCTTTGACCTTGACAAGATTTGTCACGGTCTTTGATCGTGACAAACCCATGACAACTTATAAAAAATTATCACGGTCAATGACCGTGACAAATTTGGATAGAATTTAAAAAAAATATGTTGGGCAGTTCGGTCACTTCCACTGTCCAGCAGTATATTTGTACCTGTTATAGAAAAATTGTAACTGTTCAAACAACATATATCCAAATATAATAAAAATACAATTCATATCCAAATCAAAATGTAACAAATCAAAACAATTCAAATATAATCCAAGTGTCCAAATAAAAATAGATACAAATAATGTGAAGCCATAGTGTCTGGGGTAGGTTCGAGGAGGAAGGAAGGCCACATGATATATGCATTGAGACACCCCTCAATATGTGTCATGCCACATTGTTCGCGCAACCACAATGTGGAGTTCTCCTTTTTGGGTATCACATGCGTGACGAGCACCTTGGCCTCGATGTTTTGAAGGGTACATTAATGATCCGGCATACCCATGACGGTATTCGTGTCCCTCAACCCCCTTGCTATCCGATGGACATCATATATGTTGTGTAAAAATATGCTTTGCCAACCGATTGTTGACATATGCCGTTGGACGGGAGCCAAGTAGGGGACTGGATCATCAAGCGGTGAGTTCGCGCGTATCGGTGATGAAGAAGTAATGTCCACGTCCTCGTCCCCCTCCCCCTCCACCACCTTCTACTTCGCCTTTCCCTTGCCCTTTTCGCTCAACTGACGCTTAATGAATGCATATATATTTAGAACCGTCGCCTCCAACCTTGATAGCTTCGCATCATGCGTGTCCACCTGACGAGCCAACCCGATGTTGCTCGTCTCCATTCCGATGACCCTAGATTTTCCCACCCGCGAGCTCATCCCCTAGTCTTCCCCTTGCGATCAGCGCCAAGCACTTGGCTGAGTGTGTTCGTGAACAAAGATTCCTTGTCGGCATCAGACTGCGACTCATGCACTTCCTTAAGCTTTGCCTGAAATGACAAAAAGCACACGATTAGTAAAATAAGTAAATAAAAAAATTATAACGTAATTCACAAAAATTAAACTATCATATTACTTAAAATCGTGGTCGCGATGCTCGGGGACACCTCCTTATCCTTGCTCTTCTTTGTTCGAATTGCGACATAGGCATCGAGCCTATGTGGCCTATCCCCAGGGCCACTCCCGTCCCCTGAAATAAAATAATGCAAAATTAGTAAGTAATGCCAAGTAAAATAATGCAGAATAACATATTTCCATAATTATAGAAAAATAAAAACTTACCATCCTGTGCTCCACCTCGGCGTAAGATGTCCGACTGGAGTAGTGCATGTCCGTCTGTTTTGCCTGATTTTCCCTCCCCGATTGGTGAGATGCCAATTGTCGCTCCTCGATCTCATTGTCAATAAACTTTTGCCAATGTACTAATGCGATCGGCTCCTTCAGCGGGACGGGCTCACACATTCTGATAATGGAGTCCCAGGTCTTCCCAAAGTACCGGGCCCATAATTTTTTCTTCGATGTCGTGTGTTGCTCTCTTAACTGCTCCAACACAGAATCGCGAATTTTTGGGGGCAGGCTGAATTGTTCCTGTCAAATAAATACAAAACAAAAATAATGTAAGTGTTAGTTGCGAATAAATATAAATATAAATATAAATATAAATTAAAATTGAAATTGAAATTGAAATACATTACCTGTAGTGCCGACCAAATAGCTAACTTGAGCTCATTTGGCACCTCCATCCAATTGGTGTACCCCAATCCGATAATCGTCTTCACTAGCTCGAGGGATCTAGTCAATAAGCCTATCTTGTTCTTAACGGCCATTCCTAATTTGCCCCATTTGGGGAGCCTAGGGTCCAAGGAGCCCTCGTCGCCTCCGCTACCACCGAGCCCTGAAGAAGACATCATCATTATTATCATCATCATCATCCTCGCCTTAATCCCTGAAGGAGACATTTTATGTAAAAATTATTGTTATTAGTACAAATCCAAATAAATTAGAAGAATATAAACACACCTGCACACACACTCACCATAGTATATCCCTATAGTTCTCCAAGTACACGACGCAGATTCACAAGTGTGAGTGTTATTTCAATTTATCAATTGAAATAACACTCACACTTGCCAATCTAGTTTGTATCCAGAGAACATTAGGATACGACTGCAGTACTTCCTCCAAAAGTAACAAGTTTAAGACACTAAGAATATTATTATACAAAATTATACAGTCCCAAACTGTCCAAACGGGACAATTCGAGAGATCTCAATACAGGAGTAATGACTCTCCAACGGGTCTAAGGGCTATTGAATGCGTACGCATAAGAACTAGAAGGTTACTATTTATGCACACTATATGTAATTTCAAGTATATTTCATTTAATTATCATAAATGAAACATACTATATATATGAATTGATAATATATTGTTCGTGACATAAATTAATTTTAGAAAAAAGTTGAAAACTCCCCCCCCCCCCCATTTGGACAATAATCCATTGGTCATGCCACTTCCAAAATTAACCAACCCAACATCAGTCCACTATAATCCAACAGTAACAGCAACAACAAACCAACAAATGTGTATCTCGTACTCCTTCTAATTCATCTACTCAATTAATTCATTTAATCACATCTTATAAAAATATCATCATTAAAGCTATACAATTAAAGCTATATTTTGTTAATCAATTTGTCCGTTTCAACTGTCACGGTGTAATATTAATGTTTAACAACTTAATTCTGAATTCCAAAACAACAACATCTAATATGTACAATTACTAAAAATCATAAAGATCAATTCAAACTAACTACTTACTAATTCAAAACTAACAATTAACAAGGGTAATTTAAAGGCTCCTAACTCATTTATATCCAATTAAAGTCATAATTAAATTAACAATAATAATTATAAGTCCCAATTCCAATTCCTATTATGACTATTCCATGAGAAAAATCTCAAATTGAACTTTAAGCCTCTTAAATATGGGGAGAATCATCATTTACACATTTACGTATGAAACCAACAATGGGGAGAATCTAAAGGGTTAATTATTTATCATTATGTATTAGCCAACAATATTTGGGTATTTATACTTAAGTGTACAACATATATTTGGGTATCTTTTATCTATCTTAAAACGCACTACAACATTTTAATTGTCCTCTCCAGTAAAGCTGTCAACGTGGACAATAAAACTTAAAACTAGAGATTTTGTTTCCCCAATGTTCTCTCTCGTTCTCACGAGGCTTTACCGCCTCTTTATTTTCTCCGCCGTCTTTTCCTCTTCTAATTGTAAAACGCACTATACATCCATTACTTCTCCCTTTCTCCAAAAAAATGCCTCTTCATTTTCCTCCTTAAAAAATAACTTTCCATTTTTCCTTCATAAATATCATCCATCTCTTCACCAGTTCAAAATAAATATATCATTTTGTAGTGGAGAAATCCAAATGGAGGGTTATATTTTATTATTGTTAACAACTTTGCTTCTCAGCTCTATGCTTATGATTCGGTAATGAAGTTGCCTATTCTTCATATTTTATCATATATTTATGATTGTATTTGTGTGATGATTTTAGTGAGGAGCTAGGGTTAGGGTTTGATGATCAAATGCCTACAAATGAAGAATTTGAGTGGGAGGAGGTGGATGAACCGTGGTGGTCTCTATTTGTTAGGTGATGTGAAGGTCATATATTATTTTGAACTTTTTGCCTTAGATACTTATTTGATTCTTGTGAACAAAATTATTAGATAGAGTTCATCTAATTTCGGTGACAGTGATGGAGTGTTTTGATGGTTTTGGAGGTGGAAATCTTGTATGAAAGCAATAGAGTTTGCTTTGTAGAATTTACCCCTTGTGAGTAAATACATTTTACGCCAAAAAATAGGATTCTATTTGCGTCTGTTCCTTTGTGTGATACTGTGGTGACAATTATTATGCAACATAAATAAATACAAGAGAAGAAATTATCAAGGAAGAACAAGGAATATAAAATGCCAATCACATAACAAAGGATGTACGTGGTTCAGCAAAGATGTGCCTACGTCCACGGTGGTGCAGTCGATATTATTTCTATATACTCTGGAGAGTAATTACAGAGAATACAACTTGTCCTTTTGCCCCGGACCTAGGGTTTAATATATACATGTACATGTAGGTAAGTGGAGGTGATGGGTTTCTCCACGTTTTCCATATCCCCTATAACTTCCAATTGTGGGAACGTGGGGGAGACCGGATCAATATAAGAGATGAGGGGCCCGGATTTTGGGCCGCCAGTACTGGGCTACTCGTCCAGGCCCATGGTTCTAAATTTCGGGTACCCACAATTGCCCCTAAATTTGTTGGACAATGTTTATGGGCTCAATGGATTTAAATGATCTTCCATTATGGCTGATTTGCGATTCCTCGAAAGCTGTGAAGTTGATTTGGCGGCACCCGCTTCGCTTATTGTGCGCTATGATTAGAATTTGAAGGCTTGTTGGAATAGGCACTTTCTTTCCCGTCGCTTCAGCCTTTCCAGTACTCTTCTATCTTCTGAGAACTCTAGCGCCTCGTATCTTCTTCTCTCAATTTCTATTCCCATAGTTTCTTAGTTATCTGAGCTCGTGCTTCTTCATCACTTGGGCTGATTGTCTGAGCTTGTGCTTCTTCATCACTTGGGCTGATTGTCTATTTTATAAGTTTCCTGTGCCCTTTCCTTGTACTTTCTCTTTGGTTTATAGCTTTTCTTGGGTCTTCCAATGGCGAAGATTGGGAATAGGTCAATCTCTGAATTTAGGAAGTTTTACAACATTCCTGAGTGGGTAGATATTGAGTGTTGTGCCTCCCCTCCTAGGAATATTAGGGATATAGATGATGCTCACTGGATCCATGTTCTGTTGCTTTCCCAGGGGGGACTCACTTTTCCTCCCAACGATTTGTTCCTGCATTTCTTTGGCTATTTCAATATTGTTCCTGCACAATGCTCGTCCAATGTGTGGAAAATAGTAAATGGCGTCCATAGGATAAATCAATTGTATGGTACTAGGTTAGGACTTGCCGAGGTCTGTTTCTGTTACTCCTTTTCTCGAACTAGCTCAGGTATCCTATACCTCAAAGCTAGGAGCCCTGACAGGGTATTGGTAGTAAATCTACCTGATTCCCATAAGGACTACTGGCAAGAAGGTTTCCTTGTTAGGAATTGGCAGTTTCCTCCCCAATTTGAAGGGTCGAGGTCTGAGAGGTTCTCTGTTCCTTTTTACGGGGAGGAATATATTGGTAGACATTATACTGTTGTTTCAACTTTTGCTGATTTGTGACTTTTCTAACTCTTCTTTGCTTTTTCTTGTGCAGCGAAGTCATAGAACTTGGAACCTGCACTCAACGAGGTCCATTTTTCAGAATTGGTAAAGGCTTGGAAAATCAGGGAGCCCTTAGGTGACGGCGAGCACCCTAGATCTGCTGCCTTCCTTCTCGAGTATAAGAACGTTGGCTCCAGCTTCATAGCGAGGCCTGTAGATAGTATACCAGAGTTTGATTCCTTCAAAGATACTGCTGTAGAGCCTATCCAGCTGGACGAGCAGGAGAGCAGCTCTGAAAGTGACTTTGCAGGAGCCGCGAGTAATTTGGGTGGAGGGAGCTTTGATAGTAGCAGTTCCTCTGATCGTGAGGAGGTTTCTGAAGCTCAGAGATCGTCGAGCACTTCTAACAGTTCAAGTGAAGACATGGTTCCTCCGAGGAAGAACTTGATTAGGGATGATGATGATGAGGACCACGTGCTCCTTGCACAGAGGTCAAAGAAACAAAAAGCCACTTTTGGGGACGTGGCATACGGTTCCCGGTCCTCCGCTCAGGAGTAGGAGAGGAGAAGGAAGGAAGAGGAGTAGGTGAGAGAGAGAGAAAGTAAAAAGGAAGAAGAGAGGAAGAGGTTGGAAGAGAAGAGGAGAGCGGAGGAGAGGAAGAAGAGGGAGAGCGAGAAGGAGGAGGAGAAAAGAAGGGTTGAGGCGAGGACGAAGGCTGGGCAGGCCTTAGTCCCAGTATCTGCTCTGCCTGAAGGGGCCTCTGTGGCAATTTCTCCTCAACTAGCCTCGACTCTGCTCAAGAGAGCTGTCCTCCCGGCTGATTGCCAAAGGGTAATAGGTTCAGAGCACCTGGCCCTTCAGGCTAGTCAGAGGCTTGCTCTGGTAAGGTTTCTTTTTCTCTTGTGTTTTTCTGACTTCCCTTATTTTCCTCTTATAATATCTTCTCTTTTTCGTAGTTTGTTACTGACTTCGCCATGCTGTATCACTCACACGATGAGCTGGTGAAGAAGAAAAGTGAATAGGAGCAAGAAAACTCTGCCCTTAAGCTGAAGGGTAAGGAGCTCGAGGCCAATTTTAAGGCTGTTAACGCTGCTCGGATCTCATTCGACTTGGCTCTTGCCACTGCGAATAAGTAGAAGGATACGGCGATCAAAGATATAAGGGAGCTGAGGCAGGCCTACGACCTAGTTTTCTCGAGCAAACTTGCTATGCTGGAGGAGAAAAGGGTGCTTTATGAAGAGCTGAAGAAGAAGGAGTCCGAGGCTGTCACTATCGAGGAAGACTCTTACAATTCCGGCTGGGCTGCGGCATACGAAGATGCTGAAGTTCAGATAGACTATATCAGCCGTATGAACTTCAAGAAAGGATGGAATAAGACTCTCGTAGCTGCTGGGGTGGATGTTACATCCCCACTCTTCGATGAGCACGACCTAGGGCCGAGGCCAGTCGTAGATGAGGACCCTGTCCCAGCTGTTGAAGGCCCTGATTCTGTCCCTCAGGCGACTCCTGCTGATGTTTCTCTTGTTGAGAGGATAGAGGTCAGCCTTGCCGAGGACAGTGCTCCTGCTGATGCTGATAAGGAGAAGGGGCCATCCACCTCTGGGCCTCCTGAGGTTGCTAATTGATTGGGTTTTTGTATTTTTGCATTTTCTGGTCTGTAAATTTTCTTTCTTCAGTCTGATGTAATTTTAATTTTTATTAATGAAAAAGCTTCATTTCTGCTTCTGCTGATCTCTTTCTCTCCTTTATCTTTCTTTCTCTTGTAGTTAGTTGATGTGGATGATTACATCCCTGCTACTTCCCAGTTGGGTAAGACCCTTGGTCCCAATGCGAGCCCTGAAGATCGCCAGGCTTTTGTTAAGCTTTGCAAGTCCGTCAGGTCTAGAAATCAGAAGTATAAGGAGCAATCCGAGCTAGTGGCTAAGCTGAAAGACAGACTCCGGGAGATGGAGGACATTGGTGCCTCAGTGCAAGAGGAAGTCAATGTGCTGAGAATAAGACTCCTAGAGGCCACCGAGGTCAACTAAGTTGGGGAGTTCCTTCAGCAGGAGAATGAAGACCTGAGGAGGGAAGTCTTACAACTTAGGGAGCATGCACCGAGCACTGTTCCGACAGTTTTGCAAGGCTCCTCGTCGTCGCGAGCAAGATCTGGTCCTGTGCTGCGAGGCTCTACTCGTCCTCCCCCTCCGCGAGCTGATAATAGCACCAAGGGCAGAAACAGGGAAGCAGAAGAACTTCGTGATAAGGAGATGGCACAACTCTGCGATGATGTTCGACGAGCATATGTAATTGCTGCTGGGCTTCAAAGGGACGTCACCCAGTTGCGACACTTGTTCAATAAAGGTCCTCGATAAGCGTGGGCTGACGATTATGATCAAGGCTGGTCGGATGCTCCAATAAGGCTATCTGAGTTCGAGGAGCTTTCTTTCATCAGGGGATGGCTAAGTGCCTTGAAGGAGCTGCAAGTCCTGAGGAACTCGGTGCTTGGTATCGTCATGAGATGTCTTCCTCCACCCTGGTGCCCAACCCATTCAGGAGGGACGATCGATAGATCCCCATCGATGCTATTCCTCGACAATTATTGGAGTCGGATGAGAATGAGGTTGTGGAAGAGTTTTCTCCTGCTCCTGATGACGGACGAAGAGCTCGAGTGGCTGATTATCTTGCTCGGAGGTTTCCACCCCCTTGAGATTTTGCCAGTCGCTATTTTTTTTATTTTTGATACTGTATATGCTTTGGGCGAGCTTGCCAACTAAACATGTATTATCATTGTTGTAAGTAAAATCGATTAATGAAAAGTTTGTGTTTTTGGGCAATTTTGCCAACTAAACGTGTATATCCTACTTTTCATATCCTTGCTGCTTTATGATCTCTTCTGTTTTATCATACAAGTGTCCCCCCAATCCAGTATAATATCAAAGTACCATTGTGCCCCACCTTACCTTTTAGGTTGTGTCGTCACACTCCCTTAGGCCTAAGTAGGGAAATTGGCGAGGACACACCTGGTGTTGGATGTCTTCATCCGATCAGGATTTTGTTCAATCAAAGTAGGTTTGATGACCAGTATAAGATTTGGTCGTATTGCCTAAGAATCCTTTGTAGGGCTTTATATATTGCCAGGGGCAATGCTAAGAGGTCTCACATGTTTTATGACGATTACCTGAGGAGGGGTATTCCCCTGCTGTAGTGATCAAGGTGCTTGTTATTTGGAAAAGATGTGCGATGAATGCAACTGTCACCAATCAGAGTGTAACCAACTAAGTAACTTTCACTAGTAATAAGGAAAATGAACTTCTGTTTTCATAATAAAAGAAATACAAGAAAAATATCTAAAAATAGAATTTCTTGAGATTAGCTGCGTTCCATGCTCGTGGTATTTCTCTGCCCTCCATCGTTTCTAAGTTATAGGCACCTTGCAGATCGTCTTTAGTTACTTTAAAGGGTCCTTCCCAGTTTGGGCCTAGCTTGCCGTCTGACGACTTCACTGTACTGCCCAAGACCTTCCTTAGAACATAGTTCCCAACTTGGAACGTCCTCGGGCTAACCCTTTTGTTGTAATGCTTCGCGAGCTGTTGCTGATAGTTCGCTAGCTTCACCAGGGCCAGCTCTCTACGCTCGTGGGCTAGGTCAAGTTCGACGAGAAATGCTTCATTATTCAGGCCTTGGTCGTCAAGGTTGGATCTCATTGTTGGCAAACCTGCTTCTAGTGGGATGACTGCTTCCATGCCATATGTCAGCGAAAATGGGGTTTCTACTATTGCTCGCCGAGGAGTGGTTCGGTTCGCCCATAGAACATGGGGTAGCTCTGTTACCCATGCGCCTTTGTCTTGCTCTAATCGCTTCTTTAATCCATCGATCACAGTTTTGTTGGAAGCTTCAGCTTGGCCATTGCTCTTAGGGTAGGCCACCGAGCTGAAGTGGTGTCTGATCCCGTGTTCGTTACAGAAGTTCTGAAAGGGGCCACTTTTGAACTGCGTTCCATTGTCGGTGATGATGGTTATGGGGATTCCAAACTGAGTGATTATATTTCTCCATATGAACCTTATCATATCAGCATCTCGGATGTTCACCAGGGATTCAGCCTCGATCCATTTGGTGAAGTAGTCAGTCACAACCAACAGGTATTTGCGATTGCCGACGGCGGTAGGCAGCGGTCCCACGATGTCCATTCCCCATTGGGCGAAGGGCCATGGGCTGGATAGGGACTTCAGATCGCTGGTTGGTTGGTGGGCCATAGGAGCGTGGAATTAGCATTTCAGGCATTTGCGAATATATACTGTAGAGTCCTTTTGCATGTATGGCCACCAATAGCCTTCCTTCATTGCTCGAAAGGCTAGAGACCTTCCTCTGATATGACTTCCACATATTCCTTCGTGAAGCTCGTGTAGCACTTGCTCGATATCACCTGGGTGGACGCATCTAAGGTAGGGACCGGAGAAGGATTTCTTATACAAGTCGGCTCCTGTGGATAAGTGAAAGCGAGCAGCTTTGACTCTTATCTGGTGGGCAGTTTTCTTATCATCTGGGAGCGTGCCATCCTTTAAATATCCCCTTAAGGGGTCCATCCAGCTGGGGGTTGAACCCACCTGGAGTACTTGTTCCACATTTGGTAACTTGCTGTTGTGGTTAATGCTCGAACAAATGAGGAAATCGATGGGGATGACCCTCTTAAGGTCAGAGTCAACTGCCGAACTTAAGGCTGCTAAGGCATCAACATGACTGTTTTGCCCCTGGGAAACTTCTAGATGTTGATCCCTTCAAAGCTTGACATTAATTCTCTCACTAAGGCGAGGTAGGCTGCCATTCTTTCATCCTTTGCATTGTAATCTCCACTTATCTGATTGGAGACTAGTTGAGAGTCGCCGAACACCTGTAAACGTTTTGCTCCTAGAGTTTGTGCCTTTTGGAGACCGGCTATTAGGGCTTCGTACTCTACTTCATTGTTGGAGGCTGTAAATCCAAGCCTGATTCCTTGTTCGAGGATTGTGTTCTCTGGAGTGATGAGGACAATGCCTACCCCCGCCCCCTTTGAGTTGGAGTCTCCATCAACAAAGAGTCTTCAGGTTTTCTCTGTTGCTTGGTTCTTATTTTGCCTTGTTGGTTAAGGTTGGTCAGAGAGTTCCTCGCCCGTCAATTAGGCTATGAAATCAGCAAGGATCTGAACCTTGATAGCAGTCCTTGGTTGAAATTGGATGCCAAACCGGCCGAGCTCGATTGACCACTTAGACAGTCTGCCCGACAAGTCCACTTTCCTTAGGACCGCCTTAAGGGGATGCGATGTAAAGACGATGATAGTATGAGGTTAAAAATAATGCTTCAAATTCCTCGAGGCTATTACAAGTGCAAATGCGAGCTTCTCCAATGGTAGGTACCTTTGCTCGGCGTCTAATAAGGTCTTGCTCGCGTAGTAAACGGGGTGTTGGATTCCTGCAACCTCGCATATTAACGCAGAGCTGACAGTGTGATTGGATACCGAGAGGTACAGGTACAAAGAATCCATTTGCTGTGGTATGACAAGCAGCGATGGAGAGCTTAAGTAGGACTTGAGCTCGTCTAAAGCTCGCGAGCAGTCTCGGCTCCACTCTATCAGTTTACTACCCTTTAGAAGCTGGAAAAAAGGTTTGCACTTCTCGGAGGATTTGGAGATGAAGCGATTTAAGGCGGCGAGCATTCCAATGAGCTTCTGCACGTTCCGGATTGTTCGAGGGGGTTGTACCCTGTTGATTGCATCGATCTGGTCTGGATTAGATTCTATGCCTCTCTTACTGACCAAGTACCCAAGAAATTTTCCTGACTGGACACCGAAGGAGCATTTGCTCGCATTAAGTTTTATTCGGTACTTCCTGAGGATTTCGAAGGTCTTTGACAGGTCTGAGAAGTGATTTTCCTTCTTCTTGCTCTTAACGAGTATGTCATCGATGTAGACCTCCATTGTGTCTCCCATTTAATCCCTGAACATTTTGGTGACCAGCCGCTGATAGGTTGCCCCTGCATTCTTGAGACCAAATGGCATGACCTTGTAGCAATATAACCCAACCTTCGTGATGAACGCCGTTTTGTCCTGGTCTGGGGCATACAAGTGGATCTGGTGATATCCTGAGTATGCATCCAGGAAACTCATTCGCTCGTGAGCTGCAGTGGCATCTACTAGATGGTCTATCTTCGGGAGGGGGAAACTATCCTTAGGGCATGCTTTGTTGAGGTCAGTGAAGTCGATGCAAACTCTCCACTTCCCATTATTCTTCGGAACTACTACTGGGTTGGACAACCACTTGGGGAATCGCACTTCCCGTATGGATCCTGCATCCAGCAGTTTTTTGACTTCCTTTTCGACCGCTTTAGCCTTCTCGGGTGCAGTTCTCCGTGCCTTTTGCGTGACTGGCTTGAATATGGGGTCGACGTGCAGCTGATGACAGACCATACTAGGATCGATTCTAGGCAGCTCATATGATTCCCATGCAAAAACATCTACGTTGTGTCTCAGCAAGGTCGTCAACTCCTTCTGTTCTTGGTCGGTGAGAGATGCTCCAATCAAGAAGACTCTGCTACTGTCACCAACTTCAGCTATAACTTATACCAGGTCCTCGACGACACGCTCAGAGGGGAGGAGCCTGGTCTCCTCTACTCCAGGTCTTCCATACTTTAATTGCTACTTGGAAGGTATCACACCCTCTTCAACTTTCTCGCTGGGATGACCGACCTTCTTCTCTGGTTTTGGTCGGATGGCTGCTATGAAGCACTTCCTCGCCATCGCTTGGTCGTCGTGGATCTCCATTACTCCTCACTCGGTTACATACTTGAGCTTCTGATGGTAGGTCGAGGAGACCACCTTCATCGTATGAATCCATCCTCTGCCGATGATGGTCTGGTACGGTGATTCGATGTCAACTACCAAAAACTCAATCATCTTAGAGACGTTCCCAGCACGAACTGGTAGCACTATCTTGCCCAGGGGCATGGTTATTTTTCCAGCGAAGCCGACCAAAGGAACAGTAGCTTCCTTTAGGTCGGCGACGCTCAACTTCAATTTCCTGAATAGGTCGAGGTACATTACTTCGGATGAACTTCCTTGATCGACGAGAAGCTTATCGATATCAAAGTTGGCTATCCGAAGTGTAATGACCAGTGCATCATGATGTGGGGTCCTTACTCCCACCAAATCTTCATCCGTGAAAACAATATACTTGTTATAGTTGACGTCCTCTACTCGTCGACGCTTTCCTGACTGTGACTTTGCTGGATCGATTTGAAAAGCCTGCATTACCGCTGTAAGTTTTTTCATTTCCATTCGAGCTGAGTTCCCTTGTATCTGCTTGACGTCAGATACTCCGTGGATTACGATGAACTCATGTCCAGCATCATCCTCCAGCATGTTGTCGGGTCTCGCCTCTCTGTTGGCAATCACTTTCTCTGCCCTCTTTTCCATAAAGTCCTTCAAATGCCTGGACTGGGCCAACTCCTCGAGGGGAGATTTAAGAGCTTTGCAGTGATCGATCTTATGTCCTCCCTCTTTGTGAAAAGCGCATCTTAACGCATTGTTCCTCTTCGAAGGATCTCCTCCCATTTTCCTGGGCCACTTGATGAATGGCTCATCTTTGATCTTCGCGAGAATTTTATAAATTGGTTCTTTGAAGACAGTTTTGACTGCCTGGAATACTTTCGACACGTCATGGTTCCCTCCGTTCTTGGAGCCATTTTTGCCTCTGTTCTTTCCACCTTTCTTCTGGTTCTCAGTTTTCTCACCTCCCTTGGAAGTGAGCTTAGCTCGACCGTTTTCTCCTGTATTAGGGCGGGTGACATCTTCCACCTTTGCGTACTTCTCGATTCGGGCCATTAGATCGTCAATAGTCATAGCTTCCTTCTTCGTCAGGGACTGGTAGATGAGGGAAGAACTAGGGAGCCCAATTTTGAAGGAGGCCACTGCCACTTCCTCCGCACAGTCCTCGATCTCATTGAATAACTCCCAGTACTCTTCGTGTAATCTCGGAGGGTCTCTTGAGGCGTTTTCTTCATTGTTAGCAGAGCATCCATCCTTTTGGGATGGGAGCTACTGGTAATGAATCGGGCCGTGAAAAGTTCGGCTAGGGATTTGAAATTCTTGATCGACCGGTGGGGGAGCCTTTCGAACCACTTCTGTGCTACATCATGAAGGCTCGAGGGAAAAATACGGCACATCAGGGCATCTCGATGATTCCAGAGGGTCATGGCCTGTCGGTATTGCCTGACGTGATCGATGGGATCAGTTTTTCCATCGTAAATCTTAAACCTTGGAATGGCAAATTTCTTGGGAGCTTCCTCCTCTTAGATCTCCCTTGTGAAGGGTGATTTCATCTGGGTTTTGAGAGCTCGCCTCGCGAGTTTTCTGGTTGATCTTGTTTCGTGGTGAGCGGGATGCTGGTCCATCTCCCTATGGACCATGTTTCGTATGTTCTCGTCGCTGCGAGCAGGGTTCTGGTAGCGGGGAGCTCTTTGCATCTGTTCGCGGAGATCGTCGTCTGATTCGCCTCTTTCATCCTTTTGAGATTCTCGCCTAGGGCTCCTTCCTCGGCTGCGAGATTTTCTCGCCTGAGGGCTAGGAGTGCGATATGGGTGTCTCCTGTTATCAGGACGAAGCTCCCTCTCTAGTCTTTCCAGTCTCCTTTTCAAGCGAGCATTCTCAGCCTCGTATCTGCGAGGAGACTCCCTCTGCTCGTGGAGCCTTGCCTCGTAAGCATCAATCAATCTGGATATCTGCGTGGACCTCGTTGGTCCCTGGATTTCTTCTGAGGCTGGTCTTTCCAGGCGAGCTCTCTGATCTGAACGTCGGACTTCAGACCTAATCCTGCGAGGAGCAGGTGGCTCTTGAATATCTCCTGCTTGAGGGGCATTGCTGCTGTGACCAGACATCTTAAACTCCTTTCTTGACGTGGGCTCTTCTCAGGGAATGATGAACGTTTCCCACAGACGGCGCCAATTGTGGTGACAATTATTATGCAACACAAATAAATACAAGAGAAGCAATTATCAAGGAAGAACAAGGAATATAAAATGCCAATCACACAACAAAGGATGTACGTGGTTCAGCAAAGATGTGCCTACGTCCACGGTGGTGCCGTTGATATTATTTCTATATACTCTGGAGAGTAATTACAGAGAATACAACTTTTCCTTTTGCCCCGGACCTAGGGTTTAATATATACATGTACATGTAGGTAAGTGGAGGTGATGGGTTTTTCCACGTTTTCCATCTCCCCTATAACTTCCAATTGTGGGAACGTGGGGGAGACCGGATCAATATAAAAGATGAGGGGCCCGGACTTTGGGCCGCTAGGACTGGGCTACTCGTCCAGGCCCATGGTTCTAAATTTTGGGTACCCACAGATACATATACACATATATGTATTATGTTGTTATGAATTCCAAACCGCATAAGGAGGTATTATATATGTGAAAGTTTATATCTATTTGAGTATTGTATAGTGGTAAGAAAATAAAGGTAAAAAAATAATTCATTCAATAGGGTACCTAATTAATGTTTTCTTGAATTCATGTTTGGTAACATGCGAGAACAATCTTATGTGGATCCTATAAGATTAGGTTATAGGTATTTGTACAATTACTGTGCTAAGAAAATGACAGGGATATGATGGGGGTGCCTAGCGGGTTCACAGGCAATACATTGTGGTAAACAAATGAATTTAAATTAGAGAAATAATAATTTTTTTTGGAGTGTACGCCAACCAATTGAATCCTACATATGAAATTGGGAATTTAATTTTACCTCAAATGTTATCACAATCATGTAATGTGGTGTTGTGGAAGGGTCATAAGATATGCCTAAATGGGCTGGTTTAAATGACGGTTGAAGATAACCTACCAAGTTTATTGGCGCATTTGGAGTAAATTGTTATGTTTCATAGTTTCATACAAGGGATTCACGAATGCAGAACACATTGCAATGGTGTAAAAGTAAATTTGTTAAATTGCAGTAGAAGTTGGTCAAGTTATATCAATACAATTGGTATGAATTTTTTATTGAGAATTTACGTTGTTGACATAAGTTGTTGTGCTTATAATTTCATATGAATATGCTTCAAAATGCACAGGGGATGGTACACCTAATTTTTAGTACATGGTATAAATATAATATTCATAATTGTTATTAACATATATCTTCTCTTAATTGCAGGAACATGGATGAGATTCAATTTCTTGAGTGTTAGCTCGATCTTCACCTGTCGATGCCTACTACTATCATATATTTCCACATTGATGTTTTTTATCTATGTCGAATCACGATCATGTTTACTCCTATTTCCACTAAATTTTTGGTTATCATGAATATGAATTTGTATTCAATTGCCCATTTTATTTTTTTGTTTCTTCATATTTATATTTGCTTCTTTTTTTTTTCTTATGATAATGTACGACCCGTGCATCGCGCGGGTTTCCATTTAGTTTACACATTAGTTTCAAGTCCTAAACTAAACATTAATTTCAAGTCCCCAATCAACATTAAAAATTAATTTCAATTCCTAAACTAAACATTAATTTCAAGTCCTAAATCAACATTAACAATTAATTTCAAGTCATAAACTAAACATTAATTTCAAGTCCCAAATTAAAAATTAATTTCAAGTTCTAAACGTTAACAATTAATTTCAACACCCCCACCCCCACCCCCACCCCCTGCCCCACCACTCCCCCCTTCCCCCCACCACACACACGCGCGCGCGCGCGCACACACACACACACACACACACACCTGCACACACGCACCCCCACCCCATACCCCCTGTCCTCCCCCCATCACACACACATGCACATACGCATGCACACACACAGACAAACACACACACACCTGTACATGCACACACACACACACACATATATACAAAGAAAAGAGAGAGAGTAAAAAATAACCTGAAAATTGCTTAGAGAGAGAGAGAGCAGTCGCTTAGAGAGAAAAAAAAAGAGGGAAGTGAAAACAGTAGGAAAAAAAGAAGAGGGAAGTTTTTTTTTACTGACTAAGTTGTCGCGGACCTGTCACGGTCTTTGACCGTGACAACTTTATAAGGTTTTTATGACCATTGACCATGCCAAGTCCGTGAAAATTGTACCTGTCATGGACTTGTCACAGTCAATAACCGTGACAAGCCTTTATCACAAACTTGTCACGGTCAATGACCGTGAGAAAAAATATGTATTTTTTTGTCAAGGTCATTGACCGTGACAAGGGTGGCCGATTGAAAGTTGACAATTTGACCTTTTTGGTGTATTGTATCCATGCTCACTTGAAAATATCACACGCCACTTATAGTTGATCCATGCTTAGGTTCACTACCACTACTCACTTGTAGATATTCACAAAATACTCACTCACACGTATCCATGCTTAGTGTAGTCTTCACACTCCATGGTATAATTATTTTTACTTATACATATTTCCCAATTGTACTTCTTTTACTCACCATGCCAAATTAAAAACTCTCTCCGTAATATACTAATTAAAGAATCATGCATTTTTGCACACTACATCATTAAGATCACGTCTATTGACCAAAAATTTGTCCCATACTGGTGGGTCATTTTGTGATGGGCGCTGGTCCGGCAGGTCACAGTTAGCCTAAGCAATATGACTCTCATCTTCCATTGACCTAGTACTTTCGATGTATATCTAACGGTTCCCCCCGCATTGTACCGCTTGACCGAACTCACGCTGGGAGGTATATAGTAGGGAACTCGTTCACATACGTCGAGTATATCGAATTCGCTCTCACACGTACTGTCCCCACGAGGTATATAGTGAGGCAATTCATGTACACTCAGGTACATTAAATGGCTTGTTCACACATACCGATTGCCCTCAAAAGCAAAAAGTATATCGTGGAAGTCATGCCAAAGGGGGGAACCTTTCTACTAACCCAACCACTGCATAAACCTCATATAGGTGTCAAACTTAGGGCACTCATATTTAGTTTGACGGTTGCTACACAAAACTCTGCCAAAATGCTGGGTCGGCATGCCGCCCAAATTTTCTCTCTATTTTGTCATTTTTCAAAATGCGACCCTCCATGAGCCTGGAAAAAATTCAAACCATGTCTTAAATATTTTTCAAACCCAATTTTCCCAGACTCGGTCCTGTTCAGCATTTATTTTTTGCATTTAGGTAAAATTATTACAAGTGAAAACATAATAATAATAACAACAACAACAACAACAACAACAACAACAACAACAACAACAACAACAATAATAATAATAATAATAATAATAATAATAATAATAATAATAATAATAATAATAATAATAATAATAATAATAATAATAATAATAATAATAATAATAATAATAATCATGCAAAGATTCTTCTCTCTTTTTTTTCTTTCCTTCTTCTTTCTAAAAAAAATGAAATACCAAAAATATTTGTCCTCCTTTTTATCAAAAATACCAAATGCATTTTTCCTCCTTTTAACCAAAAATGTCATAAACATTTTTCATCTTTTTCAAAAATACCAAAAAAAATCTTTTCTTACCTCTTTTAAAATTAAATTCGAATCATTTTCCTTTTCTGGTCGATCTCATACCCAGTTCTTGGCCCGGATCCCAATTGGTTTCGATCTTCCATCAAACCACCCCGAAGCTCCGCTAGTTCCTTTGCTACTTGATCCGAGTCCGAAACTTATCTCCACCAACTCTTCATGGAGAACGCCAACCAAGCACCAAACATGGAGCCTGATCTGATGGCAGTCCTAGTTGAAATCAATGCCAAGATTGACAACTTTCAAATCGAGTTTTATAAGTTGCAGCAAAATCGGGTCCAGATTCCCAAAGAACCCGAGGTCCACTTTCCTCGTGCTATGGGCCCACCTTTCCCCGAGCCTGACTCGATCCCAGAAGAATATTAAAATGCTCTGCGTGCCCCACCTGCCAATGAGTTGCCATCAAATCAACTCTCTATGCCAAACCTTTCCCAACAAGGGTTAACTTGCCAGTACCTGTTGATCCCAAGGAGGAAGAACTAAAAAAGGTCAAGAAAGACCTTAAACTATTGTATAAGAAATTTTATCAAATCAGGATATTCGAGAACTACATGGACCCATATGTCTCCCTATCCTAAATAAAGATTTCCAGAGAAGTTTAAGATGTCATCCATCAAGAAGTTCGAGGGCAGCGGTCCCCCAATTGTGCACGTTCACAGTTATCACCGAGCCATGACCCTTCTTGGAACCTCTGAAGAGATAATGGCCCAGATGTTTCAATAAAATTTAAAAGAAAGTGATCTCCATTGGTTCGTATCCCTCGAAGAATCTAGAATCCGTACTTGGGAGGATGTTACCCAAGAATTCATGTCCCCATACAAGTATAATGAGGAGCTAGAGGTTACATGCCGTGATCTAAAGCTTATTAAGAAGAATCTAAGGAAAACTGTCTGTAGCTTCATAGGGAGATGGAGAGAGAAAGCTGCTAGCATGACCAACCGACACTCCGAAGATGAACAAGTTAGTATCGTGAAAAAAATTTCTTGCCCCATATCCGAGTGACTATGGGAGGTTAGTACTATCCACACTTTCGAGCCCTCGGAGATGCAGGTATAGAAATTGAAGAAAGTGTTACCAAAATACAAGCCGAGCCAAAAAAGGTAATAAAATAATTCATTCTTAAAAAGTACAAGAAGCCTACAAATGCTATAGTTTTAACCATCAATAATATCTCCCAACTCGCTACCTCTTGGGCACCAAAATATCGCTCTAATCCCTTCAGAAAGGAATAAATCGAGCTTCATGCTCCCTTATCCAAAGTCTACTAAGCCTTGTTAATCCAAAACCTCATTAAACCCTTGGATCCTCATCCATTACCAAACGTTCTTACCAAGAACTTCAAGACCGATGCCCATCATGATTTCCACCAATCTGTCGGCCATAATATCGACAAGTGCTTCCATCTTCAGAATGTGATCCAAGGTTTAATTGACCGGGCAATCATCGCTCCACCAGCCAATCCTAAGCCCAACACCACTCATAACCCACTTCCAATCCACATAAATTATATCTGGAAAATGACCCAAAATTCGATCCATCCACCCAAATTGGGCCCAGTAAAGCACCCATTATACCAGTAATCTCACCCAAGCCGCTCAAAGTTTGCCATATTTTCTCCTAAACCCTACCATCTTCACCTACTAAGCTTTGTCACTCCTCACAAGGGCCTTCATTACCGTCTGCACTCAATCCAAAGGGAGAGATACAGAGTTACCGACTATTCTGAACTAACTCCTGGAATTCAGGCTGAAATGGCCCACCGTGATGACCATCGATTGTCAGAAATTCAATGGCTTGTTCATGAAAGATCATAAATGGTCTTGGGAATCAAATGAATGGGTGGTACAGATTGAAGAAGTTAGTTTATACGATATGGTACAGATCATGGCAGATATATTTTAACAGACTAGTGAGATTTACAACATTTTTGAATAACTCAATACTGTGAAGTTTCAAGGCCGGTTGGTCCCTTCACTGCTGCACCTCCCCATTGAGTAGAAAGATTTATACAAGTAAGCCATTGAGTTCGTGGAATGCATTAATTTTTCTTGGCAAGAAGACATCGTTTCCACCGGATGGGGGGACGAACTTAACAACTCTGATATTGAATCGAGTCAGGAAATTATCAGTCCAGTATTCAAAGTGCAGACACAGGTGCTAACCCTCTATATATTCCATTAAGGCGCTACATTGTCGGACCCGTCCACTCTGATCAAGGCCTCTGACGAGCATCTTCTCAATTGGAATACTATACCAGTTCCACCTGCTAAGATGCAACTCAACCTTATTGTTTACCCTATCTCTTCATCTATTGTTGTTCCTCCTTTTTCTGATAACAATGTAATCGAGACCTCTTTTGACGAGGTTCTTAAGGCTGTTTTTCCTAAAAGTGAAATAAAAGAGGATTGTGACCATCTTTTCGTACCTCACATTAATTGTATTGATTCTAATCGAACTCTTGGTGATGATGATTTTTCAAATGAATAATTCTTAACTGATCTTAATAAGGTTAATAACAAACAACATAGCCGCGTTCAAATTAATGAGGATGAAATTATTGTTATCAACCTTAGTTCTAGTAGCCAACAACGCGAGATTAGGATAGGGTCCACCCTTAATGAGCATGAGCATGCACAATTCAAAGAGCCACTGAAGGAATTTATGGAAGTCTTCACATGGTCCTACAACGACATACCCGACATCAATCCCAAAATGTCTCAGCACGAGATTCCAAATCTCCCGGGATGCAATTCGATCAAACAAAAGTTGTGAAATCTTCAAACTGAATGGTCACTCAAAATTAAGGAAGAGGTAATCAAGCAGTTGAATATAGGCTTCATCTGTGTGATCTAATATACCATATGGCTTGCCAACATTGTACCCGTACCAAAATCAGGAGGAAAAGTCAACATGTGCGTCGACTATCGGGATTTGAATAAAGCATCTCTGAAGGAAAATTATATATTGTCCAACATCGACATGATTGTGGACAACACGACCAATCACGCCCTCAAGTCATTCATCGATGGATTTGCCGGATATAATAAAATCAAGATGCACCCTGACCATCAGGATAAAACTTCATTCAACACACCCGGGGTAACCTTTTGTTACACGGTTATGCTATTCGGGCCAAGAATGCATGGGCTACATATTAATGGGCTTACACAACCATATTTCATGATTTGATATACAAGGAGGTAAAATTCTATGTAGACGACATGATTATTAAGTCTAAGATTTGGTAAGGTCATGTTCTCGCTCTTCGAAAGTTCTTCGAATGACTACAACATTACCAAATGCGGCTAAACCCACAAAAGTGCATTTTTGGCACCACAAAAGGAAAGATTTTGGGATTCGTGGTTATCAAAGCAGACTCTGCCAAGATGAAGGATATACTCGAAATGCCACCATCCCGAATGGAGAAGGAAGTCCAGGGATTCTTAGAAAAATTACAGTACATCAGCCGGTTCATTAGCCAATTGACTTCTATTTGCGAATCCATCTTCAAACTCCTCCAAAAGGATCCTAGCAAAGTATGGAATGAGGCATGTTAGGAAGCCTTCGATAGAATCAAGCAATATGTTACCCGACTTATGCCCCCGTAACCAGGTCTCCCTCTACTCTTGTACTTGAACATAATAGATACTAGAACAGGAGCAATGTTAGCCCAATACATTGAAGAATCCCACAACGAGAGGGCCATCTACTATGCTAGTAAAAAATTGGTTGGGTATAAAATCAACTACACTGCCTTGGAGAAAGTATGCATCGCCCTAGTCTGGGTCACTCAAAAGTTACGACACTACATTCTCTCTTTTCCCATCAGACTTGTATCCCAAATGGATCCTATCAAATACCTATTTGAGAAACCCACCTTGTCAAGCCAAATATCCTGATGGTTGATGTTACTAGCTGAGTTCGATATCGTGTATGCCACATAGAAATCCATGAAAGGAAGATCTATCTCCGACTACCTCTCTGACTACCCCATGGAAGAAGCCGATGTTTGGATCTCTGACTACCCCGTGATTTTGCAGAATTAGAAGACATTCCAAGATCAAACATAGGAATCTCCACATATAAATTAATTTCCAGATAATCATTTTTCTCATTTGACATGTTTGGGATGTCCTTAAGGGGAGGCATATCACCGCAAATATCTTCAATTTCCAAACTTTCTCCATATAAATAACCATGTGCTACTGCTGGAGATTTTTCCAAAGTTGAAATAGATGCTTGTAACGAGTCCTTAGGAGATCGCACCGTTTTCTCAAAGAATAATGAAGAATTTTTCTCCATAATATTAGGTACCGAACTCACAGGCCAGTTAGATTCCTTATATTTGATTTTACCTAAACTTGTAACCAAGTTATTAAAGCAACTTTTTTCTTTATGTACTCTAAGATCGGGACCTTCCTGAATTTTGGGGATATCATTCTTATTTTTAGAAGAATGATTTTTCTTTGGAATTTCGGCAACTTGAGAAGTTCTGTCACTGGACTTGAACCCATTTTCCCCCCAAAAAATGCACATGATTTGAAAGTACGGTTGCATAGGTGTACTCCTTATTATCTATTGGAATGTAGTCCTTTTCTATCATGGTAGATAAAGTACTTGCAGTAGCAACCAAACTATGATCCCTAACAAGTGTTACGTTTGGAGCTTCAATCTGATACAGAATAACATGATTCAAAGACTCATCTCCCAAAATACCATGTAAGGGAGAAATCATGACATGTTTTTGAGTATTTTTTTCACCACCTTAGCAGGTGCTTTGGAATCTTGATTTTGAAAATCGTGACATTCAAGAAATGAGTGACTAATATTTTTACAAAAATTACAGAAAGAAGGAAGAGACTCATAGTAATATCTCATGATGACTGGATGCAATATCCAATTATTAGCTAAATTATACCAAATTATTATTACTAAGCCACACAAGTAATAATTAATCCCATTTATTAATTTATTAATCATTTAATAAATAATAATTATAGTCCACGAAAATACAGAGTATTACATTCTTCCCCCAAATAAAGGAATTTCGTCCTTGTAATTCGCTAAAGCAAAATGTCAAAGTGTAACCTGCACAAATATTATAGGCCTACACATAATTAACCCGTACTCATATCCCACGAGGCAAAAGGAAAAATACTCACATATGCCTACCATAGTGTGTTATGACTGGAGCGCCCATACACTATATACCACATGTACACATGCATAAACATTGCATAAGTAACACACACACACACACACACACACACACACACAAATAACTGACATTCCTCTTAGGAATACCTCTGATGGAAAATGTTCTTTGATGGCACTGCCAATAAGAAGGGATATGGCATTGGCATACTCCTAATCGCCCCTGATGACTCTCACACACCCATTACCATTAAGTTGGATTTTCCCTACACCAATAATATGACCGAATACGAGGAATACACTATAGGCCTCAAAGTCATCCTCAAGAAAGGTATCAAATACCTAGATGTCGACGAGGATTCTTCCCTTATCCTTTGCAAAGTCCTTATAAGCTAGAAAGTCAAAGATGAAAAGCTCTTACCTTTTCAGGCCCACTAGAAGAGTTGGCCTCCCAGTTTCGAGATATCACCTTCCACTACTTACCCCACATAAAGAACAGCTTAGTCGATGCCCTTGCTACCCTGGCCTTCATGGCTAACATGCCTAAGGGGATAACGATGGCCCTTTTCCTAGTTCAAAAATAACTTATGCTAACCCACTACTACCACATTGATCTCATCACAGAGGAAGATTCCAATATGATCGGGTTTTGGTACCATGACATTTGGTGCCTCCTCAAACATGGTAGGTATCCCCAAGATGCAGATACAAAAAGATAGTGTGACCCTTCGTAAAATGGTTGCCCAATATATTATCCGCGATAAAGCACTATTCAAGAGAAAATTTGATGGAACCCATTTGCATTGCACTGCAGGGGCTGACATTGAAGAAATGATGAAGATCCAGAGGGGGGAATGCAGATCCCACATGAACGGCCATATGCTTGCTAAGAATATCATCCGTCAAGGGTACTATTGGACCACAATGGTTCAATATTGCATTGCCTATGTCCAAAAATGCCTCAAATACCAACAGTTTGCCAATCTCCAGTACTTACCTCTTTGAGAATTATACAACATGCCTTCTCCCTGACCGTTCTCCACCTGGGGCATTGGCATCATAAGGAAAGTCATACCCAAAGCTTCAAACGGTCATGAGTTCATCCTAGTTTCCATTGATTACTTCACTAAATGAGTTGAAGCCGAGTCATACACAATACTGAATGCCAAAAAGGTGTCTAAGTTTATTCAAAAGAACACCATCTGTCGATATAGGGTTCCCATGTGCTAGTATCAAATAATGGGTTACACTTCGAACCCGAGGTCACAGAACTAGTCGACAAGTACGGAATTCAAAGACACAAATCTTCTCCCTACTAACCCCAAACCAATGGTGTAGTCGAAGCCTCCAATAAAAATTAAAAGCCATCATCAGCAAAATGACTGAGAGCTATCGAGGTTGCGTCGATCGGATCCCTTATGCCCTCTGGCGATACCGCACTTCACTCAGGACATCTACTGAGGTTACCCCTTACTCTTTAGTATACAATATGGAAGCAGTTCTACCCGTTGAGCTAGAAATACCTTCCCTACGAGTTATGCTCGAGAGCAGAGTCAGTGAGGAAGAATGGCATTAGATTTGCTTTGATGAACTGTAATTCTAGGATGAAAAGAGGCTGAAGAATTTATACCACATACAAGGGTACCATCCTCGGATAGCGCGATCATTCAACTAAAGAATCAAGGACCGTTGTGTCCAGGAAGGAGACCATGCCCTTAATCAGATCATAGAGCCTGTTTGGGACCTATAGGAAAATTCAAACCAAATTGGAGTGGCCCCTATATATTAGAGAATATTATCCCAGGAGGCTCTTCAATGCTTACTAACCTTGATAGAGAGGAGATGGCACGTCTAGTCAACTTGGACCGTCTCAATAAGTTCTACCCTTAGTACAAAATCTCGACACATTACGACTCTTCTCATCTCCCTTCTATTCTAAAAAAAACTCTCTTCATTTATCTCTACCCAGAACTACGTGGGGCGTGATCCTCTAAAAACCTTTTTTTAGAAATGGAACTCATAAAACCCCAGGGGTACGTAGGCAGTTTATACACCTTACATAGGCACGGTCCCCTTTTTAACAAAATGCTATTCTTTTCTAATCTCCAAGAACGACAGTTCATTTTATCATTTACATGAACAAAAGGATTACGTATGCCTTATTGATTAATATAGATAAGTCAAATGTAAAAT
The DNA here is from genome assembly GCA_949130495.1 of Sambucus nigra. Classification (NCBI taxonomy): domain Eukaryota; kingdom Viridiplantae; phylum Streptophyta; class Magnoliopsida; order Dipsacales; family Adoxaceae; genus Sambucus; species Sambucus nigra. Next base: position 370,684,973 of record OX422219.1, read on the forward strand.
TAATCAAGGGGAAAAACAATATGATCAAAATCTTTTTTATATCAAGCAGGGGAGTTCATTACCATTACACGAAGTATCATCAAAGATAATTAAACCAACCACCTCTCTCCACTGACCAAACTATTTCTAAACAAGCCTAACCAAACTTTACAGAATTATTCCCAAAATCCCATCAACAAAAACATCCCAATCACCAAAAGCTTCACAAAAGTAACCTAAAAAGCTTCACATAAAAATAATTCCAGCTTCACAAAAGTCATATCCACAACTATCGAGATTTTCGCTGCCTGGGTAATGTTTCGAATACACTCCATGGAGCGATATGCCCTGACCAGCCTGGAAAAAACCACTACTCCCACTTCTATGGTGTCAAAAAGGACAAACCACCTATGGTCAGTCTCTTTAGAAATGATCTTCTCCACTACTCGCTTCCATATCCATTTTAGATATTCCCTGATCTCATGTCAGGCCCTACCTACAGATTAAGATGGATGGGTTGACGGTCGACGACTGTCCAATAGAGAACCTAACGTCACATGCATGGATTCAGTAAGGTCCTCCACCGAAAAGAAGTCTAATGGCCGAGGAGGCACTATTTGATCCCATCCAACTTGATGAAGAATCCACCAAGGGAAATAGAATGAAGTCTGCCGCAGACTAACTTACTGTGCATACCGGTACTCTCCCAGATCTAGGATAGGCTGCAGTTCTCCCCACCATGGCACTGACCAACAAAGTTACTAGGCTCTTTGCTCCACAAACCAGCTGGACCAGTTCTCTATAAATGAGCTAAAACTAATAAAGTACCGATCAAAGAAATTTGGCACACCTACCAAGGGATACTCAGGAGGAACCACTAGATGAAACCGCTCAGCTACCCACATGAACACCATCACTGGGCTCCCTCTTACAAAATTAGAGCTACCTTCCCTCCAAGCATCAAGACCATTCAGAGTCTCAGCCAGTATCATCATCGTAGGACTACAATGGTAAGATATCCACACTGTTATCGCAGCTAATAGGGGATCCACTATTTAGTCCCCCGCCACCAGCAAAAGCCTCGTAGTAAGGCCCACGGTAATAGATTCGGCAATGCCAACATCACCAAAACCTTTCATAATCAATACCCAACAACTGTTGGACATGTATGGGAGTGATAGTCACCTCCCCTAAGCCAATATGAAATTTATGGGTAGTGTCCAACCACCTCTCTCCCAAAGCACACAACATCGTAATAGAATGCGACATCTCATCCAAAGCAACAACTCCAGTAATATCGACATCATTACAGTCTGTTCAACACACTAGATTCATCATAATACAAGAAGGCGAAAAGTCCAACTTTATAACCAAGCATTCTATCCCCTCATCCGTTTAGCAACCAAGCCACCAAGGCCTTCCTCGATTCAAAAAATTCCAAAAAACTCATTTTTCCTAATTTTTCTCAAAATAAATCCCTTAAAAAAGGAAGCTCTTTTACAACAAAGCTTTCGAGGACATCTTATACTCAAACATGCCAAAAACACATTCAAAAATTTTCAAGAAAATACACTTTTCATACTCTTTCTCAAAGCAAAAACTTAGCATCAAATTAAAATGCATGCAGAATAAGCCAATAAATCAAGATAATCAAACAAAATATGTATCTCTTTGTTCCTTGTTGGAGTCTCTTTTCAGGTGCAATGGTCTTACACCAAGCATGCAACATGGCCAACACCGAGTTCCCCAGTCAAACGATGAATCTATAAGAAAATACCAAAGGGAAAGAACTAGAATTAGATGCCACATCATCTTCCCCGTAACTCTATCTCTCCTAGGTACCAAACGTACCTAAATACATGTGATTGCAACCTCCTTATCTTCATCCGCATGACTGCAACCCCCACAGAGACATCCCCTAGGGATAGAAGGTCCCCTACAATCCCTAATAGAGAATCAACATATACTCAAGAGACAAAAATGCCAGAAAAATCCAAAAATTACTCGAAAAATTCCTAAAAATTCCAAACAAATATCAGAACATTTCTTCACCAGGAAAACCTTTTTTGGGAACACTAAACCCCTTACAGACTCTCAAATTACCCAGAATGATTAATATTATGCTCTTATCCCCAGCATCCACAAACAAAACCAATAATGTGCACACATCCCAATGTCCACTGTAAATTCCCCAGTGGAATCTTAAATCTCAAGTCTTCCCTAGGGGAATCCAAACCTCAAATTAAATGATTCCCCAACATGATTGCAAATAATACCTTCCCAATTCCCAGCAGAATTTCCAAGCTGAACTTTCTCTTAATCTAACACCCAGCAGAATTTCAGGATGCGTCCGCAATCAAAATCCCTCATGGCTTCCCCAACAAAGTTATCCCCTATCAAAATAACGTAACCCCCTACCGAATGTATCAAAGGGTAAAACCTTCCATAATAGAGTCTCAAAACAACATACTCCTCAACAGAACAACTAGTGCATCTGCATCCCCAAAATAATTTAAAATTTTCCCAAGAAAATAAATCCTTGTGTCATAACTTTAGGTTCTTATAATTGACCTCGACCCACAGAATCGGTACCTATAAATTCAGGTCCTCAAAATTAACCTCGAACCACATAATCGGTCTCTATAATTTTTGGTCCTAAGAATTGACCTCGACACGTAGAATCGGTCCTTACAACTTTAGGTCCTCAGAATTGACCTCAAACTGTATAATTGTTCTCTACAACTTTAGATCCCCAGAATTGATCTCGACCCGCAGAATTGGTCCCTAGAACTTTGGATCTTCAAAATTGACCTCGACCCACATAATCGATGACCATAACTTTAGGTCCTCAAATTTGACCTCGACCTGCAAAATCGGTCCCTACAACTGTAGGTCCTCAGAATTTACTTCGACTCGCGTAATCGATCCCTACAACTTTAAGTCCTCATAATTGACCTTGACCTACATAATTAATCCTTATAACTTTAGCTCCTCAGAATTGACTTTGATCCGTAGAATCGATCTCTAAAACTTTAGTCCTCGAAATCGACCTGGACCCCCAAAATCGATATCTAAAACTTTAGGTACTTAGGATTAACCTTAACTCACAGAATTGGTCACCCCAACACAACCTTAGGTCCTCAGAATCGACCTCGGCTATCTAAATTGGTCATCCTTATCCCTTTGGTCCGTATAATTGACCTCTTTTCCAAACATCCATGTGGTGTACATTGGACGACCTTCACTTATTCCAAGATCATCGTTTGAGGGAATCTATAGACACCACATTTTAGAACCCTATAAGCATCTCCTTAAGTTCCTAGCACTTTCCCATAAACCCTAGGTTATACCCGAGTACTAATTTAGAGGTTACCGAGCACTCTTAGGACCAATTTTCCTACCGATCAACTCTCTAACCCGAGTGACAAGTCATTGGATCTCCAAATGGCTCTGAATCACCTTCCTATGGTCTACCCTGTGTGCAAATTGGCCTTACAGTTCAGACGAACGGTTCGTTTTACTATAAAAAATCAATCTGGAAGCCATTAGGAGCTCCCGAGCCCCATTTTATCCCCAATTAACTTCCTCTTCAGAGAGGAAGTTCAATGAATATTCAAAGGTACCTGAATCCCCTTGATAAAAGTCCACTCTATGTGCAAATTGGCCTTATGATTCAGACAAATGGACCATTTTCCGCTGGAAACTGATTTAGAGGCTACCGGGCGCTCCCATGCTCCGTTTGACTCCAGTCAACTCTTTAGCTAGAAATAAGTTGAATGAATCTATGAATGGATCTGAATACCATTCCTAATGGTCTACCCCGTGCACGAAAAAAAAATGATATGGAAAAATGACTAATTTTACTCCGAAGGGTCACCGGGTGCTTCCGGGCCCCGTTTGACCATGGTCAACTCTCTGAACTGAGAGAAGCTCCTTGGAACATCAAAGGGGCCTACATAACCTTTCCAAAAGTCCACCACATTCATGAATTGGCCTTATTATTCAGACGAATGATCCATTTTCTCTTGTTCAAAAGACCGTCAGGTGCTTCCGAGCCCTGTTTTACCACTGTCAATTCTGGAACCTGGGAGCGACCAAATGGATTCTTAAAGGACTCTGAATATACTTTGTAACAGTTCATCAAGTGTAGGATTCTAACTTATGGATTTCATTTTACAACCGTTTTTAAAAAAATTTACATGCGAGTGGCGAATGACAAACACATTTCCTAGCCTATCGGAAGTGTGTTTAGGGTTGCATGTCGATAGGCCTGTTAAGGACAATGCCAATCAGTAACCCCTTTACCCTATATAAAAGGAGCATGATTTAACTTTAAAAGGGACCTCAGAAAGATCCGTCTCAGTGATCTCAATAACATTCTCTCAAAGTCACCATGATTTCCATATTGAAACCTCTCCCCCACATTCCATTTCCATAGTTTCCTTATCCAATTTAGCGAATTCCCTTCCCTCTTCTCCTACAACCTTAATCCACTTACTAGACCAACCCTTTAAAAATCAAGATCAACCTTAAATCTTTCGAAGAAGGTCCAAAATTTTCACTCTCTCTTTAAATTCTCTTATTTTCTCATTAGTTATTTAATTCTTACATTAGCATTTCATCTTTGTTAGATCACACATATTAATATCCAACTTTTTTATTAGTAGCGTTGCACATACTATATTTTCTATAAAAAAACAAAAACAAGAAAAAAGGGTTTTCTTGTAAATTCCAGATTGAGATTTCTCACTTCATTTTCTCACACTAAAACATCTTTTTTCTACTCACACACACATATAATAAAGTCCCCAATTAGATTTATGGGATAAACCACACCTCTGTGTTGTATGTGAACTACGTAAGCTTTGATGCCTTTTTGGGCTACGTAGGCATCTCGGGTAAAATTTGATATTCGAGTACTCCTTTCCTATTTTTGTTCATATATTATTTCTATATATTATATTTGTGATTCATTCTTATTTTTTGTCCAAACTATACCATCGTCTTTCTATAAACGATTGGTGACCCAACAAACGCACACATTATATTCTTAATTGCTATTTTGGGAACACTTCTAAGGATGACCCCACTCTACCTTTATCCATGATGCGAGTCGAGTAATTACACTCTCCATTTATATATACATGCTCACACTTCACGAAGTTATTAAGGAGAATAATAACACATGCCCATGAGAGACCAAAAGGGTGGGATGGGAGCCTAACACCTTCTCATTCCGTAACTTAGCCCCGAATCCTTAAACTAATTGGTTTCGCAGCAGTATGTCTTTGATGATGTTATCTCAAGGCGACAATATTTCTTTTGCCTGTTTTGTGAAAAATAGGTTGAAGACTTTATCTTTATACGTCACCCCAATTGACGATGGCCGAAGTTCCCTAAGGAAGCGGACAAGACCCACGCGCATGCATGCTGAATGGGATGGGATGGCCACAAGGAGGAATCCTATTCAGAGTAAGAATTATCATATCACTACTCAGACGCGTCCACTGGTTCAACGGTTGTCCAAGGGTCTATTGAATACGCATATAGACTGAACTATATAAAAATTCTCCTACGTGAAATCCTACAAGGCAGAATTAGGATTTGCCTTTCGATATCTCTTTGATTTGGTCTCGTGTTAGCCCAAACCGTATATGATGACAGTTAATCAAGAATGCAGGCTCGATGCACTTCACGGTCTTCTATTGTATTCCTGATATGGACAGTAATGAGTAGAGTGTGGGATTTATCTCCGTGACCAACTACTCTTCTCACTTTTTCTCTCTGTTGTCTCTCTTTCTCACAAATCCAAATTTGGGTCTTTTGAGTATCAAAGAGTGACGGTTGGCTTAAGAAAAATGATCCCTAGGTGCACATATATAGGCTACAGTAGGGACCTTAAGGATAGATAAGGATATGGCTCCTAATGGGCCTGAGAAAACCTAATCCTTCCCGAATCCTAATCTCAGTCCCTTAATTATAATTAATACCACTAAATAATTATAATTGCAACTCCACTCCTTAACTTAAAATTAGATTTTGAGTTGATCATTATTACTTACTTAATTCTCCCCACGTTAAGGTCATAGATACCCATGAATAAAATAAATTGCTGATAATTTATTTGATTAACTTCTTTAAGTCCATGAGTGGTCCAACTTAACTTATTTGTAGTATCAGATTAACATAATCCACCTGCAAGGTTTGACACGTACAATACTTATAAGCATCTTAAGAGGATATCACCAATGTCTATACCGAGATGTGGATTCCATTCATAAAAGACTTACACCATACATAAATCACCATTACCCAATCTATCAAGATTATGTATTCAATAATGAATATCACTTGATAGGTCAAAGCAATAAATAACTAGTGCATGTGTCCATCAATCATATCCAGATCAAGAGACTTACATAAATCTAATAATCACGAGGTTTATATTGTCTTATAAAATCAATATAAAGACAATGACCTCAAGGTGCTCCCATTCAATACACATAAAGTGTACTAGCACAATAAGTTAAGACTATATAGTTTCCTGTAATCAAGATAAACCTACTAAAATATTGGGCTATAACCCTACCGATGGGTTGTCTAGTTCCATCTAAGACTGTGAAAGATAAAGCATATATTCTGCAACTGGTGATTTGATCCTCTGTGTGTAAGCCGTACTCTACACACTAGAACACCTACTGAGCATAATAAAAGACATCGATAATATATAAAATATTTCAAACATTATGTCCATACACGATTCTCATTAAAATAGGAAAAACTGATTTTATTTTAATAATAAATCCATAACTAAAATTATTACATAAAACATGGTTTTATTTTACTTTTGTAACAATCTCCCACTTAGACTCCAAGGCATGCTATAATGCATCTCATTCCCATTCCCTCTATGTGACTATCAAAAGGCTTGGATGGTAAGCTCTTGGTAAAAGGGTCTTCTAGGTTGTCTGATGCAATCTTCGTAACCATGACATCACCTCACTCCATAAATTCTCGAATGAGGTGATACTTGCGCTCGATATGTTTACCTCTCTTATGGCTCCTAGGTTCCTTTGAGTTAGCAACCACACCGCTATTATCATAATAAAGTGTAATAGTTAATTGAACTAAAGGTACCACTCTTAGATCCATTAGGAAGTTTCTAAGCCATACTGATTCCTTGGCGGCCTCAGAGGCTGCCACATATTCAGCTTCCATGGTGGAATAAGTAATGCAAGATTGCTTGATACTCCTCTAACTAATGGCTCCACCTCCTAAGGTAAACACATATCTAGAGGTAGACTTTCTAGAATCTTTATCAGGCTAAAAATCTAAGTCTGTGTACCCAATAGGTACTAAACTCTCTGCCTCGTAAACTAACATATAATCTCGTGTTGTTTTTAGGTACTTGAGTATATGCTTTACCACAGTCCAGTGTTCTTATCTAGGGTTAGACTGATATCTACTAACCATGCCAACAACAAAGCAGATATCAGGTCTAGTGCATATTATATAATACATAAGGCCCCCAATATTCGAAGCATAAGGGATGCCTTTCATCTTCTCTATCTCATCAATTGTCTTAGGACACTGATCCTTGGAAAGAGATATTCCATGTTTGAAAGAGAGGATCCCTTTCTTTGAATCTTTGTAATCGATATAAGTTTCTTGTGATAAACCCAACATCCCATTCTTGCGATCTTGCATAAGCTTGTTCCCAAGGATGTGACTAGCTTCTCCTAACTCTTTCATTTGGAATTACTGGACAACCACAATCAAACTGACGACAACACTCTAATATCATTTCCACTCAGAAGAATGTCATCTACATATAATACTAAAAACACCACTATATTTTTATTGTATTTCTTGTACACACAAGACTCATCTGGACATTGATTAAAACCAAAAGATTTGATTTCCTGATCAAAATAAATGTTCCAAGTTCTAGATGCTTGCTTAAGTCCATAAATGGAATTCGTAAGCTTACATAATTTATGCTCTTGGCCTTGGGCAATAAAATCGTTTGACTGCACCATATATATACACTCATTAATATTTCCATTAAGGAATGCAGTCTTAACATACATTTGCCAATTTCATAATCAAAATGAGCCGCAATGGATAAGAGAATTCGGTTGGACTTCTTTGTAGCTATCGATGAGAAAGTTTCCTCATAATTGTTGCCCTCTTTCTGAGTAAATCCTTTCACAACAAGTCGTGCCTTAAAGGTTTCGACCTTACCATCCACCCCTCTTTTCCTTCATAGACCCACTTACATCGTATGGGTTTTATCCCTTAGGGCGGATCTACAAGATTCCTTACCTAATTGGAATACATAGATTCCATCTCAGAATTCATAAGCTTAAGCCAAAATTCTGCATCTTTATTTTAGTTATCCCCATTGTAGTTACTGGGATCGACTTCGAGTTCATCAGGGGCCTTGTCATAAGACTCTCCTAAAAATATAAACCGTTAAATTTGGCGTACAGCCCTCCTACTACTATGAGGTAGTCCTTGTGTTGGTGTACTAGAGTCAATGCGTTGTGTTATTTCATCATGTATTGGTGGTATTAAAGAATCTTGTTGGTTCCCTTGCAATTCCTTAAAAATAACTTTACTTCTGGGTTTATAATCCATCATATAGCCATCTTCCAAAATTCGGGCATTGGTGCTAACAATGACCTTCTGATCCTTAAGACCATAGAATAAATAATCCTTAGTTCCATAGGATATCCTATAAAGAAACAAAATTTTAATCTTGATTCCAACTTATGAGGATCTCCATTCAGCACATGTGTTGGACTACCCCAGATTTGAATATGTTTCATACTAGGCTTGCGTCCAATTAATAATTCCTTGGGTGTAGTAGAGACTGCCTTTGAAGATACCAAGTCCACAAAATAAGTGGATGTTTCTACAGCATCTCCCCAAAAGTAATCTGGGAGATTAGTATACCTCAACATGGACCTAATCATATCCAAAAGAGTTTTGTTCCTCCTTTCCGCTACATCATTTTGATGAGGCATACCAGGTATAGACAATTTGGATGTGATCCCTTAATCTTCTAAATATTGCCTAAACTCCCCTAAGAGGTACTCTCCATAACGATCACATCATTATGTCTTCATACTTTTACCTTGATTCTTCTCCACTTCTGCCCTATAAACTTTAAATTTCTTAAAGGCTTCGTACTTATGGTGCATTAGGTAATCGTAACCATACCTTAAGTAATCATCTATAAAAGTCATAAAATACCCAAAGACCCCTCGTGCTCTGGTTGTCATCGATCCACATAGATCAGAATGAACCGATTCTAATAGTTCTTTGGCTCTATATCCCTTGTCCGAGAAAGGCCTCTTGGTCATTTTACCTTCTAAATAAGATTCACGAACTGGAAGTGCCTCCACTTCTAGTGAGCTCAATTTCCCACTTGCTACCGGTTTACGAATGCTATTTAGATTAATATGACTTAGGCATAAGTGCTAAAGATACGTTTGGTTGGCTAAGGAGGGTTCTTTTCTCTTTAAATTTGGTCCAATTGAATTGTGCAAAATATTAATTTGTTGTGTGCGAGAGATGGGATTAATAACATAAAGATTATTAACTAATGTACCAGAACAACTAAAAGATTTATTTTTCTTAATAACCACGAGTTTATTAAAAGAAACTGAATATCCATAAAAGGCTAAATAAGATTCTAAAATCAAATTCCTTCTCATGGAAGGTGCATAAAGACAATATTTTAAAAGTAAACTTCTATAATTATTAAAGCTTAAATGAACGTCTATTATAGAAACTATCGCTACTCTCGTAGCATCTCCCATAATAAGATAAATCTCTCCATCACTTAGCCGCCTGGTTTCCTGAAACCCTGTAAAGAATTGCATACATGATTAGTGGCTCCCGTATCTACACATAAGGTATCGGTAGTACGAACCTCAAAACATAATTTAACGACAAATAAATGTAATTTACTCGTGTTGTTCTATTTATTGCAGAAAACTATACAATTGTTCTTCCACTGTCCTGACTGCTTATAGTGGAAGCACTTGCCCTTGGGATTTTTCACACCTCCCTGAGGCCCACGAGCTACCTGAGGGACCATAGCTTATTTCTGATCCTTCTTCTTATTTTTATTCTTGCTTATAGGCTTAGAAGTAAAACCTTTCTCAGAAATAAAATCACTTACTGACTTGTTGATGAGACCCTCAACATCTTGTAGTTGTTTAAGTAGTTCTGCCAAAGAGTAAGAAAGTTTGTTCATATTGTAATTTAGGCGGAACTGCTTAAAGGACTCAGGAAGCAATTGGAGAACAATATCAACCTAGTTCCCATCGAATTTCGCTCTAAGGATTTCAAGCTCATTGAGAAAAGACATCATCATTATAATATGTTCTCTCACTGGGGTCCCTTCAGCCATGTTTATGTTCATGAGTTCTTTCATGGCAACTTTCCTTGCATTAGGATTTTGATCCCCAAACATATCTTTGAGGTTCAACATCATGTCATAGGCATGGTTCATCGACTAATGCCAATGTCGTAGAACATTTGACATAAATACCAAAATGTAACACCACACCTTCTCATTAGCCTTGATCCATTTCTGGTAATCCTGGGTTTCCTTTTCGCTCACCCCCCACCATGTTTATCAGGACAGATCTCATAGAGCACAAACTTGTACCTTTCAGCAGTCAATACAATATCCAAATTCCTTTTTCAGTAAATGTAATTAGGTCTAGTTAATTTATTTTTCTTGAGAATGACAACAAGTGGATTGAAAGAGCTTCCCATCTTAATAATGAGAATGAAATAATTAAATGAATTATTATACGACATAAAACCTTTTGAATTCTAAATTAAAATTTATTTTCCCTCTATCAATTTTAAAAGAATTTGTCGAGATCCCCATTACCATTTGAATATTATTCCTCTTTAGAGAACCTACGATCCAAAAAAATTAGGTAGACTCATTCTTTTTAATTTTATAATCTAAACAAAACCCATGTCAAATAAAATTAAATAGCCGACACTTTAGTCCCATAAAATCATATCATTCCTCTTTTGAGAACCTACGATTATTATATGTCTAAGTGTATACCATCAACTAATTTTAGATAATCTCATATCGCATATACTCCTTTAGAGGCTGCCTATGTGAACAATGAACCCAAAATTACCCTTAAGGAAATTTATACCAACTACCACAATCATTAGCATTCCTCATTGGAGGACTTATTTATTATCGAAAGTCCATAAATTGTTGATGGAGACCATGAAATTTTCTCTTTGAAAATTCCCTCTCCCACTTAGTAATTTAAAACCTTTGTGAGGATTATAAAAAACTATGTCCAATTTTTAATTAATTTGAAAAATCTAGCACAATTGATATATTTCCAAAAATATCGGTATATCCCTATTTTAATATATCAAGCAAATGTGTGATAACTAAAAAATTTCAAATACCCTTAGTCGTTATAATAAAAAAAGAATATTCAATTTTTTAATTCTTGAACCACACATATTAATGTCCACAATTCAAAATAATTATGAATTATTCACATTTAGAATCTACATGATTTAAGTCCGGTCGGTATTTCATGTTGTCCATAATTCTAATGGAACCGTTAACACATATTAACAACCCAACAATTAAAACATTAATAATAAAAACATAAGTCAACATAAATAAAAAATCTAGATAAATAAGGATTCCTGACTATTATGGTCAAGATAAAACTTTATCATAGATTGGGGTTCTCAATAGTCATCCTTGAACCGAAACACTTCATGTTGACATTACGCTGGGACGACATAAGTTTGGTTCCTCTCGAACGATCACCGATCTAGTTTCGCACTCCTCCATTGAAAATTACGATCAAAACGGTAACAATTTACAGATGTCCTATGCCTCCATGAAGGAGTTCACATTCTATATCAATATTACATTAATCCAACGATAAAATAAACACGAATAAATTATCGGGGGACTAGATCATAATTGGACAACATGGATGAATTTGCATCATAATAGGGGAACTAAATCGCTGCAAAACAAAAATTTTCATAGATCTAAATTCTACCCAACATCCATTCATATATGTGATTGCTTCAATTGGACAATATGGATGAATTCAGCCTATACATAGTATCAACAGGGATATAATACCAATTGTTATAGAGGAATATTAAGGGTCTATTGAATACACGTATAGATTGAACTACCAAAAAAATACACATACGTGAAGTCCTATAAGGAGAAATTAGGATTTACGTTTTAAGATCTCTTTGATTTGATCTAGGGTTAGCACAAACTGTATGTGATGATAGTTGATAACGAACGCATGCAAGATGCACCTCACGGTCTTCTACTGTATTCCTGATATGGACAATCACAAGAAGATTGTGGATTCTATCTCCATGACCTCTTACTCTTCTCATAAATCTGAATTTGGGTCTTTTGAATATCAAAGAGTGATGGATGGCTTAAGAAAAATGATCCTTAGGTGCATATATAACTTACAGTAGGGACCTTAAGGAGAGATAAGGATGTGTCTCCTAATGGGCCTGAGAAAATATAATCCTTTTTAGATCCTAATCTCAGTCCCTTAATTATAATTAATACCATTAAATAACTATAATTGCAACTCCACTCCTTAACTCAAAATTATATTTCGAGCTCCTCATTTTTATTTACTTAATTCTGCCCACATTTAGGTTACAGATACCCATTTATAAAATAAATCACTGATAATTTATTTGATTAACTTCTTTAAGTCCTTGATCGGTTCAACTTAATTTATTTTTTATATCGTATTGACATAATCTAGCTGCAGGGTTTGACATATACAAAACTTATAAGCATCTCAAGAGGCTATCATCATCCTCTATACCGAGATGCCACTTCCATCCATAAAATACTTTCACCATACATTAATCACCATTACCCAATCTATTGAGATTATTGACACAGTAATGAATCTCATCAGATATGTAACTAGTGCATGTTTTCGTCAATCATATTCGGATTAAGAGCCTTATGTAAACCTAATAATAATGAGGTTTACATTATCTTATAAATATAGTATAAAGACAATGACCTCAAGGTGGTCCCATTCAATACACATAAAGTGTACTAGCACAATAAGTTGAAACTATACAATTTTTCCTAATCATGATAGACCTACTAAAATATTGTGCTACAACCCTACTGATGGTGTGTCCAGTTCCATCTAACCCTATTAACGATAAAACTTATATTTTATAAGAACTGGTGACCTGATCCTCAGTGTGTAAGCTGTACTCTACACACCAGAACACCCACTGAGCAAGATAAAAGACATTGGCAATATATAAAATAATACAAACATTATGTCCATACATGATTCTCGTTATAGCAGGAAAAACTGATTTTATTTTAATAATAAATCCATAACTAAAACTATTACATAAAGCATCGTTTTAGTCTACTTCTCTAACATCCACCCTGCTAAAGTAAATGAGTTGATAATGAAGGTACACGAGGGTTTATGAGGGCCCCATTCCATGGGCAGATCGCTGGTGAAGCAAGTGGACACTTAAGGCTACTAGTGACCCACTATAAAAATAGACGATGCAAACTATGCGAGAATATGTGACAAGTACCATAATTATGACATAATCTACAAGAGTCCAGGAGCCTCACTAATGCCGATCACATCCCCTTATCCCTTTTCCATATGGGGAATTGACCTGGTGGTACCTCTTCCTAAGACGAGGGATGGATTCACATACATGTTGGTAGAAGTGGATTATTTTACCAAATGGGTGGAGACCGAGCCTCTGGAGGAGATGCCATATGAAGAGGTCTTTTATTCAACTTGGAAGAATATTATTTGTTGTTATGGGATTTTGTACACCTTCATCACTGATCATGGTACCCAGTTCGATAACAAAGAGTTCAAAGATTACTGTACACGTTCCAAGATCCAAAGCTATACTCGGAACCAAGTTACCCACAATGTAGCGAATAGACAAAGTTGACAAATAAAACTTTGCTAGACAGAATGAAGAAAAGGCAGGACAATGCCAAGGGGAAGTTGATCAACGAGCTACAGAGTGTTTTTGGGCATACAAAAAGATGACAAGAATGGAAACATGCGAGACCCTATTTATGTTGTGTTATACCCTTGTGGTAACAACCTATCTAGAGCTCAAATACGACCAATTAAGGACCTATAAGGGGGCCAACCTAGCCTAGAGAAGGAGGTCGACTCAGGTATTAACCTATTCGACCAACCACTAGACAATTATCACTCTCAGCGGGAATGTTTGCTCACACCATATGCACATGATCTTATATACACCCCAGAAGTTTCCCCACCAGTCACGTGGTGTATGAGAACATAGTTATTATGAATCCGTTATCCATGCCCCCTTTTATTAGAATCAATACGATATCCGAGGTAACGAGTTTGTTATTTTAGATAAGAACGTGTATGCAGGTGTAAGTGCCTGACCTATAAAGGCAGTCCACCTATCCATTAAAAAATTCTTTAAGAACTACCTATAAATAGGGAATCAATCCACCTGAAAAGGGAACTCTCTTTCTCATAGCCCCAATCATTGATCCATCATAAAAATCCTAATTGTAATATTGAATAGTTCAATAAAAGATGGGTAACACCATGGATGTAGGTTTCCTTTATAGGCCGAACCACATAAAATCTATTTTGTTCTCATGATCTCTCGTCCCCATTATCCATTATTGCTCATATTTGTTGTTGATTAATCTATTATTTGTTATCTCCATTTTTGGACATTAATAATTTGGTGCCCTTTGTGGGAACATGACTAGCCATTATGATTTTTACTTGAGTTTTTTCGATTAAAAACATCATCGAACCATTTGAGAATGGTGCACAACCCAAAAAGAAGCCGTATGGCTGAAATTCAAACACCGCCCACTCCCACTGGCGTGAGCGATCTGTACAATCTATTGATGAACCTGGCCAAGGGGCAAGAAGCGATGCAGGAGAGTGTTAGGCAATCGACACACACCCTTTGGGCTGGGCGGTGCAGGTAAACCCAAATGTCATTACTCCAGATCCAGGAGTGTCACAAAGTAGAGGAGAACTGAGAATATCGTAATTTCCTCTAGGACCTTAGAGAGATAAAAGGCAGGAGTATCACAGTCAATCCTTGGAAAACCCCAAAAGGTTGAGCTTTGGGTCTTATAGGAACTCCATCTCTTCCAGGAAAATAGGATCGCAGCGAGGTTGGTCCTATCGAACTAAGGCCACCTCCTCAATCCAATCCCCTAGCCATTTTGATGATTAATCTTATTCGGAGGAGTGCACCAATGTTTTAAAAAGGCGGAGTAGGGGATCAAGCACTTGATCTGTTGGGACCCTGTCGCAATCGTTGGCAGATTTCAGTGGCATCCCACCATCGCGACCAAGCGAGGAACGATTTAGGACAATCTATCACCAGAGGCTCTCACTGGTCATCTAGGTCATCGATTGAAGGCAATAAGACTTTTTAAGAAGAGAGCTGAAATGAAATTCGAGGACGAACTTTCGAGTCAGTTGGAGGAAAAACCAAGGAGGACAATCCACCATGAAAGGGATCCATTCAACGATGGAAGGATCATCTAAGGGAGATGGCCAAATTTAGAAATTCCTTGCAAAGAGATTACATGAAAGGGTCACTATTTGTTTTGTCCATTGTGGCGTACCCTACTCCAGCCAAAGTTAAACCACTAGTCATCACGTCGAAGTATGACAAAAAAATGGATCCATTCATACATGTTGAGTAGTACTAAGCCACTGTAGACATTTACTCAAGCGATGCAGAGCTTTCTTCGGCACAATTACTAGTTGGCTCAAATTTTGTACAACAACATGCCACGGGGCCAAATAGCCAATTTCTAGTGGTTGGACGACCTTTTTGTTAGTAAGTTTTTAAGAAAAGATTTAATGCTAAAAACTTATTTGTTAATAACAAAATGTTATAAATTGTGTAAACTCCGAATAAAATTTTTGGGCAAAACTCTTTTCGAAAAAAAACACAAGATGTGTTGTAAAATTTTTCTGAATGAATGGTCTAGATTTGATAGTTGATTACCTTCGTTTTTAAAGATTAAGAAACATATACTAAATCTACCATGCAGTACCAATCACAATGACAATCAAGAACATACAAAGGAATATACACATGAATTTTTAACGTGATAAAGGCCTTAATCAAGGGAAACATCCACGGTACCTGATAATACGCAAATATTGTGTATTTCATCCGTCGAACCTATGCATTTAAGCCCCCTCGGGTGCCTTAATCTCTATATTTATTCCCGTTAACCAGAAAACCTCGGTTTATATTGTTAACATGCTATATGAGATATAATTGGGCTTTTGTAGGTATTTAGGTACTAAGTATGGAGTTCGGACGCACTGATCAAGTTTCGTATGCAATTGCACGTTCAAGGGCAATTCAGTCAATTCACAGTTTGGAAACCTGGCCCAACATCTCACGGAAGTTGTATCCCTCTTGGCAAGCTTCGCGTGGCTGCGAACGGTGCGCGATTCGAATCCCTAACGAAGAAGTTACGGCACTTTTGGCGGAAGAGAAAAGCATTGAAACCAAAAGAGGGGAGAAGAGAAGAAAAAAAGAATACAGTAGGCTGCCCTACTTGATTGATCGATCGATCAAAAGGATTGATCGATTGATCCTTCAGATTTTTACCTCGATTTCAGCCATCGATCGATCGACCAAAGGGGTCGATCGATCGATCCCCTGTTTTCTGCAGATATTTTCCTTTTCTTTTCTTTCTTCTTTTCTTTTATTCCAACTTACTATATAACCCAATTTTGTTGTAATATCAGAGGTACTTAGTTTTAGAAGACATTTTAGGCTAGGGTTTGGTTTTGAGAGCTCATCTTCTTTTTTTCTTGGGGTGACATCCATTTGGTTTTGTAAGATTGAACTATTCACTATCATCTCCATTAATATAGTTTTGTTCTTCATTTTCCTTGCTTTGTAAATTAGTTTCCATGCTTTGTAGTTAGTTTAATTGCTTTATTTCTTGCTTTCCTAGTTTAATTGGTTGAATATAGTTTAATTCATATATTGCCCCTAGATAAATAGGGTCGGGATTTCGTTCTCCATTTTCGAGCCCCGAGCTCCGAAAATTAGGTTTTGTACAAAATTTTGTTTAATTGAACCCGCGCGAATTAAAGTCGGATTATTATGCGTTTAACTTTCTTTGTCATGCAACGTTAGTGTTTATAGCGATAATCCGAATTTAATCTGCTTGTGACCAATTTTCGATTAAATGTTTATTCTCGCAACATTGGCTTAAATTCCTTATTGTGTGAAGTTTATGATTAACCGTTAATGCTCAATTAAATATCTTTCAAGCCGGTATCTTGATTAGTAGTTGTTTCAAGCCGTATGGTTGGATGATATCCTGATCCTCGCGTTTACTTTATTTAGACTTAACTTCCCTCTTTTCTTTTATTTACTAGCATACATCACCCTTTTACACTTTTATTCCTGAATTAATAATTTATTACAATCTATCGAACACTCCCTATGGATTCGATACCCTACTTACCGCTATACTTGTATCGCAAGTGTAGTCGTAACTTAGGTTTCTTCTGTATTAAGGTGGTGAAACTAAAACAATGATCATGCCCCCTACACAAGCACGCTTTTTGCCCTTAATCATTTCCCTCTACGGCATAAAAAAAATTCACTAAAATAAAGAATCAAGTTACAACACTTAAGCAAACACAAAAGGATCCTAAATCTAAGTTTAGAGTTATACCTACATGAGCTACTCCACTCTAAAAGTTTCTGAATAGAACTGATCTCTTCTTTGTTGCTCCTTTGCCTTTTCCTTGACCTCATTCTCTTTTAATTCTGACTCCAGCAACTCTTTCAACTTTTAAGTCTCAAACAAACCACTGTGTTTAAGTGTTCGTGCGAGAAGTGTTTGTGAGGTGATCTATATGAAGATTTATGCAACTCATCCTATCAAAGAATTTATACAAACAGTTTCCTACGAATCAATAATTTCTATATGACATGTGAGAATTGATTCAAATGATTTTGTAAAAGAAACTTCTTAATCAAGATCAGATCTAGAAGAATAACCTTGCTTTCAAAAATATCCAAGGTCCTATGTGTCTCTTTTTTATTTTTGTAGACGTATATTTCACAAAATGTGAAATATAAACCAAGAGACACAAACTCTCTTAAGGATCTGATTTTTCCTTGAAAACCTAGAAGTTTATTTTGCAAAATTTTTGGAATCAAATGGATCTGAAGATAGAGATCGAAAAAGAGAAATGAAAAATAAGAGTGTGATGTTCTCTTTAGAAAATCTCAAGTTTCAAAATGTGAAACTTGCTATTTTCTCAGAGAGGTGTTCTGAGAGAGACTTAAAACAAAAGAGGTCTTCTTTCAGACAGCCATCCTACCACCAAACTCACAGAAACCCTATATTGGATCTAACTCTCATTATTTTGGTTTCTGGTAAATGATGTTTGAAGGTTAATGCGGTATGGGTCGAAGGGATTCTCTCAGAAGTGTTTGAGATCGATGATGGGTTAATCTTCTTCAATTTTTCTCTCTTATTTTTTCCCTTCTCCCTCTTCTCTCTTTTATTTTCCCTCTTGGATAAATTGATCAAAAGTCTCCAAATGTTGATCCTCAGTCCTGTTTTATACTTGGTGAAGAAGGATCTCGAACATCGTTTGCAATCAAGGGTTGAGATTTGGTCTACACAGGTTTACTTAAGATCTAATGGATTATAAACAAGCGATGAAAAGGAGAAATATCATTGGTTGAAAGGTAACCACCGGGATCATAACAATACGCATGCAGGCCATTGATAAAACTCATCCAAGGGTTGAGATTGGTGATTGAGTTTGAGTCTGTGAAAAAACACAAATCTAACGCTCTAAATACCGACACGTGTAATGTACAGATTGAGATAAAATGCGTGTTTTGAAAATAAATACAAACACACCCTCAAGTCTCTAGAGCTTTAACATTCTACCCAAGCCAACTTTGAAGCAGTTACAACACTTTCTGAAATTCAATTTATATCCCCAACAGTATTTAAAACCAAGATTTAATTAATTCAAAATTATTTGAAAATTATATAAAATGTTTTAAAAATGTTATAAATGAATTAAATTGATTTTCAAAAAGGCTTAAAGTGTTTTAAAAACCACCAATGAAAATAGGAATAAAATATTATGCAGTGAGAGTGTCCTATGGTGGTTTAAGGATAGAATTTACTTCCCTACATTGTTCTTGAGCATCTCTTGGACTGTTTTGCTTCTTCTTCTTGAACCTTTCGGATATGTGGCAACTCATTAAAAACTAATCAACTTTGTCTCAAAATCCAAACTAGTTGGAACTTATATATAATATAGACTCAAGTAAGTCAATTATATAGTGTGTTCTCAATCTCCCCCTTTGGATATTGGAGGCAAAATTCCCTTGAGTATTCTGAACTCGTTGGTGAAAAATAAAAAATCCTAATTGTCCTATACAAAAGTTTCTAACAACCCATTCCCATCCTAGAACTGAAAATAAGGTAAAAAATACCTCACTAAACTAAATACAGACCAATACCCTACAAAAATGTAAGAAGCCAACGGCTCTAAAATTACTGTAACAAAGTAAACACTGAATGTCATATTAGTTGAGTTAGAACCAGTAATAGATAGGTAAGCGCCAATAAATACTCAAGATCTTCTCCCCAATTTTTCTCAAATCTACAAGGGGTATAAAATAGAAAAATAGAGCCAGTCACTGTATATAGGTGTGCATAAACAGAGTCTATCATAGTACATATCATAAGCATAGCAGAATTAGGTTATGATACTACCGACATGTGATGAAAATTAAGTGAGAGTTATCATGCCAATAGCTGTTCGTAAATACTCAAATCGGATGTTGTCTAATGGTTTGGTAAAGAGATATGCGAGCTGTTTTTGAGTGTTTAGATATTGAATGATGAGATCTTTGGATTCAATAAGGTCACGTATTAAATGATGTCTAATCTTAATTTGCTTAGTGAGGTTGTGCATTATAGGATTTTTGAAAATATTAATAGCACTCTGGTTATCACAAAACATGGTTAACTGATTTTCGGTGATACCATAATCAACTACCAGCTGCTATATATTCGGATTCAGCGCTAGATAAGGAAATACAATTTCGTTTCTTACACGACCAACCTACAAGATTATTTTCTACGTAGTAGCAAGCACCAGAAGTGCTTTTACTATCATCAGAGAAACCGGCCTAATCGACATCGGTGTACCCTACAATAAAATGCATGTTTTGAAAATAAATACAAACACACCCTAAAGTCTCTAGCGCTTTAACATTCTACCCAATACAACTTTGAAGAAGTTAAAACACTTTCTGAAATTCAATTTATATCCCTAACACTTTTTAAAACCAAGATTTAATTAATTCAAAATTATTTGAAAATTATATAAAATGTTTTAAAAATGTTTCCAATGAATTAAATTGATTTTAAAAAAGGCTTAAAGTGTTTTAAAAATCACTAATGCAAATAGGAATAAAACATTATGCAGTGAGAATGGCCTACAGTGGTTTAAGGATAAAATTAACTTCCCTATGTTGTTCTTGAGGATCTCTTAGACTAGTTTGCTTCTTCTTCTTGAACCTTTGGGATATGGAGCAACTCATTAAAAGCTAACCTACTTTGTCTCAATATCCAAACTAATTAAAACTTCTATATAATATAGACTCAAGTAAGTCAATTATATAGTGTGTTCTCAACTTTTGCTTTGGTGCCAAGCCTAAAAAGAGAGTGTCCATTTGCATGGTGTTCATCATAAGGTCGACGAAAGTACTCGTGACTATATCACCCATTTTAACACTGAGAAAATAGAGGTAGTCGTTTATAATGATCAGACTGCCATAACCGCCCTGATAAGAGGATTAAGGCTTGGAAAATTACTGTAGGCCTTAGTAAAGGAGCCTCCGAGCACAATGATGGAATTGTTTGCAAAGGAAGGAAAAATCATGAATGCGGAGGAAAAAATGGCTGCCAAAGAGTCCGACCACCCCAAATCTCCAATCGATAAGACTAGTGACAAGAGAGACCATAAAGATCAAAGGGTGAAGAAAACTAAAAACATGATGAGAACACACCACTCATGGTCGGTGTCCACCACATCCTAGAGGAGATTCGAGGAAGCAAGAATCTCAAATGGCCAAGAAAGCTGAGGGCGCCCGCAAATAGACAAAAGTAAGTATTGCGAATTTTATAAGGACCATGACCACATCATAAATAGTTGTATTGCCTTAAAGAATGAAATTGAGGGCCTGACCAGAAGGGGGAAACTATCCACGTAAGTGGATAAGGATGGCCGACCAGATCTGATAAGCGCAAGGCCAAAAGGAAATCAGCATCGCCATGACGCACCAGATAATAAGAAGAGGGTAAGAGATGATGATGATTCAAACGATGATCCAGATCTCCCAAATAAACTTAAAGATCCTATGCACAACATTGGCATGATACCCTTGGGTGTAATTTCATAACAATAAGAGATGCTAGTGGGGGAGGGGATCCAACAGAAAGGAAGGCCTATCTGAATGAGGCCAAAGCTTGTACCCACATGAGACAGATGAATTTGATAGCCGACATGGACACGAGATCATGTAAGGTGAATAAGGAAAAAATGATCATTGGATTCTCCAAGGATGACATGTCTAGGGTGCTGTATCCACACGATGATCCGTTGGTCATCACCATGATGATCCACGAAAGCAGAGTCACTAGGATACTAGTGAATAATGGAAGTTCTATGGATGTCATGTTCTATAGTTATTTCTGAAGGTTGAAGCTTCGAGATAACAAATTGACGCCCTACCTTAGCCCTCTAATTATCTTCTCAGGGGAAAAGGTTTATCCGCTAGAGGTAGTGGAGCTGGAAGTTATAGTCGGCACTGGGTTGACCTGCCGAATTGAAAATGATCGCTTATTTGTTTTGGATAAATATGGTTCATCTATTTATAATATGATACTATGAAGGATCGATCTGAAGAAGTTCGAAGTTGTTTCATCAACAGTACACCAATTCTTAAAGTTTCCAATCCATTACGGAGTAGGGGTTCTCAAGGGTAATCAGGTGGAGGAGTATGAATGCTATTTTACCTCGACTGACCAAGAAGAGAAGAAGAAGCTAATGACTACCTACCAGATTGAGACTATTAATCCGCAAGATGAGACTAGGCTTGTCAAGGGCCAAGCAGTTAAAGAGATTGAGACAGTCCCACTTGAAGTCGAGCACCCTAAAAGGACAATCCAAATAGGGTCGTCTCTAGACCCTAATTTGAAATAGGAACTCATAAGATTCGTACGATAATGTAAGACTGTGTTTACATGGTGCCATGAGGATATGACTGGCATAATTAACGACTTCATTTGTTATGAGTTGAGTGTGATGGAAGGATCTAAATCGATAAAATAGAAGAGAAGGGTTTTTGAATGCGAGAAGAACCTAGCCATCCAGGAGGAGGGCCTCACGCACCAGATAACTAACTTCATTAACGACGTCAAGTTTCCATAATGTCTATAGAATATGGTGATGGTGCAAAAAAAGAATGAAAAATGGAGAATGTTGTGGACTTCACGGACCTGAACAAAGCGTGCCTAAAGGATCATTATATGCTGCCTCGGATTGACTAGACAGTGGACGCGACTGATGACCATAGGCTTCTTAATTTAGTGGATGCCTACTCCGATTATAACCAGATCAAGATAAAACCCTCCGATAGAGAGAATATGTCATTCATCACCAGCATAGGTACTTATTGTTATAATGTATTACCTTTTAGTCTTAAAAATGCAAGAGCCATTTACCAACGCTTGGTGAACAAAGTTTTTACAAATTGGGGTCAATTTGGAAGTGTACGTTGATGACATGCTCCCCAAGAGTAGGATAATTCTCGATCACATTAAGGATTTAGGGCAGACCTTTAACCAGCTAGAAGAGCATCAGATGAAGATCAATCCCACAAAGTGTGTTTTTGGAGTAAGAGAAGGCATGTTCCTGGATTTCATTATTAACCAGTGCGGTATCGAAGCTAACCCAAACAAGATACAGGAACTGATCAATATGCAATCCACCACCAAAAAGAAGGACCTACAAAAATTAACAGGATGCGTGGCAACGCTCAATATGTTTATTTCCAGAGCAATGGATAAATGCCTACCCTTCTTTAAAGTATTGAGAAAATCATTCAAATGGAACGAAGAATGTGAAAACTCCTTCCTAGAGATGAAGCGCTGTCTGGGCTCAACCCCACTCTTATTCGGACTTGGGGCTGGAGGAAAACTTTATTTATACTTAGTTGTATCTGAGATGACAGTCAGTTTAGCACTGGTGAGGTAGGAAAATAAATCTTAGAAACCGATTTTGTATACCATCAAGGAATATCAGGGAGTTAAAATTCGGTATCCTTGAATAGAGAAGTTGGCCATGGTACGCAGGGAAACTTCAAGGATGATGAAGCTATACTTTTAAGCCCACACCATTGTGGTGTACACTGACCTTCCCTTGAGATAAGTGCTTCACAAACTAGAAAAATCTGGTCGACTCATGGCTTGGGCAGTGGGGTTAGGCTAATATTACATACAATGCCAGGATGGCCATCAAGGGGCAGGTATTAGCAGAATTCATCGCTGAATTTATTTACAAAGAGATGCCAGTGGAGAAAACTCCCCCGGGAGAAAGCTATGCAAAAAAAGTAGACTTCTACGGAAGAGAACTTAGTCCCAATCGAAGCAGAGCAAAATCCTATTGGAGAGAGATCCTCATTAGAATAAGAAAAATGTCAATATGATGAATCACAAAAGAAGCTATTCAGGTTCAGTAACCTTGAGGAGGCAAAATTTAACCAAGATAGTGTCATTTAAAAACTGTTTGTCAATGGGTCCTCCTTCTCGGTGGGAAGTGGTGCGGGCATTATCATCCCCACATCAGATGAGATAGATGTCGAGTATGCCTTTCATTTCCAATTCCAAGCCTCCAAACATGAATTGGAGTGCAAAGACTTAATTTCTGGGTTTGGTCTGGCCTTATCCCTAGGGGTCGACCACATTATGGCACACAACGACTCCTAACTAGTCGTCAACCAGCTACTGGGAATCTACAAGGCAAGAGAGGAATATATGGATAAGTACTTGGCCATTGTAAAATAATAGATGTAATGATTTGCATAAGTTAAAATTGTGAGAATTCCCAAGTCAGAGAATATCCGTGCAGATGCCCTGGCCAGATTGGCCTCGGCCACTAGGAACGCTCTTAGAATAATGATACCAGTTGAGATACTGACCCACAGGAGAATCGAAGGAGCATTCCTGAAACGAATGGAAGTGAACTTGGGACCATCATGGATGGACCCCATACAAGTATACATTAAGACTGGTGAACTCCCCTCTGATATGAAGGAATCTAGGAAGCTAGGCTACATGATGGTCTTTTTTAGTGGATAATGGTAGTTCTATATTTGGAACTAAAGCCGTAATGCCCACAAAAATCGATCTATCCTGCCACCAGGTATTGAATTTCAACTCACCAAGGAGCGACTTGATGAGAAGACTACATCTGGATTTAGTAGATTAGGTTAGGGAGCATGGAACACTTCGGGTAGTAGATTATTAATAGAGGAATGCTCAGTTTTACAATAAAAGAGTAAAACTAAGAACTTTAAAGGAAGGAGACTACGCGCTTAAAAAGTTTATCCAAAAAGGGAACAAGTTGGAACTAAATTAGCATAAACCATATAGAATATCTACTGTCGTGCGATCTGTGACTTATCGGATTGAAATTTTGGATGGTGAACAGTTTAAGAATCCATAGAATTCTGGGCATCCGAGGAAATACTACTAGTAGTACCAACAACACAGGCCAGACTGAGATCAAATATGTAAATAATTTTCATTCCTTTCATAATTCAACTCAGTAATGAATGGGAATCAAAATTTCCACCTCTACACACGTTGTTATTTCAAGTTTTTCTGCATTCTTCAATGTCTATTTTGACAGTGTTTGAGATGTGCAAGAAGACCAGGCTGAAGACATCCCAGAACCAAACATATCAAAATGCATGATCAAAACCACACTTCATGTATGACCTCGTCTTTTACATGTCATAATTAAGAAGTTCCAACTGAATCTGGGAATTCTAGTGCAGTCTTATAAATGACATAATCCAACCATAACTGATTAACACATGTATATATCCTAGTACATTTGATCGACTCTGATAACTAATGCTAACACATGGACATGATGACAATATTTGTTCATATGACCAGTAAATTGGCACAAACATTGGTATATCCTAAGTCAATACATCTCAGGTTTATCTAAAACTGGTAGCTAGTAAGGCAGATCAGGTCGACAAGATCCGACCACACGATGGTAAGACTAAATTACTAAGATGTCTATCTCAACACTAAACAACTAGTAAGGTGACATGGCAGGTAGAAAAGAACATACCATGAGTCTATAAGACTAAAAGTAACTGGGATATCAATAAGATTCAACCATATTTACTTCTCAAAAATATTTCGTGCAAACACTTAACTACAAGTGGTGGCTAAAAATTTCGCCGAGCAAAATAATTGGCAAGAAATAAAATTCAAAACACATGCATAGATGAAGATACTAAATTGAATCACGTTTGATCTTCAAGTTAAACAATCACAAATGTAAATGTTCATTACAAATTACTGAAGGAGAATAAAAAAGCTTCACAAAGATATAAAGTTAGAAGTTCCTAAGTTTTAAGAGGGTGACTTGAATTGGCCTTGGCCATTAGAACGTCCTCAGGAGCAACAAGGAGGACATTCGGGGTAGTGGTCTGGTTAACTACGGCCTTATACTGATCATCTGTAACTTCATCATCCCCAATGTCCACTGTAATTGCCTCTAGATCGGTATTCATGGCCTTTATCTCATCATCATCCCCTTCCCATGCCTGGACGACCTTAGTAATGTTAAGGAAATGATTGATGACCCTTTTCTTTAACTCATTATAGCCTTCCATGAAGATAGTCACCAAGTCGATTTTGTGCTCGGTTGAAGTTTTGTACTTCCTGACACCTTCCTCTTAAGTATGGGCAAGAAAAATATTGTCCTTCTCAAGGGCTTTAGTGGCTAAGTTTAGGGAATCATTGGATTTTTATAGCTCCTCTATCAAGCGCCTCATTAGAACTCTTGAGCTTCACTATAATGGTCTAGTCCTGCTCTTTTAACTTTATATTCTCCTCCCCATCTCGACTAAAAGTCTCAACATTCGCCATGTGTTGATCGTACTTCTCCAAAAGCTCAGCACATACCTTGTCATAGTCAGCCTTGGTAGTTTTCAACTCCTCTAACAGGGTCTTTTAATGATCAAAGAGCTTGGTATTAGCCTTTTTTGTCTAGTAATAGTCATTTTAGTACGAGGCAACCTGCTCTATCAAAACGGTGGCACCCATCGCACCCTGAAAGTAGAGAGATAGATCGGCACAGTAAAAATATACTTTAGCAAAGTTAATGACAACTTTAGTTGAGAAATTACCATAAGCATTCGGTATTGCACCATATTCCAATGCTCATCATTATTAAAACCCCTAAGATGCATGAAATGAGGGGCATAATTGTGGTAGCCGATCAGATCTGTAGCATTGTCTTTGTGATAGAATATAAATTCCTTGTCATTCCTCAGCCTCTACAAAGTGATCGGTTGTTCGATACTAAAAGTTAAGGGGTCCACTTCACCATAAGGACATGACAACCCCACACTCCGGACTAGATGTCGAGCAGGTGCTCCAAGGATTTGAACCCTTTCATGACCTTGTCTTTTAGCATTTTGGGTTAGGTTGTGGTGGGTTCCATCCATGGGCCTCTTATTACAGGCTGGTGGCCCATCATAAGAAATAACCGCCGTCCCCTTGCCATTGGCCTTGGTGCAAGTAACAGCAACAGTGGCGGCATCGACATCGGCCTACCTCTTTACAACATAGTTAGCATTCTTTTGACCTGAGCGTTGGCCCTATTCTTAGTATCTTCCTTATTTTTAACTCTAGACCTGACATCGACCCTATTCTTCTTGGTCTCATAGATGGCCATCCCTCCCCAGTTCTCTTTCCATCTCCTTCTCTATCTCGTGAGTTGGCACTCGCGCGCGCGATGGAGAAAAAGAGAGGTATCGCGCCCTTTCTAAAGATGCTTTGGCCTTCATAGATGTGGGGTGATATAAATAGACAGAGTCGCCAACCTATTTTTCACAAAACAAAAAAAGAACATATTGTCGCCTCGAGAGAACATCTTCAAAGACAAACTGATACTTGCGAAACAAATTACATTAGATATTCGGGGGCTAAGTTATGGAATAGGAATGTATTAGGCACCCATCCCGCCCTTTAGGTCTTTTATGGGCTTATGTTATTATTTTCCTTAATTTCTCCATGAAGTGTGTGTGCGTGTATATATAAGTGGAGATCGAAATCGCTCAACTCGCATCATGAAAAAGACGAAGTGAGGTTATCTGTAGGAATGTTCCCAAAATAATAATTAAAAGTATGGTATATGTGCTTATCAAGATGTTGATCATTATCGTGAAACGATAATATGTGTTAGGTAAGACGCAAGTACGAATCACAAGTATGATATATATATGAATAATATGTGGATAAAACAAGACAAAAAGGAAAATAGAAAAACATGACTCGAGTCTTGGGTTTTAGCCCGAGACACTTATGGAGCCTATAAAGGCATCAAATTCCCCATAGTTTTCATGCGACCTCTAAATTCAAATGGGGATTTTATTATATGTGTATGTAAGAAAAACGTGTTTTTAGTTTTAAGAAAATATGGTGAAAAATCTCGTTAGAATTTATAGGTGTAACCCTCTTTTTAATGTTTAGGACTTTTTTATTGAAAGATATATTATGTGCAATATTAATAATAAATGATTGAATATTAATATGTGTATGATCTAAAGTAAAAGCTAAATTAAGAACTTATATAACTAATGCAAAAATAAAGAAATTTAAAGAGAGTAAAGAATGTTTGGACCTTATTTAAAGACTTAGTGATTGATCTTGATTAATGATGAGCTTACATGCAAGTGAGAGAAGAATGTAGGGGGATTTACCTAAATTGGGTGTGAAAGTGAAGGAAATGAAAGTTGGATAAAGGTTTCAAATAAGGAAACCTCGCTGACTTAAGAAGAATGTTGCTGAGATCACTAAAGTTGATATTTTTGAGGTGCCTTTCAGAGTGAGATCATGATCTCCTTATATAGGGTGAAGGGACCGCCGATCGGCATTGTCATTGCCTTTCCTGTCGAAAGGTAACCCTAGACACACTACCGATAGGAAGGGAAATGGACCTGCCAATTGGCAGTCTCGTGCAGATTTTTTGGAAAAATGGTCGTAAAATGCAATTCCTAAGTCCAAATTGCAATGGGGAATAATGTTGGAAAGGTTATTCAGAGACCTTTAAGAATCGTCGGTGCCGCTCCCGGGTTCGGGAGTTGACTTTGGGTCAAACGGTGTTCGGATGCGCCCGTCAGTCATTTGGACAGGATATCGTCGAACGATGATGGATCATTCATCAAAATCGGATGTCTTTATCATGCATATGGTAGACCATTAGAAAGGTTATATGAGGGACTTAGATTTCTAAAGAGCTTTGCTCGGTTTGATGAGTTGACTTTGGTCAAAAGGGTCCCGAAAGCTCCCGGTGTCCCTTCGTAGTAAAATCAGACCTTCGTCCGTGCCATAAGGCTGATTCACACATGGAGAAGACTGTTGGAAAGGTTATTTTGTGACCATTAAATATTCATTTATTATCATTCGACTTAAATAGTTGATTTTGGTCAAACAGAGCCCGAGATTTCCCGGTGACCTCTGAATCAATTTTTGGAGGAAAAAGAATCATTTGTCCAAACCGTAATGCCATTTACGCATGAGTAAGATCATTGGAAAGGGGTTTTAGTGCCTTTCAAAGATTCATTGATATTTCATTTTGACGATTAAGTTGATTGGGGTCACAAGGGGTCCCGGGAGCGCCCGATGGCCTTCAAATCGGTTTTTAGTAGTAAAATAATCCTTTCATTTGAATCGTTATATTGATTTACACGTGGGGCAAGCCATTGGAAAGGGTATTCAGAGCCCAGTGAAGATTCATTGAGATTTTACTCTGACAATGAAGTTGATCGGAGTCAAATGGGGCCCAGGAGCGCCCAATGGCCTCTAGATCGGTACTCAGAGTATGAGCTAGGATTTTGCTAAACGGGGAGGTTCTAGGGAGCCAACTAAGGACTTGGGGGGGGGGGGTCCTAGAATGTGGTGTCCATAGTGCCCCTTGATGGGTGGTCTTGAAATAAGTGAAGGTCATCGAATAGACACCACATGATGTTTGGGAAATTGGTAAATTCTACAGAACAAAGGGATAAGGATGACCGTTTCAAAGGGTCGAGGTCGATTTTGAGGAATTAAGGTAATGATGGGGATGGACGATGGGGAGACCAATTCTGTGGGTCGAGGTCAATGCTTAATTATGCGGGTCGTTGTTAATTCTGAGGACCTAAAGTTATGGCGATCAATTCTGCAGGTCGAGGTAAATTTTGAGGACCTAAAGTAAGGGCGACCTATTCTGCGGGTCAAGGTCAATTCTGAGGACCTAAATTAGTGGCACACAATTCTATGTTAGGGTTAATTCTAAGGACCTAAAGTAGGGGCGACAAATTCTGCTGGTCGAATTCAATTCTGAGGACCTAAATTTATGGTAACCAATTCTGCGAGTCGAGGTTAATTTTGAGGACCTAAAGTTGGGGAGAATAATTCCGCGGGTCGAGGTTAATTCTAAGAAACTAAAGTTATGGCAATCGATTCTGCAGGTCGAGGCCAATTCTAAGAACCTAAAGTTTTGGTGACCAATTCTGCGAGTCGAGGTCAATTCCGAGGACCTAAAGTATGGGCAACCAATTCTGCGGGTCGAGATCAGTTCTGAGGACCTAAAGTTGTAACACGGGGGTGGGGGTTGCTCTATAGGGAGTATTTAATTTACCTCTTTTAAGAATCTACTGGGGAAGAGACATCTGGATGCGGGTTAAGTCCTTTTAAGATGATATAGCTTTGCTGGGGGAGCTAAAATTCTTATGGTGGATGGATAGGGATAAACCATAGTGTGGAAATTCTGCTGGAGAAATAGTTGATGGCTTCAAGCTTTTGGATTCCACTGGGGAATGTGTTTTTCTATGACACTATCGGGGAGAGATATACGACTGGATT
This sequence comes from Sambucus nigra, assembly GCA_949130495.1. Lineage (NCBI taxonomy): Eukaryota > Viridiplantae > Streptophyta > Magnoliopsida > Dipsacales > Adoxaceae > Sambucus > Sambucus nigra. The sequence continues at coordinate 370,715,283 of OX422219.1, forward strand.
ATACCTCCACTTAAGAAGTTGGATAGGTAAGTTCTTCTCAGGAAACCTTTGGTTTTTAAGGTTTTAAGTTCCGCTAGGGAAGTTGGATTTGAAAGTTATGCTGGGGAATTGTAGTGGACTCCGGGGATGGGGGTGTGCCTATATATGGTTTAAATTTGGGATAAGAATGTCTTTTTAATTAGACACGAGATTTTAAGATATTAAAAATGGTTTTCTTGGTGAAGAAATGTTCCTATATTTATTTGGAAATTTTAGGAATTACCATAAGAATTCGGTATTGCACCATATTCCAATGCTCATCATCATTAAAACCCCTAAGATGCATGAAACCAGGGGCATAATTGTGGTAGCCGATCAGATCTGTAGCATTGTCTTTGTGATAGAATATAAATTCCTTGTCATTCCTCAGCCTCTACAAAGTGATCGGTTGTTCGGTACTAAAAGTTAAGGGGTCCACTTCACCATAAGGACATGACAACCCCACACTCCGGACTAGATGTCGAGCAGGTGCTCCAAGGATTTGAACCCTTTCATGACCTTTTCTTTTAGCATTTTCGGTTAGGTTGTGGTGGGTGCCATCCATGGGCCTCTTATTACAGGCTGGTGGCCCATCATAAGAAATAACCGCCGTCCCCTTGTCATTGGCCTTGGTGCAAGTAACAACAACAATAGCGGCATCGACATCGGCCTACCTCTTTACAACATAGTTAGCATTCTTTTGACCTGAGCGTTGGCCCTATTCTTAGTATCTGCCTTCTTTTTAACTCTAGACCTGACATCGACCCTATTCTTCTTGGTCTCATAGATGGCCATCCCTCCCTAGTTCTCTTTCCATCTCCTTCTCTATCTCGTGAGTTGGAACTCGCGCGCGCGGTGGAGAAAAAGAGAGGTATCGCGCCCTTTCTAAAGATGCTTTGGCCTTCATAGATGTGGGGTGATATAAATAGATAGAGTCGCCAGCCTATTTTTCACAAAACAGGAAAAAGAACATATTGCCGCCTCAAGAGAACATCTTCAAAGACAAACTGATACTTGCGAAACAAATTACATTAGATATTCGGGGGCTAAGTTATGGAATGGGAATGTATTAGGCACCCATCCCGCCCTTTAGGTCTCTTATGGGCTTATGTTATTATTTTCCTTAATTTCTCCATGAAGTGTGTGTGCGTGTATATATAAGTGGAGATCGAAATCTCTCAACTCGCATCATGAAAAAGACGAAGTGAGGTTATCTGTAGGAATGTTCCCAAAATAATAATTAAAAGTATGGTTTATGTGCTTATCAAGATGTTGATCATTATCGTGAAATGATAATATGTGTTAGGTAAGATGCAAGTACGAATCACAAGTATGATATATATATGAATAATATGTTGTAAGGACATTTTTGTCCATTATCAATATGTATGTCATACGCCGTTACACCGTTGAAGAAATTCAAGATTGCATCTACATCAACGGATCCGAATATCAAAGTGTCTTCAACATCATAGCCTCTGCGAGAATGAACTTGGTAAAATTTTGTTTTTATGTTCCTTAAAGTTCATATTTAGTATTGGTAAATTTTTATAAAATGTTTTTTATAAAAATAAGAAGTAAGTTTTTTCAAGCAAAATGAGGCATTTATTTTTCTGGGAAAACCGGACCGGTCCGCCTCCCTACCGGACCGATCCGCCCTCTACCCGGACCGATCCGCCTTGCTCGAGGTCCAGTATACCACGGATCGAATGCGAACCGATAAAGGCAATTTTTAAAAGAACCGATCCGAGGTCGGACCGATCCGCCCCCAAGCCGGACCGGTCCGCCTGGGATAAACTCGAGCAGTTCCGTGAATTATTTTACCACTAATTTGTTTTTCCTATATATATAACTATTCCGATTGTGTATTTCTTCAAGTCTTTGAGAAAACGTTTTTAAGAGTACAAACACAACAAGACTTCAATTTTTGATGTGCCAAACATCTTTTTGATTCACACAAAAAAATCCCAATTACTTTTGTGAATCTTTTGGAACCCTAGAACACAAACTTTGTTGTTGTTCATCTTTGTGGAGAGATCTTTGCAACCGAGGGCTGCGTGTCATTGCTGAGGGAGTCTCTACAAAGTGTTATGGCTGCGTGTCATTGAGGAGAGCTGCGGTTCTTCCTTCGTTGTTTGGGCTGCGAGTCCTTGGAGGGTGCTGCGTGTATTCTCTTGCTGAGTTGAAGACTGCGTGTCTTTGTGGGTTGGCTGCGCGTTGATCCATTGCAGATTTCTCTATGTAATTGTAAGTTGCGGCTTGTATATTCATAGTGAAATAAAGGTTTTACCCGAAAGGGTTTTTTTCCTGAAATCTGTGTCTCAGCATATTTTTGTGTCACATGATATATTTATTTATAGGTTGACACACGCACCTTAGATGCATGTTTAGGGGCTCAAATTAAATAAGTGTGATATATTAGAAAGTTGCGAAGTTAATCAATTATCACACGTTCTCAAATTGGTATCAGAGCGGGTTGCGCTAATTTATTGCGTATTCCTATTTTCCGCAAAATCGTGTGATATTGATTTTTTTTGAAAAATCAGTTTTGTGAAAAATCGCAATTTTTCCTATGGAGCACTTATATAATCAGATCCCTATTTTTGACGGGTCTAATTATGCCTACTGGAAAGCTCGTATGAAATCTATTTTAAAATCTATTGACGAGCGTGTTTGGTTGCTTTGCGAAAATGGTTGGACTCCTCCCACGGTCACTGTTAATAACATCACCTCTCTAAAACCCGTGTCAGCCTGGACTGAGGATGATTATAAGTTGTCCAATTTTAACTCCCGTGGTCTGAGTGCTATTTCTGGTGCTATCACTCCTGATGAGTATCGCCGAATCATGACGTGCTCCACGTCTAAGGAGGCTTGGGATGTTTTGAAACTGACACATGAGGGTACGAACGCTGTTAAAGAGTCTAAGTTACAAAATCTGGCCACCCAATTTGAGACTATCACCATGTCTGAGTCCGAATGCTTTGATGAATTTTATGCACGTTTGTCGGACATTGTTAACACTAGTTTTAATTTGGGTGAGGTGATTGATAACACGCGTGTCGTTAAAAAGATTTTGAGATCTCTTCCAAAACGCTTTATTCCTAAAGTCACTGTTTTGAACTCTTTGGGAAATCTGAAATCACTTAAGTTGGAAGAACTTGTAGGAGATCTTCAAACCTATGAGATTGACATGTTTCCTAAAACCATTAAGGCTAAGGATAATGGTATTGCTTTAAAGACTCATTTTAAGAAAAAGAAAGAAAAAGTTTGTGAGTCTGATTCTGAGGAAGATGTTGATTTTGATAATATGGCCTTGTTTGCGAAAAACTTTAAAAAATTTCTCAACATGAAAAGAAATAATTCTTCCAATAAAAAGAATTTTTTTGAGAAAAATAAAAAGAAAGGAAGGGCCAAAGAAAGTGGTGAGAGGGAAAAAGAGAATAAATCCGATTAGGAGTGTGAGGAAGATTTTGAGAACATCACTTGTTTTGAATGTGGGGGTAAGGGGCATAAGTCGTTTGAGTGTCCTACGTGGCTTAGAAAGAAAGGAAGAAAGTAGCTATGCCCGCCACACTTAGTGATAGTAGTGAAGGTGAGGGTGATGAGACTAGTGGTGAGAAGTTTGTAGCTTTTTCTAGTCGTGTGAGCACACCCACCTTGTCCCACAATATTGCACACGAAAGCGATAGTGATGATTTGAGCGCTTCAAGTGAGGGAGAAAGTGAGAGTGAAAGTGGAGATGAAAGTGAGCTCCAAAAAGCTTTTAGAGATTTGTACACCGAGACCTTGAAAACAAAGAAGTATAATAGGGATTTAGGTCGTCGGGTTTTAGATTTGGAGAAAGAGAAGGAGGTTTTGAGAAAGGAGAAGTGTGATTTGGCCGACACGTTGTCTAGTCTGACGACACGTGTATCCCAACTCGAGAGTGATCTCGAACGTGCCCGGGAGGTCAAAGTCAAGTTTGAGAACTCACCTAAGAAGTTTGAAAAGGTGGTTCTTAAGGGTAAAGGTGAGAAGTTAGGAATAAGTCATGACGGTGCTTCTTCTTCCCAATTAGCACCCGAGCCGGTTCCCACTTTAGTGACAGTTTCACATGTGTCTCACCCTAACCCACCTAGGCGTCCCATTCCTTTTAGGAAAGTGCATCCTAGAGTTTTTGAGAGAGGTGTTCCTAGGCCTATTTATGTTTGCTCACATTGCAAAAGAAGAGTACACCTTAGGGAATTTTGCTTTAAGTTGGGGTATGTGTCACGTTTTGCTTCTACACGTGTTTCTGGCACACATGCACCCACACATGATACTTTACATGCTCCCGGAGACTACATGAGAGAGTTTGCACAGTTAGGTGAGCAAGTTAAGTTTTTAGTCAAAACTTCACAAGAATTGATGGAGGTTTTTCATAAGTTGTCACCACCCTTGGAAAACCCCTCCGCACCTAATGATTGAGGTTTGACTTGTTTACTAGCATAGGGTGATTGTCATGATGTCATTGTTTGCCTATTGCTAGTATGTATCATTTTTGTATATATTTTTGTTTTGAAAATTTTTTCAAAATACAAAAAGATTTTATTTTGACAAAAATTTTGAAATATCCAAAAAGATTTTTGTTTTTGTTTGCACCATTTATGGATGAACACTTTGGATGACCAAGTCACAACATCGTTCCATTTTCATGTGACTATTTGATAGTGTTTTGAGACAATAGGTCAATTCGTCCATGTGCTTTATAATGTTTGGAGTTATTAAGATGTAATTAAGTGTTACTTCCTACATGTTTGACTCATGTTTCCTTTATTGCACGCATGCACGGATTTGTTTGATTATTGTGCTTGTCTTATCACATGTTGGTTGGGTGTTTTCACTTCAATCCTGTCCTTAAAACGAACCAAGCGCGATAAATTTTGATAAGGAAATTATGCATATAAAAACCGTTTTGTGAGGTTGTGTGCTTTGTTTGATAACGGGGAGGGGCTGCGAAAGGTAATTATCTATCCTTTGCGCAAAAGCCACCGTTAAAAAGGACCTAAAAAATTGAGGAATTTTATTATCCGAGGTCCAAAGAGGTTTAAAGAGCCCGAAAAATTTAAAGGCAATAAAAAGAATTTCATGCCAATTATGGGCCATTTAGGTTTTTGCACCAATTCTCCAAAGTTTGAGAATTTAGATTACCTCTAAAAGATAATATATTCGAGGGAGTTTGGTTGGAGATTTAAAACGGGTTAGCACGTCCTTGAAATGCTTGAAAATGCGCTATATAGTTTTGGACGTTATTGGTGTGGAAATCATTTGACTTTGATTTGTTGATTTGCATAAGACGATGTCATCTAAATTCAACAATCTTTTACACCTAAGGATACCTTTGATGTTCATTCGTTAGGAGTACACATATGCATCGTGCACATATGATTGATTGCGTTGATTTACCTATCGAATGTGTTCACACCCATTCATTCCGTTTCCATGACTTGGTTGTTTGAGTCTAAATCCATGGTGTGATTTTTGTATCATATTTGTTCATATTGGTATCCTATCTTTGTATGAAAAATTTGAAAAATCAAAAATTAGTTTGTTTATTTTTTGTATATCGTGACACCCCGATTTTGCTTATTTGATTCATTCTTCTCATTTGTCTATTTGGGGAGATCATAAAAAAGGGGGAGAAAGAATTATCATGTTATGGGGGAGAGTTTGAATATAGCTTATGTTTCTATCATATATTGGTATCCATGTTTATCTCATTTCAAACTCGATATGTCACGTGGTATTTTCTTTGTCTCATGTGTGTAGGTATGAAAATTGAAGATCAATATGTTGCACACCCTGATGAGAAAAGCTTTGAGATTTGATGATTGTTGAAGATTGAAGAACAAACGATGAAGATTTAAACATTTGTATCTTTCCATCTTTAGGGTTCATGGGAGGGTAGATTTGTATAGGTCATTAGTTGATAATTCAGATATTTTTTATGTATGTACCGGCATAGACATAGGGGGAGATTTGTAAGGACATTTTTGTCCATTATCAATATGTATGTCATACGCCGTTACACCGTTGAAGAAATTCAAGATTGCATCTACATCAACGGATCCGAATATCAAAGTGTCTTCAACATCATAGCCTCTGCGAGAATGAACTTGGTAAAATTTTGTTTTTATGTTCCTTAAAGTTCATATTTAGTATTGGTAAATTTTTATAAAATGTTTTTTATAAAAATAAGAAGTAAGTTTTTTCAAGCAAAATGAGGCATTTATTTTTCTGGGAAAACCGAACCGGTCCGCCTCCCTACCGGACCGATCCGCCCTCTACCCGGACCGATCCGCCTTGCTCGAGGTCCAGTATACCACGGATCGAATGCGAACCGATAAAGGTAATTTTTAAAAGAACCGATCCGAGGTCGGACTGATCCGCCCCCAAGCCGGACCGGTCCGCCTGGGATAAACTCGAGCAGTTCCGTGAATTGTTTTACCACTAATTTGTTTTTCCTATATATATAACTATTCCGATTGTGTATTTCTTCAAGTCTTTGAGAAAACGTTTTTAAGAGTACAAACACAACAAGACTTCAATTTTTGATGTGCCAAACATCTTTTTGATTCACACAAAAAAATCCCAATTACTTTTGTGAATCTTTTGGAACCCTAGAACACAAACTTTGTTGTTGTTCATCTTTGTGGAGAGATCTTTGCAACCGAGGGATGCGTGTCATTGCTGAGGGAGTCTCTACAAAGTGTTATGGCTGCGTGTCATTGAGGAGAGCTGCGGTTGTTCCTTCGTTGTTTGGGCTGCGAGTCCTTGGAGGGTGCTGCGTGTATTCTCTTGCTGAGTTGAAGACTGCGTGTCTTTGTGGGTTGGCTGCGCGTTGATCCATTGCATATTTCTCTATGTAATTGTAAGTTGCGGCTTGTATATTCATAGTGAAATAAAGGTTTTACCCGAAAGGGGTTTTTTCCTGAAATCTGTGTATCAGCATATTTTTGTGTCACATGATATATTTATTTATGGGTTGACACACGCACCTTAGATGCATGTTTAGGGGCTCAAATTAAATAAGTGTGATATATTAGAAAGTTGCGAAGTTAATCAATTATCACACGTTCTCATATGTGGATAAAACAGGACAAAAAGGAAAATAGGAAAACAGGACTCGAGTCTTGGGTTTTGGCCCGAGACACTTATGGAGCCTATAAAGGCATCAAATTCCCCATAGTTTTCATGCGACCCCTAAATTCAAATGGGGATTTTATTATATGTGTATGTAAGAAAAACGTGTTTTTAGTTTTAAGAAAATATGGTGAAAAATCTCGTTAAAATTTATAGGTGTAACCCTCTTTTTAATGTTTAGGACTTTTTTATTGAAAAATATATTATGTGCAATATTAATAATAAATGATTAGATATTAATATGTGTTTGATCTAAAGTAAAAGCTAAATTAAGAACTTATATAACTAATGCAAAAATAAAGAAATTTAAAGAGAGTAAAGAATGTTTGGACCTTATTTAAAGACTTGGTGATTGATCTTGATTAATGATGAGCTTACTTGCAAGTGAGAGAAGAATGTAGGGGGATTTACCTAAATTGGGTGTGAAAGTGATGGAAATGAAAGTTGGATAAAGTTTCAAATAAGGAAACCTCGCTGACTTAAGAAGAATGTTGCTGAGATCACTAAAGTTGATATTTTTGAGGTGCCTTTCAGAGTGAGATCGTGATCTCCTTATATAGGGTGAAGGGACCGCCGATTGGCATTGTCATTGCCTTGCCTGTCGAAAGGTAACCCTAGACACACTACAGATAGGAAGGGAAATGGACCTGCCAATTGGCAGTCTCGTGCAGATTTTTTGGAAAAATGGTCGTAAAATGCAATTCCTAAGTCCAAATTGCAATGGGGAATAATGTTGGAAAGGTTATTCAGAGACCTTTAAGAATCGTCGGTGCCGCTCCCGGGTTCGGGAGTTGACTTTGGGTCAAACGGTGTTCGGATGCGCCCGTCAGTCATTTGGACAGGATATCGTCGAACGATGATGGATCATTCATCAAAACCGGATGTCTTTATCATGCATATGGTAGACCATTATAAAGGTTATATGAGGGACTTAGATTTCTAAAGAGCTTTGCTCGGTTTGATGAGTTGACTTTGGTCAAAAGGGTCCCGAAAGTTCCCGGTGTCCCTTCGTAGTAAAATCAGACCTTCGTCCGTGCCATAAGGATGATTCACACATGGAGAAGATTGTTGGAAAGGTTATTTTGTGACCATTAAATATTCTTTTATTCTCATTCGACTTAAATAGTTGATTTTGGTCAAATAGAGCCCGAGATTTCCCGGTGACCTCTGAATCAGTTTTTGGAGGAAAAAGAATCATTTGTCCGAACCGTAATGCCATTTACACATGAGTAAGATCATTGGAAAGGGGTTTTAGTGCCTTTCAAAGATTCATTGAGCTTTCATTTTGACGATTAAGTTGATTGGGGCCCGATGGCCTTCAAATCGGTTTTTAATAGTAAAATAATCCATTCATTTGAATCGTTCTATTGATTTACACGTGGGGCAAGCCATTGGAAAGGGTATTCAGAGCCCAGTGAAGATTCATTGAGATTTTACTCTGACAATGAAGTTGATCGGAGTCAAATGGGGCCCAGGAGCGCCCAATGGCCTCTAGATCGGTACTCAGAGTATGAGCTAGGACTTTTCTAAACGGGGAGGTTCTAGGGAGCCAAGTAAGGACTTGGGGGGGGGGGGGGTCCTAGAATGTGGTGTCCACAGTGCCCCTCGACGGGTGGTCTTGAAATAAGTGAAGGTCATCGAATAGACACCACATGATGTTTGGGAAATTGGTAAATTCTACAGACCAAAGGGATAAGGATGACCGTTTCAAAGGGTCGAGGTCGATTTTGAGGAATTAAGGTAATGATGGGGATGGACGATGGGGAGACCAATTCTGTGGGTCGAGGTCAATGCTCAATTCTACGGGCCGTTGTTAATTCTGAGGACCTAAAGTTATGGCGATCAATTCTGCAGGTCGAGGTAAATTTTGAGGACCTAAAGTAAGGGCGGCCTATTCTGCGGGTCAAGGTCAATTTTGAGGACCTAAATTAGTGGCACACAATTCTATGTTAGGGTTAATTCTAAGGACCTAAAGTAGGGGCGACAAATTCTGCTGGTCGAATTCAATTCTGAGGACCTAAATTTATGGTAACCAATTCTGCGAGTCGAGGTTAATTTTGAGGACCTAAAGTTGGGGAGAATAATTCCGCGGGTCGAGGTTAATTCTAAGAAACTAAAGTTATGGCAATCGATTCTGCAGGTCGAGGCCAATTCTAAGAACCTAAAGTTTTGGTGACCAATTCTGCGAGTCGAGGTCAATTCTGAGGACCTAAAGTATGGGCAACCAATTCTGCGGGTCGAGATCAATTCTGAGGACCTAAAGTTGTAACACGGGGGTGGGGGTTGCTCTATAGGGAGTATTTAATTTACCTCTTTTAAGAATCTAATGGGGAAGAGACATCTGGATGCGGGTTAAGTCCTTTTAAGATGATATAGCTTTGCTGGGGGAGCTAAAATTCTTATGGTGGATGGATAGGGATAAATCTTAGTCTGGAAATTATGTTGGAGAAATAGTTGATGGCTTCAGGCTTTTGGATTCCACTTGGGAATGTGTTTTTCTATGACACTATCGGGGAGAGATATACGAATGGCTTATACCTCCACTTAAGAAGTTGGATGGGGAAGTTCCTCTCAGGAAACCTTTGGTTTTTGAGGTTTTAAGTTCCGCTAGGGAAGTTGGATTTGAAAGTTATGCTGGGGAATTGTAGTGAACTCCGGGGATGGGGGTGTGCCTATTTATGGTTTAAATTCGGGATAAGAATGTATTTTTAATTAGACACGGGATTTCAAGATATTTAAAATGGTTTTCTTGGTGAAGAAATGTTCCTATATTTATTTGGAAATGTTAGGAATTTTTCGAAGAATTTTTGAATTTTCTGGCATTTTTTTGGATTTTTCGTACAAAATTTCTAGGGGGTTGCCGACTGGCATATTGCAAGGATTGTCGTTCTGAAATGGAACGATCTTTTATGCTACCTTAGGAAGGGAAAAAGGCAGGTGCCAATCGGTGGGTGTCAGCGGACTGCCGATCGGCATGCCCATTGTCCTCCTATAAAAAGGGTGAGTTCGCCTCATTTTTCCCAGCTTCTAGCACTCAGATCTTCTGCCATTTATTGCTAATATTCATTCCCAATATTTTTTCTTTCTTTGAGTCTTAGAAATGGAAGATGTTTTGGGTAGTGCAACCCATGTGGCGTGGTTGGGTGTCAATGATTAGGCAAACCTAGAGTAGCGAGCTAGGGTACCCCTCGCATTGGGAAACGAAAATTCTTTTGAGTTGTTCGAGCCAGTTGTTGATGATCGCTTTCTTCTATGTGAACCTTTGCATCATCAATCCTCTAGGGTGAGGAACCCTAGTGGCTACATAAGTAGTAATGACCTTTGGATTTCCTTTCTCTATTTTCTTCTTTTTGTTTCCTTGAGTTGATAAAATGTTTCTTTATTTTGGAAGACTGACATAGCTTCGAAGAGATTTCATTCCCGGGGGACGATCAAGTTTAAGGATGTGTGGGAGCACCTTCCTGCGGTGCTACACTAGGTATTTTCCTTTGCAAGTTTTGGTCGCCTGACTTCTGCTTTGGATGAAACACCTAACTCTACGTCTGTTCTATACGCGCTAGGGGAGAGGTGGTGGGACACTATGCACACAATTCATTTGGGATTTGGGGAGATGACGGTGACTCCCATTAACTTCCAGCAGCTACTGGGGATTGACTGTGAGGGCATGCAGATTCAGGTGAACCGTTCTTTGAGGGTGACACTTGAGGCGATTGATGCTTCTCTGGGAGACGTGGGGAGGATAGTCTCTGGTGATTCGATCCGCATTTCTGCTATAGGGGAGATGCTTTTGAGCCAAAGGATAAACGAGTCAAACGGTATGAAGGTACGACAGATGGCCCATTTATTCATTCTTATTTTGATGGGGGTTTCTTGGTGGAGTCGAGTGGCGACGTCATCCACCTAAGTCTTTTACCATTTTTAGGGTATTTTCGAATATCCCTCTTTATGACTGGGGGGATCCTGACCTTGGAGACCCTTTATTCTTCTTTGGATGCTTTCAGTCAGTGTTGCCAACAGACCTTTACGGGAGACATATATCTTCTGGAGGTAATTCTCGCACTTCTCTTTATGTATTTTCTTGCATTTCCTTTTTCTTTTCTCTGATTTTTGACTCTTTTTCTTTCTGCAAATGAGGTTTTATGAGGTGATTGGGTTCAATGCCCATTTGATTGGTTTTCATGATGAGGATATGGGGGACTTCTGCCGGATGTACTAGTAGCGGAAGTTCAACCGACGGTCAAAGTTGTCTCCTTCTTTATTAGCGGTGCATCAGGATTTGAATACCTTAATGAGCGACCAGGTCATTCCCTTTTTCTTTTGAATACCTTTTTTGACAGTTTCTCAATTTGCACAAATATTGACCTTTATTGGGAATTGCATGTGACTTTTTATCTATGGGGGATAGCTGTCAGGTACATGGGGGTGATTTGGGTGCATGCGCATATGCCCCGGCCACTAGCGCACAAGTTCGACTACTCTTGGTATATGGGGCATATAGTGGTTTAACAGATTGTGGAGGATGAGATGGTGGTGCCAACAGCGACGCCCTCGATGTACATGAGGCGAGTGTGGGAGATGTCGGAGGAGGCCATGACGGTAGATATGATTGAAGAGCCTTATTCGTCATATACAAATACAGTGGTGAACTATGACTACCTCGACTTTGTGATGAGCTGGCACTACACCAAATCTTGTAAATGGTCATGCCCAGTTGGACACGGACCAAGTTCGCAACCAACTGGTCGCGGACTTGGGCCGTGACCATCTTAATTTTTGGCGTGACCATATTCATTACCACACTGAGTCATGGATGCTCTGGAAGTGGTCACGGCCCAAATCCCTGACCACTGTGGGTTACGAACTTAGTTTGTGACCATATTTGTTCCAAATTCGTGCCAAAATTCCCTTCATGCTTGGTCGCGAATGGGTCATGGACTTGGGCCATGACCATAGGCATAACGAAGTACAAAACACACACAGTGAGGGTCACGGGTGGAGGCCATGACCATTTCTTGGTGTGGATCATGGCTATGGGCCATGAACATTTCTTGGTGTGGATCACGGCTATGGGTCGTGACCATACCTCATTCAAGAAGTGGTTCTGATGGAAGAATGGTCGCGCATGATGGGTCACAGCTCTAGGCCGTGACCAAGTTCAGAACTTAAAACAAAACATCCGCTGCAATTTCATTTCTGTCGAACCATTTCAGTGTCTAAAGGCTGTGTGATTTCATTGCGATTTGTCTAAAGGTAAGGGTGTATGTATAGATTCATTTCGATTGCATTTCAATTTCACTTCAATTTGTGCGATTTCGTCATTTCTATCTAAAGCCCTAATTTTTGTGTATGTATGTATGTATGTATGTATGTATGTATGTATGTATGTATAGATTTATGTTTGTATGTATGTGTGTGTGTGTGTGTGTGTGTATGTGTGTATGCAAAGATTTATGTGTATATGTATGTTTTTGTGTGTAACTATGAACAAATAATTTTTTTCTGTCAATAAACCCTAGATTGTATGTGTGTGTGTATAGATTGTATGTGTGTGTATGTATAGATTTATGTAAAAAAATATTAAAGTTTAGTACACCCTAAATTGTATGTGTGTGTATGTATAGATTATGTCAATAAACCCTAGATTGTATGTGTGTGTATATATAGATTATTCCAATAAACCCTAGATTGTATGTGTGTGTATTTTTTTTGACAAAACATTATTCAAAACCCTAGACATTATATTTTTTAACAAAATATAATTAAATGGATTTTTAACGAGCAAAAAAAATTTACATCCACCTTGTTGTCGGTTATATGCATGTCATCATATTATATTGGGGGTTATATGAGTGCCTTGATTTTTTTTTTGATAAAATATAATTAAATGGATTTTTTTACATTGTATTGGGGGTTATATGCGTATCGTTATTTTTTAGGATAATTCTAGGCTGACACACAAAATTGGACACGACAATGCCTTTAATATTGAATATGTTGTTCATTGATTTTAGGAAGAAGATGACGTTAAAGGGCTAATAGTAAGTTTCCCATAATAATTATTATTGTTTTCCATAATAATTATTATTAAGTTTTATAAATATATCAAATTAGTAAGTTTTTCGTAATAATTATTATTGTTTTATAAATATATCAAATATGGCTATTTGTAAGTTTCTCTGATGATGTTAATATTTTGCAGGAGCTCTTTCGGCGATTTGGTGCAATTTTCCATTTTCATAGATCTTTCTAAACAAACCAGAGTAATTGACCTTCCTACCAGAGCAACTTTGATATAATTTTTTTTGGTAGTTGGTAAACAATAATGCAATACCTAAAATAATTTTGGCACTCTTATTTTCATTTTTTATTTATTGAAACTAATGTAGATTGTGTGCAAACGTTGAATGATTTTTAAGGTTACTAATAACTTTTCTTTCATTTGTATACAAATGAGCTAAAGTTTAGACCGTGCCTAATTGTGTTTGCATCTTTTTCTCGTGGCCCAAAAGTGTGTATGTACAAGTTTCTTCGGGTAATTATCATGATAACTTATATGAGAATGTGTTTAATGGTGAATTTAACTTTTTTTTGCTTCTATTATGAGTTCAGATAGATCAGTTTTAATAATTTTTTCTCTTTTGGTTGCAGATAATTGAGGTGAAATGTGAAAAACATTTCAATCTGGTATGCTTTATTCATCTGATATGTATGTGTGTTTCAGTAACATTTTCAATTTTCACCATACCTACCCCATAGATGCAGTCTCCCAAAGGTTGGGTAGAAATTAATAATCATGTTCCCAATTAACATACCAATGTTTTGGGTGGAGTAAGGGGGGTGAATAACATACTAACGGTAAAAAAATTGAGTTTTCATTTTATGTGAGATATAAGGGGCGATTGTTCATGGTGATTCCATAAATAGATGGTATAAGAACTTTAATACTATTGTCATGTTGTGTTTGTGTGGCAAATAAGACTCGTATCAACCGTCTTATCGTGTCTTATCATCGTGTTATTCATGTTTTACTCTTATTTTCATGATATTCATGTCTTTACTTCTCCAATTTAAAAAGGAACCCCAAACGGTCTCATGAGTGGCACTGACACCTCGTACGGGATCAATGTAACTCATAGGAACTGATCGCGTGGTCATGGAACTCCCGGTTTGAGAATACGACAATAATTTAAAAATATCTAGACTTAGACTTAAAAATATGATTTCAGAAGGTGAAATCCCAAAACAACCCCCAAACGGCATATTAACTTTTATTTAAGCATTATAACCTAATAATCTAGGCCCATGAGAGAACCTAGATGATTTTCTAAAGGTCCTATATTTTGTGAGTAATAAAATATTGGGTTGGGGAGTTTTTCCTATAAATATTGTGTTGCTTTACTAATTGTGATTGTGTGTATTACTGGTTGGATTGTTGTTGGTTTACTCGGTACTGAAACCTCGCATAGGACCAATGTAACTCGTAGGAGCAGACCACGTGATCACGTGGCTCTCGGTTTGAGAATATGACGATAATTTGAAAATATTTAGACAGGCTTAAAAACTTGGCTTTAAAGGGAGAAACCCCAAAACAGCTCCCAAACGACCCAGTGAGAGGCACCGACACCTTGCACAGGACTAATGTAACTCTTAGGAACTGAGAGCATGGTCACAAGACAACCGGTTTGAGAATACGATGATAATTTGAAAATATCAAGACTTAGGCTTAAAAACATGACACTAGATGGGGAAACCCCAAAACAACCCCCAAACCACCCCGTGAGAGGCACCGACACCTCGCACAGGACCAATGTAACTCGTAGGAACTAACCGCTTAGTCACGGAACTTTCGGTTTGAGAATACAATGATAATTTGAAAATATCTAGACTTAGACTTAAAAACATGGCGTTAGAGGGCGAAAACTCGAAATAACCCCCGAACGTCACCGTGAGAGGCACCGACACCTCGCACCGGGCCAATATAACTCGTAGGAACTAACCGCGTGGTCACGGGACTCCCGATTTGAAAATACGATGATAATTTGAAAATATCTAGTCTTAGGATTAAAAACATGAAGTTAGAGGAAAACATTCCCAAACAGCCCCCGAACCACCCCGTGAGAGGCACTAACACCTCGCACGGGACCGATGTAACTGACCGCATGATCACGGAACTCCCGATTTGAGAATACGATGATAATTTGAAAATTTCTAGACTTAGGCTTAAAAATATGGCGTTAGGGGTATCACGCTTACTTTATATCCATGATGATTGGTGCTAGCTCCCATGGAGGGTCCCACCCTGAAGAACATAAATCTATTACCACCTTACAATCATTTTTAATCACACCATTATACAGACCACTGCCCTAAAAATTTTTAGAGTCTCTCATTCTCACAAGAGCTTCACAACCTCTCGCTGATTGCACTGTGCAAAGTGCTGGGAAGACATCCAAAAAAGATCCTTTTTAGTCTCTTAAAACACCACTAATTTCTGCTTTGGTGAGGACGGGAGGAAGGCCCTATCACAATTTACATATGATGTAAACATTTCCTTAATAGCTTATGTAATTCATCACAACTTAACATACTCTAATCAATCACTTTCCTGGCCCAAAATTTCTCTTATTGGATGATAAATTTATTCCGAGCATTCCAAATATGCCAAGAAATATAGACCACTATACTAAGATAATCTACTGCTTGTCCAAATAATTTTTCACGATCGAGATTGTTTGAGGTTCAATGCAAAGGGGATTGAGATGTCGCCTCACATTTTCCCCAATCAATGGCCCAAGATCTCCAAACCTCTAAAGTCCAGTTGCACTTAATCACAACATGCTTTATAGATTCAATTATGTCCTTGGATATCACACAAGTTGGATTGTTAGCATATTTTCTTATATAGATGGACTTCCCACTAAAAGGATTTAATTTTTGGTAATAGATAACTGTTATATAACAATTTATATAACTGTTATCTAAACTATTATATACCAGTTTATATAACTGTTATGCAACTTCTAATCCTTTAGAAGTTGAGTAGATGGTAATGTTATAAATGTCGCAACCATTTTCTAAGTCAGATTATCTCTGTCTTGTTGGATACATGAGTTGCTTATTTTCTCACACTATCAAGTCTATGTTCAATCTAAAGTTATATTTCTACCATCCTTTTACAAGATAATATGCAACTAAGCCAATTGGGTTAATTTTTCAGGTATGGAAGGGAATATGACATCAATGCCACTCGAAACATTACTGTTGATCTGTTGTGTGTTCAAGAATTCCATCAATAGACCCACCATATATGATATTCCTATTGTATTTGGAAATGAACGCACGACACTAGTTTCACCCCAAATACCTACTTTTATAGTTGGGAAAATGACCTCAACTGCAGCGATGGAGGCTCGATGATGTTTAATTCAAACCTCATTTTATTCTATGTACCATACTTGTCTCCGTTCTTGCTTTTAGTAATCCTGAGTAAGCATCATTTCTTTCAGCATCTTCCTAGATGATTGAAATTACCCAAAATGTTTTCTATCTGAAAACGATTTCTTCCATAATTAGTATTATTACTATTGTAATTATCACCACTTAGTGCATGCAAGCACCATTATGTATTGGGGATAGACCTTTATGGGTTTAGAAATGAAAATACAAATGAAAATATGACAATAATTTGAAAATATGTATACTTAGGCTTAAAAACACAGCGTTAGAGGGCAAAACCCCGAAACAGCCCCCGAATGGCCCTGTGAGAGGCACCAATACCTCGCACGGGACCAATATAACTTGTAAAAACTGACTGCACGATCACGGGACTCCCAGTTTGAGAATATTACAATAATTTGCAAATTTCTAGACTTAGGCTTAAAAACATGGCATTAGAAGGCAAAAATACGACACAACCCCCGAACAGCCCCGTTGGAGGCACTAACACCTCGCACATGATCAAAAAAAATTGTAAAAACTGACCGCACGATCACGAAACTCCCGATTTGACTATAAGATGATAATTAGTAAATTTTTAGACTTAGTCTTTAAAACATAGCGTTAGAAGGCAAAAACACGAGACAGCCATCGAATGACTACGTGAGAGGCACCAACACCTCGCACGGGACCAGTGTAACTCGTAGGAACTGTCAGTGGGATCATAGGACTCCTAGTTTGAGAATACGATGATAATTTGAAAATATCAAGACTCAGGCTTAAAAACATGATATTAGAAGGTAAAAATATGACACAAGCCCCGAACGGCCCCATGAGAGGCACCAACACCTTGCACAAGACCAATGTAATTCATAGGAACAAATCACATGGTCACGGGACTCTCGGATTGAGAATATGATGATAATTTGAAAATATCTAGGCTTAGGCTTAAAAACATAGCGTTAAAGGGCGAAAACTCGAAAAAGCCCCCAAATCGCCCTGGGAGAGGCACCGACACCTCACACGGGACCATTGTAACTAGTACAAACTGATCGCGTGATCATGGAACTCCCGATTTGAGAATACGATGATAATTTGAAAATATCAAGATTTAGGCTTAAAAACATGGCATTAGAGGGGAAAACCCGAAATAACTCCCAAATCGCCCCATGAGAGGCACTAACACCTCGTACGGGACCAATGTAACTCGTAGGAACTGACCGCGCAATCACGGGACTCTCGGTTTGAGAATACGCCAACAATTTAAAAATATCAAGACTTAAGATTGAAAACATGGCGTTAGAGGGGAAAACTCCGAAACAACCACCAAATTGCCCCATCAAAGACACAGACACCTCACATGGGAATAATGTAAATTGTAGGAACTGACCGCACAATCACAGGAATCCAAATTTATGAATACGATTATATTTATAGATTTCTAGACTTAGGCTTAAAAACATAGCGTTAGAAGCCATTGTTATACTTATTTGAGCTCAACAACACCTTGATCTGTCGGTGTTGTTCATATCATCGTCAGTTTGACACCGTTTGTGAGAAGATAAGCTATACCTCTTCCTCCTTGAACATTGGTCTCACCGGAGACTCTGGTCCTGAACCAATGATTCCCCTTGCGTGGAGTTGTTTAACCATTAAAAGAGATCCATTAAGGTTTTCAAGATTACCAGTCTCCTAATCACGACTCAAATATATAGCACCAGAATTTCCATCACCTCCTCCACCAGCTCTTGGTGGAGGACCAAGTTCCACCCACGCACCACCACATTCCGAAATGGTTGAGGTGGCTGCAGCCTTGGTGGCTAGTTAACAAGATATGAAGGAGCAATTTGCCCAATTTAGCCAAAACATGATGATGAGGCCACCAGGAATCTCGCCGGGCATGATCACTTCGACAGCTGTACAAGAACAGCACTAGGAGGCCAAGGGACCACTCCAGGCACTACGTAAAGATCTGCCCCCTCCCCAGTGGTGGAGGGATGTTACTGACCCTAAGCATTTATGCCTGGGGAGGCAAGGATACCCTTGCCTTGAGGACCAATGATAAGCACCCAAAAGTGTCTATTTTATACCCCGAATAGAGACATTTTAGTCACTTGCTTTAATTGAAATTGGCCTTATGTTCGTATTTTATCATTTTGCAGGTCAATACACAGTTGAGGTACAAATAATGCTAAATCAGTGCAATTGCGACTCAAAAGAGGTCAAAAGCGTGCATCGAAGAAATCTAAGGAGATCGCGAAGTCTGGAGTCCAATCTGAGCTTGCCCCGATGTGATCCGATGCCCCGAAACAGTCCCGTAACCTTAACCTAGCCCAGCTCATTCCTCGAGCCTGGTGTGTGTTGAGTTTGTACCTTTTTATTATTTTTTAGTTTGAGTCGTTTTATTTTGAGGAAATATTTTAGAATTTTCTAGGATTTATTTTCTATTTTTTTTATATCTTTATTTTGATTATTTTTTAATTTTTAATCTTTCTTTTATTTTATTATTCTTAGGATTAGTTTTTAGGAATTTATTTTTTATAAGATTTTAGTTCTTAGTTCTTAGTTTTATTTTATTTAGTTAGGATTTTTTTAGTTTTAATAGAATTTAGTTTTTATTTTCATTTTATTTTATTTTTATTCAGTGTCTTTTAAATTATATTTTGAAATGTTAGTTTTTTTTAGGTTTATTAGATTTTTAGTTTTAGTTATATTTTTTTTTATTTGCGTCATTTTTTAAGGGTCCAACTTAAACACCCACACACCCACATAAGCCAAAACCTAACACATACTCCAACAGAACCCCTCACCTCTTCTCTCTCCAAATAGACCCCCATACCCGTCACCAATACTGCGTGACTGCCCCGATCGCACCCCCATCCCTGCAACCCGTGAGCCACGAGCTCCGACCGACGACAGCCCAAACCGCGAGCCCACTCCGATCCAATCCATCCCCTGTCCGACGCCGGAACCCAACTCGGGCGCGCCAGCTCCGGTCCATGAACTCGAAACCCTCGCCTGCCTCCACTCCAAACCATCTCGGGTTCTACCCAATACCGATCGGACCTGTAATGGTCCGGTTCGACCACAGCAACCAGAGACGAACCCGTGCTCCAAACCTCAACCGATACGGGTGTACCCAAATCCAAACTTAATAACCTCCTTCCATATTCGAATCTTCAACCAAAATCCCTACAAAATAGGAGCTTCCAAATGAATCCTAAGCCAAAATCAAATCCATCAAATCTCTCAACTAAACAAATAATCGTGGGGATCTTAAAAGAATGGATGGAAACTTATTTAAAAGAAAAGACTCTCAGATCAAAAGAAGGGAGATACGTAGAGAGAGAAAAAGACAGTGTATAATATGTACATAGTAGGTTCATAAAAAAGTTTCAGAAAAATACCAAAAAATTAGTTTAGCTTTAGAATAATTTTTAGATTTAATTTTTATTCTTTTCTCACATATTTCACACTCGGTTGCCCATTCTTTTTCATTATTTAGTCATTTTATAATTTTTAGCATTTATTAGTAAATTTTTCCCTTGAAATTGTTTTAAAAATAAAAAATAAAAAAAATATTTTAATAAAAAAAATTGGAATTGCACGTTTTCACATTTATTGTTTCACCTTGAAAGTTGGATTGATATCCGTACTTACCGCAATACGAGTTATTTTTAGACAAGTTTTGTGGGTACTCAAGGGAATTTTGAGAGTGACTTTTGCACAACAACGACCATACGCAAAAAGCTTCTTATCAAATGGCGCCGTTGCCTCTTTCTTGGCCTGGAGACGTGATTGAAGACTTGTAATTTTATTTATCTTTTTTAGTGTAGTTCTTCCTCCTCCCTCCTCCTTAGACTGGTTGTATAGGATTTTTTTTTTAAGATTGTGTTTTTATTTGGGGTGCATTTTGACACCAAATTATTTTGTAATAATTATTCAAAAAAAAATAAAAGCGAAAAGGGAAACAGGACAAGGTAGTGAGAGGGCGTCCAAGGCGAGGATTTTGTAGCCTCTCTACTCTGGGTCGGTAGGACTCCCGGGGATGACTGAGATAGGCGAAATCTCCCCCCGGTCGACTCAACTCGGTCTTCACCCCACGTGTGTAAAAACCGTGGGAGGTACAATTTTTTTATCCCTCGCTAATCTCCTGCAAGCGAGTTCAATTTTTGTGTGATTAATTGCTCCTATGTTCTTTTAATTTGTGCATCGCACTTAAATTGAATGGGTTCATGAATTAATTTACCTAAGACCTAGACCCATTCATTGAAACGAGAAGGGATTTCATCACCCGACTCACTCGCATATCCATTGTGTGCTACCCTAGCTGTCATCAATTTTAAAATCAATCAACTAGCTAGCCCCGTAGGCACACATTTTTGCAATAGGCGATCACAAAGATAAATTCCGTGAATTTTGTCACCCGCGGACTTAATTAAAATTTGACTACCCATTTCACTAATTTTAAAGATAATAATTGGCTACGTGCTCGTTAGGAGTTTTTCTTGACTCATGTGTGTCCAATTCAATTCTTTCGATAGTAAATTTTAGTTAGTTCGTCCAAATCACGAGTCCATTTTCTCCCTTTTTTTCGAAAAATCCCAAAAATATTTTCCTTTTTTTTAATAAATATTTTTTAAAATACCAAAAAGATTTTCCTTTCTTATTTTCAAAAATCACAAAAAGATTTTCTTTTATTTTGAAAAATATTTAAAAACCAAAAAATATTCCTCTTGTCATGGTCGAAGAACGTCCTTTACGGGAATACTTTGGCCATTTCACATTCTCTCGATTTTGTTTGATGATAAGCCCGAATCGACCCTTGATTCATTAATTCGGGGCTTTAACTCTCAAACGCACACCGTTGATATTCCTATGTCGTCCATGCACACATCTCATCTTCCACCGCCTCCGGTGACGAGTGTCCACCCATCACATGCTTCGCCGTGCACGCACTGCTTTCTTAGTGATCACTTGTCCCATGAGTGTCCATTTATATTCTCTCCATCTGAAACCACCTTGGAACATGTGTATCCCTATGACACTCTTTTGGACCCACCCTTGACGTATTGTCACGACAGATCTAATGTCGAGGGGTATGAGTACCCGAGCTATTCATGGAGGCCTGATCATCCTTCCATGCAATATGAATCCCAACGCCATGTTGTGGATCCTTACGGTTTCCAATAGTCGTCATCGCCACCTTGTGCACCTCATACCTATCAGTCCCCTTCATATGCTCCTCATGCTCCTAACACTTTTATCCCTCACGGAGATGCTTCTCCCGTGAATGCTACACTTGACCCTGCTCCACACACTTCATATGAGTATTCTCCACATCCTAGTGTTTCTAGCGAGTTGTGTCCACCTCACTCACCACCACCTTGCACATATGCTCTCGAGAGCCTCTTGCAAAAGTTCGTGCACACTCTTAATTCTCAAAATGAAGCCCTTCAACGGCTTGAACACATGTTTACTGTATTTGAGTGTGCGAACGAGTCAGATTTCACCCCACGTCAACCCGTTATTTCCCCCGCGTGGGACGATGATGTTTCGTCTTGTGCAACTGATTTTGAGTGTGACCAACCCTATCTTTCTGAGAATCTCGACATTGAGACCACTCTGTGGTTCGGACCCCAAGTTTACAATTGTGTTGACGTATCCATTGATTGTGCGACTGATCCCATACCACCCTACCCTCTCGAACCCACCATTAAGGTTCACCTTTCCCCTTCTATAGAATCCTCATTTATGCCTGAGCCTACACCTATTGAGCCCACTGCGTGTGTTCCCGAGGAACCACTTCATCCTAGGTCAGCTCCGGCTACGAGTGCTCACCATTTTCTTGATATTGAATCCGAGATGGTTTCTACCTCTCTTGATATGGATTCTACCGCATCATATTTGGCTTCCCTTAAGCAGAATATTGATGTAGATTCATCTATCTCGGATCTTAAATCTTCGTTAGACCCTTTCACCACCTTGGCTGGTGATGTAATGGTGGCTAAGTTGATCACTCCCTCGTTTATTTCCACACTTCCTCCTACGAGTGCCCTTGAGGATCACTCTGAGCCTCGTGAGGAGTGTGTTTCCCCTACTCGTGAGTTAGATCATCTTCCCCCACCCTTTGTCCCACCCGATCCACCCAATGTACCTTCCACCCCACCACTTGTTTTGGACCTTGTTATTGCACCTCACCTGTTCCCATCTACGTATTTAGGTCCTCACCTCCACCCATCCTCCACCCTAGTACTCCATGATCACATTTGTTCATTTTTATCGACACCACTATCTATGAGAGTATTTATGCTACTCTAATCCTCCGTGACACCGAGCTTGTTCCTCAATGCACACCACTTCCTTATGGTGTTGATTTTTTCCATCGACAGCCCCCTAGCATGTCACGA
Source organism: Sambucus nigra (assembly GCA_949130495.1). Taxonomy (NCBI): domain Eukaryota; kingdom Viridiplantae; phylum Streptophyta; class Magnoliopsida; order Dipsacales; family Adoxaceae; genus Sambucus; species Sambucus nigra. The sequence goes on from OX422219.1 coordinate 370,738,307, forward strand.
GACGACCATTATCATCGTCCATTTATAGAATGGTCATGCACTTTCTATGAGGCCCGCCCCATTATTCTTGCCAAACCATTTTGCCTCCCCCGCCAAATTGAGCACCATTCTTATAGGGCCCTTGTTGCCCTCACATTTACGCTCAATAAGGCTCGTGATCGGTGCCTCTTCATCCTCTCCCTTGCCTTTCTCACCCTTACCCTAATACCCACCCGCCCCTGGTCCACCGATGCTTTGCATCGAGTGATGCACTTCGCTATACAAGTGCATTGACCATATTTTGCCTTTATCCAACAAGACTGACGCTTTAGTCTTGTTTGGGGGTGATTCTCATCACCCAATTTTTTCTGCCACCCGTGCTTTCCTAGTTCCTATCCTTAGGGTGAGATTGGTTCGGTCTGGCTGAAGACGTTAAACTTAGCGCTACTGGGAGGTAGCCCGTCGTTCCTTGTTTCTGAGTGTGAGTCTTATCCTGTTTGGGGGTGGTGTTTCACACCACCCAATGCTTTTCATATGCTTTATAGACTTGTACATCTTTTTGTATCACATCTATTCTTCAAGTTTCATCTATGCTTCAGACTGCGGTACATTTCACTAGTGGTTCATTATGGTAATATCTTTCCTCCCTTGTGCTTTTATTTTTATATATGGTTTTAAACATCGAGGACGATGTTCTCTTTTGTTTGGGGTGGGAAATTTATCAAAATCATACCTCTTTTGGAAATTTTCAGAAACAAGTAATTTTAAATTTTTTGTGCAGTTAAAAATAAATTTTTATGATATGAATTTTCTATCATCCCTCTTTTAGAAATCTCGGAATACCCGTGTTCGAACCCAAAAATTGCGCTTTTAACATTAAATTAATTAATACCTATTAAAAGCGTACTTGCACTATGAATTCTTAGACTCAACAATTTGCACTATCACGCTTACAATCAAAAGTTGAAGAGTAACTATATTCTCAAGAAAGCCTTAAAAGATCACTAGTGGAGACTTAAACCCGTGAGATTTGAGCTTTTTACCTTTTTGAGGGTTTTTACGTATCTCTGAGTCACGAGTTGACTCAACTTTTATTGGGCACCATATTTAGTCTTTGCATGGTCTCATCATTTTTTCAAATTTTGCTTAATCACTGAGAATGACATTACTTTCGAGTTGTAAGAAACATGTGTCTTGTAGTTTGTCCCGAGCACTAAATCGATTTTTTCATACACTTACCATTTTTCCTATCACATTATCATTCACCCATTATCATTTTCCATATTACCCTTATCCATATGTCCCAAATACCATCCATCATTGCCATCGTTTTTTAGAAAACGAGTGTTTGAAATTTTCCATGTAAATTGTCTTCATTTGTGCTATGAAAAGAAAACTGTATCGCAATAAACAAAAAAAAAAAAATATATATAGAAAAAGAAAAGAAAGAAAAAAACAGAAAAGAAGAAAAAGAAAGCATGCGATCATAAATTCAAAAGATGAAGACATCGGTTATTCAAAGTTTGTCACACTCTTCTCAAAACACCCCATCATTCATCTTCTTCATTAGCCCCTCATACCTTACATAAACCCCATTTTCACCCTTGGTAAAGTGTTCGGGCAAACGAGAAGATTATATGGTTAATAACTCGACATTCTCGACATAGTGGTTAGCATCCCTTCATGAGATCAGATTTTTTCATGTATCCGTCCTTTCTTATAAAGTGTGTGAGACGTTTGAACTTGTTTACATTTACTCACATCCTCACACACTAGAGAGATACACTTATCCAATTCTCAGAGAGTTCGATTCAGAGAGATATATCCAATGAGAATTGAAGTCAAACCGTCGATTTTATAAAGGCAATCTAGGAATTACTCTAATGATACTTAAAATTATTTCACACAATACACGCTGAATTTTAGGAAGAATTGCGCTTTTGGTATTAAGTAATTTCATATCTTATTTTGATAGTTGAATACGGTGTTCCTTAATGTCCTTTTAAAATTGGGTTGTATAGCGTTTCATCGTCAAATCAGAAACTGCATTTAAGTAAGTTTCGAATTTTGTGGGTATATTCAATGCAAACCCTCGAGAGACACCACTCGTCTTGTAGGGCAACCTATAGGTTTAACGGCTTATTGCACATGCTAAGTGCAATCGCTAGTGCCTGCGAAAGTGGCACACTTTTGGTTACTTATCTCTGTTTTCTCTCTAATTTTTGCTCGAGGACTAGCAATGTTCTGCTTGGGGGTGGTGTGATAAGCACCCAAAAGTGTCTATTTTATACCCCGAATATAGACATTTTAGTAACTTATTTTTAATTAAAATTGGCCTTATGTTCGTATTTTATCATTTTGCAGGTCAATACGCAGTTGCGGTACAAATAATGCTAAATCAGTGCAATTGCGACTCAAAAGCGATCAAAAGCGCGCATCGAAGAAATCTAAGGAGATCGCGAAGTCTGGAGTCCAATCTGAGCTTTCCCCGATGTGATCCGAAGCCCCGAAACAGTCCCGTAACCTTAACCTAGCCCAGACCGAGCCCAACCCATTCCTCGAGCCTGGTGTGTGTTGAGTTTGTACCTTTTTATTATTTTTTTAGATTTTTATTTTGAGTCATTTTATTTTTAGGAAATATTTTAGAATTTTCTAGGATTTATTTTCTCTTTTTTCTATTTTTTCTATATCTTTATTTTGATTATTTTTTATTTTTTAATCTTTCTTTTATTTTATTATTCTTAGGATTAGTTTTTAGGAATTTATTTTTTATAAGATTTTAGTTCTTAGTTTTTAGTTTTATTTTATTTAGTTAGGATTTTTTTTAGTTTTAATAGAATTTAGTTTTTATTTTCATTTTATTTTATTTTTATTCAGTGTCTTTTAAATTTTATTTTGAAATGTTAGTTTTTTTTTAAGTTTATTAGATTTTTAATTTTAGTTTTATTTTTTTTATTTGCGTCATTTTTTTAAAGGTCCAACTTAAACACCCACACACCCACATAAGCATACACCTAACAAATTCTCCAACCAAACCCCTCACCTCTTCTCTCTCCCAACAGACCCCATGCCCATCACCAAGACCGCCTGACTGCCCCGATCGCACCCTCATCCCTGCAACCCGTGGGCCACGAGCTCCGACCGGCGACAGTCCCTGCAACACCTGAGCCACGAGCTCCGATCGACGACAACCCAAACCGCGAGCCCACTCTGATCCAATCCATCCCCTGTCCGATGTCGAAACCCAACTCCGGCGTGCCAGCTCCGGTCCATGAACCCGAAACCCTCACCTACCTCCACTCCAAATCATCTCGGGTTCTACCCAAAATCGATCAGACCTGTCATGGTCCGGTTCGACCACAGCAACTCGAGACGAACCCGTGCTCCAAATCTCAACCCGATACGGGTATACCCAAATCCAAACTTAATAACCTCCTGCCATATTCGAATCGTCAACCAAAATCCCTACAAAATAGGGGCTTCCAAATCAATCCTAAGCCAAAATCAAATCCATTAAATCTCTCAACTAAACAAAGAATCGTGGGGATCTTAAAAGAAGGGATGGAAACTTATTTAAAAGAAAAGACTCTTAGATCAAAAGAAGGGAGATACGTAGAGAGAGAAAAAGACAGTGTATAATATGTACATAGTAGGTTCATAAAAAAATTTCAGAAAAATAAAAAAAAATTAGTTTAGCTTCAGAATAATTTTTAGGTTTAGTTTTTATTTTTGTTTAGTGTAATCAAGTGCTGGATTAGTGAGAAGATTGAGATGTATTTCATGAACGTGATTCGACAAGGAGACTTGCATATTGTATTCTATTTCTCTATTCAAATTTATGTCATCTTTTGATATTTTATTGAATGTTGTTTATTCTAACATGAGAATGTTTGGCTAAACACCCCGTTCAAGGGGTGGGATGCACTGCGAATGATGTTAATTTAATTAATTGGTTTCATTCATTTTATATTTCTGGGTAAATTAATTTAAACTGTCACCAATTAATTTATGTAACGAGAGTTAGTAAATTAATTGAACGAATCAATGTTTGAATTTAGGAATCGAACTAGAGATAGGTTTTTTCGAAATTTGAATATTAATTCGGTGTTGAAATTTGAAGATTGCTATTGTTTTCGTTAAATTGATCATTGCGGGTAATTTTCTGAAAATAGATTAGTCCTAATTTTTCATCGTGTGACATTTTTAAATTAATTTGCTGAAAAAGATATTATTAAATTTATAATTTTAAAGAGAGTTAGATTATCGATTTAATATTATCTCGAAATATTTCAAAATTAATAAATTGAGAAATTAAAATAATTCAAAATGCAGTGTAATCCCATCTCTTGACCTTCTCACATATTTCACACTCGGTTGCCCATTCTTTTTCATTATTTAGTCTTTTTATAATTTTTAGCATTTATTAGTAAATTTTTCCCTTGAAATTATTTTAAAAATAAAAAAATAAAAAATATTTTAATAAAAAAAATTGGAATTGCACATTTTCACATTTATTGTTTCACCTTAAAAGTTGGATTGATACCCGTACTTACCGCAATACGAGTTATTTTTAGACAAGTTTTGTAGGTACTGAAGGGAATTTTGAGAGTGGCTTTTGCACAACAACGACCGTACGCAAAAAGCTACTTATTAACCAGTATGACGACGTGGAGGCCTATGATGCTCCAGTGGAATGCTGGGAGCCATATGAGATTTCTAACAATACTGCGCAACCAGTTCACCACAGCCGAGGTCAGTGTGGTGGACGAGATTCTGATCTTCGCCTAAGAGGCTTAACATTTGATCAATTGAGCAGAGGGTCGGACTTTGAAAGGCTCGACCCAGTTAATGACCTGAGGGATAGGTTATCAAGGTGAAGAAGTATGGCTGGCTCCAAAAGAGAAGGGGGAGATTGTCGTCCCCATCATGGACGACGCCTACATGGATGAGACGGAGGCCAGGGGGAAGTCAATAACCGACGTCGCGCGGTAGTAGTGGAACTCCCAGGTGAACCCTTGGAGGTGGCAGGGGACAACCTCGGCTAGAACGACATTGATAAGCCATAAAATGACTCAATTTAAAGGCTTGAAGATAATATTAGGGATATCCTAAAAATTCGTGACCCTTTGCATTGAGGGTACCCAAAGGGTTCACCCTTCGTGGAAAAGATCGTCAGCCTTCCAACCCCGACCAAGTTCAAGCCTCCTGTAGTGTCTCCTAAGTACGATGGAATCACCAACCCTGTCCATCACATTGAAATATACCAGTCAGTAGCAGATATCTACTCCATCTCTGATTAGATAAGGCCTTAACCGGGACAGCTCACGTATGGTTCACTTATCTTCCAAAGAATTCCATTGAAAATTTTAAAAAAATGGCCGAGCGATTCATTCAAAACTTCTGCTTTAGGGTAAGACCTCAGAAAAAGACGACTCATCTGCTTTATGTCAAGAAAGGGAAAAATGAGAGTCTAAGAGACTACATCGTAAGGTTCAAAAAGGAGAAGTTGGAAGAGGAAAATTATGAAGAAAGCATAGCTATGACAACCCTCATCGGAGGTCTACAAAAGGGAAAACTATTATGGAAGCTTGCTGAAGACCCTCCCAAGTCAATGGTCGAGTTACTGGCAATAGATGGAAAGGTCATGAATGCTGAGGAAGTAATGGCTGTTAAGTATGAGGATGAGAAAAGAAACAACAGTGGAAGCAAGTTTCAGAAAAAGAACAAAGATGGGAAGAAAAGGTCGGTAGGCGATAAGTTTGCAGACTAAACTCCCTTAACTTTAAGCTATGAGCACATCCTCCCTGAGATAAAAAGCGATCAGTCTCTAAGGTGGCCATAATTGCTAAGGGCTCCTCCTCACAAGAGGAACAAAAATTTATGGTGTGAATTCCACCAGGACCACGGTCGTCTGACTAACAAATGTTTCGCATTGAAAGACAAGATTGAGAAAATGCTGAAGGCAAAAAAATTGAGGAAGTATGTAGATAAATGTGATGCACAGGGTGGCCGAGCCAACCTTAGGAAGAAAAGGATTGACAAGTGCCGAGAGGATGTCCCTACCAAGCGTGATGAGCCCTCAGACAACAATGATGATGATCGTGACCTCCCACAAAAGGATGATAATATCCCACTAAAGAGGTTAAATATGATTTCTTTTGGTGATGGAATGATCTGTGGGGGACTCACAAGTGGAGACTCTGAGGTGGCCGACATAAAATCTCATGTGGCAGAGGCAAAGGTTGTTACAAAGACCGATATTGTGCATTCGACTTCAATTAGTGTGAAATCTGAGAAAAAGAAGAAGGTGGACATGGACACCCAGATAGTCAGTTTTTCAATATTAGATTTTAAGGGTATCCTAGCTCCACATGATGACCCTCTCATCATCACAACTAGAGTGCATGGATGTGAGGTGCCGAGGTTTTTAGTTGATGGGGGAAGCTCGACAGATGTCATGTTCTGGCCTTGTTTCAAGGCCTTAGGACTTAGCCGGGCAAGGCTCGTCCCCTACCACCATCCTCTAATTGGCTTCATCGAAGAGAAAGTTCACCCCTTGGGTATGTATGAGATGGATATAAGAATGGGGGATGAGTGGCCAAAATGAATAACTAGAAAAATCAACTTTTTTGTTATGTATGAGAAAGTCTTCTCAACCTACAACCTCATACTTGGAAGAGTTGCCCTAAAAGAGTTAGAGGACGCACCTTCGACGGTCCACCAGATTATAAAATTCCTCACTCCTTATGGAGTTGGGGAAGTTCAGGGTAACCAAACATCGGCACGATAATACTACTTCAACTCTGCTGAGGAAAGAGAGCCATACAAAAAAGCTACCACTACTTACAACATTGACACTCTTGATTCAAGAGATGAGACAAAGCTCAAAAAGGGAGAGGCCGTGGAAGAGGTAGAATCCATCATCCTTAATAAGGTCGAGCCGAAAAAATCGTCTAGGTCGACAAAGCACCAAAGCCTGAGATCAAAGACGAGCTAATCAATTTGCTGAAAAGAAAACAAAGCATCTTCGCCTGGAGTCATGCAGACATGCTAGGTATTGACCCTAAGATCATTTGTGACAAGCTTAATATAGTGAAAAATGCCAGGCCAGTTAAGCAGAGGAGAAAGATCTACTCCCGTGAAAAGTATGATGTTATCAGAGACAAGGTTAAGAAGCTTGAAGAAGACGAGTTCATTAGAGAAGTTATCTACCCATAATGGCTTTCCAATGCTGTTACAGTGCCAAAAGCCAATAGGAAGTGGAGGATGTGCATGGACTTTACCAATTTGAACAAGTCTTTCCCAAAAGACATATTTCCTCTTCCTCGTATTGATCAGATGGTGGACGCCACAACAGGTCATGAAATGATGAGCTTTATGGATGCATATTCTAGATACAACCAAATCTTCATGTACCTAACTGATTCAGAGAAAATAGCTTTCATCATAGACAAGGGTACATATTGCAACAAAGTGATGGCCTTCGGCCTAAAAAACTCCCAGGCTACATATCAACGTCTGGTGAATAAGATGTTTGAGGGTCGAATTGGAAATTCCATTGAGGTTTATGTGGATGATATGCTGACTAAAAGTTTAAAGGCTGACACTCATGTGGCCGACCTTGAAAAAACCTTTGATACCATTGATGAGTACAGGATGAAACTTAATCCGACTAAGTGCGTATTTGGTGTCGTAGTTGGAAAGTTTTGGGGGTTCATTATCAACTAAAGGGGGGATAGAGTCTAATCCATAGAAGATAAAGGCCTTGCTAGAAATTAATACACCCAAGACTATCAAAGAGGTTCAGAGACTTACTGGACGAGTGGCTGTCCTTAACAGGATTGTCTCTAGGGCCACAGATAAATATCTTCCATTTTTTAAAGTTCTCAGGAAAGACTTTGAATGAAATGAGGAATGTGATAAAGCTTTTAAAGAGCTCAAGTCCTACCTCGGCTCTCCCTTACTCCTATCTAGGACAGTCCAAGGCGAAAAGTTATATGTGTACTTAGCCCTATCAGGGTCGGCCATTAGCGCTGCTATTGTGAGGGAAGAGAATGGGGTACATAAGCCAATATATTTTAATAGCAAAGCGCTCCAAGTGTCTAAGTAGAGTATCCTAGGATGGAGAAGTTGGCTTATGCTTTAATTCATGCTTCTAGAAATATGAAACTGTACGTCCAGGCTCACTCCATGGCCGTCCTCACTGACTCACCGCTCAGATAGGTCATTCATAAACCTGAGAAATCAGGGAGACAAATGGCTTAGGCAATTGAGTTGGGAGAGTTTAATATTGTCTACCGGTTGAGGGTGGCAATCAAAGGCCAGGCATTGGCAGACTTTGTTGCCGAGTTCACTTGGGACTAGGTTAAGGTAGAAAACGATAAATTTGAGATTGTAAACAGTCTGCCCGAAAGAAGTGTCGACCCCGCTGCAGACGAGGTCGAGATAAGAACAGTTAGGGAAAAGGCAGTTGAGAATAAAGAGGGAAGATATCTCTTTAAATAAGGATCCCTGATAGAGGGAAACTTCTCAAAAGGGAAACGCTGTATGGAGCCTCTTCTTTGATGGGTCCTCCTGGAAAAATGGAAGAGGTGTCGGATTGATAGTGTCGACACCAGACGGGACAGACATCACGTATGCTCTGAGATTTAACTTCAAGGATTCCAACAATGAGTCCGAATATCAAGCCTTGGTAGCAGGTTAATAACTCTTAATTTGTGTCTTCCTTAGATATGGATTTGGAATGTCGTTTCGGTCAAACTTCGAGTATCAAAATTCCTGAAATCACCTACAAAACTTGTTAAAAATTAAGTATCGTGGAAAATTCGGGTATCAATCCAATTTCTAGCATTGAAACGGTTATCGTGAAAACTTGCAATTCCAATTTTTATTAAAAATCTTTTTGTGTTTTTAAAATTTTTAAATATTTTTTTTAGTTTTATATTTAAAAACAATTTTTAAGGGAGGAAAAGAAAATTTATGCAACTAAAATGACTACGAAAATTTAAAAAAATAATCTAGTTTAGAATGTATGGTAAGAAATAAGAGGTGGGATTACACTGCGTAGTCAATTTAATTTAATTCCCTAATTATTCAATTGAATAGTTCGAAATAATATTGAATTTAAAACTTAACTCTTGTTACAATCCTAAATTCAATTTTATCTTTTTCAGCAATTAAATCAGGAATTGTCACCACATATAAAAAGTTAAGATTCATACTTGTTCTTACAAATTATCCACTAAGATCAATTTATAAAAATTTGTATGGATCTTTGAATTGAACATAAGGAATTAATATTTGAATATAAGAATAGAACTTATCTCTAAGTCAAATCCAAAAATCAAATATCAATTTTCATCATTAATTTATTAACTCTCGTCACATAAATTAATGTGTGGTTTTTGTCCAATTTAATTAGCCTAGAACACATCAATGAAAAATTAGTTCATTAAATAACTCAACACACGCGTTTCATCCCACCCCTTGAATGGGGTGTTTAGCCAAACATGATTAAAATTTCAGCACAAGCACAATTAACAAACAAGAAACTAAAGAGAAAGAGAAAGAAATACGATATGTAATAATTTTCTGTGTCAACTGTGTTCATGAACACGCGTCCCAAACTCGTCACAAAAACTGACTAGATTATAAAATTGAAAGTAAATACTGAACCTAACAATTTTTTTCTAATCCTAAACTAATTTTTTATGATTTTTTCTGACTATTTTTCTACCCTCTGCACTCTTTTTTTTTCTTTTTTTTCGTCTCTCACGTTATTCTCTGTGTGTCTCTGATAGATGTTACTCGTCCCCCTTTTTTATGAGCTTCCTTTCTCATTAATAATGTAAGCCATATATTGGTTTCTTTGTTGAGAGATTTTTGGAATTTGATTTTTTGGCTTGGTCAAGGATGTGAGGTTTCGATTTTTTGGGATTATGGATGAGGGTGGTTTGTGGTTTTAAAGATGGGTTAAGGGATGGATTGGGTTTCAGTTTTGAGGGTGGTATGGAACCGGGTAAGGTAGCTGCGGCGCCGAGTCGCGAGTTCCGTATTTGGTAACAGGGAGTGGGTTTCGAGTTTATGGTTAAAATTGGGTTTGGAGGTTGTGGGTCATGGCCAAAATCACGGGTTCAGGTTCGATCGGGTTTGGATCGACAGGTGGCCGGGATTGGGGATCCAGATTTTGGCAGAAGGTGTCGAAGTGGGTCTGGCCACTGGGTTTTGTTGTTGGGATTTATGGAGCTGAGTTTTGGGTTTGTTGAGTTTTCGTTATGGTGGATTTGAGTTTTGGGTTTGTTGTTGGGTGGAAGATGATGGGTGAGGATTGGTTTGTGTGTAGTAGGGCGTAGGGTATATTGGAGTGTGTTTTGTAATTTGGAAACCTAAAAATAAAATACCCTAACTAACTAAAAAAAATAAAACTAACAAACTAAAAAAAATTAAAATCATCTAAACAATAAAATCCTAAAAAATACTCAAATAAAAAAATTAAAAATAAAAACTAAAATTCTTAAAATCTAAAAACAATTAAAAATAAAAACTAAAGACCTAAAATAAAATCTAATTAAACTAAAAATAACTTCCTAAAAACTAATCCTAATAAAATAAAATAAAATCAAAATCAAAATTAAAAGCTAATAAAAATCAAAATCAAAATAAAGAAATATAAAAATTAGAAAATAAATCCTAGAAAATTCTAAATAAATCTAAAATAATTTCTAAAAATAAAAATGACACAACTAAAAATTATTATTTTTTGATAAGTAAATGATATATAACAAAACCATCGCTAAGGGAGCGAACCCGTATACAGGAAGTATACAAAAACCGAAATGAACAAGAACAATGGGAAGAGACTAAACAAAATCCCGCATAGAAAGCCAGCCTACGTCATAGAGTGAAACCCGTCGACAAACTCAATGACCTCCTGAGTCGAGACGACGAATCTTTCCTTCCTCCAACTAATAAGCGTGCTCAAAAATATAAAACGAATCCTCGAGGGAGCCGTCTCAATACCATCAAAGCATCTCGCATTCCTTTCCTTCCAAATCGTCCAAAATATACAATGTGGAACTAAACGCCACACACTCTTATCCCCCGACCATCCCCACGACGGTCTCCACCCATCAAGGAGAGCCCTAACAGTCCCTGGCATAATCCAAGTGGTACTAGAAATGGCAAAAAACAATTCCCACAAACCTCTCGTCACCTTACAATGAAGAAGAAGATGATTGGTCTTTTCCTCCTCCTCCTTACATAACCAACATCGACTCGCCAGACGGTATCTTCTCATTTGAAGGCCCTCAAGAGTCAAGATAGCCGGCCTAGCTGCAGTCCACACAAAACCTCACCTTATGTGGCGCCTTCACCTTCCAAATACTTTTCCAAGGGAAGAGTTCCCTAGTATTCCTCCTACCGCTCAGAATCTCATAGTACCCTCTGACCGAGAACACCCCTGTCCCTCCCCCCCTCCACTTAAGGGAATCCTCTCTAACCGTCGGACGGGGGGCCGAACCCAACCATTCAAAGAACAAATCCGCCTCCTGCAACTCCCAATCCCAAAGTCTTCTTCTGAACTGAGGGTTCCACGTCACACTCTCCCCATTAAACGATAAGTGCTCTACCACCAAACCATCTTGATTTCCTCCAAGGTTAAACATCCCAGGGTAGAGCTCCTGAATAGACCCCTGTACTCCCCATTTTTCCTTCCAGAATTTGATCCTGTCGCCTCTCCCAAGAGAGAACTCGGTGTGATCGGAAAAAGACGTCCATTCCTTCGCTATGTGTTTCCACAAACCCATTCCATGTGGAAAGGGCGCCACCAACGGCCCCCACCCCAAACAAGTACCACCCCCTCTAGCATTAACCACCCTTCTCCACAACCTATGTTCCTCCCGAGGAAATCTCCATAGCCACTTCCCCAGCAAAGCTTTATTAAAGTAAACCAAGTTTCTCACACCCGCCCCCCCTTCCTTAATCGTCTTGCACACGTCCTCCCACCTAACCAGACTATGCTTAAAGCAAATCTCCGAGCCTCTCCACAGAAAATTTCGCATCAGCTTCTCCATTTTAAGATGAACAGCCACGGGTAAAGGTAGAATGGACATATAATAAGTAGGCAAACAGGACAACGAACTCTTAATCAACGTGAGTCTCCCCCCCTTTGGACAGAAACCCATTCTTCCATCCTGCCAATTTTTTACGCATTCTTTCCAACACCGGGTCCCAGATAGCTTTTGACTTGTACTTTGCTCCAAGCGGTAATCCAAGATAAGTACTAGGAAGATGCCCAATTCTACACCCCATGATTTCTCTGAATTCCTCCACCCTAACTTCTCCCCCGATTGGGATGACCTCGCTCTTCCCCGCATTGATTCGCAAACCTGAAACCGCCTCAAAACAAATAAGGAATAACTTTAGAGCACGCACTTGCCTTTGATCAGCATCACAGAAAATAATCGCATCGTCCGCAAATAACAGATGTGAGACAGACACCCTATTAGTACCCGGAGTCCCCAAAGAGAACCCCCTGATCCACCCGACTTGGGCCACCAATCCCATCATCCGACTAAACGCCTCCATGACCAATATGAATAGGAAGGGGGATAGCGGGTCTCCCTGACGAAGCCCGCGAGAGCTCGCAAAAAATCCTTCAGGCACCCCATTAATAAGAATGGAAAATCTGGCCGTCTTAACACACCTCCCGATCCACCGACACCATCGATCACCGAACCCCATCCTCCTTAACAAATACATAAGGAAATCCCAATTGACATGATCATACGCCTTTTCGATGTCAAGCTTAAAAGCTAAGCCCGGAGGCCCACTCCTACATCTGGACTCCACGCACTCATTAGCCACCAAAATAGCATCAAGGATCTGCCTGCCTCCCACAAACGCATTTCGAGACTATGCAAGCTCAAATTGGACTTCTCACTTCACGGTCTCTTTGAATTTCTTCAATTAACGCTTTTGACCGCTATTGAGTCGCAATTGACTTGATTTAGCATTATTTGATGTTGCGGCTGCTGATTGACCTGAAAAAAATAAAATACGACACAAGGTCGATTTTAATTAAAACGAGTGACTAAAATGCATCTATCCAGGGCATAAATTATACACTTTTGGATGCTTATCACACCACCCCCAAACTGAACATTGCTAGTCCTCGAGCAAAAATAGAGAGAAAATAGAGGTAAGTAACCAAAAGTGTGCCACTTTTGTAAGCACTGGCGATTGCACTTAGCATGTGCAACAAGCCATTAAACATATAGGTTGCCCTGCAGGACGAGTGGTGTCTCATGAGGGTTTGCAGTGAATGTACCCAAAAAATTAGAAAACTTATTTAAATGCAGTATCCAAGTAGATGATGAAACCTTATACAACCCAACTTAAAAGGATGTCAAGGAACACCGTATTCAACTATCAAAATGAGATATTAAATTTCTTAATACTAAATGCGTAATCCTTCCTAAAACTCAACATGTGTAGTGTGAAGTAACATTAAGTATCATTAGATTAATTCTAAGATCGCCTTTATAGAATCGACGTTTGACTTCAATTCTCACTGGATATATCTCTCTGAATCGAACTCTCTAAGAATTGGGTAAGGGTATCTCTCTAGTGTGTGAGGAGGTCAGTAAATGTAAGCAAGTTCAAACGTCTCACAGACTTTATAAAAAATGACAGATACATGAAAAATCTGATCTCATGAAGGAATACTAACCACTATGTTGAGAATTTTGAGTTATTCACCATATAGTCTTCTCGTTTTCCCAAGCACTTTACCAAGGGTGAAAATGTGATTTATGAAAGGTATAAGGGGATAATGAAATGATGAAGATGAATGATAGGGTTTTTGAGAAGAGTGTGACACACTTTGAATAACTAATGTCTTCATTTTTTAAATCTATGATTGCATGCTTTCTGTTTTTTCTCTTTTCTCTTTTTTTCTTTATTATTGCGATGCATTTTTCTTTTCATAACGAAAATGAAGACAATTTACATTGACAGTTCCAAACACTATTTTTCTTAAACTCGATGGTAGTGATGGGGAATGATATATGTATGGTATATAGAATGGACAAGGAAAATATGGAAAGATAATGGGTGAATGAAGGGTAAAATTGGTAAGTGTGGCAAAAAATGGTTTAGTGCTCGTGACAAATTACAAGACACATGTTTCTTACAACTCGAAAGTAATGTCATTCTCAGTGATTAAGCCAAATTTGAAAAATTATGAGACCATGCAACGACTAAATGTGGTACCCAAAGAAAGTTGAGTCAACTTGTGACTCGGAGATACGTAAAAACCCTCAAAAAGGTGAAAATCTCAAATCTCACGGGTTTAAGTTGCCACTAGTGATCTTTTAAGGCTCTCTTGAGAATATAGTTACTCTTCAATTTTTTTATTGTAAATGTGATAGTGCAATTTTTGCCGAGTTTACGAATTCATAGTGCAAGTGTGCTTTGAAGAGGTACTAATTAATTTATTCGTTAAAAGCGTAATTTTAGGGTCGAACACGAATATTCTGAGATTTCTAAAAGAAGGATGATAGACAAATCATGTCATAAAAATTTCTTTTTAACTGCACAAAAAGTTTAAAATCACTTGTTTCTGAATTTTTTTCAAAAGAGGTACGATTTTGATAAATTTCTCACCCCCAAACAAAAGAGAACATCGTCCTCGATGTTTGAAACTATATATAAAAATAAAAAACACAAGGGAGGAAAGATATTACCATAATGAACCGCTTATGAAAATGTACCGCATGATGGAGCAGAGTTGGAACCTGAGAAACACATGCGACACAAATACGTAAAAGTCTATAAAGATTGTGACAATCATGGGGTGAGGTGAAACACCACCCCCAAACATGATAAGACTTATACGCAGAAATAAAAAAAATAGGCTGCCTCCCGACAGCGCTAAGTTTAACGTCTTTTTCTAGACCGATCGTAACGTAGCCTAAGGATAAGAACTATGAAAGTACGGGAGTGACAAAAAAATTGGGTGATGATAATCACCCCCAAACAAGACTAAACAATCAGTCTTCAGAAATGGGGTCAACAAGGTCAATTTCTTCTATGTGAGAGGGGGGACCTAGCTCTAAGAAGGCTTCAATCGTTGACCATTGACTTGAAATAGGCTACCATCCTTAGGATTTTTAACGGTGATGGAACCATAAGGAGTAAAAGAGTCAACAACAAAGGGTCCAGACCACCTGGTTTTTAGCTTCCCGGGAAAGAGATGAAGACGGGAGTTATATAACAAAATTTTCTGACCAGGGTGAAACTATTTGCAGAGGATTCTTTTGTCATGGATCCACTTCATTTTGTCCTTGTTCTTCTTGGACAAATCATAGGTATCATTTTGTATCTCCTCTAATTCATTGAGTTGGAGCTGTCAATGCATGTCTACCTCGTCGATATCAAAATTAAGGGCTTTGACAGCCCAATAGGCATGATGTTCAAGCTCGACAGGTAAGTGGAACGGTTTACCAAAGGCTAAGTGATAAGGAGACATGCCAATCGGAGTCTTAAAAGCACTACCGTATGCCCACAAAGCAACGTCCAAGCGTAAGGACCAATATTTCCTATTAGGATTAACTATTTTTTTCTAGGATTTGCTTGATTTCGCGGTTGGAAACTTCAACTTGACCACTAGTCTTAGGGTGGTAAGAGAGACCAACTTTGTGGGTAACACCATACTTTTTCACGAGATGTTCAAAGACTCAATTACAAAAATGTTTACCTCCATCACTAATTATAGCTTTGGGAGTTCCAATACATGTGAAGACATACTCCTTAAGAAAACTGACCACAATGCGATGGTCGTTAGTACGACAAGTGATGGCTTTTATCCATTTGGAAACATAATCAACTGCAACGAGAATATATTAGAAACCATGAGATGAGGGAAAAGGACCCATGAAATCAATGGCCCACACATCGAATATATCGACGATGAGAATGGGTGTGAGAGGCATCATGTGACGACAAGAGATACACCCAGATTGTTGGCATTTGGCACAAGCCTCACAGTAATGGTGGGCATCTTAGAAAAGAGTGGTCCAGTGGAAACCACTTTGCAAAATATTGGGGGCGGTTTTATTGGAGCTAAAGTGGCCACCACAGGCACCATCGCGACAAAAGGAGAGAATACTTGACTGTACAGGGTCACGAACACAATGACAAATCACTTGATCAGGAAAATACTCAAAAAGGAATGGATCATCCCAAGAGTAAAACTTCACCTGGGCCATGAACTTAGAACGCTCATGTTTCGACCAATGACTGGGCAGTTGGTCGGTAACAAGGAAATTAACGATATCAGCATACCAAGGTGAGGTGGAGATAACAAAAAGTTGCTAATCGGGAAATGTTTCAGAAATAGGAACGGGATCAGATTCAGATGTAACTGTTGTAGAGGGGGCTAGAAGGTAATCTTGACATTAAGGAGAAATCCCCAGTTAGCAACAGAGTTTTGAGATTATGCAACCGAGGTAGCTCAAGCGTGGCAACTCAGCAAGGTAGCTCGGCGTGGCAGCTCATATTTTAGCTTGTTGTATTAAGTCATATTGTATTGTTGTTTATATTGACTGTAAGCTATAACGGTTGTAATGACGTAACGATAATAACAAAAGAGTTTGTATGAGGTCAAACGGTACTTGCGAGAGACCAGGCTTGGCAGGGCCTGGGAGAGCTTTCATGCTCTATCGAATGACCTCACCGTGGGAACTTTAGAGGGACTTGGTTTGGAGGATTGAGAAGTAAGGCACCGTTGGGGCTTGTCCTGACCATCTTAGATACGCCTGGTTAAACACCGAAGGACCATGACCGTGGAACCTCAAGCGGAGCAGCTTGAAGTTCCATCGGGCATGGAGTTATGGACCAAGTAGCCCTCTACTTAATGTCACATCTACTGTAGGTGATGTCACTAGCCAGCTAAACAATGTCAGACCTACACTTGAGTAAACCACCGTGGTATTTGAGGCTGTCAGGCAGTTGGTGAGCCACCTCTGGGACAACAGCCCCCTGACACAGTGGTTAGGCAAAAGGCATGTCTTGGCATTTAATGTTTATGACGTGGAGACAACTAGTGCATCAGGCATTTAATGTTGTGACATAAAGTATGAGGGATGTCTTTTCATAGTTTTAATGACTGAGTTGCCTCGGGGGTGGTCTGGAGGGCTATTTAAGGACCCCACCCACCTTTGAGGAAAGAGAGACTTTTGGAGAGTTCAGAAGTTATTGCAAAAACCAGAAAGTTTACTCACTCACCATTGTCATTTATTATAAAGCTTTTAATACTTGACAGAGATTCAGGAGGGGTGTTTGGTGTGTTTCTACCTGCCTACTAAGGTGTATCTAGGGTGCTTACTTCTCTCTCCCTCTAGCTAAGCCATTTCTAAAGTTCATTATCATTCCCTGAGTTATACACAAGAGACTTTGTGAGTTTAAGCTGAGTCTATCTTCATTGGGCTCGTGTTTATGTGTTCTGTCATTAATCCAAAGCTTTAGCCAACTAACTTGTCATTACCATACTCAATAGGGGTTATGCCTCCATATATAATCTAAAGTACCCTCCTACATTTGGCGACTCTGCTGGGGAGGCATCCTTCTAGATAAGGAGTATGGCGCAAGATAATGCTACTCGGAGACTCAATTTCGATGACATTCATCATAATGAAGAACGGGTTGCGAGAGAGCAAGAGGCCCTAGGAGATGGGGCTCCTCGACTAGAGGTACCTCTGGTGCCAGCAACGATAGGCATCCCAGGGGTCGTCCAACCTCCTGTGATCACGGGGTTGGGACCCGCCCAGATTTCCCTCCTCATGAGCAAGTTTCACGAGTTCTTGCAAACTCCGGTGGCTTCAACTATGCTGGGAGGGTTAGAGGCTAACGCTTTCGTAACACCAGGAATAGCCCCAACGGTCCCACCAGGGGCAGGTGCTACAGGAGCGGTCCCAGCAAGTATACCCTCTGTTGGGAATCCAGCTGTGGGTACCTCAGGAGTTTCAACGGCACCACCGGTAACGTTGGTATCGATTACAATGAGCGCTCGGCCCTCTGCCCCATCGCTGGTGGCCCCAGTAGGCTTGCCCATGGAAGAAATGAGAAAAGAGATGCAGAAGGAGATGCTGAAGTTCATGCAGGCTTCCTCGCAGGCTGTGGGCGAGGTGGCTTCAGTCTACGATGACTTTCGAACACCTTACCCCCAGGAATACAACGACGAACCCTACCCGAAGGACTATATTCCCCCTACCTTTGAAAAATACTCAGGGAAGGGTGGGAACCCGAAGGAACACATTAAGCATTTCGTTGAACACTTGGGAGTGCACTGCAATGACAAAAAGCTTAGACTGGGGGAGTTCTCCAAATCCCTGACTGATAAAGCATACACTTGGTACTCTCATGTGCCTCCCAATAGCGTCTCTACGTGGGAGGAGATGCATGTTTTGTTCG
Source organism: Sambucus nigra (assembly GCA_949130495.1). NCBI lineage: Eukaryota > Viridiplantae > Streptophyta > Magnoliopsida > Dipsacales > Adoxaceae > Sambucus > Sambucus nigra. Next base: position 370,756,757 of record OX422219.1, read on the forward strand.
TCCGAAAGTTCTTCTTGGCAGAAGATGAGTTCACCCTAACCCAACTTGGCAGGGAGAGGCAAAGGCCAGGAGAAGAGTTAGTGGCCTATATTCGAAGGTTTAAGGAAAGGTCCCTCGATGTAAGGGAAGAAGCTAAGGAGGCCAGGTTACTACAGATTTGTGCTGAGGGATTACTTCCTGAGTATATCTGTCACCTAATCAATGAGACACGCGAGGGAACATTTTCAGCATTCCTAAAATCCACAAGAAATATCTCCTTGGTGGTGCGACCTAGCCCGATAGTAGCTCCCGTGGTGTTCAGACTGCCGATACAACCCATTGGAGGAAGGTCTCACGCCCCACGAGTGGGATATATCGAGAGGGAACATGGGGGCAAGGCCCAGAGGAAGGACAACAAAAGAAAGTTCGGAAGAGATAGAGAAGACCCGCCATCGCTACCTTGTACGGTGGAGGAGGCTGTGAGTTGCTATAACGCAATGGTCCAAGGCGGAACGGTCTATGAACCAAAAGGTGTTCCGGCAGAAGAGCCCGACGCAACAACTAGGGCTGACCCCAAATATTGTCAGGTTCATCGAAAGGTCCAGCATCCAACAGAGAGGTGCTTCACGCTGCGAAGGATCATCGACAAGTACATGAAGGCGGGGACATTGCAAATTCCCCCGCAGAAAGTTAACAATAACCCACTCCCGGCGCATGGGGCCAATCTGGTAGCGGCCTATGATAAGGAAGCAGAATGGGAGGGGGGAAAGGCAACGACGAAGGAGTTCGATGAGGCACGGGAGCATTGCACTAGGGGAATGGATAACGTAGTTCTAGCTTATGATGAAGCAAGTGCTAGGGATGTAGAAGACGCCTACAACGTGGAGGGTGAGGAAACTGACCCAGTTGTAGAATATAGCGCAGTTTCAAAATCTCCAAAGTTCACTTGGTTCTTCGACCAAGTGGGAATCCCAAAAGAGAGAAGAATGGAGATAACTCAGGCAATCTTAGATATTGCAAGGAGAAATGCAGTCCCCTCGATAAGATGGAAGGAACCCATGGATAGGCTGGTAAAGAAGTTCCTATCAGAGGTAACGTTCAGCGATGCGGATAGAGCTGTAAGGTTCCCCCATAATAGGCCTCTGTATGTAACCGCCAGTGTTAACGGGGTCAACTTTGCAAGGACTCTTATGGATGGGGGTGCTTCCATCAACATTATTCCAATCAACTCCTTCCACGCGACCAATATTCCTGAAGAAAGGTTGGTTCCCATGCCCTTGGTAATCTCGGGCTACGATAATCAATCTTCCAAATCCATCGGGTATGTAAACGTGGGAATAGTAATGGGAAATCTGAGTTCCCATATCAAGTTCCATGTAATAGAAAGCGCAACTTCCTATCATTTGTTAATAGGAAGAGTATGGATGCACAACCAAGGGTTAGTTCCCTCAACGTACCATCAATGTGCTAAGGCGAATATCAAGGGGACAGAAGTGACTATTAGGGCAACTAAGAGGCCTTTCGCTGTCGAAGAAGCACACTTGGTGGATGCATCCTTTTATACCGAGCTCGAAGAGGACATGCGGGTTCTAACAAGAAGAATGGAGGGAGCATGGGTCCCTTCGATTAGAGAAAGAATTGGACCTTTAAATCAGAGTGACGAAGGGGGGAGGATCGAAGAAACATATCGGGCGGTCCCTCGACCCCAGAACATCTCGAAGCAGCTCAAAGAAAGAGATGAGGCCTAGGACAAACCCAGGCGATCATGAGGTCCAACGACAAAGCGTGTTAAGTCATTTTTCAGGGGAAAGAATCGCTAAGGCTTCCAGAGAAAGGAAGAGAAAGGCTGTAGCAACAGCTATCAGCAGTCAATGCAAGAAAATTGTCACTGAAGAGGGAAAAGTGGTGTACCGCTTATAATGGTGTGAACGGGCGACCGAAAAGACTAACAATGAGGTTGACCCGATATATGAGTGTTTTTTAGTAGATCAACGGGGGCAGTGTATGGTGATAGACAACTCCAACATACAAGAGTTCGTAGAAGATGTCGCCGAAGAACTAGACTACATGACGGACCAACCAAGGCCCCAGGCACAAGAGTTGGAGCAGCTAAACTTGGAAAGAGAAGGAGAAGATCCAAGGCCTATCTTTATCTCGAAAGATCTTGGTAAGGAGAAACGAGAAGCCTTGGTTGACCTAATTCAGGAATTCATAGATGTCTTCGCATGGAAGTACACTGAAATGGAAGGGCTGGATGAGGAAGTGAGCTGCCACACATTGAACGTGATGCCTTCGGCTATTCCGGTGAAGCAGGCAACAAGAACTTACAAGCCGGAAGTGGATTTAAAGATTAAAAAAGAGGTCTAATGTTTATTGGCAGCAGGATTTATCAAGCCCATACAACATCCCCTCTGGCTATCCAGTATTGTGCCAGTGGGGAAGAAAGACAAAAACTAAATAAGGATCTGTGTGGACTTCAGAGACTTGAATAGGGCTTGCCCCAAGTATGAGTTTCCCCTACCCTCCATCGACAGTTTGATAGATGCCACGGCTGGTCATGAGATGTATAGCTTCATGGATGGATATGTGGGATACAACCAGATCAAGATGGATCCCTCCGACGCAGAGAAAATAGCATTTAGAACGTCGTTGGGCAACTTCATGTACAAGGTAATGCCGTTTGGACTCAAGAACGCCGGGGCTACGTACCAAAGAACAATGATGGCCATTTTTCATGACTTCTTCCAAAAATTTGTGGAATTATACATAGACGACTTGGTCATCAAATTAAAGAAGGAGGAGTCCCATCTGAACGACTTAAGGAAGGTGTTTGGTCGGTGCAGGAGGTATAAGTTAAGGATGAACCCGTTAAAGTGTGTCTTCGGAGTAACAAGTGGTAAGTTCTTAGGCTTCGTGGTTAACCGATAAGGGGTACAGATGGACCAGGATAAACAGCGGGCCATCTTGGAGATGCCATGTCCAAGAACGGCAAAGGAGCTGAAAAGTTTTCTCGGTAAAGTCTCCTACCTTAGGAGATTTGTGCCTGGATTGGCCGAAATCACACACCCACTGATGCAGCTACTGCGAAGGAACACGAAATTCAGATGGGAAGAGGTTCACCAGAAGTCCCTTGTTGGGTTGAAGAAGCTGCTCGTATCACCACAAATCATGGTTCCTCCCCAGGCGGAAGCTCCGTTGTAGCTATACCTTACGTCCACCACGAGGTCCGTTGGAGCTCTACTGGAACAAGAATTAGACGGGCAAGAATGGCCGGTTTACTACCTCAGCAGAATTATACATGGGCCAGAAACTAGATATACTAGCTTAGAAAGGCATTGTTTAGCCTTGGTCTTTGTATCACAAAAACTTAGGCATTATATGCTGTCTTTTACCATTCATATTGTAACTAGATGCGACCCAATTAGGTATTTGCTCGCAAAGACTATATTGATTGGCAGGGCAGCTAGATGGTTCCTTATTCTCTCTGAATATAACTTAAAATGTGTGGTCCCTCGTACAATCAAAAGCCAGGCGTATGCTGACCTATTGGCCATCTTCCCTTCAGGAACCTTCGAGCCGCCTAGGGAAGACATTCCAGGAGATGATTTACAGGACAATTACCTGGATCCAACCGAGGAGGAATGGACGATGCAGTTCGATGAATCTTCGACAGAAAAGAAGGGAGGAGCAGGGGTTATTCTTTCAAAAGGGATGGAAGAGATTTGCCTTTCCTACAAACTAGATTTCCCTTGCTCTAATAACGAGGCAGAATACGAGGCATTGGTACTAGGGCTTCTAGAGGCTCTTCGAAGGGGAATTCGTTCACTCTGCATTAAGGGTGACTCGAACTTAGTAATTCAGCAGGTAAATGGAGAATATGTGTTGAAACAAATGATCCTGGCGCCCTATAGAACAATCATTCAAAGGCTCCTCAACCAGTTCCATCGAACCAAGATCAGGAGACATCCCAGAACGATGAACCGCCATCCGGACGCCTATGCCACTATTGCCCAGAAGATGATAATGAAAACCAAAGAGACTACAGTTGTGATCCAACGAAGAACAGATCCTTCGGTAGTACAGTCAATACTACCGATGGAGGAAGAGGTGGGATGGAGAAGAGATATTAAGAAGCAACTGGAGTCAGGGGAGGGGGCGATGCGGGTAGGAGAGTTGGCCCAATATTTTACATGCCAGGGAAATCTCTATTTCAGAAATACAGGAGGATGGTTGTCAAGATGCGTCAGCCCAGAGGAGGCCGAGCAAATTTTGAGGAAAATTCATGAGGAGCACTGCGAAACGACTGAGATACCTCTATATATGAGAATTCAAAGGGAGGGGTATTTTTGGCCTAGAATGAAGCAAGATGCGGCAGAGCTACAACGGAAATGCAACAAGTGTCAGCTATTCTTCGAAGCAGCTGAGTGCCATTTTATTGAAGCTCAAACGGACTGGAGGCAGCCCTACATCGACTTCATTCAAGAGGGGGTTATCCCAACGGAGAAAATAGATGCAATGGGTCTGAGATGAAGGGCTCCCAGGTTCTACGTCCAGGAGGGGCAGCTTTATCGAAAGGGGTACTTTAACAGGCCCTTGCGATGTGTCACGAGGGAAGAAGCAGTGGAGGTCCTCAAACAAGCGCACGATCCAGCACATATAGGAGGAACCAAGCTGTATGATCAGTTGATGACATTGGGGTATTATTGGCCAACAATGGAGAAAGACTCTACGGAGTTTGTTCAAAAATGCAAGGCTTGCCAACTCCATGGGAATATGATCCATGCCCCATCGATAGACTTGCACTCTCTATCAACGCCCTATCCATTTCATACTTGGGCGTTCGACCTAGTAGGGGCAATCCACCGCTCTTCGAGAGGCAAGATATGGATACTAGTAGCAACGGAATGTTTCACAAAATGGGCCGAGGCAATACCACTCAAACGGACAACGGCTGGGGTGGTGAGCAACTTCATCAGAGAATACATCATTTTCTGTTTTGGGATCCCAAAAATAATAATCTCGGATAATGGGACCCCCTTCGTCAATTCTGAAGTAACAATGCTCACGGACAAGTACTCCATTGTTCATCACAGTTCAACGGTGGCATACCCAAAGGGAAATGGTCAGGCCGAAGCAACTAACAAAACCCTAATTAATATCTTGGCCAAAATGATGGAAGACTTTCCAGGGGCGTGGGATGACAAGATACCAGCTGTCTTATGGGCTTATCGAACAACCAAGCGAAAACCCACAGGATACACGCCGTTCTCGCTTGTTTATGGGGCTGAGGCAATCCTCCCAGTAGAATTGGAAGTCCCCTCTGCTCGTTATGCCTTGAGAAGTAGCATGCTCCCTCATAGTAGACATGTACAGCTGGAAGCGTTGGATGAACACAGAGATAACTCGATGCAACACTTTCAAATATATACGAAACAACTCTCCAAGGCATATGACAACTTGGTGAGACCAAGGAGGTTCGTGGAAGGAGACCTCGTATTGAAAGCGGCAGTGAAGCACATCAGGGGACTTCCTCTACCAAATATTGTAGCCAACTGGGAGGGACCTTTTGTTGTAAAGGAAGCTCATGACTCAGGTTATTGCTTAATTTCAAAGTTGGAAGAAGACAAGCCATTTAAGATTAACAATAAGTGCTGAAGGTTTATCATGTGTAAACAACCAAGTTTGAACTGATGTTATGACTAGCTATCGTTATAAATATACAAGTTTTGGGTGAAATTTATTTTAGCATAATGGAAGAATTGCAGAAATACAAAACTCTATAGCACACAACAACAGTCACAACACGCGAAGGGATTGAAAAGTATATGTTCTTCATTCATAAACAATAGAGCATTACAAAATTTCTTTTTGGAGCTATTGCCCAAGAATTAAATAGATAAAAGCAGTAAAGGATGTGTATACAAGAAGTAACTAGTCTAAAATAAAAGATAAATCTGAGGAAGAGAAAAAATCTCCAGGAAGGCCCGAAGAAGCTGCTGTGAAAGACAGTTGGGCGTTAATAGAAACCTCCAGCCTCGTTTGCACTTGTGTACGTTCGATCAGGAGTCTCTCACGCTTCAGTTTGACCAGGCACAAAGCTTCTTCGGCATCCTTTACCTCTTGATCCACTGCTTCTAAAAGGGTTCCCAATGCGACCAACCTCGCTTCCTGGTCCTCCTGGTGCTTTCGTAACACTTCCCTCTGGCCGATCAATTGCTGGTTCTTCAAAGTCTTCAGATACGTTATAAGCCAGTCAAAACGGAAACCATCACGTCCTAACTCCTTCAGAAAACCCAGAAATTGGTTAAGAAGGGATCTGGTAACACTTGCAGTAGGGGTACTGGTAATTTCAGCAACAACGATCGCCATGCCTTGCAGTCTGTGACTCATCACATGAATATTGGAGCGCAGGCAATCTGGCATGAAGGTCTCAGGGTGGTGATTCACCAGTTGCTCGATCACCAAGTGATGGTTGACAGGCATTTGAGGAGACTGCCGAAGCACCATTAGGCAGAACGCATGAGGAGCCAGGTCGGGAAGAGGCAGTTCACACCCAGACTCGCTCTCGGCTGCAGCACCAGTCGTAGAACCTTGATCATCATGAATAGAATTTTCCGAAACATCAGGTTCTCGGAAGGGCGAGCCTACAGGTGAGAGAACTGGTGGCGAATTTTCCCGAGCAACCTGAAAAGAAGTAGCCCACATGATGAAATTATGAATAAAAAAAAAACTTAACAAGCGCTTTCGTTGTTAAGTCACCGTTATAAGGTGGAGTTTATAAAAAAAAAAAAAAACTTAACAAGTGTTTTCGTTGTTAAGTCACCGTTATACGGTGGAGTTTATGGAAAAAATCTTAACAAGCGCTTTCGTTGTTAAGTCACCGTTATAAGGTGGAGTTTATGGAAAAAAAACTTAACAAGCGCTTTCGTTGTTAAGTCACCGTTATAAGGTGGAGTTTATGAAAAACTTAACAAGTGTTTTCGTTGTTAAGTCACCGTTATAAGGTGGAGTTTATGAAAAACTTAACAAGTGTTTTCGTTGTTAAGTCACCGTTATAAGGTGGAGTTTATGAAAAACTTAACAACTGTTTTCGTTGTTAAGTCACCGTTATAAAGTGGAGTTTATGAAAAAAAACTTAACAACTGTTTTCATTGTTAAGTCATCGTTATAAGTCATCGTTATAAGGTGAAGTTCAAGAAAAATCTTATGAAAAATCATAAGATGAAGATTATGGAAAATATTAAAAGTTATCAAGAAAAATATACCTCAGTCACAACGGGAGCATATGAGGCAACCACAGGGACAGGAACTGTTGGGGGAGAAATTACTACCCCAGAAGCCATAACGGGGTCCCTAGACGCAGAAGCCTCCACGCTTGGCAAAACTCTTGGCAAAACTCTATCGCCCGTATAGGGCACAAGGGCCAGCATACGAGATTCATCATGCGAAGACACTGAGCCCTCAAACAAAGCCACATCAGGAGGGGGTGTAAACGCACCAACCTGGGCCCTCACTACAGGAGTTGGTGCAAGATCAGGAGAAAACTGTGCACAAAGCCAAGTGTTAGAAAAGAAGAATGGGCACAGAAAATATGAAGAAATACTCCTACGTGTTACTTACCTCAGTTATGATACTAAAAAGAGGAATGACTGTCAGAGGTCTCATCAACGTCGTTGGAAGAATAACGCTTGCCAACAATGAAGATATTTCAACCTGGGGTACCTGAAATATATCAGAATTCAGCAAGCCAAATAAGAAAGGAGTGGGACGAAAAGACTACAACAAATATACTACAGAGGAAATCATACCTCGGGCTCACCCTCCAGAAAAAGAACAACGGGGAGAGAAACCTCAGGTGAGGCCTGTAGATCAGAAGGGGCCGAGGGTGTTATTTCGGATTGTGTTATTTCGGGTGGTGTTACCACTTCAGGCGAGGAATCACCTCCCCCAACGACCTCCCTTACACGTTGACTGCCAGCACGTCGAGAATAGGTAAGCCCCGTCATGGGAGAACGGGGAGGAGTCACATCGGTATGAGGTGCACCGAAGCGTCCCCCCACAAAAGGGCTTACGGGAGGGCTAGAGGGGCCTGGTCTTTCTATTTCAACTCCCTGCACCACAGTTGTTAAAAAAAAAGAGAAGGAAAATATATGTATAAGTAAAGACAGTCCTCCTTAAGCAAAATTGAGATAATAACTAAATCAGGCATACATACCTCCGATTCAGAAGGAGAGCGAGAAGGCACGACCACGGGCGAAGAAGGAGGAGTAACAGCAACAGATGGGGCAGGAGTGGAATGCACCTCAGGAGTCCGTTTCTTCTGGGACTTGGTGCCCAGAGTCTTCTTCCTTGATCCTGCTGCGCCAGTACTGCCCCCTTTAGGAACCCCGGAGCTCTTCCTCCTTCTGGACGTTGGCTCTGAAGGATCCACCACCACCGTGGGAAAAGCAACGGAGGCAGGGACAACGACTGCATACCATTGATACTCGGCATTTATTCGGTCTAGTTCTGCTTGGGCCTCCCTCCTTACACTCTCAGCCATCTCAGCAGGCATGGGGGGTGGAACGGAGGCTATGGGAAGAGCCGCCACGGGAGTTTGGGGCTTCTAAGACTTCGGCTTGGATGACCCACTTTTGGATATTTTTGCCCTCTTAGCAGGTGGTGGAGAAGCCCCCTCGTGGGTAGTAGCTGCAGTAGAGGGGGAAGCCTTCTTTGGAACAGCAGGAGTCCTCGGCCTTGGCGTTGCAACGGGTACCATGGGGCAAAGTGGGGGAAGCTCGGTAGGAGGTTCTTTGTGGGTCGAACTTAGGGGGAATTCTATCCCAAGCATAGAGTTGCCTTTTAGCCCCAACTCCAGGGCAGAAAATGAAGAAATGGGAGGGTACACCGGCTCTCCCTCAACGAACTTAGCAATTTCAGCTAGTTGTTTCGGCCAATACTTGGTGGCAAACAAAGGGGTCACATCCCTATGTCTAGTAATACTGGGAATGGTGACACGCTCAGCCATTGTTGAACATATACCCCACGCAGCAGTTGAAGAAAACAAGGAGCATGCCTCGCCAAAGGATACCTTGGGGTTTGACGACTGAAACACTGGACGTGGCACCCCCTGGTCAAACCCAAACTGACGGCTGCATCGGTTGGGATTATAATGCTCGCTCGTGTATCCCCACTCGGTGTAGGAGGGCAGATATCCAGGAGAAAGCAGAAGAACCACGGCGAGTGAGGGATCCTCAATGTCGGGAGAAGGGTCCCGTATCAATCTGGCATCATGATGAAAAAATTCACAAGTGTGATAAAAGGCCTCTTCCTGATAGGGCCTCATAACGAAATTCTCGAAATGGTCAATCATAGAAATCAACTCCTTTCGGCTTTGTCGCTTATGATAAATGAAAGACCGAGGAGGCAAAATTGTTTCACCCGAAGGAGGACTGTTGGGCTTGGCCACTACGGCAGGAAAGCGGAAGTAGAGAAAGCTGGTCAGAAGAACGTTGTTGGCAAAATTGGCCAAGTTATAACGACCAATAGAGCGTTCCATGTCAAATAAAGCCCTATCCAACTAGGTGTACAGGGATCCCAAGGCAATTGCATCCATGGGAAGCTTTATGCCTCGAGCTAAGCGAAGGGACAGGTTGATAAGGTCTCTTCGGGGCTGGTCGTTGGGCTTGCCTGTCAAAAGGAAACGGGACAGAATTACAAGAATGTAAGCGGGAAGCTCCAACGGCGTACCTTGACCAGGGGCAGGTGATGAAGAACTGCCTTCACTAGAACTCTTGAAGAAGTAATTGATCAAGGGAGAAAAAGTGGCTTTGTTGGAAGAACCGATGCAGCTTCGACATATGCGATCCAACTCCAAACGATCCCCAGTCTCTTGAGCATCAAGAGCCTCGTCGGTGTAAGGCTCATGGCCTGTTGCATCGAGGCCCAGGAGCTCACACACGTCCTCCAGAGTTATGGTAAACTCACCCCATGCAGCGATGAACGTATGAGTATCCACGTTCCATCGAGAGACCAGGACAGGAAGGGCAGCGTTGTTCTTTGATAGAGTAAACTCACCAAACCATCTAGCCCGTTGCAGCCCGATCTTAGTAAGGACATCATCATAGGAACTCTACATGTGAGAGTTCCAGGCAACAAAGTGCGCGGGGGATCCCCCGGGTGCTTCGAAATCAATATGGGACCATGGGAAGTCACCTCACTCCAAGCGAAATCTGAGAGTTCTTTCTGGGGGAAGAAATCCCCACTTAGATAATTCTTCATCCTCATCACCCAACAGGAGGGCGTCAAACTTGGAGGAAAAACAAACAGCCTTACAGGAAACAGCAAAGCCATCACCCTCCCCAAAAATGGGAGAGCGACGGTAAAACCTCAGCTGTTCCTGGCGAGCAGCACCCAGGGCGGAGGGAGCGATGGTGGTGGCAGACGGAACACTGGTGGCAGACACGGTGGGGTTGCTTGAAGACGCCATGGCAAATAATGAAACCGTAACAGAGAAAGCTTCGAGAAAAAAGGGATTGAGAGCGAGAATGGAGAAGCACGATCACAAGTGGTGGTATGGAAGATGAAGAATAAAACTCTTGCAGCAATGGAGTCTCTCTCTCTCTTTCTAAAAAAGAAACGCCAGTCTGAAGAAGATAATAATGGAGTAAGAAAAAAAAACAAAGGAGAAGGTTCAAAGTATTTTGAATATGGCTGTTTGAAAATCTCGAGTTTTGGCGTTTAGATTTCCCAACCCTCGCACGTGCACGACCGCCTATAATCATTTCATATGACCACGTGGCATATTGGTAAGGGCTTTGACATTTGAGAGGACTGTGCCACCTCATTAATGAAGTGATGTCTGGGGAACACTAATCGTTGCCTTCCTATACAAGCTTGAGTTTTGGCGCCAATAAAATTTCTTGTCAGACTTATCCCTTAAAGCCCCAACGAAGAAGATGTCCCAACGGTTCTACATAAAGGAAAATGGCTTCAATATTTTCACACAAAGAAAGGTCCATCGGTTTGAGACATTTCGTGTAGACATTTCGTGTAGACATTTCTTATTCCAACAAATCCCTCCACGAGGGGGCAAATGTAGAGGGGGCTTGAAGGTAATCTTAACATTATAGACAAATCCCCAGTTAGCAACAGAGTTTTGAGATTATGCAACCGAGGTAGCTCAAGCGTGGCAACTCAGCAAGGTAGCTCGGCGTGGCAGCTCATATTTTAGCTTGTTGTATTAATTCATATTGTATTGTTGTTTATATTGACTGTAAGCTATAACGGTTGTAATGACGTAACGATAATAACAAAAGAGTTTGTATGAGGTCAAACGGTACTTGCGAGAGACCAGGCTTGGAAACATAATCAACTGCAACGAGAATTTATTGGAAACCATGAGATGAGGGAAAAGGACCCATGAAATCAATGGCCCACACATCGAATATATCGACGATGAGAATGGGTGTGAGAGGCATCATGTAACGACAAGAGATACACCCAGATTGTTGGCATTTGGCACAAGCCTCACAGTAATGGTGGGCATCTTGGAAAAGAGTGGTCCAGTGGAAACCACTTTGCAAAATATTGGGGGCGGTTTTATTGGAGCTAAAGTGGCCACCACAGGCACCATCGCGACAAAAGGAGAGAATACTTGTCTGTTCAGGGTCAGGAACACAATGACAAATCACTTGATCAAGAAAATACTCAAAAAGGAATGGATCATCCCAAGAGTAAAACTTCACCTGGGCCATGAACTTAGAACGCTCATGTTTCGACTAATGACTGGGCAGTTGGTCGGTAACAAGGAAATTAACGATATCAGCATACCAAGGTGAGGTGGAGATAACAAAAAGTTGCTAATCGGGAAATGTTTCAGAAATAGGAACGGGATCAGATTCAGATGTAACTGTAAGGAGGGAGAGACGATCTGTAACTAAATTTTTTCACCCTTTCTTATTGCGAATTTCGAGGTCAAACTCTTGAAGTAAGAGAATCCACTATATCAATCGTGGCTTAGAATCCTTCTTCTGAAGAAGGTGCCTTAGGGGGGCATGGTCAGTGTAAACGATGATAGGTGTACCGATGAAATAGGACCTAAACTTATCGAGTGCGAATACAATAGCTAGTAACTCCTTTTCGGTGGTCGTGTAATGAAGTTGAGCGTCATGGAGGGTTCTGCTAGCATAATAAATGACATGCTGGCTCTTGTCAACCCTTTGACCAATTACGACACCAAGAGAAAAATCAGAGGCGTCATACATGAGCTCAAAAGGTAAATATCAATTTGGAGGTTGAATGATAGGAGCAGAAGTGAGCTCGTCCTTAAGGCGCTAAAAAAAAGTGACACACGCGTCATCAAAGACAAAGGCAACATCTTTGGATAAAAGGGTTGTTAAAGGTCGAGCGATTTTAGAAAAATCCTTGATGAAACGACGGTAGAACACCGCATGTCTTAAAAAGGAATGAATGACCTTACAGACTTAGGAATGGGAAGCGAGGAAATTATGTCGACTATTGCTTTATCTACTTCAATACCGTAGCGAGAGACTATATGACCTAAAATAATCCCCTATTTTTACCATGAAGTGACATTTTTCCCAATTAAGGACCAATTACTTTTCTTGACAATGTTTGAGGACCATAGTGAGGTGAGAAAGGCATTGCTCGAAGGAAAAACCAAACACAGAAAAATCATCCATAAAGATTTCAAGAAAACATTCTACCATGTCACTAAAATGGTAATCATAGACCGTTGAAAAGTCGCGAGTGCATTTCAAAGGCCAAAGGGCATGCGAGAGTAGGCAAAAGTGCCGAAGGGACATGTGAAGGTAGTTTTATCTTGGTCTTCAGGGGCAATAGGAATTTGGTTGTATCCTGAATAGCCACCAAGGAAGCAGTAATATGCATGGCCAGCTAAACGTTTGAGCATTTGGTCAACATAGGGAAGAGGAAAATGGTCCTTGTGAGTGACAACATTTATCTTTCGATAGTCAATACAAATACCCCGTCCCGTTTGCATACGGGTAGGCGCAAGCTCATTGTCACTATTTTTTACAATGGTGACACCAGAAGTTTTCGGTACGACGTGAATGGGACTGACCCACTGACTATCTGATATAGGGTAGATAATACCAGCATCAAGCAACTGTAAAATCTCAGCGTGCACAACTTCTTTCATATCAGGGTTGAGTCGACATTGGGGTTCGTGAGAAGTCTTGGCGTGCTCCTCTAAATGAATGAGATGACTACAAACATTGGGGTTCACACCGTGAATGTCTGAAATGGTCCACCCTATAGCAGTGCTATTCTGAGTAAGGGTGTGGACTAATTTCTCTTCTTACGCAGGGGTCAAGTCAAAAGTAATGATGACAGGGTGATGGTTGTTGGGGCATAAGAAAGTATATTTCAACTCGGGAGGTAGGGGCTTAAGCTCCAAACTAGTTGGTGGCGCAAGAGTGAGATCGGACTCATACGGAGAAACAGAGTCTGGAGAGTTCTTGGTGCATAAAGTGGGGGAATCTGATGTGCCAGGGAGTTCAGAAGGTGGAATAGGGTGATCCACAGGGTGAAGAGTATCAACATAGAGGGGCTCGAAGGGAGGATCCCAAGAGGAAGTGTCCATCAGGGCAGTGGAATCTAAAATGGCATCGAGTTCAGAGATGGAGGAATCAATGTCAAAGTCGGATCCAAAATAAGCCAAACATTATTGGAAAGGATCTGCCGGGTAAGTTTGGTCCAAGATTTCGTTAACTCGGGAGTCGATCACGCTCACCTCATCAATAGAAACAACATCAACCTAATGTTGCATAAGGTGGAAGATATTGAGTTCTATAGTCATATTGCCAAAAGATAGATTCATGAATCCGTCACGACAATTGATGATGGCATTGGCAGTGGCCAAAAAGGGTCAACCCAGTATGATAGGAGTATTAGTGGGGTCGGGTGCAGGAGTGTTTAAGATGATGAAATCCATAGGATAATAAAAGTCCGAAACTTTCACCAAAACGTCTTCAATGATTCCTTTAGGTACTTTCACGGAATGATCAACAGGTTGAAGAGTAACTCGTGTAGGTTTCATGTTTTGTAAACCTAACTCAAGGTATAGGGAGTAAGGTAACAAATTAACACTAGCCCCAAGATCAAGTAAAACACTAGTAGTGAAATTATCGCCTAACATGCAAGGTACAGTTGGATGACCAGGGTCTTTATACTTCACAACACCATTATTATGGATAAGGGATGTAGCTTGCTCAGTGAGGAAAGCATCACGAGGAAATTTGGTCCTACGCTTAACAGTGCACAAGTCCTTCAAAAATTTTGCATACGAAGGGACTTTTTGAATCGCGGTGAGGAAGGGAATGTTAATGTGAACATTCTAAAAGACTTTCTTGATCTCATCAAATTGTTGGGCTTTCTTAGTGGGAGCCAACCGATGAGGGAAGCGTGCTTTAGGCACATAAATAGAGGTGGCCTCAGTAGGCTTAGACTCAGTGTGAGATGGGGATTTAGATGGTGGAGTAACCTTAGGGAGAGGCTATACAGATGGGATGGGCAGGTGTGGGACATCACTGGGAGCATGAACACCATTAACAACTTATTTTCCCGAGAAAAGAGTGGACACCGCTTTTATATTCGCTTGGTTATTGGGTGGATTGGAAGTGGAACTAACCTTGTAGGCTGAGTATTTGTCGTTCCCCTTAGGGTTAGGAATAGTTTGACTAGGAAAACGACCTTTCTCTCGCTCAGACTCGAATTGGTTGAAACGCTGCTCAAGCCATTGGAGGGCTTGACTCTGAGTGGTTATAAACTGAGTGAGGAGATTCTCGAGAGAAGAGGTGGAGCAATTGGGCGGAGGGGCATACTATGGTTGGGGAACCAACTCGCGCTAATAATTAAGTGGTTGTGAATACTCATATGAAGGGAGGAAATATGAACAAGCTGATTATTGTTGTTTGAATGTTAGCCATGGGGGACAAAAGAAGATGGAAAGTGCGATTGATGGTAAGAAGTAGATTGACGCATGACAGGAGGGTGAGGTTGCCTTTTGAGGTTGTGTGGAAACCCAAGGGGACCACCAACATGTTTTTGTGGTTGGAAAGGAGCTAAGCTGTGGTCGTAATTATAAGAGAAATATAGGTGATTCCTATTTTTAGGATTGTAAGTAAACGACGTGGGAATGCATTTCCTAGTGGTATCAAAGGCACCTGCTTGGACCAGGGTGGGTTAGGGATCATCTTGCAAGAGGGGGCACAAATGAGCTAAATGACTGTAAGAAGAAGGACTAGAATTATTGACAGCCACTGCTTGTTTAGAAAGTGAAATATTATGTTGCATAGTGCAATTGCGAGCGTTAATGGTTTTATTCAATGAGTGTAAACTGTGGAGCAAGGTTTTAAAAATAGGATAATTTTTTACCCCAGAAGTGTTCCCTACACATGGAGGATCGGATCTCAAAAACGCATTAGTACCCTCCCAATCTTGGGAGTCATCGCCTAATTCAAGGAGAAAATTTTAGGCAGCAGTGGGAGTTAAATGCATGAACTTCCCTTTATGCATGGATTCAATCATGGTGCGAGAGGAAGGGATAAGACCATTGTAAAAACTATAGACTAAACGACTTTTCTCGAGACCATGATGTGGGCAACTATTAATATCATCTTGAAAACGGCCCCATGCTACACAAAACTGTTCAGTAGGCTTTTGTCTAAAATCCTGAATTGCTTGGCGCATTTCATTTGTTTTTCTCATAGGGTAGAATTTAGACATGAACGTCTTGACAAGTTGTTCCCAAGTTTGGATAGAATTCGGGGGCAAGGAATGGAGCCACATGGATGCATTATCGTGGAGAGAAAAGGGAAACAACCGAAGATGAACATTCTCTTCATCTAAGTTTTGATTGTTATAAGTAGGACACAGTGAGAAATTTCCATAACTGAGTATAAGGAGACTGACATTCAAGGCCATGAAAATTGGGAAACATAGAAATAGTCGTGGGGAAAATTTCAAATTGCACGGCCGGAGTAGGCGAAAGAACGATACATGAAGGCGGAGTGGCCATAATCGGGGCAAAGTAGTCCCTTAAAGTACGTTCGTCGGCCATGATGGGTGGGGTAACAGAACCAGGAGAAGTGGGAGAACTAGGCATCTCCGTTGAAGAAGAACACGGATCGGGGAGATAAGGAGGAAAATCAACGAGAAGAGCACGATCACCTAAGGGGGAATTTAGAGATGGAGCACTAGGAGAACGTGTTAATCGATGATCAATTCGGTGCCAATTTGGCATAAAAACAACGAAAAAATAATTTTTTGGTTTTTGTAAAAGGAAAACGAAAAATATTTTTGGATTTTTGTAAATCGAGGAAAGAAAAATGAAAAATAGTTGTGGTGTTTGGAGAGAAGAATGAGGTAAAAAATGAAAAATATTTTTGTATTTTTTATTTTTGGAAAAAATAATGCAGAAAAAACGAGAAAAAGGAGCGATGGACTTATGTGGGAAAACTGATAGATCGAGGGAAAAGTTGACTACCTAAAGGAACAATTTAGACACGTATACAAAGGGAACAAGTCCTAATGAGCACATAGCCAAATTATTATCTTCAAGTTAAGTGAGTGGGTAGACAATTTTAATTAGCCCGCGGGCGTGAAAAACACGGAATCTTAGGCCTCGCCGGTAAAAGTGTGCTCCTACTTTCGTCCCAAGAGACAAGAGGCTTACTAGTTAAGGCTCACAACACTAGCTACTAAAACAAACAACTATCTGGTACCACGTTAGGGAAAGCACAAATGCGTTTTACTAGGCGGCCTCACTTAAAATCCAGTTTTCCTAGACAAAAGTCTTAAGATAGTTGAATGAAGATTTGCAGGGGTGGAAAGGACTCACTAGAATATCCTACGAAGGTCTCATTTCGAAAGGGTCCTAATGAACACCATTCCTACTTGGCTTGCTAGTTGATTGATTTTAATTTAAGTGAGAGCACGGGTAACAAGAAAATGGAGATGTGATTGAGTGGGTGATGAAATTCCAACTCGTTGCAATGATCGGGTATAGGTCTTAGGTAAATTTATTCATCAAACCATCCAATTTAAGTGTGACATGGAAATAAAAAGCACATAGGAGCAAGTATCACTCAAAAATTGACTCACTTGCAGGAGATTCACGAGTGATAAAGAGTTTACCGCCCACGAGTTTTACACACATGGGGTGAAGACTGAGTTGAGTTGATCGGGAGGAAGTACACCTACTTCAGTCATCCCCGAGAGTCCTACCGACCCAAAATATAGAGGTTTCAAAAAATCCTTGCCTTTGGACTCCCTCTCTCTACCTTGTCCGATTTTCTTTTCATTTTTTTGAATATTTGAATAGTTATTACAAAAAATAAAAGGTGTCAAAATGCACCCAAATTAATTACATGGCCTCAATAATCCTAAACAACCAGGCTAAGGAGGGAGAGGAAGGAATAACTACACTAACAATAAAAAATAAAAATAAAAGTTACAAATTTTCACGGGCTTCAATCGTCAAGAAACCGACAATGACGCCATTTGATAATGGCTTTGCGTGTATGTGGTCATTGTCTTCAAAAGCCAATCTCAAAATTTTCTTGAGTACCTACAAAACTTATTTAAAATAACTCATATTGCGCTAAGTGCGGGTATCAATCCAACTTCCAATGTGAAACAATTAATGTGAAAACTTGCAGTTGAAATTTTATTATTAAAATCTTTTTTTCTCTTATATATATATATATATATATATATTAAAATTTTCAAGGGAAAAATTAACTACTAAATGCTAAAAATTATAAAATGACTAATAAGGAAAAATAATGTGCAATCAATTGTGAAAAATGTGAGAATGTCAAGAGATGGGATTACACCGCATTATCAATTATTTAATTTTCTCAATTTATTAATTTAAAATATCCTGAGATAAAATTCAATCGATAATCTAACTCTCATTACAATTATAAATTTAATATTATCTTTTTCATAAAACTAATTTAAAAATGTCACACGATGAAAAATTAAGAATTGCAATATTTTCAAGAAAATTTCCTGCTAGGATCAATTTAATAAAAATAGTATCAATCCTCAAATTTCAACACCAAATTTAGATTTAGATTTAGGAAAAATCTGTCTCTATTTCGATTCCTAAATTCAAATATTAATTTGTACAATTAATTTACTAACTCTCGTTACATAAATTAATTGGTGACAGTCAAAAAATGATTTTCCTAGAAATATAGAATTAACGAAACTAATTAATTAAATTAATATCATACACAGTGTCCCCCACCCCTTGAAAGGGTGTTTAGCCAAACATTCTTATGTTAGAATAAACAGCAGTCAATAAAAAATCAAAAGGTGCCATAAATTTGAATAGAGAAATAGAACACAATACGCAAGTCTCCTTGTCCAATCGCGTGTGTTAAAATGCATCTCAATTCTTTCACAATTTTCAGCACGTGATTACACCAACAAGACTAAAAAAACAAAGCTAAAGCTCTATTTTAACTCTAAACTAATTTTTTTTTTGTATTTTGCTGAATTTTTTATTTCCTAACTGAACAAAATATACACAGAGAGCTTTTTTTTCTGTCTCTCGTCTCTCTTCTGTGTCTCTTTAATAAGTTTCCTTCCTTTTTTTTATAAGCCACAACCATAGGCTTATTGAAGAGAGATTTAGGGGATTTGAAAAATCCAACTCAAAGAATCTGAATCGTTGGAAGCACATGTTTTATCTTTCATTTTTGGCGAATCTTAGTTCCCTATTTTGATGGGGATTTTGACAGGTGGAATTGGATAAGAGTTTTCAAATCGGATTGGGCAATGTATATCCGGGTTCTCATTTTTTGCTAGAGCTGGTAGTTGGTTAGGCCATTGAAGAAAAGATTTAGGGTTAAAAGCATGTTTACAAGATTAATAACAAACTGTTATAAGTTGTGTAAACTCCGAATAAACTTTTTGGGCAAAACTATTTTCAAAAAACACAAGATGTGTTATAAAAGACTTTCTGAATGTATGGTTTGAATTTGATAGCTCGTTACCTTCTTTTTAGTTTTTAATAAACATCTACTAAAGTTACTATGCAGTCCCAATCACAACAATAGTTAAGAACATTCAAAGAAATAGACATAGGAATTTTAATGTGGTAAATCCCTTAAACAAGGGAAACATCCACGGTTCCCTCTACGGCACAAAATAAAAAAATCCACTGGAACAAAGAATCAAGTTACAACACTTAAGCAAACCACAAAGATACTAACCTAAGTTAAGAATATACCTACTTGATATTCTATACTCCAAAGGTAATCTGAATTGGACTGATCTTTTCTTGCTGCTTCTTTGCTTTTTCCTTGATCTCCTTCTCTTTGAATTCGGATTCCAGCAACTCGTTCAAAGTTCAAGATTCTCAGACAGAACCACAGTGTCTAAGTGTTCGTGTGATATAGTGTTTGTGATGTGCTACTACATGCAAACATACTACTCACCCTCTCAAAATTATACAAACAATCCCAACAAATTACAATTAGTTCTAAAATGATAGGTTATTTCCGAATCTTGATTTTTCAAGCCAAGACTTCATGATCTTTTATTTATCCACAGATCTTAAGGATACCTTTATCAGAAGACGGTTCAAGGTCTTAAACAATTTTAGTATTTTGAAAATGTTTTTGAAATTGTAAACCTCTAATTGAGATCCAAACTAGACTAGAAGTCTACTTTATTAAAACAAATTCAGACTTAACATGCAGAGACTGATTCAACAATTTTTGACATAAAACTTCCTTTCAGATCTATGGTTACACCTTAAAAATTTAGCAAGAGTTCTTTGTGTTCTTTTTATTTTTGTACACACATATTTCATAAAACATAATATAAAAAATTAGAAACACAAATAATTAACTAGATCTAAAAAATACTTTTAAACTTAAAAGTTTCGATTTCAAAATTTGTTGAAACAGAATAGATCTAAAATACCAGATCTAAAAAGAGAAACATAAAACAAATCGTGTGATGTTCTCTTTTAGAAAAACTCAGTTTCAATAATGAAACTTATCTCTCTCTTAGAGATGAGTTATGAGAGAATCAAAGATTTGAAGAGGTCTTCAAATGAAAACTCAACACCAAAAACACAGAAACCATAGAAGGATCTAACTCTCAAAAAGATGGGTTTTCTGGTGTATGGAACTTTTAGGTTTTGGAGTTTGTTTACTCCGAGGTTTGAACTACGAAGAAACTAGGGTTTCCTCTTTCTTTTTTTTTCTCTCTTTTCTTTCCCTCTCTTCTCCCCTCTCTCTCTTCTCTCAGATTTTACGAAATGGCAAAAGTCTCAAATTGCTGAGGCTTGGGTCCTTTTTATACTAATAGAGGAAGGATCCATAACATCGACCTCAATCCTATGGCTGGGATTGAGTCTTGACCATTTCACTTTAATCCAACGGTTCAACACTAGCGGTGGGTTAAACGTTTGGTGATTGGTTTAAACTAGGTTCACGAGGATTGACTCACAACACATGCAGAACATTGATAAGGTTGATCCAAGGTCTATAAATGTGTACGCATTTTGTGTCTTATAGAAAACACAATCTAAGCTTTTAGGACGCTAACACGTGTACACACCAGATGTAATAAAAAACGCGTGTTTGAAAATAATTATAAAGGCTACCTTGAATTCTGTAGCGCTTTTGAATTCTACCCAGGAAAACAATCAACAAAGAAAATCGCTTTCTAAAATTTAAATTTTACCCACAATAATTTTAAAAACATTTTTTAATTAATTCTAAAATAATTTGAAAATTATTAAAAAATATATAAAATGATTTGAGTTGAATTAAATTGATTTTAAAATGACTTGAAGTGTTGAAGAACCATTAAATCAAATAGGCGATATGAATAATGCATAGTGTGTGTCCTATTTGTGGTTTTAAGGATGGATAACTTCCCTTTCAAGATTCTTTTGGACAGGATTTCTTCTTTGAGCTTGTACCTTTGAGGAGATGGAGTTCCCTTTAAATCTAACTATTTTGTCTAGATATCCAAACTAGCTGGAACTCCTATATATGTTGACTCAAGTAAGTCAATATATAGTGTGTTCTCAATCTCCCCCTTTGATATTAGAGACAAAATTCCCTTGAGTATTCAGAACTCATGGGTCAAAATAAAAAGAAATCCTATGTGTCATGTACAAAAATTCTAACTACCCATTCCCATCCTAGAACCGAAAATAAGGCAAAAAACTATATCACTCAACTATATACATACCAGTACCCTACAAAATAGTAACAAGATATACAACAGGTCTAAAATGCTTGTAACAAGATAAACATTAAATTGGCATATTAGTTGAGTTAGAATTAGAAATAGATAGAAAAATCGCTAAGCATTACTCAAGATCTTCTCCCCCAATTTTTCTCAAATATACAAGGGGTATAAATCACAAGAGAAAAACAAAGATTAATTGAGATTTATCATGCCTATAGCAATACGCAAATACTAAAATCTTATGTTATCTAAAGGTTTTGTAAAGAGATACGCGAGCTGATTTTGAGTGTTCAGATATTCAATAATGAGATCTTTGGATTCGATAAGGTCACAGATAAATTGATGTCTAATCTTAACATGCTTAGTTCGTGAGTGCATTACAGGATTTTTGGAAATGTTAATGGCACTTTGGTTATCACAAAACATGGTTAATTATTTTTTTGTGAGACCATAATCACTAAGCATATGTCTAATCCATAGTAATTGAGGAAAACAACTACCAGCTGCTATATATTTAGATCTGGCGCTAGATAATGAGATACAATTCTGTTTCTTACATGAACAACCTACGAGATTATTTCCTAGGTAGTAGCAAGCACCAGAAGTGCTCTTACTATCATCAGAACACCCAGTCGAATCGGCATCGGTGTATCCTACAGTAGAACTAGTTGTATCATTTGTGTACTAAATACTAAATTTTAGAGTACCTTTAATATATTTAATAATTCTTTTTACACTTAATCAGTGAGATTCTTTAGGGTTACTTTGATATCTAGCACATATACACACGGCTAAGGATATGTCGGGTCAAGACTTTGTAAGATGCAACAGACTCCCTATCATACTTCTATAACGAGTGGGTTCAACACTTTTCCCATTATTATCCTTAGAAAGTTTTGAAGTACTCATGGGGGTTCTAGAAGTTTTAGCATTTTCTAAGACGAATTTTTTAACTAAATCTGCAACATACTTGGATTGAGAAATAAAAAGACCATCACTGCATTATTTTACTTATAAGCCCAGAAAATATTGTAGTTCACCCATTAAAGACATCTGAAATTCAGTATGCATGATATTAGAGAAGTTCTCTACTTGTTTAGGACAGGTGGAACAGAAAATAATATCGTCCACATATACTTGTGCAATTAAGACATGTTGATTTTTCTTTCTAACAAATAGCGTTTGATTGTTTCCGCCACAGACAAAATTGTGAGACATTAAAAAGGTAGACAATCGCTCATACCAAGCTCTAGGAGCTTGTTTCAAACCGTATAAGGCTTTCTTAAGTCTAAAGACGTGGTCCAGGTGTACATGATCAACAAATCCTTTGGGTTATTCTTCGTATACTTCTTTAGATAAAATTCCATTTAAGAAAGCGAATTTAACATCCATTTGGAATAATTTGAATTGCATATGACAGGAGATGGCAAGAAGGAGACAAAATGATTCCCGACGAGTAACAGGTGAAAATGTTTCATCAAAATCAATTCCCTCAATCTGGGAGTATCCTTGCGCAACCAACCTAGCTTTATTTCTAATGACCTCCCCATTTTCATCAGTTTTGTTTTTAAACATCCATCTAGTGCTAATAACCTTCGAATTTTTTGTTCCATGAATAAGATTCCACACATCGTGACTCTTAAATTGAATTAGCTCTTCTTGCATAGATTTATCCAAAATGAGTTAGTAAGGGTATCATTAACTTTTTTAGGTTCCTAACGAGAAACAAAACAAGAAAATTGTGCCACTTGTTGAAGTTGGGATCTAGTTTTAACTAGCTCCGAAGGATTACCGATAATGGTTTCAGTGGGATGATCTTTAGAAACCCAAGTGGGTACAGAGGGACTCTCAGGTGGTAATGAATCAGTATCATCTTGAGGATCAGTGGGTAAAACAGCTGCTTCCTCATCAAATGTTACTGGTTGACTGTCACTTCGCCTAACATTCGTATCATCTACAATTACATTAATTGATTCCATAATATTTTTGGTTATATAGTTGAAAACACGCAAAGCCTTACTATTTTGGGAATAACTAAGAAAAATTCCCTTTTCTCCTCGGGTATCAAATTTTAAAAGTTGCTCTCTATCATTGTAGATATAGCAGATACTACCGAAGGTTTTAAAATATTTCAAGTTTGTCTTTTTGTGTAACCATAACTCATAAGAGGTTTCTTTGGAATTTTTTTCGAGGTAGATACGATTAATAATGTGACATGCGGTTTGGACATCTTCTTCCCAAAAGTATATAGGGAGATTCTTAGCATGTAACATAACCCTAGCCATTTCTTATAAAGTCCTATTTTTACGTTCAGCTATACCATTTTGCTGCGGGGTTTTGGGAGTGCTAAACTCATGTTTATAGCCATTAGCTACACAATACTCAGAAATACCAGAGTCCTTGAACTCTCCACCTCTATCATTCCCAATTCGACACACCTGGGTATCCTTCTCATTCTCAATTTTCAAAATGATTCTTAAGAATTCATTGAAGGTATTCGATTTCTATTTCATAAAAGCTACCCATGTATATCTCGTAAAGTCATCCAATATAACTAGGATGTAAGAGTTTCCATAGAAACTAACAGTTCTTAAGGGACCCATGAGGTCCACGTGGATAAGTTCTAGAGGCTTAGTGGTGAGGACATCTTTAACTTTTTTATGAGGGGATATACTTATTTTGCCTTCCCGACATGGTCCACATACAGGATTCAAAGAATTTTTAATTTTAGGTAAACCTTTAACTATCTCTTGAGAACTCAATCTTCTAAGGTTATCATAATTTGTGTGTCCCAATATATTGTGCCATGGATCAGAATCCTCTAATCTGGCAACATTACAAGATTCAGCATTGGGGATTACTGTGTAATAATTTTTCGGGGTTTTGTTTCCTGTTAAAATACAATAAACTTTTTTAGCAAAAAAATTGCAATCATTTTTAGAGAAGGTAACTGAGTGATTGGAGTCATAAAATTGTCATATACTTAAGATATTGGCTTTCAGGCCTTTAACTAAGAGAACACCATTCTGTTCAGGAAGCCCTTGCTCACTCAATGTTCCCTTACCTATGATCTAAGATAAAACACCATCTACAAACATGACACTACATCCAAGGAAGTCTGTCTTATTTTTCAATTTGGTTTCATCCCCGATCATATGTTTAGAACATTCGGAGTCCAAATACCATCCAGTTGAAGTGTTGTGTGCCTTTAAAGCAGAAATGACCATGTTGCACTTGAGCTGGGGTAGTAGATCATCTTTTCTAATCCAAATAGGCCTAGTTTTAAAAAATTCGTGACCTTTTGGTTTAGTAAAGGTTTGAAGGGTCTTTCTAAATGATTTTTTCTTAGTATTTGACCCTCCCTTTTTCTTTTTAGAGTTAGAGTTGTTTGTGGCATGTCTAGGAAGTACATAAGTATTTCTTGATTTCCTAGAGTAGTTAAAGTTTTGGTAGGTTGGGGTGTTTAACCTTTTCTAGAAACATTCATCAAGAGTATGGGAGAAAATATCGTAGTAGGAATAGTACTGATGAGTATAGGGATTGACTTTATTGCTTAAGTCTTTGAAAATTGGCTTGGATCTATTGGGTATAGTAGTCCAGTCATCATTAGGTTTAAGTTTCTGTCTTTGGTCTGTGGCTGAAGGACAAATGTATTTGGTCTGACTGTTTGGTTTTAATTGTTGATTGTACTAGTTATGTGTTATTTGAGAGACATTAAGACTAGGTTCACCTTTTTGAACATTTTGAGAAGTTTGGCCTTGTTTTATAAAAGTAACATTTTCAAGAGAAACTTTGGTCTTACTTGTATGCTCTATTTCTCCAAATCCTAGGCCAGACTTATCTTTAGAGTCAAATTTTCTTCTAGTACTAATTTTTTCGTAAGTCTTGGTTTGTGTTTCAAAGTGTTGTCATTTTTTAAACACAATTGAAACCTTATGTTTTGACTCTTCTAGATCAATAAGGGTTGCCATGTATTTGTTTTCAAATTCATGGTTCTTTTCAATTAAAGAATTTATTCTCAAGGTGTAATTCTCAATCTCAATCTCATGAGAAACACATTGAGCAGTATAATCTTTAGTGTTCTTTCTAATGGTTTGGTTAAGTAAATCGATACGCCCACTTAAGGTTTTTATCATTTTTTCTAGGCGAGCACTCTTCTTAACCGTTTTAGCATATAATTCATGTTAATCAGGAAGGTCATCATCAGACTCACTACGTGCATCGTGTGAAGTGTACCCTATGTTTTTGGTAGGTTCATTACTCACTCACACGCTCAATTCGTCATCAACATTCTCACTTTGACTCACACTCAGTTTTTCAGCGGTAACAAGAACATAATTATCAGCAAGATCATTAACAACATCAACGGGCATATGAAGTTCATGAGCAGGCAAGCATACATCATCACTATATATTATCTTAGCAAATAAAGACATGCAATACTCATTTATCTGGGTTGACTCAGTTTCATCCTCATCAGAATCACTAGAGTTGTCCCATGTCTTACACATATTGGCGTTGTTATTGTTATTAAAACTAGTTGAACATTTACTATCATAGTGACCAAGTTTACCACAATGGTGACACTTAACATCTTTTATGTCAGGTTTAGGTCTATTGGGGTCATAATTCCTCTTATTGTCATAAGTGTGTTTGGTATTGTCCTTGTCATGAGGTTTGTGAGATTGATTACCTTGATAATTTGATTTGCCTTGTTTAGAGGCTACATCATTTCTAAATTTCAATTTTTTTTAAAATATTTACTCATAAGAGCTATTTCATTGTCAAAGTTTTCCAAATCACAGTTTTTTAGATAGTTAGTGTCAAAATCTATAGCGTTCAATTTAGGCACTGGCAATTTAGAAGAAAACATAACATTTAAACTAGAGGATTTATTAGTTTGTCTAGTCAATTATTTTTTGAAGTCTAGTTCCAATTCTACAGTCCTCAGTTTACTTCTAAGTAATTCAGGAGTCATATTAGGGTCATTCATTTCCTCAATAACATACCTCTTGTTATCAAATTTAGATGGCAATGACCTTAGAATATTTGAAATAATTTCCTTTCTACTATTGGTTATACCATTTGCATGAAGTTTTGTAAAAATATCAGTTAGCCTTATGTAGAAATCATCAAAGGATTCATTGTCATTCATAATCAGGGTGTTATATTGTTGAATGTGCATTTGAGTTATTCCATCTTTGACACGTTCATCACCCTCATGAGCAATAACTAAAGTGTCCCATGCTTCTTTAGAAGTATAACATATGGATATTCTTTTGAATTCATGTTCATTTATGGACATAAAGATGGCATTTTTTCCTTTGTTATTATCTAGAGATAATTTTTTCTCTTCCTTAGTAAATTCACTGAGAAGTTTCTCAATCCTTATTAGATCAGTGGCCGAAGTAGGTTTAGTAGGATGTTCAAACCCTGTTTCAATCATTTCCCAGACTTAATCACATGGGTTCCTTGAATGAAAGTAGTCATTCGCACTTTCCAGTACGAAAAATTATTTCCATCAAAGAGTGGTGGTCTGGATAGGTTACCTAACTTCTCAAATTTTTCTTCCATATTCAGAAATTTTTCCAGAAAGAAGTTTCAAAAATAATTTCTCAAGTTTCAGGATCACAAAAGGTGTTCTCGCGCTCTGATACCAGTTGAAGAAAAGCTTTAGGGTTAAAAGCTTGTTTACAATATTAATAACAACTGTTATAAGTCGTGTAAACTCCAAATAAATGTTTTGGGCAAAACTCTTTTCGAAAAACACAAGATGTGTTATAAAAGACTTTCTGAATGTATGGTTTGAATTTAATAGTTGGTTACCTTCTTTTTAGTTTTTAATAACATCTACTAAAGTTACCATGCAATCTCAATCACAACAATAGTTAAGAACATTAAAAGAAATAAACACAGGAATTTTAATGTGGTAAACCCTTAAACAACGGAAACATCCACGATGCCCTCTACGGCACAAAACAAAAAATCCACTAGAATAAAGAATCATGTTACAACACTTAAGAAAACCACAAAGATCCTAATCTAAGTTCAAAATATACCTACTTAAGATTCTCCACTCCAAAGGTAATCTGAATTGGGCTGATCTTTTCGTGCTGCTTCTTTGCTTTTTCCTTGATCACCTTCTCTTTGAATTCTGATTCCATCAACTCGTTCAAAATCCAAGATTCTTAGATAAAACCACAGTGTCTAAGTGTTCGTGTGAGATAGTGTTTGTGATGTGATACTACATGAAAACATGTTACTCACCCTCTCAAAATTATACAAGCAATCCTAACAAATTATAATCAGTTCTAAAATGATAGGTTATTTCTGAGTCTTGATTTTTCAAGCCAAGACTTCTTAATATTTTATTTATCCACAGATCTCAAGGAAACCTTACTCAGAAGACGATTAAAGGTCTTAAACAATTTCAGTATTTTGAAAAATATTTTTGAAATTGTAGACCTACAATTGAGATCCAAACTAGATTAGAAGTCTACTTTATTAAAACAGATTCAGACTTAACATGCAGAGACTGATTCAACAATTTTTGACACAAAACTTCTTTTCAGATCTATGGTTATACCTTAAAAATTTAGCAAGAGTTCTTTTTGTTCTTTTCATTTTTGTACACATGTATTTCATAAAACATGAAATAGAAAACTAGAAACCCAAATAACTCACTAGATTTGAAAAATACTTTGAAACTTAAAAGTTTCTATTTCAAAATTTGTTGAAACAGAATAGATCTAAAATACCAGATCTAAAAAGAGAAACATAAAACAGATCGTGTAATGTTCTCTTTTAGAAAAACTCAGTTTTAACAATGAAACTTAAGTCTCTCTTAGAGATGAATTCTGAGAGAATCAAAGATTTGAAGAGGTCTTCAAATGAAAACTCAACACCAAAAACACAGAAACCCTAGAAGGATCTTACTCTAAAAAAGATGGGTTTTTTGGTGTATGGAACTTTTAGGTTTTGGTGTTTGGCTTGGGAGAAATTACTCAGAGGTTTGAACTACGAAGAAACTAGGGTTTCCTCTTTCTTTTGTTTTCTCTCTTTTCTTTCCCTCTCTTTTCCCTTCTCTCTATTCTCTTAGATTTTACGAAATGGCAAAAGTCTCAAAATTCTGAGGCTTGGGTCCTTTTTATACTAACATAGGAAGGATCCTGAACATCGACCTCAATCCTATGGTTGGGATTGAATCTTGACCATTTGGCTTTAATCCAACGGTTCAACACTAGCGGTGGGTTAAACGTTTGGTGATTGGTTTAAACTGGGTTCACGAGGATTGACTCACAACACATGCAGTACGTTGATAAGGTTGATCCAAGGGCTAAAAATGTGTACGCATTTTGTGTCTTATAGAAAACACTATCTAAGCCGTCAGGACGCTAACACGTGCACGCACCAGATGCAATCAAAAATGCGTGTTTGAAAATAATTACAAAGGCTACCTTGAATTCTATAGCGCTTTTGGATTCTACTCAGGCAAACCATCAGCAAAGAAAATTACTTTCTGAAATTCAAATTTCACCCACAATACTTTTAAAAACATTTTTTAATTAATTCAAAAATCATTTGAAAACTATTTTAAAAGATATAAAATGATTTGAGTCGAATTAAATTGATTTTAAAATGACTTGAAGTGTTGAACAACCATTAGAGCAAACAGGTGATATGAATAATACATAGCGTGTGTCCTATTTGTGGTTTTAAAGATAGAAATAACTTCCCTTTGAAGATTCTTTTAGACAGGATTTCTTCTTTGAGCTTGTACCTTTGAGGAGATGGGGTTCTCATAAAATCTAACTATTTTGTCTAGACATCCCAACCAGTTGGAACTCCTATATATGTAGACTCAAGTAAGTCAATATATTGTGTGTTCTCAGCCATGGCAGGTGGGTCGCTAGGTGTGGGTGGAAATGGGTCTCGGGTAAGAGAGTCCGACCAGATTGGGTTGTGCTGGTAACAAACCAGCGGTTTTGATCCGGCGAGTAGCTCTGGTTTTAAGGGAGTTGTTGATGATTTCAATTTTCGGGTTTAAAATGGTGTTGAAGCTCGAGTCGTGATTCGTTGCAATCGGGTAGCACAAAATGGATGAGCGAGTGAGTTGGATATGGTGTTGAAATCGGGTTGGATATGGAATCGAGTAGCACACAATCGAGGTTCCCCGGCAATGGTGCCATTTGATAACTCTTAATTTATGTATTCCTTGGATATGGAATTGGAATGTCGTTGCGGTTAAACTTTGAGTATCAAAATTCCTGGAATCACCTACAAAACTTGTTAAAAATTCAGTATCGTGGCAAATTCGGGTGTCAATCCAATTTCTAGCATTGAAACGGTTATATTGAAAACTTGCAATTCCAATTTTTATTAAAAATATTTTTGTGTTTTTAAATTTTTTAAATGTTTTTTTTACTTTTATATTTAAAAATAATTTTCAAGTGAGGAAACGAAAATTTATGCAACTAAAATGACTACGAAAATTTAAAAAAATAATCCAATTTAGAATTTATGATAAGAAATAAGAGGTGGGATTACACCGCGTAGTCAATTAAATTTAATGCCCTAATTATTCAATTGAATAGTTTGAAATAATATTGAATTTAAAACTTAACTCTCGTTACAATCCTAAATTCAATTTTATCTTTTTCAGCAATTAAATCAGGAATTGTCACCACATATAAAAAGTTATGATTCATACTTGTTCTTACAAATTATCCGCTAAGATCAATTTATAAAAATATGTACGAATCTTTGAATTTAAGAATTGAACTTATCTCTAAGTCAAATCCAAAAATCAAATATCAATTTTCATCATTAATTTATTAACTCTCATAACATAAATTAATGTGTGATTTTTTTTCCAATTTAATTAGCCTAGAACACATCAATGAGAAGTTAGTTCATTAAATAACTCAACACACATGTTTCATCCCACCCCTTGAATGGGGTGTTTAGCCAGACATGATTAAAATTTCAGCACAAGCACAATTAACAAACAAGAAACTAAAGAGAAAGAGAAAGAAATACGATACACAATAATTTTCTGTGTCAACTGTGTGCATGAACACGCGTCCCAAACTCATTAAAAAAACGGACGAGATTACAAAATTGAAAGTAAATAGTGAACCTAATATTTTTTTTTCAAATCCTAAACTAATTTTTTAATGATTTTTTATGACTATTTTCTACCCTCTGTAGTCTTTCTTTTTTCTTTTTTTTTGTCTCTCACGTTCTTCTCTGTGTGTCTCTGATATATGTTACTCCTTCCCCCTTTTTTATGAGCTTCCCTTCTCATTTATAATGTAGCCCATGGATTGGTTTCTTTGTTGAGAGATTTTTGGGATTTGATTTTTTGGCTTGATCAAGGATGTGAGGTTCCGATTTTTTGGGATTATGGATAAGGGTGGTTTGTGGTTTTGAAGATGGGTTAAGGGATGGATTGGGTTTCGATTTTGAGGGTATGGAACCGGGTAAGGCAGCGACAACGACGGGTAGCGGGTTTCGTATTTGGTAACAGGGAGTGGTTTTCAGGTTTATGGTTAAAACCGGGTTTGGAGGTTATGGGTCATGCCCAAAATCACGGGTTCAGATTCGATCGGGTTTGGATCGACAGGTGGCTGGGCTTAGGGTTCCGAATTTTGGGAGCAGGGGTCGAAGTGGGTCTGGCCACTGGGTTTTGTTGTTGGGATTTATAGAGTTGAGTTTTGGGTTTGTTGAGTTTTGGTTAAGGTGGATTTGGGTTATGGAGGTGAGAGAGTGTTGTTGGGTGGAAGATGATGGGTGAGGATTGGTTTGTGTGTAGTAAGGTGTAGGGTATATTGGGTGTGAGTGAGTTACGATGAGTGTGTTTGTGTGTGTTTTGTAATTTGGATACCTACAAAATAAAATACCCTAACTAACTATAAATAAATAAAACTAACAAACTAAAACAAAATTAAAATCATCTAAACAATAAAATCCTAAAAAAAACACTCAAATAAAAAAATTAAAAATAAAAACTAAAGACCTAAAATAAAATCTAATAAAACTAAAAATAACTTTCTAAAAACTAATCCTAATAAAATTAAATTAAGTTAAATTAAAATTAAAATTAAAAACTAATAAAAATCAAAATCAAAATAATGAAATATAAAAATTAGAAAATAAATCCTAGAAAATTCTAAATAATTCTAAAATAATTTCTAAAAATAAAAATGCCACAACTAAAAATTCTAAAAAAATGATGAAAGTAAAAACACAACACACATCGGGATCGACGTATCGATTGGGCTAGGCTAGGGAAACGGGGTTGGTTTGGGGCATCGGGACTGATCTCTGCAAGCTCAAATAGGACTTCTGACTTCACAGTCTCTTTGAATTTGTTCAATTAACGCTTTTGAATACTATTGAGTCGCAATTGACTTGATTTAGCATTATTTGATGTTGTGGCTGCTGATTGACCTGAAAATTAATAAAATATGACATAAGGTCGATTTTAATTAAAACGAGTGACTAAAATGCATCTATTCGGGGAATAAATTATACACTTTTGGGTGCTTATCACAGGTCTCTCCTTGGCCCAAGCTCTTGGTGTCGGCCATCTCCTAGTTCATTGTGATTCTAGATTGGTTGTAAATCAGATCTTGGGAGCATATGAGGCCAAGGACAAGAGAATAGCCAATTATCTACAGAGAGTAAAGTCATTGATGAAAATTTTCAAAGAAGTGAAACTGAAGAGGATACCTCGGCTGGACAACATCCGAGACGATGCACTTGCGAGGTTAGCCTCAGCAACAAGAACTGACATTAGATGAGTAGTGCCAGTTGAGATACTACTTTGGTTGACCATTGCAGAAGATGATAGTTTAGATGAATCTTATCTTAATCTAAACAGAGGAGATTCATGTATGGATCCTCTGTTCAGATACATCAAAGAGGAGGAAGTTACCTCCATCAAAAGCCGAGAGAAGGAAGCTGAGATATAGAGCTGCCAAGTTCTCTATCATAGGGGACAAAAGGATCATAACTCAGGGGTACTGGTGGCCAACCCTGGCCAAAGACGCAACAGCATATGTGAAGAAATGTGACAAATGTCAAAAGTTTACTACCATCCCCCACTAACATCATCAACCTTTGACGTCAATTACATGTCCCTATCCATTTGCAGTTTGGGGAATCGATCTAGTACGAACCTTACCTAGAGCAGTGAATAACTATCAATACTTGATTGTGGCGATAGATTACTTTTCAAAGTGGGTAGAATCCAAGCCGATGATCACTATTACAGAGCAGAAGACCTTCCAGTTCATATGGAAAAATATCATCTGTAGGTATGGTCTCCCAAATACATTAATCTCAGACAATGGGACTCAGTTTAAGAATGTCTCTCTGGAGAAATATTGTGAAAGAGTTGGGATCAAATAATTCTTCTCCACCCCTGGCTGACTCCAAAAAAATGAGCAAACCAAGGTGACAAATCAAACGATCCTCGATAGGATTAAGAAGAAGCTAGAGGAGTAAAAGGGAAGATGGATTGAAGAGGTGTACGCTGTGCTATGGGCCTACAGGATGACAGTTAAAACTCCAACAGGGGAAACCCCATTCATTTTGGCCTATGGTTTAGAGGTTGTCATTCCTATTGAGATTGGGCTTCTTACTCATATAATTAAGATGTATGGTCCTCAAAGAAATGTGATAAAAAGAAGACTTGATCTTGCTCTTATTGAGGAGAGAAAAGAAGATGCTGAGGTGAGGCAAGCAGCCTACCAGCAAAGAGCTGCCAGATTTTATAATCAAAGGGTGAAAGAAAGGTCGATAGTTATGGGAGACCTAGTTTTGAAAAAGATATGGCAAAAGCCCAAAAAACTCCATCCAAATTGGCATAGCCCCTATAGAGTTACCGATGAAGTCGTCCCAGGCACCTATCGGCTAGAAAATCTAGACCCTTCTCAAACCCTTGTAATGCCGACCATTTGAAGAAGTATTACTTATGATGTCATAGTTGTCTTCCTTTCTTGTAATTCATGTATCAAATTATTGAGAAGTAAATATCAATGAGAAACATCAGTGTTCTATTAACATCTTTGTACTAATGTATGTATCTTAACACAATTAATTTGGTGAATAATGAGGATAAACATCATTAATTTGATGACCTCAGACTCTTAACACCATTAATTTGGTGAATAATGAGGATAAACATCATTAATTTGGTGACATCAGACCCTTAACACCATTAATTTGGTAAATAATGAGGATAAACATCATTAATTTGGTGACCTCGGACCCTTAACACCATTAATTTGGTGACCTTAGACCCTTAACTCCATTAATTTGGTGAATTTGAGGATAAGCATGCTTAATTTGGTGACCTCAGACACTTAACACCATTAATTTGGTGAATTATGAGGATAAACATCATTAATTTGGTGACCTCAGACCCTTAACATCATTAATTTGGTGGGTAATGACGATAAACTTCATTAATTTGGTAACCTCAGACCCTTGACATAATTAATTTTATGAGTTATGAGGTTAAATACCATTTATTTGGTGACCTCGGACCCTAATTGTCATATCATTAATCTGGGTTATTTCTGTCATTATTTGCTTATATTATTATGTTTTTATTTTTTAGGTGAACAAGTTGAACATCGTAAGTTATAGAGCAACAGAACATCATGATAAGCAATAAAAGCAAGGAACGGTGGAATTTCATTTCATTGATGACAACGAGGTTACAAAGCATCCAAAAGAGCTAAAAAAGTTACAACCACGGTTCATAAAAAGAAGAAATTACAGTCAACTTCACAAAAACAAGTAACAAGCAGAAGTAGCCCTCAGGGATGAGTTCCTCCCTCGATTGGAGCTGACCCATCAGCAAGAGGAAATGTGCTACCGAGATCAGTGTTGGTGATTTCAACCTCATACTCATGACGAGAAATGTCCTCAGTTTCAGTGACATACAGGGGACACGTTTCTTTTAGGGCAGCGTCATCCGTTTCCACTTATTTCAGGGCCTGAGCAAGACGAGGGTCCTCAAAGTCGAGATCAACAAAGCCCTCAGCGGTTAAACTCCTAGATTCACTTTTCTTAATGGCATCCCATCGTCCAGCTGCTCTGATACCTCTCTCCAACTAGTCAAACCCAAAGCCAAAAAACTCATTAGAGACTTTATAGTTTTTAATGATCTTCTCTGAAGCGTCAGCCAGTGCAGCCTTAACAGCAGCTTCAACCTTTGTTAGAAGACTCTCATCTTTTGCCTTCAGAGCCTTATTATGATATTTCTACAGCTGAGTGATATGGTTGTCTCTCTCCTTTAGATCTCTTTTCATCGTCTCCACTCGGCCTTGAGATCGGCCTCTATTTACTCAGCATCCCCGCCCTTTTGGATTAGGGGCAGCCTCTTTAAGGTCCAGTCATCTAGGCGGTGAAGAGACACCACACCCTGTAGAGAAAGATCAGGCACAATAAATATTGATCACTATTACAGAGAAGAGACAACACTTGGAAGATAAATTTTAATACCTGAACTTCCTTATGAAGGGCAAACTCGGCTAGCAACGAGACATCCAAAGCCTAAAGAAAGGGCTTGTCTCCCTCGATCATAATTCCACCAACAACATCAACAACTTGAATGCTATGGCCGATCACGCTATCACTATCTTTAGTTACGACAGATGAGCATCCAAAGCATTATCAGTGGAAATTGGGATGGAACGGTCCTTGGCTGGAACTTTGTGTGGTTTGGTATGATCAGGATCAACAGGAGCCTTTCTTTTCTTAGCAACATCGACCTTTGAAGCGCCGATGTTCTTTTTTGGTTGAGTAGGGGGAGGTGCATTCTTTCCACCTCGTCTCTCAAGGATTTTTGAAAGGATATGGGCCAACATTTCCCAGAAGCCGTCAGAAATACCTTTTAGTCTCTCTGCAAGAAGAGACGTCTCGAAGTTAGAAAATTAGATAGTTAAAATATACAAGACAGAACTTCTAACAAACTGTTGAAACTTACGAAGCTCTTCCAAAGGACCCCCTCCCCCCCCCCCAAAACCTGTCTGAGAAAGGTAGTAGGGGGTCATCAGATGCTCATATTTGATGAGACGACCATTCTCGCCTTGATTGCGAAGGTCCTTAATGTCCTTATAATTATCCTAGCTTAAACCAGGGACAACTTTTGCCGAAATAGAGGCTTTACTCCATCTCAAAGGGGTTGGTGGTTCAAACGTTCCGTAAGTCTCATTTCACTACAAGAAAAATGATCATTTATGTCAGTCAAAAACTGACATAAATGACCATTTATGTCAGTTTTAGAATTTTTCAAAACTGACATATAAAGTCCTGACATAAATGTTCGTAAAACTGACATAAATAAGATCACATTTATCTCAGTTTTTAAGAACACACATAAAAACTACGATATTCACCATGTTTTTAATCACATTTTCACGAAAAACTGATATAAATAACATCACATTTATGTCAATTTTAGTAATTTTTATGAGAGTTTTATCAAAACTGACATAAATGTTGATATAAAATTAAAAAAAATCATTACTCCATCAATAAACAACTATTATTTATAGTCAAATCAACCATTGTAAATAGATAATAAATAGTCGAACAATATTCAAATAGTCTAGATTTCATCAAACAAATTCATATATAACTTGAAATATACAATATTCATTAAAGAAAATTACATTGTGCCTCAAATAAAAGTCTCAATTTAAAAAAAAAATGGACAGAGTCTCCTTTATTTATTGGGATAACAACCAATCCAACAAAAGGTAAAATTGAAATACAGGGCAACCTTTTAAGAATTCTCCTACAAAAGGTAGTTGCGACCATCTTTGAATCAACACTTGGCAGTGCTTGGTCCCTTTTCACTTGGCAGTGCTAGGTCAATTTTCACTTCGCAGTTCTTGGTCCGTTTGGTTTCACTTGGTAGTGCTTGGTTTTGCTATGTTGGTCTGATTTCAGTCATTGGGTTGCTGGTTCATTCTGCCCCATTTGTTATCTGGCCCGTTCTTCCCCATTTGTTATCGGGTTAATCTTGAGTCGGTAAAATCGAACAAATAAAAAAATGGGTAAAAATGGAATACACAAACTACAGAATCCTTACCTGAGAAACATAAACAGAGACTTTGATCAGTAAAACTGAAAATGGAATATAATGCAAGTTGAGGCTTTGATCCATAGCACTGTGTTTCCACGTGGAGTAGCATTGTTTTTCCACATGAAGACTCGGCGAGATAATAAGATGGAAAACTCACCATCATTTTCTTCGGGTTGGATCGCGGCTCAGTCCAATCAAAGACACCCTAACTGATTGTATATAGAAGATTCGAGCGGCACCTGATTTTCACTATACTGCAAGCGAGAGAAAATTTGTGAGACCATTGGTGATTTAGGGTCACGGAATATAGTTCAATAACAGTTATAATATCAGCTGTATAGTTATTAAATATTAGTTATTAAATAATATCAACTATAGTTGAATAATATCAACTATGCAACAGATATTAGTTGATACTTTTTTGGTTCTTGAGAAGATATAAGATTGTGTGTGTGTGTGTGTGTGTGTGTGTGAGAGAGAGAGAGAGAGAGAGAGAGAGGGGGTTCGATCGGACCTGAAAAGGACGTCAAAGGAGATATAGATGTGAGCATGGCTGAGATCATAAGTTGTGACGCCGCAAACGTACATGCCCACTTTGCCTGGAACCTTGGATTTGAACAATATTTTTTGTTTGGTCATCGTATTGTATAGCCAAAACTCTGTTGATTGTGTCCCTGTTTTATCAGCGCTTGTGTTTGTACAATTTTGGTCACTCAAACGACAAACCTGACTTGTATTGTGGAAATTGTTTGTGAGGAGCTTTCGGGTGTGGATCTGCAAGAAGAAAACATACCCGATGATGCATACAGAGAGAAACAAAAGTAAGAGTTAGGAACACACATACAGAGCAGCAGAGAAAATAACATATCGGTCAGATCTAAAAGATATTTCAAAAATTCACTCTAATCTTCATAAACGTTCCATACGAAAACAAAAGGCAACAAAAGAAAAAAATTACATATGATTCAGATCTGCAACGGGAGAGGGAGAATAATATATACAATGTTGGAGTAGGGCGGGGAATGGCGCGGAAGGCTTTGGGAAGGAAGAGGGCATGGGAGGGCAGTATATTAAGGCTTGGGATCGAAAGAGAAATCTTTGGACAAATGCCCTGGGCGACCGTACATGTAGAAAATAGTAGGGGGCACACTAACAAACATACACTGCTTCCAAACATACAAATTAACCCATAAAACCAACCCACGGGTCAGACCATTACCAGACACTACCAAAATGCAAGAGGGGAAGAACATCGAGGAAAATATATAAGGAAATACAGCAGCTCCATTTTGTCCAACAGGCCTATCCAATTAAGATGCTACTCAAGAATTCAGATAAATAAAGGATAACAATATGTGACAAAATTTCAGGGTGATACCCCCAATATATATATGATTAATTAAGTATAAGGGAGTATTTTTTTGTGTCTTTCAATCGAACAGAGCAAGTAGTAATATCGCTTACGATTAATCAACTAAAACAATGGGGACAAAGATCAAATTGTAAAGCCAATAATTTAAAATGTAGAGAATTTTAGTATAACTAAAGTTAGCAAATGGAATGTGCTATAAATATCATATTCATTAAGGAATACTGAAATTCGTTAATTATGTAGGTACAATAGTTTACAAAATTCTCCGCAAACATATGTTAACGAATACTGAAATACTGAAATGTGTTCGAGAGAAATACTGAGAATTTGAAATTACATAATAAGAACAATCTGAAATCAACAAAACATGAGAATAAGAGAAGTTCAATGTTAGCTTGAATAGAATAATTCTAACAATAATAAAGAATTCTATTTTTTATTCTTAGCTTCCATTTTTTATACCACCATTATTAAAGAATTCTATTTTTTATACCACCATTTTTTATACCACCATTATTAGCTTGAATAGAAGAATTCTAATAATATTGAATCTTGTATTGACATTAAAAAAACACCACCATTATTAAAGATGATAAAACTCGTGGCACATACTGTTTTCCATAACTATAAATTGTTCTGCTTAGGTGCTCAATATTGCACATATTGTTTTCTATAACCAATATTGGACTACATATTGCAGTCAATATTGCACATACTGCTCAATATTGCACATACTGCTCAGGTGCTCTGCTCAAGTGATCAAACAATTATGTAAAATAACTATAGCTCCTATATTACAGTTAATGTGCAAGGTTCATATTGACTATTATGTGCAATAATGTTGTGCTTAAAGGTAGTATAAAAGAATCAGAGAAAAAAGTTCCAAATGTTGAACTGAAACAAAATAGAGAAGCAGACCTTAGGACTTCAAGTTGGAAAATTATACAAAAACCTTTCAATTCATTACATCTCAAACCCAATTATATGGCCTCTTCAATACTTCAAGTGGAAAAATTAGATAGCTTTCTACATACACAATCAACCAAAAAAGAATTTTGTAAGTTCCATGAACTTCAA
Source organism: Sambucus nigra (assembly GCA_949130495.1). Classification (NCBI taxonomy): domain Eukaryota; kingdom Viridiplantae; phylum Streptophyta; class Magnoliopsida; order Dipsacales; family Adoxaceae; genus Sambucus; species Sambucus nigra. The sequence continues at coordinate 370,795,540 of OX422219.1, forward strand.
GCTCTTGTTTGTTCCAAAACAGCTCTCAACTTTCTGCTCGTGATCCCATAATTGTGTTTTGTATCAAGACTAATTCAATTTAGTGATCTGTTTTGTATCCCATAATTGTGTTTTGTATCAAGATACCTTGGAATAATGATGATGAACGGATAGCAGTTTGGAGAGATGCAAGGACAGGATTCCCATGGACTCATGCCATCATGGTCCAGCTTCGGAAATGGGGTTGGATGCACCATCTTGAACGACACTGTGTTTCTTATTTTCTAACTCGCTCTCTAACCGTATTTGCAACTTGGAAAAACTCTGTTGTGGCGCTATTATCACTCTGTATCCAACTGTATCCAAAAATAGTTGTGTCCCAATACCATATCCAAAAAACTCGATGGGAACACCTGGACAATGAAGAACAAATAAAATGAAACTCTAAATCTAAACAACATTTCAATTTCAGCAGTATGATTATAGTATGCCATCAGTACCTATAGTAAACCCTAAGCAGGCATAAAAGAATTAATAGTTACACTACAACATGTACGGAGTCTTATGGCGAAGTACTCGAGCTTCAAAGTACGTATGCCTCAAGTCTAAACCTTGTAATCACAGTCATGTGCTGATTTGTAAGTCAGTGAAATGCACTTGCATATGTAACTCCCTCCAAAATGGGCCATGAAAGATTTTTTGCAAAACGAAAAAAAAAAAAATATACAGACAATAGTTTCAATAACCACCCATTAAACAAATGTAACTTTATTAAGGAATATAAACACAAATACACAATAAAAATAAATATAGATCATTTGAGGTTTACCAACCAATGTTGTTAGAAATTTGGGTTCAATGTTGGAGCGACTGAGTGCCGCAACTACCTGTACGTTTGACAGTTGCATTGGGATGATAAGGATAAAATAAATCCCAAGCTTTCACAACATCGTCGATTGAAAAGCTAATAATAAAATAGATGCTTAAAGTGAACAATTTTGGAATAATTCTCTATTGATGAGATGATTAAAACTAAATCTAGAAAACATAAATATTTAATTCAGCTTGTAAAACAGCTTGTAAAATTCAGGAACCTCATTAACAACTTTTGAATCTTTGTTATCTGCTTCAACGGAAAATTGTGAAGCTTATAAACCTCATTAACAGCTTCCATCTGCTTTATTAACTGCAATCAACGGAACCCAAATAAATTTCAAGGTATATACTCATTTATTGTATTTAAAGATGTGAGAAAAATAAGGTACTATGCCAAGCAACATAGAAGCATATGCAAGTAACACTGATACAACAATGTATGAGTAATAATTGATGACGGATTCTATGAGTGTTGTGTTGGTGAATTTACAGTTGATGACAGATTCTGTTACTGTTGGAGAGGAGATGATGCCTCTTAGAAATCAAGAAAATGCGTCTGTAAATTCATAACCAGATTCAGTATCTCCTACAGCGCAAATTATGAAATTTTCAAGGAACCGATGTCTTGTCTTTCAGGAACAGGGGGTGGTAGAAGACTCACCAGAAAATGAGGATGCATCAGTATTACCCGTTACGATTAAGACAGGAAAATGAAAGATTAGATGAGATATTATATAGATATCCTTAGTTATGGTTTGCCGGTACAGAATCTGTTACTATTGGACTTGGCATGTAAGCCCATAATTCATTGCTTAGGCTTCACAAAACGTTAAAAGGAACCAAAAAAGTCATTGGTCCATTAAACCTTAAGCCAAAACAAAAACTTAAGATTTGTGCGTGCGAGTGTGCATGCGTGTGCATGCTTGATAGATCTGTGCATGTTTGTGTATGTGTGATTACATGAAAAAAACTGAAAGAACTTTGGAACCATGTGCGAGAAGAAAATACTATGAGTTTCAGCAAGAGCTAAAAAGAGAATGAAGAAGGTTGTGAAATCAATGTTCCCTCTAAAAAGCAGTCCAGGTGAAGAAGAAATAAATAAAACGAATTAAAATTAGTTAGACGTAGTGGCATTCCATCCCACACGCAGTATTCATAGTATGGAATTTCATCGAACACACATAGTATGTAGATAACATTTTATTTTTTGTATATAAATGACATTTAGACAAACTCTGTGAGAAAAGAAGTCACACCAGAAATCACCAAAATAAGAAAGGCTTCAAATGCAACAATCGGAAGGTTTATTTTAAATAAGACAATATACCAAAACTGATATTAAGATAAAACTTATCCCAAAACTGATTAAACAGTACAACAGGTATTAAGATGTACAACATGTATTAAGGTATTAAGATAAAACTTGGAAGGTTTCACCCCCTGACTGGCTCCAAGAAGATTGGAGCAGTCATCGCATGCCCAAGAGCTGGAAAGGAATGGTAGGGGGGTAAGTATTAAGGAGGGGAAAATGGGGAGTGCATTTAACAACTCATTTTCGAACTGCACAGGTCAAATCCTCACTTCAAATTTTAAGCCCACAACTTGTCATTTATGTGAGGGATGTACTAAATATTGGATTAGGAGACCAAGTGTGATTGAGAATACAATCGTTCACTTACATCTTGTAAATCCATTATACTGCACTAAAGACTACAAAAATGAACAACCCTTCATGGAAGTGCTTTGAAGACTACTTGTGCAAAATAGAATTGTTGAATTACATACTGAGTTGGATTTGTTTTCTGTTAGTGCTTTGGAGAATCCTTGTATACATGTAGTTGAATTGTCTTACAACCGTGTGTTGGCTGCTAGGGAGATAGTACCTCATGAAACTTATCTTTATTTTATGGGTATGGTTGTAAAAATTAAATCAGAGAGTACCATTATAAACCTAGATTAAACACAAAGATAATCATAATCATTATGATTAAAGACACAATCATAAACCCAAGTTACACACAAAAAAATATTATCAAAAGTCAAAATCACATATACTAAAACAATCCTATTTTGGACTGATGGCACTATCTTTGTTTGGTAAGAGGTGTACTCAAACTTCCGACATGTCCCATGTACCAAGTGCATGCCAGTTTATCAATAAATACATTCACATCATATATTCATCATTGAAACCCTTCTTTAAAAAAGATTTCAGGAATGAAGATAATAGGCAAAGAAAATGAAGAGAGAAGAAGTTGAGAAACCTCTTATTAGAACCTGAAGCAGAACAATAGAAATGGATAATAGATATTCAAGTTCCTGCATCATAGTGTGAGCATACAAATTGAAGTAGAACTACAAAAATCCAATGTTAAACATATATTAGCTAATGTAATAAAAAAACCTTTAAACAAATGTGAAAATAGCCAACAATCCAATGGACCCTCGGGATTCACTAATTGGAGTATAATTCTTTTAAACGTCAAAGAATCAATTAACTAAATACGCAGAAGTTAACCCTGAGTATATCCCAATGAATTTAGCATTCGAATCAACCCGCTAGCGAGTAAATCAAATACCTAGTGAAAAACTTGCTGAAGTACCAAACTACCCAAAAAACGTACTTGGTGTTTAATAGATAAATGTCTGCAAATATGAACTGCAAAACACAAAATAACAATTAGAAGAGTAAATGATACAATGAACCACAAAATTATGTTTATCCATTAGAACTAAACATGTACATCTAAGAAAATGGAAAGAACAATAATAGTAATCTTCTAACCAAAAAAATCATTACTGGAGTTTCAAATGACAATCTGCAAGACAAAAAATAAATTTCAAACCAAAGAAGAAAAATAACATTTTACAATGTCCATAGTGCGAAACAAAAACTAATTTATTTGTATTAAAATAATTAAAATTACTGAAACAACAAAACTGCAAGAGAGGACACAAAAATTAAAACAAAGGAAAAAACTTAGATTACACTTCACAATGTTTATAAGATGGAATAAGAAACAAAGCAAAATACTTAGTTGTAGTCCAAATCTAAAAATATATGATCTCAAGAGGGAAAAAATAGTAAAGGCAATGGCATACTGTATTTTGAAACCATAAACTCATATACCACTTTCAATTATCTAAGTTCTCAAAATCTACAAAATAGTTCAATGAATTAGTAATGTGAATGGGCTTAATTATAGCTAAAGATTGAAAATCTGTTAAGCTATAAAGAGAAGGTCAAACGGATTCAAATTATCATGGGTTTGAGCTCATATCACTTTCAGTGGATCTATCCAGATTATCTGGTGTGACTACGGATGAAAAATAGAGGCCGCAAGACTAAGACATCTCAAAAGTCCATAAATAAACCTAAATATGAAATCACAACCCCATTCTCTCTCTATATAAATGATTTTAGGCTACTAAGTTATAATAATGATTTCAAGTTATAAAAATGAGAATGATATACATGGTGTATTAAAAATGATATAAACATAAAGGTTAGAGAGAACCTCTAACATTTATATAAATGTTGTATTGCAAGGTTTTCTGATCCTTCATATGAAATAAAAAATTATTTCAAGTCAGACAAACCTATAAGGGTGGTGTCTAGAGAATGAAGAGAAAAAAGTATTGTGCATTCTCACAAACACTTGTGAATTCGTTTACTTATTTCAATATGAAATGACGAAACGAACATAAGTTAATACAATTTAAAGGTTCAAACTCTACACCACAAACATAAGTCAAATACATGCACTTTATATATAGAGAGATAGGGTTCTATCAGTGATAATGTTGTATATGCAATAACAAACATAAAACCTAATTAGATTTAAAGAAAAAATTATAATCCCTCAAGTTTGATACACAGGGCAGCTAACATGATAAATGCCGTTGTTGATGATATTGTTGAGATTATCACCACCTTAACTCTGTCAAGACACAATATATCAAACCATAAGGATAAAAGTCATGATGTCAAACACTAAATAACCAAAACAGAGTATACAAAACATTTTCCCCCATTTGTGAGTAAGAAACAAATTATAAGAAGTATCAAAATCCAAAAAAATATAATCAAAACCAAAATCTAAAATCTAATATTTAACAATATTTAAAAACACTCTCCACAACTCTCACAATTAATATTACACAATAATCATAATTCGTTCAAATTTATTTCACAAATCAAATACAGTGGTTTCAGATTTACTGTCAATAATTTATTTGTGAAAAAATAAATTACTCATGGTTGTGAAATAAATTATCAACACTAAATTTGTGAAAAAAATTAAAGAGATGAATTGTAAGACTAAGGATTTTCTTATTATTGATTTGAAACCATAGTAATTTATTGATTTAAAACCATAGTAATTTATCATAGTAACTTCGTTGGAATAACTTCATCTCTAATTTATTGTGTTGACCGCACTACAACAAACACAAACACTTGAGAGATGATGTTCAAAGTAGAGAGTAGAGCCTTTGATCTTAGTGAGGGCTGGGAGTGTGAGTAGAGAGAAGTTCAAACGGTGTACAAATTAAAACCCTAATGTCATTATACGAACCAAAATACCATTAAATTGTTTTCAATATAATATGGTGGAGATGGAGAACAGAGATTGGGAAAGATAATAGAAAGCATACCTATAAAAATGAAAAAATATAGTCCGGTGTAATAGATTTTGTAGTCATTCCTTGAGAAATGGGATAAGACCCACAGATGAGAGAAGGGGCGTGGTGTTGTTGTGAGAAAATAAAATGGAGAGGTTTGGTAGGGAAGGAGAGAAAGCGAATCTGATATCTTGGAAAAGTGGGTGGGTTTGTCTCCGTCGTGTGAAGTGAGAGGAACGAGGAGTGAGGTGTGAGAAAAGTTTGGAAGCCAGGAAACAAATTGGGCGGCATAATGAAATTGGGCGGGATATTGAAAATGCAGGAGCAAATCTGAACCGTTGATTTTTAGATGGGAGATGTGGCAAAATCTGAGCCATTATTGTGCTTTTACATTTTTCCAAATTAAAAAACAATGCCATCTTATTATATGGATATATATATATATATATATAGCCCATATATAGCCCATATATATATAGAAGGGCTGCTATATATATGTACGAGAGGGAAGCAGCGTGGATCTTAAGGCGGCGACATGGAGCTTAGGGCGGCGACATAGAGCTGAGTGCAACAATGACATGGAGCTGAGGGTGAATGGGAGAGACGTGCGTGTTGAGGAGGTTTTTTCTTGTGAAGATTTGTTTAATGGGAGAAACGTGTGTGTTGTGTGACCCATTTTGTCTTTAGATCTCAACCCTTTGGATTTTACACATGTCAAAATGTAGAACCTTTGATTACTTTGATAAGATAAGATAAGATAAGATGACACTATTCATAACACCATTATCACATATTATATGTATATATAGCACCATATATATATAACAGGGTTGCTATATATATGTATATATAGCAGGGATGTAGGGCTGTTATATATATGTATATATAGCAAGGCTCCTATATACATATACTAGCGAGTGAACATGTTCAGCCCAACTTACTATTTGTAGCATTCATTATAAACATTGGGCCGTAAATACGGTGAAACCATAAACGTTAGGATTAAATGTTATTTTAATCCTAGCCATTGACCTAAAAATTAGAGCTCAACCATATGCTTTTGCTTCTTTTTGAAAACCAGCCTTATAGATATTATGTTGTTTACTATCAATGTAACAGAGAAAAGTTACGATATTACCCCCTCCCAACTGAGCATCATCATATTCATGTTGTAATTATTAAAATCCTTCACAAAATATGCCCAAAGTGAAGCTCGATATTTTATTCTATCCAAACCAACTATTTTTCTTTTCTCTCAATCTAAAATTTCCCAAGTCTAACGCCCATCACCAAAGATGTTATATTTTATATGGGCTTCTTCAATTGCCAGTATCACCAAGTGTCTTTTGCTAAATCCCACCAAATTGTTCAATCTTTTAGTGTAGGGTGTTTAGAGATTGATAAGGAAAACCATCACCATAAGTGGTATTTAACAAAAGTATACAAATCTGTCACTAAAACCCTCATTTTTCTTCCTTTAATTTTTGAATACAATATATTACAGAAAATGTTGAGGGAAAGGATTATTTTGGTAATTTAACACACATGTAGAGAAAACTATATAATATATAGCAAATGCTATGACATTAGCTGAAAGAATAATTTTGGCATGAATGGAAGCAGGGGAGAATATGATGGTAGGAGGGGATATTAAAGCCAACAAAAGTATCTCGGGGAATATTAAGTTATATGTTTCTTTTTCCCGAATTGCATTAAAAAGATGCAAATAAGCATGAGTAGATTGAAGAAAATCACATATACTATTTTGTTTGGCAGCATGCCTTTTTCATTCCAGTAAATATTTACTTTCAACAAACAACACAGGCTATTTTCTTTTCACTAGCTATTGGAGAATAAATAAATAATTGCAATTCCTAATGTGATTAAAAATCATCTCTGATTAGAAATTCCCCAAATTCCACACACGTGTGAAGAATTGAAACAAAAGAAACTAAACAAATAATAAGAGTATAAATATACCTACCATGTTCCTCGTGACCCGTGCACATCATGGGACTCTTGATGATACTGATGTACCAAGACGACCTTACTTCTGATTTAGTAGTAACGGACTTGGTTCTTGCTATTATAAAGTGATCTGGAGAGAAAGGCAAAAAGAGAAAGAATAAGTAGGAAAGCAATCAAGGATAAACCCACTTTGCGAAGAGAAAATAATAATTCAACGCAAAATAAAGATATAACATGCCATCAATCATTCTACCTCGTGATTATGTTTGGCCACCACGGTAGATTTTTAAGCGACTCACATCCACTCACGTCCACATTTTCTAAGGAATAAAGTCTCTCAAGTCCCAAGATTTCATTCAGTTTCACACATCCAAAAGCTCTTACTTCTTTTAAATTTATAAAGCCTAAAAATTCGGGTAATTCTTCAATTGAGTTGCATCCTTGAATGCCCAATTGTTCTAATGGAATTCAACTCCTCAAGTCCCGGTATCTTAGTCAGTTTCACATAACTAGAAACATCTAATGTTCTTAAATTTTTAAGGTTTGATAAATCAGGTAAATTTTCAATTGACTTGCACCCTTCAATGTTCAACTGTTCTAATCACTTCAGCTTCTCAAGTCTCGGGATCTCTGTTAATTTCACATAACCTGAAACATTTAATATTTCTAAATTTTCAAGGTTTGACAAATCAGGTAATTTTTCAATTAACTCGCATCCATCAATGCCCAAGGCTTTTAAGTAATTCAATTCCTCAAGCCCCTCGATCTCATATAGTTTAACACAGCTAGCGCGCTTATTTCTTCTAAATTTTTAACGCCTGACCAATCAGGCAGTTTTTCAATTGACTCACATCCATCAATGATCCAAGGATTTTAAGAAATTCAGGTCCCCAAGTCCACGAATCTCAGTTAACTTCACGCAGCAAGCAACGCTCTAGAAAATCAAGGATTTTAGTTCCTCAAGTCCCCAGATCTCAGATAGTTTCACAAACTTCTAGTATTTTTAAATTGATAAGACCTGAAAAATCAGACAATATTTCAATTACATACATGAAGGGGTTATATTAGCTTTTATTTAAGTATATAATTCTTACAAAGAACTTAAATTGGATAGGGACAAACACAATTTTTATCTAAACAAACATACAAGCTCAGCATCATTAGGCCAGTTTAACTTTGAAAACAGACGACCGTCACTCCTTGCTTTAAATAACGTATTCCATCTCTCATAGTCGTCCTTACAATGACCCAAACATGGTTATGTATAAATGGAGAATATGAAAAAATGAGGATAAGAAAATGCTAATCCGTTGGCTTGCCTCATGTTGATATAAAGGACATCATAACACACGACATCATAAAGATCTTGAAAAGTTATAATGGCACCATTATGCAATTCCGATGATTCCGCTCCTTTCTATGAAAATATAGAACGTGATCACGACATCAGTGTATGATGCCGCGGTGCATCTAATAGCCAACATTCTAGGTTGAATTTAAGGGGGATCAATGAAGATGTCGTGCCCACTGAGTTCCTCGAACTTTTCATGTGATAGCGTGTTTTTATTTACAATATCTAACTCACTTCCTAGCGTTCCACTTAATTCACGCAGATTTGCTACTTCAGCTAGAGTTGTAGGCTTCTTCGAAGAAATATCCTCATTATCGCTAAATGAAATATGGCTTATTCCATTAGTTACTTGCTGAACGAGATGGGCTGATGATTTGTAACTAGGATCAAATCTGGCTTACTCCATTTGTTGCTTACTAAACGATATGGAGATACAGGGTATTATTGGTGTTAGATTTGATTTTTCATCTAATTTGTTCTATGTTACAAGTATGTCAATTATCTATTGATTTTTATAATTCTCACCATTGATCACATTTTGGGCTTCTTGGTTGGATGGTGGTTGTAGAGGAATTTAAACTAGGGTTTCATCTCCTCCGGTTGTACTCCAAACTTCCCTCCTTTAAGGTATTTATCTCCCTCTCAAATTTTAATGTTTTTAGTTTAAAATTATTTAATTCAAAAGTTTTCTTTAGATTTTAGTATTATAGAAAATTCATGCTTGGCACTAAGTGATGTACAACACGTTTTGCACCCAAACATAACATCAAGGTGCAGAAGATTGATTGAACATTGAGCTTAAAGATGTAAACTAGACTGCTAAGAAACCACCTCAAGACCAATTTTTTTAGCACATTTGCATTTGAAGTTCAATTCGAGATCTGTTATTTAAATTTTATATGATCACATTAGTTATGCCACATGCACTCTGTAACGTGAATACAACTTATCAACATATGTTCTTATTAAAACCTGTCAATACACTATCTAAACAAATATACAATTAAATTGTAAAGCAAACCTATATTTCAAACTAAAATAAAATTCTCCAATATTAAAAGTAAAGAGACAACGTAAATATAAAAAGCAGTAGATAACTTACAGTCTAAATGTAGCAGCAACATTTCTAGTCTGCACCCTCGCAAGGGCTGAGACGAGGGGTGCATGGCAGTGAGTTGAACTGCTGCTATAGATCGACGTGGTTCATTTATGTCATAGTACGCACCTGTGTGACATCAATAATCAGTCCAAAAAGTCATCAATGAACTACCTTGAAAATAAGAGAAGTTAAGCCACTATATTGAAACAAATTTTTTTTGTAACAATGAGGAAATTCCACACGGGCATGATATTTTATAAAAAATAATGAAGAATTCACCCGCTTGACATGCACACCAACTCAATTTTTAAACCTAAAACATGTTTATCGGATAAAACTATTCAATTAAGTACAGTAAATACATCAAACCAATCAAATCCACACACACTCTTAAACCAAAAAAGCCAAATTAGTAAATGCCCGTAGATACACAAATAGTTGTTACTGAATAGGTATATGCAAGCTATTATAAATAAATAGAAATGGTACTCTAGTTTATGCTTATGCATATGGCATTAAATGAACTACCTAACAAAATTTCCAACACCGCAATCAAAATTATTCATCTGATTGAATAAAATAGGATTCAAAAGTCATATATTTACTAAACCTTCGAACCTTCAAGAGCAAACTAAGTTTAAAAATATTAATGAGATAAACCTTAAAATTGAAATTAAGGAGATTTACACCACTTCACTAACTGTATGGCTTATTTGATATAGGATCAAATTTGAGGAGAAATTTTTGTTTAAGGATAATATTCTGAGATAAATTAGATTTGAAGGAAGTTTTAGAACAAGAAGAAGAGATTAGGATGCAGGCTTTCTTAATATATTCTACTTGCTCCACATCTATTCGAAGGTCTGAACAAAATAAAGTTGAGACATTCTAATATATGTTAGTTATAAATATTTGTGTGTTTCTTAATAAGCTCTTAAAAATGCACATTAAATTGTTCAATATATTATGTGTGTGCGACCACTTATACTGAAGATTTAATATATTATGTGCGTGTGACCACTTATACTGAAGAATGCACATTAAGAAGCGTATATGTATTCTAAGCAGAGTAAGTGAATACATTGATAAGGAATGCAATTACACAGAGGTATACAAGTCCTAGAACCACTGTAGAGGATCACTTGGGTCGGAGTTTCATCATTAGCCACAGGGCATGAGTAGTAGCAATAATAGTTGTTCCAACACACAAATACACACATACACAAATCAAATCAACAAATCGCAATCTAGCCAAAACAATTCTTGCAAATCCATATATATATACACAAATTTGGCCAATTCGAATATCTAAATAGAATCAAATCCAAAAATAATAACAAAAACAAGAACAAATCAAACATAGATTAGAGAAATTTAAGAAAAAATGCGAGCTTTTTGTACCTATGCCATGGTGGAGCATCGCCGGTACCCTAGAAATCTGTGTGATCTCTCTAGAGCGAAGAGATATAGAAAAGTCTACGATCGAGCGAGAGAGAGAGTACGAGATCCAGCGTTTGGGAAAGAGATGTAGATGTCAGCGGGGAAAGATTTTGACAAACGAAATTTGGGGAGGGAGTGGAAAACAACAAGCCCCGCTTCTTTTTTTCCATTTATGCCAGTTTTTACTTAAAGTCTAAAATTACAACGGGTATATTTATGTCATCTATATATAAATATGAGATAAATGTTTTGTTTTTTTATCTCAATGTTACTTAAATTAAAATTAAATTTTACCTTCAAAGTCAAATTGGCATAAATGCATATTATTTATGTCAATTTAAATTTGTTTGAAATAACGTCAATCTTTAAATCGACATAAATGATAAGCTTGATATAAACTGAAAAGCAAATAAAATTACACTTGAAACTAATGGAATTCAACTATATGTGATAATATATGTATTTTCAAAAGAAACTGGCAATATATAAACTGAATTTATAATAGATACAATTCTTTAAAGAGTATTATTGTTAACAGTTGTAATAAATCTAAACAAATAAACGCCTGAACAACCCTTGGCACAAACAATACCATTTACTAAATACCCAATTGTTTACACCCACTTACCTGTTAATTAGTATGAATGGGCCAGGAGCCCATTAGGGCAATATATATACACCAAATAAAGAAAAAGTAAATGTTGAATCTCTAAAATGAGGCTCACACAGAGAGATGGGATGTTTCTAAGGGTCGTTGCCCCTCTCTGTATCTATGGCTAATGATTTCTAACAAAGCAACAACCCTTCACACACACACACACACACACACACACACACACACACACATACACATATATATATATATATATATATATATATATATATATATATATATATATATATATATACACACACATAAATAATCAGGCCATTCCAAAGGCATGTTTCTCTATCAATCTATATATCTATTTGATTTGGAGTTTGTTCAAATCTTTTTTTTTCTCTCTCTCTAAGTATATGGCTGTGATGATATTTTTTCAGATAAAATCATATGAGAAAACTACACCATTTTTTGGCGAGGCAACTCAGATGGTCTCTTGTAAGGCAAACACATATATATAAACTCAGAAATCTAAGGCAGTAGAAGTTTTTCAAACAGAAATATATACACACAAATCAAGAACAGATTGCATATACACAAATCGCGCACACACAAACACACACACAAATCGAATCAACAAATCGTGAGCTTTTCGTACCTGCGTGATGGAGCCTCACCGGCGCCAGAGGTGAGCCAGAGATCTGTACGTGCGAGAGAGAGAGAGAGAGAGAGAGAGAGAGAGAGAGAGTCGTGCGAGAGAGAGACAGGCTGAGAGTTGTACGAGAGAGCCCTAAATGAGAGACCTGCGAAATAATTTTGAGGAACAAATTTTGGAGCGGGAGTGCGAAAAAAAACCCGCTCCTTTTTCTATTTATCTCAGGTTTGACTCAAAGCTAAAATAATTAACATTATATTTATGCCATTTATACGTAAAAATGAGATAAATAATTTATTTTTTATCTTAATTTTACTTAAATTGAAATAAAAATGTACTTTTAAAGCCAAATTGACATAAATAAATATTATTTATGTCAATTTACATTTGTCTGACATAACGTCAATTTTTGAACTGACATAAATGATGTTTTTTGTTGTAGTGTTTGGGCCGAACTCCCAGGCCCCGAAGATGAAAAATTACCAAGGCTTCTAGTTGTGGTTGGAAGTTTGGGTAATAAGGAGCATCTTCTTCCTAGATTTCTGGCTATAAAGTGGTAGTAGCCTGGATGATTCTTGGTACACGAGGGAGTATAACACCCAATAAAAACCCTAACTAGAAGTTCAGTATGGTGAATAGCTTTCCATAGGAAGATAGCCCCAGCCATGACCCTCCATGCATTAGGGGACAGTTGGGAAGGGGAAAGGTTTATATAGGAAAGAATGGCTCAGATAGTTGGGTGAATTGGTAGGCAAAAACCTAATTTGAACATCTGCTCATAGACATAGACTTCACCCTCTCGGTCATCAAAAGCCCTCTCATCCTTCAGAGGTTTCCTCAGAGTGATTGAGGAATAAATAGAATACAGGTGTCTGAAGACCAGAAGGTCATACTCGTCGACAGTTCTATCGAACCCAGCAGCTATAAAGGTGTCTATTTCACTCTCTCCATCATCATCATCCTCAGTAACCTCAACCTGGGCATCAATGGTGACACCATTGGGAAACCTCTCTACAAACTCAGTGCTAATTGCAGCTGATAGAGGAATGGCATTAGTTAATATGTATCCTCGACATCCTTCAGGACGAAGGGCATCACTTTGTAGCAATACGTACCCTTGTTTGTGATGAAAGTTATTTTCTCTAAATCAGCCAGGTCCATGAATATTTGGTTGTATCCAGAATATGCATCCATAATGACTTTCTGTGGCATCCACCATCAGATTAATACGAGGAAGAGGAAAGTTTTCATTAGGGAAAGACTTATTCAGATCGGGAAAGTTCAGGCACATCCTCCACTTCCCATTGTCTTTTGGCACTATAACAGCATTGGAAAGCCATTATGGGTAGATAACTTCTCTAATGAACTCGGCCTCTTCAAGCTTCTTAACCTTGTCTTTAATAATGTCATACTTTTCACAGGAGTAGATCCTTCTCCTCTACTTAACTGGCCTGGCATCTTTCACTATATTAAGCTTGTGACAAATCATTTTAGGGTCAATACCTGGCATGTTTGCATGACTCCAGGTGAAGATGCTCTATCTTCTTTTCAGTAAATTGATTAGCTCATCTTTGATCTCAAACTTTAGTGCTTTGCCGACCTAGACGGTTTTTTTCAGCTCGTCCTCATTGAGGATGATGGATTCTACCTCTTCCACGGCCTCTCCCTTTTTGAGCTTTGTCTCATCTCTTGAATCAAGAGTTTCAATGCTGTAAATAGTGGTAGCTTTTTTCTATGGCTCTCTTTCCTCAGCAGAGTTGAAGTAGTATTCTCGTGTCGACGTTTGGTTACCCTGAACTTCCCCTACTCCATAAGGAGTGGGGAATTTTATCATCTGGTGGGCCGTCAAAGGCACGACCTCGAACTCTTTGAGGGCTACTCTGCCAAGTATGAGGTTGTACGCTGAGAAGATGTTCTCATACATAACAAAAAAGTAAAGTTTTCTAGTTAGCCATTTTGGGCACTCATCCCCCATTATTATATCCATCTCATACATCCCCAAAGGGTGAACTTTCTCTCCTCTGAAGTTAATCAGAGGATGGTGGTAGGGGACGACCCTTTCCCGACTAAGTTCTAAGGACTTGAAAAAAGGCCAGAACATGACATCTGTCGAGCTTCGCCCATCAACTAAGATCCTTGGTACCTCACATCCATAAACTATGGTCGTGATGATGAGAGGGTCATCATGTGGATCTACGATCCCTTAAAATCCAGTCTTAAAAAGATGACTATCAGGATGTCCGAGGAATATTGACGTTAGGCTCTAAAATCTCCACGAAGGGAGATCTACGTGAAGGCCCAGTATCTTGGTAAGACCAGGCACGGTCTGAAACCCTTTCATCTTCAGAAGCTCCATTTCATATAGGGGAGTAATCCATAGCCTCTTGGAGAGAGTCTACACTCTCACCAGTTTCCGATGTGGACACGGGGTCTGAAGTAAATGACTCCAACATAGGGTCAGAGGCCTCAGCAGCCTCAGGGTATATGACTGCTAAAGGTGGAAGAAAGATTGGTCTAAGGAGAAAAGCCTCGGCCTTATGAGCCTCGGTTTGAACTAACTCTACCTTTTTTATTTTTTCAAAACACTTCTCTCGCAGAGCTGGAAAATCTTCTGCAAGTTTGTACAAAGGTCGTAGCATTCGAGAGACGACAATACACTTCTAATGAAAACCTAACAAGAAAAATAGGTAAACAACTTCTAATACCTAAGCAAAAAGATCAAATCTTGGAACTTAAAGGGTTTCCTATCAAGAACACCAAGACCATTGAAGAAATAGCCCACCGGAGATTATGACCGGAGGGCCACCGTAAAATCCAAAAATGGGAATCTTAACCTAAAATAACTTTAGAACAACCAAATATGGTATGGGGATCACCGAACAACTACAACCTTGACCCTAAAAGCACCAGACATTGGTGACAATGATCACCGAAAAATAGAAACGCCACTAAAAAATCCAAATAAGCAACCAAAATCCAGAAATAGAAAAAACAAAGGTAGAAGAGCCATACTTGGGTGAGGATAGACGATGGAAGAAGATAACTAAAGACAAAAAAGCTTGTGCGCAGGTAAAATGGAAAGAAAGGTATGGAGTTTCGAAGGTTTTTGCAGAGAGAACTCAAAAGCGAGAAACAAAGGAAAAAGAAAGGGGAAAGGAAAGAGAAAATGGTTTAAATACCATTGTAATGATGACGTGCTTTGGTCTTCATGCTCATCATTTCCCTTTGAAACCCTCAAATGCGCGGTCACATCACTCATTACCTTGGGACAGATGGAAACATGTTCTAGGTGTGACATGTGTCCCATTGGATGCACGCATACCAATATGTATAAACATCCTCCCAAGCAGCCGAGCATATACACCCCTCATCCATCTAATCACATAGAAGGCTAAGGTGTAGGGGTGATTGATATGACCAAAGTGTACCCTCATACTATAAGAAACAACATCGTCCTATTTCACAGCTGAGTCCCCAGGAGTGTCACACCAGTCACCAAGAAGGTCGTCCTTTCTAAGGACAGCTCCACATGGATCAACCTCGATTGAGTAGCATCCGATATCAGTAACAACCATATGGGCTCAATTATGACCACTCTTATACTCTGCTTCAATCGACACATAGTTAGGCCTAGTTACTTAACCTTAGATAGTTAATTTAGCCGAGGTTATACTTATGGTTGTAGGACCAATACACCTATCGGAATCATTAACCTCATCCCCTGATAGTCCGAGGTTCCAGTTGATGATGTCACAGGTAAGAGCATATGCAAGAACAAGGAAGACTTGGAACACGTGGACAAAACCGTTATAACCAAATTATTCCCTTATGTGAGGGGATATTTGGTCATCATTATCTATATGTGGCATTGTCAGGGGTTGGCATGAGATTGGCTAGTTCATCACACTCATGCTCATTTCATGCTTGGGGGGTACACTACATCCCCCAAGCACTATATATACTTGTCTTCCCCTTCCTTGTAAGGGGATCGATGACTGTAAACCCTAGCGAAAGCTTTGTTAAACTATACAGTAGAGAGAGAAAGTGAGTATATTTAATCACAAGGCCATTAGAGCCCTTATTTTATAGTAAAGATCACTCACCTGGACAGTGGACGTAGGCTTAAATAGGTCGAACCACTTATATTGGTGTATTTCTCCTCTTCTCCTCACCTCCTTCTATATCTATATTGCTTACTTGCTGCCATTGTTATACTTATTTGAGCTCAACAACACTTTGATATGTTGGGGTTATTCATAGCATCATCAGGTAACCCTATACACACTGTCGATAGGCAAGGAAATGGACCTTCCATTCGGCAATCTTGTGCAGATTTTTTTGGAAAAATGGTCATAGAACGTAATCCATAGATCCAAATCGCACATCAGGCATACAATTAGAAAATTAATTAAGATACCTTCAAGAGTCCTTTAGTTCGCTCCTGGGTCTAAGAGTTGACTTTAGATCAAACGAGACTCGAAAGTTCTCGTTAGTCCTTTGGACGGGAGATTGCCGGATGGTAATGGATCTTTTGTCCAAAATGTATGTCAGAATTGTGCACAGGGCAGACTGTTAGAATGTTTATGTCAGTTACTTATACATTACAAAGAGCTTCGCTCGGTTCAGAGAGTTGACTTAGTCAATCGGGGCTCGAAAGCTCCCGGTGACCTTTCAGAGTAAAACATGTCATTTGTCCGTACCGTAAGGCTGATTCGTGCATGGGGTGGACTGCTGAAAAGGGTATTCAGTAACCTTCAAAGATTAATTTGGTATCATTAAATCTAAAGATCTTAACTTGATCAAAAGGAGCCCGAGAGCGACCGGTGGCCTTTGAATCAATTTTTTGGGGAAAAGGATCGTTCGTCCGTACGTTTATGTCATTTTATGCACGGGGTAGACCGTTGGAAAGGGGTTTTAATGCCCTTTCTAAGATCTAAAGAGATTTTTCTATGATGATGAAGTTGATTGGGCTCAAATAGGGGCCCGACATTGCCCGATGGCCTCCAGATTAATTTTCGGTAGTAAAATGGTCCGTATATGCCGATTTGTGAATAGGGTGGGTCATTGGAAATGGGAATAAGAGCCCTTTGAGGATTCACTGAGATTTTTCTCTGAAAATAGAGTTTATCGGAGTCAAATGGGGACTAGGAGCATCCGATGGCCTCTAGATCGGTTCTCCAAGTATGACCTAGGTTTTGTAGTGAATTGGGGAGGTGCTAGGGACCTAAGGAGAGATTTAGGGGGGGGGGGGCTAAAATGTGGTTTATACACTAAGAATGGATAAATGAGAGTGAGTGATGCGTTAATATCTATGAGTGAATGTATGATAGTGAGCCTAAGCATTGATTAACTACAAGTGGTGTGTGATAAGTACAAGTGAGTGAGAATGAATATATATAAGTGAGATAAGTGGAGGTGTGTGCTAGTGACACCTAAGCATGGATATTCTAATTAGTGTGTGCAACATGTGGATATAAGTTAACCTATATACAAGTGTAGGTAGTGTGAGGTGTATATGGAAATTATTTACAAGTGTGTGAAGTTAAAACTGAGTGAGAGGTGATACAAACATGATGTATAAATATACAAGAAGTAATATAGGAGAAAAAGGGAACAAAGAGGTAGATGCTACGCACATAAGGAAAAAATGATAACACCCATGCAAATAGAGTATCTCCCTCTTAAGTAAATGTGTCCCCGACGGAGGCTCCACTGTGGCCATTCCTCCTCGGTTCCATTTCCATCTCCTTGTCCCTCTTATGGGTTGGTGCTCGTGCACGTGGCCGAGAGAGAGATGTATCACGCCCTTTTTAAGAACACTTCGGTCATCGTCGATGTGGGGAGATATAAAGAGATAGAGTCACCGACCTATTTTGGACAAATACGGCAAAGAATATGTTGCCTCCTCGAGAGAATGACATCAACGACAAACTGATGCTTGCGAAACCAATTAGATCAGAGGTTCGAGGGCTAAGTTACAGAATGGAAAAGTGTTAGGCACCCATTCTGCCCTTTCGATCTCTCATGGGATTATGTTACTATTTTCCTTAATTTCTCCGTGAAGTGTGTGTGTGTGTGTGTGTGTGTGGAGATCGGAATCGCTCAACTTGCATCATGGAAAAGATGAAGTGAGGTTATCCATAAGAATGTTCTCGAAATAATAATTAAAATTATGATGTGTGCTCTTATCAAGATGTCTATCGTTATGTTGAAAGGATAATATGTCTTAGATAAGACGCAAGTATCAATCACAAGTGTGATATATATGAATAATATGTGGATAAAATAGGACAAAGAGGAAAATAAGAAAACAGGACTCGAGTCTTGGGTTTTAGCCCGAGATGATTACATAGCCTATAAAGGCATCAAAGTCCACGTAGTTCTCATGTGACACGAGAGTGGGGTTTATCCCATAAATTCAAATGGGGATTTTATTATATGTGTGTGTAGAAAAAGGTGTTTTTAGTTTTGATAAAATGTGGAATAAAATCCCATTGGAATTTATAGGTTTACCCTCTTTATATTATTTTTTTTTATAGAAAATATATTGTGTGTAATATTACTAATAAAGGATTGAAGATTAATATGTGTATGATCTAAAGTAAAAGCTAAATTAAGAACTTATATAACTAATGCAAAAATAAAGAAATTTAAAGAGAGAGAAGAATGTTTGGACTTTATTTGGAGACATGGAGGTTGATATTGATTGAAAATGAGATTACTTGCAAGTGAGTGAAGAATGTAAGGGGATTTTTCTAAATGGAATGTGAAGGTGATGTAACTGAAAGGGGGAGAAAGGTTTCAAATAACGAAATCTCGCTAACTTAAGAAGAATGTTACTAAGATCACTGAAGTTGATGTTTCTGAGGTGCCTTTCAGGTTGGGATCATTCTCTCCTTATATAGGGTCAAGGGACTGCTGATCGGTATTGTCCTTAACCTACAAGTCGACAGGTAACCCTAGACACATTATCGATAAGCAGGGAAATGAACTGCTAATTAGCAGTCTTGTGCAGATTTTTTGAAAAAATGACCATAAAACGCAATCCGTAAGTCCAAATTGTACATCGGGCATACCATTGGAAAGGTTATTCAGATACCTTTGAGAATATTTAGGCTACTCCTAGGTTCAGGATTTGACTTTAGGTCAAACAGAGATCAGAAACACCCGTCGAACTTTTGGACAAGAGATCATTGGAAGACGATGGATCGTTTGTCTGCGAGAATTTTTTTTTCAATTGAGTCCATTTGAAAGTATTTGACTTATTAATGAAGCAAAACTGATTTTGAGTCATAGATAGATTTTATATATTGTCACAATTCCCATAAAGTCTATGATGTGTTTGATTAGAAGATTTAGCCGCCAAGCTTCAAAGATTTATTATGACGAATTTTATTGGTGCATATTTCACGTCTTCAATGCATTTCGATATCTCTGATATGAATGCAAAATGTTTATGAGACTCAAAAATATTTTAGAGGAGGGATATTTTGTTTATAAATGTTTGAAAATGTTTAAAATGATTTTAAAAGGGTTTATCTTCGTTTACTCTGAGATAACCACAATTTAGAGTTGTTTAGAATCACATATTGTGTTTTGGTGGTTTAAACGACATTTGATGTCATTCGAACGACATCACACAATCGTTAGAATGACATGTGTAAGTCGTTAAAATGACGTGCCGACTTAAATTTTTTATTTAAAGAATTTTTGTGTGGGAATTTCGTGTGTAGTGCAGAACCAGTTTACAGTATGACAGTTTCATTTTTCTGCACAAAAGTTTTCTAAGGTTTTTAAAGTTAAAATCCATCCTTAGAGTTCTCAAGATCCGACCTTTCATATTCTATTTCTACAGAGATCTTATTAAACCATCAGGGTTTGTTCATCCATATTGAACAAGTGTTTCATTGGGTTTTGCGATGAAGAAATGAAGGACTTCGTGTTCTGAATCTGTAGACGGTTTACCAAGCTACATAGGTGGACACCAAGGCATTCGTGGACGCATGTTTTGTGGATACTTATCGTAGAAGGACTTCTGCGTGGGCACTGTGGAGGAGTGATTAAAAAGAAGAAGAGCGTTAAGGCATGTATGGATCGAGTCATTGTGTAAGTCTATTTGTATTCCTTTGTAAAATCTGCATCATAGTGATTGTGTGTATTCAGCGGTCTGAGGTTTTTCCCTTTGTAGTTTCCTCGTACATCATGCATTGTGAACTTATTTATTTTATTTTCTTTAATCACCTAGATGCATGTTTAATATTAAACAAGGTAAAATTGGACTTAATTGAAATTGGTTCACAAACTTGGTGCGTATAAAATTTGAAAAAAGATTTTTGAAAGAAAGTTGTTTTCACATCCTTAAAGCACATTTGAAAGAAAAAGGGGCCTACAAATTATTATCAGAGCTAGAAATATTTTTTTTGTGTGTTGATCCCTTGTGTCATTAAGGATGAATTTATAAAATTTTGAAAGTTTTAGAGCTCCTATTTTTATGGCACAAACTATGCTTATTAAAATCAATTGATGAGCGTGTGTGTTTAGCGGTCGAAAAGGGTTGGACACCACCCACCACACGAGAGGGTGAGGCCACTAATTTGAAGCCCGTTCAGTCATTGACCGAAGAAGAACATAGACTTGCACATTACAACTCTAAAGGTCTTCACATTATTTCTTCACATGTCACACCGAAAGAGTATAATAGAATCATGACGTATGAAACTTAGAAAGAGGCTTGGGATATTCTTTCACTTACTTACGAGGGCACTAGAACAGTTAGGGCATCTAAACTTCAAAACCTGACTACACAGTTTAAGACGATTAAGATGTTGGAGAGTGAGTCGTTTAATGAGTTTTTCGCTAGATTGTCGAATATTTTCAACTCGTCGTTTAATTTAGGAGAAAAATACCCAACAATTGTGACATAAAGAAAATCTTAAGGTCGTTCCCTAGTAGATTTGATGCTAAAGTGACCGTTTTGAACTTCTTGGGTATGCTTGAATCGACGAAACTTGAAGAAATTGTAGGTGACTTATAAACATATGAACTTGATATGTTTACCTCCAACCAAGTGCCAAAGAAAGAAAATGTCATTTCTTTGAAATCCCAGAAGGAGGAGACTAAAGTTTTGGATGATGATTCCAATTTCGATTTTGAGGATGTAGCCTTGTTGGAAAAGAAGTTCAAAAAGTTTCTTAAGTTCCAAAAGCAATCGAAAGATGCAAAAAAACTTGAGAAATCGAAGAACAACAAGGTCGATCCCACCCCTAAGGATAAGAGTGAGAATGTTAAAAGGGTTGAGTCAGATAGGTATTTTGGGTGTGAGGGATATGGTCAGAAGGTAGCCGAGTGTTACACTAGACTTAATAAGGAGGGTAAAAAATCGATAGCATATAATATCACCTTAAATGATAGTGAACTGGAAGAAGGAGAGAGTTCCCCCATTGAGCGTACCTTTGTAGCATTCATGGCATGTCATGTGATCGACGATGATAAATATTCTCATGAAGATTCTCATGTAAATGACACTTCCGAGGCCGTTGAGTGTGAATCCCAAGTGAGTGAGGGTGAAGCTAGTGAGGAAGATGAAATTGATATATGGGAGTTGCAAGTTTCCTTTAATGATTTGTATACGGAAATGGTAAAGGTGAAAAAGGAAAACTTGAAATTGCAAGCTAGGTTGAATGAGCGTGCCGTAGAAAATAATGTTATTTTGAATAAAAATCTTAGGGCACGGGAGAAGACTCTCAGGGAGAAATTAGAATAAGTTGAAAAAGAGAGAAATAGTCTTCGTGGTTTGATGGAGGCTTTAAAGAAGGAGCTTCTACAGTTTGAGGTGTCTAGGCATTTGCACGAGTCTAGGATTAATAAGTTATATGAGAAATTTAGAGACTCGAGTAAGGTGAAGTTTGATTTGGAGGAAAGATCAGAGAAGTTGGATAGGATGTTAGGCACCATCCAAATCAAGGGAGATAGGTTTGGTATAGGCTACGATGATAGTGTTGTTTCCAAATCCAACCAAAGATAATACCAATTGTGTGAGAGAGCCAACTAGGAACATTAGGAGAGGTCCACATTTAGGTCACATTCCTCTCCGTGTTTACACTTGTTCTCATTACTATAGGAATGGTCACCTTAGACGTTATTGTTATGACCTTAGAAATGCTCCTAGGAAGTCAAGGAATAAAGTCATTTCGGTTACCAAAATCCTTATGCATCATTACACACCTATTTGGGGTTAGGAAATCGGACTTGGAGGCTTTAGGAATTAAACTTCTTGGTTCTGATTTGGTTTCACTTGACTCTTCCCATGCTAGATCTAATGATGATTGTGTTGCCATGTTTGTCATACGTTAGCCTTTACTTCATGATTTATATTTTCCTAGTGTTATGACATGTTTATCTCTTTGTATTATATTTTTCATTTATTTGAGTCTTATTTGAAAAATACAAAAAGATCTTGTTTTTCATAAAAAATTTTGAAATACAAAAATATTTTTGGTTTCATATATTTTTGATAAAGAAAAAAAGATTTTATTTTGGGGTCAAATATATTTTTACAAAAACATAAAAGGATTTTAGATTTACTTTTGTGTCGTGAGTTTTTCATGTTTGATGTGGAATATTGGTGTGCTTGACCCCCATCATTTTGTTTATCCATGTGGCAAGGACATTTGGTCATAATTGTTGATGCGTTGAATAATCTTAACCATTGTCTAATAGGGTTATTTCGAAGTTGGTATGCATTTGGATTCAACTTTGTATATATGCCATCTTCATACACATGCACGAGTTTATATGAATGTTTGACATCTCATGCATATTTGAGTTTGGTGAGACGTTCTTATCTCAATCTTGTCATCTATGCATAATAAGACTTAGGAGGAGTTGTGCCTGTAAGGACCGTTTACTGTGAGGATTGATATTTCATAAATTGAAAACATAATGAGTGTTCACAGGAAAGGGATGCGAAAGTAGAATCAACTCGTCGTGAAAGCCATCGTTTAAAAGAGACCAGTAAAAAAATTAAGGCAATAAAAAGAATCATATGCCAAAAATAGGGCCAACAGGATTTCTCTAAGTTGCAAAAAATAGAAACCTCAAAAGAACTTGAGAAAGAAAATATGTATATTTGAGGGTGTTTTGATGGAAAAATCAAACGGGTTTGCACCACGAATCCTTATGTTGAAAATCATATCATGACACTAATATTTGTAGAATCGTCAAAATTTTGGATTTGTGTGCACGTTGTTTGTTTAGTCCATTAAGCTCAATGTATTAATTGTCACATATGGCTAAAACTAAGTTTGATGCCATTTAGCTATCAATTAGAGTTTCTTGATCGTTTCGATGTGTTCATGTTGTGATTCATATGTTGTAGTTCACACACATTCACTCCATATCCATGTTTGAGCACATTGATACTATGTTCGCATGAAACTAACGTTGTTTTTATTTGTTTTATTTTTCAGTTTTGAGTCTATTTTTACTATTGTTTCATATCTCCAGTACCTGTTTTCATGAAAAATTTCACTAGGCAAAACTTTAACATTTTTGGGATTGAAATACAGAGTTTGTTGATGTCGTTCAAACGACATACGTACTTCGTTTGAACGATAAGTCTAAGTC
The DNA here is from genome assembly GCA_949130495.1 of Sambucus nigra. Taxonomy (NCBI): domain Eukaryota; kingdom Viridiplantae; phylum Streptophyta; class Magnoliopsida; order Dipsacales; family Adoxaceae; genus Sambucus; species Sambucus nigra. The sequence goes on from OX422219.1 coordinate 370,819,757, forward strand.
ATTCAAATTCGGCTACTAATGACAAGTTTTTCGGGGAGAGAATTTTGTCAGATATAGTTGTTAGATTGTTACTTTTAGGGTCGTTAGAAGGATGCTTCAAACGACACCTACTATTTCAGGTCATTTCTGACCTCATTCAAACGACTTGTCATTGTCGTTAAAACGATATGGCTTAGTCGTTCGAACGACCTGCCTGGTTTTTTAGCCCTGTTTCTTCTTTTGTACCTGCTTCATATGTTAGCATATATCTTACGGGTTAGGTACTTCTGGGTTTATTTGGACAGTTTGCATGCATTCGATATTAATTATTCATGTGTTGATTCTTATACTACATTGGTTCGCTTAGTCACATCTTTGCTTAGATTGATTATTTCATTTATTGTGACTGTTTGCTAGCTACGATTTAGTATCGTCTAATTATTTTTAGCTGACACTTTCATGTTTATCTAGATGTTATTATAGGATTATTTCACTCTAGATATAGTGATTTGTTTATATTTTTCACTTATTGTCTAGTTTAAACAAAAAGGGGGAGACATGTATGTGATGTAGGGGGAGTAGTTTATTGCGAATTGATATCATATTTTTGTGATCATTGGCTTTACATATTGGAAGTTTACACATGTTGGTATCTTGATTACATATTGGTATCATAATTTGCTCACATGTTTAATAAATGATTTGATTTACATATTGGTAATTTTTTATATCATTTGTTCCTCCATACTTCACTAGGTACTTGTCTGTTTCATGTGTGTAGGTATTCGTAAGCGAGTCGAGATTTCAAGACCATCACATTCATACATCTCATGCTTACCGGACCTGCATATACTAGTCCTTGTCCTGTATTTTTTATTTGGGGGTTTTATGGTATGGGATTTAGGTGTCATATGGCTTGACAGCCCGGCTTAGGCATTTCACTATTTGAGTTTTGTCTCGAAATAGTCAAAGGGGGAGATTTATAAGGACAAAATTTCCAATTGAGTCCATTTGTAAGTATTTGACTTATTCCCAGAACAAAACTGATTTTGAGTCATAGATAGTTTTTTTATATTGTCAAAATTACCATAAAGTCTATGGTGTGTTTGATTAGAAGACGTAGCGGCCAAGCTTCAAAGATTTATCATGCAGAATTTTAATCGTGCACGTTTCATGTCTTTAATGCATTTCGATCTCTCAAGTATGAATGCGAAATATTTATAAGACTCGAAAAATGTTTTAAAGGATGAATATTTTGTTTATAAATGTTTTAAAATAACTTTAAAAGGGTTTATTTTCTTTTATTCTGAGATAATTACTGTTTAGAGTCGTATAGAATCACATATTATGTTTTGATGTTTTAAACGACATATGATTTGTTCGAACGACATCACACAGTCGTTAGAATGACATGTTTAAGTCGTTAGAATAATATTCCGACTTAAACTTTTTATTTAAAGAATTTTTATCTCAGAATTTCTTGTGTAGTGCATAACCAGTTTATAGTTTGACAGTTTTGTTTTTCTGCACACAAGTTTTCCAAGGTTTTCAAAGTTAAAAACCATCCTTAGAGTTTTTAAGATCCGATATTTCATATTTTATTACTAGAGATATATTATTTTCACCATCAAGGTTTGTTCATCCATATTGAACAAGTGTTTCTTTGGGTTTTACGGTGAAGAAACGAAGGAGTTTGTGTTCTGAATCTGTAGACGGTTTGCCAAGCTACATCAGTGGACACCGATGCATTTATGGATGCATGTGTTGTGGACATGTATCGCAGAAACACTTATACTTGGGCACTATGGAGGAGTATCTAAAGATAAGAAGAGCGTCATGGCTTGTGGGGATCGAGTCATTGTGTAAGTCTGTGTGTCTTCATTTGTAAACTCCGCATCATAGTGATTGTCTGGCTTAAGGCGTCCGAGATTTTTTTTTCTTTTTGTGGTTTCCTCATACATTCGGCGTTGTGAAATTATTTATTTTACTTGCTTTATTTACCTAGATGCATGTTTAGTATTAAGCAAGATAAAATTGGACATAATTGAAATTGGTTGACAAACTTGGTGCATATAAAATATGGAAAGAAAGGTTTTGAAAGAAAGTTATTTTCACATCCTTAAAACACATTTGAAAGAAAAAGAGGCCTACAATAAAATCGTAAGTCCGAATCACACACACGACATGATATTGAAAAGGTTATGTGAGGAAATTCTATCTTTGAAAGAGCTCCGCTCGGTTCGGTGAGTTGACTTTGGTCAAACGGGGCTCAAAAGCGACTGGTGACCCTTCGAAGTAAAACTGATCGTTCATCCGTACCGTATGGCTGATTCACGCATGGAGTGGACTGTTGGAAAGGGTATTCATTACCCTTTGAAGATTCATTTAGTCTCGTTCGAGCTTAAGAGTTGAGTTTCGTCAAACCAATCCTGGGAGCGCCCGATGGCCTTCGAATTAGTTTTCGGGGGAAAATGGATCATTCGTCCGAACTATTATGCCATTTCATGCATGAGGTGTATCATTGGAAAGGGGTTTCAATGCCCTTCGAATATTCATTGAGCTTTTTCTCTGATGATGAAGTAGATTGGGGTCAAATCGGGGCCCGGGAGTGCCCGGTGGCCTACAGATCGGTTTTTTATCGTAAAATGATTCGTTCATCTGAATTGTTATGATGATTTGTGGATGGGGTGGAACGTTGGAAAGAGTATTCAGATCCCTTCAAAGATTCATTGAGATTTTTCTCTGACGATGAAATTGACCAAAGTCAAACGGGGCCCGGGAGCGCCCGATGGCATCTAAATCGGTACTTAGAGTTTGACCTAGGGTTTGTGGTAAACAGGGAGGTTTTAGCGTCCTAAAAAAGGACTTAGGTGGGGGTTCTTGAATGTGGTGTCTACATCAGCATCAAGTTTTTGCTTTCAGGAAATCTCCATGGATGTACGGTTAAGCGCAAGAAGGGATATAGTAGATGTTGGCTCAACGCAAAGGGTGCACGAGCTTGGAGTGGAAGCTGCATAAAAACTCATTATTTAGAGAAAATGAATTTAAAGTAAAAAAAAAAAGAAGACAAGATAATAAAAATCCTTGTACCTTGTTTGACCTCCAAATTGGGTAATCCTTCTTGAGTTCCTCCTTTTTGTTCTACATATGTGTTTCCCTTATCCACTAAGACTATTTGATCATCTCTTGGGGTTCACCTCTAGGAGGAATATAATATCCGAGATCAATAAATTTGTGAACATAGAAAACATTATCAAATGCAATGGGTTTGGAAGTGCAAATGTCTTGCACCAACTATTTCATAATGGATGGAAACTTAGGGGCCTTTTTTCTATAGAAAAATCCAGCAAAAGGGAAGTCAACACGCAATAAACCAAAACAAAATTACTAAGATAAAATGTAAGGTATATACCAATATGATTAAGCCCACACCAGACACTAGGGACACTACGAGACCTGCCCCTCTCTTCAGATTGAAATTCCCTGTCACCCTTTATGTACACAAACTAGTTTTTCCAGATATTGGTTGCTCGTTTGAACAACCTTCACCATATTTTGGTCTCACTTTCGAAAAGAAAAGTAATAGTACCCATTGGCCTTGGTGTTGTCCTTCATGCCGTCTACAAATATAGAAATATCCCCGATTAGGTCAAACCCCGTATGGAACTACTAGTAAACCGTTGATCTCGGGATGGACCTATAGGCATTAGGTGGAAGATGGGTTGGAGCCACACCATACCCCCTTAGAATTGATATTATAATTTAGTGAAGAGGAAGAATAACTCCTACTTTAAAGGTCCAAACAGGGAAGCATATCTCTTCAGTATTGGGCCGATCATAGACTCTCTCATCATAGTCTGGTAGCCTCAATAAAATACTAATAAGGATATCGTACCTATCCTTGAACTTCTCAAGTACATCCTCGATAATATCCCAACTAGGTTTTAGGACATCAAGGTTGACTGGATCCTAAGAGTCAGAATTCCTTGAGGTTCCCTCCTCAGTGGGAGGTACGACCATAAGGGATGTGGAAGCCATGCTCTTTTTAGGCATAGGTCAAGGGGAGATGGTTCTAAATCAATGGTGAATATATCAAACACCGTGTTTTCCAATTTTTTACCACCTGTAGGGTGATCCACTTCAGCAATGTCAATGGAAGCTTATAATTCAGGGGAACTAGTCTTTTCAGATGGGGCCCAGGGAGCAAAACTAATAAAGAGGCTAATGTAGGAGTGTATCTATGATGTCTATGTTCATCTTCAGGTAAAAAACCTGGAGATGTTTAGGGAACCTCCTAGTAATAATATCGAGGAAATTTTTTTCTAACTCAACAAAGTACTCCAATCACCTCCTAACGTGAGGTTAGTAACTCATTAATTAATCGATGGTGAAGGAGAAATGAAGCCAATTTGAGGGATAAAGCAGACTTATATGTACAAATCTAGAAAGCCCAAACAATGAAAAACCTTAGGCCAACCAACTCAATGGACAACAAAAATCACACGATTCTCCAGTTAAACACCAACAACAAGCAAACTCAATAGCAAGCAAGAACAAAGAAAGTGGAAACGTGTGGAAATTTGTGAATATTTGCAAAAAAAACCTTGAGAAGTAACAAATTGAGAAATGACGTACCCAAACCCTAAAATGTTGAAGACGACTCAGGTAAGTGACTAAACTTTATTAATAAATGAGGGACAACTAGAAAGGCGTGCCAAAAAGAAATTTTCAGTGACAATCCAATCGAAAATGGTGGAAACAAGGCAAAGTTGGCCAGAGATGAAAAGGTTGGAAGGCAAAAAGTTTTTTTCTCTCTAAAACCACTCGTGCGAAGGAAATGGTTTGGGAAAAATGCAAAGGATTTAAGATTTGTCTTTTATACTTTCAAAGAGGCAATCATTACCTTCATAAAATACAACACATGACATCACGTTTGGGAAAAGTAATTGGCGCTTGGATGACTGACACATGCTGCCCTTGGCACGGGCATCATAATCATGCCTGACACGCTTCCCAATGCTCAACACGTGTCCAAACCCCAAATTTTTAAGAAAACCACTGACGCGACTTAAAAATTATATTAAGTACGTTATTATATAGTCCCAAGTGCAAAACTTTCGCATAAGTAATAAACTCAGTAAAACGGGGTCGAATCCACAGGGAAATAGGACGAATACTCATGACGACAACGGTAATATGGTCAACCCTAACCTGACTTTAAAAAGAAACAAAAAAAATGATCGAAGTAGGAAAATTTCTATCAACTAAATGCAAGTTTATTAAACTAAATTATAAAACTAAACATGCAAGAGTAAGCTAATTATGATTTACTAAGTATGAATGGGAAAAATAGGTTAGAGTGCAATCCCCCGACTGTAGTACATTTATCGGCTATAAAACTAGTTATGAATTAAATAATTAATTAAATACAGTCTTTATTAATCTCAAGCATTACATATATGAGGGTACTAGACCTCATCATACATAATCAAAATTAAGAACAAAGCGGTGTCGTAGTAGCTACACGCGCGTCACACTCTTAAGGATCTCGGTTACCTAGGGCAAACGAGATCAAAAGTCCTACAACGGTTGAACTCACCACACAACACAATTTGATCATTTACTTAATTCAAAGGAACTAATTTTCGATTCATGCAAACCACATCATGTTGGTTTCATCCATCCTAACCTTTAAAAACCTAGCCTGACATGGTATTATAAATCTCTATGTAAAAACACATTAACATGCATGAAAACATAATGAAAAAATAATCGAAGTGCTGGAAATAAAGGTTACCAAGATTAAAGAACATGAACATGCAAGCAGAAATTGAATCTTGAAGAAAAACTGGAAAAGCTCTTAAATTTAAGGTGCAAAATATGTAAATTCTTCTCCTAGATGTTCCTACTTGATTAGGAACTTTTACATCAATGAAATATATCTTAAAAGCTTCTTAATATGACTATATATAAGTCTTGGGTCATTTAGAAGAGTCCCCAAAACATAAAATTATTTTGGCTAAAATATAAGGACAAAATAAATATCCCGCTTCTGCAAACTTGTCACACTTTAAAATCATGACTAATGGGAGAATCGGTTCGGTTCTGGTCCATCGGTTCGGTTTGGCCTTAACACTTTTGCCTTGGATTTCTTTCTCAACTTCAAATGGGCATAACTTCTTCACCGTAGCTCGGATTGGGGTGCCGTGTTTTCCAATGTTCTTCTAATTTTGATCTCTTTAACTTTCTAGTTGTCCCCACCTCCGGAATATGACTGAAAAATTACAAAAATGCCCTTAAACTCCCTATTTCTTGGTTTCTTTCACTGTTTCGAGTTTTCTTTCGCACTTTCTTGCATGACATACATGTAAAACATATAAGAGATACACAAAATATGAAATACTTACCAAAAAGGGTTAGTAGCATGAATATATGATAAATCCATATAAATCATAATGCACGGGGATATAAAAATACTGAAATTAAGGGGGCAAATGTGAAGAATTTATGCCTAACCAAATCCCCCTAACTTAGAACTTTGCGCGTCCCGAGCAATTTAAAAGTATAAGAGTATGAGTTAAGGACCCTTCAAAAACTTTATTGGGATATAATACCTTTTTCCCGGGTAAGCAATTGCATTTAGCGGATGCAACAAGCCGTTAAACCCCTAGGTTAACCTAGTAGGACGAGTGGTGTCTCGTGAGGGTTTGCAGTGAATATACCCACAAAATTCGATTTTGATTCAAAGAAAAATTAAAATACTGAAAAGTTGTACAATTTAAACTCCCCAAAAATGGTCACCATAAATTCATATTCATAAGTCTCAACTCAAAGTGTGTGTGTGCGAAGCCGAAAATCAAACCGTTAATTTCCATCGATTGATCATTACGTTACTTTTCTAAAAATTCCTTTTGATTAAATTTCTCACGGATGCTCTCAAAAATTAATCACTCAGAATGTGGCTATTTCTCTCAGTATGCGTGATATAAAGAGTAAATATAAAGGAACACAAATTCACGAACACAATTTGAAAGATGAAATTTTTATGCTGAAAAGATCTCTTCATCAGAATATGATTATTGGAAAATAGGAAACACCGCCTCTTATTCACCAATCAATCTCTCTTATTATCTTTTTGTGTCTTAGCTCTTCACGTGGTAATTAATTTCGCAATTCAGACTCGGTGAGGACCTTTTTGAATTTTAAGGTGCATTGGGTATAATGAGATGGTTGGATAATTAGGATTTGGAAAATCTTCTTATGATGTTTGTTGATGTAAAAAACTAGATTTGATCTAATTAATTAATCACAGATACATATGAGTAAAGAAATAATACAAGAGATTTTTAAAGTGGTTCAACCTTAATGAAATGGCCTACGTCCACTGTCTTGTATTACTGGGTGTCTTGCCTTGATCTTAATTACATTTTCTTCTGATTGCTTTCCCCATCATGAGGTTATTACAATGTATTTATAGCCCTTGGGCTTCTAGTGTGAATAGACAATATGTCGTTATTGAATGGGCATATACTTCTGTAAATGGTAAAGAATAATCATTGAATCTGTCTTTGTCGTTTGATCTTCCTAACAAGTTGTTCGGTACGTTGAGTAGCTTTATATGTTGAGTATCTCAGTACATTGAATTCATGCCATGTCGGATGACATGCGTCTTCATATAATTGGTCCACGTCAGCTGACTAATTTTTGTATCAACAATGTCCTTTAATGCTTTTTCAGGCTTTTGCTCATTTTTCTTTTCTTTTTTCATGTTTTTCTATTTTTCACACTTTTATTTTCTTACTATTTTTGTTGAGAATTACTCTATTTTTCTTGCCCCCACCATTTGGACTTTTCAAACTTTCACAATCCTGGGCTAATTGGATTTTTCGGGTTATCAAATGAAAATGATTTTTTTTATTAGGATCAAATTGGGTTGCATAAGGAAAACATTTCACAATTTTTTATGGCTAATATTTTTGGATAACAAACTAGTGCCTACTTTATTGTCCAAATTGATAGTTACATTACCATATGCGTCTCGAGATTAATTAAGTTTAAAGATATTTTAGCGCATTTTTCAAGATAGCATCTCACACATTTCCCCTAACCGATCAAGATAAATGAATTGAGATCTTCAACGACTTTTTTTTAAAAACATTGAAAAGAACTTTGAGTTAACCATTAACTCGGATTGATTTAAATACTCGTAAAAAATGATAGGCTCGAAATCTCACCAGGTTGATCAATCTCCACACTTATTCGTCAAGTCGTTAATTTTCGCTCAATTTTCATCTTTGGTCAATTTCGGCTTAGTGTATTTGATTTTTTTACAACTTGAGACAAAAAAATTGTGACATTTTTGAAGATTTTAAATTCCAATTTTCATTTATTTTGAAGAAAAGTATTTTTGGCTTTTTCAAATTTTTTCAATTTTTCAATTTTCTGGAATTTTTTGAATTTTTCTAATTTTTTGGGCATTTTTAGAAATTTGTGAAGTTTTAGAAATACGCACTTGTCACCCCCCCCCCCCCCCCCCAAACTTAGACTTTTTCATTGTCCTCAAGAAAAAAGACTAAAATCTAAATAAGAAGAAATAATAAGTGCGAAAATAAAACGAAAAATATTAAAATGCAATAAGACACTATATGAGACCAACATATGACTCAAAAATACAATAAAAAATCACCCCATATGCGTCGTGGGTGCGACGACCTCTCATCTCTCCACAAACTCATCCAACCCCTTGTACAGGGGTTGTTGCTATCCTAGTCTCCCTCGTCTTCCTGTCATAAGTAAATAGTCAGAACAAGTTAGGTCCAATCCCATAGATTAGGGAGAGACTCTGGGTCTCGGGATGACTCACTAAGAAGGGATCCTTGTGGTGCATAATCAAATCTTTCCCTACGTGCATCGTCTTGGAGGGGACATATCTATTTTTTTAATTTTAAGAGTGCATGGGTCGGGCTTTAAATCGGATGATACTTGATTCTTTTCCTCAATTGCCTTAGAGGACTCAAGTGGTATGGGTGGATGGTCACAAAGAAGGAATTCATCTATTTTATCTTTCCAATAGCTCTCTCCTAAGTGACTCAAAGAGTCTAATAATGGTTGGACTTCGACATTATGGTTCTCATCCATCGACCCGAATTCTTTCTCAAAGTCCTTTAAACTCATATCACCTAACTTTCTCTCATGATTAATTTCTGCATCCGCTCTCTTAATCTCCTCACATCTCTCTGTCCCTCTCAAGCCTACATGCTCACTCGCGATCACTAAGCACACCTCCCTCACCTCATGCTTAACATTAAAATCACCTCTCTCACTTGGTGAAACATGGCCTACCCCTAACTACTCTCTCTTGTGAGTCCTCTCATGCTCGTGTGCTTCCTCGATAAGATCTGTTTCTTGCGTTTTTCTTTCATCGCCCTCATTTTTAATGTTATTAAAGATATTTATCTCAAGGGTGATGTTCCCAAATGTTAATTGCATTTACCCACTCTGAGTATTGATAAGTGCATTAGCCGTAGCTAAGAATGGGAGACCAAGGATAACGGGAACATAATTTCTCGAGAAAATGGATAACTCTTCATCCCAAATAACGAAATTCATCGGGAAGTAGAAAGTGTCAATTTGGACGATCATATCTTCAATAATTCCTCGAGGCATCTTCACGAAACGATCCGTGAGTTGGAGAGTTATATTTGTGGGCTTAAGGGCCCCAAGTCTAGTTTCTTATAGATGCAATAAGGAAGAATGTTAACACTCACCCCTAAATCAACTAGCTCTCTCTCGATTTGGTTCTTCCCCATGATGCACGAAATGGTGGGTGCACCCGAATCTTTATATTTTAGTGGAAGATCACTCAGCAGGACTGAGCTGACGTTCTGTGTTAGAAATACATTTTTCTTTACCTTCAGCCTTCATTTCGTCGTGAGTAAGTCCTTAAGGAACTTAGCATACGCGAGAATTTGCTTTATGGTCTTAAGGAAAGGTAAATTGATATTTACTTGCTTAAGAACGTCGAGGACATCGTCTCGAGAAGTATCTTTGGATTGAGGGATCAACCTTTGAGGATATGCGGTTGCATTGGGAGGTTTCACAACCATTTTCGGCATGCCTATGTTGTCATTATCACTCTTTTCCAAGGGGACATCTTTGGCCTCTTTCGTGCCGGGCGAAATCTCCTTTTTATTTTGCTCATCGCGTTGAGGAGGTGACAAGTCAACAACCCTTCCACTATGTAGAGTGGTAATTTCACTACATTGATCTTGATTTTCATTGGATGTAAAGCTAGCACTAGGTTGACCTTGAGGATGTCTTTGACCTATGGCTAAAAATTTACCCTTCTTTTGCACACTTAAGGATGCTTGTAATCTAGAGATGCTCGTATTCATCTCAGTGAACACGCGCTCAAACCTAGCATTGGTTACGTTTTGAGATAGTATGAATTGATTTAAATTGTCCTCAAGAGATCTCTACGGTGGGGTAATGTATGGGCCTGGAGGCGGTGCTTGCATTTGTGGCTCCATAGGTGGCGCTTGTTGAAATTAAGGAGGGGGTGGAGGTAGGGCAACGTGTGAAGTAGGATTCATTGCAGCATGTTATTGCCCATAGCTATGCCAGGATGGTTCCTCCATGAAGAGTTGTATGCATTCCCGTGAGGGGCATTAAAATTTCCCTTGAACTCTCCTATGTGACTCACTTTCTCTTGAAGCATGACTTTGTAGGTAGGTATCGTCGGACATTCCTCTGTTGAATGTCCCGCCTCATAAATAACACACACCTTTTCAATAGGGGTATGGATGGAGTCGGTTGCTTCTCTTACCCATGCTTCAAGTAATTCTCTCATGCCCTTCTCAATTTGATCGATTCGACCATCTATAAACGTATCTTTGTCTAAATGGTATAGACCAGATGCAGAAGGAGTGGTGGACGCTTATCGAGGTCGATTTTGGGCACTAGGGTCAAATGTATCCCACTCTTGAGTAGTCTCAACAACATACCTAAGGTGGATCTCAGCATCATTAGAATCTAGCTCAAAAAAGGGTCCATCACACACAGTTTCAATGAGTTGCTTGGAGTTGATATTCATCCCATTATGAAAGAATGGGATAAGTTGTTGTTTATCAAGACCATGGTGAGGGCATGAAGTGGCTAACTCATGAAAACGCTCATGACATCAATCGAATGGATCATTTTCTTGTAAAAGGTATGCACTCGCTTTTAAAAAAGATCTGATACCAATTTGAAAAGAGTGCGCTTGTGTTCAAATAAATAAATTATTTAATTAAACTCAGCTTTTATCAATTAAGTCCTAAACATGCATCTAAGTGTGATTGAAGATGATAAAATCAAGCAAGAGCATTCAAACACACATATGTGAGGAAAAATCCCCCAAAGGGGAAAAACCTTTTATTTTCACTATAATTTTATAAGAAACGGTTACATGGATTACAGTAAAAATAGAGTGTGACACAGAAATACCCGCAGACATCGGTTCTATAGTCGGCGGCTAGAATCTCCCTCGAGAACTCCAAATGAGCATCAATGAAGAAGGAAGACGGCTTATCCATAAAGGTTGAACAAACTCAAGGTTGTGTTCTTGGGTTACAAAATGATTCACGAAGGTTTGGCAATGATATGTGAATCAAAACATGAGTCTTAGGACTCAAAAATATGAAGACTAGAGTAATTAGTACTCTCAAAATCGTCTCTCCAAGTCTTGTGAAATAACTCCCCCGAAGTCGGATTTTATAGGAAACCAAACAGAGTTTTAATTTTTTGAAAATCTGCCAGCGTACAGGTACCTCGAACCGGTTCGGGTGTATCGCGAACCGCTCCATAAGGTTTTTCTCCATTTTCCAAGGGGAATAACTTCTTCACCGCAACTCGGATTGAGGTGCCGTTTCTTCCAGTATCTTCATGGAGGTGAGCTCTTCAACTTTCCAATTGATTGAACCTACGGACAGTGGATGTAAAATTACCAAAGTTCCCTTGAACGTCCATATCTTGCCTTCTTTCACTTTTTTGACTTCTCTTGCGTACTACTTGCATAAAGTCCCTAAAATCGTGGAACATGAAGTCGTTGAGGAAGATATGGTACACATGATAGAGATGTTGAATGCTGGATTCCCAGAATTCGAATTGAGGCCATCGTATGAGATTGTGTATAGATGTGCCAAATGTAGCGGCGTACGACATACATAAATGTAAGATATCGGACATGAAAAAAATGTCCTTGCATTTTTAGTTGTCAAAAAGTTTGAATTTGATCCTTAATAGAGTTTGTTCGATGCGGGGGGAGGAAATTTTTGGGAAATTTAAATTGCAACTCATTCCACGACGTAATCGAGTTTGGAGATAAATACCATAGCCAGGTCTTAGCTTATCCTTTATAGAGAAAGGAAAAAGTTTGAGGTGGATTATATCTTTTATGCATGTTTGATCGCTAAAGGTCTCGTACGCCTCCTCGAACTCATGAATGTGGAGATATGGTTTCTCTGACTCCACTCCATGATAAGTGGGAAGTATTTGGATCATCCCATTCCTAAAGTGCATGCTTATATATGCTCAAGTGCAAGCATGTCACGTAACTAATAAACCCAATAAGATGGGGTCGAATCCAGAGGGAAATAGGACGTATACTCGTGATGATAAACGGTAAGACGGTCAACCCTAACCTGACTCTAAAAGGAAATAAAAAAAATGATCGAAGTGGGAAAATTTCTATCAACCAAATGCAAGTTAATTAAACTAATTATGAAACTAAACATGCAAGAGTAAGCTAATTATGATTTACTAAGTATGAATGGGAAAAATAGGTTAGAATGCAATCCCCCGACCCTAGTACGTTTACCGACTATAAAACTAGTTATGAATTAAATAATTGATTAAATCCACTCTTTATTAATCTCAAGCATTACGTATATGAGGGTACTAGCTCGTATCATACATAATCAAAAGTAAGAACATATCGGTGTCGTAGTAGCTACACGCGTGTCTCACTCTTAAGCATCCCGGTTACCTAGGAAAAATGAGATCAAAATTCCTACGACAGTTGTGATCACCACACAATACGATTTGATCATTTACTTAATTCAGGGAACTAATTTTCTATTCATGCAAACCACATCGGGTTGGGTTCATGCATCCCAACCTTTAAAAACCTAGCCTAGCATGGTATTATAAATATCTACGTAAAAACACATTAACATGCATGAAAACATAGTGAAATAATAATCAAAGTGTTGGAAATAAAGGTTACCAAGATTATAGAACATGAACATGCAATCAAAAATCGAATCTTGAAGAAAAAATTGGAAAAGCTCTTGAATTTAAGGTGCAAAATATGTAAATTCTTCTATTAGATGTTCCTACTTGATTAGGAAATTTTACATCAATGAAATCTATCTGAAAAGAGTCCAAATATGACTATATATGAGTCTTGGGTCTTTTAGAAGAGTCACCAAAACATAAAAAATTTTTTGGCTAAAAGATAAGAACAAAATAAATATCCCGCTTCTGGGAATTTGTCACACTTTAAAAGCGTGACAAATTTTTTGTAATGGATCTCGAGCGTGACTAATGGGAGAACTGGTTCGGTTCTAGTCCATCGGTTCGGTTGGGCCTTAACAATTTTTCCTTGGATTTCTTTCTCAACTTTAAATGGGCATAACTTCTTCACCGTAGCTCGGATTGGGGTGTCGTTTTTGCCAGTGTTCTTAAAATTTTGAGCTACTCAACTTTCTAATTGTCTCCACCTCCGGAATATGGATGAATAATTATGAAAATGTCCTTGAACTCCCCATTTCTTGGTTTCTTTCACTGTTTCGAGTTCTCTTTCGCACTTTCTTGCATGATATACCTGTAAAACACATAAGAGATACACAAAACACGAAATACTTGCCAAAAAGGGTTAGTAGCATAAATATGAAATAAAGTCATATAAATTATAATGCATGGGAATATAAAAATACTAAAATTAAGGGGATAAATGTGAAGAATTTTTGCCTAATCAAACACTATATGTCAACCTGATCGGCGCACGCCGAGAAGATTCCAAGATGACCAATATTCAAGAAGTTGATAACATTCTTCTGTTAGTACTTCACTCATTCAATTCACTTAGTAACTTCTCAAAAGGTCTAACACTCTAAAGAACCTGCTACAAGTTCCAATCATGAGTAAAGTCTTGGGAGATTTTTTTATACCATAAGTGTGGAACATCCTATGGGCCACTCAGAAGAAAACGTATGTCCTTATCCACTATAGTGATGAGATCGGCTCAATAATGAAAGTGGTCGCCCATTACAATAAGATTGGCTCAACAATGAATCTGATCGGCCAGATAGTCCCAACGATCCATCTTGCCACTATAAGTTCATAGTTAGGTAACTCTATTAGTTAACTCCATCAATACAAGCATGTACCATGTGATGGAGTGATGTCAGTAATAGTCACATCACACACACATATGGGAGATATGCAGATACTCTTCCTCCACGTACGTGTAACAAAATCATGATTATCCTCCTCACTTGCATGTAAAAGGTATAACTTCCTAACCTATAAAGGGATGCCACCTATACCACTACACTCTCTCTCTCTCCTCTAATAGCCTATAAATAGCACGCAATCCCTCATTATTAAGGATAAAGATATATTTTTTCTATTGTTATGCTGTCCATTTCAAGAGTGAGCATGAGAGCTTGTTACTATTGTATATCCAGGGATTTTTGTCCATTGAAAAGTAATACCATCATCACTATACTTGTGGATGTAGGCACCACTTTGGGCTGAACCACGTAAACTCTAGTTTCCATCTCTTTCTCTCATCTCTATCCATTGTTTACTATAGATAAGCATTTCTACGATTATTATCTCTTTATCTATTATAGTTTATTATTAAAATATTCTTACTAAGGCCCCAAATCCATATACTAATTTTAGACGATAACACTGACCTTGCTAGTATCTGAGCCGATATTATTGTTACATGAGCCGACCTCATTCTGTTAGATAAAGAGTCCAGGTGTCCTCTTATGATTGGTTTAGGAATCGCACCATATTAATGGTATAATAGTGATTTATGAGACTCTTCACTCTCTTTATGTTTTGAGAGTTTTTACATCTACGATTAATATCAGAGTTGGTTGTATTTAATTTCAGTTATATTTTATCGTTTTGTTATTTTTCCAGCTTCAGTTAGTTCGTTATGCTGAGAATGTTTCCAAATATTTTTAATTCTCGCAATTTTTATGTCAGACTTAATCAATCAAATTATGAAGTTTGTAGGGTATCACATCTGACGGATGACTCAGGACTTTGTGGTGGTCGATATGTTTTGATCACATGTTCAAGTTAGTCAATTCTTTGTGATGAGATGTGTGAATGGCTCGATCCATCGGGTGAGTTTATGTATAGATGACGGTGTTACTCTGTGGTGATATATTTAATCATGCGTTCAGTCGGTCTCGCCTCGTGATGTTCGATGCAAATGACCTAATCCGTTAGACGATTTTTGGTATAGGACTACCCGGTGGTGTGATTCTGTAGTGATCCTCTATTCTTTTGTGTGTGAATGTGTTAAATCGATTAGGTGAAGGACTCATACAAACTTGTTGATTAAATCGCAATAAGGCCGTCTGAAGGCAGATGCATTTATGTAGTTGTTATGAGACTTTGATAAATGTACGCTATTAGCCCTGTGATGAGAACTTTATTTGAAAGACGCTATGTCAGATTCATATGTTTAATATGAGATTGTGTATATCTTATTCTTCGAGTGACATGCGTAGGGGTTGGTACATGATCGTATTATGTACATATGATATAGTTTAGTGATGGACATGTTTAATTAAAAGATATTAAGATAAAGTAATATGTTACGGTATGTGATCACGTGTATCTTAATGAGTAAGAATTGATATTGGGATTGTTTTATGTACATGTATAGTTAGTTGCATCTGATTGTAGAATAGTGTATGCGATGTTGACTTATTAGCCTAGTGATGGAGACTCATTAGTATTGCTTATACCTCGGGTTGGGACACTCATGTAGTATTGACCTTATGATGAGAGGCGAGGTATCTTTTTGTATGTGAGTGTCGACGGATTGTCATGTTTACCGTGAATGAGTTGCGTGATTATTACTACTTTGATACTGTAAAGTATTTCTTACAGCTTTAGGATACTGACCCAAATCTATAAAGCCCCCCATTATTATTATTATTATTATTATTATTATTATTATTATTATTATTATTATTATTATTATTATTATTATTATTATCATTATTATTATTATTATTATTATTATTGTATACATGATTAACGACGTAGAGCAATAGAACTTCCAATTGTCGAAGATTTAGTTTATCATCCTTAGATCTTGATTTCTATTTCTTAAAGGATTCCCTTTTTTAATAGATTTTTTAATGATATTTTCAACTTTAGAGCATATATTAGCACATATTTCCTTTTCGATCTTTTCTATTATAATTACAATCCATTTGATAACCTTATTAGTTGTTGAAATCACAAACTTGATGATTCGTTCAAAAAGGGCATGCTAGAAGGAGTTACTGTTTCATTTTAGCAGTCACTTGTACCCAAGAGTTTACTTTGATCAGAGGTATATCTAGTTGTATTTACATTTCAGTTGAGACTAATGTACAAAAGAGAATTATAGTGGATTCAGTTTTATTGAAGTTTTATTCTATCTCAGTTCAGTTATTGATATTGTTGTTCCTTATCATTACTATGTTGTGGTTAGTTTTATGTACAGTCATTTGTTATTTCCATTAATGCTGAGAATGATATAAATTGATTAGCACACCTTATCTTCGGTGTTTCAGTCTCATCAAATGCACGTGAAAAATAGGGGGTATTACAATATACTAACCCAATGGATCATTTTTTCACTATTTTTAACTCAATTCGGAATTTCTAAATATCTCACGAACCTACCCAAAATTTAGCATATTTCGCAAGTTAATTATTTAATCAAATTTATTAATTAGTCAATATGCATCACTTATAATTTTAAATCTTAATTATTAATTAATTAAATATGCCTCGATATTATAAGAACATACTTCACGATGAGTGAAATCTAATGCCGGAGAATAATCCATACAAAGAGACCCTCAACACTTAGTCATGTGACTATTCTATAGCCGCCCACAATACTAAGTCATTAAATTATTTATCTTAATAAATTACTACGAGTTATCCAATTAGCACAACAGTATAAATCTAAACAACACACAATTAAATACGCAACACTACATATACGACAAATAAATCTACTGAATGACATACCGTATGTCATATGAAATATCTAATTATCATGCAACTAATAATTAATTAAAAGTTATATAAATGCCACAAAAATATTGGGTATTACATTAAACAACTACAAGGTCTTTACTATAATAATATTATACATTAAATGATATAGAGTTAGATGTGTAGCCAATCTTTGAGTGCCAATAGTCATTCAAAGTTTTGAAATTAATTTAATCGAATGGCCTTTAAAAAAATTAATCGAACCCTAACTCAATGAAAATAATTATTTGGTGTGTGTAGGGAATTTAAATATAGAAACATAATCAAATATACTTTTATAAAGACCTCTGTTCTAAAAAACCCGCCTAGGCTCCTCCTAGGCACGCCTAAGCTTAAGGCTTGGGAGAAACGCCTCGCCTTACGCTTTTTACGCCTTATTCTTGGTAAAACCCTTGAGGCGCACTTTTTTCTAAAAACAACAATGCTTTAGTGAAACGATGTTGCCTTTTAAAGAATTTGTTTACAAACCGGACCATTATCTCATCCAAAATAATCAAATAGTATTTTAATTTGCATATATTCAGACATATTTTTATGATATGTGCAATTTTTGTATTTTAATAACCTTGTTATGGTTAAAAATTATTAAAATATATTAAAAAGGCATAAACGCCTTTTCACGCCTTTTTACGCCTAGGCCTGCTTAGACTTCTAAGGTTTAAGGTTTGACCTCCACGCTTCAATCACGCCCCGCGTTTTTGAGAACCTTGTTAAAGACCTAACAAACTAATTATTTAAACTACTGAAATTACTATTCAAGTAGACCTAAAATATAGAGTAAAAGTTGTAATCTGATATGACTCAACACCGAATTATCTGTTAATGAGTTCACCTTTAGTAGTAGACATGTTAACATAAATATATGATACAAGTACAAAACCATACGAGATACATTCACAGTACATAACTAACACATGATTAAAGACGACAATAATGAAATTATATAGGAATCTAAAAATTCATGTATGAGTTAAACAATTTTTAACACAAATTAAATGTAACATGACAAATTTAACCTGATACAACCAAAAAGTTGACCATATAATTATTTTTTATTTATAAAGAATTCACTTTGACGAATTAGCATAAAACAATGTATTTTTGCAATCTCAACGTACCAATTACTTGTTTCACAAATCAACAACACATGCTTTTTATTCCTTAACGAAATAAGATGATTCATCGATCACCATAGGGACTAAATTATTTTGTGATTTTATCAAATATTTTCTTCTATAAACGACATATCTAGTACCTTTTATTGAAGAATTTTTTTGAATAGTTGTTTTTTGGGGAGGGAATTTTCTCCAAATTATATGCCGGTGGTGAATATGTTGCAGCAAATGTAAAAGCCTCACACTTTGTGGGATTTGAATCTTGATGGCTGCTCAGAGAGTGGTCATCCGTTTCGCTTAATTACTAAGAGAAGGTTCTACCGGAACAAGAACACAGCCTTTAGTTAGTTACTTAGTCCTTTTCATGTACAGTTATAATAATGTAATAATAGATAAAAAGTATTGGGAGAATAATGTGTAGAAGTATCTCCAAATTATGTCTATAGAAGACGTCTACACTTTTATGTGGTGAAGTGTATCTATAATCTAACACACTTTTGAGGACGCATCCGACCAACGTTAGTTAGATGGTTGCAATCAAACTTCAAAAGCTAGATTTGAATTAGATATTGTTCTGGAAATATTTGGAGCCAACAACGGTTGGAATAGAATAAGAAAATCTTGTAGGATTTAGCAGACAAAGACGAAAACATTTGCCTGAAACTTCTGGACAAGAATAAACCAACTTGATCAATTAGGACAATTCCAGTACTACTCGAACCCTCGAGTGAGTATTTAATTTTTGCAATAAAAATCTTAGCTCGAAAAATAAAATATTTTTTTTAACATTATTTGTAGACAAAAAAAGAATCTTCTATAATACAACTGACATATGGAGTAAAAAAAAAAAAATTGCAAAATTATAGCTGCATTAGAGAAATATTTGACTACATATGTGATACTTACTTTATATTACGAAAGTGAGTGAAAACTAATTTTTATCATATCACTTTCATGATTATTGTAGTAAATTGCATAAGACCTCTTTATTAACTCATTGTATAGGGATCATTTGTATCGCTTCATATCATTACAATCTATGTTAGCATTGGTGATTCTCTTCCTGATGCCAGAGAAATATTATTCAATTAAATGAATTATATACATGTTCTCTAATTCACTTACTTCTATATATGTTATAATAAAAAGTTGAGGGATAATATAATTGTGAAAAAATGAAAATATTGATGAAATATTCTTTACTTTATAGTGTAGATGGAAAAATGAAAACATTCCGAGGAAGGATACTCTCTTCTTATCCTCTAAAATGCATGGGCCGGAAAATGAGTGAGAAAATATAGATAAGAACATATGACATTGTTTTAAGTGTTATTATACTATTTGAATTACAAGTTGGAAAAATATGATTAATAAATATTAATATGGGCATCACCAAAATTACTCTATAAGACCCCCTCACAATATTTAGCGTTGGACCAAATGTAGTTTGACGGTATAGATAGAAACGTATTATCTATTATTCTATCACCATATTTTTTTTATTTGCATATTAAACAAGTTAAATTGTATACCTTCTATTTTTCATCCGTCTTTAAAGAAAAATAGTACAATATGTTAAGGGCACCCTGTATTCATCCTCAACAAAAATAAAATGTTTCTTACTAAGCAATTTTTTTTTTAAATGTGCATGCATGTTGTGTTATTTTTCTTGTAGAGCACTCCACGATGATACATGTTACTATTTCTCATCTTTAACAATTAAAGTAGCTGAGTAGTTTCCTTCATCAAATGAAAATTAAACTAACTTTGTACTCTACAATAAATCTATACACAAAGATCTGATTACCACTAGGATAATGGGACATGATTTAATAATTTGGGACCCACATTGTGTGCCCTACGTATTACTCTCGAATCAGCTAATATGTTCTATCTCTTTTTGTTTCTTAAACATTCTTGGATCTTACGACCGTATTGAATTGATTTGCACATTGATTTAGCCTTGCCAACTGCCATTTTGATTTTGTATTAATTTCCAAGCCAGTTTCGGTTGGTATTGAGATTGTAGATTACATTCACAAAGGGTTGATTGATTTGGGTGTCGTTTCCTGTTATTAGTGATAGGAAGCGACACATTTTAATTATACGAACTCCTCTGCTATCGTGATTGGCCTTTCTCCAGAGGCACCGAATTGGTTTCATTTGCTCCCACTTTTATTTCTTGTTAAATAAAAAAGAAATGATTTTACACTGGCTTAACAAAACCAATATTCATTTGACATTAGCATTGACATCTGGTATAAAGTATCCTCTTAAAATGAAGTCATTTCCGTTTGATTGTTCTCAAATTGTAAGTTTACTTATTAATAAATTGGTTTATTTACAAATTGGTTCATTAATTATGTTTGAATTCATTAATGAATTGATTCATTGATTGTTCCATTTGAGCTCATGTATAAAATCTTAAATTGGATTATTTCACAAAAAAACGTGAAATACATCCATTTGAAATACGAATCACATAAAGTCTATATTCCTCTCTCCTCTTCCCTCCCTCCTCCATCACGCCCTCTTAATTTTTTTAATCTTTTTTTCTTATAAAACCTTAACATCAATTTCAGATTACTATTAATTGCTTAAAATTAGATTTAAACTTATTTACAATTCATTAATTCGTAATGAACTAATTTACATAATCAAATAATCAGCGCAACCAAACAAAGTCTTATTATACTTTTGCAATTGAGTTAAGGTTGCATAGTTTGTATTTAATCGTTGCTTTAAAGTTAGGGAACTTAAGTATTTGGTTTTATTTTTTAAAATTATTTTATAATCACTCTCATGTATTTTTTTTAGATGTCGGACTTATTGTAACAAATTTGGGACAAGTGAGAGAACCGGTTACAGAGCGGTTAGTGATAGTTTTAGATGATTATAAAACTTAATACAATTTAAATGGAATGGAACCCAACAAAACTTTAAAAATGAAACTAAAGGCAAAAAAAACTATTAAAGGTAATAACGATTGTCAATTGTCTTGACCTCAATCTAAAAATTTGGGAATGAGAAAAATTCCTAACAATTTCCATCTAATTTTTTTGACTAATCAGAAATGACTGCAATTCTTAAGTTATAGTCATCGGGCAACATTTTAAAACGATAGTCGTTCAATCTTTGAAATATACCCATGAAGTAAAGTTACCCATGAAGTAAAGTTAGTATTACAGTATGACATAGTCTTTGTTTTTTTTAAGAATGATGTTGATTATTGGACAAACTTATTATTAATATCACCTTTTTTATATCACGTTGTAATTTGTTGGGTTAGTGGGGGTAACAACAATGTGATTCAGTAATTTACAACTTAAATTAGAACATAAGCAATATCCATTAATAAGTGCCAGGAATTTAAATATCCACTGAAACTCATATCAAATTAATAATGTGCATAGATTCGTAGAGATTCATATATAACTAAATAATGCTAAATTGATTTGTATTAGCGATTTCAAATTTTAGTAAATGGAAAACATATAAAATACTGAATTTTCTTTCTAGAAAATAAATTAAGAAGAAAAATAAGAAAACAGTGACATCCAAAAAAGCATTCTAAACTTAGACCTCTAATAATGTACCTAACACATCAACTTTATCATTGTTTATGGTAAATGGTTTTTTTTGACAAAATTTCAGTTTGATAATATAATTTTTAGCTTAACCCCAATTTTGTAAAATAATCGGTCATAACAACAATTTCATGCAAATAGGCATTAATTTGTATGAAAAAATTATCGATTTGCATGCAATAGTTGTTGTTTCGTGGAATATGTGTCGATTCATATGAGCTCGGGGTCGATTTCCATGAAATAAGTGTAGGTTTGATTGAAATTGATGGAATGTCTAATTATTTTCAAAACAAGTCAATATCGTATTATTAAATTAGAGTTTTATCTAAAAGACCCTATAATAAACAAAAACAAAATTGTTTCCCTACATTTTTACGATCATTCCGATAAAATCCAAGTTTGATAATACGATATTAGATTTAACCCTAGTTTTGACCAATAATTAAGCTGAGTACCAAAATCAGTTACAGAGTTAGTCAATGGTTAATTTTTATCCCCTCAAAATGCCTTCACTTTTCTAACACTCTCTCTAAATCTATTCTCTCTCTCTCTCTCTCTCTCTCTCTCTCTCTCTCTCTCTCTCTCTCTCTCTCTCTATATATATATATATATATATATATATATATATATATATATATATCTTTTAATGCAAAAATAGTGTTTCGTGAATAAAAAAGTTTAAGTATATAAAAAAATATAGTTTTCATATATAAAAAATGGGTATAAATTTGTATTGTTATATAATTCATGTTAATATATATAAGAACAAAATTAGTATTTTAAACTAATTTTGTTCTTATATATATTAACATGAATTATATATTTTAAACTATTTTTAATAGATAAAAGTGAAAAATAGATATTTTAGTTTATTTGTGCTAATATTTATTTAGCCATTTTTTATTTTATAAAACTAGAAGTTATATTAAAAAGAAACTTTATTATAAAAAGGTTATAAAGATTGTTTTATAAAAACATTACAAAAGTACATTATGGAAAAAAGTTACAAATAAATTATGAAAATGTTTCATAAAAGTCATTTTTTATTTATAAAAAATCTTTTTAAGAAAAAGTTATAAAAATGGTCTTATAAAAAAATTGATAAAAGATTATTTTGTAAAAGTCCATCCTTAAAATATAAAACACAACTATTTAATAAAAAAAAGAGTTATAAAAACCTATTTTATGGAAAAAAATATTAATTTTTTATATTAAAAAGTATTGATTTTTTTAAAAAAAAATCAACTTTTATCTATAAAAAATGTTTTATTTAAAAAAAGTTGTTTTTCCATTAAAAACATTTATAATAAACTATTTTACGAAATACTATTAAAAAACTCTCTGGTGAAAAAGTTGTAAAAAAATTAAAAATGATTTGTAAAAATGTGAGTTTTTTATTAATCATAAAAATTTTATTCATTAAAAAAAGTTATAAAAACTATTTGATATGAAAAAAAGCTATAAAAATTATTTTATAATAAAAAATCAGATTTTAATTTAGAAAAGAGAGTCTTTGATTTATTTAAAAAAATTATAATAAAGGTGTTATATTATAATTATGGAATATGACATGTACCATTGGTATTGTGACACATGTTATCAAGTAGAAAATTGTTTCATTATTTGAGTTGTCATCAAGTAGAAGATTGTTTCATTATTTGAGCTTGGTCGGCCCAATGTTATTCGTAGTCAGCTCAGTATTACTTGTGGTTGGCTGGATGGCCGACTAAGATTAATTCATGTTATTAATTACTAGATAAATATATGGCCAATGTGCGAGATTATCTACAACTCTCAATACCCACTCGTGGACTAGTCCTTTAAACTGATTGTGGCCAACTTATCACTAGTTGTCTCCTGAAATATAGAAAGGTGTAACTGCCTGATTTATAAAGGCAGTCCACCTCTTCATCTTTTCTCTATATAAATAGTACTCAATGACACACAACAAGGGTATCTAAAAAAGATAAAATATAAACGGCTATACACAAAATTGTAGAGAGATTCTTGAGAACTTGTTTCCATTATAGAATAATAGTGCACTTCTGAATGGAGGCACCTTATTGTGCTGAACCACGTCAATCTCATGTCTTATTCTCTACCTCTCATCTCTCTCAAATTCAAGACATTATTTTCTTTATTTGTAGGCCCTTTTTCTTTCGAATGTGTTTTAAGGATGTCAAAAGCAACTTTCTTTTTGAAAAACTCTTTTTAAAATTTTATACACACCAAGTATGTGAATCATTTTTTGGTTAAACCCAATTTTATCTTCTTTAATCATAAACATGCATCTGGGTGATTAAAGAAAGTAAAATAAATAAGTTCACAAAAGCGACGCCGAATGTATAAGGAAACCACTAAGGGGGAAAATCTTGGACGGCTCAAGCCAAACAATCACTATATTGGGGTATTACAAAGAATAGACGATAGACTTACTCAACGACTCGTTCCTCCATAAGTTTTGATGCTCCTCTGATCCTTCAAGCACTTCTCCACAGTGCCCACGCATAAATTATTCTGCGACACCTGTCCACAACACACGCGTCTATGAATGCCTCGGTGTCCACCGATACATCTTGGCAACATTTATGATGTTGAACACGAACTCCTTCGTTTCTTCATCAAAAAACTCAATGAATAAGTCTTCAATGATGGAAGAACAAACCAATGGTGCAAACCAAGATATCTATAGCATATGTGCATGAAAGCTCAGATCATTAAACACTAAGGACGTTTTTTTTAATCATTGAAACCCTTAGAAAACTTGTGCTGAAAAATGAAACTGTTTTCTCTGAAATATTGGTTCTGCACTTACGAAATTCTGATTAAAACACGCCTTAAATTGAAAACTTGAGTCAGCACGTCATTCGAGTGAGATGAGATTGTCATTCGAATGAGATACCCATATCGTTTGAACGACAAAGCCATGTTGTTTGATCGACCTCTACAAGTCGTTTGAGTGACTCTGAATGTCGTTTGATCATTCTAAACGCAAAGGAATGATTCATGCGACTCTAAAAAATATTTATCTCAAAATAAACGAAGATAAAACTCTTTAATATAATTTTTTTTTAATAAAATAACATCTTAAAAATATTTTTCGGGTCCCATAAACATTACACATTCATACCTGAGAGATCAGAATGCAATAAAGACGTGAAACGTGCACGAAATTAAACTCGGCATAATAAATATTTGAAGCTTGGCCACAACGTATTCAATAAACTTTATTTCATTGACTGTGTGGGCTCGTGACAACAAAAAATCTATTCATGACTAAAAAATAATGTGTTGTTTCAGAAATAAGTCAAATACATATAATGGACTCAATTATAAATTTTGTCCTTACAAATCTCCCCCTTTGACTATTCCAAAATAAAATCCAAATAGTAAAATTCCTAAGCCGGCCCATCAAGCCGTACAACGCCTAAATCCCATCCAATAAAACCCAAAATTAAAAATTATAAAACATAACCAATAAATGTTGGCCCGGTCAAGCATGAGATGTCTGAATGTGATGTAGTTGTTGATGTAAAAAACTAGATTTGATTTAATTATTTTAATCACAGATAAATATGAATAAATAAATATAAGACAATAGATTTTTAAAGTGGTTCAACCTTAGGGAAATGGCCTACATCCACTGTTTTTGTATTGCTAACTGTTTATTTGGAATTCTCGATAATAGGTTTACCAAGAGATTCCGGTTCCCTTCTAATGAGGAGGTTACAATGTATTTATAGCCTTGAGGCTGCACATGTGAAAGGACAATGCGTTGTTATCTAGCATATATATACATCTGTACGATAATAATGAGCATTTAATGCGCAGTCGTCTTTTTGATTATTCTGATTTGAGTTCTCTGTACGCTAAGTAGCTCGGACCGCTTAAGCTGCTCAGACCGCCTAATCTGCTCGGCACGCTTGAGTTGCTCGGGGCCTTAAGTTCCTCGGGGCGCCTAAGCTTCTCGATATGATTGAGTTGCTCGGGGCGCTAGAGTAGAGCGATGATAGTATGTTATTCATTAAAAGTGTTCGTAGGATGACACGTGCCTTCAAGTGAATGGTCCACGTCAGCAGACTAAATTTGGTATCAACAGAAGCCCCCAATGTTTCACAGTTTTATGTTGAAGAAAAGTGTGGAACATTCTACTTAAAAATTGCATAGATTATTGGTTTGTATGGTTTTTTAGGAAAACGTTCGTCGTATATAACTCCTTTTTAAGTGCATAATATTAGGCCTCATAAATATTTTGAATTTTCATGACCACTTCGATATTTGTGCCCTTTTCTTCTTTTAGCCGTAAAAAATGCAAACGTTTTTTTTTTGTAATCGTTGCTTTTCCCTATTCCCGAGGTAAAGTATTTAAACGCGGTAGAAACCCTATCATCTTTCACTTTTCAAATCTGTATCTTTAAACTCTTCATTTTCTCTCTGTCTTGTGCCTTCATTCTTTCCGTCGTTCGTTGTTCACCTGATCTCTTTTTCTCTGTAAGATTTTCTTCCTTTTCTTTTATTTACTTTGTTCATCATGGTTTATCTTATTGAGTCGCTGGACAAATTTCGGTCTGAATTTTCAATCCCATTCGTGGGATATTTTGGAAAAACTTTCTGAACCTTCTGATTATTTTTCTTTGGCTGAGGGACATTGGTTCCCAAGTCTTTTTGTGGCCTAATGTGGCTTTTCTTTCCTACCAAATCCCCTATGTTTGGAATTTTGCCAATATTTTGATGTTGTACGTGCAAGAATAGCTCCAAATACCTGGAGGATAGTTAATGGCGTATATAGATTGAATCAACTTCATGGAACCCGCTTAGGGATTCCAGAGATTATGTACTGCTATAGATGGGTTGTCAGTGATACCACTTTTTATTTAAAAACTAGGTTTTTAAATAAAGCTTTAGTTGTCAACCTTCCTAACGCCAATAGGGATTATTTTGAGCATGGGGTTGTTATGAAAAATTGGCAACACGCTCCATTAAATGGAGATGATGTATATCAAGGTCCCAGGTGTCCCCCTTATGGCAATGGAATAGGTTGTTTTTATTTTTTGAAATCTTATTTTCTTGGTGTTCGATAAAATGCATCACTGACATTTGTTTTTTGTTTGTTACAGTCGACAGTAAAAGAAAACCTCCCAAGGAAACTGAGGTTAACATAAAGAACTTAAAACTTATCTGGAGCTTGCACCAATCTGTTGTTGAGGAGCATATTAGATCTGCTTCTTACTTGTTGCAATACAAAAGCTACACTTCATCTTTCACTGCTCGTCCTCGTCCAGTGGTGGTTGATCTTGACCAAGTACCAACACCAGCCTTTGAGACTAGTGTGGAAGGTTCTTCTTCTGAATCGAATATTCCTATCACTGATCTGATGAAGAAAAAAAGAGGTCCTGCCTTTTTTGACAAGTCTACCTTTGCCCCTGTGGAGGCAAAGAAGAGTAAAAAAGATGTCCCAGATGAGGGGACAGAGAAAATGGATGTACCCCTTCCTGTTGTTGCCCAGGAAGCTGGCAAGAAGCCCCTTGTGGCTCCGAGTAAGACTGTTACTGTCTCTCCTTCAAGTGATGTTATTGTCATATCACCAATAAAGACAGCATCTTTAATTGAAAGTGTTCCAGCTCCTCCGAGAAGGTTAAAGAAGAGCTCTTTTGGGAGACCTGCTGAACCTTTCTCTCATCCTTCAAATGTTGAAGGTGGTGTTCCAGTTTTTGTTCCTCCGAGCTCTGTTGTGGGCTTGGTAAGATCATGGACTGTCCCAGAAGTCTAAGGCATTGAAGATACTCTTTCTCAGGAGAGAATTACTACTATGGTTGCTCAACACATTGCCTCAATAAGTATCGTTGACCTGAGTCTTTTACTTTCTAATATTATGTTTGTGTATTGACTTAAAGTTATTTCTTTTTCAGCTGGTGACGTGTTTCAATAGTATTTTAAAGAAGGATGAAGCTATAAGGGCTTCAAGCTCCTCGGGTGGAGTAGAAGAAGCTTTTGTCGGGCTAACCCAATCTTTGAAGGATTCTCGTCAAAAGTACAAGGAAGATAAAGTTTCTTGTGAGAAGCAATTCAAGTCCGTTGAACTAGAGAGAAATCACGATGTGAATGCCTCCAAGGAATTGGAGAAGAAATTGAAGGAGTTTGAGCAGAGCAACAAGGATTTTGAATAGAGCAACAAGGAGCTTGAGGCTAAGCTCAAGTCTGCTGAAGATGAAGTTATTAAACTTCAAGATGTTGAACGACAAAAAAAGGAGGTGGAGGAAAAGTTGAAGGTTGTCGAGGAGCTCCTTAGGGAAAGGACCTCCTCGGAGAAGGCAAAAAGGAAAAAGGTAGTTAAAAAATCTTTCAGCGCTGGTTGGGATAAGGGATGGAACAAGGGCTTGGCTATCATGACTTCCCAAATGGAGTATGCCAGCATCAAATATTTTAGAGATGGATGGGTGGAAGCGTTAAATGATTTGAAGGTTGCTGAGAATTCTGAGTTATTCCAGCAATACACTCATGGCCCTCGTCCCTCTCCTGGAGAAGAAGAAGAAGATGAGGCTGCTTCAGATGAATCTTCCATGATGGCTGAAGATCAAGTCCCTTTTGTTCCTGTTGTTCAGTCTTCTGAGCAGCTCCCACTAGTTAGCACTTCTGTCGAGCAGCTTCCCATGCCTTCCGAGCAACCAACTCCTTCATCCAAACCTTCCGAAGAAATCATAGGAAACAAGGAGAAGATGTAGAGTTGTTCGATTTTTTTTATTTTCTTGAATGTAACTTGGAATGATGTATACTTTCTTGTGATGAATAAAATTTCAAACTTTGGTTGTTCGTCTTGGATTTCTTCTTTTACTTGCTCTGTCTTCATCATTATTGATTCTTTATATTTCTTCTCTTTTCTAGTTTATGGCCAGGATGGAGCTCTTATTAGCTCATGACACAAAATTAATGAAGAAATGCAACGACTATTTTAAATTTGGTCATGCTGACCTCAATGAGGCCCAGATAATTGACATCCTGGGTTCAGATGCTTCTGAACGAGCAGTTGAAGCTTATCAATACTTAAAGTTCTTGCTCGATTGCGTTATTGCCAACAATATGGCCTACTATGAGATGATTGAAGACCTTCAAGGAACGATCGAGGAAATCCAGCAGCAGTACAAATAATCCTCTACTCTTCTGCATCAAGGATACAAGAAGAAATATCAGCAATTGAGTGCTGACAAAGGGTATGATAAATTCATCTCTGCTCATGAGAAGAATGAGAGTGTTCTGAAGCTTGAAGTTGAAGACCACAGGCACATCACTAAGTTGTTGGAGCAGGAAAACATTGCTTTGCTAGAAGAGATAAAATAACTCAAGTCTGCTGCATCTTCCTCGGGAACCTTGGTCCCTGTTAATAATGAAGGTTTTTCTTTCTTAGAGGTAGAAAATGCCAACTTACCGGATGAGTTGGAAACTTTAAAAAGAGTTGGACCCTCCATATCTACTCGTGGACGAGCAAGACCTTCTGCTCGTGGATAAGCAAGGGCTGGTCGGATGTCCATTGAAGAAGCAAGAACTCAATCAGCTTTAGATAATCAGGCAGTTCAGCTGATGGCGAAGAACCAAGACTTAGCATAAATGTCTAAGAAGATTCTGAACTTCAGCGGACAACTCACTACTCACAATTCTACCTTGGAAAATAAGGAAATCCTGGTGAAGAATCTCCACGAGCAACTGGAGAGGTTAACTTATCAATTCCATAAACAATCCAGATAATTTTGGATGGATGGGTGTAATGAAGCCCTTTACCATCTTGATGATCGGATCCAGCAGTCAAATAACGAGGGGTACAAGCAAGGGTGGTTGAATGCATTGTGTGTGCTAAAATTGGAGCAAGGCCACTACTTATGGGATTATTATGACCCTGGAGTGCTCAATTTGCCTGTGCCTCCTTTTAAGCTTGACATCAGTTGGATTCCTGCTTGGGCAATTCCTTAATGCTTAATCTCTAAATCTCTCGGTGACTACAATCTTTATGCAAACTTTGATATATCTCGCCCAGAGCATTTACTTGATCGACCCTCTGTAATGAATGTTAGAATGCTGAGATATGTAAATTTTATAAATTCTCCTTATGCCTTAGATGATCCTCCTGTTGGAGTAGAACCTGTTTCAAAGGCATAAGGGAAAAAACCAATAGAATATGATTTTTTATGTAATGAAGTGTATTTTTCACAGCATGTGTAATTCTACTTGATTTGAATGAAGAAATTTTTAGTCTTTTGCCATTTTATTTTCTTCTCAGTAATTTGCAGAATGTCTTTGTTTGTTTGTTTGTGAATATATGTACATTTTGATATGTACATTATGTTTTTTTTTTGGATAATAGAACTTGTCTATTTATTGTTTGATTATAGTGACTTGTCACTCTTTGGGCCTAAGCAATGAAATGATTTGTGTCCCATGTTCCTGCTTAGTTTAACCAATCGGAGTTGATTATAATTGGTTTACCGACCAACCGGAGTTGGTGGAAACTGATTTACCGACCAACCGGAGTTGGTGGTAATTGATTCCCGACCAACTGGAGTTAGTGGTAATTAGTTTATGACCAACCGGAGTTGGTGGTAATTAGTTCCCGACCAACCGGAGTTGGTGGTAATTGATTCTCGACCAACCGAAGTTGGTGGTAATTAGTTTCTGACCAACCGGAGTTGGTGGTAATTGATTCCCGACCAATCGGAGTTGGTGATAATTAGTTTTCGACCAACCAAAGTTGGTGGTAATTGATTTACCGACCAACCGGAGTTGGTGGTAATTAGTTCCCGACCAACCGGAGTTGGTGGTAATTAGTTCCCGACCAACCGGAGTTGGTGGTAATTGATTCCCGACCAATCGGAGTTAGTGGTAATTAGTTTCCGACCAACCGAAGTTGGTGGTAATTAGTTTCCGACCAACCGGAGTTGGTGGTAATTGATTCCCGTGGTAATTAGTTTCCGACCAACCGGAGTTGGTGGTAATTGATTCCCGACCAACCGGAGTTGGTGGTAATTGATTCCCGACCAACCGGAGTTGGGGGTAATTGATTTCCCGACCAATCGGAGTTGGTGGTAATTTATTTACCGACCAATCGGAGTTGGTGGTAAGGGTTGGTGGTAATTGCTCTGAATTTGATGTGTAGTGTGTAGCACTAATATTCTGAAAAATTTTCAACAAAGAAAGAAACTGAGTGAAACATCACTTTATTCATACTGAAGAAACTGTATTACATATGAATTACAATTACTGATAATATTTGTGTAGATGCTCTCCATTCCATGCATTCTTGAATTCTTCTCCTTCCAAGGTTTCAATCCTGTATGTCCCTGGGTGAACAACTTCTGTTACTCTGTAGGGTCCGTGCCAGTTGGCTTCTAGTTTATTGTGCTTTTAGATCACTTTCTTCAGCACATAATCCCCTTCCTTCAAATCACAATTCTTCACTCTTTTCTTATAGAACAAAGTTGTTCGTTGTTGATATGCTGCATTCCTGATTGCTGCTTCTTCCCTAGCTTCTTTGAGCATATTTAGGTCTAATCTTCTCATCAAGTCACTGACAGGAGAATTAAATTAAGTACTCTATGCGTAGGTAGACCCAATTCAGCAGGTATGACAGCCTCACTTCCAAATGCCAGCATGTATGGGGACTCTCCCGTTGTTGTTCGTGGTGTGGTGCGATAAGCCCACAACACAGAGTGTAGCTCATTAATATAATTTTCCTTTGCATTATCTACTCGTTTCATCAATCCATTTAGTAGCGTTCTGTTTGTCACCTCAGTTTGTCCATTGCTCTGGGGGTGGCCTGGTGCAGAGTGGGTTTTCAGTATATTGGATTGCTGACAATATGCAGCAAACTCCTCGTTGTCAAACTGGGTTCCATGGTCAGTAATGAATTCATGTGGAGACCATATATGCAAATAATGTTTTTCCACATGAATTGATAGACTTTGTCGTATGTCATATCAATAAGAGGCTCAGTTTCCACCCATTTTGTAAAATAATCCACAACAACCACAAGGTATTTGAATCTTCCCCTGGTCGTTGGGAGTGGCCCGACCAAGTCTATCCCCCACATGGAAAATGGCCAAGGGGACGCTATGGGTGTTAATAATTCCTGGGGAGTTCTTCGGATGGACGAGAAGCGTTGGCATTTGTCGCACTTCTTAGCATAAGCTGCGCAATCAGCTCTCATCATTGGCCAATAGTACCCCTGCGTGGTTATTCTTTGCAAGAGCGTCCGACCAGCTATATAGGCTCCACAAAACCCTTCATGAACCTCTTCGATCAAATCTTTCACTTCAGAGGGATGGAAACTTCTTTGTAGCCCTTCTATAACTCCTCGTTTGTACAAAATGCCACTGGTCAATACATAACGAGCAGCTTTAAACTTTAGTTTCTTGGCTACAAGTTTATCAGTTGGTAAAGACCCCTCTTCAATATAGGCCCTGATAGGGTCCATCCAAGATGGTCCCAAGTTAAGGGCGATGAAGTTTATCGTTAGATCTTCGTCGATGCTCCGACCAGCCAGGATTTCTATTGGGATTATTCTTCGTAGCTCGGTCTGTGTGGCTAATGCTAACCGAGCTAGAGCGTCTGCTCTTGCAATCTCTAATCTTGGTATTCTAATCAACTAAATTGCAGTAAAACTCGATACAACCTCTATCGCTTTTTCATGATACCTGACCATTAATTCTCCTTTTACTGCATACCCCCCAGAATTTGATTTATAATTAACTGAGAGTCACTGAACACAACGACTTGCTCTGCCTTCATAGTTTTGGCCAGGCTTAGACCCACAATCATTGCTTCATATTCGACCTTATTATTAGAAGCTTTAAATTGAAAGCGCAAGCACACTCCACGTCAATATCATCAGGACTGTTTAAAATAATTCCTTCTCCACTGCCTGTAGTGCATGAAGATCCATCCACATATAAATTCCACACGGGTATTTCATCATCAAATTTTTTATCAGACAGAGGTCCTCGGTGGAATATTTGGTGCGTCCTTTTATCCTCCTCCGGCGTTTCTCGTTGCTCGTTGTTCATCTTTTCTTGCTCGTTTACCGATGTGAGTTGGTCGGGGGTTAAATTTGATGATCTTGAAACATCCACATGTCGGTTTGTATTCAGCTCCTGTTCTTTCGAAGCATCTTCCTGAGTAAACCCCGTGATAAAATTTTCTATTGCCTGGCCTTTGAGTGATGATCTAGGCTCATAAATTATACCGTATTCACCAAGTTCCACTGCCCAGTACATCAATCTTCCTGATTTCTCCGGTTTATACAGAGCCTTTCTTAATGGCATATCGGTGTACACCACTATAGTATGGGCTTGGAAGTATGGCCTCATTCTTCTGCTTGCTTCAATCATCGCTAGTTCCAACTTCTCCAACCTTGGATATCTGATTTCTACTCCTAAAAAAGATTTGCTGGTGTAGTAGACTAGTTTCTGCACCATCCTCCAATCTGATCAATGCCGGGCTAACAACATTCTCTAAAACTGCCAGATACACGTATAGTCTTTCTCCTATCACTGGTCTAGACAACAATGGAGGTTTCCCTAGATATTTTTTCAACTCTTGAAAGGCCTCCTCGCACTCATTATTCCACTCAAAAGTTTTTCGAAGTGTTTTGAAGAATGGGAGGCATTTCTCTGTTGCTCATGACACAAACCTATTAAGTGCTGCAACTCGCCCTGTGAGGCTTTGTACTTTCTTCTTTGTGGTTGGAGATCGCAGCTCCAATGGAGCCTTAATCTTTTCAGGGTTTGCCTCAATACCTCGTTGATTTATAATGTACCCGAGAAACATTCCTTCTCGCACTCCAAATATGCACTTGGTGGGATTTAACTTCATTTGATATTTCTCTAGTTAATCAAAGGTCTGACCTAGGCCAACTAAATGATCAGCAGCTTTCTTGCTCTTCGTCAGCATATCATCAACATAAACCTCCATGTTATTACTGATTTGCTCTGCGAATACCTTGTTCATTAGCCACTGATATGTTGCACCTACATTTTTAAGTCCAAAAGGCATAACATTATAGAAATAAGTTTCCCTTGGGGTGATAAAAGAGGTACTCTCCCTGTCTTCCGGCTTCATCTTAATATGGTTGTAACCAGAATAAGCATCCATGAAACTCAACAATTCATGTCCCGAGGTAGCATCCACCAACTGATCGATTCGGGGCAAAGGAAAATGATCCTTTGGGCAGGCTTTATTAAGATCAGTGAAGTCCACACACGTCCTCCTCTTATTATTTTTCTTCTTCACCATTACCACATTTGCTAGCCAATCAGGATATTTGACATCCTCAATAAAAGAGGCTTTTTGTAATTTCTCTACTTCTTTCTATATGGCTTGGTTCTTCTTGGGACTGAATACCCTTCTTCGTTGCTTTACTGACTTTACTTCCTTGTTCACATTGAGCTCGTGGCACAGGAAATTCGGATCTATCCCAGGCATATCTTTATGACTCCATGCAAAAATCTATTTTCTGTGCCTTAGAAATGCTATCAATTCCTGTTTTATCGATACATCTAGTGATGCACCAATTTGAGTTGTTCGTTCTGGATGCTCGTCGTCCAGAATGATATTTTCAGTAGCCTCCATGACCTGGCCCTTCACGAGCTGAGACTCATCTCTAGGGTCTAATGTTTCAATCTCTGCATCTTCTATTTCATCCACTTGATAGGTAGTAGTCTTCTTCTTGCATTTTTCACGTTCCTCCTGTTCGGTAGATGAATAGTAGCACTCCCAAGCTAATTTCTGATCGCCTTTCACAACTCTAACTCAAAAGTTGGTTGGGAATTTTAAATATTGATGTACGATAGATGGTACTGCTTCAAACTTCTTCAGACCTACCCTTCCATGATGATAT
Organism: Sambucus nigra; assembly: GCA_949130495.1. Taxonomy (NCBI): domain Eukaryota; kingdom Viridiplantae; phylum Streptophyta; class Magnoliopsida; order Dipsacales; family Adoxaceae; genus Sambucus; species Sambucus nigra. Next base: position 370,854,667 of record OX422219.1, read on the forward strand.
TGTAAGCTGATTGGACATTTTTATCCATTACGAAAAAGCGTACTCTTTCTGTTTGACAAGCAGGCCATGTACCGATAAGCATATCCAACTTGATCGTCTTATGTGGAAAAAGCTTCTTGCCAATAAAACCAAGGAGGGATCTATGATAGGGCTCCAACTGGGCTAGCTTCAGATTCAAACTATCAAAGCATGGTAGAACATGATATCTGCCCAGATACCATTATCCACTAGTACTCGTGAAATCATTACTTCTTTCATCCTCATCTTGATTACCAATGGATCATCGTGAGGATATAAGACACCTTCCAGGTCATTTTTAGAGAAAATAATGACCAGTTTATCTTTATTCACCTTCCTCGGGCGATCATCTTCAGCTAATTTTATTCGCTGTATGTACGAGCAAGCTTGAGCCTCATTGAGGTAGGCTTTCCTCTCTGCAGTAAGATCTCTACCTCCTGCATCTCCATCTGTAATCACATTACATTCAAATGATCCAAAATGGATTGAAAATACCTCACACTTTGGTTGTCTTGGTCTTTTAGGAAGGTCGGGATCATCTTCTGGATCATCATCGTGGTCTATCTTTTTGTCTTCTTTTGCTCGATGAGGAGAATTAGATCTTTGCCTTCCTTGGTCGCTGGACTTCCCACCATTTTGGCGATCAACATACTTAGCCAATTTTCCTCGTCTCATGAGTGCTTCAATTTCATTCTGGAGAGATATGCATCGTTTAGTTGTATGACCATGGTCTTTGTGGAATTCGCAATATTTGGACTTGTCCCTTCTGTCAGGATCTGCCTTCATTTTTGCTGGTCAGGCTAGCTCCTCACTGTTCTTGATCTCCTGTAGAATGTGATTTATATCTACCTTCAAAGGAGTATAATTTCCAAATTTCTTCATCTGCTCCAGTGCTTGCTTTCCTTTTGACTGCCTGCTGCCACCATTGTTCTTCTGATCCTTCTTCTCAGTTTTACCATCTTCCACCTTGGTCTCCTTAGTGTCTGCATTCTTCTTTACAGCCATAGCTTCCTCGACATTCATGATTTTGGCTTCTTTTGCCATCAGTTCTGCCATGGTTCTAGGTGGATCTTTGGCTAAAGTGTAGTATAATTTATCCGGTAACAATCCACTCATCAGAGCAGTAATTGATATTTTTTCCTCGTTATTGAAATGAGTAATATAGTCTCTGGTGCTTTAACCTGTTTTTTGTCTAACACTCAGCAAGTGTGCTACTCGTTTGACTGGCTTCACTCCAAAATAGAAGTTCCCAATAAAGAGTTCTGCTAGTTGAAAGAAAGATATAATTTTCCCCTGAGGAAGGTTGTTATACCATATCTGAGCAGATCCGGTAAGAGTTCCTGAAAAAGCCCTGCATCTCATCTCATCTAGAACTGCATAGATATCGGCAGCAGCTTGGTATTGTTCTATATGAAGGACAGGGTCAGCTTTTCCATCATATTTAGGCGTCATCATAGGAGCTTTGAATTTTGATAGGGTGGAAAAATCCATAATTGCCTGTACAAATGGTGTCCCTTGGACAAAAGTTCTTTGTAGAGGATTCTTGGCCTTAGCCATTTCCCCTAATCTGTCTTCCAATCTCTGAATAGATCCCTTCCATGCATCGTTTCCCTCCTCGGGCCTATTGGTTCAAGCAACTGATCGCTTTAAATTTTCCTCTTGGGATCTCTCATCACGAGCAGTTGGTCGTGATTGGGCAGAGCCTTCCCTTAAATCAGACGGTTGTTGAGAGTTCCTCGACACAATCCTAGGGGGAATTCTATTTTTTCTAGGGCCCAAACGATCAAAAGGAGAGACTCTACTCAACCTTTCAAGAGCACTGGTCCTTTCTGGATATAAAGTGACGTTTTGTTGAGTGTTTGTAGCTCGTACTGAGGAAGTCCAACCAGGCTGATAAGAAGGATCATTAGATCTCTCAGTATGATATGAGGCGGTGCATCTGGATCGAGATTCCTCTGGGAATAACGTTCACCTAGTTTGTGAAGAGGGTAAACGAGTATTTTTCTGAACACTTCGTTGTCCTGATTGAGCCGGCACTCCGCCTTGAACAGTTTGTATAAGCTGTCGCATGGTTTCTTGCATGGTCGTCTGGCCTTGGGCCAAATTAGCCATTATACCAGCCAGATCTGAAAAATTTGGGGGAGTAGATGGATTTGGAGGGATCCCAGTGTTTCGATTACTGGGTTTTGGATTATCAACCATTGATGATGAATTATTTTGTTGAAAAATGCTAATTACAGTCGTTTCCAACAGACGACGCCAATCTGTTGATGTAAAAAACTAGATTTGATCTAATTATTTTAATCACAGATAAATATGAATAAATAAATAAATAAATATAAGACAATATATTTTTAAAGTGGTTCAACCTTAGGGAAATGGCATACATCCACTGTTTTTGTATTGCTGACTGTTTATCTTGAATTCTCGATAATAGGTTTACCAAGAGATTCTGATTCCCTTCTAATGAGGCGGTTACAATGTATTTATAGCCTTGAGGCTGCACATGTGAAAGGACAATGCGCTGTTATTTAGCTTACATATACATCTGTACGATAATAATGAGCATTTAATGCGCAGTCATCTTTTTGATTATTCTGATTTAATTGCTCTATACGCTAAGTAGCTCGGAACGCCTAAGCTGCTCGGCACGCTTGAGTTGCTCGGGCCCCCTGAGTTGCTCGGGGCCTTAAGTTCCTTGAGGTGCCTAAGCTGCTCGGTATGATTGAGTTGCTCGGGGAGCTTGAGTAGCTCGGTGACAATATGTTATTCGTTGAAAGTGTTCGTAGGATGACACGTGTCTTCAAATGAATAGTCCACGTCAGCAGACTAAATTTGGTATCAACAGTAGTCTTGAAATCTTGACTCGCTGAAGAATACCTATACACATGAAATAGACCAATATCCAGTGAAGTATGAAGGAACAAATGATATGAAAATACCAATATGTAAAAACAAACCATTTGTTAAACATGTGATCAAATTATTTTGATACCAATTTGAAACCAGGATATCAATTTGTGCAAACTAATTAATACCAATATATAAGTATGAAAGAATATGATATCAATTTGTAATCCAACAAAGATTATGTGCCCATCAAAAATACAAACTCTCCCCCTACATCACATAAATCTCTCCCTCTTTTTGTCTCGAATAGACAATAAGTGAAAAAGATAAACAAACATCAAATCCAGCATGTAATAAATAATAAAGCATGCCTAGATAAATATAAACTGCCAGCTAAAAATAAGTACATAGTACCAAATCGTAGCTAGCAAACAGAAGTCACATGAAAAAAATCATCAAAATCAAGAATGATGTGACTAAACAAATAATGCAGTGGTAGCAATTAAGCATGGATTATAAAAAATAACTACATAAGAATTGTCCAGAACTATCAAAATTGAAGAAAATCAACTTATAAATGAAGCAGGTATGAAACAGGAACAATTCTAAAAAAATTCATTAGGTAGCTCGAAGGATAATGCTAGATCCTTTGAATGACTTTGCATGTCATTTTAACCAAGCATCAAGCGACCTTAAAAACCCAAAACCAGTAGGCTCTCACGTAAAGCACTCATCTCACGAACTACGTGCGACCCTTCTCGCGACCAGTACTGACACTTTTCTGAATGTCACTTGAACCTCGCTAGATCAAAACATCACGCGATATGGACTTGTAGCTCGAACAAGGTTCAGATATCGTTTGAACGACATCAAACATTTTGCATTCCAGTTCAAAAAATGATGAAGTTTTGCCCAGAAAAAAAATTCCTGAAAACTATAACTGAAAATACCAAACAATAGCAAAACAACCTCAAAACAGAAAAAAAAAAACAAGTAAAATAATGTGAGTTTCAAGCTAACATAGTATCAATGTGCTCAAACATGGATATGAAGTGAATGGGCGTGAACTACAACAAATGAATCACAACTATAACACATTAAAACATTCAAGAAGCTCTAATTGATAGCTAAATGTCATCAAACATAGTTTTAGCCATGTGTGACAATTAATATTTAGAGCTAAATGAACTAAACAATCAACACGCACACAAATCCAGAATTTTGATGATTCTAAAAACTATAGTGTCATGATACGATTTTTAACATAAGGATTCATGGTGCAAACCCGTTTAATTTTTCTAACTAAACTCCCTCAAATATATACATTCTGTATCAAGTTCTTTCGAGGTCTCTATTTTTGTCAACTTAGAGAAATCCTATTAGCACTATTTTGACATATGTTTCTTTTTATTGCCTTAATTTTTTTCGGCTCATTTAAACTGTGGCCTTCACGATGAGTTAATTATACTCTCGCAACCCTTTCTGTGGACACTCATCATTTTTTTAATATATGAAAAATAAATTCTCACAATAAACGGTTCTTACACGCATACCTCCTCCTAAGTCTACTTACACATAGATGACAAAATTGAGATAAGAATGCCTCACCAAACTCAAATATTGATGAGATGTCAAACATTCATATAAACTCGTGCATGTGTGAAAAGATGGCATATATACAAAGTCGAATTAAAATGCATATCAACTTCGAAACAACCCCATTTAGACACTGGTTAATATCATTCAACGCATGAACAATTGTGACCAAATGTACTGGCCACATGGATAATGAAGTGACGGGGGTCCAAGCACACCAATATACCATATCAAACATGAATAACTCATGACACAAAAATAAAATGAAAATCTTTGTTCTGTTTTTCTAAAAATATTTTTGACCCAAAAATATTTTTTTTGTATTTTTCTTAAAAATATTTAAAACCAAAAATATTTTTATATATTTTGAAATTTTTTATCAAAAACAAGATCTTTTTGTATTTTTCAATTAAGACTCATTAAATGAAAAAAATATAATACAAAAGATACACGTGTCATAACACTAGCAAGATATAAACACGATGCAAAGACTAACGTATGACAAACATGTCAACACAACCATCCTTTTGGTTTAGCATGGGAGGAATCAAGTGCAACCAAACAAGAACCATGAAATTTATTTCCGAAAGCCTCTAAGTCCGATTTTCAAACCCAAGTAGGTGTGAAATTACGCATGGGGTTTTTGGGAATCGAAATGACTTTATTCTTAAACTTTCTAGGAGCATTCCTAAGGTCATAACAAAAAGGTCTAAGGTGACCTTTCTACCGCAATGAGTGAAACTATAAACATACAGAGGAGAATCGATTTGCCTTCAAGCCGAACCGATTCGGCATACCTATTACAGCTAAATTAGGTTAACTGATATAATTTGGTCATGATTTGGTTTCAAGTTAAATTATAATGTTCAGGAATAGTTTAGGATTCTGAAAAAATAGTTAAAGTTGATAAAAATGAATTAGGGTGAATAGGGACATATCGGGGTTTATGAATGGGTGTATCAGAAGGAATTATACTTCAAAAATTCATTAATGGATTTATAATGAAAATTTTAAAAAATAGGGATACGGGCTGGTTGAGAATAGTACGTGTCCCGAAATAAAAATGAAAGAATCAATCAATTAAACTAGTGAATGTTTAAATAAATTAGGGATGTAAATGATTATTGGTTAGTGTTATAAGTGATAAGCATAGTTATCCGAATTTTTGGGAATATATATACGGGTATAGAGATAATGTGTGAGTGTGTATATCTTCCCTGGCAAAAAATAGCAGGCTAAGTATTGACCCCAGGTTATAGCGCCATGAATGCCCTTGTGAGGTTGGAGTTGAAGTGTGATAGTTTTGGTATGGTTATGACTCACTGTCCCAAGACTATGACTGCCTCCAACACATTTACGATTTGTCGGGTTCGGTGTGAGAGTCCGACCTAGTAGCCCAGGATGATGTGTCTATGCCCTGGTGCATGATAGCATTTTAGAGACCCGCTTCCATTGGGCTATTACTCTACGGGATGGTTGTTATACACGACATATGTGTGTTTGTTGTGTTATAGAAAATACGCATATATGTGTAGAGAAATATATACGGGCTTAAGACATTAATTGTGTATAATGATGTAATAACTAGAAAGTTATTAAAAAGGAATTAATAGATTATAATTGAGAATTGTAATTATTAAAGAGTTGTGAAAATTAATTTTATAAAATACGCATGATATAAGGTAGTATATGGACTTCAAGGTATATTGAAACTAGTTAGGCTGGGTAGCATAACTAGGGGATAAAATGCATATGTCAGGTGCACACTGTAGTTAAGGGGTGAGGATTGTCTCATGTGAGTGCGGCACCAATTCAATTATGGAAGAATGTATTCATAATTATTATGCATCCTAATTACTTGCAAAATATTTTTAAAGGGTTTTTGTATCTGACCCGTATCAAAATATTTTCAAAAACTTTTAGTTGTCCATCTACAGGGACGCCAAGCATGATTATCACTTCTAGGTCATCGGAGCTGCAACAGTTATGGAGTGTTGCCAGGATTGTTTAATCATTTTCTATCTTTGAGATTATGGATAGGATTCAGTCAGTTATTATCCGGGCATATCGCTCAATGTCAGTTTTATTCCATTCAGTTGTATTAGATATTGTAATGGATCATAAACCGTTGGTTTAATTGGTCAATGGATTTTTATTATATCCCTGCATTCAGATTTGATTTTGTGATTATGTATTATATTATTTATTTGGAATGGTTTATGGTAAATGGTTTACTTAAGGTAATTTATTTAAAGTTTAAAACTGGCACGCTGCTTAATTAAATAATAGGTGGTTAGTAATTAGTTGATTTTCGACAGTGATACTAAGAATGAGCCATTTGAGATTCTTATTTTATTTTAGTAGAGGGTTGGCCTCCCGTTATTTTATTAATCAAGATGTGACAAAATAGTGAAGCAGCTAACGCAGACGCTCTAGGCCAAATTGGCTTGGAGAAAATTTTATCACCCTAGTTGGGAGAGAACCCTCTGACAGGAGAGGTGAAATGTTGTCTCCTGCCCCTATAGAGATAAGCAACTGGCCTACTAAGAACGAGATCTACAGAATCCTACGAGGTTGAATTTAAGTTCGCAAAATTAAGGAAGTAGATCTGGATCAGAAAATGACAGGTCAGATCGCCCAGGAGCCACCTCATCCCTCAGGACAACTGATCATTATGATGAACGATCATTATCCAAGGAAAGGCCAAGTGTGTTAAAGCGGCTGAGCAAAGGCTCTGCATTTGATCAGCTAGGTCTCCGAGGAGTGAGAGGATGGTATCACAAAGAGCGTAGAGGGTTCAGAGAATGTCTAGAAGGTTATGTCAGTTAAGGATGGGCATAAAAGGGTCAATACATGCTGAGAAGACTTCCCAAAAAGAGAGATCAGCATAAAATAGTGGCCGAGTAGCCAAAATCTTCATAATTAAGGAAAATCAGGATGACCAGGCCTGGAAAGGCTCGATTCAGCAACTAGAGGATCATTTGGGAGAAATTACAAAATCAAAGAGTCCCTTATATAGATGTTTTATGAAAGTATCTCAATTCAAACCTTCTATGATGGATTATCCCACACTCGTTATGTTTAAGACACCTATGGTAACTCCGAAGTATGATGGTAAAACTAATCTAGTGTTACATGTGGAGCAATACCAATCTATTTTCGACATCTACTCAGTCCTCGATGAGATGTTTTGCCAAGCTTTCTCTAGTACGATTATCGAGTCAGCACATATCTGGTATAACAATCTACCACGAGGGAAAATTTCTAACATCCAATAACTGGATGACCACTTCTTCAACACCTTATATTTTGATTCTAAGCCTGGTAAAAGGGTGGCTCATCTACTAAATTTTCGCTAAACAATTGACGAGACTACCGGCGAATACATTACCCACTTTAATAATGAGAATCTGGAAGCCATTAACTATGATGAGAAGACAATGTTCACCACATTAGTGAGTGGCCTGCTACTTAAAAAGCTATATTATGCACTGACTAAGGAGCCACTCAAGACTATGATCGAATTACTGGCCAACGTAGGAAAAATTATGAATGCAGAGGAAGCTATGGCCGCTAAAGAGTCCAACAACTCCAAGACTGATGCCAATAAGATCTCGAAGAAGAAAAATCAAAAGGATAGAGAGGTGGAGAAGCCAAAGCGATATGACGAATACAATCCTATGATAGTTGGCGTTCACCACATTCTAGAAGAGATCCACGAAAGCAAAGACTTGAAATGGCCTGGAAAGATGGTATCTCCTCTAAACCGAAGAAATAAGAGAAAGTCCTGCAAGTTCCACATAGACCACAACCACAACACTAGTAATTACATAGCCCTGAAGAACGAGATAGAGAACTTAATCCGAAGAGGAATACTGTCAAAATTTATGGAGAGGGGTGGTCGAGAAGATCAAAAGGATGAGAAAGAACCCAGGAAAGATCAGAATCTCCATGCATAAAAGGAGATTACAAGAAAAGAGGTAGAGATGATGATTCTGAAGATGACCCGGACCTTCCCAAAGGACCTAAAGAGCCTATGCGCTAGGTAAATATGATCTCGTTAGGTAAAAATGAAATAGTGGAGAGTAAAGACTACCCCAAAGAAACAAAGGCGTGCGCCTATATTAAGCAGATCAATAAAACTAGTGATGTATATACCCATTCGAGGAAAGTAATCAAAGATCATTTAGTGGTCGATTTCTCTAAAGATGATCTATCAGGGGTACTTTATCCTCATAGCGACCTCCTAGTTGTCATAATGATGGTACATGAAGGGAAGCTAACTCGATTTTTCGTCGACAACGACAGTTCAGTGGACATCTTATTCTATAATTTCTTTAGAGGTTTGGGGCCACGAGATAGAAAACTTGAGGCTTACCACAGACCCCTCATTGGTTCTTATGGAAAAAGGTTTGAGAACAATTAATCTAAAAGAAGTGATCACTGTATGGACGACTTGTCGAATAAAAATAACTATTTTATCATCTTGGAAAAGAACGTTAGCTCAGCGTATAATATTATATTTGGTAGAGTAGGGTTAAAGAAATTCAAAGCATTACCTTACATCGTGAACCAATATTTGAAGTTTCCCACTCATCATGGGTCGGCGTGGTTAAAGAGAACTGAGTTGAAGCCATATAGTGTTACTATACCTCAGTCGACCAGGAGGAAGAAGAAACTGACAACAACCTACCAAAATAAAACATTGGATTCACGTGAGGAGGCTGAGTTGGTCAAAGGACAAGTCAGAGAAGTAGTTGAAATGATTATCTTGGATAATGTACTCTCGGATAGAATAACCCAAATCGGCTCATCATCAGACCCTACCATCAAGAAGGAATTAGTTGATTTTTTTAAGGAACAGAAGAACGTGTTCGCTTGGGGTCATGAGGTCATGCCCGAAATTGATCCAAAATTCATATGTCATGAACTTAATACAGTCAAAGATGCCAAGATGATTAAGAAAAAATGACGCGTCTACACCCAGGAGAAGAACATGGGCATATCAGAAGAAGTAGATAAGTTTAAAAAACAAATTTCAATAAAGACATCGAAATTCAGACCGTCTTTCTAATGTAGTAATGGTTAGGAAAAAGAATGACAAGCGACATATGTGTGTTGACTTCATTGACCTGCACAAAGCATGCCTGAAGTACCACCATCCCTTGCCTAGGATTGATTAAATGGTCGACGCCTCTTCTAGACATGAGCTGCTCAGTTTTATGGAAGCTTACTTAGGATATAACCAGATTAAGATGATACCCAGTGATAAGGAAAATACTTTATTTATCACAAGACGAGTTACCTACTGCTACAATGTCATGAATTTTGGGCTCAAGAAAGATGGAGAAACTTAACAGAGGCTCGTAAACAAAGTGTTTGAGGAACAGATCGACAGAAACATGGAGGCGTACTTCGATGACATGCTCACTAAGAGGAAAATAGCCACCTATCACATCAAATATCTGGGTAAGATATTCGACCAATTAGAAAAACATAGAATGAAACTCAACCCACCAAAATGTGTCTTTAGAGTATGAGAAGAAATGTTCCTAGGCTTTATAATTAATCAAAGAGGGAATGAGGGATATCCAGATAAAATTCATGCATTGATCAACATGTAGTCTCTAATGAAAAAAAAAGTACAACTTTTGAAAAACGGATAGGGACCCCTTTTTAAATTCTTTTACTTCAAAAAGACATTTCCTTATTAAATAGATATGCGGAAGCGTGAGATGGTTCAATTAAACAACAAATTTTAATTTATTTTCAAATTAAAATTAAACAACGTGAAATTAAATTAAAACACACACACAATTTAAATTTCACTTAAACCAAATTAATTCACTTCAACTCCTAGAAATTTGCCTAAGTCATATTTTCAATATTACCACAATTAGGCGCCAACCAATTTTATCAAATTAAATTAAGTGAAGACTTGAATTAAATTAACATAAACATTACCCAAATTAATTATGCACCAAATTAATTAAATAGTGATTTAAACTAAATTTTATCTTTTTACCTAAGCATGCATCTAATGTGAGATTTGTAAAAAGATAAAATAAGTAAACATCCACTACGCCGCGATGTACAAGGAAAAACCCACACAGGGTAAAAACGTCGGACGACCCTAGCCATAAATCCACTAAGTACGGAATTTACAAATACAAGCAAGATGACTTACAACACTAGACTCGACTCCTTCAAGCCCCGACGCGTCTTCTTGTATCAACCTCTGCCTAGCGAATAACCACAGATCTCCATCGCGGTCTCGGAATCCACCGATTGGACTTTAGGAACCACCGTCAACCACACATGGTGCCTTTCACCATGTGATAATGCCGCAGCAAAACAAACTTCTTCTTCTTTGAAGGATTTATAAGTAAACCCAAACTTCTCTTCAATGTGGTAGAGAAAAACCCGATGCCAAACACTCCAAGCAAGATGTATATATATTGAAACTTGGAATAAACAATATGAGTGAAAACAAAAGTGTTTTATGAATTTTTCTTTGAAAAATATACACTTAAACAATGAACTTTTCTTTGGAAAGATGAACACTCAAAAACTCTCTCTAGGAGTTGGAATAGTATGAAAAGTTCATCCAAAAATGTTGGTTCCCGCGCTAATAAAATTTGTCAAGAGATAGTGGGGTAAAGTAGTGAGAAAAGTGGAAAAAATTGTCAGAAACTGCCCAAAAAATTTTCCCACCAAAACTCGTTCGAATGGATTTACTAACGATGTTCCGGAATGGAAAAAAGAAAATCGTCAGAAATCTCGTTTGAACGACCTGGCATCTCGTTCGAACGAGATGTTAGTTCGTTCAAACGACCTGGAAATCTCGTTCGAACGAGATTATAGTGTGGTTCGAACGATGTCTCAGAAAAATGAAATATTATGTTTAAGCCCAAAACTTTTATGGAAAGTTCTAAAAAAATATTTTTCTGAGTAAAACAAAGTCGTTAAAATTAATTTATAAAAATAATAAATTACACCTAATTAATTTCCAAGCATATATATATATATATATATATATTGCATTCATACCTTAGGAGCATTGGAACATTGTTGATGACGTAGAAACGAGGCACACTAAACCGACATTTGATGAAGCTTTATAAACTTGGCCTCTATGTCTTAAACTTTAGAATGTCATAGGCTTGAAGGATGATCAAAAACTCTATCCTATGACACAAACGTTTTTGTCCGGAATTGAGCCAAAATAACAAAGGACTCAATTGGAAGTTTGTGTCCTTACAACTTTTAATGGAATGGGTGGCGGCGCTAAACCAATTTGTATCGCGAGATACCTACAAGTACCTTCCCTTCTTTATAGTGTTGCGAAAAACAATTGAGTGGAATGACAAATGTGAAACTTCTTTCTTGGAATTGCAAAAGTACATGGGATCTCTACCTCTACTTTAAAGGACAGTCATGGGAGAAAAACTTTCTTATACTTGGTTGTATCTAAATTAACGGTTAGCTCGTCGTTGGTCCGATTAGAAAATGGAGTACCAAAACCCGTTTATTATACAATCAATGCATACTAAGGAGAAAAAATCCGATATCCAAGGATGGAAAAGCTAGTATCAGTGCTAATCGAGGTTTTCCAAACGATGAAGCTGTATTTCCAAGCCCATACCATTATAATCTATACAGACCTGCCACAACAACAACCCATTCATAAATCTAAGAAATCGGGTAGATTGGTGGCTTAGTCTATAGAATTAGGAAAATATGAAATAAGAATAGCAATAGAAGGCCAAGCCATAGTACATTCCATTCTTGAGTTGATATACAAGGAAAATCCCAACGAGTAAACTTTTAAAAAAGAGAGCTCAATAATGAAATGAGCAAAGCAAACTTCTATATAAGAGAGCCCATCTTTACCTACTAAGCGAACTTCATCGAAAGAGAGCTCACTTATTCAAACAGATAAGAAAACTCCTATAGGAAATATCGTAGACATTAAAGCGACCGACCATAGTACTGAGGGCCCAGGACCATCAACCAAAGGGAAGAAATTTCTAATGACTTGGAGAAGCTAGAAAATTATTCAATTATGGGACCTTGATAAGAGAGATTTTCAAAAAGACCCTCTATCTGGAAATTGTTCATAAACGATTCATCATGTTCCTCTGGCAGCAGAGCAAGTTTAATAATTACCACGCCACATGATATTGATGGGGAATACACCCTTATATTCCAATTTGAAGCCTCCAATAACGAGGTAGAGTATGAGGCGTTCATAACAGGGTTTGGTCTAGCTTCATCTTTTGGCGCCAACTAGATATAAGCACTCAGTGATTCTTAACTAATAGTAACCCAACTCCTCAGGGTTTATGAGGTAAAAAAAGAGTCCACATGGAAAAATACCTGGCCAAAAACCAACGACTGATAGCAATGTTCCCAGTAATTAAAGTGGCCAGAATTCTAAGGGTAGAGAATGCCCGAGCAAACACACTTGCTTGGCTTGCTTTTGCCATAAGAAAATAACTAAGAAGAATATTTATACTAAAAATCCTCATGCACTGAAGCATCGACGAGAAAATTGCCAATACAACTGAATTAGGATTGGGGCCAGCATGGATGGAATCAATATGAGCCTACCTAAAAAAAATGCATTGTCCCAATAGAGCCTAAAGAAGTAAGGAGACTTAGGTATAAACAAGAGAGGCATGTCCAGAAAGGGGAATTTTATTTAGGAGAGGATTCATCATTTCATTACTTCGATGTGTCCATTCCACCGAGGTTAACGACTTAATATAGGAGTTATATGAAGGTTCCTATGAAGGACATTCAACAAGGAAATCATTGCTCAAATGAGTGGCCACACAAGGCTATTAATGGCCCACCATAAAAACGGATTGTGAAGACTATGCAAGATGATGTGATAAGTGCCATAATTCATAAAATATCGAGGGATTCACTCATGTCGATCATATCCCCTTGGGTGTTTTCCATGTGGGGTATAGACCTAGTCGGCCTTCTAGTATGAGGAAGGTACAAATATCTGGTTATTATAGTGGATTATTTTAGCAAATGGGTAGAGGGTAAACCGCTGGTAAAAATGTCATATGAAAAGGTCTTCCACTTAATTTGGAAGAACATTATTTTCCATTATGGAATGCCATATGCCTTCATCACCGACCACGGAAAACATTTTGACAATTAGGAATTTGAAGACTAATATATTCTATCTAAAATTCAGAAACTACTTTCTGCATTTGTTCATCCACAATTCAATCGGCAAACGGAAGTAGCAAATAAAACTTTGCTCGAAGGAATGAAAAAAGACTAGATGATGCTAAAGGAAACTGGATCAATGAGCTCCAAAGTTTACTCTAGGCATACAGGACAACGCCGAGAACACACAGAGGCGAGACTCCTTATATGTTGGATTTCAAAACAAAGGAAGTGGTCCCAATAGATATTGGTTTGTTAAGTCATCGTGTCCTTAATTTTGACTCACCAAAGATCGACCTCATGAGAAGGTTGGATATAAACGTGGTGGAAGAGGTCAGAAAGCATGCAGTGCTTAGGGTAGCGGCATACTAACATGGAACTACTCACTTTTTATAATAAAAGAGTAAAGTCAAGCGCTATGAAGGAAGGAGACTACATGTTGAAGAAAGTCCTTTTAAAAAGGTAATAAAATGGAGCCAAACTCATATGGTCCATATAAAATTTCTACTGTTGTCCGACCAGGTACTTACAGAAATGAAACCTTAGAAGGATAATAGCTCAAGAACCCTTGGAATGCAGAACATCTGAGGAAGTACTATCAATAGTGATAAAAATATAATGTCTTTTCATTTAAGTTATTTTCGTTTACCTCTAACCCTTTTTTAGTGATCAATAAAAAATATTAATTCCTAACAAGTACTATTACTCCTTTTTATGTCTTTTTCTTCAGTATGGGTCTTGTTCAAAACATTTAAAGTCGAAACATCTTAGCCACACGAACTAATTCACGGATATAACAGATTGCCAAACTTCATATATGGCCCATAAAGTTGAGAACAAGAAGTTCCAAATTTCGTATATCGTCTCATCCTAGGTCAGACCAAAGATAAGAAGTTTACCAAACCAACTTAAGAAAATTTGTTATAGTCAGTTATACGAACGATAACATCCAACCATGACTAGATAAGTGCAGTACAAATCCTAACACATTTGGATGTCTCCGATAACAAATGTTAACACTTGGTCAAGGTGATAAGATCCGTTTGTATGACTAGTAAGGTGGATTACACATTAGTAGAAACTATGATCGGACAACCTAGGTTCGTCTAACATTGGTAACTAGTATGGAAAATTAGTAGGATAACAGTCGATCATATAATCCATAACTAAACTACTAGTAGAACTTTGCTAAATAACTAACAATCAATAAGTTGACACCAAAGAAATAAAGATGTAGATTTTCATTATGACCAGAAAATTTATTACAAGCAAAAAAAAAAGAACAACAAGTTATCAATGAGAACGAGGTTGCTCACTTGGTGCATTATCAAAAATATCTAGTGGTACATCCAATGCATTAGGGGAGATGATCATCCCAAATCCCTAAACCTTTTTTGGCTACTAGAACTCGCCCTATTAGTTGAGTGTAGTGGTCACTAAATTGCATCATTTATATGTAGGTGATATCCTCAAAGTATTTTCTAATCAATTTTACTTGGATAAAATACGGAGGAATCCATGAAAGATCCAGTTTGAAAGGAGGATTGGGAAGTTATAGATATCCTGGGTCATGTTAATACCATAATTGATTCTCCTCGGTCACTTTCATCATAGTAAGGGCATTGAGATAACCATGTTTTTAACCAACCTTACGAAGTGTGAGGGCCTCATCATAACCATCCATCCAGACAGTACGAGGTTGTTTATGTAATTGATAGGTAACGTGGACTACCTTTTCATTTAACCTCTTGATGGTGGATAATTTATTCTTTACGATCGCATCTTGGTCTGAAAGAGTTTTCTTGCTCCGTTCTTCATCCACTCATTGCAAAATCCTCTTATTACTAAGAATATTGACCCTTGGATTTATTTATTTTCTCTAGTTCTTCCTTCAGAGGAATGTTCTCCTCTTTCACAAAGGAAACACCTTCATTTCAGTCATAAGGACTTGACTTCTTGAGTAAGGCATTATTCTCTCGCTCGAGCATTCTGGCGACCTCTCTGGCACTTTTCAACTCAGAGTTGAGAACGAACTCTTTCTTGGAGTAAGTAGAAGATAAGGAAAGAAACTTATGGTAAAATTCGTCGCTCTTCTGTAGGTCGGACAATTTTTTTTGTAGTTGGCATTAAGATTTGTTATTGATTTCTTATGGCTCTGTTGAAGGTTGAGAATCATATCATGATAAGAAGCATTATTTGCACTGCCCAATGAAAAAGATGACGCATACTTAAATATGTTCATGGGCCTGAGTTGATATGTCTTGGCTGAGAAACTCCTCAAGTTCATCCTCATCAATCTTGGCATGACCAGCTCCAAATAGTTGATTACGTCATTCTTGAAAATCTGTCTGAACAGTGACCAGATATGCCATTTTGGTGTTAAACTCAAATATAAGTGGTCGGATTTACGTACTCGTCGAGAAAAAGAATTTGCAAGAATTTGACCAAGATAATAATTTATGGAATATAAACTTTATTTCATTATAACAAAAAAAGGAATTACATAAAGATGTTCCCAGTACATCGCAGAAAGTTAAAAGGAAAGCAAAAGTCCTAACAAGACTACTGGGATTTATTTCCCCACCTTCTATTTGTAGCATCAACACCACCTTGTGCTTGCTCGGTGACCACCAATTGCTCCTTATCAGTAGACACCTTAAATTTTTCCTTATCATACATTTCCTCATCAATTTGGGGAGGAGTACCAAGATTGTACAAGTGAAAGAGTTCAGACCCTTCAGCAGTACCAACCTTGCAAAGGGATACATCCTAACCATCCTTAAAATTTGACTTCTTCAAATAATCTATCTACATGTAGGCATTAGATAATTTCTTATCCTATCCCCTTATGAAGACCTCCTCCTTATCCTTTGCAGCCTTGGCCTTTTCCTCTGCCACCTAAATTTTTGTCTAGTCGACAACCCTCCTCACATACTCAGCCTCTTTTTTGTTGCTGGTCACATAATTATCCGCGAAATATTTCTCCTTCTCTAGTGACTTCACATTATCATCCAGTTTCCTCTTCTCATTCATCTGTCCTCATGAGCGCGACTGACAGCTTCCAAGGATTTGTGTATCACCATAAAGGTATCCTCGGCATCAAAAGATGACTATTTTATTTTGTCATTTCTCCTCAGGACCAAATCATAGTCAATCAAGAACTGCAAGATAAACATTCAGAAGAGGATGTTAAAAAAGAGAATTGAAGAAGTGAGAACAATAATTATATAGTGAATGACCAACTTACAAGAGAAAAATTATGATTCTCCTGATCAATTAATCTTGAATGAGGGACAGAAGATTCCTTCGCTTCATCAGCAAGGAGGACTTCGAAACTGATTAGGTCACAAGAAAACTCATGACGAGTTGTAAAAAATTGAGTACTACCCTTGACCTTATCAGATAGTTTCTTCCAAAAAATATCCATAGGTGGAGGTAGATCCTTTTTTATCCTCTTAGATAGACATTCACGATCCCTGATAGGAGATGTATCCTCAAGGACAGGATGGATAGAGCCCTTAGCCTCAGGTTTCTTGCTCGAGGAGGGAGGTGACCTTCTTCCAAAGAGGATATTGTGGATCTTTCATTTCACCATATATGAATAAGATATTTTGCTCGGCACCAGCGCGACGTCCAAAGGCTTAAAAGAGAAATAGGAATTTTCTTCTTAGAAATTATCTCCTAGTTTATGAGAAGACTCGGAACCAGATCCTTAGGAATCAAATATAGAGGATGTTGGGTCTTATAAACAAATGGGGGATGAAGGTATTTCCTCAATTGGTCTAGCCATAAAAGAAGTGGTGGTGCTTTTGTAGCCCAGTAAAAATGAGGCCGTTCTAGGATGGTGTTCAATACAAAGCCTTTGTTAGATTGATCAAACGATTTCCATGTTAGCAAAATTAACTTCGGAGGTGCGAGGGATTTTTTTTATCTTCTTTACAAAATAGAAATCATAGATACTCAATCAGTTATAGAAGTAAAGCAGAAATAATTAGGAAAAACATTTAAAATTTATGTGCATGTGTCAACCTATTCCTTGTCCTTCCTGAGGGCATCTCGGACCACTATACACGACACCATCGGGAAGAGGGGCAAACGACCAATTCTTCACAATTAAATCGTGATCCCAATAATTCTTATTAGAATCAGGTAAATTCACAACCACAGCTATGTTGGACTTCCTTGTCTTCTAGTAATAAATATTCTCATTAGTGGTGCCCTAGTGGTAACAATACATTAACCATTTTTATCCTAATATGTGTCCCATATTTGTCATTAATGCGATGGACCCCATTAATGATTCTCTAAGTGTTTGGGACAAATTGGCTAGAAACCACATCAAAATACTAGCAAAAGTCCAAAAACAAATGACTAGGGAGAAATGTTACCCCACACTCAGCAATAAAGATGGTTGTTAACCAATTACCCTCAACTAGAGTGCAGAGGTGACAAGCCCCATTCAACAACTAAGTTTTTACTCATGTAGGGATTCTGTGGGTAACCCTAAAATCCTCTAATGAGCTCTAGTACAAAAGAATTACAAAGGAGAAAAGACAAGGAGTCTTTAGAGAGAAAGGGAAGAACACAACTCTCATAAATGGTGGAAGAACTTGGAAGTGAAAGAAGAGATTTTAAATGAAAGGTGAAATGATCAAAGGGGGAAGTGACATTTTATAAACTTAGATGACGTCTACCCATTTGCCTATAAATGATACGTTTAAAAGTACCTGCTATTTCACTTTGACGACGCTTCATTGTCTAATGTGTTTTATTACCATCGTATCCCCCATCGCTTCATATTTTTTGTTCTTCTTTATATAATTGCTACTGCACCAAGAGTAAAAGTTTCCCAGAAATTCCAACTTTTTAGAGATCGACTTCAAACCAAGTTCCTCAATAGACCAAATCCATAATCGAAGGCTTGTGATCAATTTTTTATAAACCCAATCAATTCCTACCGGTTAATACTCCATCCATTCATTCCACAAGCCTAACCACTCTGAACATAATATGCTTCGGATAAGATACTACTCGTTCAAGTCATGAATGAAGTTTTTGGGGATTTTGTTATATTATAATTATGGAATATGACATTGACTATTGGTATTGTGACACCTGTCATCAAAGAGAAGACTATCTAATTACCTAATCTTAGTCGGCCCTGTGTTATTCGTGGTCAGCTCAGTATTACTTGTGGTCGGATGGATGGCCAAATAAGATGAAGTTATGTTATTAATTACTAAATAAATATATGGTCCACATGCGGGAATATGTACAACTCCCAAAACCCACTTATGGACTAGTCCTTTCAGCTAATTGTGGCTAACTCGTCACTAGTTGTCTCCTGGAATGTAAAAATGCGTAACTGCCTGATTTATAAAGGCACTCCATGTCTTTGCCTTTTATCTTTATAAATAGAACTCAATGACACACAACAAAGGTATCTAAAAAAGATTCAATATAAACGGCCAAATACAAAACCCTAGAGAGATTCATGAGATCTTGTATCCATTATAGAACAATAGTGCACTTATGGAAGTAGGCACCTTATTGGGCTGAACCACTTTAATCTCCTATCTTAGTCTCTATCTCTCATCTCTATCAAATCCAAGCCGTTGTTTTCTTTATTTGTTATAGTTTATTATTGATATTTGTCAGCTAAGACTTACAAAATTCCCAACACTAGTTTTAGACAATAACAAGAGATTTAAGAGTCAAACAAAAATTCCCGTCATCAGCTTTGTAATTAATAGGTAATTTTAAAAAAAATCAATTATTCTCATGGTTTTATTAATATATTTGTTAAAAAAAAGGTTCTTACAAATAACATAATTTTTTAAAAAATAAAAAATAAATAAAAACACCCACGTTCTTTTGACATTCAAAAATTAAAATTATTTTGGTAATTCTATTAAATTCATATAGTCTGTTATGACTGTAAACATTGATGATTAAAAACTATTTAATGTAATGTAAATATTAACATTAAAATAACTCTTACAACATTTTTACCGATTTTGACGTTATTACAATTAATACGTATGTTATTTGCACTATTTTCTTATACATTTTTAATGTTAAAAGATAGTCTATTATTATGTAATATTAACATTAAAAAATTGTTTTTTAACACTTTTTAGAAGAAAAAAAATTGTCATGGTATTTGTACAAGTTTTTAAAAAAAAATTTAAAAAATATGTTATCAATGTAATGTAGATATTATTGTTAAAAAAAAATATTAGATCTAAAAAACAAATTTTAGCGATAGTATTCAGATTACATTAAAAAATATTACATTACATTATATATAAATATGTTCTATAATTTTCAAATTATAAAATTGTTTTTTTTTTGGGGTGGGGGGTGGGGGAGACTGTTAGAAAAGGGAGACTATTTTTGAAAAAATGTAAAAAGAAACTAACGATTGACTAACAATATGATCGATTTTGGTGCACAGTCTAATTATTGACCAAAAGTGGGGTTTCGTCCTTGATATAACATTAGAAAATGAGAGGTCTAATATGACTAATTGATTCATATTTTTAGGTGGGTTTGATGGTTGTGATAAAAGAAAATATGGTTACTATAAACAAATTGCATAACATAAGGTTGTGGTCCAGGGTTATATTACTCATCGTAATATAATATATCAATGAAAAATTTGTTGGAACATTTAACATTTTGCCCAAATGCAAATAAAAATAATGCACAGTCCAACATAATAGTTTAAATATTTACTAGTGTATATATAACATTATTGGACATAAAATCATTGTTATTTAAATTTTTTAATAATATCTATAAATATTAAATTAGAGTGATACCTGACAACTCACACGATAGTGTATAAACAAGTCCTAGAGAGGGGGCCTAACTTCAAATAGACTTGGGGGGGGGGGGGGGGGGGATTTTCAAATCTCATGACATGGAAGACATTATGTGTGAAAACAAGATTATTTGTTGGATTGGAACATCAAAAATTAAATTGATTATGTCAATTTAATTTAAGATTGAAGCAATTAACTCACACAATTCAGTTCACAAAATATAGTTTACTGGTGACTATCCCAATATAGATTAGATTAATTATATTTTACTTCGATTCACCACAAATAATATATATTATCTTCATCAAATGTTCAAATCTCATCCAAAATAGTGTGTGAGATGAAAAGTTGAATGGTCATGACATAAATCATCTATAATACCCCGTATTTTAATAGTAATTAATTAAATTGTTAAATTGATTATTTATTAGTGATTGCATGTAACATGTGGTATATCACTCATTATATTTTATGTATGTTGCCAAACAATTCATATATGTGATTATACATGTGTTGTTAAAAGGTTCATCTATGTGACTGTATATGTCTTATGTAGATTCACAATTTTAAAATTGGATTAGTATATGGTAATTAATTAATTACATATTATAAGTGACTTAGTGATATGAGCGACTACAGAATGGTCAGGGATTAGGTGTCAGGGGTTTCCTTGTTTTGCTTATTCTCCCGGTATCGGGTTCCATCAATTGTGAAGTAGTTTCTTATAATATCGAGTTGTGCATAATATTGTATAATTGTGTTTAACTTAATTGTCTCGTACCGGCTTAATAAATTAACTTATTTAGGAAATTTATTTATGAAAATATATTTTATTTCAGGTTAACTTTTGGGACGTTTAGAATGTCCGCTTTGACTTTAAATAGTCGGGTTTAAGTTCATTGGGTTGGTACATGACATGAATAGAGTTTTGGACCAATTAAAATGTTATTTGCCTTCTTTAGGTTAGGGCTTAGGTTAGGTCCAAGCCTAGTTTCATGGGAAACTTAATTATTAGGTTAGTTAGTAATACCTAAAACACACGTGCGGCATTAGATAAACCCTAGAAGGCTACGAAGGGAAGATGCACTTAAAGGTGAAGAAGAATTCAGAATTTGAGGCTTGAATTCATACATTTGTACTAAGTTAAGTTTATATCAATTAAGAATTTAATTGGGATTGTGTTATGGTAGTATTAGTCTTTGAAATCTAGACTAAAACTTATATAAATTCGTTTTTAATCACCTAATTCAATTTTTTATAATTTGACTTAAATAGGATTTTAATCCTCAATCATATTAATGAATTAATTAGTTTAATGTTGAATTCCTTTATTTAGAGAAGAATAGGATATAATATGAGTTAATCAGTGTAAATCTTTATTCTAATTATCCATTCATAAAAACCCCATGTTAAGTTGATACTTGAATCAATTATGAGATAAATTGTCAATCTATGAACTTAAGAGGCTAGGTTTGATATATAAGGGTTTAGATATCATAATAGGTCATTCTTGATGCGCTAGGAACCTTGGATGGTTCATCAATGGTGCACTAGGACTTTTAAGTTCATATTTTGGGGTTTGAAAATGAAGAAACCCATAACTTTTAGAAATCTGAATTGTGACGTCCGTGCACAAAAGACTAAGTAGCCCCGTGCGCACGTAGTCGTGCACACGATAGGGAATGAAGACTATTCTATTGTAGTTTTTTCTGTAGCGATGATCGTTCGGTCTAAGGACAATACTAGGGGAGATATTTGGAAACTCTTTAAAACTAATAAGTGGCATTTTCATTCAATCGATGTGTATAAGTTTGGCGTTTAGTTCTTATTAATCGAATATATTAATCTATAACTTATCGCACTTTAGTCATCTGTGCATAGATTCGATTTATGTAGTCTAAGGACCTTGAGTATAGGGATATTAATTGGAACATTGTATGAGAATTAGATATGGTTAGTGATGGTGTAGATCACTTAAAAATTTAGAAGTTATTTATAACCCCGGAGTACGGTAGTGATTATACTAATATAATTCTTGTAAAAGTTAGGTGTGAGAGTCTTGGGATCACGAACTAATGTTAAAGATACCAATTATAGTCAATGTGCATATTAACTTTTAATAATAAGATACCATATGTGTAACCCAAATTGTAACGCCCGTATTTTGTTGAATTAATAAAGTCGCGTCATATTTTTGAACTCGCACGATTCGTAAATTATATGGAATTGGATTTATGATAATTTAATGGAATTAATTTAAATAGGTTATTTTTAATTAAAATTACAGTTAAGGAGAAAAATCTAAAAATATCGCATACCATTTTACGCATGTTAAATTAAGTTATGCATTTTGACTAGAATAAAAGGAAATTAAATATAACAAATTATATAATTACATTTATTTATGTATTATAATATCATAAAGATGAAAAAGGGAAATTCAAATAATAATAATAGTATTAATAATAATAATAATAATAATAATAATAATAATAATAATAATAATAATAATAGTAATAGTAATAGTAATAGTAATAGTAATAGTAATAGTAATAGTAATAGGAGGAGGAGGAGTAGTAGAAATAATAATAATAATAATAATAATAATAATAATAATAATAATAATAATAATAATAATAATAATAATAATAATAATAATAATAATAATAATAATAATAATTGAGTTTTCGTCAAAAAAATAGAAGTGCTTAGAAAAAATTCCTTGAGACTGAAAATTAAATTCGTGACAACTTTCTCTTCTTCGACGATGTCAAAAAATTGTCCGACCCATATTGAGGGATTTTCTGTTCGATGTTAATACAAAAAAATGGAGCAATTTAAGTCGGGTGGGCTGCCAACATTTGACAATTTTCATCTATTCTTTGAGTATTTTCTACCCATTTGGAATAGGGTATCATCACTACATGTTTAGGAGCTATTTGGGATGGGTAAGGTTATATAGAGCAGCTTATAGGGGGTTACCTACCCCTTTATCTTGCATTTATGGTGTACGAAAATGAATGTTTTATTAAATTAAAAAATACACCTTTTCTTTAGCATTTTAGCACACCAATAACTTGTTTATTCTATCTATAGTTCACTCATACTACCCCACAAAATTGCCCTTCCATCATCAAGGGCTTCCAAAAGTTGTAAAGGTATCATTTTGGGTATGAAAGAGGATTACTAAAAGAACTTAAAGTTTGTAGCTTATTGGATTTTTTTTTCCATCCCTTGATCAAAGTTATTATGTTTAAAAAGTAGGGGTTCTACACTATTTTTATGTTTAAAATCAAGCATGCTAGTTATATGTATACCCATGAATGATTTACATGACTATTTATGCTTATTATTACTATATATGAATATAAGTTGATAAAGATGATAAAAATTTGACGTTAAAATTAAGTTTAAATATCATAGAATTTAAGAAAGTTATTTTTTTATGAAAACCATGTTTAAACTAGTTATTTCATGTCAAACGTTAAGCTGAACTTGATGAAGAAATGCTAGGATGCATTTATGGATTTATTTGGTATAAATTCCTCATTCGCGAACATAAACATATGCAATAATGGGAAAGGAATTTATTGTATTGGAAATTCATTTAAACAAACATTTCTAAATGAAATAAGAATGGTGAAAAAATCAACATATTAATCACATAAAATTACGCTACTTTATGTGGTAAAAGTTCAAGAAGTTTAAGAATTAAGGGAATAAAAGTTAAAGTAGTAAAGCGTTAAGGTTAAAAGTGTAAATATAGAAATATTTACACATAAAACGACAAGGATAAAAAGTCTAAAATGAGAACTTATCAATTTATAGGAATAAATCTTGAAATGTCAAAAGTATAGTTTTTAGTACAAATGTGTCATTTTATGTGAAGTATGGATTTAGTAGTAATTTTTAAAAACATGAGTAATGTTTTGAAAAATTTCTTTTAAATGAGTATTATGACCACATAAAATGATAAGAAGTAATATAAAATGTGCAAAGTCAATAAATTGGAAATATAAGTCTTGAAATGACAAAAGTGGCGTTTTAGTGCAAAAGTGTCATTTTATAAAATAGTTGGACTTATGAGTACACGTTCCAAACTAAAAGACTCTAGTTAAAAGAGTTCAATTTTGAGTGGTGAAAATTAATATTTTGTAAATTAAAGATGAAAATAAGCATTTTTGTCAAAAAGTATAAAACACGAGATTTAAAAGTGTGCCTAAATAGTAAAAAGCACATTAAAGTATATAAAAGAGTATTTGAATGCAAAAGTTAAGTTTCACAAGAAAGGGTAATTAAAGTTGTTTTCAAAAGATGAAATATCAAGTCTAAGGTAAAATGAAAATGAAATTTTTATAAAGTGTGAAACTTGGACATAAAGTGTGTCGGGACCTGTCTCATCCCAGTTATTTGGCATCATCGGTCAGGAAAAAAAATAAGGGGAAAAAGGTTTAAAAGAGAATAAGAGAGAAAGAAAGAAAAAAGTGTTACAAAGATGTAATAAGTAAAAGGAACTCGGAGATAACCGAAAAATTTAAGAAGGACCCGAAGCCCTAGGGTGCGGCATAATACTTAGACCCCTAACAACTGATCAGTAGCATATTTCGGAATGGTGGGAGTCGGTCAAAGGTCATATAACACTCATGGATTGGTACCCCGATTAATCAAGTGAAAAGATAATTTGAGCACGACACTCATTAATGTAAAGGCAAGTTTATGAAATAATTTTGAAGATGTGTAATCACGAAAACGTCTGACAAGTTTAGTCACAAATAAAAATTCTATTTTTATATTTATCAAAAATATTTTTTTATTTTTCAATTTTTTAAAAATAAGCCTTTAAATAGATAAATCCAATACAATTTTGTACCAGTTTTGAATCAAGTTGTGGCGATAAACCAATTTATCCAATTTGATCTTTTTAATCTAAAACATGCATCTAAGTGATAGCAGATAAAATAAACCAATCACACAACACACCAATGTACGAGGAAAACTCACAACTAGAAAAACCTCGGACGACCTAGCCACGCAATTCATTATGATATGGAATTACACAATATGATATATGACTTACACAACGAATCTATCCCCACAAGCCTTGACGCATCTTCAATCTTCAACTGCTCCTCCACAGTGACAATGCAGGAATCCACCTACGCAAGTTGCCACAATGCACGCGTCCATGCACGTCTCAATATGCACCGATCCAGGCTCAGTAACTGCCTACGAATTTGAACACGGAATCCACCGCAAGGAAAGAATTCTCATAAAGATATAGAGAATACTCATAGTGCCCCAAAAGGATCTTTAAATCGTATGTATTGATGAATCTTAGATCCTAAACTTATTGGGTGAAAAACTAAAGTTCTGGGAAAGTTTAAATACAATAGGAACTCTAAAGAAGGCTCTCTTAAAAGTATAATCTTGTATCTCTATTTGTAGGGAAAGTAGTTGCAAAAAGATAGGTATTAGAGATAAGGATCAAATTTGTTTTAAAAAATCAAAATTCGCGCGTTCATTCGAACTACTTGGAATCTCATTCAAACGACATACCCATTTTCGTTCGAACCATCTTCCAATGACCTATCGAATGACATTCCAATGAAAGAGGAAAAATTATCTTGTTCGATCATGGGAACCTCGTTCGAACGACCTCGTACTTATTTAAATGACAATGCCAACTCGTTCTTAAGATGCGTCGAAATTTCCAAAAATTTTCTTAAAAAATATTTTAAACCATTTGGAAACACAAACTCTTACAAATATAAAATGTAACATCCAATAATAAAATATACCATGCTCAAAATAAATACACATTCATACCTGAGATCCTGGGAACTTGAAGATGGAAACAAGCACGAAATATGGAACGATAATATAATCTCTGAAGCTTTGTCTCTACGTATTCTTCTAGACATGTTAAAGGCTTGAAAGGATAATCATTAAATCTAATCTATGACTAGAATTGTTTTGTCCAAATTAAGCCAATTACAAATAAATTAACTCAATTGGAAATTTATGCTTGCAAATCTCCTCTTCCTTTGGCTATTTCGGGACAAAACTAAAACAAAAATCCTATGGGCCGTCAAGCTCTCCATAGAAAAATCAATCCCCAACCCCCAAAAAGAAAAAGTACAGACGCTCGACAGACACACAAACTTGAGTAGCTTTTCTTTTCTTGAAAACTTTGCTACATGTAAAAAATTTGTAAACAAGCACACTTAAACACACCTTCAAATGAAAAGATAATATAACAAGTATAAATTCACAAATGAATAAACATTAATGAACATCTAACAATGTTTAAAACAATCTCAACCTAGGTAAGATGTCTCCTCGAAAGATGCCAATTGTCCCCCTTTTTATTCATGAATGGACAAAGCAAGATAGCATAAGATAATTATTCCCCCTAAAAACTGTACCTCCCCCAAAAATGTGAACATAAGATACCAATTTTAAATATAGGGAGAAGAGAATAAATGAGGCAATAGTGTAAAGTGGCACAAATATATACCATGGAAGCTCAAGCACAAATAGTGCAAAGTATGATAAAATAATCTCATTATCGATACAAAAGGATATCGATATAAGTAAGAAAAGAAGTATGATAACAATTTTTAAAATTACAAATTTGAGAAAAGGAATTTCAATGCACATAATGAGTGATCAGTAACATCATAAAGCATGCCAAAAAATCCAATGATAAAGCTTATGGAAAACATGGACTAAATGTAAACTGCAAAAACTCAAACACGATACTTTATATAACATATACAAAATATACAAATAAAAATCCGGCACATATATATAGGTATAAACGACCACTAAACTCGATACAAAATAGACAAGCTTTACACACTAGCATAATATCGATATGTCTAAACAAATGGGTTGGAATGAATGGGTGTGAACTAGATACAAATGAATTATGACCCAAACACTTAAATGTGTTCAAGAAGTTCTAATTGGCTACAAAATTTTATCAAACTAAGATTTAGCGTCAAGTGATACAATAAAGTGAACTCCACGAACAAACAAGAACAATGCACACAAGACTAGAATATTAATGATTCTACAAATCAATACTATAATGAAAATTAAACAAACATAGGATTCATTGTGAAAACCCATTGATCTTCGACTAAACACCCTCAAAAGAAATACATATATCATATTTTATTTTCTTTTCTTAATTCTTTTGAAGATGTTTCTTTTGAAAGATCAAACAAACTAAACTATGTTGGCCTTTTGGAAATTTTTCTATTTTTATTACTTTTAATCTTTTCATTAGTTTCTTGCCAACGGTGGCTTTCCCGCAAAGGAGATTTGCTACTTTTGTATCCATTTCCCTTACACCATCATATTTTTCAATCCTAAACAAATAAGCTCACGGGCAACGGTTCTTACATGCACAAATCTCCCATAGAAAACAAATAAGTAGATGATAAGATTGATGGGAAAACAACCCACAAATCTCAAATATACACGTGAAGTTAATGTTTAAAAAGCTCGTGCATGTGTGTGTGGAGGCATATACAAAGTTTAATCCACAAAGAAAATTAAGTTCAAAAGAAATCCATGCAAGTGTGATTAAGAATAATCTAAGTATCTACAATCATAACCAAGTGTCCTAGCCACATGGAAAATATGGAATCAATTGGATTCAAACACATTAATATGACAAACCAAATGTGTAAAACTAAATTACACAAAAAACATAAATCTTTTTGTGTTTTTTCTAAAAAATTCAAAATAAAATACCCATTTTTTAATTTTTAAAAACAAACTCTAACTCAAAAGACAAACAAAA
Source organism: Sambucus nigra (assembly GCA_949130495.1). Classification (NCBI taxonomy): domain Eukaryota; kingdom Viridiplantae; phylum Streptophyta; class Magnoliopsida; order Dipsacales; family Adoxaceae; genus Sambucus; species Sambucus nigra. The sequence goes on from OX422219.1 coordinate 370,882,960, forward strand.
TCTTTTTGTATTTTTCAATATGACTTAAAAATATAAAAAATAAAATAAAAAAGATACACATATCATAACACTAGCAAACATATATCATGAAGCACAACTAGAGTATGAAAAATAAGCTAACACAATCAACATTAGATATAGCATGGGAAATATGTTGTGCAAGCAAATGAGAATCAACGAGTCTAATATCTAAAGGCTCCAAATTGGATTTCCTAACCCAAGTATGTGTAACATGATTCTTAGAGGATTTGGGATCCATTGTGACTCTATTCTTAGACTTACTAGGACCGTTCTTAAGATCATAACAAAAACGCCTGAGGTAATCTGTCTTACCGTAATGAGTGTAAGTGTAAACACGACGAGGGTGTTACCTAAGGTTTGAACTTTCCTAACGTTCCTAGTCAACTCTCTCAAACACATGGTCTTGGCTTTGGTAGAGAAAGTATTATGATCATCAAAGACAATTCTACACTTGTCATCTTTGATTTGGACGGCGCCTAACATTTTATCCAAATTTTCCGACCTAGACTCCAAATCAAATTTAACATGAATCGAATCTCTTAATCCCTCCTCAAGCTCAAATATCATCGACTATAGTAAGAACCTATACCCCTCATACTCTAGATTCTTTTTCTTCATAGCCTCCATCAAACCAAGAGGACTATCTTTCTCACCCTCAATATACTCTAGCTTCGCTCGAAGAGTCCTCTCACATGCCCTATAATACTCAATCAAAACACTATCATTATCCACTATGACACGTTATTTCAACTTAGCTTCTAACTTAAAGTTAGCCTTCTTTACCTTCAAAATTTTTGCATATAATTTACGGAAGGCAACTTGGATTTCACCCCCTCCTCTTCTTCTTCGTCCTCATTCTCATATATACTCATTCGACCATCACTCACTTGGAGTCCACAAACTATGGCCTCGGAAGAGTCATGCAAAGAAATATCTTCATAGGAAGATTTTTTTATCAAAGCTCACATGACTAGCCACGAATGCGATAAAGTTATGCTCAATGGGGGAATCGTTTCCCTCTTCTGGATCACTATCACTAATGCTGGTATTAAATTCTATCAATTTCTTGCCCTCCTTCTTTAGTTTAGTGAACCACTCAGCTACCCCTATGGTCATCACCCTCACAACCATAACATCTTTCTGACTCATCCCTCTTAAAATTATCATTGCAATTTTTTGAGAAGTGACTGGAATTGCTATGCTTGTTTTTCTCAAATATTGTATCTTTCGTTTGATTTTGAAATTTGAGAAATTTCTTGAATTTCTTTGCCAATATGGACACATCCTCGGACTCGATGTCAGACTCATCATCTGAAACAAGTGTTCTCTCCTTCCGAGCTTTCAAAGTAATGCCCTTTTCTTTCTTCATCAGATTCTTGGAGGTAAACATGTCAAGCTCATAAGTTTGTAAGTCACCTATAAGATCTTCAAGTTTCGTAGAGTCTAGAGTACCCATAGAATTAAAAATGGTCACCTTTGGATTAAATCTCTCAGGTAATGACCTTGAGATTTTCTTGATTACTTGGTTATCACTTATCTTCTCTACCAAGTTAAAAGATGAGTTAACTATGTCGGAGAGTCTAGTAAAACTCATCAAAGGTCTCACTCTACAACATTTTAATCCTTAGAAATGGAATGGTGAGGTTTTGGAGTTTTGAAGCCTTAATATCATCAGTTCCTTCATAGGTGAGTTGGAGTATATCCCAAGCCTCTTTAGATGCCTCATAAGTCATAATACTGTGGAACTCCTCTGGGGTGATAGAACAAAGCAAAGCATTTAAACCCCGATAATTAAAATTCGTTACCATATGCTCGGCCTCAGTCCATGATTTTACGAGTTTAAATTATATTGTCTCACCTTCTCTAGTGACAGATGGAGAATCCCCTTAACAACTGCTAACCACATCCCCTTATCGATAGCCTTAAGTACTAATTTCATACTCATTTTCCAGTATACGTAGTACGACCTATAAAAAACTGGGATTCCAATACCATCAAAACCTCCCAAATTCATGCCTAAAGACACGGGATCAAAACACAATAACTAAGTGTTCGAGCTCTGATACCACTTGTAAGCGCGAAGAAACCTGACAAGGATGGTCATAAATAAAAATTCTATTTTTATATATAAAAAAATAGTTTTTATTATTTTTCCAATGTTTTAAAATCAAGCCTTTAAATAGATAAATCCAATAAAAAATTTCACCAATTTTGAATCAAGTTGTGGTGATGAACCAATTTTTCCAATTTTATCTTTTTAACCTAAAACATGCATCTAGGTGATTGCAGATAAAATAAACCAATCACACAACACATGTTCAAGGAAAACCCACTATGATAAAAACCTTGGACAGTCCAGCCACACAATTCACGATGATACAGAATTACACAAGATGACATATGACTTATACAAGGACTCGATCCACACAAGCCTTGACTCATCTTGAATCTTCAATCGCTCCTCCACAATGATAACGCACGAATCCACCTACGCAAGCTGCTACAATGCACAAGTTCATGCCCGTCTTGGTATCCACTGATCCAGGCTCAACAACTGTCTACAGATTAGAATATGGAATCCACCACTTCTTCATCGCAACATAACAAATATGGAATCCATCGCAAGGAAATAATTCTCATAAAGATATGGAGAATAAACTTGGTGCCCCAAAAGTATTGTTGAAGCATATGTATGATGAATCTTGGATCCTAAACTTATTGGGTTAAAAACTAAAGTTCTTGGATAATTTAAACACAAAAGGAACTCTCAAAAAGGTTCTCTTAAAAGTCCAGTACCATATCTCTATTTATAGGGAAAGTAGTTGTAAAAAGATAGGCGTTAGAGATAAAGATCATATTTGTTTTAAAAAATAAAAATTTGCGTGTTCATCCGAATGACTTGGAATCTCATTCGAACTACATACCCGTTTTCATTCGAACTTGCTTCCAATGACCTATTGAACGACATTGCAGTAAAAGATGAAAAATTATCTCGTTCGATCGTGGGAACCTCATTCAAATGACCTCATGTACCTTGTTCAAACAACAATGCTAACTCGTTCTAACGAGGCATTAAAATTTCCAAAAAATTTAAATTCGGTATGTAATAAGATAGGATGATGTGGAGTTTCTTAAAATGTTATCTGCTCAATGGAATTTTCAAAAATCTGTTGTTTTAATTATTCTTATAATTTTTTAAGATGGGCATCATTTTATTAATTAGATCCTATGAGTTTTACAACAAAAAATGTAGAGGCAAGATTTTACTTTAAAAGGAGGATTTTCTTAACTGAAACCAAAGTATAAAAAGGTTTTCCGCATTGACCCTCGGAAACGGGGCATCATAACTTAGTATCAGAGCATAGGTTACGTGTGTGTCAGAGAGTACACTTATGTTTTGTGTTATTTTAATAATAGTTATCTATATTTTATAAACGCTAAGGTATTAGTTCATTTTATCTACATTGAGGGTAAGTGTAACGATTGGTTATAGAACGAGATTTAATCCTTCGATGATTCCATATTAAGTTTAAAGATAATTCGTAAAGTGAATTTGGGATTATATGAATGTTTGTGTACACGAGTAAGGCATCAAGATGATGTGGTTTCTCACATGAAGTAAAAATAAGTTAAGGTTATAGAAGGTCATACAACCAATGGTTGTGTATGAGATAAATAATGGTATCGGATGTCGTTAGTCTCAAGGACATGTGATACGATAGAATGATTCAGGTGGACCCTTGGAGATAAAAAAATATTTATATAAGGATCCAACACGGTAAATGGGTACAAATCTTAATAGTTAAACAAGTATATGGTAGTGTAAAAATATTCAATACTTTGAATGAGATTAGGCATATGACATAAGAACATGAATACAAGCTGTAGTTAGTCATTATGACCCGCAAGGCATGTCATGATATGAAGGTGATCCTTTTAATCGTAATAAGTATAAAAAATATATTGGTCTTTTTCATAGGTAGAATGATCGAGTTTCATAGTAGACATATATTATAAGATAAAGCAATTTAAAATGAGTTTAAAAGTGGACTTTCATGGGTTTTACCCTTTCAAAATAAGAAGCTAGTTCTTAATGAAAGTGTAATGAGAAGCTTAGTTTAGTATCAAGTATACCTTGTTGTATAAAGTTTAGTATACAAAGGCAAGGTATGCATTGCCCCATGGAGAAAATTTTGTTAATATATGGGATGAAATAAATGATTTGTGATGAAAGAAAATTGTGTCAAGACTTAAGGAAAGGCTTTTGAGAAACTATAGTCATTAAAAAGCAGAGTTATGAACACCGTATAATGGTTTAACATTTTCAGTAGTGCCTTAGTTTAGTGGGGAACAATTTAAAAAGATCTCTTTCATCAGAATATACTACTCGTAGGCTACCTGCAATTGTGATAGTATATGAACACGAGTAAGACCCAAGTGTCGGGTCAACATACACATTAAGTAAGTCGGGCTGTGGGTATAGATTCACCCCTTGGATAGACTTTAAGATAGTTTGGGTTGATTAATATATTAATTAATGCTAGTAGAAATGTTTCAAGAAAAAAATATTATAGTGATGCTTAGGTGTATTGACACCCTATGGTAGTAACACTACAAGAATTTGCACCATTAGCAACAATATTTAACAACACAAGCTATTTTTGTTGCCAAAGATACCCTTTTGGCAACAAAATCTTATTTATGTTGCCAAAAGACTATTTTAGAGGGTACTTTTGGCAGCATAAAATAAACTTTGTTGCCAAAAGTTAAAATTTTAAGCGGGAAGGTAGCAAAAATAAAAGTGGGCAGAATTTTAGCTTTTAGCATCATAATTGTTTGTTGCCAAACATGACCTAACTTTTGGCAACATAACACTCTTGTTGAGAAAAATAGACCACTTTTGGCAACAAAGGAAATTGTGATGCCAAAAGTGTTTTATATATTTTTTTAAATGTAAAATACCAAAATATATCAAATTACAAAAAAAAAAATCGATTGTAAACTTCCCCCCAAACCCACCCGCGCCCACGCTGCTCTCACCTGCGAAACCCTACCCTCGTCAGTCCCTCTTTTGCCGACACTCTCTCATCTTCTCCTTCGTAGGTTCTCTCTCTCATCTACCCGTAATCTCATCTACTTGCGAAGCTTGGTGTACCGATGCTTACATAGGTATTAACCTGTTCGTTTACAAAGGTTCAGTCCCGTAATCTCATCTTCTCCTTCGTATTCTTTGTTACTTTCAATTTGTATCATTACTTCATGTTTTCGACCTAGGGTTTGTGATTGTATTTCATTTAGTTAGTTACTTATTTTTCAATTGAGCCTCTATGCTAGTTGTTCAATTTCTCCAATCAATTTCTGCTGTGAATTTTAAATCTATTTAGTTATGCTTAATGTGTGAGTTTTCTTACGCACTTTATGTTAATTTATGGCCTGATTTATTTACAGATTAGTCATTGATATTTATGTCATCTAGAATATCTTTACAGATTGAGGTAATAGCAATATTAGAAACTGTTCTTTATTTTTCCTTTAAAAAAATAACACCAGTAGTGATTTTATGTTTACAAGTATTTACTTCCATTTTATTATGCATACCAGAGTCTCTACACTGAAAAGATGTATTGCCCTATTCTATCAAAGAATGTTAGTTGTTTTGAATAATAGTTTTATTTGAAGTATTCTTGCTTGTGTATGTTCCTAATTTGGATCCCTATTCGAATCACTCCCCCGTACAAACTCAGGGTGAGGACAATACTCAATATTTCACAATAGAACTCAGAATAAATTGACAGGACCCACATCGAACACATGTGCTTGGTTTGTCGCCTTTCTCAACTACTTACTCATCTTCACTAATTCTTCATGTATGTCCTATGCCAAAATTGAAAAAATGGTAAATAAAACAAAAAACCAAGAACATTCACAAATCAGAAAATTAAGTCACATATTGTTGTAAAATGACTACTTTCCCTACATAATGGTTAATATATCTTTTTAAAATATAATTTTGGTATTGTAGGACCTCTTTGTGTCAAGACTGATACAACATCAGCACACTGGAATGGCTATGGCAGAGGTACTACGCAACCAGAGACAATAGTGAAAGCCAAAGCGGAACTCGAAGAAGTGATCGGAAAAGGGATGATCTCGAGTTGTTTGCACAAATATGCAAGGATCAAGAATGAGGGAGATTATTTGGAGGATCTCAAGTTGCGAATAAATTTGGTAAGTATTTTATATTGATAATAGAAGATTTTCTAATGTAGTGCACCTTTACCAAAGTAAATTCTTTATTTAGTTGTGTGCGCTTGTGTGTGTTCTGTAAGATGTGTGTGTCTTAAGGCCTTAATAAGTGGTTGACATGGAGGAAGGGTCTATATGGATTTATATACTATTTTTAGATGTTAAATCGGTGGAAGGGATTTATTGGTGGTTTAGCTACGGCTTTTATGGTTGTTGTTGTTGTTGAGTTTATTTTAATATTAAAATAGGTTGGATTTCATGAATAAACAAAGGAAACTTTCTCGAAATTTTATGAAATAAGTAAGTGTTCTAAATTGATTAAGGAGAGCATACAACATTTGAAAATTGAACATTGGTGAATGAAAATGTAAAACAAATAATAAACATACCAATGTGAATCGTAGGAACCGACTGCGTAGTCACGGCACTCCTGGTTTGAGTGTAAGACGTAAATTTGCAAAAAGTTAGACTTAAGCATAAAAACATGACATCGAAGAGTGAAAAGGTAAAACAAACACAAAACGGTCCCGTAAGAGTCACGAACGCCTCACACGGGACCAACATGACTCGTAGGAACTGACCGCGTAGTCACGAGTCTCTCGGTTTGAGTGTACGATGTAAATTTTCAAAAAATTAGAGTTAAGCATAAAAACATGCCATCGAAGGGTGAAAACGTAAAACAGTCACAAAACGGTCTAGTAAGAGTCATGAAAAAACTCGCACGGAATCAATGTGACTCGTAGGAACCAACTGCGTAGTCACGGGAGCTCCCGGTTTGAGTGTACGATGTAAATTTACAAAAAAATTAGACTTAAGCATGAAAACATGCCATCGAAGGGTGAAAACTTAGAACAAACACACAATGGTTAGGTAAGAGTCACGAACACCTCGCACGTGATCAATGTGACTCGTAGGAACCGACCACGTAGTCACGGGGGTCTCGGTTTGCGTGTACGATGTAAATTTGCAAAAAATTTAGACTTGAGCATAAAAACATGCAATCGAAGGGTGAAAACGTAGAAAAGTCAAAAAACGGTCCCGTAAGAGGTATAAATGCCTCGCACGGGATCGATGTGACTCGTAGGAACTGACAGCGTAGTCATGGGGCTCCCGGTTTGAGTGTACGACGTAAATTTGTAAAAAATTTAGACTTAAGCGTAAAAACATGCCATCGAAGGCTGAAAACGTAAAACAACCACAAAACGGTTCGATAAGTGCCATGAACACCTCGCACGGGACCAATGTGACTCATAGGAACCGATCACGTAGTCACGGGGATCCCGGTTTGAGTGTACGACGTAAATTTGCAAAAAATAAATTTAAGCATTAAAAACATGCCATTGAAGAGTGAAAATGTAAAATAGCCACAAAACGGTCCCATAAGAGTCACGTACACCTCGCACGGGAACAACGTGACTAGTAGGAATCGACTGCGTTGTCACGGGACTCCCGATTTGAGTGTAAGACGTAAATTTGCAAAAAATTAGAGTTAAGCATAAAAACATGCCATCGAAGAGTGAAAAAGTAAAACAACCACAAAACGGTCTGGTAAGAGTCACGAAAACCTCGCACGGGACCAATGTTACTCGTAGGAACCGACCGCGTAGTCACGGGGATCCCGATTTGAGTGTATGACGTAAATTTGCAAGAAATTTAGAGTTAAGCATGAAAACATGCCATCGAAGGGTCAAAACGTAAAACAGCCACAAAACAGTCCGGTAAGAGTCACGAACACCTCACACGGGATCGATGTGACTCGTAGGAACCGACCGCGTAGTCACGGGAGTCCCGGTTTGTGTGTACGACGTAAATTTGCAAAACATTTAGACTTAAGCATAAAACATGCAATCGAAGGGTGAAAATGTAAAACAACCACAAAATGTTCCCGTAAGAGGTACGAATGCCTCGCACGAGATCGATGTGACTCGTAGGAACCGACCACGTTGTCACGGCGCTCCCGGTTTGAGTTTACGACGTAAATTTGCAAAAAAGTTAGACTTGAGCATAAAAAAATTCAATCGAAGGGTAAAAACGTAAAACAAACACAAAACGGTCCCGTAAGAGTCACGAACACCTAACACGGGACCAATGTGACTTGTAGGAACTGAGTGCTTAGTCATGGGGATCCCGCTTTGAGTGTACGACATACATTTGTAAAAAATTAGAGTTAAGCATAAAAGCATGTCATCGAAGGGTGAAAACGTAAAATAACCACAAAACGGTCCGATAAGAGTCACGAACGCCTAGAACGGGACCAATGTGACTCGTAGGAACCGATCGCGTAATCACGGGGCCCCCGGTTTGAGTGTACGACAAATTTGCAAAAAAAATAGACTTCGGCATAAAAACATGCCATCGAATGGTGAAAACGTAAAATAGCCAGAAAATGGTCCGTTAAAAGTCACGAACACCTCCACGGGACCAACGTGACTCGTAGGAACCGATCGCGTAGTCACGGGGTTCTCGATTTGAGTGTACGACGTAAATTTGCAAAAAATTTAGACTTAAGCATAAAAACATGCAATCGAAGGGTGAAAACGTAAAACAAGCACAAAGTGGTCCCGTAAGAGGCACGAACGCCTCGCACGGGATCGATCTAACTCGTAGGAACCGATCGCGTAGTCACAGGGCTCTCGGTTTGAGTGTACGACGTAAATTTGCAAAAAATAAGACTTAGCATAAAAATAGGCCATCGAAGGGTGAAAACGTAAAATAGCCACAAAACAGTTCCATAAGAGTCACGAACACCTCGCACGGGACCAATGTGACTCGTAGGAACCAACCTCGTAATCACGGGGCTCCCAGTTTGAGTGTATGACGTCAATTTGCTAAAAATTTAGACTTCAGCATAAAAACATGCAATCGAAGGGTGAAAACGTAAAACAAGCGCAAAATGGTCCCGTAAGAGGCACAGACGCCTCGCACGGGATCGATGTAACTCGTAGGAACTGGCCGCGTAGTCACAACGCTCCCGGTTTGAGTGTACGACGTAAATTTGCAAAAAGTTAGACTTAAGCTTAAAAACATGGCATCAAAAGGTGAAAGAGTAAAACAAGCACAAAACGGTCCCGTAAGACTCACGAAAGCCTCAAACGGGACCAATGTGACTCGTAGGAACCGATTGCGTAGTCACGGGGCTCCCAGTTTGAGTGTACGACGTAAATTTGCAAAAAAATAGAGTCAAGCATAAAAACATGCCATCGAAGGGTGAAAATGTAAAACATCCACAAAACGGTTCGATAAGTGTCACGAACGCCTCGCACGGGACCAATGTGACTTGTAGGAACTGACCGCGTAGTCACGGGACTTTCGGTTTGAGTGTACGACGTAAATTTGCAAAAAAATAGAGTTAAGCATAAAAATATGCCATCGAAGAGTGAAAATGTAAAACAATCACAAAACGGTCCGGTAAGAGTCATGAACACCTCGCACGGGACCAATGTTACTCGTAGGAACCGACCGCGTAGTCACGGGGCTCCCGGTTCGAGTGTACGATGTAAATTTGCAAAAAAATAGAGTTAAGCATCAAAACATGCCATCAAAGGGTCAAAACGTAAAACAACCACAAAACGGTCTGGTAAGAGTCACGAACAGCTCGCATGGGACCAATGTTACTCGTGGGAATCGACCGCGTAGTCATGGGAGTCCCGGTCTGAGTGTACGATGTAAATTTGCAAAAAAATTAGAGTTAAGCATGAAAACATGCCATCGAAGGGTCAAAACGTAAAACAACTAGAAAACGGTCCGGTTAGAGTCACGAACACCTCGCACGGGATCAATGTGACTCGTAGGAACCGATCGCGTTGTCACGGGAGTCCCGGTTTGACTGTACGACGTAAATTTGCAAAAAATTTAGACTTAAGCATAAAAACATGCAATCGAATGGTGAAAACGTAAAACAGCCACAAAACGGTCCCGTAAGAGGTGCGAACGCCTCGCACGGGATCGATGTGACTCGTAGGAACCGACCGCATAGTCACGGAGCTCCCGATTTGAGTGTACGACGTAAATTTGCAAAAAAGTTAGACTTAAGCATAAAAAAATTCCATCGAAGAGTGAAAACGTAAAACAAACACAAAACGGTCTCGTAAGAGTCACGAACACCTAACACGGGACCAATGTGACTGGTAGGAACCGATTGCTTAGTCACGGGGCTCCTGTTTTGAGTGTACGACGTAAATTTGCAAAAAATTAGAGGTAAGCATAAAAACATGCCATTGAAAGTTGAAAACGTAAAACAACCACAAAACGGTTCGATAAGAGTCACAAACTCCTCACACGGGACCAATGTGACTCATAGGAATCGACCGCGTAGTCACGGGGCTCCCGGTTTGAGTGTATGACATAAATTTGCAAAAAAATATAGACTTAGGCATAAAAACATGCCATCGAACGGTGAAAACGTAAAATAGTCAGAAAACGGTCCGGTAAAAGTCACGAACACCTCGCACGGGACCAACCTGACTCGCAGTAACCGATCGCGTAGTCACGGCGCTCCCGGTTTGAGTGTACGACGTAAATTTGCAAAAAATTTAGACTTAATCATAAAAACATGCAATCGAAGGGTGAAAATGTAAAGCAAGCACAAGGTGGTCCCGTAAGAGGCACGAACACCTCACACGGGATCGATATAACTCGTAGAAAACGACCACAGTCACGACACTCCCGATTTGAGCGTACGACGTAAATTTGTAAGAAGTTAGACTTAAGCATAAAAACATGCCATCGAAGTGTGAAAACTTAAAACAAACACAAAACGGTCTCTTAAGAGTCATGAACATCTCACACCGGACCAATATGACTCGTACGAACCAACTGTGTAGTCACGGGGTTCCCGATTTGAGTGTAGGACGTAAATTTGCAAAAAATTAGACTTGAACATAAAAACATGCCATCGAAGGGTGAAAACCTAAAATAGCTACAAAACGATCCCGTAAGAGTCACGAACACCTCGCACGGGACCAATGTGACTCGTAGGAACTAACCGCGTAGTCACGGGGCTCCTGATTTGAGTGTACGACGACAATTTGCTAAAAATTTAGACTTTAGCCTAAAAACATTCAATCGAAGGGTGAAAATGTAAAATAAGCACAAAATGGTCCCGTAAGAGGCAAAAACTCCTCGCACGGGATCGATATAACTCGTAGGAACCGGCCGCGTAGTCACGGCGCTCCCGGTTTGAGTGTACGACGTAAATTTGAAAAAAGTTAGACTTAAGCATAAAAACATGGCATCGAAGGGTGAAAACGTAAAACAAGCACAAAACGGCCCCGTAAGAGTCACGAACGCCTCACATGGGACCAATGTGACTCGTAGGAACCGACCGTGTAGTCACGGGGCTCCCGGTTTGAGTGTACAACGTAAATTTGCAAAAAATTATAGTCAAGCATAAAATCATGCCATCGAAGGGTGAAAATGTAAAACAACCACAAAACAGTCCGATAAGTGTCACGAACGCCTCGTACGGGACCAATGTGACTCATAGGAACCGACTGCGTAGTCACGGGGGTCCCGTTTTGAGTATACGACGTAAATTTGCAAAAGAATAGACTTAAGCATACAAACATGCCATCGAAGGGTGAAAACGTAAAATAGCCACAAAACGGTCCTGTAAGAGTCACGAACAACTCGCACGGGACCAATGTGACTCGTAGGAACCAACTGCGTAGTCACGGGGCTCTCGGTTTGAGTGTACGACGTAAATTTGCAAAAAAAATTAGACTTAAGCATAAAAACATGCAATCGAAGGGTGAAAATGTAAAGCAAGCACAAAGTGGTCCTGTAAGAGGTACTAACGCCTCGCACGTGATCGATGTAACTCGTAGGAACCGGCCACGTAGTCACGGCACTCCCGGTTTGAGTGTACGACGTAAATTTGCAAAAAAGTTAGACTTAAGCATAAAAAAATTCCATCGAATGGTGAAAACTTTAAACAAACACACAACGGTCCCGTAAGAGTCACGAACACCTAACATGGGACCAATGTGACTCGTAGGTTGGATTAGTTTTGGAGTAAAGAAAAACTTTTGGAGTAAAGAAAACGTTGGATTTGTTTACTCTCATTTCTTTTATTTATTTTTTAATATTTACCTCTACTATCTCATCTTTTCTAAATTATTGTAGAAAATTAAGAGCATGCACTTATATTAAGTCATTACGCATAACATACAAAATAAGGCACCATTAACTTTCTGTACATATTTCTCACATAGCCTTCAGTCACGTTTTGGTGTTGGGAACTCGATTGGGTTAGAAATTCCAAACTCACCTCTCATCTACCGTGCGCACCTATTCATGTCCCGGAACCTTAATTAAGCTACCCGACACAATTAAGGACAACCTACCTAACTATAAGCATGGCCTATACCCGTATAACCCACCATCATAATATATGTTGTGCTAAGACTAACAATTTGTTTAAGCCAGTAACTAGAACCAATAAATCCGAGAAAGGCATATATATATATATTCCTTACCGGGCTTTATTGGTTCTAGTTACTAGCTTAAACAAATTGTTAGTATTAGGACAACACATATTAACATAAGTTTTAGCATAAAGAATTTATTCTCCTAATAACATACATCCGATTCCTAAGGACAAAACTTCTCTCCACTCCCAACATTGCACTATGTTTTGTGCGTGGGGCATCTCGCAAAGCGAAACCCAAACAAGAAACTCCCCAGATACACTACTCGTTGACAATGTTGATCGTAGGGATCCATTATGCCCCCCACACAAATACTACCACTGTAACTACTTAAGTGTTGAGTACCATCTCTAAGTACATAATTATGACCTCTATATAACTCCTTGGGGTCGATATATCCACAATTTCCTCTAAGTACAATCTTTCAACCCTGATAAACTAGTACACTGAAATAACCCAAGATGTACATACTAGAAAATTCATATCACCTTCACCTATAGGATATATATCTATATTACTCTAAATATATATAAGCAATCATTCATTCCTATAACCACGTATACATAAACACAAAATGTACACTTTGCAATACACATAACATAAACGGTTATAGGATACAAACATACTACACAATGTTATCATCTTCTAGGAATTACTCACTTTCTCTCGGGGTACCACCTATCGGACTATTATCACACCGCCATGTAACAAAATCAATCATAACGTATGGGAGGCGGTCATAGTTCCTAATCGGAAAGTGAGAACGACTCATACCCACGACTTCTCAACCCCAAAAATAAAATCACACAAATAATAATGGACGACTATGACATGGGGACTATACGCACCCTCCTCCTCAAGCCAGGGGTCTCACCCACATCGCGCAACTTCCCATGATAGCATCTCTGTCGGGTATGCTCACACAATAAGTATATATATAATTCACACCATATACATATACCTATATATGATTACATTATATATACAAACCATCACACACGGTATAGATATTCACGCCATATATACACACATATAGACATATATATATATATATATATATATATATATATATATATATATATATATATAGACACACACACATCTATACATACTATCTCTCGTCCGTATGTGTGAAATTTATAAACTCGGCTATAAGTGTACACAATCCTCATTATACTAGCCGTCGTTCCAAGCGTACTAACCTAATACGTTATATAAATACGATCCCTCACTTGAAGTATATTCATCCATTGCCCCTATGATATGAATATTCTTCCAATATATCCAACATTAAGGTTACTAACCCACCGTTTAACTTATGTAAGAATCACAATACATCCCATCTATATCCGAAAGCACATTAATACACGATACTTATCTCGGTCATAGGTACTCACCTAACTAATAGTCGGCAAGACTAAAGCTCAATCCTAAATTCATTTTATTATCCCATCATATTTTGGGATACCCATCGTTAATCACGCATAGATATGTAGTAACTACCCCGATTACCATTTGACACAATCCTATTCTAGTCAATAGAACAATCCAATCATTCTCAAATTAGCCTACTATTCAATTTCTCCTATGAACCCTTAATCTTATTGTGTTTACGATTTATTCCTTAAGTTGAACATTACTAAGGATACGTGACCACTCTCTCTCGTTGATCCCCAATCATAACTTAGTAGAATCCACTTGCTATAAGGATTTAACACAAATGTCGGCCTAACGCCTTCACACCATGGCTTTACAACTCCCTCGAAGAGTCCTCAACCTTACGTCATATTTTAATTCACTTCTAATCTCACAATAGGATTCCCATCTCTAATGAGATATGTCCCACAACATCAATGCAATAAACTCCAATACATATGTATATATATTTCCCAAAATAGCTCAATACTTCCCCACGATCTTATTATGAGAAAAACTCCCAATAAATCTCCAAAACGTATCCCTAGAACCATATAAGAATATGCCAAATCAAGAAACCCAATCAAAATGGAGGAAAACTCATTCTAGAAAAGTTTTCAAAACAACCATGTTTTTGAATCGATTCGGCCGCTCCGAATCGATTCGGTCCTAACCGCGAATCGATTCGGCCCAACTGGACCTGTAAGTCTGATACATACCGAATTGATTCACAAGGGGTGAATTGATTCGGCCCTAAAGACCTGTAGGATCTGCAACATGGCGAATCGATTCGCAAGGGGAGAATCGATTCGGCCTGTTCAGCAAGCCACGAAAAGCGTTAATTTCTCCAAAACCCAAAATTTCCACAATCCAAGTTATACAACTTCCAAAAATAAATCTCTAACCCAATCAAGTTCCCAACACAAAAACTCATCCTATATCTAGTCTCATAAAAAATATGCATATCTAGTTTCATCAAAAAGCCTAAAAAGAGTATACTCACATAGCCTTCAGTCACGTTTAAATATGCAGATTTGTGCTCTTTTGGCTCCATCAATAGTTCCCTTGGACACCCCATGATAACTTGTCTGAATGCCAACTTATTTGGAACTAAGCGATTGTCACTCGATCCAATGCTACTCATTCAAATGTGCTTCGACATTTCTCCTGTTGGGAACCATGCTAGAACAAAGTAAGAGAATTCTAGAGAAAAGGGTAGTTTATAGTGTTAGCATCTTTCAGTTTTCGACGAGTTGCCTTTAGTATAAAGTGTTCAGACTCACTAAATGATACGATTAGAGAACCAATAGGTACAGATCCAAGACTGTAACGTGTGAGCTGCCTCATTGAGTAGAAAACTATAAAAATGCAGCCAGCTATGACTGTTGAATCAACAGAACCAGCTATCATAGCTCACACGTTTCAATTTCAGATCTTATGCACAACAGTTGTAGTTGCATATGGCAAAACAGTTAATTGAAGTCAATGAAGATTAAAGTCATGCATTTGTTATTGTATCCTTACATTTTAAACTTCATCCTTACATTTGGTATTGCAACCGTACATTTAAACTTCATGCATTTTTTGTTGTAGTCAATTAAGGTTAAAGCCATTTGTTTGCACAGAATTTGAGCAGCAGGGGAACTCAGAGAGAAAGGATTGCAATTTGGCACTAATTTAAATAGGCGCGCTGGATCAATGCCTGCTACAGCCTCAACATCGCCTACACAATCATCATCCAATAGTGGGACAACTTTAACTGTCATCACAGCTATGGCTTCTGCACCAAAATTGCCATCTGAAATCCTCGGTGTTAATGGAAGTTTTACAATAATCTATAGTTAACGTTACATTTTGTGTATCAATGTGTTTTTCAACTTGAACTATTTTAATCCTGACCTTTTTCCCAACTGCTACTAGGTGTCTTTTAGAGAGCTTGGTTCAAGAAGTACTTCAGAAGATTATGGATGGTTGAACGTGTGTTGTGGTGGTTCGCCATCTATTCGCATTACAGAAAACTTATTGCATTATCGCGATCACAGATCATGCTTCTAAACTCCATCTCTCTCGCATTCAAATACTGCTGATAAAGTCACGATTAAATGACTACCTAGACGAACGATTAAATGATATATAAAATGAGTTGCATAGTGTTTAATAATTAATGATTTTTTCTTCAAATTTCAGTGAGATACATTATTAGTTTAATTTACACTAATACACACACACACACACACACACACACACACACACACACACACACACACACACACATATATATATATATATATATATATATATATATATATATATATATATATATATATCTTTATGCACTTTTGTTTACAATTTCATTTATATACTTTTGTTTTGAGTTTATATAAAAACTATGGATGGAACATGTTAACCATTGGCTTAGTTTGAATTTAGTGCATTGCAATGAGCATCGGCATCTTCTGATAAATGTTGAATACTTTTTGAAGTGTTGCATTTTTTTTACATGTACTCAGATTGATATCTGACATTTGTTCAATTCATATGTAGGTTGATAAGTAAGAAGATACATGTTGATTAAGGAAATTAACTCTGCTCTTTTGACATGATCTAAAGCCTAGGTAAATTTCTAAGCTCTACTGATTTTGAAATTGTTTATACAATTTTTTTGGAACAAAATTCTTATTTTAGGATATGGTAGTAATGTTTCTCCCATATTATTTTGTAGTTTTAGATACTGATGAAGGGGGTATGTGGAGTATGCATAATTCAAGCCCGAGATTGTCTACAAGGGCATTATTGGTTCCTCTCCAGAAAGTATAGTCTACAAAGGCATCATGAAAGTTGGGCCCGAGATTGATGTGATGGCCCTTTGGATTAAAAAAGAGCACTGGACAGGTTATCTCAAGCCCTATTTTCAAAAAGAGGTAACATAAATTTTACCTAATGCTTACCTTGAAAATACCCCAAACGCGTACAAAATGTAAATGAAATCTTAACTACAATTGGAGAATGATGCCAGCTCAGCTGGACTCGGAGAATGAAAATTGTTATAGGCATCGCTAAGGGACTAATGTATATTCACACTAAAATTGAGCCTCCCTTTACGATATCTGATTTGAATTCTGGTGTTGTATACCTTACAAAAAACTTTTTGCTCAAGGTATGCCAATAACATGCAAGTCTAAAGTTATTAACACAAATAAGAAGTCGGTTGGTTAGAGTTAGGCCCCGTTTGGGAGAGATTATTTGCCCCAAAATTATGGATTATATAGATCAACTTGTGAAGTCATGTATGAGATTTAGAACAACTCAGCTATTGTACTTGTATAAGCCTCCTATAGAGATTCAATAATCAATATAGACCTCGAGGGTTGAGCATAACTCTGTTCCAAGCCCATGATATTTAAGGGCCTAACCTTAATCTCCGACATGATTTGTGAGGAATTGAAACCTTTAATGATGGCTCAAGTCCAAGGACTCAATGAAAATGATTTCATATCAAGCTTCTCGATTGGATTGAAGGAAGAAATACGAATAGTTGTTCAAATCTCGAGTGGATTGCAACCAAAGGTGCAAGTTTCACTTGCAACCAAAGCAATGGGTGTATTGTATTAGATTGTATTTTACAGATTTCATTTGCTTAATTCGTGTTATCCATTTGACTGCCTCCCACGTGTTAAAGAAAATACCACATAGGAAAAGTCTAGCTCTACCAACCTAAATAATAAGATTTTGTGCATGTTAAACTTTACAAATAATGATGAGGCCGTTATCATATTGTTATATACTTAAATGGTAGATATACCATTATTTTACTTATGAAACTAGCACATAACGGTTATATTATATATACATATATAATACAGTTATATTATATATAATATATACATATATAATACAGTTATATAACTGTATAATGGTATATACAATTATATAACTGTATATACCATTATATATAATATATACATATATATATAACTATATATAAATGTATATGTATACAGTATACATATAACAGTATATATATACAGTTAACAGTATACATATACATTTATATAACATTATACATATACATTTATATAACTGTATATTATATAAATGTATATGTATACTGTTATATAAATGTATATGTATACTGTTAACTATATATATATACTGTTATATGTATACTGTATATATATATATATATTGTTATATGTATACTATATATATATATATATAACAGTATACATAGTATATATGTATTTGTATATATATGTAATATACACTGTATATAACTATATATATAATAGTTGTTTTGCTCTTATCGGAACGTGAGCATTGTTAATTCAAGTTTCGAAGTTGAAGCCAAGTTGTTTTGTTTTTTCTTTCTAAATTAGACCTATGAGAGGTATAATTTTGTTTTTTCTTTCTAATTTTAATGTCTTTTGTTAGCACCAGATGTTTAACTATCAAATGTGAAAAAATAGATGTTCCCGATTGGTGTTCTTGATCTCAGAGTTGTACTAGAAAGTATGAATTTACATGATATAGAGATAATGCATTTATCTTTAGTATGTGTGCGCCGAATGTGCATTTATCTTTAGTTTAACTCCTTAGAATATATATGTGTGTATGTGCATGCCAAATGTGGAGATTAAAGACAATTATTGCTTCCCATAATGAGAATCGGAACTAATGGATATAGTAGTTAAATGATGAAACAAGTAACTACAAAAATCAGTGACACAAACACACACCCCTCACTTCTTACACCATTGCTCAATATATATCAACATTGAGAATTTGTTTTTGTTCTCTCTCAGGTCGAATCTGTACTGAGAACCTGAAACATCCAAACCAGCGGCAACCATGGTAAGTCGACAATCTTACTTCCAAATCCTTAATATATGTTTTCCATTTTTTAATATTTCAATAATCAATACGATTGTACACATCACATCTATATACTGATATGAACTGTATGTATATAAAATGTCCAATGTTTTAATATAAATCTTCTTTTCCTTGGATGCATGTAAGATTAGGATTGAAAAAAAGCTCATGTATGTTACTGATTGTATCTTTACTTATGTGATTGTATCTTTGTTCGAGAAATTGATTATGTTTATTATTTGTCAAATCGTACAGAAAATCGAGAGGGAGAGAGTGATAATGGCGAGAGGTGGGAAGAAGGATGGGAAGACATCAGTGGTAGCACTTAATCCAGAAGGAGATGAGTGCAAAAGACTTAAAAGAATTGCAATTTCCAAAAACATGCACTCCGATGCTCCCGCAAAGGCTGCTCAGGCATTTTGAGGAAGTCCCACAAAAAGAATAAATTCATATTCTCCTTTCCCGGCCTTCTAGCTCCCATCTTCGAATTTGGGACTTTTTTTTATATTGTTGGATTTGTTGTTACCCCTTAAATAGGGTGGATAGTCCAATAAACAAAGGAAGCTCTGTCCAATTTTTTTTTTAAATTGGCACTTTATTTTTTTTGAGACACAGTGAATTTGTGGAATATTATTTTGTAATTCATATTTATGAGATTTGGTTGAAAATTGTGGAATTTTGTATTACTTGTGATTGTATGAAAAATGCGTAATGTTATTTTGGATTATAAGGTTGTACATTTGATGAAAAAAATGCAGGTTTAAAAGTGCTTACAATTGCAAAAATAATAATAGGTAATAAATAAAAATATTGTACTTTTGGCAACACAATTTTTTGTCTCGAAAAGTTATCATCTACATCTATCACTTTGGATATGGCAACACATGTTTGGTTGCCAAAGGTACGGCTTTTGGCAACACAAGAGTTGTGTTGCCAAAGGTACGACTTTTGTCAACACAAGACCTGTGTTGCCAAAAGGCTATACCTTTGGCAACACAGCTCTTGTGTTGCCAAAAGTCGTACCTTTGGCAACACAGCCTTTGTGTTGCCAAAGATATTGCTTTTGGCAACACAAGACCTGTGTTGCCAAAGGTATAGCCTTTTGGCAACACAGCTCCTGTGTTGCCAAAAGCTATATCTTTTGGCAACACAACTATTTTTGTTGCCGTTGAGTGACTTTTGGCAACACAAATAATATTTTTTTATTATAAATTTGACAAATTAAAAAATACTTTTGGCAACACAATTGTGTGTTGCCAAAAGTATACCTTCAGCAACACAAGTCTGCAATGTTGCCAAAGGGTTTCCTAGACAAACAATAGGCAACAAGATGGCAACATAGAAAAATATGTTGCCAAAAGCTTTTAGCAACATATTTCTAACTTTGGCAACATAATTTGTATATTGCTAATGGTGCAAATTCTTGTAGTGTAAAAGTTAGTTAGTGTAAGTTGACACGTAGCCATAGTAAGGGAACAATGACAATAACCATATGGAAATAGTATCCTAAGTAATTTATGTGTATCCTGATATAGAAAAAATAATAGTACTCAATGGAAAAGTGTTAGTGGTATCTTAGGATAATGATTGTAAGTTCAAGTATGAACTCTTAGGATAGAGAGTTAAGACATGCAATCATGGGAGCTAGTGGAGAATTATTAGTGTTTGTTTTATTTTCTAGCATACTAAGATCGTTAAAGATAATTGATTAGGCATGACATCTTAAGCATCATAGTGCCTGTCGATAATATCCATATCTTCTAAAGCTTGTCATGTCACCGTTCAACTTAGGACAATAGTCTAGGTTGAGGATTTCGATTCGATTAGGAAAATACCTTGGTCGTAAGTAAAGGATTTCAGTAATAATGTAAGTAGAGATATATTTACGTGGTCCCATAGTATAATAAGACTAGGGTGCATAGTTTATAAGTCACATGATTAAATAGTACACAAGATTTTTGCAGTTGTAAACAACGATTGTAATTTTATTGGCTACAATGGTAAAGACAATGTTGGACCATTGTTAATTAGGGGATAGTTTTTGAATAACTATACATTAAAGTAGTTTTGATGGTCTAGGGCGATGGGCTATAAATTTATTAAATGTTAAAGTGCGTAAAAATAACAACTTTCCATTAAACGTGGTTTGTTGATTGACTCGGGTTAAATGTTCTGCAGGGTTTGGGTCGGTAGAAGTATTTATAGTTGCTCTTAACATTTATGATTAATGATGAATTATTCTTTGCACTAAATTGTAAGTTTTCATCTTAGCGGGGAAAACGAATGATCAGGATTTCTAAAATGGGATATATATTGACCATAAAGGTTCATATTTTAAGTTTAGAAGGCAAATAATAGGCCTTGATGATTAATTGATTTCATGATATGAGAATTTGTAATGGGTTCTATCGGAACACATTAATTACATGGTCATATGCCATCGTGATGTAGGCAATTATTTCTCTAAGTTTAAATCCAGGGAAAGTCGGGGATTTAGTAGATTTAACTATATAAAACTTTGGTGATAAGAGCCTATCGAGTGTCTATGAGATTTATGAGTGCAAAAAAACATTAAGTAAAGGGGTGTTGAGAAATTAAAATTAACTGAAATATTATTGGTCAATGAGTAGATTATGATTCCTAATTAAAAATTAGAAAAACACGTGTTTGATAGTGACACATAATATAATAAATGTTGAAGCAAGAAAGGTCATATGGATAAATTGCATTTATGAGCATATGGTTGATAAAGGTTGTTGTCATGACCTGAAAGGATAAGCATTATGACGGGTAGGAGTTCATGAAAATACTTATGAAGCGACCATTTTGATTAAAAAAATCGTTCCGTATTTTGAAGGAACTAGAGGTATAGTTGTACATGCGAGGAACCATATAGATGTTTAAGTTTGGGTGAAATAAATTTAATTGCATAATTTTGTGTTAAAAAATACGTAATGAGGTTTAAAGAGCAAACGAGAATTCTGACGATTGCATGTTAGTTAAAGTCAAGGCTGCACGTAGAATAGACAGTTTAGCAAGAGGGATAAACCTAGAGTTTGTAGGTGCATTGTTTTATAATCGGTAGGTTAAAATTTATAAAGGAAGTTATGGAAGCCAGTTTGTGATTTGAAGCTTTCCTTGATGACTAAACGATAAAAGGCATATCATGGACTATTGCATATAATGTAGCTCGATTATAAGGTAAAAGATTAATCGTGAGTCGAGTTTAGAAAGTGAATCGATGGATTTTGAAATTAATATATGCCATTTGAATAAACGTTGGAGCCTAAGGAAAGTTAAATAAAATATATAAGGCATCGAAGAGTGTATGTCAAGGTTAATATGTCAATGAGGTTCGAGGAATCAAAGGTAATGTATGGATAAGCATTTTATTCGTAAGCTTAAGTATGGACGTTAGAGTAAAATTATGAAGACTAAATTTTTTTGGGTAATATTTTGATTTCGGGGATGAAAATTCCTACGTGGGAAGGTTGTAATGCCCATATTTTGTGGAATTAATAAAGTCGTGTCATATTTTCGGACTCGCTTGATTTGCAAATCACATGGACTTGGATTTATGAGAATTTAATGGGATTAATTTAAATAGGTAATTTTCAGTTGAAATTATGGTTAAGGAAAAAAAATTCAAAAATGTCGTCTACCGTGTGATGCATGTTAAATTAACTTATACATTTTGAATTGAATTAAAGGAAATTAAATAGAATGAATTATGTAGTTATATTTATTTAAGTATTATAATATCATTTGGATAAAAGAAGGAAATTCAAAGAAATAATAATAATAATAATAATAATAATAATAATAATAATTATAATAATAGTAATAATAATAATAATAATAATAATAATAATAATAATAATAACAACAACAACAACAACAACAACAACAACAATAACAATAACAACAACAACAACAACAACAACAACAATAATAATAATAATAATAATAATAATAATAATAATAATAATAATAATAATAATAATAATAATAATAATAATAATAATAAAATAATAATAATAATAATAATAATAATAATAATAATAATAATAATAATAATAATAATAATAATAATAATAATAATAATAATAATAATAATAATAATAATTGGGTTTTCATCAAAAAATAGAAGTGCTCAGAAAAAATTGAAACAATTCCACGGAACTTAAAATTAAATTATGGACAATTTCTCTCCTATAATGACATCAAAAAAATTATTTAGACTCATATTGAGGGTATTTTCTGTCCGAAATTAGTACAAAAAAAGAAGAAATAGAGCAATTTGAGTTGGGTGGGTGTAACACCCCATATTTTTGAGCATTTAAACAATTATGTGATGTGTAATTATTGTGGGATTAATTGAATTAAAATGTGAGATTTAATTGTTAATTAATCCAGATTAAAATAGATAGATATTAACTAGCGTACAAGTGTTAATACTTATTGATTGAATATTACTGAGTGAATGAGTAATATGGAATTATTTAATTTGATAAATTATCGGGAATGAGAAATGCGACAATTGGTAACTTAAGTCTAACGCGCGTGTGAGTCGTGTCGGGACTAATTAATGAGAATAAAAAGAGAGTTTATTTTTATTAACTCGTATGGTCATTTCGAGTGCGCCGTTAGGTCTAGGAAGGTCGGGATAGTCAGAAAACTCTACCGGGTATTTTATTTGGACTCCGGGATATTTTAGGCCAAACCGGCAACTCGTAGGGATAGTTTTGTAATTTGGGGTTTTGAAGAATTAAAATGGACGAAAATCAGTAATTAAATAGAAAAGGTACATGGGTGAGAGGTTACCTATCAGTTTCTAAACCTAAGTCAGAGAGAGGGAAAACCTAAGAGGGAGAAGAAGAACTCCATAGGTGTTCTTAGAGAAAGACTTAAGCTTTCACACAAATAGTTCCACCAACGCGTAGATCGAAAAGTGAGGTACGCACCAATACCAACATCATCAATGGATCACACCTTTGGATTTGAGGCAAGTGTTTATTACTTGCATTCATTTAGCAATAATCTTGTTCATATTAGTGTAGGTATATTTGATAATGAATTTTATTGAAATTGGGTGAAAATTTGGAGAAGTAATGTGTGATTATGGATAGATAGTTCAGTAGTTAGTTCCTTCATGTATGCAAGAAAATTTAATACGAAATTGGAGTACAAATTGATGAACAAATCTGAGTTAATTAAGTTCTTAAATGGAAAATTGGAAAACTAGGGTTCTTATGATATTAATTGGGGATTTCGTTTTAAGCTTATGATTTATAATGATTGAATGATCCTAGGATGTTAAAAATTGTGTAAACATGTTGGGTTATCAATCAAAATAATTACATTGAAGATCGGGTATGAACTATGAGGTTTTGGGTGCGAATATGGTTAAAACGTAACTATTAAAGAACAAGTCTGACATAACATAACCGGTTCCATTTTTCTAACAGAACTGGTTCCATTTTTCTGACAGAACCGGTTCCCTTTTTTTGATAGGATCAGTTCATTTTTTATAGGATCGGTTCATTTTTTATTAGGATCGTTTCCTTTTTTTTGATAGGGTCGGTTCCTTTTATTTTAGTAGGATCAGTTCATTTTTTGGAGGATCGGTTCGGTTCGTTTTTGCTGCAGACTCCAAGTGCTGCTGCAGAACTTTGGAGAACCTTTAGAATCTTAAATTGTGAGATTTGAGGAGATAAATACCCTGGACCGGTAGAGTATCGGGACGTTATCTACTATCTTGATATGTGAATGTAGTAGTACCCTTCGGATGAGGAGATATACTCTACGTAGATTATTTGGGATAAAGTAAACATATTATACGTAGTAATGTGAGAATAATACGTATGGAATATATATGATTAGGTTGGGTAAATACCTAATGGATTTTACTAGGATGTGTGGATAACTATTTCGTGCTTAATATTATGTGTATGACATACCTAGCTCCTTGCTATCGTGGGAGGTTATGTAGAGACAGTCTTATCCTGGGTGACCTTCGGGGGGATATTTGACTTGTACCTCAGAACAAAGGACTGTGATGACTTATTTTTGAGTTGATAAGTCAGCTGACTATGGGAGCGTAGGTATGTGCGTGACCCATAGGTATGTGAACTATGTGCGCCTCCACTATGTATGATTTGTGTTTATGGTTCGTGGGAGACTTCTGAGCCGATAGTCCTTATTGGAGTACGAGATGTATCGAGACATGATAGCAGAGTATGCATTTCAATACATGTTTAGTCTTGGGGTGCTGTATTAGTATATGTATATTATAGTGGGGAATATATATATATATATATATATATATATATATGTATATGTATACTTGTGTTATTCCTATTGTGAGATAACTGTAGGTTATTGGGATAGTACAATCTTAAGTAGCGTAAGCTGTGAATACATAACTTAGTCTGATAACACTAAACCGTATTAATAAATGTGGCTATTAACAATCTGGAAATTTGAAAATCACGCGTTTCTACCATGAGGTATGACTAGAAGTATAAGTCTTTACCTAGTTAGAAGGATTAAGGATGGCTAGGTTAGAATAGATGTACGTTAGGCGTGAAAAATAGACGAGAGGTGAGGATCTCATGTGAAAGTTCGAACTAACATGCATTTGATACTTGCCTTATTACAAATTTTAAATACTTGCTAAAACAAATATTTTTACACATCGGGCTCTGACCCGTTTCTTGCATCTCTTTTCTCTCTTGCTATATATATGTATTATATCAGGTGCTCAGCCACAGGGACACCAGACCTAGAGACTTGGATTGCTTGGCGTGCTGCAGCTGTTGTGGAGGCTGCAGTTTTTTGCATTAGACGCCTCTATCATTTCACTTAGTTTATCTAGACTCTTCATTTAGGGCACGTGTCGCCCACTCCTTAGTCATTTTTATCATAGATTGTATTCAGTTTACTTTTCAGTCATTCCGGTTGGATTTATTTTACTATGGTTCTTGGTTTAGAGTTTTGAACTAGAAATATTTCATCCAGTCTTATTTATTTCAGTACGTGATTCAGATTTCGTATTTATTGTATTCAGTTGTGTGGTGGATGGATTATATTTAAATTCTTGGACTTTATAAATAAATGATTTTGGCTACAATTTAAAAAAGAAAAATAATATTTTGGCACTAGCTTAATTAATTATTAGGTGGTTAATAAGGTTGTTATGTTTTCGACAGTGATGCTAAGAATGAACCAACCGAACATTTTATTTTAGATTTTATAAAGGACTGATCACCCGGTATTTAATTGGGCGGGGTGTCACAGTGGGTTGCCAACTTTGGACACTTTTTATCTATTCTTTGAGTTAGGTATCATCATTACATGTTTAGGAGTCATTTGAGATGGGTAAGCGACATATAGAATGGCTTATAGGGGATTACCTACTTCATTGTCTTCCATTTATGGAGTATGAAAACGGATACTTTGTCAAATTTGAAAATACACGTTCTCTCTACTATTTAATCTCAGCAAGAACTTGCTTATTCTATCTACAATTCACTCATACTACCACACACAATTATCATTCCATGATCAAGGGTTTCCAAGAGTTGTGGAGATGTTATGTTCGATGTGAAAGAGGACTGCTAGAAGATCTTAAAGTTTGGAGCTTATTGGATTTTCTTTTCCACCCCTTCATCAAAGTTATTATCCCCAAGAAGTATGGGTTCTAAACTATTTTCAGGTTTAAAATAAGCATGCTAGTTATATGTATACATATGTATGATTTACATGACTATTTATGCTTATTATCACTATATATGAATATAGGTTGATAAAGATGTGATAAAAATAGTTAAAAGTATAAGTTGGAGTTAAGTTAAAATTTTAGAAAGTTTAAGGAAGTTATTCTTTATGAAAATCATGTTTAAACTAGTTATTCATGTCAAATATTAAGTTGAACTTGATGAAGAAATGCTAGGATGCATATATGGGTTTATTTGATATAAATCCCTCATTCATGAACATAAACATATGTAGTTATGGAAAATGGATTTATTATGTTGTTAATACATTTAAACAACCTTTGTAAAATCAGTATATCAGTCACATAAAATGACACTACTTTATGTGGTAAAAGTTCAAAAAGTTTCAGAATCAAGGGACTAAAAGTTAAAATAGTAAACTGTTGAGATTAAAATGATAAATATAGTAATATTTTCACATAAAATGACAAGGATAAAAGGTCTAAAATGATAAGTTATCAATTTGTCAGAATAAATCTTGAAATGCCAAAAGTATTGTTTAGAGTACAAAAGTGTCATTTTATGTAAAGTATGGATTTAGTAGTAAGTTTTGCAAAAACGAGTATTATTTTAAATGAACTATTATGAACACATTGTGACACCCTGCCTAATAAAATACCAGGTGATCAGTCCTATTTAAAATTAAATAGGAATCTCATATGGTTCATTCTTAGCATCACTGTTGTTAAGTCAATAATTACTAACCACCTAATCTTTCATTAAGCTGATGCCAAATTTTATTTTATATTAAACCAAACCAACCAACATACTAGGAAATCAAATTAACTACTATAAGAAAGAAAATATACATGCCACAAAGTAAGTACAAGAGTTTGTCGAACAACATCGACTATTAGCCATCCACAAAGTGCAAGTATAAAAGAGTACTGATACATGCCAAAACTAAATATAGAGGTACAATCCCAATAGTACAACTGAAAAAGTCCCTATCTAAAGATAGAATGTGATAAGCGTCTACACAAAGAACCACAACAATCCACATAAGCCGCAGCTACGCACCCTGTAGGAAGAATCATGCCTGGCACCCCTGTGGTAGGACACCTAAAATATTTTTTGAAACCTAAGGGATGGGGCTCCTCGAGTAGAGGTACCGCCGGTACCGCCGATGTCAGACGTTCCTGGAGCGGCAAAACCTGCCATGAGCACGGGGTTGGGACCCGCCCAGATTGCGCTCCACATGAGCAAATTTTATGAGTTTTTGCAAACCCTAGTAGCTTCAACTATGCTGGGAGAGTTGGAGGCTAATGCTTTTGTAACACCATGAGTGGTCCAACGGCCCCACCAGGTACAGGCATTGCAGGAGCGCTCCCAGCAAGCGTACCCCCTATTGCGAGCCCAGTAGTGGGAACCTCATGAGTCTCAACGGTACCGCCGGTGACGTTTGTTTCAGTTGCAACGGGTGCTCAGCCCATGGCCCCGTTGCTGGTGGCCCCTGTGGCGTCGCCCATGGAAGAAATGAGAAAAAAGATGCAGAAGGAGATGTTGAAGTTCATGCGGGCTTCCTCGCAATCAGATGGCGAGGTGGATTCAGTTTATGACGACTTTCGAACACCTTACCCTCAAGCGTATAACGATGAGCCTTGCCCAAAGGACTATATTCCCCCTATCTTCGAAAAATATACAGGGAAAGGTGGGAACTCGAAGGAGCACATTAAGCGGTTTGTTGAACACTTGGGAGCACATTACAATGATAAGAAGCTTAAATTGAGGGAGTTTTCCAAATCCCTAACTGAGAAGGCATACACCTGGTACTCTCACTTAGCTCCCAACAGTATTTCTACGTGGGAGGAGATGCACGTATTGTTTGTCCAAAAGTTCTTTTTGGTGGAAGACGAGTTCACCTTGACCCAACTGGGAAGGGAGAAGCAAAGGCCAGGGGAAGAAGTGGTGGCCTATGTTCGAAGGTTCAGGGAAAGGTCCCTCGATGTGAGGGAGGAGGCCAAAGAGTCCAAGTTATTAAAAATTTGCGCTGAGGGACTACTTCCTGAATATATCTGCCATCTCATCAACGAGACGCGCGAGGGGACTTTTGCGGTGTTATTGAAAGCCACAAGGAACATCTCTTTGGTGGTACGACCCAATCCGGTGGTAGTGCCCATGATGTTCAGGCAACCAATGCAACCCGCGGGGGGGGGGGGGGGGGGGGGGGGAGGTCTCAGCCCCCGCGGATAGGATACGCCGAAGGAGAAGATAGGGGCAAGACACCGAGGAGGGACACCAAGAGAAAATTTAGGAAAGATAGAGAAGACCCTCCACCATTGCCCTGCATGATAGAAGAGGCTGTGAGTTATTATAACGCGATGGTCCAAGGGGGAACGGTTTATGAACCAAAAGGCATCCCGATGGAAGAACTTGATGCTGCAACGAAGGCGGATCCTAAGTACTGTCAGGTTCATCGAAAGATCCAGCATCCAATCGGGAGCTGCTTCACGCTGCGAAGAATCATCGACAAGTACATGAAGGCGGGGACATTGCAAATCCCCCCATAGAACATTAATAACAAGCCACTTTCGGCACACGGGGCCAATTTGGTGATGGTCTATGATGAGGAGGTAAAAAGAGGAGGAGGAGGGTCGACGATGAAGCAGAAGGAGCTCGAAGAAGCTCTAGAACATTGTACCACGGGAATGGCTAATGTAGTTTTAGCCTATGATGAAGTAAGCGCTAAGGACGTGGAAGACGTGTATAGCGTTGAAGATGGGGAAACAGACCCGGTCATAGAATGTAGTGTAGTTTCAAAATCCCCAAAATTCACTTGGTTCTTCGATCAAGTGGGGATCCCGAAGGAGAGCAGGATGGGGATAACTCACGCAATTTTGGACATTGCAAAAAGGAACGCGGTCCTCTCGCTAAGATGGAGGGGACCCATGGCCAGGTTGGTGAAGAAATTCCTGTCAGAGGTAACCTTTAGCGATGCGGATAGAGCTGTGAGGTTCCCTCATAACAGGCCTTTATATGTAACCGCTAGCGTCAATGGGGTTAGCTTTGCAAGGACCCTTATGGATGGGGGTGCTTCCATCAATATTATGCCAATCAACTCCTTCCACGCGGCTGGTATTCCAAAAGAAAGGCTGGTCCCCATGCCTTTGGTAATTTTGGGATATGACAATTAATCATCCAAGTCAGTTGGGTATGTGAATGTTAGGATTGTGATGGGAAACCTGAAGTCCCACATTAAGTTCCATGTGATAGAAAGCGCAACTTCCTACCACTTACTAATAGGGAGGGTGTGGATGCACAATCAAGGTTTAGTTCCTTCGACTTATTATCAATGCGCCAAGGTAAATATTAAGGGAACGGAGGTGACCATTAGGGCTAAGAAGAGGCCTTTCGCTATCGAAGAAGCACACTTAGTGGATGTGGCATTCTATACAGAACTGGAGGAGGATGTACGGGTCCTGACGAAGAGAATGAAGGGGGCATGGGTTCCCTCAATTAGAGAGAGAATGGGGCCCTTGAATGAGCAGGATAAAGAGGGCAGAAGTAGCGAAAGGGGTGAGGACTGAAGAAGCCCATCAGGTGATCCCTCGGCTCCAAAAGATCTCGAGGTAACTCAAAGACAGGATGAGGCCTAGAATAGACCCAATGGAGCACGAGGTCCAATGAAAAAGTGTGTTAAGTCACTTTTCAGGAAAAAGAATCGCTGAGGCTTCCAGAGAGAAGAAGAGGAAGGCCGTCGCAACAGCTACCAGCAGGCAATGCAAGAAAATTGTCACTGAAGAGGGAAAAGTAGTGTACCAGTTATAACGGTGTGAACGGGCGACCGATGAGACTAAGGATGAGTTTGACCCGGTGTATGAGTGTTTTTTAGTGGATCGACGGGGGCAGTGTATGGTGATAGACAACTCCAACATATAAGAATTCATAGAAGATGTCGCTAAAGAACCAGACTACATGGGAGATCGACCAAGGCCCCAGGCACAAGAGTTAGACCAGCTAAACTTAGTAAGAGAAGGGGAAGATCCAAGGCCTGTCTTTATCTCAAAAGATCTCGGTGAGGGGAAACGAGAAGCCTTGGTCAAACTGATTCAGGAATTCATAGACGTTTTCGCATGGAAGTACACTGAAATGGAAGGGCTGGATGAAGAGGTGAGTTGCAACAAACTGAACGTGATGCCTTCAGCCATTCTGGTGAAGCAGGCAACGAGGACTTACAAGCCTGAACTGGACTTAAAGATTAAAGAAGAGGTCCAACGCTTGTTGGCAGCAGGATTTATCAAGACAATACAATATCCCCTATGGCTATCCAGTATTGTGCCAGTGGGGAAGAAAGACAAGAACCAAATAAGGATCTGTGTGGACTTCAGAGACTTGAATAGGGCTTGCCCCAAGGATGAGTTTCCCCTACCCTCCATCGATAGTTTGATAGATGCCATGACTGGTCATGAGATGTATAGCTTCATGGATGGGTATGTGGGATACAACCAGATCAAGATGGACCCCTTTGATGCAGAGAAAACGGCGTTCAGAACTCCGTTGGGAAACTTCATGTACAAGGTGATGCCGTTTGGACTCAAGAACGCTGGAGCTACGTGCCAGAGGACAATAATGACCATTTTTCATGACTTCTTCCACAAATTTGTAGAGTTCTATGTGGATGACCTGGTCATCAAATTGAAGAAGGAGGAGTCCCATCTGAATGATTTAAGGAAGATGTTTGCTCGGTGCATGAGGTATAAATTGAGGATGAACTCGTTAAAGTGTGTCTTCGGAGTAACAAGCGGGAAGTTTCTAGGCTTCGTGGTTGATCGATAAGGGGTGCAGATGGACCGGGATAAACAACGGGCGATATTAGATATGCCATGTCCTAGGACGACGAAGGAGCTGAAGAGTTTTCTTGGCATAGTCTCCTACCTTAGGAGATTTATGCCTGGATTGGACGAAATAACACACCCACTGATGCAGCTGTTGTGAAAAAACATGAAATTCAGGTGGGAGGAGGTTCACCAAGAGTCTCTTGTCAGGCTGAAGAAATTGCTCGTTTCACCACAAATCATGGTTCTTCCCTAGGCAGGAGTACCGTTCCAGCTATACCTCACGTCTACCACGAGGTCCATTGGAGCTCTACTGGCAGAAGAAGTGGACGGGCAAGAACAATCGGTTTACTACCTCAACAGAATTATAAATGGGCCAGAGATTAGATATAGTAGCTTAGAAAGTCATTATTTAGCCTTAGTCTTTGTAGCTCAAAAACTTAGGCATTACATGCTCTCTTTCACAATTCATATTATAACTAGATGTGACCCAATTAAGTATTTGCTTGCAAGAACTATATTGATTGGCAGGGAAGCTAGATGGTTCCTTATCCTCTCCGAATATGACTTGAAGTGTGTGACCCTTCGCACAATTAAAAGCCAGGCGTATGCTGATCTATTGGCCATCTTCCCTTCAGGAACCTTCGAGCCCCCCAAGGAAGACATTCCAGGAGATGATTTGCAGGATAACTACCTAGATACAACTGATGAGGAATGGACGATGCAGTTCGATGGATCTTCGGCGGAAAAGAAAGGGGGAGCAGGGGTTATTCTTTCATAAGGGATGGAGGAGATTTGTCTTTCCTACAAGCTAGATTTCCCTTGTTCCAATAAATAAGAAGAATACGAGGCGTTGGTACTGGGGCTGCTAGAGGCTCTTCGAAGGGGAATTCGTTCACTCTGCATTACGGGCGACTCGAACTTAGTAATTCAGCAAGTAAACGGAGAATATGCATTGAAACACATAAGCCTGGCGCCCTATAGAACAATCATTCAAAGGTTTCTCAACCAGTTCCATCGGACCAAGATTAGAAGACATCCCAGAATGATGAACCGCCATCCAGACGCATATGCCACTATCACCCAGAAAATGGTCATGAATACCGATGAGACTATTGTGTGGATCCAGCGAACAATATCTCCTTCGATGGTACAGTCAATACTACCGATGGAGGGGGACGCGGACTGGAGGGAAGAGATTAGGAAGCAACTGGAGTCTGGCGAAGGAGCTCTGGGATTAAGAGAGTTAGCATAATACTTTACGAGCCAGGGGAATCTTTACTATAGAAATGCTGGGGGATGGTTATCAAGATGCGTCAGCCCAGAGGAAGCCGAGCAAAGATTGAAGAAAATGCATGAGGAGCACTGCGAAACGACTGAGATACATCTATATAGGAGAATTTAAAGAGAGGGGTATTTATGGCCTAAAAGGAAGCAAGATGCGGCAGAGCTGCAATGAAAGTGCGATTAGTGTCAGCTATTCTTTGAAGCAGCTGAGTGCCATTTCATTGAAGCTCAAATGGACTGGAGGTAGCCCTACATCGACTTCATTCAGGATGGGGTTGTCCCAACAGAGAAAATAGATGCAATGGGTCTGAGGCGAAGAGCTCTAAGGTTCTGTGTTCAGGAGGGTCAGATTTATCGAAGGGGGTACTTCAACAGGCCATTGCGTTACGTCACGAAGGAAGAAGCAGTGGAGGTCCTCAAATAAGCGCACGATCCAGTCCACATAGGATGAGCTAGGGTGTATGATCAGTTGATGACGTTAGGGTATTATTGGCCAACGATGGAGAAAGACTCTGCTGAGTTCGTTCGAAAATGTAAAGCTTGCCAACTTCATAGAAATATGATCCATGCCCCATCTATGGACTTACACTCTCTGTCAACACCCTATCCATTTCATACTTGGTCATTTGACCTAGTGGGTGCAATACACCCTTCTTCGAGAGGCAAGATATGGATACTGGTAGCAACAGAGTGTTTTACCAAATGGGCCGAAGCGATACCACTCAGAAGAGCAACGGCTGGGGTGGTGAGAAACTTCATTAGAGAATACATCATTTGTCATTTTGGGATCCTAAAGGTTATTCTTTCAGATAATGGGACTCCCTTCATCAATTCCGAAGTAATAATGCTCACAGACAAGTACTCCATTGTTCATCACACCTCAACGGTGGCATACCCAAAGGGAAACGGTCAAGACGAAGCGACTAACAAAACCTTGGTTAATATTTTGGCCAAGATGATGGAAGACTTTCCAGGGGCGTGGGATGACAAGATACCAGCTATTTTGTGGGCCTATCGAACAACAAAACGGAAACCCACAGGATACACGTCGTTCTCCCTTGTTTATGGGGCTGAGGCAATCCTTCCAGTGGAGTTAGAAGTTCTTTCCGCTCGATATGCCTTACGAAGTAGTATGCTCCCTCAAAACAGACATGTACAGTTGGAAGCGTTGGATGAACACAGAGATAACTCGATGCAGCACTTCCAGATGTATACGAAACAACTCTCTAGGGCATACGATAACTTGGTGAGACCAAAGAAGTTCGTGGAGGGAGACCTCATATTGAAAGAAGCAGTAAAACACATCAGGGGGCTTCCTCTACCAAAGTTTTTAGCCAACTGGGAGGGGCCTTTCGTTGTGAAGGAAGCCCATGATTCAGGTTATTGTTTAATTTCGAAGTTAGAGGAAGACAAGCCATTTAAGATTAACAATAAATAGCTGAAGGTTTATCATGTGTAAATAATCAAGTTTGAACCAATGTTATAACTGGTTGTTGTTATAAATATATACAAGTTTTGGTTACTTTAAACATAATGAAAGAATTTCATAAATATAAAAATCTATAGCATACAACAGTCACAACACATGGATGGATGGAAAAGTATATATTCTTCATTCATAAATAGTAGAGCATTACAAAAAAAATTTGGGAGCTATCGCCCAAGAATTACATAGGTAAGAGCAGATGGAGGATCTGTATACAAGAGGCAATTAGTTTAAAAGAAACGATAAATCTGAGGAAGAGAAAAAATCTCCAGGAAGAGCCAAAGAAGCTGCTGTGAAAGACCGTTGGGCATTAATAGAAACCTCCAGCCTCATTTGCACTTGTGTACGTTCGATGAGGAGTCTCTCACGTTTTAGTTTGACCAGACACAAGGCTTCTTCGGCATCCTTTACCTCTTGATCCACGGCTTCCAAAAGGGGCGCCAATGCGACCAACCTAGCTTCCTCAGCTTGTTGGTCCTCCTGGTGCTTTCATAATACTTCCCTCTGGCCAATCAGTTGCTGGTTCTTCAGAGTCTTCAAATATGTTATGAGCCAGTCAAAACAGAAACCATCACTCCCTAACTCCCTCAGAAAACCCAGAAATTGGTTAAGAATGGATCTGGTAACACTTGCAGTAGGGGTACTGGCAATTTCAGCAATAACGATCGCCATGGCTTGAAGTCTGTGATTCATCACGTGAATATTAGAGCGCAGGCAATCCGGTGTGAAGGTCTCAGGGTGACGATTCACCAGTTATTCGATCACCAAGCGGTGGTTGATAGGCATTTGAGGAGACTGCCGGAGCACCATTAGGCAGAACGCGTGAGGAGCCAGGTCAGGAAGAGGGAGTTCGCACCCAGATTCGCTCTCTGCTGCAGCACTAGTCGTAGAACCTTTATCATCATTACCAGAGTTTTTTGAAACATCAGGTTCCCGATGAGGTGAGCCCACAGGCGAAAGAACTGGGGGAGAATCTTCTCGAGCAACCTGAGAAGGGATGGAAGCCATAATAAGTTTATGAAAAAATCTTAACAAGCGTTTTCGTTGTTAAGTCACCATTATAAGGTGGAGTTTATGAAAAAATCTTAACAAGCGTTTTCGTTGTTAAGTCACCGTTATAAGGTGGAGTTTATGAAAAATCTTAACAAGCGTTTTCGTTGTTAAGTCACCATTATAAGGTGGAGTTTATGAAAAAATCTAAACAAGCGTTTTCGTTGTTAAGTCACCGTTATAAGGTGGAGTTTATGAAAAATCTTAACAAGTGTCTCCGTTGTTAGGTCACCATTATAAGGTTGAGTTTATGAAAAAATCTTAACAAGCGTTTTCGTTGTTAAGTCGCCGTTATAAGGTGAAGTTTATGAAAAAATCTTAACAAGCGTTTTTGTTGTTAAGTCACCGTTATAAGGTGGGGTTTGAGAAAAAATCTTAACAAACATTCTCGCTATTAAGTCACCTTCATAAGGTGAAAACTCACGAGAAATAACAAAAAAAAATATACATACCCCACTCACTACAGGGGTAAGAACGGGGGCCATTGTGGCAGCTGTAAGGATAGAAATTGTTGGGGATGGAATCATTGCCTCAGAAGTCATAACGGGTTCATTAGTTACAGAAGCCTCAACGCTCGGTAGGACGCCCTCACCAATATAAGGCACCAAGGCCAGCATGCGTGGTTCATCGGGGGAAGATGAGGGGCTCCCAACCCAACACGGAGGGACACAGAAGCACCAACACTGGCCTTGATTGCATGAGGATCACCAAGATGAGTGGGTGGTACAACATCAAGAGAAAACTGTGACATGAGGGCAAGTGTTAGAAAAGAGGAATAAGTACATAAAACATAAAGAAGTATCTCTACGTACTACTCACCTCGGTTATGGTCTTGAAAAGGGGAATAGTGGTCAGAGGCCTCATCAGCATCGTTGGAAGAAGAACATTTGCTAACAACGAGGATATTTCAACCTGGGGCACCCAAAAACATCTCAGGGTTCAGCAACACAAATAAGTAAAAAGGGTGGAACCGAAAAGACGCTATAACAAATAAATTATAAAGGAAATCATACCTCAGGCTCACTTTCCTCCACAAGAACGATGGGCAGAGGAACCTCAGGTGAAGTAAGTAAATTAGAGGGGACTGATAGTGTTATCTCGGGTTGCGTTACCCCTGGGGGCGAGGAATCACTCGCAGGCTCAGTGGCATCACCTCCCATAACAACTTCCCTAGCACGTTGGGAGCCTGACCGACGAGAATAAGTGAGCCCCGTCATGGGAGAACGGGGAGGAGTCACATCGGTATGAGATACACAGAAGCGTCCCCCCATAAAAGGGCTCACGGGAGGACTGGGGGGGGGGGGGGTTGGCCTTTCCTCTTCAATCCCCTGCACCACAGTTGTCAAAAAAATAATAATAAGAAAATGTAGCCTGACTTAAGCAAAAAAGAGAATGAATAAATCAAGCATACATACCTCGGATTCAAAAGGGGAACGAGAAGATAGGACCACGGACGAAGAAGGAGGAGTAACAGCGACAGAAGGGGAAGGAGTGGGATGTACCTCAGGAGTTTGATGCACCTCAAGAGTTCGCGTCTTCTGGGACTTGGTACCAAGAGTTTTCTTCCTCGATCCCGCTGCACCAGTATCGACCTCTCGAGGAACCCTTGAGCTCTTTCTCCTTCTAGCCGTTGGCTCTGTAGGATCAACCACCACTGTGGGAAAAGCAACTGAAGGAGGAACAACGACAGCGTGTCGTTGATACTCAGCATTTATTCGATCTATTTCTGCTTGGGCTTCCCTCCTTAAGCGCTCAGCCATTTCAGCAAACATGGGAGGTGGAACGGAGGCTATGGGAAAGTCTGCCACGGGAGTTTGGGGCTTCTGGGACTTAGACTTTGACTGTGATGTCCCACTCTTGGCCGTTTTTGCCTTCTTGGCAGGTGGCTGAGAAGGCCCCTCGTCGATAGTAGCTTCGGTTGAGGGGGCATCCTTCTTCGGAGCTGTAGGAGTTTTGGGTTTTGGCGTTGCAACTGGGACCATGGGTCAAAATGGGGGAAGCTCGGTGGGAGGTACTTTGACGGTTGAAATTAGAGGGAACTCCATCCCAAGTACAGAGTTGCCTTTTAGCCCCAACTCTAGGGAAGAAAATGAAGAAACGGGAGGATAAACGGGATCTCCCTTAACAAACTCGGCAACTGCAGCTAGTTGTTTCTGCCAGTATTTTGTAGCAAACAGAGGGGTCACATCCCCATGCCTAGTAATACTGGGAATGGTGACTCGCCCAGCCATGGATGAACATATCCCCCATGCAGCGGTTGAAGAAAATAGAGAACACGCCTCGCTAAAGGAGACCTTGGGATTTGACGATTGAAATACTGGACGTGGAGCCCCCTGGTCAAACCCAAACTGGCGGCTGCATCGGTTGGGATTATAGTGCTCACTAGTATATCCCCACTCAGTGTAAGAAGGCAGATATCCAGGGAAGAACAAAAGGACCACGGCGAGCGAGGGATCCTCAATATCTGGGGTAGGGGCCTGTACCACTCTGGCTTCATGTAGAAAAAATTCACAAGTGTGAAAGAAGACTTCCTCCTGATATGGCCTCATGACGAAGTTCTCAAAATGGTCAATCATAGATATTAACTCCTTTCGGCTCTGTCTCCTGTGATAAATAAAAGACCGTGGAGGCAGAATTATTTCCCCCGAAGGAGGACTGTTGG
Source organism: Sambucus nigra (assembly GCA_949130495.1). Classification (NCBI taxonomy): domain Eukaryota; kingdom Viridiplantae; phylum Streptophyta; class Magnoliopsida; order Dipsacales; family Adoxaceae; genus Sambucus; species Sambucus nigra. The sequence goes on from OX422219.1 coordinate 370,920,981, forward strand.
CTTTGGCCGCTACGGCAGGAAAGCGAAAGTAAAGGAAGCTGGTTAGAAGAACGCTGTTGGAAAAGTTGGCCAAGTTATAATGGCCGCGAGAGCGTTCCATGTCGAACAAAGTTCTATCCAGCCAGGTATAGAGGGATCCCAAGGCAATTGCAGCCAGTGGAAGTTTTATGCCTCGGGCCAAACGAAGGGACAGGTTGATAAGGTCCCTTCGGGGCTGATCGTTGGGTTTTTCCATCAAAAGGAAATGGGAGAGAATCACAAGAATATAGGCGGGAAGTTCCAAAGGTGTACCATGACCAGGAGCATCTGTTGAAGAACTGCCCTCATCAGAACCCTTGAAGAAATAATTAATCAAGGGAGAGAAAGTAGCTTTGTTGGACGAACCAATGCAGCTTCGGCATATGCGATCCAACTCCAAACGATCGGCAGTCTCTTGGGCATCAAGAGCCTCATCGGTATAGGGCTCATGACCTGTTGCATCGAGGCCCAAAAGCTCGCACACGTCTTCCAGAGTTATGGTGAACTCACCCCACGCAGCAATGAACGTATGAGTAGTAATGTTCCATCGAAAGACTAGGATAGGAAGAGCAGCATTATTCTTCGAAAGAGTGAACTCACCAAACCACTTAACCCGTTGTAACCCAAGCTTGGTGAGAATATCGGCATAAGAACTTTTCATATGACAATTCCAGGCAGTAAAGTGGGCAGGAGAACCCCCTGGCGCTTCGAAGTCAACATGGGACCATGGGAAGTCTCCTCGCTCCAAGAGAAATCATAGAGTCCCCTCTGGAGGAAGAAAGCCCCACTCAGAAGAATCCTCGTCTTCATCACCCAATAGTAAGGCATCAAACTTGGAAGAAAAATGCACAGCCTTGCAGGCAACGGCAAAGTCATCACCCACCCTAAAAATAGGAGAGCGATGATAAAACCGCAGTTGTTCCTGGCGGGCAGCATCCAGGGCGGAGGCAGCAATGGTGGTGGCAGACAGAGAAGCAGTAGCAAAGATAGTAGGGTTATTTGAGGTTGCCATGGGAAATGATGATGAAGACAGCAGAAAAGCTTTAAGCAAGAGTGGTTTGAAGAATGAGAGTAGAAGACCACGACCACAGGTAGCGGTTCATAAGATGAGAAGGGAAGAAGGCGAACAGGAGCTTAGCAACAATGGAGTTCTTATAGGTTTTTCTCTTTCTAAAAATGGAAGTCTGAAGAAGACAGTAGCAGAGTAAGGAAAAAAAGAAAGAAAGGGTTGAAATGTTTTGGATATAGCCGTTTGAAAATTTCAGAGTTGTCGCTTCAGTCTCCCACCATCACACGTGCAAAGCCGCCTGCAATCATTTCCAATAAACACATGGCACCTGGGGAAGTGCTTTGACAGTTGAAATAGCGCCACGTTATTTACGAAGTGACACCTGGGGAACACAAATCGTTGCCTTCCTAGGCAAGAATGAGTTTTGGCGCCAAAGAAATTTTTGTTAGACATATCCAATAGACTTCCAACGAAGAAGATGTCCCAACGGTTCCAATGACTAAGGTACATCGGGCAGAATTTTACTTTTTCCCTCAAGACTCTAACGCTCTGGTTCTGAATAAAGGAGAGGAGGCCTGAATCTTTTCACAGAAAGAAAGGTCCATCGGTTTGAGACATTTTGTGCAGATATTTCTTATTCCAACAAATCTCTCCACGAGGGGGCAAATGTATAGGGGGCTTGAAGGTAATCTTGAGATTAGGGACAAATCCCCAATTAGCAACAGTGTTGGAGATTAAGCAACCGAGGCAGCTCGAGCATGGCAACTCAGCGCGACAGCTTGGCGTGGCAGCTCATATTTTAGCTTGTTGTATTAGTCATATTATATTTCCATTACTGATGACTGTAAGCTATAACGGTTGTAATGAAGTAACGATAATAACAAAAGAGTTTGTGTGAGGTCAAACGGTACTTGCGAGAGACCAGGCTTAGCAGGGCCTGGGAGAGCTTTCATGCTCTATCGAATGACCTCACCATGGGAACTTTAGAGGGACTTGGTTTTGAGGATTGAGAAGTAAGGCACCGTTGGGGCTTGTCCTGACCATCTTAGATACATCTGGTAAAACACCGAAGGACCCTGACCGTGAAACCTCAAGCGGAGCATCTTGGAGTTCCATCAGGCGTTGAGTTATGAACCAAATAGCCCTCCACTTAATGTCACATCTACTATAGGTGATGTCACTAGCCAGCCAAACAATGTCAGACATGCACTTGAGTAAACCACCGTGGTATTTGGGCCTGTCAGGCAGTTGGTGATCCACCTTTGCGACAATGGCCCCCTGACACACAGTGGATAGACAAAAGGCATGTCTTGGCATTTAATGTTTATGACGTGGAGGCAACTAGTACATCAGACATTTAATGTTGTGACATAAAGTATGAGGGATGTCTTTTATAGTTTTAATGACTGAGTTGCCTCGGGGATGGTGTGGGGGGCTATTTAAGGACCCCAACCACCCCTGGGGAGAGACATGATCTTTTTGAGAACCCTGGAGTTATTACTAGAGATACACATCAGAAAGAGAGATTATTGCAAGCCAGAGGGTTTATCCCCTCACCATTGTCATTGATTGTAAAGCTTTTAATACTTGACAGAGATTCTTGAGGGTATATGGTGTGGTTTTACCTTCCTACCAAGGTGTATCTAGGGTCCTTACTTCTCTCTCCGTCTAGCTAAGTTACTTCTAGGGTTCATTATTATTTCTTGAGTTATACGCGAGATTTTTGTGAGTTTAAACCGAATTTATCTTCATCGGGTCTGTGTTCGTGTGTCCCATCATTAATCCAAAGCTTTGGCCAGGATTAGCTTATCATTACCATACTCAAATAGGGGTTACGCTTCCATCTTATCTAAAGTACCCTCTTACAATTTTATAGCAAGGGTTAGAACCCAAAACATTTGAAAATATTTAGCAAGTGTATTTAAATGCAAGAATTGAAAATTCAAATGCTCTCCATATTTAAATTAGTGTCGCGCACTCCCTTGAGGTTACCTCACCCCTCAACTAATGCGCACGCCTAACGAATGACACGTATTACATCTAGTCACTCTCCCCGTACTAGCCTTATCCCAAATACTGTACTAATTACCCCACTATTATATCCCAAGTGAATATAGTACATTTCTGTATGAGGTATTATACACATTAACTTTCATGAAGCATAATTTCTTACTTTAATTCATATAACAATTCCCACTAGTTATATTATCTATACATTTCACAATATCTATCTATATATATATATATATATATATATATATATATATATATATATATATATATATTCCCGAATATAATTCTGAACTATATAAACGTATCATATCTCAACATTCTCACACATGTCAAATATAAATGCTATCATTGAACGCCTAGGAGGCGATCATAGTTCACCCCGGTAGTGTCCGCTCCATACCGTAATGGTCCCACCCCTAATATACAGACGCTATGGCCTGGAGAATATAGTCACCCTGCATTCGCTAGTCAGGGGACTCACCCACATCGCGCAACCTCCTATGATATCATTAATATTGGTATGGATTTACTATATATTATTCACACAAATATATATATAAAACATATATGTACTACACATCGACATATATATAGGAATCCGGACTATCGGAGTATTATGTCCATACCCAAGCCTAAAAAAATTAAGTCTATGGTCCGAGTTCATTTTAATTAATTACACACTAATTAATTCCCATTATTTTAGCGTAGCACTTTCATGTATACCCGAACTCTCTATCTCTCAGCCCGAAATTCAATAGTTTCAATCCACCCTTCAATTTCATGCAATCAAGTCTAATCAATTAAACAACAAGATTACAATATGCTAAATCATGAACCTACATCTCCAATTTCATACAATTTAGTCAAATAAATTTCAAGGTTAAGTATTCCCAAATTAACTGTAATTCAATACTCAATTTCATAATTCAGTTAGGGTAGGAACTTTAATTCCCAACACAGCAGGTCTGAATCAGGGCGATTGTAGAAATCTAGCAAACATCAGAGCTAGTTCGAATGAAGAACCATATCGTTCGAACAACAGTGGATCTCGTTCGAACGAAATACCAAGTCGTTTGAACGACCCTAGTATTTCTCCCTCTCTTTCTTCTGCTAAAAATCCAGTCCGCCATTAACAAGTTTTAAACCTCTGTTCTGAATAGGTTTCTGCATTAAAACTTCCCCAGATTCATCCTAATCCAATTCTTTTGTTACAAAAAATCTAGCCCTAACAATTTCACCAATTCAATCCTCAATTTCATCAATTATCAAATCCTCTACAGATTTATAACTCCCATTAAAAATAAATTCCCAATTTACTCAAGAACAAACCCTAGAATTTGATAGAATTCCACCTCTTTTAATATGAAAAGATAGATGCAATTTAATAAACACAATTTAAACCACTTGCCTCAATAATGAATATCTAGGGCTTTGAATGAAGGTGTTGAATTGCAATTGAAACAAACTCTTCAAGATCCCCAAGTTCCTTTTCTCTTTGGCTCTCCCTTCAGCTTTTTCCCCGTTAGTCTTGTAATGTGATTTAATGACGCCTAACCTTTACACATTTGGTGATAAAAACACTATTCACATTTTTAGGCCTATGGGCCTTATAAAAAGAGTCCATACTCTCTATATGGAGATCACATAATTTAATTAGACCCCAATACCCAATATATGCATGTAACCACTCATTTTGGGCTATTTCGACCCTACCGGACTCAATCGCGCGCTTAAAATCGCCATCCCGAATAAATTTCTGAAATTAACTCACCCATTAACTTATTTAAATATATTCACTTTTAAATATTCCTATTAATTAGTTCTCATTAATTTATAAATTTCTAATTACCGAATTAATTAATTAAAATAATAACCCAAAAAGTACGAGGTGTTACACACATAAAATGATAAGAAGTAATATAAAAGGTGAAAAGTCAGTAAGTTGGAAATATAAGTCTTGAAATGACAAAAGTGATGCTTTAGTGCAAAAGTATCATTTTTGTGAAATAGTTGGACTGATAAGTATACTTTCCAAACTGAAGGACTCTATTTAAAAGAGTTAGATTTTACGTGATGAAAACTCATATTTTGTAAAGTAAAGATGAAAAGAAGCATTTTGGGCAAAAAGTATAAAACGCGAGTTGTACAAGTGTGTGTGAATAGTGAAAAGCAGATTAAAGTGTGTAAGTGGGTATTTGAATGAAAAAGTTAAGTTTCAGAAGATAGAGTAATTAAAGTTGTTTTAAAAAGATTAAATGCTGAGTCTAAGTTAAAATGAAAATTAACTTTTTATAAAGTGTGAAACTTGGACATAAGTATCAACCAGTAAAAATGAAATAAAGGGAAAAAGTTTATAAGTGAATAATAAAGAAAGAAAGGAAAAACGATTACAAAGATGTAACAAGAAAAAGTCACTCGGAGGTAGCCAAAAAATTTAAGAAGGGCTAAAAGCCCTACGGTACACCTTAAAACTAATCAGTAGCATATTTCAGTATGGTGGGAGTCGGTGAAAGGTCATATAACACTCATGGATTAGTACCCCGATTAATAAAGTGAAAAGTTAATTTTGAGCACGATTCTCATTAATGTGAAGGCGAGCTTATGAAACAACTATGAAAATATGAAAGTACATTAATGGTTAAATTAGCCAAATACGAGTAGTATTAAAAAGGAAGGTTAAGTGTGAGTGGGCTCATCGCCCAGATTACATGGTCAAAACATAAATTGCATGTCACGTTCCATTTTGCATGAGAAAACTTAATCAAATGATGGATGATTTTATAATTGCTAAAATATACTTTATATATATAACCATTATATGTACATATTATTCTGCTAGTATTTCTCCTACAGGGCGCACACTAATACCTCACCATTTGCCAAAACCCCCAGGTACTTCAGGGAAAGAGAAAGGCAAGGAAACCTTAAGAGGCAAGGAAGGATTTATGCACTAATAGAGCTTTGTACTATCTTCTTCAAATGTGTAACTTAAATGGAACTTCTATTTGTTTGGAATGATTTGGAAGTGTTCTAAATTCGGTTTGTAATAAGACAGGATGCCGTGGACTTTCTTAAATTGTTATTTATCCTATGAAATTTACAAAATTCTTTTTTTGAAGTGTTCGTATAAATTTTGTAAGTTGGACATCATTTCATTAAATAAATTCAGTGAATTTTATGACAAAAATTTAGGAGTAAGATTTTACTTTAAAAGGAAGATTTTTTTAACTAAAACCGAAGTATAGAAAGTTTTTATGCATTGACCCCAGAAAACATGGCATCACATAGATGATTAGGGTTTATACATGTTTGTTTGTCAAGGTTGCATAAGGTCGTACTTATCTACTCAATTTATATGCAATCATAACAAATTTGTGTATTTACTCTTGGGGGACGTACTCGAAGGGATATTGATGGGGCACGTGCGATGTTGGCCGATCATGGTATTCTCAGTAACGAGATGGGCTTTATCGAGGTCCTATTTATCCCGATCATTTTACTGACGTACCTATGTTTCTTGAGGGGGAATAAAGGGGAACTTATAACATATAGTCTTTGGGTATGGAGGTTGTGCGCTATGATGGGAATGCATAATGAGTATCCCTTTTGGAGCCTTTGAGGTTATATGGTTAGAATGCCCTATAATTATACCTGGTACGCACGAGTGATCCCCGAAGGCAATAGAGATAGGCCTTCGTACTTTTAATTTGGGGCTCAATCATAACCCATGATATTTGATGTCGGATGTGTATACTCACTGATATATTGGATTATGTAATTTATATTGTGGTATTTTTAGGTGGTAGTACCATACTATGATTTATGTGATGATTATATCTTGCGATACTTAAGATAGTTGTACGGCTATATGATTTATACTAATAATGTATAACTATAAACTTATGACTCAAGATTAATGTATTGAATATACTAGATATGTATATCCTAAATCTGTGGTCGGTGACTATTTGAGACTGTTATAATTAAGAAACGTTTTAGAATATAACTAGAGATTGTTATCGATACTACGATTAGTAAGCGAGTTACTTTTGATGTTAGGGATTCCTGTAATATAAATGATTCTTAATATATGAGGTGAACTTAATAATGTAAAAGTAAAGATCCCTTATTTAAGAGATTAATATGTATCACATGGGACTCATGGGGCTTTGGAGTAGAACCACATGCTTGTTATTTGGGTAGCTTGGGTTGGGTAACTTAAATAACTTAAAATGAATTTAAATGGGAGTAAGATGTATTATTATTATTGTAGCCTATCTTGAGTTAACTTCTTAATTTTCGTACACTTGTTGTAACATTCGTTGTTTGACAGTTTTCTATAGGTCTTAGGATGATGTTGTTGACGTAGTCTTGGGTTATTCGTTGGAGGTTTATCTCTGGCAATGTTATATTCCTCATTACCAAGATTTAGAATTCGAGCAGTGTAGCTCATTTATTTCTTAGTATTTTTGTACAAATAGTTGTAATTTTTCCAGTTTATCCCAAGTCATATATTGTACGAGTTATACTTATGTTCATAATGATTATTGGATTATTGAGATTATACATTCTAGAGTTAGATTCTACTTCTTATATTACTATAGTGGTATCATAGATGTTTTGTTTAATTGAACATTTTTATATTCATGTATTATATTTACTTTCGTTTTAGTTAGTTCGTGATTATGTGAATGTTACTATAAGTTTTGATTCTCGTAATTTTTGTATCAGATCTGATCAATCTATTTATGGATTTTACTGGGTGTCACCTCATAACATATATTAGATATACCTAGAAAACTCTATGTAGCAACGCGTTATATATATGCTTAATCTGGTTGGATTTAAAAGTTTTACAAGATGTAAAAAAACAAACATAAGTCTAGAGTGCCTTACAAACCTTTTGATATCTCAACAATCAACATTTTTCTCCATTTAAAGAATTATTAAAGAGGATCCATCAATTGGAATAAAGAATCCACCATCCTGGCATCCACATCCTTAATATGTCATATCGTAATAAGAATGGTCATCGTCTAAATTGACTCCCCAATTAATATTCACATAATGATATTTACTACTTAAAAGAGCCAAATCTCTTAGACACGATTAAATGTATTGTATACCCTCACATAATGTGTTTCTTTCAAGTTTGACCTCAATTCTCTCACCCACATACTCATCCACATGCTCTCTCTCTCTTCCTCACTATCGTATCAATTCAGTGTCTCAATATTCTCTCTCTACATCCCCCCCTTCTTCCCTCGCCACCATCCCATTGAATGATGAATCAACCCACCGTCAACTTATTTCATTATTATTCCTATCATACTATTTAAATCAAGCAAGAGTCTTTATCTCACACACGGATCTATTTCTTCCTATTGCTCTCATTAATTCGTCCCCTCTCTCTCTCATCACTCGAACGTCCCTTCCTAATAGTTCATCAAATCAATTTCATGCCCGCTACTACGATCACCATTCTTTTTATGCTTTGCCTCTGTAAAATTTTTCCATTTCTCTGCTTCTACCATTTAGCTTTTTATGACTTTATGTTTCGAGGTTTATTCTTATGGGATTAGGGCACGTTTAAGGTCTGAGGGTAGGTGGAGGAAGATGGTGATACAAGGTTGTTAAAAGTAGGTATCTACAAAAAAATAAATGGAGTTGTGGTTTTAGGGTTTCCTTAAAATTTAAGATTTGAAATTTATATGATTATATCTCTGGCATTAATTGAAATTTATGTATTTGATCTCCACTCACATGTATTATCTCTCCCCATCTCTCTTTCACACACACACACAAAAATATTCATCTCACTAAATGTATATTTTCATAGAAACAAAAACATTTTATGTTTCTTTCATTTTAATTTCCTCTAACCAGATAAATTTTGAAACAAGGTTTTGGAAGGACACATTATGGTGAAGATCATAATGCAAACTTCTAATTTTACCTATTTATTATTTTTTTCTTAGGTATGTAAATTTTAAATTCTATTTGTTTCCTATATGGATGAAAAATTTGTAATGAAAACTACACCATCACAGATACTCTTTTAACAGTTAAAATTCTTTTGTTTTACTCGTGTTTTTGTAATAGTAAGGATGAATTTGGAAAAAATAGAATGATTTCAACATATTTTGTGTGTTTGTCTGTCTACGTATACATTGTACTGAGGAAATGAATGAGAGTTTTATGCAGGCTAATGTTATATGTAATATGTAATATGTGAACTTTGAAATTGAACAAAAAATCCACGTGGGCTTTTTTCAGCAGATAAATAAATTGTTTCTACCAATTGTGTTACTCTTTGTGTATGCTAGGCTGCTTCCAACTAGTAGTGTGCATATTAGTAGCATAAGCACTAAAAAGATATACTTCAGTTCAATAAGATCACTGAATTTTAATAACTATATGTCAACTACTTAATTCCGTAATGGTTTTGAGATAGTTTAAGGTCCTACCTCATATATTCCTCTATTTATGAATCAATTGGTTATTCTCAACATTTGGAATTTGCAAAACATGGTGTCAAGTGTGTTCAACAGTAGTGTTTAACCTTTTTCTTTTTATCCCTCAATAGTAGATATGAGTTTTAATATGTAGATTATTAACATATAGTTATATTTAATTATAATAATGAAATAAGTTAACTGATGTTTTGGTTGTCGTTAAAAAATGTTTACTTGATAGAGAAATAGAAGTGCGAGAGAATTTAAACACTTAAACTCACTTGTTCAGTTACCGTTAGAATTACTTTGGCTTTCTCGGCAAAGGTTATATCATGGGTTGCCAAATTCATTCTCACAAATGATTTTTCTTCACTAACATTTATTCGTAAATTATTAAATTTGCATTCTTATCATCTATAACCTATAACTCCTTCCACAAAGTATGAGCCATTCTCAGGTACTATCGGTGGCTATACACTTGCATCGAAAAATTGTTCAAGTTCTACATCAACTACAATGAATTAAGGGATACAATCTTTTTGACATATTTACCGAACTGACATATTTTTTATATTTGACACATTACTCAACGTGCGATAGAACACTATCGGGAACCCTTCAGAATCAACTCCTGAACGTATATGGGAGTGACCGTCATCTTCCTGAAGCCAAGATGAAAAGTATGGGTAGTTTGCACTACCTCTCCACTAGAGCACATAACACCGTAGTAGAACGCGATGTCTCATCCAAAGCCTACGCCAAATGGACAAAACTAGCATTGGAAACCATCCAATGGACCACAACAGGGAGTTTCTCTCAAACCTTATTCATCCCCATCGTCCCCCGAGACCGAATGGACGAAGGAAAAATGTCAGTCAACAAAAGAAGAAGAAAAAGAAGAAAGAAAACCTTTATTATCATAAAAAAGAACAAAGAAAAATGAAATGGAGTACCAAAGGTCACAAACTTATGTAGCCACTAGGGTTCTTCATCCTAAACGAACGGTGGTATGGTGACTCTCATAGTGGGATATGGTCATCAACCACAGGCTCAAATAAGTTAAAGGCATTTTCATTGCCCAAAGCAAAGTGCACGCTAAACTACCACTCCAGGCCAACCCAGTCATCAACTTCCAGCCACTTAGTGTTGTATCCCTCATTTGAACAACCAGCCATCTGAAGTCTTGAATCTAAAAGGACTTAAAAACGGTTTTTAGGGAGATACAGAAGATTCAAACACTTAAAGGTGCAGAAAATGGTAAGGTTGACCCCTTTATAGAAGGCTAAGGGGCCTACCGATTAACAAATGCCTTTTTCTCTTCCCAAGGAATCCTAGGAGCCCATTTCTTTACCGATTGACACCCTCCCAAGACTGCTTATCTGTACCACTTTCAAAAAATCGCCAAAAAATCTAGAAATTGCTCGAAAAATTTCCCAGAATCCATGATAATATAAAACATAATTTTCCACAAGAAAATCATTTTTTGGAACACTAAGCCCTTTAAAAACTCTCAAAATCCCCAGCAAGATTAGTATTACATCCCCATCCTCAACATATCTCAAGCAGAACCAATGGTACGTCCACATCCAAGGCCACTACAATTATCTAGCCACAATCTCAAAGATAAAACATTCCCCAGTAGAGTCCTAACACAAAATAATCCTCAGTGGAACCATAAGTGCACATGCACCCCCAAGATAACTTTAAAATCTCCAGGAGAGAAATTCCATGCATTACTACTTAAGGTTCTCAGAATTGACCCCAACCCTCAGAATTGGTCGTCACAACTTTAGGTTCTCAGAATTGACCTTGACCCACAGAGTTGGTCGTTACAACTTTAGGACCTTAGAATTGACCACGACCCACATAATTGGTCGTTACAACTTAAGATCCTCAAAATTGACCTCGATCCTAAGAATTGGTCTTCATAACTTTAGGTCCTCAGAATTAACCATGACCCAGAGAATTGGTCATTACAACTTTAGGTCCTCAGAATTGACCTCGACTCGTAGAATTGGTCGTTACACCTCGAGGCCCTCCGAATTAACCTCGACCCTCAAAATTGGCCGCTATAATTTAAGGTTCCCAAAAGTGACCCTTACCCTCAGAATTGGTCGTCCCAACTTAAGGTCCTCAGAATTAGCCTCAACTCGCAGAATTGGTCATCCCAACTTAAGGTCCATAGAATTGACCTCGAATCGAAGAATTGGTCGCTATAACTTAAGGTCCTCAGAATTGACCTCAACCCTCAGAATTGGTTATCATAAATTTTGGTCCTCGGAATTGACCTTGACCCGCATAATTGGTCATTACAACTCAAGGTCGTCGCTACAACTTAAGGTCCTCAGGATTGACCTCGACTCTCAGAATTGGTCGTTATAAATTTAGGTCCACATAATTGACCTCAGCCCTCAGAATTGGTCGTCGCATCTTTAGGTCCTCGGAATTAACCTTAGCCTTAAGAATTTGTTGTCACAACTTAAGGTCCTCAGAATTGACTGCGACCCACATAATTGGTCGTTACAACTCAAGGTTCTCAAAATTAATCTCGGCCCTCCGAATTGGCCGTCACAACTTTAGGTCCTCAGAATTGACCTCGGCCATGAGAATCAATCATTAAAACTTAAGGTCAGAATTTATTTTGGCCTACAGAATTGGTCATTATAACCTTAGGTCCTCAAAATTAACCTCGACCTGCTGAATCGATCACCCATAACATCACCTTTGGATCCTCAGAATCAACCTCGACCTACTGAATTGGTCAACCTGTGCCCTTAAGAAATAATCATAACACATCATTCAACCATTTAAATCACTCAACCTTATACTCTAGTTCCATGGAATTGACCTAAAAACTTCCTTCCCAATGTCGATATGGTTTCTATCATTCGACGACCTTCATATTTTCTAATCTTTCCCGTCGAGGGGCCCTTTATAAACACTCGATCCTAGGTCATACCTCCTTAGGTCCCTGACACTCACTCATTCATCACAACCCTATGTCATACCTCGAGTACTGATTTGGAGGCCACTAGGTTTTCCTGGTCCCTATTTGACTTCGGTCAACTTCGTTGTCTAATAAAAATATCAATGAATCTTTAAAGGGCTCTAAATAACCTTTCCAACGATCATCCCCATGCATGGCTCAACCTTACAAATCGAACGAATAATCCATTTTACCCCAAAAAGTGATTTAGAGGCCACTAGGTGATCTCGGGCCCCATTTGGCTTCGATTAACTTCCTGTCACGAGTGAACGCTTAATCAATATTCTAAGGGCTTTGAATTCCCTTTCCAACGATCCACCTTGTATACGAATTGACCTTACAGTGCGGATGAATGATCCGTTTTACCTTAAAACTGATCTAATGGCCACCAGGTGATCTCAAGTCCCGATTTGACCTTAGTAAACTTTTCATCTTGAACGAAGATGAATAAATCTTTGAAGGGATATGAATACCCTTTTCAATGGTCTGCCTTGTGCGCGAATCAGCCTTAAGGTATGAACAAACGACCCATTTTACTTTGAAGGGACACCGGGAATTTATGGGCCCCGTTAGACCTATGTAAACTATCCAAACTGAATGAATATGAATGAAATCTCTAAGGGAAATGAATAACCTTTTCAACGATTCGGACGATCAATTCATTTTCCTTCGAGAATTTCTTGTCTAGTGACCAACGAATGCTTTTGTGCCCCGTTTGACCTGGGAGTGGATCAATGGATTCTTAAAGGGATCTAAATACCCTTTCTAATGGTCCACCTCGTGCATGGTTCTATCTTATAGTTAACGTTTTATATTTTCTTGAAAAATCTATCTTCGACTATTGAATGGCACCCCAGGACCCTGCCTATCGACAATGTGTCTAGGGTTATATATTGATAGGTAGGTCAAGGACCATGTAGATAGTCACCCCCTTGGACCTATAAACATGGTCCATGACCTCACTTTGAAATACACACCTCAGAACCCCTGAACATCTCTCTCAGTAATTGAGATAACATTTTCTTGAATTCAAAGTTGTTCCCCTCTTAGAAAGCCCATTTCCCACATTCCCTCCATCTTTTTCATAATCTTTTCAGAAAATTTTCACCCATCTCCTCACATCACCATCATCCCATCGTGAGATCAACGCATCCATAATCAAGATCCACTTTAAGTCTTCATAACGAGGTTCAATTCTCCACCATTGTCTTTAAATTCTCGTACTTTTGCATTAGTTACTTTACTTTCACTTTAGTGCTTTGTTTCATTACATCATACACCTTAATTACAAACATTTATTACTAGTATTTGCATATACTTTATTTTCATAAGGAAAACCCCAAAAAAAAAAAAAAAGGGATTACTTGTAAATTCCAAACATGGAATTCTCATCGCATTTTCTCACACTAAAACACATTCTTTCACACACACACACATAAGAAAAATCCCTAGTTGGATTTATGGGTTAAACCCACTTTGTATTGTCTTAGAACTGCATGGACTTTGATTCCCCCAGGTTACGTAGGTGTCCTAGGTAAATCCCTAGACTCGAGTCCTCCCATATACATTTGTAACCTTGTTTTTATCATATATTCTTAAAATATTTTATGTACTTGCTTGCTTGTGTTTTGTCTGATATACGCATTTTTTATCCTATAATAGCTTGTGAATCGACAAACACTTACTTTGAATTTCTATTTTGGGAATGCTCCTAAGGATGACCTAACTCTGCATTTGTCCATGATGCGAGTTGAGCGATTCCATTCTCCATTTATATTATGAACATAAGCACACACATCACGGAGTTCAACATGAGAATATTAACACATCCCATGAGAGACTGAAAGGGCGGGATGGGTGCCTAATACCCTCCCATTCCATAACTTAATCCCCGAACCCTTGAACTACTTGTTTTTGCAAGCATCAGTATTATCATTGAGGCGGTAACATTTAATTTACCTGTTTTGTGCAAAATAGGCAGGTGACTCTATCTCCACATATTACCCCACGATGATGACCAAGAACCCCAATAAAGGATGCAATCCTACGCACACGTCAAAAGTGAAGGCAAGGGGGAAAGAAGAGTTTATTTCTCGGAGATCCCCCCGACCTAGACCTCGGGATGGCCATAACGTCATCTTCTCCATAGACATAGTTCTTATTGATGTAAAAAATTAGATTATATCTAATTATTTAATCACAGATAAAATAAAATGAGACAAAGAAATTTTAAAGTGGTTCAGCCTTATAAGAATGGCCTACGTCCACTGTTTCTATTATTGCCGACTGTTTGAGAATTCTTGATTACCAGTTTAGTCAAGAAATTCCCCATCCTCCTACAATGAGGATGATATAATGTATTTATAGCCCTTAGGCTGTACATGTGAAAGGGTAATACATAGCTATCCATTAGGTGTATACATCTGTATGATAATAATAAGCATTTAATGCGCAGTCAATCTGTTGGTTATCCTGCTATTAATGCTTTATTCGAGGTGCAGCTCGGACCGCCTAAGATGCTCGGACCGCCTAAGTAGCTCGGTACTCATAAGTTGCTCGGTGAATTAAAGTTCCTCGGAGAACTCTTATTGGTCGGAGCGTCTGAGTTGATCGGGGAAGCAGAGTTCCTCATTGCAGTATGGTTCCTCGGAGTCAAGGTGTTGTTCGGAAGTGTTTGTTATTGCCACGCAGATTGCCACGTGTCTTCACTCAATTGAGCCATGTCAGCAGACTAAATTTGGTATCAACAGTTCTATTAGACAATTGCTCTAAAATATAATTATCTCAATTAACTATATAAAGTCAAAAGATAATATTGAGGATCCTCTTACCAAAGGTTTGAATCGAGAGAGAGTGGATATATCTCGAGAGGAATGTTCTTAAAGCCTATAAATTATACACGGGATTAGTTTAATCCGAGGAAATACCAAATTTTGGTACGTGTTTAACTTGAGAAAATTCATTTGTGCCTACGTATCTATCATAGTTGTAATTAAATCAGCGTAGTTTGTGGGTTCGTACTATTCATCGAAAAACTCATTGTGGTTGTTCTTAGAGAGGTTTGAGGTGGTGGACTCGAGTAATCTCTTTATTGTAACTCTAAATACATGGTAGAAACCATGATAATGGTGGGAAGAGGGAGCCATTATGTCTCCTATTTTCTAAGACTCTTAAGAGAGAAAATCCTATCTTCCCAAAGGTGTCCCTCAAATGTAAGGGAATGAATCTTATTTATAGCAAAACCCAGCCCAGTCGATTTCCACTTGTCAAATATATTGTGGAGATAACGGTAAAAAACCTACGGTGACACATGTCCTAATTTGGATAGCATGTGTCTCATTATGTTGCACCCGCAATAGTACAATATTTTCTAGTTAATCCATAAATAATACATAAATACGCGCAATATGCTGGATGAGTAGAAAAATATATGAATCGCATAAGCACATGTGGTATTATGGTCTTTTAACAATTAATTATTTCTAATCTGATTTAATAATTTAAATGTCAGGCTTATCATTATGACCCTATTACACATTAAATAAGAGTTAATATACTGGAAACCCAACCTACTTGTTTGGAAATCCCAAGATCTAGATTCAATGGGAAAAACGAACTATATTGTATTTAATACGCACTAAAAGAATTTTTCTTTTTCCAACCCACTCCAAAGATGAGACAGTGCATATCTGTCACAAGAAATAGGGTAAGTTATGCTTTTAATGATTTTTATACCTTTTGAAAATGTCTAAGTGGGGTATTGAAGGATACTCTTTATGGAAATCACCAATGTGAGTAAGAAGGGGAAAACTTCTATTTGAATATTAAAAGGCAACATTCTCTAAGATGCTCACAAATTCAAAGGGTGTTCATGGCCAAAACAAACACAAACGTGAGAACCAATTGTGATTGGAAAAATATTTTGTGAATATTATTGTCTAGTTTTATAAAAATGATTGACAATTCAAAGACATCAAGTCTACTGATTAACCAAGTAAATCCAATAGTATATCACTAGGGAAACTTCAAGGCCACTACTCTACTTAACCCGATGCAATATTTTCTCATATTTATTTGAACTAGTGTTTGTATTTTCATTAACATGTTGTAAAGCCAATTTTCATGCATGCGGGGGATTGTTGGAAATGGGTTTTGGCAAAAAATAGTAAATGATCAACTTTAAGCTCAATTTAATATGGGACCTGCACTTCGATTTAGTCAGGACATCACATAAATATGTTATCCTCGATGAGAATTATAATGTAATATTTTTTTTATCCAAAACCATTAAATAATGAATTAGGAATTTGATCTCAAAAGTGACCCATTTGAATGAATGAAACTTAGTAAATTGGGTATATAAACTTGTCTCACATTGGAACTTTATTGGAAAAATGAAGTGTTTATATACAAAATCTTGTTCTTATGGGTTGGACCAAAGGCAACCCACTTTTATGGAAGGTATATGACTTTGATGCATGTGAGTTAACCATACATGCACGCGCGAGCACTGTCCATCCATTCGACCGAGTTAGCTCGGTCTAACCTGGGCTCGGACTTGGGCTTATAAAAACCCTTCCATTTTTGGTCCAAAGTAATTAAGCTCCTGGGTCGGTTTTAATCCATTTTTTAATCGGTTTGGCTTGCTGTTTGGACCAAATAGTTACAACCGTTTGTAACTATTTTTTCTGAATAGTCAACTAGAAAATCTATAAATTCATCAGCCCTATTAAGTTTTTAACCATAAAAGTATGAGAATTCTCTCCTCCTTTTCCCTTTTCATTCCTTAAGGATTAGCTGATGTAAAAACACAAAATCTGAGTTCGCTGGTGCTTGAAAGATTGAAGAGATCCTTCTTCAAACCCTTAATCCATTCTATCTTGGGAGATGATAATTCATAACTTTAAGCACAGTGGAGTGAATTAAATCATCTTTAAGGACACAGTGAGTTTCACTCGAATTATTATTTGTTTAAAATTTGTTTATCATTAATACAAATAAATAATTTCTTTTGTTAAAATTAAATTTTATATATATATATATAATGAATAACAATCTTAAAATGATTTGAAATTTTTTTCCTTATTATACTACAGACTATATAATCTCTCTAGTAATAAATTATTAATTATGTTTTAAACTAAACTGGAATAATTAAATAGTTATACTATACTGCTTTTGAAATACTACAGAATAATATTTGTGTCATTGTTCTTAATCAAAAACCAAAAAATAACGACAGTTTTTTCTCTGTTATATTTTTAGAATTTATTATTGTAGTATTACATACAGTTTAACTGTTAAAAGAATTTCAATTTCTGTTTTCTTTATTGGTTAATTTATTACTATTTTAATTCATGCATGTGACACCCCACTTAATTAAATTCCGGTTGATGAGGCCTTTATAAAATTAAATCAGGATTTCCATATGGTTCATTTTTAGCATGAATGTTGCAACATTATTAATTACTAACCACCTAATCTTTAATTAAGTCGGTGCCATATTTTATCCTATGAATTAAACCAAACCAATAAGTACAACAAGAGTCCAAATATAACCTACACAAAATAAAAGAGTCTGAACATAACATAAATGTCTAAAACAAGCGTTAGAAGAATAACTTTGACTAGATACAAGCAACACAATGTAAATCCAACATCTGAAAAGTAGTAAATTCAAGTTTAATCAAAATAAAGAGTACAATTGTCATGGGCAACATGCCCGAAGTACAACCGAGACTATCCCTATCTAGAAGAGAATGATATAAGCGTCTAGTGCAAGTCCTGCAGTACCCACTTCTACCGTAGCTACGTACATTAGAAAGGAATCAAGCCCGACGCCCCTGTAGTAGGACACCTAAAAGGTTTGGAAAATATTTTTATAGCAAGGGTTAAAACCTAAAACATTTGAAAATATTTACCAAGTGAATTTAATTGCGGAAAATTAAAATTCATGAATGCTTTTCCTATTTAAGTTAGTGTCGCATTCTCTTGAGGACTGACTCACTCCTCAACTAATGTGCAAACCTAACGTCTTTCTATATAACCCATCTAGCTGTCTACCCCGTAACTAGTTTTGTCATATAGACTCTACTTATCCCATTACTCTAACCCGAGTAGGTTTAATACCTAACATATAAGTTATTAATCACATTACTTATCCCATTTAAACCATATAACATTCTCACAAGTTATATAACATCGATACAATTCACATGTATTTTACTCGTACATATTTATTCGCACCATATATACGTATCAACTATTTACAACATGCACGCACATGTAGTAAATTTATATAACCATCCTCCCGAGTAGGCACTCACCATATGTTCTCTAAAATGCTATCATTCCAAGGTATACTCATACACCCGGACCCCTGACACAGAAAGCTCCCCGAATAAGAAAATAAAATAAACGCAGTGGAGGTGGCCATAGTTCCCCCTAGAAATGAGATCGACTCATACCCAAGGCGTCTCACCCCTAACAATACGGACGCTATGACCTAGGGACTATACTCACCCTGCTCGTCAAGCCAGGGGATTCACCCACATAACGCAACCTCCTATGATAGCACTAGAGGCGTATGCTTTCCTATAAATATTATTCACACAAATATTTATAATTTACACAAATATATATACTACACATCACCGCATATATATATATATATATATATATATATATATATATATATATATATATATATATATATCCAGGCTACCCGTGTACATTTACCTTAACACTAACCTAACATGTCCAAGTCCATATTCCGACCCAAAATTCAATTAATAACACATTAATTATTATTTTTTATTACCTTGGTGTCTCTCAACCAAATATACCCGAACTTGCTCACTTGGCCCGCAAATAAACGTCCCCACATTATTATTCAACTTCTTTCAAATAAGTTTGCACACTTATAATATAAGGTTCTTAACTCACTCAAATTAAACCTTAAATTCTTTTTGAATTCTCACCCTAATAATCCATGAATAATCCTCCCAAATCACCCCACTATTATAGTCCAAAAATCAGAAATCGTCCAAACAGTAATCCCACCCCAAGAATTTAAAACCCAGGGTAGAAGCAAGGGAAAAGAAATGATGTAAAAAAATGACTGTAACACCCCGTGTTTTTATTAACTATTTTTTATTAATTAATTAGAATTTTTGAGAAAAATAAAATTTTGAATTTAATAATTTTTATTGGCTAAATATGTTGGTTATGATTTTAGAAGAATAAAACTTCAAGTAGAATTAAAATCGGAGTTAAAACGGATTTTATAATATTTTGCCTTATAGGCATTTTTTGGGCGAACTGTCAGTTTTTCGGGGTGATCGATCGATTGACCCATGGGGGTAAATTGATCGACCCTCCCAGAAAACGTACGCTGTAAGCTGTTTTTAGAGTTTGTGTAGGATTAGGTCTCCTAATCACTATATAACCTTGTTAATCCGTAGGGGGACTTCTCATAATCACTTTTTCTCCAGTTTTTCACCAGAGAACACTTCCAAATATTTTTCCTCTCACTCATAATCATCAACCTTCAACAAAATCAAGTTTTTGTCACAAGTTTTTGAAGGCTTAATTGGGGTTTAATCAAGATCGTTCAAGAATACTCTTTTGCTAATTTTTCGAGAGGAATCCAGATTTCTAATCAGGTTTTCAACACGATCTTCACAGGCATGAATACTCTATTCTTTTCCTTTACTATTATGCGTTTTAAGTGTCGCGCAAACACTTAATTACATGTTTTCTTAAAATAAAGTAATGACTTAATTAGGAAAAGTGGATACTAATTATGGGGCTGTTTTTATAAAATCTTTTAATCTGAAAAATATTCATAACCCTTTGGGTACGTAGGATTCATGAGTGATTTTGGATTTTATTGGTGTAAGTTGCATGTAGAAAAACCCTAGTTTTAAAATAAATAATTTTTGGGTGCATATAACTCATGTAATACATGTAGAGATAATAAAATTTTGTTTTTGATATATTTATGATGAAAACTTGGTATATTTAATTTAAAATAATTAAATGAGATTATTTGGGTATTGTTGACGTTGTGATAATTAAATTAAAGATTTAACTGAATTGGACTATCATGTGTAGTTTTATACGATGATTAATTATTCTTGTTGGTATGACTTGTTCGTATTATTAAATATCATTGTGACGACGAGTTGTTGGGTATTATTGCTCTCCCTATATTTTAGAATGCCTTCTAGGAATGGAACTAGTGAGGGAAGATTATTGCATTTTTATCACCTTGGGGGTGGGCTGATTTTTATTACTTTATCATCGTTACGCTCGTCTAAGTATGAGACTAGGTTATGATTTATGTTAGAAAATCCTCCTATACATAAGTTAGGACGTATTGATATCTTGGGGACCCTTAGGTATGGGACTAAGGGGTATTTTGAGGATCTCACATCGATTAAAGGGTGGGGTGGTGTTTATAAATTGTGAATTGAGAAATTGAGAACTAATACCTAAGATAATAAGACGGGTATTAAAATATATTGGCGACATAATCAGCGAGCACCGATAGTTTAAACGGGCCAGCCGGTGTTTATGTCGTGTCATGTTTGGAACCTTGTCAATCAGCGAGGGTCGACAGTTTAAACAGCCCAGCCGACGTTTTGACAAGGGGATGTATATTTTGGTGGAGAAATCACCCGAGGCGGGAGGACCGCCATAATAAAATGAGATTATAATAAAAGTTGGTTAATTTAATAAAATTAACATCGTGGGACTTGGGAATTTAAAATCATATTGGTGTGCCTTTATCAATGGGGATTTTTGCGGGTAGTTAGTGATTTATATTTATCGCGTTTAAATTAGTCCGTTTAATTTAAAATATTCTATTGTGATATTTATTGCGTATAATGCTACTGTCTGGATTCAAGGATCCTATTTGAGGGGAGTAGTGTGTATTCTTGCTCGGGGCTTTGGCTCTGACCCATGCGTTGACTAATCTTTTTCAGGATTAGAATTGGAGAAGCTGCATAAGATTTTTTGGAGATTATCATTTGGAGGTGCATCTGGAGTTATTCTTTTTATGGTATAGTTTAGTTAGACTTTCCTTTCAGTCGTATTTAATTATGAGACTTCATTGGAGTTTTATTGGGCCATTCGGTTTCAAAGTTGTTTAGAGGATTTCTGTTGGGATTATTCAGATCTTATTTAATCATTATTGGAGATTGGATTTTGGAGTTAGCATGTGATGGATCTTTTATCGCTTAGTTATTTGTGATCATTTGAGATTGATTCAATTGTTTATCTTATGGACTGATTTATTTATGTCTCATGCTAAGAATGGTATTTATTTAGTTCGCGCCCGACTTAGTTTTGGTGGCGACCGACGCCAGAATTAGGCGGGGTGTGACAGATGGTATCAGAGCATGGTCTTAGGTCTCATAGGTTATGAGTCCGTTTAGCTTTCGCATTTCCGATCTTTGATTCCCTTTATTGATTCGTACTTCTTAAAGTAAAGGGTCTAGCATACGTGTTAGATATGTTTCTTGGAGATGTGAAGTTTTGAGTTAAGGACGTTGTAGGCATTGAGTTTAGAATTAGTAAGCTTGATGTGTGGATCCTTCAAATGGATTTTGGAGACGATAATTATTTTGGAGTTCAAGTATAGATGTTAGGTATCGTATGTAACGATTTTTGATGTTGAGATTTAATTTGAGGATGTTAGCATTTTAATGACTTTCGGATATAGGATCGAGTGGGGATTTGTGGGAGTGTGTGGTGCACCGTTATTTTCATAGTTATGCGTATGTATATAGGTACTATATATTATTTTGTTGTTCGTGAGGTAGGTGCGCGTAGAATTGGGTGTATGGGCACCCAATTATGTCATTCTACGGGTAGGCATATATGAGCCTTATTTTCTTTTGCGAGATTTAGGTGTTGATGTGTGTGCTTCGTCTAATTTCGAGGATGAAATTCTTTGCTAGTGGGGAAGTATGTAACACCCCGTGTTTTTATTAACTATTTTTTATTAATTAATTGGAATTTTCGAGAAAAATAAAATTTTGAATTTAATAATTTTTATTGGCTAAATATGTTGGTTATGATTTTAGAAGAATAAAACTTCAAGCGGAATTAAAATCGGAGTTAAAACGGATTTTATATTGATTTTATAAAATTTTGCCTTATAGGCATTTTTTGGGCAAACTGTCAGTTTTTCGGGGTGATCGATCGATCGACCCCTAGGGGTAGATCGATTGACCCTCCCAGAAAACGTACGCTGTAAGCTATTTTTAGAGTTTGTGTAGGATTAGGACTCCTAATCACTATATAACCTTGTTAATCTGTAGGGGGGCTTCTCATAATAACTTTTTCTCCAGTTTTTCACCAGAGAACACTTCCAAATATTTTTCCTCTCACTCATAATCATCAACTTTCAACAAAATCAAGTTTTTGTCACAAGTTCTGGCACAAGTTTTTGAAGGCTTGATTGGGGTTTAATCAAGATCGTTCAAGAACACTCTTTTGCTAATTTTTCGAGAGGAATCCAGATTTCTAATCAGTTTTTCAACACAATCTTCACAGGCATGAATACTCTATTCTTTTCCTTTAGTATTATGCGTTTTTAGTGTCGCGCCAACACTTAATAACATGTTTTCTTAAAATAAAGTAGTGAGTTAATTAGGAAACGTGGATACTAATTATGGGGCTATATTTATAAAATCTTTTAATATGAATAATATTCATAACCCTTTGGGTACGTAGGATTCATGAGTGATTTTGGGTTTTATTGGTGTAGGTTGCATGTAGAAAAACCCTAGTTTTAAATAAATAATTTTTGGGTGCGTATAACTCATGTAATACATGTAGAGATAATAAAATTTATTTTTTGATGTATTTATGATGAAAACTTGGTACATTTAATTTAAAATAATTAAATGAGATTATTTGGGTATTGTTGACGTTGTGATAATTAAATTAAAGATTTAATTGAATTGGACTATCATGTGCAGTTTTATACGATGATTAATTATTCTTGTTCGTATTATTAAATATCATTGTGATGATGGGTTGTTGGGTATTATTGTTCTCCCTATATTTTAGAATGCCTTCTAGGAATGGGACTAGTGAGGGAAGATTATTACGTTTTTATCACCTTAGGGGTGGGCTGATTTTCATTACTTTATCGTCGTTACGCTCGTCTAAGTATGAGACTAGGTTATGATTAATGTTAGAAAATCCTCCTATACATAAGTTAGGATGTATTGATAACTTGGGGACCCTTAGGTATGGGACTAGGTTATGATTTATGTTAGAAAATCCTCCTATACATAAGTTAGGATGTATTGATAACTTGGGGACCCTTAGGTATGGGACTAAGGGGTATTTTGAGGATCTCACATCGATTAAAGGGTGGGGTGTTTATAAATTGTGAATTGAGAAATTGAGAACTAATACCTAAGATAATAAGACGGGTATTAAAATATATTGGCGACATAATCAGCGAGGGCCGACAGTTTAAACGGGCCAACCGTCATTTTATGTCGTGTGTTGAACCTTGTCAATTAGCGAGGGCCGACAGTTTAAACGGGCCAGCCGACATTTTGACAAGGGGATGTGTATTTTGGTAGAGAAATCACCCGAGGCGGGAGGACGACCAAAATAAAATGAGATTATAATAAAAGTTGGTTAATTTAATTAAATTAACATCTTGGGACTTGGGAATTTAAAATCATATTGGTGTGCCTTTATCAATGGGGATTTTTGCGGGTAGTTAGTGATTTATATTTATCGCGTTTAAATTAGTCCGTTTAATTTAAAATATTCTATTGTGATATTTATTACGTATAATGCTATTGTCTGGATTCAAGGATCCTATTTGAGGGGAGTAGTGTGTATTCTTGCTCGGGGCTTTGGCTCTGACCCATGCGTTGACTAATCTTTTTCAGGATTATAATTGGAGAAGCTGCATAAGATTTTTTGGAGATTATCATTTGGAGGTGCAGCTGGAGTTATTCTTTTTATGGCATAGTTTAGTTAGACTTTCCTTTCAGTCGTATTTAATTATGAGACTTCATTGGAGTTTTATTGGGCCATTCGGTTCCAAAGTTGTTTAGAGGATTTCTGTTGAGATTATTCATATCTTATTTAATCATTATTGGAGATTGGATTTTGGATTTAGCATGTGATGGATCTTTTATCGCTTAGTGATTTGTGATCATTTGAGATTGATTCAATTGTTTATCTTATGGACTGATTTATTTATGTCTCATATCTGTATCATGCTAAGAATGGTATTTATTTAGTTCCCGCCCAGCTTAGTTTTGGTGGCGGCCGACGCCAGAATTAGGTGGGGTGTGACAATGACGTCGTTCGAACGATTTGGCATGTCATTTGAACCACTTTGGTCATTTTTCGAACCAGATACCAAGTCATTCGAACGACCTTGGTTCTCCCTCTCCTCCATCTTCAACCCAGAAACCCATCTGCCATTAGTAACTTCAAACTCCATTGTCTGTTCAGATTTTTCCCATTAAAACCCTCCAAGATTTACACTAAGACCACCAATTCAAGACCCTCGATATAACACAAGTTTCACATAGATTGGGGTTAATAAAACACATCTTTACATCCTCTACAGATTCTTAATCAAAAATCAGAAAGGTCCCAATTTAATTATTGCATTAACCCTAGCATTTTCATTCATTTTATTCCCACTATAATAAGAATAGAAAAAATGCAATTTATTTAAAAGAAAGTTTAACCACTTGACTTATAGGGTTTGTAGGGTATAAATCTCTTATTGAAGAGCATGGGTTTGATGAAGAATGTCCACACTAGTCCTTGATTTAGGATCCTAAGATCTCTCTAATTGCTCCCTCTTTTGTCTCTACTTGATTAGGGTTTCTAAGATGAATTATGGCCCTCACACCCTCTCACTTTTAGGTTTTAATGAGTCAATCCCCTTTTTAGTCTTATGGGCTTTAATAAAAAGGGCCCAAACACACTTATGTGGGCTCAAATATGCCTAAACCCGTTGGCTACCCATGGGCCTTCTTTTCCAACTATTTTGACCCATATTGACTCAACCGTACTGTGACAACCCGAATATAAGTATGACGAATTATATTTAAATCATGCTTATCTTATGTGATATGAATAATGTGATATTAGTATATCTAATGTTAAGTGATTATGTTTATTATAATCCTACTTTCATAAATCATGAAAGGTCGAATTATTTACAAACACAAATTTTGTTGTTTTCGGTAGAAATGTTCCTGTTAGGGACTAGTTTTGACCTTTATAACATTATAAATGACTTGAGGTGAAAACTATATAGTTGTAGACATGTGAGTTAGGGTTGTAACACAATAAACGGATCATCAAATGGATTCCCCAGTAAAGAGTTATACCGAATTTACGAACAAAGGGCAAAGCTGTACATTCCCTTTAAGTGGTAAATTGTCTTTTGTTAAACCAAATGTTTTAAATTGATTGGTTGGCTTGGGAGGCAGCCTTGGCCGACTTAAAACCCTCCCTCTAACATATTTCTTCAGCAAAACAAACCCTAGGTTCAGTTTCAAGTGTTGTTAGCTTGAGGAAATAAAGTGTTGTTAGCTTGAGGAAATAGAAAGTTGATGTTTAGGAAGAAAAAGTGAGGAGAAAAAGTGTAGAAAAATATGTGGAAATTACGTAAAAGCCCTGAAGGTAATCCTAATTGAAATTCTAGTTATTTATCTTATATTACTGATTTATATGATACAAATAATCATAGGTTTACGAAAGTTTCAGCCCTTTATATGTATGTATGGTTATATGCAAGTTTATGTTAAGTTGAATGTAGAAACCCTTAAAATTGCTTTGTATTGAAACCCCTTGTATTCAAACTTGCATATCTATCTGTGTACTTACTGTAATTGAGAAATTCTAATTGGATATGAAATTAGACTCATATATTCATATTATATCTGAAAATGAGAATTTACATCCTTGTGGTTAGGCCGTAATGATGATTTCAAGTTGGTACATGGTTTCTATTTTTATACTTCATTTCGGTATGCCATGAGTTTAGTCAAGCTTTTGAGATAGCAAATGAAGTCAAACAATTATGAAACTTTAATTATGTACTATTTAGTATTTTTAATTAAAATGGGTTGAAAATCATGTAAAGTTATGATGGAGAAAAATTATGAAAATTCTTGGAAGTTGAAGGAACAATAGAGGAGCTTGTAGGGCAGATTTCTTGTGTTGTAGAGAAATGGTCATAACTTGCCCTAGGAAGCTTGAAAAATTACACCGTCACTTGTAATGGATAGTATATTAATATATGTTTTCATATTGATGAGGTTGGACCCCTGTATTTGTACAATTTAGGAATATAGGATGGTTAAGTATGTAAGACAATAATTTCAGGCCATACTGGGTACCCCTTGAATAAATGTTTGTATTTCGTCCTTATAAAGAGTACTTTGAGTACATGTTTCATATGTATATACATTGAGAAGTATAATTTCATGTTTACTTGACTTTGGTTATAAATTCCTTATAAGGTATTTCCTACGGTTGAATGTACGTAACTTTATCAACATGTATATCATTGTTTTGCATTTACCTATGTTTTATGGAATGTGACTTAATTGGAATTATATTGTTGATGTATAATCATGGAAAGTTACATAATTATGTTTGGATAATATTTATGATTGAGGTTCAGTACTGATTTAGTTGGATTGACAGGTGTAAGGTCTAATCAATCCAGTTCAGCTCCACCAGAAGAAAACGTGAATACATAGTTGTCAACCAAGGTGAGTGTACTCACTGGAATGATGTATTTGTATACTGTTACGAATGTGATCATAATGTTATGAATATAAAATTGTTCATTTTGGTTTACCAAAATGAGGGGTTACTCCTCGACCAGGAATGGGGGAGATTTGTCTATTAATGACAAGGGGTTACTCCTCGACCAGGAATGGGGGAGAATTGTCTATTTAGACAGGATATGTGAATCATGATTCGGAAAGGTTGGTCATTCATTATGAATGAGCCGGATAAGTTAATTCATAATTATATGGACATGATATATTGCATGTAAATTTATGCAGTAGTATAGTAGTGATGCATTCACTGGGCTATTTTTGCTCATGGTTCCTATGTTCACATTTTTCAGGTAACGCGATGTCACTGCCAAATCTAGGAGGTCGGGTTGGGTTAGGCAGGAATGGGAAAAACTATGATTTTGTGTAAATGTAAATGACGTAATTAAGTTAACTTATCCTTCAAGAAAGTTTTTATGGACATGATTACTCTGATGTTGTAAAAAGGTTTTCAGTTATATGGATTTACAATGATGACTCTGAAATCAAAACTTGTGATTATGGTTTGGTTAGATTAATTATGGTTTGACTCACTTTGACTTTCAAACTTAATTATAAGTAACTGGGTTGGGGTGTGTCAGCTTTTGGTATCAGAGCCTAGGTTTTAGAGGTTCTGTAGTGAGAAGAGTCTAGATTTGGCGGTGAATGTTAGAAATATATTTTATTTGATACTAACGATCATGTTAGGAAAGATATGTATATCTGCATGTTGTTATATCTTTGAACCATTTCAGATATAAAGGAATGGAAGGAGGGAATGTGAATGTTGAAATAGAAGATGAAGCTTCAAACATGGCAGCAGAGGCAGAGGTTGAGCAACCTGTTCATGGAAATATAGAACCTGACCCAGAACAATTGACAGACATGCAAAAATGGCACGTGCTATGACTCTAATGGCAGAGTAGCAAGCTAGATTTATGGCTCAGATGGAAGAACAACAAGTCAGGCAATTAGAGGCACAAGCATTGGTCAGGGCTGAGGAGGTGGTACACCGGGAAGAAAAGAGTACTTCACATGAGAAATTTATTAAAATGAATCCACCCTCATTTGAAGGATCAGTTGATCCAGTAGAGGCAGAAGTATGGGTTAAAGAGATTGAATTTATCTTTGGGGTGATGAAGATGCCTGAAAATCAGGGAGTGACCTTGGCGACATATATGCTGAAAGGAGAAGCCAAGTACTGGTGGGATACCACAAAACATTTGTTGATTACTCCGGGAGGTGGGAATGTGATCTCATGGGAAGCTTTTGTTAAAGCTTTGTATGATAAGTATTTTCCTCCGATGAATCAAAAACAAAAGGAGAAAGAATATTTTTTGTTGAATCAGGGGAGTATGATAGTTAGAGAATACGAAGCTAAACCTACAGCTTTATCTCGGTTTGCTTCGAGGTTTATACGAAGTGAGGAAGATATGTGCAGTCGATTTCTCGATGGGCTTGAGTTAGTCATTAAATCACGGTTGTCGACTTTAGAGACTGTTAATTATTCAGCCTTGGTGAACAAAACCATGTTAGTAGAAAGGGACGTGAATGAAGCTAGAGGTAATCGAGAACGAGGTGTAAAGAGAAGCAGATTCGATCCAAGTTATCAAAAGGGTGGTGATACAGAATATTCGAGACTTGGAGGGAAGAAATTCCAGCATGGTAGAGGCATGGGAAGTAGTTTTCAAAGGGGTGAAGCAAGTGGTGGAAGAGGTTCAAGAGGCTCATCGCAAGGAGATCCAAATGTTTATCTCTTTTGTGGGGCATCAGGTCATATAAAGAGAAATTGCCCAAAGTTACTGAATATATAATGTTTTAACTGCCACCAGAAGGGTCATTTGAGAAAGAATTGTCCTATGTTGGCAAGAATAGTTTCAGTCACTAGTGTGGGGACTCATAAAGGATATTCTCCAGGCAGTGCCACCAGGGGGAGAGGTACAGAACAAGCAACTGGGTCGAGGGCAGGAGGAAGAGTGTTTGCGAAGACGCTACAAGATGCCCATGCTACACCTGAAGTGGTTACAGGTAAACTCTCTATTGCGAACAAAGATTTATATGCACTCATTGATCCTGGATCTACGCATTCATTTGTGGCATTAGATATTGTTTGATATTTGGGTAGACCATGTTCATTTCTCAATTGTGCCTTATATATTTCAACCCCAATGGAAAGTGTAATTCTGGTTGAGCATGTTTATAAAGATTGTATCTTACGAATGGGGGAACGAGATTTCTATGTTGATTTGATACCGTTGGCCATTCGAGATTTTGATATTATATTGGGGATGGATTGGTTATCATCATACCATGCTTCCATTGATTGTTTTCGAAAAGAAGTTACATTTCATCTTCCTGGTGAACCCGATTTCCAGTTTACAAGGGAAAGGAATGTTATCCCTAATTGTCTCATCTCAGCAATAAAGAGCAGAAAGTTATTGAGTAAGGGTTGTACAGGGTATTTAGCGTATGTGGTTGATGTTAGTAAGGAAGCACTTAAAGTTGAAGATATACCAGTGGTTAGAGAGTTTTCTGATGTCTTCCCAGAAGAATTGTCAGGATTTCCACTCGATAGGGAAGTAGAGTTTTCTAATTGAATTAATTCCAGGTACTGGTCCGATTTCCCTTGCTCCTTATAGAATGGCACCAACAGAGTTGAAGGAATTGAAAGTGAAATTACAAGATCTGATAAGCAGAGGTTTCATTCGGCCTAGTGTTTCACCATGGGGAGCCCCAGTTTTATTCGTGAAAAAGAAAGATGGGACAATGCGATTATGTATTGATTATCGACAGTTGAATAAGGTGACCATTAGGAATAAGTACCCTTTACCTCGTATTGATGACTTGTTTGACCAATTACAGGGGGCCACAGTATTTTCAAAGATTGATTTGAGATCGGGTTACCATCAACTGAAAGTGAAGGATAATGATATTTCCAAAACAGCTTTTCGGACTCGATATGGGCACTATGAGTTTTTGGTGATGCCATTTGGATTAACTAATGCTCCAGCAGTTTTTATGGATTTGATGAATCGGGTATTCCACCCTTTCATTGATTCCTTCGTGATTGTATTCATAGACGATGTGTTGATTTACTCGCGTAGCATGGAGGAACATGAGAAGCATTTGAGACTTGTATTGCAGATTTTGAGAGAGAAGAAATTGTTTGCTAAATTCAGCAAGTGTGAGTTTTGGTTGAATGAAATTGTGTTTTTAGGGCACGTTGTCTCGGGAAATGGGATATATGTTGATCCAAAGAAGGTGGAAGCAATTGTTGAATGGGAGAGTCCTAAGAATGTGACAGAAATTAGGAGTTTCCTAGGATTGGCAGGTTACTATCGCAGATTCATTAAGGGATTTTCAGCAATAGCATTACCACTGACAAAATTGACTCGTAAAGAAGTGAAGTTTGTATGGGATGAAGAATGTGAGAGGAGTTTTAAAGAATTAAAGAATCTGTTGGTTTCAGCCCCTATACTTACTATTCCATGTGGGAATGAGTCTTTTGTGATCTATACAGATGCTTTATTTCAAGGTTTAGGATGTGTTCTTATGCAGAATGGGAGGGTAATAGCATATGCTTCCAGATAATTAAAGACGCATGAACGAAATTACCCTACACGTGATTTGGAGCTAGCAGCCATTGTTTTTGCTCTAAAGTTGTGGAGACATTACTTGTATGGAGAAACTTGTGAGATATTTACAGATCATCAAAGTTTGAAATACTTGTTTACACAGAAGGAACTGAATTTGAGACAGAGGCGTTAGATAGAGTTGATTAAAGACTATGACTGTAACATTCATCATCATCCTAGAAAGGCCAATGTGGTAGCAGATGCTTTGAGTCGAAAATCATCAGGGATGCTTGGTTGCATACAGTGTGCCCATGTTGGAAATATTCTTGACTTGGCATCGATGGGGATTGAATTGAAGTTTTCAAAAAGCGGAGGATTATTAGCACATGTCACAGTGAGACCTTTATTGGCCGAACGCATACGAAATTTGCAGACGAGTGATCCATTCCTTGAGAAGAAGAAACAAGATGTCCTGGATGGTAAAGAGAGTGACTTTGAAATTAAGAATGATGAATCGTTGTGTTATAAAAATAGGATTTGTGTACCTAATGATCCACCTTTAAAGAAAGATATATTAGAAGAGGCACATAGTTCTATTTACTCTATGCATCCGGGAGGTACCAAAATGTACAGAGATTTGAAAGAGTATTACTGGTGGAACAATATGAAACGTGAGATTGCAGAGTTCGTAGCTAAATGTTTAGTGTACCAGCAAGTAAAGGCGGAGCATCAGAAGCCGGTAGGATTATTACAGTCGTTGCCTATTCCAGAATGGAAGTGGGAGCATATAACGATGGACTTTGTTACCGGATTACCCCGGTCACCAAAGGGGCATGATTCTATTTGGGTGATTGTAGACCGACTGACGAAATCAGCTCATTTTCTCCCAGTTAAGACCACCTACACTGTTGACAAGTATGCACGTATGTACGTTGATGAGATTATCCGTTTACATGGGGCACCGATGTTAATTGTATAAGATAGAGATCCAACGTTCACTTCTAAGTTTTGGCCTCGTCTCCAGAATGCCATGGGCACAAGTCTGAAGTTCAGCACTGCGTTTCATCCACAAACTGATGGGCAATTAGAAAGGATGATTCAAATATTAGAAGACATGTTACGAGCCTGTGTATTTGACTTCAAATGTAGTTGGGATGATCATTTTCCATTGATGGAATTTTCATATAATAATAGTTATCAGTCGACTATTGGTATGGCTCCTTATGAAGCTTTATATGGGAGGAGATGTAGAATGCCTTTGTGTTGGGATGAAGTGGGTGAAAGGAAAATTTTGGGTCCTGAATTGATAGATATGACAACTGAAAAGATCAAAATGATTCGGGAACGGATAAAGATAGCGCAAAGCAGTCAGAAAGTTTATGCAGATAAGAGGAAGCATCCATTGGAATTTCAGAAGGGAGATTTTGTATTCCTGCGTATTTCACCATGGAAAGGTGTTATGAGATTTGGGAAAAAGGGGAAACTAAGTCCAAGATACATTGGACCATATGAGGTGTTGGAAAGAATTGGGGCCCTGGCATATAGATTAGCATTGCCTTCAGAGTTGTCTCGTTTACATGATGTGTTTCACGTCTCGATGCTTCGTAAGTATTTGGCGGATCCATCTCATCAGTTGAAAACTCAACCATTTGAACTAAAGGAGGACTTGTCATACATCGAGGAACCAATGGAAATTATTGATCGTAAGGAGAAAGTATTGAGAAATAAAGTTATTCCCTTAGTTAAAGTTATGTGGATGAGCCATGGAGTTAAAGAAGAAACTTGGGAAATTGAGGTTAGCATGAGGAAACAGTATCCCCATTTGTTTGGTAAGTGACCTTCATATTAAATTTCGGGGACGAAATTTTCTAAGGGGGGGAAGTTGTGACAACCCGAATATAAGTATGATGAATTATATTTAAATCATGCTTATCTTATGTGATATGAATAATGTGATATTAGTATATCTAATGTTAAGTGATTATGTTTATTATAATCCTACTTTCATAAATCATGAAAGGTCGAATTATTTACAAACACAAATTTTGTTATTTTCGGTAGAAATGTTCCTGTTAGGGACTAGTTTTGACCTTTATAACATTATAAATGACTTGAGGTGAAAACTATATAGTTGTAGAAATGTGAGTTAGGGTTATAACACAACAAACGGATCATCAAATGGATTCCCGAGTAAAGAGTTATACCGAATTTACGAACAAAGGGCAAAGCTGCCCATTCCCTTTAAGTGGTAAATTGTCTTTTATTAAACCAAATGTTTTAAATTGATTGATTGGCTTGGGAGGCAGCCTTGGCCGACTTAAAACCCTCCCTCTAACATATTTCTTCAGAAAAACAAACCCTAGGTTCAGTTTCAAGTGTTGTTAGCTTGAGGAAATAGAAAGTTGATGTTTAGGAAGAAAAAGTGAGGAGAAAAAGTGTAGAAAAATCTGTGGAAATTACATAAAACCCCTGAAGGTAATCCTAATTGAAATTCTAGTTATTTATCTTATATTACTGATTTATTTGATACAAATAATCATAGGTTTACAAAAGTTTCAGCCCTTTATATGTATGTATGGTTATATGCAAGTTTATGTCAAGTTGAATGTAGAAACCCTTAAAATTGCTTTGTATTGAAACCCCTTGTATTCAAACTTGCATATCTATTTGTGTACTTACTGTAATTGAGAAATTCTAATTGGATATGAAATTAGACTCATATATTCATATTATATCTGAAAATTAGAATTTATCTCCTTGTGGTTAGTCCGTAATGATGATTTTAAGTTGGTACATGGTTTCTATTTTTATACTTCATTTCGGTATGCCATGAGTTTAGTCAAGCTTTTGAGATAGCAAATGAAGTCAAACAATTATGAAACTTTAATTCTGTACTATTTAGTATGTTTAATGAAAATGGGTTGAAAATCATGGAAAGTTATGATGGAGAAAAATTATGAAAATTCTTGGAAGTTGAAGGAACAATAGAGGAGCTTGTAGGGCAGATTTCTTGTGTTGTAGAGAAATGGTCATAACTTGCCCTAGGAAGCTTGAAAAATTACACCGTCACTTGTAATGGATAGTATATTCATATATGTTTTCATATTGATGAGGTTGGACCCATGTATTTGTACAATTTAGGAATATAGGATGGTTAAGTATGTAAGACAATAATTTCAGGCCATACTGGGTACCCCTTGAATGAATGTTTGTATTTCGTCCTTATAAAGAGTACTTTGAGTCAATGTTTCATGTGTATATACATTGAGAAGTATAATTTCATGTTTACTTGACTTTGGTTATAAATTCCTTATAAGGTATTTCCTACGGTTGAATGTCCGTAACTTTATCAACATGTATATCATTGTTTTGCCTTTACCTATGTTTTATGGAATGTGACTTAATTAGAATTATATTGTTGATGTATAGTCATGGAAAGTTACATAATTATGTTTGGATAATATTTATGATTGAGGTTCAGTACTGATTTAGTTGGATTGACAGGTGCAAGGTCTAATCAACCCAGTTCAGCTCCACCAGAAGAAAACGTGAATACATAGTTGTCAACCAAGGTGAGTGTACTCACTGGAATGATGTATTTGTATACTGTTACGAATGTGATCATAATGTTATGAATATAAAAATTTTCATTTCGGTTTACCAAAATGAGGGGTTACTCCTCGACCAGGAATGGGGGAGATTTGTCTATTAATGACAAGGGGTTACTCCTCGACAAGGAATGAGAGAGAATTGTCTATTTAGATAGGATATGTGAATCATGATTCGGAAAGGTTGGTCATTCATTATGAATGAGACAGATAAGTTAATTCATAATTATATGGACATGATATATTGCATGTAAATTTATGCAGTAGTATAGTAGTGATGCATTCATTGGGCTATTTTTGCTCATGGTTCCTATGTTCACATTTTTCAGGTAACGCGATGTCACTGCCAAATCTAGGAGGTCGGGTTGGGTTAGCCAGGAATGGGAAAAACTATGATTTTGTGTAAATGTAAATGACGTAATTAAGTTAACTTATCCTTCAAGAAAGTTTTTATGGACATGATTACTCTGATGTTGTAAAAAGGTTTTCAGTTATATGGATTTACAATGATGACTCTGAAATCAAAACTCGTGATTATGGTTTGGTTAGATTAATTATGGTTTGACTCACTTAAACTTTCAAACTTAATTATAAGTAACTGGGTTGGGGTGTGTCACGTACACTCAGAATTTTCATCAGAATTATTTTATTAGAAATTAGTATTCACTTATTAACTTATTACTATTCACTTATTAACATTTAGTCCCGTAAATATTAATCGTCTACACACCGGATTAATATTTAAATAATATTAAAATAATTAATCCAATTAAATTATGACACACAAGTAATTTAAGATTTGATGAATGAATTAATTAATAAAAGTCCCAAATATAAGAGGTCTTGCACTATATTCAAACTAAATTTCTATATTGTAACATAAATGGCAAGAACTAGTGTTGTTCCTACACCCTACCCGTAATGGTGCCTCATGGTGAGAACTCCAAAAAGTTTAATGGAATGGACTTTAAGCATTGGCAATGAAAGATGCTCTTTAATGTCACTATTATGAACTTGGCAAGGGTCCTTAAAGAGGAATATCCTACAATTGTTGAAGGGGAAATCGATAAAGAAATATTTGTTGCCATGGATGCATGGAAACATGCACATTTCTTATGTTCAAATTCTTTTCTTAACTAATTGGACAATTCAGTATACAACGTGTATTGTACCATTAAAATAAGAAAGGAACTATGGGAATTATTGATAAGAAATATAAATCTGAAGATGCCGATATGAAGAATTTCATAGTCAACAGAGTTCTTAGCTACAAAATGGTGGATTCTAAGGCAGTAATTATTCAATTTCAAGAACTATTAATTATTATTCATGAAATTCATGCTAAAGGGATATGCCTAAGCGACTCATTCTAAGTGGATGCAATTATTAAAAAAAAATCGCTTTCTTAAAAAGATTTCAAGACTTATCTATAGCACAAACACAAGGAGTTAAATCTTAAAGAACTAATTGTAATGGTTAGGATCAAAGAATACAATAGTGTATCTAAAAAGAATAATGGGAAAAATTTCCATGGAAGCCAAGGCTAATGTTATGGAACATGGGCCAAAAGCCAATAGAAGAAAGCGTGAAGGAGAAGACACTTAAAAGTCCAAAAAGAAGTTCAAAGGAAAATGCTATAATTGTGTCAAACCTGGACATCATTCAAATTAATGTTATAAGCTGAAGAACTTCAATAAATAAAATTCTCAAGCTAACATGACGGAATGTGAAAATCTTTCAAACGGCATGTCCGACATCAATATTTTCTGTGATTGTATCCTAATGTAATTTGGTAAGAAATCCTAAAGAGTGGTGGGTGAACACTAGTGCTATACGCCATATTGTTTCCAACAAATAGATTCTCTCTACCTACAAGTCTGTCACACCCCGCCTATTTCTGGCGTCGGCCGCCACCAAAACTAAGCCGAGCGTTAGTATATAAAATACCATTCTTAGCATGAGACAGATATGAGACATAAATAAACCAGTCCATAAGATACATAATTGAATTAATCTCAAATGATCATAAACAACTAAGCGATAAAAGATCCATCACATGCTAACTCCAAAAGAAATCCATACTCCAATAATGATTAAATAAATTCTGAATAATCCCAACAGAAATCCTATAAACAACTTTGGAACCGAATGGCCCAATAAAAATGAAGTCTCATAATAATTCGACTGAAAAGGAAAGTCTAACTAAACTATGCCATAAAATGAATAACTCTAGCTGCTCCTCCAAATGATAACTCTGATAAACTTATGTAGCTTCTCAATTCCCATCCTGAAAAATATTAGTCAACGCATGTGTCAGAGCCAAAGCCCCGAGCATGTAAACCGGTTACTCTCCTCAAATAGGGTCCTTGAACCGAGACAATAGTGCTATATATATCGACTATAACAATAGAATCTTTTAATTACGAGATTAATAATCACCATAAATAAATTCACAATTACCCACAAGGTTTTCATAAAAGCCACACCAATATGATTTTAATTAAACCACCTTCCCACAATGTTAAATTTAATTAATTTAACCGTGAAGAATATTACCAATACCCGCCCCCCTGTCAAGTTCGCCGTCTGATCCGTTTTTGTCCTGTGATCCTCGCGATATGACAAGGTTCCACACACGCACCCGTCCCCTTGTCAAGTCTGCCGTCTGGTCCGTTTTTATCCTGCGACCCTCGCGATATGACAAGGTTCCACACACGACAAGACATAACTCGTCCTCTGACCCGTTCAAACTGTCGACCCTAGACACATTATGTCGCCAATAAATTTCTAATATCCGTTTTAGTCCTACGATATTAAATTCTACATTCCTTGTTTTCATAAATCACATTAATTTCCCCCACCCTTAAAAGCGATGTGAAAATCCTCAAAATAACCTTTAGTCCCAACTAAGGGTTCCCAAAACACAATATCGTCCTATCCTAAACAAAGAATGATTACAAAATTTCACTCCACCTAGATATCAAGCCTAGGCTATCACAACAAAGGTATAATATAGAAAATCAACCCACACCCCAAATTATATAACCCGCATAGACTTACACTAACTAGTCCCATACCTAATTAGCATAAATCATAATTAAGGCCCACTTACTAGTCGCATACCTAACAAGTGTACTATAACAAGGGTGAAAACCAATTATCTACGATACCCAATCTTTCCAAAAATTATCATATTTCCATAAAGTAACACAATTCCAAATTATAACAACATTCATAATAATACTAAATTCCCATTTAAATAATTCAATTTAAAAAAAAGGAAACCAAATACACCTAAATATTTATGATTTTTAGAATAATCGCTACATGCAAGTCCTATCATGATCCTTATTTTCCAACACAAGAAATTAAATTAAACTAGGGTTTTCACATGAAATATCAAAATTTACTTTTAAAAGGGCTCCTCTACATGCACATACCCATAGCAAAATCGACTATACCGACACAACCCAAATAATACACAGTTATAAGTATTCGGTATCATTAATTTTTTTCATGTAAAACAGCCTCGAAATTTATCTCTTCAATCTTTATATTCATATCTTATTTTAGAAAACATGAGTTTAATGGAGGCTACAATCAAGACACATAACACTAAAGGAAAAGAATAGGGTCAACATGCCTGGGATTAGTTCGTTAGAAAAATCTTATTAGAAATCTGAATTCATCTCGAAAAATTAGCAAAGAAGTGTTCTTGGACCAATCTTGATTAAACCCCAAATAAGCCTTCAAATCTCGTGAAAAAACCTTGATTATGTTGGAGGTTGATGATTATGGTTGAGAGAAAATATTTTTAGAAGTGCTCTCTGGTGAAAAACTTGATAAAAAGTGATTATGAGAAATCCCCCCACGAATTAGAGTCATTATATAGTCATTAGGAATCCTAATCCTAATAGAACTCTAATAAGATACAAACACTAAAAATTTTATTCCGGACGATCGGACCGTTGGAATTAGATGAAAGTTTACAGAAAATTAGCTGAAGATGAGAGGAAGCTACGAAAAAAAACTTCAGCTCGATCGGACCGTTCAATATTTTTAAATATTTTTTTTTTGTTAGATAGTTTTATGTTTTGAGGACTCTTAAAGAGTTTTATGTTTGGAGGACTCTTCTATATATTAAAAATTCAATTAAAACTCCATTTTAATTCCGATTTCGAAACCGTTTGAAATTCTATTCTTCTAAAATCATAACCAATATATTTAGCCAATAAAAATTATTAAATTCAAAAATTTATTTTTCCCGAAAATTCTAATTAATTAATTAAAATAATAAATAAAAACACGGGGTGTTACAAAGCCTTTGGAAAAAGAAGAAATTTTATATATGGGTAATTATTTAAGTTCCAAAATTGAAGGGAATCGAAAGACTGCGCTGAAAATGAAATATGGGACATAACCCATTCTAAATGTTGTGCTTCGTGTTCCGAATATTTGCAAGAAACTAATTTTGGGATCCTTACTGGGAAAATATGGTTTCAAGTTAGTTTTTTTATCTGATAAATTTGTACTCTCTAAGAAAGATATGTGTGTGAAAGGGCTACATGATTGAAAGGCTCCTTAAAATGATTGTAATGACTATTGTACCAAAATCTATTAATAATAAAGTTAGTTCCACTTATTTTCTTGAGTCCTCAGATATATGCCATGCTAGATTAGGACCTGTAATTATGATACGATACGTGGATTAGTTAACTTAGAATATCTGGAAAAATTTAATGATGATAAAATCATAAATGTGAAATATGTGTTCTATCAAAATTAACAAGATTACCATTTCATTCCATTGAAAGGAAAAATGAAACTTTAGACCTGATTCATACAGATATATGTGATAGAATGATTTTATAGACAAGGGGAGGTAAAAAATATTTCATTACTTTAATTGATGATAGTAAAAATTATTGCTATGTGCATTTGTTAAAAAGTAAAGATGAGGCTACATATGTGTTTAAATAATACAAAATGAAGTTGAGAATTAGCATAGCATATAGATAAAGGCAATAAGAAGCAATAGAGGTGGTGAATATTGAAAGAGTGTGTCGTGCATGATACCGATTCAAATAAATTTTCAAATTCCCAATTTAAACTTATTTAACTGGTGTCAATTTCAAAACTAAATTAAATCATCCCCTAAACATGTAATTACACGCGCGCGCGTGTGTGTGTGTCAAACCATCACAAATAAATATGCTAACTCACAAATTTTAGGGATTAACCCTTTTGGGTCAAACCTTTATTTCACTATATTACTTACAATGATTATAATGAAATCCGAAATGAGTTAACCGCTGAAGACCCACATAGACCGCAACTTAGAGTCAGCCAGAACCGCAGCTCCAATTCAACCCAGGAACGCCCTCGAGTACTCCCTATGACACGCAATCGTCTTCAACCCAGTACTCACATTAAGGGAACCTAGATCAGTAGTAGAGATCTTCTCTACAAGAGAAACTTGACACAAAGATGTGTTCTTCGATTCCAAAACAACTCACATAAACTATTAAGATCTTGTGAATTGAAAACAAAAGAGAAGACAAAAATTTCTGCAGTAGCAGTTTTCTTAAAACGGTAATCTCAGGTCTTTTGATAAAAAATGAAGTTGGAAAAACCAATTTATAGAAAATATAAGGCAGTGGTTCGTTCGAACAAAAACATCATCTCGCTCGAATGAGGACACGCATCGCTCGAACGAGCTTCATGCGAGACAGGATGTCGCTCAAACGAGCAGGTATGTCACTAGAACGAAATTAGATAAAAAATAATTTTTTATTTCGTCTTCAAAAATCCTCCTCAGCACTTAGAAAAATATTTGTAATACCTCGTACGTTTATGGATATTTAAATTACACGAGTGGGTGTAATTTAATGATTTGAGAATTTAAAGTAAATGAGACGGACTAATTATATTTCATGTGGCAAGTGAACAAAAGAAACAAGTGATGTTATTTTATTCAGAAAATACGTGTGGAGATGTGTTGGGTTTAAGACGTAAATTTTTGCTAAGTCACTCGGATGGGAATTTCGAGTGCGTGGTTGGTCTCGGAAGGGCTGAGAGAATTAGAATAGAGTACCTGGGGTAGTGTTTGGATTCCAAAGATTTTTTGGACTAGTAAGGACTCACATTTGTGCATACGAGTCAGTTTTGGATTTAATAAGAGGACAAACCCTCATTTCTCTCTTATAAGTCACGAGACAGAGAGAGAAAGGAAAAAAAGAAAAGAATCAGGAAGAAGAAGAGAAATGGGAAGGAAAAGGGAGAAAGAGGAAACTTATGGCCAAGCTCCGGAAGATTCTGGCACGAGGTCGTCGAATTTATCCAACCAGGCAAGTGTTTAACTTTCTTTAATGATTTAAGTGTGTTTATTGTTCATATTATAGTTGGTGATGAAAACTATAAAATTTTTGGGTTTGGTATTCTTGCATAAAAATGGGTTTTTGGAAGGTGATTCATATAACTTGTTGTGTTATTAACTCCATATGAAATCTAGGCTGAAATCCATGTTAATGGTGAAGTTTTTAGGGAGAAATTAGAAGAGTTGAGTGAAACTAGGGTTAATTGAGAATAGGGTTAAATTCTTAATTAACTTGATGATTACTAAGAATAAGTAGTGTGTAGATGAGTATATTAATGGTTGATGAGGTAGGAGACCATAAAGTTTGGGTTGGGTGAGTGTTGGAGTGATTTTTGGAGGTGTAGAAGAAGATGAACTTGTAGAGGACAAAAACTATTTATATAGAACCGGTCCAGATGTGGTTCGGTTCATTTTATTTCTTTGAAACTGGACCGGTTCATTTTTGGTGTTATCAATTCGGTTCGTTTATTTGGAACCATGTCGGTTCATTTTTATGGCCATGGGTGGGTTCAGTTCAGTTTTGGCAGAATTTTTTTAGAGTTTTTTCATAGCCTAAAGGGATTGAAGACGAATTCCTTTTGAAGATAAATAATAGGGGATCCTATATTGAGTGTGAGGATCTCTAAGTGATGAAAAGAGTGATGTGTAAATCTCGAGTTAGTGTGAATAAGTTTCGGGGTATGAATTTCAAGAGTGTTTGGGGTGAGTGACACTTAGTAAATCAATTCGGAGGATATATATATATATATATGCCCATTGTATGTGAGTAACTCCAAATGTGTGAGTAGGATGAAATTAGAATACTAGCTAGAAGGGATAAGCTAATTTTTGTAAGAAATAAAGGTGATATTTTATTATAAGTGAGTGAATACTTATGGGATTAAAATAAGTTGGGTGTATACTTATGATTTTATATGAATTGGCATATTCGGTATTTTAGGCTAATTCCATGGGAGATAGGCATGATTGCCAAATTTGATGACATATATATACGGGTATAGGGACAGTATATATATGATATGATTATAAATATATTTGTGTGTGATTGATATATTTATATGAAACATACCCCTCTACTACTATCATGGGAAGTTGCGCAATGTGGGTGAGGCCCCTGGCTTAAAGACCAGGGAGCGCATAGTCCCCATTGTTTATATTGTGTGATTTTTTTATCAGGGGTGACACATGGTGGGTATGTTTCGTTCTCATTTTCGGTGAGTAACTATGACTGCTTTGAGAACACACTATATATTGACTTACTTGAGTCTGCATATATATGAGTTCCAACTAGTCTGGATATCTAGACAAAATAGCTTAGAGTTTTATGAGAACTC
Organism: Sambucus nigra; assembly: GCA_949130495.1. Lineage (NCBI taxonomy): Eukaryota > Viridiplantae > Streptophyta > Magnoliopsida > Dipsacales > Adoxaceae > Sambucus > Sambucus nigra. The sequence continues at coordinate 370,963,195 of OX422219.1, forward strand.
CATATCCTCAAGGGTTCAAATTCATTGAAGAAATCCAGTCCAAGAGAGACTTTAAGATCAACATAAAGGGAAGTTATTTATAAACCTCAAAACCACAAATAGGACACTTGCACTGCATAATACATATCACTTATTTTATTTAAAGGTTTTTCAACACTTCAAATCTTTTTAAAATCAATTTAATTCAATTCAAATATTTTTGTATAATTTTAAATAATTTTCAAATGATTTTGGATTAATTAAAACATGGTTTTAAAAGTGTTGTGGGTATAAGTTGAATTTCAGAAACTTATTTTCTTTGTTGATTGTTTGCCTAGGTAGAATGCAAAAGCGCTAGAGAATTCAAGGTGTGCTTTGTAATTATTTTCAAACACGCGTCTTAGCTTATCTCTAGTTCGTACATGTGTTGATAGCCTATCGATTAGATTTGTGTTTTCTGTTAGACACAAAACCCGTACATATTTTTAGCCCTTGGATGAACCTAATCAACGTACTGCATGTTTTATGACTCAATCCTTGTGAACAAAGTTTAAACCAATCAGTGTACTTTTAACTCACCGCTAATGTGGAACCGTTGGATTAAAGTCAATTGGTTAAGACTCAATCCTAGCCATAGGATTGAGGTAGATGTTTTGGATCCTTCTACGTTTAGTATAAAAAGGAACTAAGCCTCAGCATTTTGAGACTTTTGCCATTTCGTGAAATCTGAGAGAAAAGAGAGAGTAGAGAGAAGAGAGAAAAGGGAGTAGGGAGGGAAAGAAAATATAGAGATTAGAAATAAGAAACCCTAGTTTTCGTCATGGTCAAAACCTCTAAGTGATTTCTCCCAAACCAAACACCAAAACCTAAATAGTTCCAAACATCAGAAAACCCATTCTTGAGAGCTAGAAATTTTTAGGGTTTCTGTGTTGTTGGTGTTGTGTTTTTATTTGAAGACCTCTTCAAATCTTTTATTCTCTCAGAACTCATATCTAAGAGAGACTTAAGTTTCATTGTTGAAACTGAGTTTTTCTAAAAGAGAACATCTCATATTTTATTTTTCTATTTCTATTTTAGATCTGGCATTATAGATCCTTTCTATTTCAACAAGTTTTGAAATAGAAACTTCTAAGTTTCATAGTATTTTCAGATCTAGTAAGTTGTTTGTGGTTCTAATTTTTATTTCATATTTTATGAAATACGTGTGTACAAAAATAAAAAAGAACACAAAGAACTTCTGTTAAAGTTTTAAGGTATAACCCTTGATCTGAGAAAAGAAGTTTTATGTCAAAATATGTTGAATCACTCTCTACATGTTAAGTCTGAATCTGTTTTGACTAAGTAGACTTCTAGTCTAGTTTGGATCTCAATTGGAGGTTTACAATTTCAAAAATAATTTCAAAATACAGAATTTTTTCAAGACCTTGAACCGTCTTCTGAGCAAGGTATCTTTGAGATCTGTGGATAAATAAAATATCAAGAAGTCTTTGCTTGAAAAATTAGATTTAGAAATAACCTTCATTTTAGATCGGTTATAATTTGTTAGGAAAGTTTGTATAAATCTTGAGAGTGTGAGTATCATGTTTTCATGTAGTAGCACATCACAAACACTATCTCACACGAACACTTAGACATTGTGGTTCTGTTTGAGAATCTTGGATTTTGAAAGAGTTGCTAGAATCAGAATTCAAAGAGAAGGAGATCAAGGAAAAAGCAAAGAAGTAGTAAGAAAAGATCAGTCCAATTCAGAATACCTTTGGAGTGAAGAATCTCATGTTGGTACATTCTGAACTTAGGTTAGGATCTTTGTGGTTTGCTTAAGTGTTGTAACTTGATTTTTATTCTAGTGTATTTTTATTTTGTGCCGTAGAGGGCACTGTGAATGTTTCCCTTATTTAAGGGTTTTACCACATTAAAAAATTTTGCGTCTATTTCTTTGAATGTTCTTAACTGTTGTTGTTATTGGGACTACATGGTAACTTTAGTAGATGTTTATTAAAACTTAAAAAAGAAAGGTAATCAACTATCAAATTTAATTCATATATTGAGAAAGCTATTATAACACTTCTTGTGTTTTTCGAAAAGAGTTTTGCCCAAAAATTTTATTCGAAGTTTACACAACTTATAACCGTTTCTTATTAATCTTGTAAATAATCTTTTAGTTTTAAATCCTTTCTTCAACTGGTATCAGAGCGGGAACACCTTTTGTGATCCTGAAACTTGAGAAATTATTTTTGAAACTTCTTTCTAGAAAAATTTCTGAATAATGGAAGAAAAATGTGAGAAGTTAGGTAACCTATCCAGACCACCACTCTTTGACGGAAACAATTTTTGTACTGGAAAGTACGAATGACTGCTTTCATTCAAGTAACCCTGGGTGATGAAGTCTGGGAAATGATTGAAACAGGGTTTGAACATCCTACTAAACCTACTTCAGCCACTGATCCAACAAGGATTATGAAACTTCTTAGTGAATTTACTAAGGAAGAGAAAAAAATTTATCTGGATAATAACAAAGGAAAGAATGCCATCTTAATGTCCATAAACGGACATGAATTCAAAAGAATATCCATATGTTCTACTTCTATAGAGTCATAGGACACTTTAGTTATTGCTCATGAGGGTGATGAACATGTCAAAGCTAGAAAAACTCAAATGCCTAACACCCTAATTATGAATGAAAATGAATCCTTTGACGATTTCTACATAAGGTTAACTGATATTTTTACAAAACTTCATACAAACGGTATAACCTATAGTAGAAAGGAAATTGTTTCAAAGATTCTTAGGTCATTGCCATCTAAATTTGACAATAAGAGATAAGCTATTGAGGAAATGAATTACCCTAATATGACTCCTGAATTACTTAGCAGTAAACTTAGGACTGTTGAATTGGAACTAGACTTTAAAAAGAAATTGACCAGACAGACTAATAAAGCCTCTAGTTCAAATGTTGTGTTTTCATCTAAATTACCAGTGCCTAAATTGAACACTCAAGATTTTGACACTGACTATCTTGAAAATTGTGATTTGAAAAACCTTGACAATGAAATAGCTCTTATAAGTAAGCATTTCAAAAAGATTTAGAAATTTAGAAATGTTGTAGCATTTAAACAAGGCAAATCAAATTATCAAGGTAATCAATCTCACAGACCTCATAATAGAGATAATACCAAACACACTTATGACAATAGGAGGAATTATGACCCCAACAGACCTAAACCTGACATAAAAGATGTTAAGTGTCATCGTTGTGGTAAACTTGGTCACTATTCTAGTAAATGTCCAACTAGTTTTAATAACAATAACAAGGCCAATATGTGTAAGACATGGGACGACTCAAGTGATTTTGATGAGGATGAAACTGAGTCAAACCAGATAAATGAGTACTGCATGTCTTTCTTTGCTAAGATAATATATAATGATTATGCATCCTTTCCCGCTCATGAACTTGATATGCATGTTGATGTTGTGAATGATCTTGTTGATAATTTTGTTCCTATAACTGTTGAAAAATTGTGTGTGAGTCAAAGTGAGAATGTTGAGGACGAATTAAACGTGTGCATGAGTAATGAACCTATAAAAAACATAGGGGACAATTCACACGATGCACATAGTGAGTCTGATGATGATCTACCTGATTTACATGAGTTATACACTAACATGCTTAAGAAGAGTGCTCGCCTAGAAAAAATAATAAAAACCTTAAGTGAGCGTATCGATTTGCTTAACCAGACTATTAGAAAGAACACTAAAGATTATATAGCCCAATATGTTTCTCATGATATTGAGATTGAGAATTACACATTGAGAATAAACTTTTTGATTCAAAAGAACCATGAATTTGAACAAAAATACAAGTCAACCCTTATTGAACTAGAAAAGTCAAAGAAAAAGGTTTCAAATGTGTTTAAAAAATGCCAACACTTTGAAACACAAACCAAGTCTTATGAAAAAATTGTTATTGGAGGCAAATTTGACTCTGAAGACAAGTCTGGCCTAGGATTTGGAGAAATAGTGCATACAAGAAAGACCAAAGTTTCTCTGAAAATGTTACTTTTATAAAACAAGGCCAAACTTCTCAAAATGTTCAAAAAGGTGAATATAGTCTCAATGTCTCTCAAACAACATATAATCAGTACAGTCAACAGTTAAAATCAAACAGTCAGACCAAATATGTTTATCCATCTACCAGAAACCAAAGACAGAAACCTAAACCTAATGACGACTGGACTACTATACCCAATAGATCCAAGCCAATTTTCAAAGACTTTAATAAGAAAGTCAAGTCCTATACACATCAGTACTGTTCCTACTGCGATATTTTTGGTCATACTCTTGATGAGTGTTTCCAGAAAAGGCTGTACACTCCTACCTACCAGAACTTTAACTATTCTAGGAAATACAGAAATATCTATGTACTTTCTAGACAGGCCACAAAAAACTCTAACTCTAAAAAGAAAAAGGGAGGGTCCAAGACTAAGAAAAATAATTTAGAAAGACCCCTCAAACCTTTTATAAATCAAAAGGTCACAATTTTTTTTAAAACCAAGCCTATTTGGATTAGAAAAGATGATTTACTACCCCATGTCAAGTGCAATTGTCATTTTTCCTTTAAAGGCACAAAGGACTTCAATTGGATGGTATTTATACTCCGGATGTTCTAAATATATGACCGGGGATGAAAAAAAATTAAAAAACAAGATAGACTTCCTTGGAGGTAGTGTCATGTTTGGAGATGGTGTTTCTTCTCAGATCGCAGGTAAGGGAACATTAAGGGAGCATGGGCTTCCTTAACTGAATGATGTTCTCTTAGTTAAAGGCCTTAAAGCCAATCTCTTAAGTATATCGCAATTTTGTGACTCCAATCACTCAGTTACCTTTTCAAAAAATGACTACAAAATTATTGATGAAAAAGGTAATTGTATCTTAACAGGAAACAGAACCCCGAAAAACTGTTACACAGTAATTCCCAATTCTTAATCTTGTAATGTATCCGGATTAGAAGATTCTAATCTTTGGCACAATAGATTGGGACACCCAAATTATGATAACCTTAGAAGATTGAGTTCCCAAGAGATAGTTAGAGGTTTACCTAAAATTAAAAATTCTTTTACTCCTGTATGTCGACCTTGTCAGGAAGGCAAAATAAGTAAATCCACACACCAGAAAGTTAAAGATGTCCTGACCACTAAGCCTCTAGAACTTATCCACATGGACCTCTTGGGTCCCTCAAGAACTGCCAATCTATATGGAAACTCTTACATCCTAATTATAGTGGACGACTATACGAGATATACATGGGTAGCCTTTATGAAACAAAAATCAGATACCTTCAATGAATTCTTAAGAATCCTCTTAAAAATTGAGAATGAGAAGGATACCCAAGTGTGTCGAATTAGGGGTGATAGCAGTGGAGAGTTCAAGGACTTTGGAATTTCAGAGTATTATGTAGCTAATGGCTATAAACATGAGTTTAGTTCTCCCAAAACCCCGCAGCAAAATGGTATACTGGAACGTAAGAATAGGACTTTACAAAAAATGGCTATGGTTATGTTACATGCTAAAAATCTCCCTAGATATTTTTGGGTAGAAGCTGTCCAAACCGCGTATCACATTATTAATCGTATCTACCTTTAAAAAATTCCAAAGAAACATCATACGAGTTGTGGTTCCACAAAAATCCAAGCTTAAAATACTTTAAAACCTTCGGTAGTATCTGCTATATCTGCAAAGATAGAGTACATGTTTCAAAATTTGATAGTCGAGGAGAAAAGGGAATTTTTCTTGGCTTTTCCCAAAATAGTAGGGCTTTGCGTGTGTTTAATTACATAACCAAAACTATTATGGAATCAATTAATGTAATTGTAGATGGCACATGTGTTAGGAGTAGTGACAGTCAACCAGTAACATTTGATGAGGACGAACATGTTTTATCCCCTGATCCTCAAGATGATACTGATTCATTACCACCTGAGAGTACCTTTGTACCCACTTGGGTTTCTAAAGCTCATCCCACTGAAACCATTGTCGGTAATCCTTCAGAACCAATTCGAACTAGATCCCAACTTTGACAAGTGGCATAATTTTCTTGTTTTGTTTCTCTTGAGGAACCTAAAAATGTTAATGATGCCCTTACTGACTCATTTTGGATAAATGCTATGCAAGAAGAGCTAATCCAATTTAAGAGTCACGATGTTTGGAATTTGGTTCCTAAACCAAAAGATTTGAAGGTTATTAGCACAAGATGGATTTTTAAAAACAAAACTGATGAAAATGGGGAGGTCATTAGAAATAAATCTAGGTTGGTTGCACAGGGATACTCCCAGATTGAGGGAATTAATTTCGATGAAACTTTTGCACCAGTTACACGTCTCGAATCAGTTCGTCTCCTCCTTGCAATTTCTTGTCATATGCAATTCAAATTATTCCAAATGAATGTTAAATCCTCTTTCTTAAATGGAATTTTTTCTGAAGAAGTATACGTAGAACAACCCAAAGGATTTGTTGATCCTGCACACCCGGACCACGTTTTTAGGCTTAAGAAAGCCTTATATGACTTGAAACAAGCTCCTAGAGCTTGGTATGAGAGACTGTTTAGTGTCTCACAAATTCTTCTGCGGAGGAAATGGTAAAACATTATTTGTTAAAAAGGAAAATCAACATGTCTTAATCGCTCAAGTATATGTGGACGATATTATTTTTTATTCCACCTGTCCTAAATAAGTAGAGAATTTTTCTGATATCATGCATACCAAATTTCAGATGTCTCTAATGGGTGAACTACAATATTTTTTTGGGTTTATGAGTAAAATAATGCAGTGATGGTCTTTTTATTTCTCAATCTAAGTATGCTGCAGATTTAGTTAAAAAATTCGACTTAGAAAATGCTAAAACTTCAAGAACCCCCACGAGTACTTCAACTAAACTTTCTAAGGATGATCATTGGAAAAGTGTTGATCCCACTCTGTATAGAAGTATGATATGGAGTTTGCTGCATCTTACCGCGTCTCAACCCGACATATCCTTCGCCATGTGTATCTGTGCTAGATATCAAAGTAACCGTAAAGAATCTCACTTATTAAGTGTAAAAAGGATTATTAAATATATTAAGGGTACTCTAGAATTTGGTATTTGGTACACAAAAGATACAACTAGTTCTATTGTAGGAAACACCGATGCCGATTGGGTCGGTTGTTTTGATGATAGTAAGAGCACTTCTGGTGCTTGCTACTATGTAGGCAATAATTTCGTAGGTTGGGCATGTAAGAAACATAATTGTATTTCATTATCTAGCACCGAATCTGAATATATAGCAGCTGGTAGTTGTTGTACTCAATTACTATGGATTACACAAATGCTTAGTGATTATGGTATCACAGAAAAACAGTTAACCATGTTTTGTGATAACCAGAGTGCCATTAATATTTCAAAAAATCCTGTCCTGCACTCGTGAACTAAGCATATTAAGATTAGACATCATTTTATCCGTGACCTTGTCGAATCCAAAGATCTTATTATTGAATATCTGAGTACTCAAAAACATCTCTCAGATCTCTTCACAAAACCTTTAGATAACATACGTTTTGAGTATTTGCGAACAGCTATAGACATGATAAATCTTAATTAATCTCTATTTTTTATGATTTATATCCCTTGTATATTTGAGAAAAATTGGGGGAGAAGATTTTGAGTATTGCTTAGCGATTTTTCTATGTATTCCTGATTCTAACTCATCTAATATGCCAATTTAGTGTTTATCTTATTATAGGCATTTCAGACCCGTTGTATAGCTTGTTTTATTTTTTAGGGTATTGGTTTGTATATAGTTGAGTGATGTATTTTCTTTACCTTATTTTCAGTTCTAGGGTGCCAATGGGTAGTTAGAATTTTTGTATAGGACACAAAGGATTTCTTTTCATTTTGACCCAAGAGTTCTCAATACTCAAGGGAATTTTGTCTTTAATATCCAAAGAGGGAGATTGAAAACACACTATATATTAACTTACTTGAGTCTGCATATATATGAGTTCCAACTAGTTTGGATATCTAGACAAAATAGGTTAGAGTTTTATCAGAACTCCATCTCCTCAAAGGTTCAAATTCATTGAAGAAATGCAGTGCAAGAGAACCTTCAAGATCAACATAAAGGGAAGTTATTTCTAAACCTTAAAATAACAAATAGGACACTTGCATTGCATATTACATATCACCTATTTGCTTTAAAGGTTTTTCAACAGTTCAAATCTTTTTAAAATCAATTTAATTCAATTCAAATCTTTTTATATAATTTTAAATAATTTTCAAATGATTTTTGAATTAATTAAAACATGGTTTTAAAAGTGTTGTGGGTATAAGTTAAATTTCATAAGATTATTTTCTTTGCTGATTGTTTGCCAGGGTAGAATGCAAAAGCGCTAGATAATTCAAGGTGTGCTTTGTAATTATTTTTAACATGCATCTTAGCTTTCATCTGGTTCGTACTCGTGTTGGTATCCTATCAATTAGATTTGTGTTTTCTGTTAGACACAAAACCCGTACATATTTTCATCATTTGGATCAACCTAATCAACGTACTTCATGTGTTATGAGTAGAGAGAAGAGAGAAAAGGGAGTAGAGAGGGAAAGAAAAGAGAGAGATTGGAAAGAAGAAACCCTAGTTTTTTTCGTGGTTCAAACTTCTGAGGGATTTCTCCCAAACCAAACACCAAAACCTAAACAGTTACAAACACCAGAAAACCCATTCTTGAGAGTTAGACATTTTTAGGGTTTCTGTGTTGTTGGTGTTGTGTTTTCGTTTGAAGACTTCTTCAAATCTTTGATTCTCTCAGAATTCATCTCTAAGAGAGACTTAAGTTTCATTGTTGAAACTGAGTTTTTCTAAAAGAGAACATCTCACGTTATATTTTTCTTTTTTTTTTTTAATTTTAGATCTGGCATTATAGATCCTTTCAGTTTCAACAAGTTTTGAAATAGAAACTTCTAAGTTTCATAGTATTTTCAGATCTAGTAAGTTGTTTTTGGTTCTGATTTTTATTTCATATTTTATGAAATACATGGGTACAAAAATAAAAAGAACACAAAGAACTTTTTTTTTAAGTTTTAAGGTATAACCCTAGATCTGAGAAAAGAAGTTTTATATCAAAATATGTTGAATCAGTCTCTGCATGTTTAGTCTGAATCTGTTTTGACTAAGTAGACTTCTAGTCTAGTTTGGATCTCAATTGGATGTTTACAATTTCAAAAATATTTTCAAAATAAAAAAATTGTTTAAGACCTTGAACCGTCTTCTGAGCAACGTATCCTTGAGATCTGTGGATAAATAAAATATCAAGAAGTCTTTGCTTAAAAAATCAGATTTAGAAATAACCTTCATTTTATAACGATTGTAATTTGTTAGGAAACTTTGTATAAATCTTGAGAGGGTGAGTAGCATGTAGTAGCACATCACAAACACTGTCTCACATGAACACTTAGACATTGTGGTTATGTCTGAGAATCTTGAATTTTGAAAGAGTTGCTGGAATCAGAATTTAAAGAGAATGAGATCAAGGAAAAAGCAAAGAAGCAGCAAGAAAAGATCAGTTCAATTCAGAATACCTTTGGAGTGGATAATCTCACGTAGGTACATTCTGAACTTAGGTTAGGATCTTTGTGGTTTTATTACGTGCTGTAACTTGATTTTTATTGTAGTGGATTTTGGTTTTATGCCGTAGAGGGCACCGTGGATGTTTCCTTTGTTTAAGGGTTTTTCCACGTTAAAACTTCTTGAGTCTATTTCTTTAAATGTTCTTAACTGTTATTGTGATTGGGACTGCATGGTAACTTTTGTAGATGTTTATTAAAACTTAAAAAAGAAAGGTAATCAACTATCAAATTTAATCCATATATTCAGAAAGCTATTATAACACATCTTGTGTTTTTCGAAAAGAATTTGGCCCAAAAAGTTTATTCGGAGTTTACACAACTTATAACAGTTTGTTATTAATCTTGTAAACAAGCTTTTAGTTTTAAAGCCTTTCTTCACGCTTCCCATACGTTGGGATTTGGACTTGGTTTTGTGTCGAATTTTGTCCCGTTTTCCCTCGTCGATGTGTGTTCTCCATAGAGGACGATAGCATTGTAGAGACTGCATCAATTGAGTTATATCTCTGAGGGATGGTTATTATACTTATATAGTGTGTGATATATAAGTATGTATATACTTAATGCGTATAGTATATTGTATATATATATATATATATATGGACAAAATGAAGGATGGAATGTGAAATAAATTCTGGATCGTCCGGGAGTATAAATTCTGGAGTATGATATGTGATATACGTATATAAGGATGAAAATATTATGTACGAGATAAAGAACAATATAACATAAATAGTGTAAATAACTAGTGAGAGTTATAAATTATGAGCGGATTAATTATAAATGAGAGATTATATGTGTAAGCTCGGGCGATAACTTAGAATATTTTGTATCGTGCAGTGTACGTGTTAGCGTATGGTGACTTGGGAGTTTTGCGAGGTGCTAGTTGGGTTGGGTAGCTAAATAGGGTGTTTTAAAATACATGTGTTAGGTGTGCACTATTAGATGAGAAGTGAGGGGTATCTCATGTGAGTACAATGTAACACCACGTGTTTTGATTAATTGACTTTAATTAATTTAGAGGAAAATAAAATTTTGGATTTAATAGCCTTTAAGAATTTAACTTGGTTTTCTTAGTGAATTTTGCAATCGGGAATTAATTCAGGTCCTTTTATAAAAAGGTTATAAAGTTTTTATCATTTAACTAGAAGGTACATTTTTAAGAATATTTTTCATTTTAAAAAGTCGAATTTCAAAAGATTTCATTTTTGGTTATGGGGGTCGTTCAAACGACAGCGCATGCCGTTCGAACGACGTCGCATGACGTTCAAACGAAAGTTGTCCTCGTTCGAACGACGTTGAGGCGGTGGCATATTTATACTCCTAATTATTTTTCAACTCTTAAACCCTTTATATACTAAGCTAATACTGGGCTGGGCTTTCAAAACTCATTTTTCTGTCAAACTTTCTCCATAAAGTGTTTCCAAAACATATTTATCTAATGTTCAACCCCTAGCCCCTACTTTTCACAAGTTTTGAAGAGTCTATTGGTGTTTTCTCAAGAGGAGTTCAACCTTCTATTCAGATTTTGATTCAAGATAATCACAAGCATGAATACTTTATTCTTTTCATTTAGTAATATATGTTTTAAGCGTTGCCTAAACCTTAATTGAATATTTTCTTAAAATCAATTAGCAATCTAATTAGAGAAGGTGTACACATAAAGTTTGGGGCTATTTTTATGAAATATTTTAATATGAATAATATTCATAACCCGTGGGTACATAGGATTCATGAGTGATTTTGGGTTTTGCTGGCATAGGTTGCATGTAGAAAAACCCTGATTTTGAATTAAATGAATTTGGGGGCGTATAACTCACGTAGTTTATGTAGAGATAATGAAATTGGAATTTTGATGTTTCAATAATGAAATATCAGTGTAATTAATTTAAATAATTAAATGGTATTAATTGGGTATTTACGACGTGGTGGTAGTTAAATAAAGATTTAATTGATTTGGACTATCATGCGAAGTTTTGTACGATTATCATATTACTTATTTGTGTGAATTGTTGGTATTCACTACACCAAATCTATCGAATTATCACGGTCATTGACCTTGACAAGTTCAACTTGTCAAGGTCAATGACCGTGACAATTCCTGGGGTGATAACTTTCTTTGTCACGGACTTGTCACGGTCAATGACCGTTATAAGTTTGTTAGAATTGTCATGGTCCTTGACCTTGACAAGTTTGTCATGGTTAAGGATCGTGACAAGTCCGTGACAATGGTTAAAAATTATCACGGTCAATGACCGTGATAATTCTGCGCAGAATTAAAAAAAAATCTGTTGGGCAGTTTGGCCACTACCACTGCCCAGCAGTATATTTGTACTTGTTATAGCAACGTTGTACTTGTTCAAGCATCATATATCAAAATAAAATAGAAATAATGCAAATATACATTCAAAATAGAGACAATATGCATCACGATATAATTCAAATGTGCCAACTTAAAAATAATTCAATTCAAATAATGTCACTACATGTCTTGGGTAAGGTTAACTCTGAGAAGGTGAGTAGGCCACACGATATACGAATTGACACACCCACTAATATACATCGTGCTACATTGTTCGTACAACCACAATGGGGAGTTCTCCTTCCCGGGTATCACATGTGTGACAAGCACCTTGGACTCGATGTCTTGAAGCTCACGTCCATGAACTAGTGAACCCTGGATGATATTCGGGTCCCTCAACCCCCGCCCTATTCGCTGGCCATCAAATATGTCCAGTATAAACATGCTCGGCCAACCAAGTGTCAACATCGGTCAAAGGGAGCCAAATAAGGAAGGGGATCATCAAAGTTCACACGTGTCGGCGATGAAGCAACGAGGTTCACATCCTCGTCATCCTGCACCTCCTCCTCCACCACCTTCTCCTTCCCTTTACCCTTATGGTTTCCGCCCAACGAACGCTTCATGAATGAGAACATATCTTAGACTGTCACCTCCAAATGGGACAGTTTTGCGTTATGCGAGTCCACCATTCGAGCCAACCCGGTGTCGTTCGTCTCCAATCCGATGATACTAGAATTGGCCTCCCGCGAGATCACCCCCTTATCCTCCCCTTGCGATCAGCGCCAAGCACTTGGCTGAGTGCGTCAGTGGATAAATATGCCTTGTCGGCATCAGACTGCGACTCATGCACTTCCTTAAGCTTTGCCTGAAACGACAAAAAACACATGATTAAAAAATTATAACGTAATTAATGAAAAGTAAACTGTCGAATTACTTACAATCGTGGCCGCGACTCTCGGGAACACCTCCTTATCCTTCCCCTTCTTCGTCCGAAGATCCACATAAGTATCGAGCTTATGTGGCCTACCCCCAGGGCCACTCCCTGTCCCCTGAAATAAAAGAAAGTAAAATTAGTTTCGATCTCGCAAAGTAAAATAATGCAGAATAATATATTACGGTAGTTATAGAAAAATTAAATCTTACCATCATCCTATTCTCCACCTCGGCGTAAGACGTCCGGCCGGAGTAGTGGACGTCTGTCTTTTTTACCCTATTTTCCCTCCCTGATTGGCGAGATGCCAATTGTCGCTCCCCGATCTCATTGTTAATGAACTTTTTCCATTGTGCTAATGAGATAGGCTCCTTCGACGGGACGGATTCACGCATTCGGATAACGGACTCTCGTGTCTTCCTAAAGTACTGGGTTCGCATATTTTTCTTCCACGTCTTGTGTTGCTCCCTCAACTGCTCCAAGATGGAATCGCGTAGCTTTGGATCCAGGATGAATTATTCCTGTCCAATAAATACAATGTTAGTTGCGAATAAATATAAATCGAAATCGAAATCGAAATCGAAATTGATATTGAAATATTCATATAAATATAAATACATTACCTGTAGTGCCACCCAAATAGCTAACTTGAGCTCGTATGGCACCTCCTTCCAACTAATGTACCCCGGGTCAATGATCGTCTTTACCAGCTCGATGGATCTTGCTAATAGCCCCGATGTGTTCTCAAAGGCCATCCCCAATTTGCCATATTTTTGGAGCCTAGCGGCCGAGGAGCCCTCGTCGCCTCCGCTACCACCGAGCCCAGACGACATCATCATAACCACTGTTCTAAAAAACCCACCTAGGCTTAAGGCTTGGGAGAAACGCCTCGCCTTACGCTTTTCACGCCTTATTCTTGGTAAAATCCTTAAGGCGCACTTTTTTTCTAAAAACAATAATGATTTAGTGAAACGATGTCGCCTTTTAAAGAATTTGTTTACAAACCGGGCCATTATCTCATCCAAAATAATCAAATAGTATTTTAATTTGCATATATTCAGACATATTTTTATGATCTGTGCAATTTTTGTATTTTAATAGCCTTGTTATGGTTAAAAAATATTAAAATATATTAAGAAGGCCTAAACGCCTTTTCACGCCTTTTTACGCCTAGGCCCGCCTAGGCTTTTAAGGCTTAAGGCTTGGCCTCCACGCCTCAATCACGTCCCGCGTTTTTAAGAGCCTTAATCATAACTAACATAATCATCCTCGCCTTAATACCTGAAGGAGACATTTGCGATAAAAAATGTTATTAGTACAAATCAAAATGAATTAGAAGAAGACATGCAGAATTATATTGGATGTTGTTAAGGCAGGCAGTGCAAAATTATATTGGATGTTGAAATCCAAGAAAGGTTTATGGGCCTCTTTCATGCATCAAAAATATAAATCTAAGTCTTTATTGGAAGAACTGGATCAAACACGATCAAAAGAGTGAGATTTATTAAAGAAAAAGCTTATCAAAACATCATTGTTGATAATGATAACTTCATCTGGGCTCCTAATCCTCAAGGTATGTTCTCATATAAATCTGCCTACGAGATAGTTAGAACCTATCTTCCGACTTCTTCTAGTTGGAAAATGATCTGGAATGACAAATGTCCAATTAAGAGTTCTATTTTTGTTTGGAAACTTTTAAACAAAAGAGTCCCTCTCAATATGGAAATACATAGTGCATGTATTTTGCTGGCCTCCAAGTGTATTTGTTGTTTCTCTTATGAAGAATCAATTACTCATACTTTTTTGCAGAGTAAAATAGCCACTGATGTTTGGAACTTTTTTGGTAATATTTTGAATATAAACTTGGATTTTAACACTTGCAAATCTATGATCCTTGTTTGGTGGTTGAAATGCCCCAAAAAAGATTACCTCAAGTTTTTGTTCATGAATATACCTCTATTCATTTTTTGGGAATTTGGGAAAGCTAGAAACAAAAGTCATTTTGAGAATATTCCGATGTCATCTAGTAAAATTATCGAGAATGTAATTTCTCTTGTTCATTATGCTAGTAAACTATCAACTTTCAAATGCCAAAGTCATAAAAATGATTCTTACATCATCAATCTTTTCAAGTTAGAGATTAAACAACCCCAATTTAATCTTCAAGTGGTCAAATGGATTAAACCTCCAAATGATTGCTTAAAATTAAATGTCGATGGGGCTTCAAAATGTTCTACGGGTGATAGTGGCATTGGATGACTTGTGAGAGATTTCAGACGCAACTTCATATCTCGTTTTTTCTTTTATACTATATACCAAGACAGCCTGACTTCTGAAATTGAAGCTTTATAAAGAGGCACTAAATTTTGTTTTGATAAAGGTTTGTCCAATATCCATGTTGAAAGTGACTCAAAAACAGTGGTAAAAATGGTAAACAATGTTTGGAAGCCTCCATGGAAATATAAGGAACAAATTGAAAAGATTCAATCCATCCTTGTGCTTGGCAATCAATCTCTATCTCATATTTGGAGAGAATCAAATTGTGTAGCTGACGGTCTAGCAAATTGTACAACTACTTCAAAAAAATCGATGGCCTTCACCAATTTTAAAAGTCTCCCAAACATCATCAAAGGTCTGCTCAAAATGGATAAATGGGGTGTTCCTTCAATTAGGCATAGCATGGTTATGTAATGGGGTTAATATAAACCCCCAAATTTATTTTGATGCTTTAATTTGTAAATGGGAGTTATTATAAATTCCAAAATTTAAATTCCAAATGTTGATCTAATGGGCTCATCGATCAACATTCATTCACTTTTATAAGGTATCAGAGCTTGTAAGTGCCACTAGAGAGACACTTTCTCCAATATTCTTTTTCTAATAATATTTGTGGGGGTTACAGCCCTCTTCCTAAAAAAAAGAAGAAGACATGCAAATATGTACAATTACTACAAATAAAAATGAATTGTTACAGTTAAACATCCCCACCCCCACCTCCACCCCTACTGCCCACACACATGCACACTACACAAGAGTGAAAATGATAAAGTGCAAATCAATTAAAAGCATTAAAAATGGATGTTTCGCTATAAATTGGAATATTTATTACAAATTGAAAAATTATTTAAAATTCAGGTTATCATAAAAAATGGATTGATATTCAGTAGGAGCAACCAAGTCATGCGTGTTAGATATTAATAATAAAATCGATAAATTGTTAAGTGTATCTCGGTGCTCTAGCATGCGTGTTAGATATTCATGAAAAAGGATGGGGTATTGTTGCCAATGAAAACTAGCTAAACTAATATGTGCATATCTTATGATAACACTTATGAGTTGTGAGGGTTGTCGAATCTTATTTAATAATTACGAAATTCAAGATCAATAACTTAAAAATTTCCATACTTCGGTAAATTAAGGGATTCAGACAATTAAGTTGATATTACGTAAAGATAAAATATAAGGAAACACTTAGGAGTTAGGACAGAGAAGTTATGTGCCTACACAAGGGTAATACTCGAACGAGTTAAGTAAAGTCATAAGTTTAAGGGGCATAATATAAATAAGTTAAGTGATAATAAGTAAAACTAACTTATTAGACTCTTAGTCAGTCATGAATGTGATAAAAGGCATATATTTTTAGAGAAAAAAATACCATAAATCCTAAGGTTTAGGGTAATTTGGAATTCTTATACCAATTTTTTTTAATTTGATAGCGTAAATTATAAAGTACATTAAGTTTTGGAATTTGAACCTCATATCTAATACCGTTAAATAAACTTAATGGAAATCTTAGATGGAGAGTGACGTGAAACAAGTTTTCCAAATACCTAATTAAATTATTTCATATGAACTCTCTCTCTCTCTCTCACACACACACACACACACACACACACAAGCCCCTCACCACCCAAGCCTACCACTCTCAGGACGCCCACCACTATCATCAAGCAAAACTAACTGAGAATAGCAACCCAACCTCCCCAACGCCATCCTCATCCACCACCTTCCACCAAGTTTTCTCTCAAGTCAAACCCTAGATTAAATCAAAATAAATAATGGAGCAGTAATAATCAAACCCTATATTAAATTAAAATCCAAATGAATTTTCAAAGTCATAGACATGTGTAAATTTATCTATGCAGAGAGAGAATGGTAGGTCTGCCAAGGGTAAGGGAAGGGTGGCTCAGCTACCGGTGGAGGAGAGAGATGGAGGAAGAGCAATCAGGTGGGGTGGTGGTCTTTCCGATTGAGGAGAAAAAAAAGAGCTACAATTTGGATTTTTTCATTTTCGGGGGGGGGGGGGGGGGGGGGTAACTACTCGTAGGCCTGTCAATGGATCATATTTTATCCGAATCCAAATCCAAATCTGATCCATTTAAACGGATATGGATCATGCCTAAAATCCGATTATCTGATTACTCGTTTATTAAATGGAGCGAATTTAGATTCATATACTCGGATCCGTTAATAATCCGATCCGATTAATATTTTCAATATATATATATATAAATTATATATAGTATATTTTTAATCAATATATATTGTATTTAATAATATTTTAAAATCTTATTATAATAGTTCTTTATTTCATTATCTGTTTTTGGAACATTTGCAAAATAAATTTATGAAGTAAGAGTTGAAAATAATAATGTTGCAAATTAAGTTTAACATAAACGGATAATCGGATAAACGGATCGGATTTGAATCGGTTTAAGATAAATGAATATGGATTTGGATTTGCCTGATCCGATCCGATTAATAAATGGATCTAATCTGAATCCGTTTAACGTAAACGGATATAGATTTGGATTTACCTGGTCCGGTCCGAATGTGATCTGTTTACAGGCCTAACTACTCGTAGCTCACTTGTTATTTTCTTAATTCGAGCTTTGCATTTTTTTATTTTAAATTAATTATTTTGGGATTTTTTATGCGTTTTAAATAAATTATCTATATTGGGGGAGGGGTCCGTAATGGTTTTATTATTTTTATGGTTTTATAATTTCAGTAGTTTACTCTAAATTATAGATTTTTTGGGTACTTTTTAGCCTAATTTCCACAAGAAATATTTTTTTTTCTATTTTTGTTTTTCAAAATTTTTAATGTTTTTTTGTCCAGTTTTTTGTATGCTTTTTCCATGTTTTTCTAATTTAATAAATACTTTTTTTGAAGTTTTTAGTTTCTTCCCTAATATATATATATATCCTTTTCGTTTTTATATACATTCTTTCTATTTTTTAATGTTTTTATACTTTTTCCCGTTTTAGTTTTTTTTCATAGCTCTTTTTAAAATTTATGTTTTGTTTTTTTGTTTTACCTTTTTAAATATATTTTTTATCTTTTTAGTTTTATATTATTTTCTTAATTTTTTATTTCTTTATAATTGCTTAAATATATTTTCATATAATTTGTTTTATTTTTTGTTAATTTGATCATGTTATTTTCCACATAGCATGCGAAATTTAATTTTGTCCACGTCAAATGCAATGTAGGGATCCACATAAGATTTTCGCCAACATTAATTAACGGTGTATGAAAGACGGTTCCAATTGCTACAGTTAATGTACTTCTGGGTTTATCAAGTCAAATTAAAACATTGGGGGTAAGAATTATAAATTACGCTAATCTTCGAGATTTATGATGTCTTTTTCTCTTATTTTTAATACAACGAATCACTAATTAAATGTTGCTTTGCATTTAACGAAATATGATAGATGAAATGTTTTTTACATGTAAAAAAATACATTATATGTATATGTATTTTACTGTAGCTTATATGTATATTCTCCTAATGAACTTGTGCACACCCTGTTTTTATGAAACACTAGACGTGTAAAGAGACATATGTCATCTAATGTGCAATTACCAAGATATGTAATTGCATGTAGTTTCTCTAATTCACACGGGATCCTTAGAAATCTCAAAAGTTCCTCACAATTGTGTTAAATGAAAATTCTATTGCATAGAAATTAGCATGCTTTCTTTATAATTAAATACCCAGTCAAATGAATTAGCCACTCACATGACTGGTTCACAATTTTCATTAACGTGATCAATTTGGATCAGTAAATACTTTTTAGGGGATTTTATGTATAAGTTTCATCTACATAATCTCATAAAATAAGTTTCACTAAAACTATTTTCACTATGTAAGTCACACTCTATTGTTAAATGCCATTATTTTCTGCACTTCAAGTTGACCAAAAAAAAATCCTTTTACAACAAACATACCCTAACATTTATGGCATGGTGCTAGGAGGATGAACTACTTTTTCCTGTATCAAACTTCAAATGATTAGATCATTTCATTTACAATTCGTTTTCCGCAAAGTTTTTCTTATATATTTGGAATTTGCTCACTTACACTTATTAAACAAAATCCATAATTCTTGTAAGAATCCGAAGTAAAAAAACATAATATATATTTACTGTTTTCACCATAAAAACTTTTTTAGATCTAAAATGTTAACACATAGTAAATATTTACTATTTTACTATTAAACTCAATAAATATACTTTATATTTTTACTCTACTTATATATTACAAAATTATAATTATTTACAATGTTCACCAAAAAAATTAAATCACTTTAAATCTGCAATGTTCGCATACAATAAAATTTTATTATGCTAATATTACACACCCTATTTATTACAATATTAAAAAAAAGGAATTGAACACACTATTTAAAAATTATATTGAATATGAATCTTATTTTATAGGGCTTGGTCGTTGGTTTGAAAAATGTCAATTTTGTAAAAATTGGATTTGTGTATTAGAAGTTTTAGCTTTTTAAAGTTTGAAATGGGGAAAGTTAACTGTCACATAATATATGAGGAAAAAATAAGGTTAGGGGTATATTATTAAGGAGAAAATTTATAAATTCAAAAATATTTCTTAAGTAATGGAAAAGAAAGGAATAGGACCTACATTGTCTTTTAAACTTAAAATAGAATCCCAATTTGTTTACTGAACACGCTCATAAAATTGACCCTAAATCAGATAAAAGACAAGGAACAAATATATTTTTAGGAGTAATTTTTAAACTATTATCATAATTACTCCACTAATGGTTAATTATGAATTAGGGTGCTCTTCTCAAACTTGTTAGAAATCTAGTGGATATAGCTGGCAAGACCATGCACTCAGTGGTTGAGTAAGTAATTTCATTGTATAATTCAAATGAAAATTAGATTACCTTGATAAAAGTATTATTTGTGATTTAATATTCCACAAGATTGTGAAATATTAATTAAAATGAAAATCTATATGTGTACACCGATTTGCAATGAAGGTGTGGGTCGTTTTATCACATTCAGTAAAGTACCCTTAACCCAAAATACACACAAAGATTACGAAGGACAAAGTGGAAAGACCTTGAGGAAAAAAAAACAAGAATAAAACTTCGAGTGATCAAAAAACAAATATCAAAATAATTCAAAATAAACAAAAAAACCCTCTTAGGGGGTCCTTTTACCGAATGATTAAATTCCCCCAGACTTTTAACCGAATGGTTATCCATCCCAAGGTAATGATTTCCAAATCTTTGCAAATATCTTCCTGGACATACACGTGTCTCCCTATCCCTCATCCACCCTACATGTGGCAAATAGATGACTAAATGTTCAAAGACCATGGGTGACCAAATGGTCAAACAATCTTCACTAAACCGTATAAAAGGAGGTACCCATAATCTTGAAAAGGAAACCGAAACCCAATATTATTCGGTTTTCTAACTTTCTCCCATCTTGAGTGCCCGAGATACTTGAGCTCATTCTGAAAAGTCCCCCGAGGAAAGTTCATACCTTCAAAAAGTTTCTTTCCTTGAGTGAAGTTTGTACTTCTGAAAAGTCTCTTCCTCCAAAAAACATAGCCAAACCTCTATGCACATCCTGTGAAAGTTGACACTTCTAAATGAATCTTTAACTGACTGAATGATACCACCTCACAAGGACACTCCCCCGAATTTTTTTAGCTCAAGCTACATGGGTAAAGAAACTCTACAAAACTCGTGTCTATACCCCATATATATTGTGATAAACTATCCATATTTCTTTATCTCGTTTAAACTTGATCCCTGTTTAGGGTACTGGGTATGCACTTTATAGTGTTTATATTTTAAATATTTGTTTTGAACCGTATACCTTTGTTTATTCACATGACATATTTATATATTAAATATATGCTAATAAGATTCCACAACTAAAAACAAACATGAAAACATACTTTTCAAACCCCCTCTCAGGAAAGTGTCAGTCAATCGAGTTAGTTCGAACTTTGCAAAGCCAAAGTCTAAGATCAGACTAATCTCACCACTTCTCTGAGTAAACAAATCCCATATATACTACGTCATACGCTAATATATGTTTCTTGCAAATACTTGTGAATCACAGGCCTTTTATTAACGTATTTTTAACATATGAATACATTCTTTAAACATAATAGAAGTGATACATTAAGGACTCGTCTCTATAAATACCATAATGTTGTATATTGTATACCCGTTATCCCATCGTCTACTCCCGTAAGTATGTCCCTTTTGTTGTAACAACTTTGGCTTCAATACCAAGTCTCCTTATGTACATAAGCGCTATAGAAAAAGTAAACTCGTAGATCCCAAGCACCATAATATATCTCTATTGATAAGGGATGCATCTATTACCTTAAACCATCCCGAGGGATATGGCATCTTCAGGAATTTAGCTATATAGATAAAGGATACGTAAATCTCTATCGGTGATCCACTCCAACTCCAAGGGGTGATGTTTTACTCAGTTTCTTAATCGTAAAAATTAAATCTATTACACAACTGGCTTTATACACCTCCAAACTAGTTCGAAGGACAATACCTTTCAGTTAGTGATGTCCAAGTAACCATAACAAATTATGTCTTTGTTGGTGAAATTTGTTCCACTCCCATTATAAACATCCACTGAAGTTACCCTATGTCCTATAGATAGATTATTCTCCCCTTAAGCCAAGTCCTACACTTGCACACACATCACGTTGGGACACGTAACCAACCTAACTAAGTAGGCTTTGATCTCGTGACTACACAAGTATCGAGGCGCAATATCGAGTTCTTTTTGTGAGAACAAGCCTTGAAAATATGTCTCAGGATATGTTGTCCCCATAGAGATGCATGCATTCCTTATCCCTAAATTACTATATATTACCCCTCATGAGATATTAGAATAACTAAAAGTCATGACCTCTCACTCACCCCCATACAAACATTTAAACACGTATACACTAACCCAAACCGAAATACATAAGCTTTGATCCTGTGGCTACATGAGTATGTAGGCTCAATACCGAGTCCTTCTCCTGAGAACAAGCCTCGAAAATATCTCTCTCGATATGTTATCACAATAGGGATGCACCTATCTCTTATATCCTACTTTTCTATATCTCCTCAAACCTCGAACGAAATATCACACTATCTTAAGCCATGAATTCTCATGCACACATTTAAACACCTCTTAACGGCTTCCTGTTACCCAAGTCGAGCTTCCTCGCACCATTATATACATAATAACAGCCACCCATTAACACAAGTATAGATTCATGCACAAGAACTCTTGTGCACCCACCGATTTAAGTTATATTCATACACCTCTCACTTATACCTTTTTCATACCTAAGAACCTATCTACATTTTAAGGTGTTCTCAAACTAAGGTCTTTAAACATATTTTAAAATCTACTAAAAAGTAATCACGCAATGTATAGAGTGATTATAAGCATATAATTAATGAAGCATAAAGAATAGCGGGGTGTTTAACACCTTTCCCACTCATAACCTGGTTCCCAAACCTTATAACAAGAACCTATGAATCAATTACTGACCTAAACCTACCTTAGGAGTATTACAAAAGGACTAACCAAAACCTTTTGTTTGTTTTAATATAATATAAATTGGCGACTTTGAAAAACTGACAACCCTTATACATAGAATATACTTAGGCCTAGGCCTAAACTTGGGGTGTGCGACAAAAATTGGATATGGTGTCGAATAACTTTTAGAGGCAAATCATCGAATCATATATCGAACCGATAATTCAACATCATGGAGAAATGGAGGAATGAGACACAAGAACCCCCACGTCCCCACAGGGACACAACAAAGGCCTGACACGATGAGTCCACGCTACCCACAATGCAATGACGAGTAGTACCACTCCCTCGAGTCTTAGTCTGGGGCCCATAACACCATAGTGGAGACTTTCTGGGGATAAATTAATATAAATGAACCATCCTTATGCTTCCTTTCTACTATGCTTAATATCGCTCCTCCTTTTGACTACATTATGTAAATTTTTAGAACCACTTAGTGGACTTAGTTTTAGAGTCCCTCAAAATATAGATACGTTCTTAGGTACCAATGTATAACATTTTACATTATTCCAAATGTATTGGTAAGCATGAAGGACCCCACTATAAAATAAACATCAAAGTATGTAAAAATAAAGATTACCGATTTGCATCATGTGGCCATCCTGGTATTAAAATAGGGGAAAATCTGATCTGGGTTCACCCAAAGGAAAAAGTCGCTAGCTTATAGAGAATGGGATCAAGGAACAGAACTTTCCTTTACACCACTCACGCAGTATTTGCAGCCTCCCATGGACGTAAATCGATCGTCGTTGAGGGGTAACAATATAAAGAATAGAGTCCCCAACTTATTTTTCTCAAAATAAGAAAAAGATATAGTTATCCCCGAAGAAACGACATCATAGGAAACACTAATGCATACAAAACCAAGTAGATCATGAGTCCGAGGACTAAGTTACGGAATGAAAATGTGTTAGGCACCCATTATGCCCTTCGATCTCTCATGGGTTATAAAACTATTCTCCTTTCTCTCCTAAATTAACTCTAAAATGAGTAGTGTGAAAAGTACACAGAAAAATACGCACATAAAGAGTGATATCATCGTGTCCGCGTCATGGGGAGGACAAGAAGGAATCAATCGAAGGAGTGTACATAAATGACATACAAATATGGATAAAAATGTGAGCGATGTGCTAGATTGAACTCATTATAAAGAAATGAGCACACATGTCAATAGGATCCCTAAAGAGACAAAATATAATACATAATAGTAAATAATTGTTCGCAATGCATCTAATTGAAATCATTATGAACAAATGAGCACACATGTCAATGGGGTCGCTAAATGAGAAAAAAATAGATAAACTAGTATATATATGAAAAAAGAGAGGAAAGTAGTGAAACATGGAAAAGAGGACTCGAGTTTCGAGGGGAACTCAGGATGCTTATGTAGAAAAAGTTAGAATGAAAGTCCACGTAGTTCGATGACACTAAAGGGTGAATTTTAACCCATGAACCGTAAACTAGAATTTCCCCATTTTTAATTTGTTGAAAAATGTGCACAATTGGAGAAAGTGAAGGAAAAAGAGGAGGAAAATTTCAATTTGGGGTTTAAGGATTAAAACCTCTTTTTTTTTGGATTTATGAAACTATATTTTTATGTATATAAGTAATAAAAAAGGATTATTAAGGGGTGGGAAAGTAAAACTAAATAAAAACATATGCTAAGAGTAATAAAGTGCAATAAACGAGACTAGTTAAATGAGCTAGAAAAAGATATAATTAGAACTTCTCTGAAGCTTTGCTCTTGATTTTTGAAGTGATGTATGATTGTTTTTAATGGTGATGAAGTGGCGGTGAAGTGTTGGTGAAATGGATGACAAAGGTGGGGGTGAAAGTGATGTAAGAAAATGTGGAGAGAATATTTTAGAAAATGATATTTTTTTAAGGTCGCTCATTAATTTCGAGGCAGGTGATCTCTATATTTCAAACGGGGGTCCTTGAGAATAAGTTCATGGCCTCCATAAATAGTAGAGTTTTAGGGTTAGGGGGTCTATCGATCGACATAGGCCTAGGCCTGGCTATCGGCATACCCCTGGACTACTGGCTAAGTAATTACCACTATGCCAATAGGCAGAGGGTCAGGGGTGCCGATAGGCGGTCCAAAATGGACTTTTTTGGAAAAAGGGAAAAAATACAAATCGTAAGTCCTAATCATGCACGGTTAGGACCCCTACAAAATTTCATGAGATATTCTCAACTTTGAGATTTTGCCAAAGTCAATTGAGATAGTCTTTATTTAGAGAGTTGACCAAAGTTAAACGGATCTCAGAAGCACCAAGTGGCCTCTAGGTCAAGGTTTGGAGTGGGACCTAGAGTGAAAGGGATGGTGTTAGGGACCTAAGGAAGTGTTTGAAGGGTACTGATTAAGGGTAAAAAGTAGCGCGTGTCAAATGTCGATCGTTATTTTCTATTCCCCGCCTTAATAACAAAACCTAAACTTAAGACTACACTTAAAAGGGGAGTATAGGGCCAAGTCCGGGTATCGAAAATCCACAGAGACGAGTTGTTAGAATTTAATCGATTTAGTACTTCTAAATAAAAGTGTAAAAGGTATTTTATTAACTAAAAAGAAAGGAAAGATAAATTAGGCATAAGTGTATTTAAACTAAATTAACAAAATGAATAAAAACTATAGGTTGCGTCGAATATCCCTCACCCAAGTTAATTAGTATAAAATGGTTGAATGGGTCGACGAGTTATTAAGATTGAGTCTCCTTTCGACAGTTAATTAAACCCAGAGTTATGACACCCCTAAATTCACATAAAAGTCTAATAAAATTTTGGCGTCAACAAATACCTCGGAAATTACACACGCAAGGTCGTAAATATGGGGCATACGTGATATACCCAGTTAAATCTCCTAGGCGTAATAACTAGGACAACCCACTTGAAATGAATACGTAAAACTCCATCACCAAATAAAAGCAACCAAATCAACCCTAGGTGAGTTCAATCTGACCCAACCTAGATTAAACTAACCACTACACATAAATAAAAGCATTAATTAAACTAACTAATTAATTAAGCAACGACTAATTAATTTAACACTACAATTTATCTAGGCAAGAAATAAATGGAAAGCATGGAAAACTAGGGCACAAAGCATTTAAGGAAGAAGAAAAGTGTCCACTTACATAAATGGGTGTCAACCCATAAAGAAAATGGAGGAGAGGGGTTTATGTCCACAAAATCCCCAAATATTACAAACCCTAAACTAAACTAAGAGAGAGAGAGAAACTAGATAAAAAAAACTAGATATTATGAGCTCTAAAAATGCTCTACACCAAAAATAAGACAAAGTTTCTTATTTATACTAAGTTTGAATAAAGGAATAAAAAATAAATGAAAAAGAAATAAGAAAAGAAGTTAAGGGGATAAGTCTCCTAATTATACAATAAAAGAAAATGAAAAAGAAAATAAGAAAAAGAAAAGGATGTAGCAGCTACAATTCTCGGACAAAGGAACATATGCCCGATCGACCACGAAACAAGGGAGGGGCACACTCTCAACAACCCACGGCTTAAACGGATTTTTCGATCGATCGTCATAGCGTGGCAGGTCGACCGGTGCTGCTTGAACCTCCCACTCGCAGCCTTAGAAATCATAGACCTGCTATATTAATACCCAACAAAAACCAAAACCATGCCAAAGTAAACAAGCCGAGA
This sequence comes from Sambucus nigra, assembly GCA_949130495.1. Lineage (NCBI taxonomy): Eukaryota > Viridiplantae > Streptophyta > Magnoliopsida > Dipsacales > Adoxaceae > Sambucus > Sambucus nigra. The sequence continues at coordinate 370,989,617 of OX422219.1, forward strand.
CCGGTCAAGAAAACCCAAGACCCAAAACGTAGCCTCCATGTCCAACAATCTGAGACCCACCAAGATCTCCATGTCCAAAAATGGTGAAAAACACCAAGAACCAAAATCTCCAATAATGGCCAAGCCAAGACCCATTTCGAGCTCGTGAGTGTTTTGCACAATCCAAAGCTCCATAATTCGCGTGTTCAATTTGGCCAAAAGCATCCTAATTTGGGACGAACCCAAGACCTGAGTGAAACCCAAGCCTAGGGCCAAATCGCCATTTCTAAAATTGGTTTGCTGCAAAAAACGAGTTAGGGACACAAGGGGTATTATATGAATTGTTATTGAAGGAGAAAAGGGACATGGTGGGTATTAGTGAAATTGTTATTTTTCTTATAAGTCTTTTCCGATTAAAGGTCCGTGTTTCCTTCGTTTGGACTCCGATTTGCACATCGTTTGCAGCTATGCTAAGCTTAGCCTGAGGGATACAACTTTCATGAATTCTTTGGGCAAAAATCCCGAAGTGTGAAATTACCAAAATGCCCCTAAACGTGCGAATCGCGAAGGAACTTTATCGAAATGCGCCCAAACTTCATACTAAGCACTTTAATACCTATAAAAGCTCAATTATAGCTCAAATAAGATATTAGCATATAAAACATAGGTTGTTTGATTAACGAGCATAATTATAGGCATTAAAGTATCCGAGGGGGCTAAAATGCCTAAGTTTGAGGGCATAAATATGCAATATTCGATACGAATTAGGTACTATAATGGGTTATATACAAAGCCCCTCGTCGAGCAAGATTAAGGTTAGAAAAGGTCGTCAAAAAATAAATACATTTATGTAAAGTTATAAGTATTGAGGGTAAAGGTTTGATTATGAGCATCAAAGGAGCGTAAGTGACCAATTTAGTCGATCGAGGCCTCTAGTGGGTAGTAAAGAGTTAGAAATTAGAGATTTAGTAGGTCGAAGTCAATTATGAGTACGTAAAGATTGAAATCAACTTGATTAAGATGGTCGAGGATAATTTTTTCTGCCTAGGCCTATTTTGTCAACCTAAAGAGTAAAAGCAACCTGATTTAAAGGGTTGAAGCCAATTCTTTAGGGCTAGGTCAATTTTGTAGACCTATAAAGTGAATGAAACCTTATTCATAGGCTTGAGTCCAATTCTATGAGCCTAAGTCAATTTTTTAAACCTAAAGAGTAAAAGAGACCTAATTTCGAGCATCGAGAATAATTCTACAGAACTCAGTCAATTTTGCAGATCTAAAGAGTGAAGGAAACTTGAGTCAGAGGGTCAAGGCTAATTCTATGGTCCTAAGTTAATTATGCAAACCTAAAAAGTGTAAGAGACATAATTTGGAGGGTTGTGGATAATTTTGCTAGCCTAGGTTAATTCTGCAGATCTAAAGAGTGAAAGTGACCTAATTTAGAGGTTCAGGCTCAATTCTGTGTGTCTAAGTTAATTGTGTGGACCTAAAGAGTAAAAACGACATGATTAACAGATTCGAGGCTAATGCTACGAGCATAGGTCAATTATACTGACCAAACGAGTGAAAATGAGTTAATTTAGAGGTTAAGACCAATATTGTGGGCCTAGGTTAATTCTATAGATCTGAACTGATTTAAAGGGTCGAGGACAATTCGACATGCCTAGGTTAATTCCACGAACATAAAAAATGAAAGCGATCAAATTTAAATGTCGAGGTTAATACTGTAGGCCTTGGTCAATTATGTGGACCTACAAAGTAAAAGAAACCTGGTTCAGAGGGTTGAGGCTAATTCTGTAGGCCTAAGTTAATTCTGCAGACCTAAATATTGAAAGCAACCAAATTCAGAGGGTCAAGGCCAATTCTGCGAACCTAAAGGATTGAGAATGACTTTTGCAACGATGTGGAATTGACAAATTTTTGAATGCATTTTATATAGATGATTTTTATGGAAAAATGTGATTTGGATAGATTTTAAGGTTTTTACCTTTTTTAGGGGAATTTTTAACAAATGTTCCGAGCAATTTATGGATTTTTTGGAATTTTTGTGACAATAATTAGGGGGCCTATCGATAAGCATAGGCAGGGGTGTGCCTATCGACATATGGCATGGACTCCTGAGCTTTTTGTGGAAGGTGAAAGGTTACTGGGGGACTACCAATCGACAAAAACCCTAGTCCCTATAAAAAAAAGGAGGTCGGTTTGTCAGTTTTCACGCTTCAAAAAATAAAATTCTGTCTCCCTCTCTAAAAATCAGTTTTTAGACATTTTTTCTCCGAAAGACCCTTTTATAACCACCGATGACAAGGCCAACTTAGAGTGGCGCGATGCAAAGGTACTTGTGCTCGGGAGTGAGAATACATATGATAGTTTTAAGACCATGACTGATGAAAGGGTCTTACTGACGGAACCTAGGAATTATCTCTCCTCGAGGGTGAAGAATCTGAATGATTATGTGAGTGTTTGCAGTTATTTTTGAGTTTATTTTTTATTTAATTTCTGCTAGGGATTTAAGGATTTTTTCTTGTGCGAAGGTGGATGTTGTTTCATCGGGAATCTGCTCTCGGGGTTCGATAGGGATTAAGAAGGTGTTGGAGAAGATTAATAGGGAGGTTAAGTTGATTTGGGTTTTATCCGAATTGTGGATATTAAAATGTATGATTCGGTATAATACTTAAAGATATTTAGGTAATATATGAATGTGATGCTATTGATGTGGCTGTGTGATATTAATTCAATAATTTGGATTTTTAGTCGGATGCGGTATGGGACGTGTCGGGACTAATTTATTAAATTAAAAAGGAAACTTATTTTTACATCAACATTATAGTCGTTTCGACTGCGTCGTTGCATCCGGAAGGGTTGAAATAGTCAGAAAAGTCTATTTGAATGTTGGTTTTGGGTCTCAGGTCATTTGGAAATGAAAAGACAACCCAAAAGGGCATTTTGGTTATTTTTACAAAGGGGATGAATAGTGATTTCGGATTTTGTCCTATTATAAATATTTGGAGATTAGTTGAACGTGGGTTCATTCATCTCTTCTACATAACATTGAGAAGTCATTTTCTTAGAGAGAGTGAAAGGTTGCTTGGGAAGAGAAAAGCTTACTTGGAAAGGAGAAGAACCAAAGACCAAAGGTCACCACCACCAACTACCACCGAAAGTTGACCGGAGAGGGGAGAACCACCTGTGATACACCACCCCAAAGGATCAGATCTTCATTAGAGGCAAGTGTTTGATAATTGCAATCTAAGTTTGTATATTGTCCATGTTAGGATAGTTATAAAAAGATGAGATTTTTACATGTTTGGAAGATAATGAAGAGTTGTTAATGGATTTTTGAAAAATGGAAATTATTGGAATCAAAATCATGTTGTAGGTAAATAGTAATCCACGAAATAATCATAAATCTGTTGAAGAAATTCTGAAAACCATTGATGTGTTCTTGAAGATATTATGTTGATAATTTTCTGGAAAAAGAGGATATAAACATGCTTTTAATTCAATCTCTTGATGATTCTAGGATGTTTAGAGCATTAGAAATCATTTATATATGTTGATATATCATGTAGTAAGGATTCTAAGTCATTTGGGTTGTTAATATGAAGGTTTGATTGATAAAAAATGGTTAAACCCGTAGTAGAAGAAATGCAGAAAAATTGGGATGTTACCTGGGCGATCGATCGATCGACTCCCTGCCTTCGATCGATCGACCTCCCCAGGATTGTTAAAGTTGTTTCTTTTTAATGTTGGTTCTTATCCCAAACCTTTTGTAGATATTTGGTGATTATCATTTGAATATAATGGGACTTAGGAAGGTTCAGTAAGCCCTAGATAAGAATCGAATTAATTTGATTGGGATTTAAATTGATTAGAATTATGTTAATTAAATTGAAAAAAAATTCGGTGGATAGATTCATGTGTTGAATTATAATTTGTATGCATGAGGATAAGGATAGGTCCAATATGGGAGATTTAATATAACACATGGGTAGCCTTAGGGTTACAATTTGAACATCAAGGACTGAGTTTAAGCTCATTATTGATTTCGCAAGGACTGAGTGTAGTACAAGCGCTTAGTCGTATGACTCCTGGGTAGAGATGGGAGTTCATAACACATTTGGTTGAAAGAGGGGATGAGTGTATCCCGGTTGCATATTTGAATTTAACGGACCTCCACGACCGACAAAGTTAAGTAGTAGTGTATTGGAGGGTTTCCTTGTTTGGATTTCGCTTTGCGAGACGCTCCACGCAAGAACCTTAATGACGCCGGGAGTGGAGAGATTTTATAGGATGCGAGAATGTTAGTTTTGTTGATAAGTCATATAGTGTGAATGAAACACTATAGACTATGATCCATGTGATGATGGTATTCAATCCTAGTTGATAGAAGATGTGTTTATAAGAGATTAGAAACAATCGGTTATAACCCTAATTAAAGGAGAGTTTAATTTATAGTAATTCGGGAGATAAGATGAGGTGGACCAGCATGATATTAGTGATTTATTACTGAATAAAATGTTGAGAAAAAACTATTTGAACCTTGAGTAATGAGTGAGGCTCGGGGATAATTAAATTAAGAAGTAAAGTCATAATATTTTAATACGTAGGATTGGAGAGATATAATGCTACGTATGGGGATTATCTTAGGGTAGTGTGAGTACCTTGTTGATATTATATTATGATAATGCCTATTTGATTGATTGTTGATTTATGTGTATGACATACCTAGCTTACTTGCTATCGGTGGGAGGTTTGCGCGTGAGGGCAGTCATATCCTGATGAGACCATTGGATCTTTGATTGGTCTCTCGAGAACATAGGTCTATGAAAGACTTATCGGGGAGTTGATAAGTCCGCTAACTGTGGGAACGTAGGTATGTGTGTGACCCATTGATACGAGAACTATGTTCGCCTCCAATTTGTATGTTGATGTTTGTGGTTCGAGAAATCCTTACCGAACCTTTAGTCCCCTATTCGATGACCAGCGATATTGGGACGTGATAGCAGAGTAATGCTTTGCACCGCAGCCATGACTCGGGGTGTCGTATTATATATATATATATATAATGAATTAAATGAATGTATGTAGTGGTTAAATCTATCTACTGTGTGATAATTGTAGATAACGGTGAATAGAGAAAGAGAATGGAATTAAGTTAATGAATGTTTATTCTTACTGAATTGAAAAACTTAATTCATATTAATGAGAAACGTATATGAATGATTATACGAGGTATGGTATGGGACATACGGGGTTATGATATGGGATGGAATAATATTATGGAAAATTTGTGAAGAGGAACCATTAACTAAGAGGTTAATAGGAAACGTTAAGCGTGCACTCTAGATGAGAGGTGAGAATAGCAAGTGAGAGTTGGACACTAACATGTACATAATAAATTATTTACTGCACTTGTTAAATACTTGTTGTTTTCAAAATCATTTTTACAATCGGGCTCTGACCCGTTTCCTTGCATATTTTCTTTTCTATTGTACCTTCTATATCAGGTGTCCAGCAATAGGGACGCCAACCTTAGTTGATTTTTACGAACTATGGAGCTATGGAGTATTGATTAGATGCCTATCTTTTTTTGATTCACAGTATTCTTTTAGTTAGGTCATGTCGCCCAAAGGAACTCAATTATCTCTTTTCTATCTAAATCAAATACTCTTGTACTCGTGTCATTTTAATACATTTAATATTGTTGGGATTACTGTATTGGATTAATATTTGGGCATGTTTATTCGAATTCCATTTAAATTCTTTTGTGTTATCTGTTCGGTCATTAGTGCTGTAGAATAATATGTGTTGTGTTATTTGTAAACTAAAAATGGATTTTGTCGAATTAAAATTTGGAAACTTTTTAACACCAGCTTAATTGGGTATTGGGTGAGTTGTAAATGTTTTCGAAAGTGATGCTAAGAATGAGCCAACTGTATATTCTGTTTTAATTTGGTATGGGACTGTCCACCCATTATTTAATTAGGCGGGGTGTTACAGGTGCTATCAGAGCATCAGGTTCTAGTGTTCTTTAGAATCTGTACGGCTTACTGTGTTTTAAGCTTAACATTCTTTGATGTAGAGCCCTATGTTTAGGATTATTGATTTCTTTGGTAAGATTCCGTATATGTTAGTGAATCTTATTTGTTTTCGGACGAGTTCATACAAGAAGTATGGCATATGAGGTCCATTGGACAGATAACGGAGATCGTACTTAGGAGGTTACAAAGTATGTTCGAGTATGATGACCGTAGTCGAGGTCACCCCTATTATGGAAAATTGAGGAGAGTCATCAGTAGAAGTTCTTGAAATGCGAGAATTGTGCATGTTACCTAACGAAGGCAATAGATTCAAAGGCTTGGGCATATAGTGGAGTGTGGTGAACTAGAACTAAAAATTTAGGGTAAAATTTTTCTTGACTCATCGGAGCAAAGTAATAATAGTGGGAGTCAACAACCACCACCCGCGAATGAGGGTATGTTTTCTATCTAAGGAATTATGAGGCGTATATTGATTTTTTTTGTAGCGATTAATATTGTATGGATAAAAGGGTCGCTAAACTTGGCCTATAGCACTGTTATTTACGTAGACTCACCGAGGGGTGTGGGACACCTATATTTTTCATGTTATCATGTGGGTTTGAATTTTATCACGGAATTACTTACTTTAGGCATGTCCGATCATTATGTGACTATCGGCGTGCATTGACTTGTGGTATATGAGAGCGTATAGCCAGCATCTTGTCTTTAATAAGAGAGTAGATGAATAGACTTTTATTTGAAATCGATAAAACCTATAGAGAGGTTATAAACTATTGACTAAGGACCTGAGGAGTTTCGATGAACGATACTTCAGGTAGTAGTGTATCGGGGGGGTTCCTTTTTTGGATTTTGCTTGCGAGACACCCCACGTATGAAACTAATAACCATTGGGAGTCGAAATAAGTTAGGTCTTTAGGATATGAGTTTATAACCTTTGCGATAAATCAGAGTATCACGCGGGTAATCATATCCATTTTATAAAGAGAGTTGTACGATAGGGTGTATGGGCGCCTTGGATGGTTGGATTGTAGTATTTTTCATAATTGTGAAACAGTAAGTAGTTGTGACTTTAGGATTTATTCGTTAATAAGTAAGGATCATTTTTCCCAAACTTTGTCACGAGGATGGTATAGGGAAGATTGGGTAAAGTTTAACTTCGATTCAGTTGAAACTATATGGTGAGACTTGGTGTAACGTCAATAAGGATTTTCGATAATGTACTGTATGGGCGGTACGCCATAGATTACTTATGATGTGAGATGTTATCTTTCCAAATTTCGGGACGAAATTCTGTTATAAGGGGAGAAGTATGTAATACCCCGTAATTTTAATGACTTTTAAAATGGGTTATATTTTAAATTAATGGATTAACTGGATTTTATTATAAATTAATTCATTTGGAATTTATCCGAATTGTGGATATTAAAATGTATGATTCGGTATATTAATTAAAGATATTTAGGTAATATATGAATGTGATGCTATTGATGTGGCTATGTGATATTAATTCAGTAATTTAGATTTTTAGTCGGACGCGGTATGGGACGTGTCGGGACTAATTTATTAAATTAAAAAGGAAACTTATTTTTACATCAACATTATAGTCGTTTCGACTGCGTCGTTGCATCCGGAAGGGTTGAAATAGTTAGAAAAGTCTATTTGGATGTTGGTTTTGGATCTCGGGTCATTTGGAAATGAAAAGACAACCCAAAAGGGAATTTTGGTTATTTTTACAAAGGGGATGAATAGTGATTTCAGATTTTGTCCTATTATAAATATTTGGAGATTAGTTGAACGTGGATTCATTCATCTCTTCTACATAAGATTGAGAAGTCATCTTCTTAGAGAGAGTGAAAGGTTGCTTGGGAAGAGAAAAGCTTACTTGGAAAGGAGAAGAACCAAAGACCAAAGGTCACCACAACCAACTACCACCGAAAGTTGACCGGAGAGGGGAGAACCACCTGTGATACACCACCCCAAAGGATCAGATCTTCATTAGATGCAAGTGTTTGATAATTTTAATCTAAGTTTGTATATTGTCCATGTAAGGATAGTTATAAAAAGATGAGATTTTTACATGTTTGGAAGATAATGAAGAGTTGTTAATGGATTTCTGAAAAATGGAAGTTTATAGGAATCAAACTCATGTTGTAGGTAAATAGTAATCCACGAAATAATCATAAATCTGTTGAAGAAATTCTGAAAACCATTGATGTGTTCTTGAAGATATTATGTTGATAATTTTCTGGAAAAAGAGGATATAAACATGCTTTTAATTCAATCTTTTGATGATTTTAGGATGTTTAGAGAATTAGAAATCATTTATATATGTTAATATATCATGTAGTAAGGATTATAAGTCATTTGGGTTGTTAATATGAGGGTTTGATTGATAAAAAATGGTTAAACCCGTAGTAGAAGAAATGCAGAAAAATTGGGATGTTACCTGGGCGATCGATCGATCGACCCCTTGCCTTCGATCGATCGATCTCCTCAGGATTGTTAAAGTTGTTTCTTTTTAATGTTGGTTCTTATCCCAAACCTTTTGTAGATCTCTGGTGATTATAACTTGGATATAATGGGACTTAGGAAGGTTCAGTAAGCCCTAGATAAGAATCGAATTAATTTGATTGGGATTTAAATTGATTAGAATTATGTTAATTAAATTGAAAGAAATTGGTGGATAGATTCATGTGTTGGATTCTAATTTGTATGCATGAGGATAAGGATAGGTCCAGTATGGGATATTTAATATAACACATGGGTAGCATTAAGGTTACAATTTGAACATCAAGGACTGAGTTTAAGCTCATTATTGATTTCGCAAGGACTGAGTGTAGTACAAGCGCTTAGTGGTATGACTCCTAGGTAGAGATGGGAGTTCATACCACATTTCGTTGAAAGAGGTGATGAGGGTATCTCGGTTTTATATTTGAAGTTGACGGACCTCCAGGACCGACAAAGTTAAGTATTAGTGTATTGGAGGGGTTCCTTGTTTGGATTTTGCTTTGCGAGACGCTCCACGCAAGAACCTTAATGACGTCGGGAGTGGAGAGATGTTATAGGATGCGAAAATGTTGGTTTTATTGATAAGTCACATAGTGTGAATGAAACACTATAGACTATGAGCCATGTGATGATGGTATTCAATCCTAGTTGATAGAAGATGTGTTTATAAGAGATTAGAAACAATCGGTTATAACCCTAATTAAAGGAGAGTTTAATTCGTAGTAATTCGGGAGATAAGATGAGGTGGACCAGCAGGATATTAGTGATTTATTACTGAATAAAATGTTGAGAAAAACCTATTTGAACCTTGAGTAATGAGTGAGGCTCAGGGATAATTAAATTAAGAAGTAAAGTCATAATATTTTAATACGTAGGATTTGAGAGATATAATGCTACGTATGGGGATTATCTTAGGGTAGTGTGAGTACCTTGTTGATATTATATTATAGGTATGATAATGCCTATTTGATTGATTGTTGATTTATGTGTATGACATACCTAGCTTACTTGCTATCGGTGGGAGGTTTGCGCGTGAGGGCAATCATATCCTGATGAGTCCATGGGATCTTTGATTTGTTGCTCGAGAACATAGGTCTATGAAAGACTTATCGGGGAGTTGATAAGTCCGCTGACCGTGGGAACGTAGGTATGTGCGTGACCCATGGATACGAGAACTATGTTCGCCTCCAATTTGTATGTTGATGTTTGTGGTTCGAGAAATCCTTACCGAACATTTAGTCCCCTATTCGACGACCGACGATATTAGGATGTGATAGCAGAGTAATTCTTTGCACCGCAGCTGTGACTCGGGGTGCCGTATTATATATATATATATATATATATATATATATATATATATATATATATATATATATAATGAATTAAATGAATGTATGTAGTGGTTAAATCTATCTACTGTGTGATAATTGTAGATAACGGTGAATAGAGAAAGAGAATGGAATTAAGTTAATGGATGTTTATTCTTATAGAATTAAAGAGCTTAATTCATATTAATGAGAAACGGTTCATGTTAATGAGAAACGTATATGAATGATTATACGACGTATGGTATGGGACATACGGGGTTATGATATGGGATGGAATCATATTATGGAAAATTTGTGAAGAGGAACCATTAACTAAGAGATTAATAGGAAACGTTAAGCGTGCACTCTAGATGAGAGGTGAGAATAACAAGTGAGAGTTGGATACTAACATGTACATAATAAATTATTTATTGCACTTGTTAAATACTTGTTGTTTTCAAAATCATTTTTACAATCGGGCTCTGACTCGTTTCCTTGCATATTTTCTTTTCTATTGTACCTTCTATATCAGGTGTCCAGCAACAGGGATGCCAACCTTAGTTGATTTTGACGAACTATGGAGCTATGGATTATTGATTAGACGCCTATCTTCTTTTGATTCACAATATTCTTTTAGTTAGGGCATGTCGCTCAAAGGAACTCAATTATCTATTTTCTATCTAAATCAAATACTCTTGTACTCGTGTCATTTTAATACATTTAATATTGTTAGGATTACTGTATTGGATTAATATTTGGGCATGTTTATTCCAATTGCATTTAAATTCTTTTGTGTTATCTGTTCGATTATTAGTGTTGTAGAATAATATGTGTTGTGTTATTTGTAAACTAAAAATGGATTTTTTTCAATTAAAATTTGGAAAGTTTTTAACACCAGCTTAATTGGGTATTGGGTGAGTTTTAAATGTTTTCGCAAGTGATGCTAAGAATGAGCTAACTGTATATTCTGTTTTAAGTTGGTATGGTACTGGCCACCCAGTATTTAATTAGGCGGGGTGTTATAGGAGGCAGGTGAGGCAGACAACCCATTTTTTTTACTAGGGGGATTTATGATGGTGACGATCTATGACGTCATCCATTTATGGATTCTTCCTTTTCAGTCACTTATCTCTGCGATTCATTTGTATGACAGGGGGAAATTCACACCACAGTCCCTCTATTCTTCTTTGGATGCTTTTAGTAGGTGTCATTAACAGACTTTTATGGCGCCCACGTGATTTCTGGAGGTAACTTTTAGATTCCACTCCTATGATACTACTTTTCTTTCTTATTCATTTAGATTTGAGAAAAAAAATTGTTGCCCTCTATAAATGTGATTTTTTGAGTTAATTGGCCCAACGTTGGGTTGGTGTCTCTTAAGATGAGTGAAGTGGGGGATTTCCCGAGGATGTATCAATTGAGGAGATCGAATAGGAAGTCTAAGGAGTTCCTAGCCTTGAAGGATGTGCGGGTGGTGTTGAACACCTTGACAACTAATCAAGTTAGGTCCTGGTTTTGTATTTTTTTGCATTTTTTTAAAATTTGTTATGACTGACTTTTATTTTGGGATAGGTAACTTTTTATCCTTAGCATTTGGCCTCGTGGTTGTGGGGGTTATGGGCGTTCCTACCCAGATGCGGAGACTGATGACGCACGAGTTTGGGTACGTGTGGTACCTGGGAGAGAGGGTGTTGAGTCAAGTGATAGAGGGTGAGGTAGAGGTTCTATTGTCAACGCCTTTTGAGTAAATGAGGAAGGTGAAAAATATGTCAGATGTGGCAAGAGGTTTTAGAAAATTACATGCTTTGGAATAGATTTCTCTACAATTTTTCCTATTTTTACTTCGAGATGTTTTTTTTTCTTTTTGCCCCAAATTTTTTTATTAAAAAGAAAACAAACTATTATTCTATTTTTGTTCTCCCATTTTTTATTTATTAGAAATAATTTTTTTTTCTAGTTTTCCAACTAGTTTTTTCTTCTTGTTTTTTCCCCGTTTTCATATATAAAAGGAAATCTGTTTTTCTTGTGTGTGTGTGTGTGTGTGTCTGTATAATAAAGTATAAAACTTATGTATGTCACAAGTTTGGCTGATGATGTCATGAGATTAAATTTTTCATTCATTACCTCTTTTGCCCCTTAAATTTTATTTTCCCCCTCATTTTTCTTCTTATACAATTTCAATTTGATTCAAATATAAAGTATATAATAGTAATCTTCATAATATTGGGAGACTTTTTGACCAGGCAAATGGGACAAATCATCCTAAACCTACCCGCCTCTCATTCTCTCTCTCACTCACTCATCTGATGATTTACCACATACCTCTCAATTCCATCACCGCTGCCTCCCCCTCCTCCTCTTCCTCCTGTCCAGCTTCTCCGCCAACGCAAGCTTCATAAGTTGATCTATTAAAGATGTGTGGTGCTGAATAGTTTTAGACAACACATTTGCAAGACCCTGTATGGTGGACTTATGGTAAGCCCCCATATATGTCTGTCCATTTTAGTTATTTACATTAAAGTGTTTATCTAATACTAAAGTTTTGTTGTTTTTCATTTGGTCATTCCAACGTATAAATTACTAGATCTACGGTTCTCTCTATTTCCTTTGATTTCTTTATTACCATCTCTAAAATACCTGATCTTCTTTATACGATTTTAATCTCTATAAATCCTTCTACTACCATCAACCTCCAGTTCCATAAGTGTTGGAGATTTTGGGGTTTAGTATATGATGTAGGTTGAGTTATTTTTTTGTTTAGTTTTATTAAGAGGGGTTGATAACAATGCTTGAGAAGTTCGAACACAACATTCTTCAACCGTATAAAGCAGGTATGGTATTCTTCAATTGTATAAAGCAGATATGGTATTCTTCAATTGTATAAAATTGATCTGGTATTCTTTAATCGTATAAATCGTATAGAGCAAATCGTATAAAACAGGGGTTGATAACAATGATGGAGAAGTTATTATTTTGTTCAATTTTTTTTTCCAGTTCGAACACAACATTCTTAAAATCTAAAATCTATTTTATATGTTTTGCCCTCATTCTCTCAACTTTTGAAGGTAAGGTCTGTTCTATTTTAAAGTTTGAGTTCTGTTGTATTTTTTTCCATTTAATTTTACAGAATGGTGAACTATTTTTCCAGGATCAAGCTTCCATAAATGGTGAACTATTTTAGTTTTTTTTGTTATCTCACATCCAGTGTTTTAATGATCTAAACACTGTTGGGAGTTTTGTTTAAATATGTTGAAATGCAGATCTAAAGAATTGAGAAAATGAAACAGTACCATTGAGAGGGATCACTTATAATCCGTTTTTGAGGCTATGGAGTTTGGTCTTATTGACGGAGTACTAGAAACAGATAACTAACTGCACAATCATCCATCCGCAACTATTCTATCGACTCTCTGTTGTGAAAACGTGTTGGGCGATTTTTCATCTGAGATGCGTACTTGGCGTTGCACACGACATCCTCAACTTGATCTTACAAATTTGAAATTCCTATTATTTACTCGAGATTGTTTATGTGAGTTCAAATTCACAAAGATAGTGTTGTTTTAACACATTAGAATCTTTTTTACTAGATAGATTTGTAGATATATTACGAGTATTCCCATGGCACGAATGCTAATGTTATTATCCGAAACCTTGGTTTTTACAACATGCGTTTTTGGTTTGACATACCTGTTTGGGTGTCTAATTCCGTATTTTTCAAAGATTTTGGACTCACCATAGATTTTATTGCTTTGAGTATATGATTCTTAATGTTCTCTATGTAATGGATACGCATGTAATTATATTTAAAATTAATTTTCAAAATAAAAATAAGGATTTTTTAAAGAAAAAAAAATATTGTGGAAGCCCATCTGCGACTGTACCACTTTTTGGGTGATAGGTGTACCCTGCCAATTCAAGCAAAACATCATTTACGGTTAGAATGGGTGAAGATGATAGTGAGAATATTAATTGTAACAATAAAAAAAATGAAATTTGTTCACAATATATATAATTAAATGGAGCGTGTTAAATTTGTTCAGAGTATAAGTAACTAATAATAATTTGCAAAAGTTAATTAAGTTTTATACAAAAGCACTTAGTGCGTGTTTAATTACAAAGTTGATTTTTTTTTTATTAAAAACACTATTTGGACACGCTATTATTTTAATTCTCCACTAATTGGTCTAATTGTGTCATGTTGGGTCGGTTCTAATCGTGTCCCATCAAATCATTTTATTCATCGTGTAAATGTGTCGTGTCGTGTTTGGGTTAAGAAAAATACATGCTATCGGGCCATGTCATGTCGTGTGAAAAATGACCCGTTGACCTGTTTTGCCAGATCTAATATAAACATGTGAAAATTTGTACAATGTTTTAAAATTGTTTACGATTATGTGTTGTTATAAAACAATTTGAAAATTATTCGTTTGTTGCGAACTAAAAATTTGGGTCGTGCCTTCAGGAACGGGCATACCCTAGTGTGTGTGTGTGTGTGTGTATATATATATATACAATTATGAGGGAAAAGAGAAAAAAAATTATATATAATTTTTTTAATTTCGTTTTTTACTTTTTTAAAAAACTTTTGCGAAGGGAAAACTCTAAATGTCCTTTTAATAAATGTCAATTAGGAACTTTTCATTTGTTAATTCTATTCCAATTTTTTCCTCTTTTTTGATTTTTTCAAATTTGTTTACATATGTATGCTAATGGAGTTTCGTAATATAAAAATAAAAAATTGGAGAGTTAAAAATTTGAGGGTGTATTTTTTTTCCAAACGGGGGTCTTATGCAAAACTGGTCATAAAAGAGGGGGAAAAATATAAACAATGCCAACGGTTTGGATGGATAGTTAACAAAATGGGGGTGTATTGCAAAACTGATCATAAAGGGGGGGGGGGGGGGGGGGGGGGAGACTCAAAATAATCCTTTTTCAAATTTTTTTTTCTCATTTTCCATTGTTTTTCTCTTTCTATTTCTGTTTGAGCATTTTTTTCCTTGCCCTTTTTATGTACCGTATGGACTTAATTGATGGACTTTTATTTTCACAACTCCGAGCTAAATGGGTTTTTCGGGTTATCAAACGAAATTGGAAATTTTTATGAGGCTCAAAATGGCTAGTAAAAGGATAATGTTTTTATTACTTTTAAATGCTAATATTTTTGGGTAAACAAACGATGGCCTAACTTCATTTTTCCGAATTACTCATTATTTTATCATATGCGTCTCGAGATGAATTTCATTTAGAGATATTTTTACCATTTTTCAAGAAAACATCTCACTCGTTTCCCGTAAGCGATCAAAACAAAGGAATAGTGATCTTTAATGACTTATTCAGAGCGGAATCAAAGTTTAAGATAGCCATTAACTCGGATTAATTTAATTACCTGCAAAAATGATGGGCTCGAAATCTCATCGGGTTAATTAATCTCCACATTTATTCACTAAGTCGTCATTTTTCGCTCAATTTTCATCTTTGGTCAATTTTGTCTTCTGCATTTGATTTTTACAATTTGAGACTTCAAACAAATTTTTATTGATATTTTGGAAAAATTTAAATTCCAATTTTTATTTACTTTGAAGAAAAATATTTTTGGCTTTTTCGAATTTTTTCATTTTTTTTTAACTTTTTGACATTTTTCAATTTTTTTCAATTTTTTTGGGGGGCACTTAAAAAATTTGTAAAGCTTTTCTAAAGGACGCACATGTCACCACCCCCCCCCCCCCCCAACTTAGACTTTTGCATCATCCTTAATCAAGAGGACTAAAATCTAAATAAGAAAAAATAACAAGCGTGAAAAATAAACAACCAAATTATTAAAATGCAACTTTTCATTAACACCGCCAAAAACATACAATATAGAAAGATAGAGCACTACATAGTTCTTTTCACAAAATCAACAAATATAAACATGAAGAACTACATAAAATATACCAATGACGGGATTGCTATTGTGGTGGTGGGTGGGAGGGTGCGCTCGGGTCATTGGGATCGTAGAAATATGTTAGGAGGGAAACAATTGTCCCGACTTCCAACCGGTACATTTCGGCTTGGAGCCGAACCATCATAGTTGTGTCACAGAAATAGGCTTGTGTGTCCACCCGATATTCATTCATGAACCCGTCGAAACGTGCCTCTAGTGGGTCAATGCGACGAGTAATGTCCTCCCTCTCCAGCTCGTACTCGGCATCCTCCGAGTCATCCGACTTGTCCTCCTAGGGAACATCACCCCCCATATGGAATTTGGGAATTGTGATCCATTTCCTCCTCATCATCAATTATGATAGGCAGCACAAGGTGGGACACTGCCAATTGTTGGTCCCATCGAGAAGCCGAAGTAGCCCCTATCGATTTTGGAATTTTGACAATTCAACGTCCCACACCCCAGGTGCCGTATATGATATCGATGATGAAGCACACATATGGAAGGGCCTCTTTTCCATTCTTGTCATAAGTGACATGGAGGATTTCGATATAGAAAATCTAGGAAAGATTGATAGTCCTTTTCGGGTCGAGGAAATGATAGAGAAAATTCCTATGGCATTAGTGAACCACCGAATCATTGGAGGTTTGAAAAATGTACCTTGCACCCATTCCTCTCCTGGTGCCCTGCGCATTCAGATTTAGTGCATGGGGTACCATTGTTGGGAGACGCAAATGGGGTGGGAAGAGTAACCCCATTCTCTCGCATCTTGCATTCAATAATGGCAAAGGAGAATGTGATGCGTATGTTGTGGATGAATTCCTTGTGGAATATGTTAGATTTGCGGATGAGGGTTACGTATAAATATCAGACATACTCCTCAAAGACCCGGTTCTGAGTCGGGGAGAATAAGGTGCACCACTCTCGCCAGTGGAAGAAGGCGGTGAATTCGCTGGGGTAGCTCATCCCAATTGACCCGACTCTCTATGTGGATAGTGAGGGAGGCCCAAAAATATTATTGGAACCAATCTCGTTCTTTTATTATGTGGAATTCATGGTTGATCACATCTTAGAGGATGGTGGTGGAGTCGTATTTGCAGGGGCAAAGGTTGAAGCGGGAAGCCATGGTGGAGGAAGGATTTGGAGTATTGAGAATTTAAGAGGAGAGTGAAGAATAAGTGAGGTGTGAAGGAAGGGGTTGTATTTATAGGTGGGGATTTATAGGGAAATTGAATGGGTGGTGGTGGAAAGAGGTGGTGGGAGTTTTAAGGTTGAAAAAATGGGTTAGGGGAAGTTTGGAGGGATGAATTTTCGTGGGGGAGGGGGGAGGATTAAGGGGGAATAATTGGAAAAAAGTGGAATGAATTTGGAAAGGGGGGATTAGTTGATTAGATTCTTCAAACCGATTCGAGCATGTAGGAGAACTGGTTCGGCATGCGATTTGGGTAAAGTATCTGCCTCAGAACACAAATTTTTCCTTTTTTCTCATAATCCAAGTGTTCCAACCCTTCTCCTCTCCTCTATAATGTACCTTAAGACTACCTAAACACTCGGGACACCTCTCCTTCACTCTCTAAATGTGTGTATTCTCTCCCGTGCGTGAAAACTCGACGTAATGCTCAACGTTTCATAACTCGCAACCTCTAAGGACTTCTAAACTTCCTAAAAACTAACTCTACTCTCTATTATACAATACCTTCTCACCCCATACACATCAAGGGTGCGACGAACTCTCCTCTTAAACTCACTCAACCCCGCAAATGGGGTCCGACAACCAAATTGTGTCGGCTTCCTCAACACATGCCTCTAGATATTGCTTGAGGCGTTGTTTGTTCACTTTAAATGTGTCCCCCCTCCCCCCCCCCCCCCCCCCCCCCCCCAGGATATTCTAATTTGACAGATCCATAGGTAAACACCTCTCTCACAACAAACGGGAGGTCCACAACGAACATAACTTTCCGGGAAACAAATGTAAACGAAAGTTGTATAGAAGCACTATTTGACCAAATGAAAATCCTTTCGACGGATAATTCTCTCATGTACAAGCCTAATTCTTTCTTTGGATAGTTTTTCAGTTTCATACGCGTCGTTGCGTAGTTCTTCCAACTCGTTCAATTGAAGCTTGCGTGATTCACCGTCTTGGTCCAAGTTGTAATTCACCCTCTTCATTGCCCAATATTCCTTACCTTTTAGCTCCATGGGGGGATGTCGAGGCTTTCCATAAACAAAGTGAAAGGGGGACATCCTTAGGGGGTTCTTATACGCGTTTCGATAATCCCATAGGGCATCGTTCAAATGCAGAGACCAATCCTTTCGATTTGGATCGATGATTTTTTTATAGAATGTGATTAATCTCCCAATTTTCTAATTCATCTTTCCAATTCGTTTGGGGGTGATAAGTCGTCCCAACCTTGTGGGCGACCCCATACTTTCTCATGAGTTTTTCAAAAGACCTATTACCAAATTGTTTGTCGTTATGGCTAGCGATTTCCTTCGGAGCTCCGAAGCAAGAGAGTATGTGTTCTTGTAAAAACTTTATCACCACCTTGTTGTCATTTTTCTTTGTAGCTATGGAATCAACCTATTTGGATATATAGTCTACCACGACAAGGATGTATCGAAATCCAAAGGAGGGAGGAAAGGGACCCATAAAGTCAATGCCCCAATAATCGAATATCTCAATGATGATAATAGGGGTCAATGTCATCATATCTCGTTGAGTGATGGCTCCCATCCTTTGGCATCTATCGCAAGATTTGCAATAAGTGCTAACATCCCGAAAAATAGAGACCACTTTTAAGAATCTTAGCAGTTGTCTTATTCATCGAAAAGTGGCCTCCATAAGCTTCCATATGACTAACACGAGGTATGTCGTCATTCAGTAAACATATTCACATGATTTGGTTTGCCCAATACTTTAACAAATAGGGATCGTCTTAGAAGAACATACATAACCAAGTTAGGAACTTCTTTCTCTCTTGAGGTGTCCAATAAAAGGTACGGCCCCCGTGAAAAGGTAATTCATTATATCCATAAACCAAGGGAGAGAATAGGTGGAAAATAATTTCTCATTCGGAAAGTATTCATCTATGGGTATGGGATCACTACGTACATTGCACAAAAATCGAGACTAATGGTCAGTTACGACCTTTTCTACTCTTTTATTATCTTTGTTGGAGAGATTGAACTCTAATAGGAGTATGATCCACCTTGTGAGGCACAATTTAACGTCCTTTTTTAAAGGAGATACTTAAGAGCCGTGTGGTCGCTGAAGCATGTAATCGACAAACCTACGTGGTAAGAGCGAAATTTATCTAGGGTGAATATTATGGATAGTAATCATTTCTCTATAGTGGAGTAATTGAGTTGTGGTCCAGTTAACGTCCGACAAGCATAGTATATGATGTGAGCATTCTTATCTTTTTTTTGGCTCAAAGCATCCCCTTTAGCGTAATCACTCCCATCACACTTAATCTCGAATGAAGGGGAATAATTCAGATCTTGCATAATGGTAGTGGACACGAGCATGCTTTTCAATTTTTCGAAAGCACTTTGGCCTACTGCATTTCACTCGAAGGGGAATCTTTCACAGCTAGGTTATTCGAGGGCCTAGCGATAACACTAAAGTTATTAATAAACCTCCGAGAAACAGGGGTGGCCTAAGAAATAGCTCACATCGTTTAGTGACCTAGGTGGGGGGACATTGGCTATATGGCATCTATTTTCACCCTATCCACCTCAACACCTTTAGAAAAACTATGTGGCCAAGAACTATTCCTTCGGTAACCATAATATGGCACATCTCCAAATTTAGTACCAAGTTATTTTCCACACAACGGGCCAACACTTTTTCGAGATTAGTGAGGAAAAGGTGGAAAGAGGAGCCGAAGACACTAAAATCATCCATAAAACCTCAAGGCCCCTTTCCAACATATTGCTAAAAGACTAAGCATGAACCTTGGAAAGGCTGTGAGTGCATTAAATAATCCAAAAGGCATGCATTTGGAGGCAAACGTGCCAAAAGGACATGTGAACGTGGTATTTTTTTTATATAACACATCTACCTCAATTTGTTTATGCCCAGAATAAGCATCGAGAAAGTAATAGAATGGGTGTCATGTTACTCGCTCTAGCATTTGGTTGATAAACGACATGGGGAAATGATCTTTCCTAATGCCGACATTGATCTTCCGTTAGTCAATATAAATGCGCCACCCAGTAGTGGTACGTTGTGGAATAAGCTTGCCCTTTGCATTTTTAATCACAGTCATTCTCAAATTTTTCGGGATGACTTGAATAGGACTCACCCACTTGTTATTCAAAATGGGGTAGATGATGCCCACGTCCACTAACTTAATAATTTCTACCCTCACAACATCTTTTATCGTGGTATTCAAACGCCTTTGCATCTCCCTCGACGGTTTCACGTCCTCTTCGAGGTGGATTTTATGGGTACAAAACAGGGGACTTATACCCTTCAAATCTGCTATGCTCCAACCAAAAGCACAACAGTGCTTCCTTAAAATTGATAATAGTTTATCATCTTGATTTTTGTTTAGATCGAGGAGACAACAACGGGGAATGTCTCATCCTCTCCCAAATAAGCATATTTTACGTTTGAGTGTATTTTCTTCAATTCGAGAGTTGGAAATTTCTCATCGAAGGGAACTGTGCACGACTCCCTCGGTGGTATTTCCTCCAATCTAGAAACCTAACTAACGTCGTTCACATCTCTCAACTCACTCACCTCACTCTCAAAATTGGTGTACGTCCCGTCGCACTCACTACCCGAACTAAGCCACGCTCCTAGCGAATTCCAACTCAAATTTCTCTCTATGTTATCATCTACTACCTCCTCAATAAGATCCACCATGTGAAACTCATCCACATAACCCACTTACTTGGTGATGCCGAATATATTTATCTCAAGAGTCATATTACCGAACGTGACTTGCATTTTCCCATTTTAAGTATTAATAAGTGTGTTACCCATAGCTCAGAATGGGCAACCAAGGATTACGGGAACATGATTACTTGAGGGGATGGAGGGCTCCGTGTCCCAAATGGAAAAATCTACCAAGTAATAGAAAGTGTCCACTTGGATTATCACGTCCTCAATAATCCCTCGAGGTATCTTCATGGTACGATACACGAGTTGGAGAGTGATCTTAGTGGGCTTGAGGTCCCTAAAATCTAACTGCCTATAAATGGAGTAAGGGAGAATGTTAACACTCGAACCTAAGTCTAATAAGTCTCTCTTAAAGCGGTTCTATCCAATTATTCACTAAATAGTCGATGCACCCGGATCTTTAAACTTCGGTGGGGGTCACTTAAAAGAACTGATCTCACGTTTTGTGCTAAGAAAACATTCTTTTTCACCTTTAATTTACTTTTCACTGCCAATTATGTGGTAAGGAAATTTGAATAGGTTCGAATTTGCTTGATTTCCTCAAGAAAAGGTAAATTAAGCTTAAATTGCTTTAGCACATCTTCACGGGAGGCCCCTTTAGGACGAGGAACCAACCGTTGAGAGAAAGGTGCATCAATGGGCGGTTTCACTACAATTCTGGTCCTACTAGTGTCATCGTTATCACTCTCATTTAAGGGGGCATCTTTGGCCTCTTTCATTCTAGGAGAAACCTCATTGTCTTTAACCTCGTCATGTGGGGGAGGTGATAAATCAATGACTCTCCCACTATGTGAGTAATCACAGCTTTATATTGCTCTTTATTATCGTCAAAATTAGAGCTAATACTAGTTTGGCCTTGGAGAGGTCTTTGGCCTTGGGCTGAAAACTTTCCCTTCTCTTGGACACTTAATGATGATTGCAACTTAGAGATCGAGGCTTTTAATTCAGCAAATTATTGGGCATTTTGGGCGTTAATCGCCAATAAGGATTGCATTAAGTGGTGCAAGGTGTCCTTGAGATTTTTACATGGTGGGGTGATATAAGGCGCCGGAGGTGCTACTTGTATGGGGAATATTGTTGGAAAGGCGAGAGAGATAGTGACGATGGGGCAACATGTGAATTAGGATTCATCACTACGTGTGGTTGCCCATAATTGAAATCGGGAAGGTTCTGCCACGAAGGGTTATAGGAATTCCCGTCAGGGGCATTGAAATTACCCTTAAAAGCTCATATCGCTTCAACTTTCTTTTGAAGCATCACTTTATAGGAAGTTATTATCAGGCATTCCTTTGTTGGATGTCCCACCTCACAAATCGCACACACCTCCTCTATTGGCACTCGAGTGGAGCCGGATTTTTCTCCTATTCTCAATTCGACCATGTCTTCTAATTTCTTGGTAAGTTGGTTGATTTTAAGCTTCAACTCGACTTCTTTGTCCAAATAATACAGTCTGAATGCAGAAGGAGCTGTGGACATTTGTCCAGCCTAGGTTCGGGCATTTGGATCGGATCTGTCCCACGCTTCAGTAGTCTCAACGACATACTTAAGGTGAGCCATGACATCGTCTGCATCTAACCCTAAAATTGCCCTGGAGCATATGTTTTCAATGAGTTGTTTGGAGCTTAAACTTAGCTCGTGATAGAAAAAAGAGATGTGCCTCCATTTCTCAAAACCGTGGTAGGGTCATATATTAAGTATGTCGTTAAAATGCTCTCAACATTTATCGAAAGGCTCATTGTCTTGTTGTTTAGCATTTGAAGCGATATGAGCTTTTAAGGGTAATATTTCTCCACGTTGAAGCGATATGAGCATTCAAATTACTAGCGTATCTCTCCACGTTCCAATCGAGTTCGGTGCCAAAGACCATATCCAAGTCTTGTCCTTATCCTTCAAAGAGAAGGGTGAAAGTTTGAGGCTAAAGATATTTTGGGTGCACGCTTGATCGCTAAAAGTTTCACATGCCTCTTTTCGACTCCAGACCATGGAATGTCGGAAAAATTTGAATTATCACATTGCAAAAATAAAATTTCACCGCATTATATGGGTATATAATGCATCCTGGAGCAATGATTCGCTCAGGATATAAGAGGTCTCTTATGGGGAGATACGGCATCTCACCCTCACCATGCCATAACTAGCGTTATCAGACATCTCCCTCTTTCCAAATGACTCGATATCCTCACTCGACTCTCTATAAATGTGACTAGAAGTGTGACTCATGATGGAATTGGGCAGTGTAGGAGGGGGAACCCAAAACTATGGAACGCGAGGGGTGTGTGGACTATTGGGGTCATAATTAACTATAATATTCTCGTGAATTCTAGTCCGGGTAGATTGAGGAGTTTGTCGAGGATTTTTCATGTAAGGATTTCAAAGATAATATTTTGTTTTCTTTTTGTTTTTGTTTTTCTTATTTTTCTTATTTTCTTATTTTATTTTTATTTTTTTAGGAACAAAAATCAAATTTTGGATTAACTTGACTTAACCAAAATATCAACCTAGTCCCGAGCAACAGTGCCATTTTAATGTGGTAGAAACCGAGCGTCTATGTAGATACCCTTATCATTATTATAGGCTTTCGACCGCAATATAAAAAACTTAAACTTTAACTACACTCCTATGGAGTTTAGTGGCTAGTCTGGGTATCAAAAATCCATAGGAGATGTTTGATAGACTTTAATTGATTTATTACTTCTCAAATAACAGTGTAAAAGATGATGTAGGTTGAAAAGGGGAAAATGAAAAATTTAACTACACAGATTAAAACTAAACAAGATTAGGATCACATCCCAACCATAGGCTAAACAACACGTATAAAGGATTTTTGTTCGAAAACATTTAACAGATCATATTTAAATAAATATAAACATCAAACATGAAGATATTTAATTCAACAATGAAATAATAAACTTTCGATCGAATATGGTCACAAGTGGATTAATTTCAAAATATCGCTATAAACACTAACGTTGAATGGCAAAGAAAGTTAAATGCCTAATATTACAACTTTAATACATGAGGTTTCAATTCATTGTATTTCTACCCAATACCTAACTTTCAAAGCTCAACACCTGGTGTAAACATAATCCCAACCCTTGAACTAACTACTAAACATGATCATGTTAACAATGTAAAAATCCATTAACAAGCATGAAAAAATATTGAAATAGTATTGACTGTGCTGGAATTTAAGGTTACCAAGGTTGAAGAACACAAACATGAAAGAAGAAATCAAAGCACGAAGAAGAATCGAAAATAACTATTGAATTAAAGGTACAAAACTTGTAAATTATTCTCTTAGATGTTTCTCTTTGATTAAGATCTTTACAATGTATTAAATCTATCTTAAAATAACCCTAATGACTAAATTTATATGTTGAAATTCGTTTAGAAGAGTCCTCAAAACATGAAACTCTCTAGGATAAAAATAGGGCCAAAATAAAAATCCAGCTTCTGGTAATTTGTCACAGTTTTTAAGCATGACAAATTTTATCACATTTTCAGAGCATGACTAATCGAGAACCAGTTCGCCTACCGGTTATGCCCTAGCTTCGGCCTAAGTGATGCCTTTTGTGCTCGAAGTTCTCTTATTTACAATTCTACCACTAGATTTTCTTCTCAATTCCAAACAAGCAAAACTTCTTCACTGTAGCTCGGAGTGAGGTGTAATTTCTTCCATTATTCTTGTGACTTCATGATCTTCAAATTTTAAGTTGGCTTTTCCTTTTGGTTATGGCTAAAAAATTATGAATATGCCCTTAAACTTCCTTTTCTTTATTTCTTTCACTGTTTCGATTTCTCTTCCACATTCACTTGCATGAAATACCCGTAAAACACACGAAAAATATACAAAACAAAAAATACTCTCCAAAAATGGTTAGTAGAAATATGAGATAAATCCAAATTATTTATGATGCATGGGATCATAAAAGGACCAAAATTAAGGAGATAAATATGATATATTTATGCCTTATCAGATAATCTTGGTGACTAGTGATATGACGGTGGACCCTCATGTGGCCACGATCATACTGTGGATCTCTTATCATCATAATCCCATCGCTACCATCTTGGCGGAGATATTGATTGACCTAGATGATTAGAAACAAGACTGAGATAACGTTTTATGAGGCAGCCCTGTGATGATGTTCATGTGTCTCTCAGAGAGACTTTTCATGACGGTTTCCCTAAGTATCCTCTAACTAGTGTCCCAAACTTTATTATACGGTCCGTTCACAGCTCCATCCCCTTTGTGGATAACTGGTTTAATTAGATCATGGAATATGGGGCTAGACACTTTTGTTGGTTAGTTCCATGGTGGGGTGAACTTTAGCCTATGCTGCAGTTGGGAGAATATCATTATGTTCTACTGGTAGGCTTTTACCAAACTTCCTTCTACTTTCCTTGGCGACTTTTACATCAAGTTTGGGAGAAAATTATTCCTCCATGCATAACCAACTTCTTTCCTGTGGAGGATTTGACTGAGTCTTTAAGGATGACTTTAGGGCCTTCGTGGAAGTGCCTATCTGCCCCAATCTGTTGGGGAACTAGAGTTTATATCTGGGAATTCTTTGAGATGGCTATGAGGGAATGTGGACATGAAGATTAGTGCTGAGGAAACTGGGCAGATATGGCTTAGGATGTTTGATGCTCAAGAGGAAGGCATTGTGGTTTCGTCCAAGATGATCAAGGCATACCATTACATGGAGCGCATAAGGAAATGCTATCGGGACCCGAATTCTCGGGGTCCTATGGTGACTAGTGAGATGATAAGGTGGGCCCATATGGTAGTTGATGTAGATTTTATGATGTTATGGGGAAAGTTTAGTAATAGGTGTACTCGTGTTTGGGTATGCTACATCATAGCGCTGGTATGGTTATGAAGGTATTTTGCTACTTCCATGTCACAAATAATGTATGTAATTTCTATGTTTTGAATAAAAGAATGAAGTGATGCTTTGACATATTTCATTATCCCTTTTGAAGAATATTTTTTTGTTTGAATTATCTATACTTATTATTAAGGCATACATTTTTTTATTTATTTAAATGATGAGAAAGACTTGTGTTCTCGGTAGGAGAAGAGAATAACATCTTCTGGAAAAGGATTGACCGTACCCAAAGTGACTTTATGGGTTGTCTATGTACCTCTACTGGGTTTGAAAATTATTTTGTAATTTTTCTCTTTTGAAAACGAAATTTTAAGAGGATTAAATCCTACGTAGTTCTAAAAATAAAGGAGAAAGGAGTTTTTAAGAATAGAAGGGAGGTGCGAAGAGTCGTAACGCGACGAGAGTTGAACTAAGGTTAGAATTTCTTAAAACGGTCCAAGTTGACTAGATGCGCCATCTCTTCTGTGTCAAGGTCTGTGAGTATAGCGTAGCCATAAGACATAATCTTCTTTATGAGGTATGGCCCGCTTTAGTTGGGTTTGAATTTTCCTCACGGGTCCCAGATGTGTTCTATAATTTCTTTGAGAGAGAGATCTCCTCATCTCACACCGCGATCTTTGACTTTCTTATGGAATGAATGCGACGGTGGTACCCTTGTATATGGTATAAAGCCTTTTGTCATTTTTTTATCCAAAAGTACTAGTTCATCATGGAGACTTTTCTGCCAATCGATTTCATTGACTTGACTTTCGAGCATGACTCATAAAGAGGGTATTTGGAGTTTGACCGGTAGGAGTACTTCCATATCATATACGTAGGAGTAGGAGGTAGTTCTAGTAGGTCTTCTGATAAAGGTGCGATATTACCAGAGGGTATATGGGATATTATATGCCTAATATCGATAACTTTCATTCATTTTACTTATTATGGATTTGAGTCTTTTATTAGCAGCTTTGATAGCCCCATTGGTTTGCCGTCAGTAGGGAGAGGACGTGTGCCTCTGAATCCCGTACTCGTCGACAAATTCTGTGACTTCAGCTTCAAAACGGAGCCCATCATCTGATACTAAGGGTAACTCCATGACGAAAGATGATGTTCTTTTTTATGTACTTGTCCACTTTCTTTGCATTCAATACCGTGTATAATTAGGCTTTAACCGATTTGGTAAAATAATCAATGGTGACTAGGAGGAATTCATGCCTGTTTGATTCTTTGGGAGTGACTTACTAATGATATCAATGCCCCAAGTTGAGAAGGGCCAAGGTGAATTCATATTGTATAGCTCCCGAGGAGGCAAGTGCTGTAGATTGGCATATTTTTGGCATTTGAGTCACCTTCTGACATAAGAAGTATAGTCTTGGACCATGATGGTCCAATAATATTCCTAACAGATGATTTTTTTAGTAAGCATATGACCGTTCATGTAGGGACCTCATTCCCAACTACAGATTTTTTGCAGTATGTCCTCGATATTAGCCCTCCATATGCATTACAAATGGATTATGTCGAAATTTATCTTGTAAAGCGCTTTGTTGCAGATGATGTATTGAGAAGCAAGCCTACGAAGAGTTGTGCGATATTTCTTATTAGCCTCATGGGGATATTTACCATGCTTGAGGAGGCACCAAAATTTCTTACTACCACATTCCAATTATGTCCATGTCTTCTTCTGTTGTAAGCTCTATGTGGTAGCAGTGAGTGGGTGAATACTACTTTTGGACTATAAAGGGAACCATTATTATTCCCTCAATCATGTTAACCATGGAGACCAAGGTTGCCAATGCATCAACAAAGATGTTTCAGGAGCGGGGAAGGTAGTGGAAGGTAATACCCTAAAATTGGGAGGCGATCTCTTTAAGGTAAGCGTGAAAGGTTGAGAGTTTCTCCTCTTTGAATTTCTATTTTTGGAGGACTTGTCCTATTATGAGAGTTGAGTCTCAATAAACTTCCAATCATCTAATTCCTTTCTCGAGGTCACCCTTAAGACCATTATTGCATGCTTCCTAAGCTGTCATATCATTGTAAAGGGGAAGTCCAACTTGATGACGATGAGAGTGTAAGAATCATTAGGGGAGATTAGGATTATCCAATGCCATATCCCTTCTTATTATAAGTTCTGTTGAAGAACATATATCATCAAAACTCTTCATGAGAAGTATAAAGAATGTCTTCATCTAAGAAATTAAAAATACAAACATCGGCTTCTTCGAATTGTTGATAAGGTAGTCAAAGATGGATCTTCTTTTCAATGGTTTTCTGAGTGACATATGTGAAGTCAAACTCGGCTAGTAACTTAAACCAATGAGCCATGTGGATGGATAAGGAATGATCTTTTAACATGTATTTTATGGGATCCATTCGGGACACCAACTTAATGAGGAACTTGAGAATGTAATACCGAAGCTTCCAAGTGACCAAAATTAAGGTGACACGTGCCTTGTCTAATGCTATGTAGTTCACTTTATAACATGCTAATTTTTTACTAACATAATAGATGGTTATTTATTTATGCGACTCTTCGATTCATTGGTCTAGCATAACTCCTATGATGGTCTTAATGACAATGAGGTAAAGAAGGAGGGGAAAACCCTGTTGTGGTGGCATGAGCATCGAAGATCGAGTAAGGTTCCACTTAATCTTTTAAAAGGCTTCTTAACAGGCCTCATTCCTGAATTTGGTCGAACCCTTCTAGAGAAGTTTAAAAATAGGTTCGCAGATGGAGGTCAGTTGGATGATGAATCTACTGATGTACTATAGTCAGCTTTGGAAGCCACGAACTTCTTTCTCCATCCGAGGTTATGGAATTTCTAGACTTACTCTAACTTCAGAAGTGTCTGCTTCGATCCCTCTCTCACCGACCATGAAACTAAGGAGTTTTCCTTTCGTGATGTTGAAGATTCATTTTTGCAGAATGAGATGCATTTGGTATTTCTGTAGTCACTCAAATAATCTCGGACTTGATGATCATATCGTCAATATAGACTTCGACCTCTTTATGGATAAGAAGTGAAAAGGGTTGTAGCTACTCTCTGGTAAGTAGCTCTAGTGTTTTTTAGATTGAAAGGCATGACTCTATAGTAAAAAGTTCCCCATATGGTTATAATGGCAGTCTTCTCTTTGTGTTTAGGATTCATATTGATCTGGTTGCACTTGGTAAAATTGTTGACAAATGACTTGAGGGCATGACTGGAAGTGTTATAAATAATCATGTCTATTCGGATAAAAATGCTCTGATACCACTTGAAAGGGGTGATGGTCCCCAAATATCCAAATTTTAAACTTCTTGTAAAAATTCACCAAATTTTTAATTTTTTTCAAAATTAAAGTGAAATTAAATTAAACTAAACAAATAATTAAATTTTCGCTTCAACAAATTTAATCCAATTCAAGTTCTAAATTATGTCAAACAAACTTAAGCATGCATTTTGACAAATTAATTAAACAACCTTGAATTAAATTAAAATAAAATTACTCAAACATAATTAGCACCAAAATTACACCATTGTTGTGATTTCACCAATTTTTATCTTTTTAGTCCTATGAATGCATCTAGGTGTATTCTCAAGATAAAATAAATAATCACAGCACAAGATCGCGATGTACAAGAAAACTCACAACGGGAAAAACCTCGGACGGCCCAGCTAAAAAATCCACCAGGTATAGTTTTACATAAACAAGACAAACAACTTAATTCCTCGGTTCGCCTTTCAAGCCTTGACGCTTCTTTTTTCTTCCACCTCTGCGTAGTTGATAACTCCAGAATCCACCACAGTTTCAGAATCCACCGATGGGGCTCAGCTACCATCAAACACACGAAGGGCTCTCCTCCGTATGCACACCAAGAAAATCATAACAAATATGGACTCCTTCGTAGGAAACCTTCTCTTTTGGTATGAGAATAAAACTCGGTGCCAACAATATGATCTCAGAAAATATAATATATATAGGAACTTGGATAACTAAAACATGGGTGTAAACTTTGTGTTTTGGTATAAATTAAACCATGAAAAAACAACACACAAAATGGGACTTTTGCATAAGAATATTTTCTCTCTAAACCTCTCCAAAGTCTAAAAAAGTCAATTGAAAAAGTTGTTCCCAAAGTCTTAAAAGTAGGTACAAAAGTAAGGGAAAAGTGGGAAGTTTTCTAAGCAAAACTGTCAAAAACTGACGCCGCACGTTCAAACGACTTTTGAATGTTGTTCAAACAACATGGTTCGAACGAGTTTACTAACGAGATTACTAACAAAAATTCAGTGATAAAAGTCGTTAGATATGTCATTCGAACGAAATTTCTAACAAGAAAATAGAGAAAATCCCATTAGATAAGTCATTCGAATGAGAAAAATTATTGTTCTAACGACATTTCAGAAAAACCAAAAATGCTTTTTAAGCCTAGAAACTTTTATGCAAAGTTTTAAAATGACTTTCTCAGAAAAATAAAAAGTCCTTATGACAAAAGTTTATGAAAAGAAATCCATAAAAAATTAACCAAGTCTCTCTATATATTAAATGCATTCATACCTTTAGAGACCTGGGAATCCAAATGTTGATGAAGTAAAAGCTTAGCACATAAAATGACAATGATGTAATCTTCAAACTCTTAGTCGCTACGTCTTAAACTCAAATGTCATATGCTTAAAAGGATATGACAAAGTACGCTCCTGTGACTCAACTAGTTTTGTTCTAAATTAAGCCAACACTACAAATAGAATCAATTCGAAATTTTCCCTTACAATGTCAATGTTGGGTAAAGGGTAATAATCATTTGGAGATGAACTATTCATATCCTAATAGTCGACGTACACGAGGACTTTTACTATCAATTTTGGCACGGACGATGTTTGCGAGCTATGTAAGATATTTGACCATACGGATGAAGCCTACATTCAATTCTTTGACCACTTCATCTTTATAATTTAGGGACCACTCATTTCAAAGCTTTCTTAAATTCTTCTTAACAGTCTTCCTTTTTGAATGAGTTGGAATTTAATGATGCACAATCTCTAGGTTGATGAAAGGCATATTGTTGTATGACCATGTGAAGATGTCCAGGAATTCTTTCAAGTTTTCTTCAAATTGTGACCGGTCATTCTCATTAAGGGGGGACCCTATCCTAACCTCACACAGATTGCTACAAGAAATGAGATTAATAACAATAGTCTCATTATCATTAGTTTGAACCTAGTTACGTTGTTTAATTTTTTCATTATTGACAATAGTTAATAATTGTTAATTTATTAGATCATCTTCCTCAATTGTTTGATTAGAATTAATGCAATTAATATAAGGCACACCAGGATACTCAAATTCTTTATACATTTCATTGGAAACATTTTGCGAAAATATAACATTGTGAACCTCATCAAAAGATACCTCATGTACATTGATATTAGTAGCAAAAAATAAGGGACGGATTTAGGTTCATTTTCTAGAGTGTAGTAGGGTTCAGGCTAGCTAAAGCTGGGTTAGAGGGAATAGTGCGCCAGATGAGGAGAGGCTTTTAAACAGGGAAGATCATTGTATAAGGGTCTGACGAATTCATGCAAAGATCCAAACCTAGTGTGTGGAAACCAAACGACTCATCGTTGTCACTGCTCTCGAAACTTTCAGTGTTTTTAGTGCTTGAAGAACTTGAATCCCAATATTTAATAATCATGGGTTTTGCCTCATTCTTCAGGTATTTGGTCTAGGTGATATTGTATTCAAAGAAGAGTTCTAATCAAGGTTTTAATTTCTCCTCGACATGGTCATACATGGTTCGAGAAAACAGCATAAGGGGAAATCCTCACCTTCCTTGGTAAACTGCCCATTTAGGGAGTTTTTCGATATGGACTCTTTTTTATTCAACACTATCTACTGATACGGCTAGAGGAGGGGCATACTTTTATTTGGTAATGGATGGTAACCCAAACCTTAGGGTGAAAGCTTTTTTCAGAACTATCGATTCAAGAATACCCTATTAACGATGATCTAGCCCCATTCTAGGCATATAAGGAATATTCTTGGACATATGGATCACATTGACATTTCCATGAGGGTTGTGCTCTGGGTATACTCTATCTTTGAATTTATACCTTATTGGGATAGGAAGTATATCAATATTGAAACCTAAGAGGAGCATGTCATTATCCCCATGTCGAATTTTCAAAAGAGGGATACTTTTACCGATGCCATCAGAGTTGTCACCATCCCCGATGATAGTGATGACCTGATTGTTAGTAAAGAATTTTATCTTCTAATGTAGGGAGGATGACACACCTTTGATACTATGAAGCCATAGACGACAAAGGAGAAATTTTAAACAACCTAGTATATAAATGACCAGAAACTCGATTTGGGAGTGTAAAGGGTCAGCCCCTAGTGCGAGATTTATTAAACCTTTAACTTCTCGACGGGTGTTATTTTAGGAATGCACGACAGTGGAAGTGGAGTTGAGATCAGTGACTTTTTTCCCAGGTAATTGAGAGTTCTTCAAGGATAGACATTAAAATTGGACCCGTCATCAACAAGTGATAATGAAATTATCTTTCTCATGACTTTCACTGAGATATTGAGAGCGTAATTTAGTTTAGGAATGATTTTAGGAATTCTTCATAGACAAAGGAGATAACCTTCGTCACGGTCAGAGATCCAACCATGTGTTCTTCTTCGCGGCTAATAATAAGAGGAATTGTGGGTCCTGTGAGGAGATTGATCAAAGAATTTTTATGCAACTCGGAGGACATGAATTGTCCACACAATGTGATATTGTCTTGGGGCTTCTTGAGTTGTTCAAGGATTTTTCTTTCTTTGATAGGTATTTAGGGCATCAGTAGTTATTTAGAAACTCATTTCCCTTATCTATGCACATGCTCATTGATGGAAGAATCAGGTCTATGTAGGGTCATGTGATTTGTGGATGTTAAAAAGAACAAGAGCCTGTGTCATCATCCACTTTTGTCATTACAAATACTTCGTTAATTCCTAATAGCATCTCTTCGAAAGAAATTATCCCATATAAGGAGGCTATCGTGCCGATATCCCTACTATCTGGTTTGCTATTTAAGTTATCTGAAGGGTGCGAGTCATCTCCCTTCCCAATGGCAATAATATTTTATCTCCATGAGAAATCTATTCATTTTATGACTTCAATTACTTCATCATACAAATCTTCCCACTCAGCTGAGAAGTGTTGGAAAGAGGGAATGAGTTATCACTTGAGCCTTCAGATGGTGATTATTCTAGAAGTTTTATATATTTTTCCTTCCTTAATAAATTTATTGGACGTGATATGCATAATATTGTCTAAGCTGAATTCCTCTGCTCCCATAAACCAGTCATCTGATTTTTGGGTTCATTCTTGAGCTTCCATGTATACATCACTGATTCTTTTAAAATTCCCCTCTTCAAGGGCCATCCTTGGGGGTAGTTTTAGCCCAAAGTCTCTGAGTTAATTCAAAACAGTTGGTAGCTCCATGCTCCCTATTTCTGAGCGAGTTCATATGGCCATGCAGGCCCTTGTTAAGGATCGATCTTGTGCATTTTCTTGGTGCAGAAGGAATGAGATAAATTTTAAGGGATTTATGGGAAATGGAAGATTGAGCAGGTATATTGGTGAGTCAAATTCAGGTGAAGGGATTAATATATGGATCATCTTCTAAAAGAATGGAATTCACACCGGTTCGGTAAGTTGGCAGATGGTTTAAGTTGTATTGGATTTAAGATTTACTGAAGGAGCAATGACCCCCTTATCAATGAGTCCTTGAATGTCGTTCTTCAAGTGGAAACATTGGTCAGTGGTATGCGTATAGATTTGGTGGAAATCATAATGACCATCATGCTTGAAGTTCCTTGGAAGTCAGTCTGGAAATGGGCGAGGGTCTAAAGTCTTGATCAGGTTTTGAGACATGAGATCTTTAAAAACTTTTTAAAGGGGGCCATAGAACCCGGTGTATTCCCTTTTGACTATTACGGGACGATCTTCGGGTGACTATGGAATTAGAGGCTCAGATATTTTGTTAATGGTTGAAATAGTAGTGTTAGTTGGCTTGTAATAATTTCGAGGAATAAACTACCCTATTAGCCTTTTCGGCTCAAACTTGACTTTTTAATTGATAATACCTTTTTTTATCTCGACCCCTGCCTCCCAGAGGGCTCTGAAATGAGGGCAGTGCTGGCTTCCCATAAAGGTTGGAATATACGACATGAAATTTTTCTTCAAGCGCTCTCTTGTTCTTCCTCGAAAGGTCAGTTTGTTATTGTAATGACCTTTCCTATCCATCTAATGACAAAGTTATTGACTAGTTCTTGAGGATTCTTCTTAAGTAGATCGATGTCTCGATGAGTGACTTTTAATGCCTCATTTTATTTGTATTGGGACATGAATTCTCAGGCTACATGCTTCTAACTACAGATTTGGGATTCTTCTAAGGACAAGAACTCTCAGAGAGCGCTCGCTTTAAGGGTCTGATGGAACATTTGTTCCATTATTTCTTTGAACGCTCCAAGTAGAGTGATAGACCAATGATTGGTAGACATGTTTATGCAATCCAATTAGTTCCTTGAGATCTTAACTTGGTCGAATTTCTTGGATAGCAATATGAGGTCATCCATGCCTTGTTCAATTCTTCCTCTTTAGGATCAACAAGAACAGGTATTGGAAAATTAGCCCCTGGTTGGGTAAAGTTTGACATTAGAAACTGAGTTTTTGGTGGACCATTAGTAGGTGTGACATAAGGGACATGAAGGACTTATTGATACTCTTCTGGAATCCATATTTGTTCTGGTGCTTGCAAACCCATGACACGGGGGAAGATAATGTCAGGCTTGGGAACCTCGAATGTCTGAACCCTTTTTCACTGTATCTCCTGGATATCTTGATATTATCAATATAGATGCTAAACAGAGCAAGTACTATCATTAGATTTTGTTTAACATTGGCATTCTAATGAAGGTTCTCTAGGAAGATTCTTTGAAGGGACTGTTCAACTTTTGTGTAGGTAGTAGAGGAGGTGTTAGAGTTACGAGGTGGCTTGATGATGGATCTGAACCAGTAGGGAGCCAGGCCAAAGATATTGTATGCGATTGCGCCTAAGAGAGGAAGAAGGATATTTTTGATATTTTTAGCAAAAAGGGAGAAAATATTATTAGCAAAAAAGGGAGAAAGGGAAATTCCCCAATATAGCTATTATTATTAGGTTTCACTTGTATTATGTTATGCACAGGATATAAGTGAAAAGATGGACTATATTCGAGTCTGGGAAAAAATAGGTTACGTGATGTAAGACATTCTTGAAATGTTTCCAGACTCATGGATAGGGTCTTGTTTTAAAAATAGGAAAAAAAGCGCAATATTTCGACAGCAAGACGACTCAAAATTTCAATAGATTTTCATGTTGAAATAAAAAAACTAGGTATGAGTGTCCTATGAAAGATGACTATATGAGGTTAATGCATTGTGAGGTTAGTGGAATGGTTTCCCCCTTTAGCATGACTTCCATGATATACCTCTTTCTTATAAGGGAAATCCTTCATTGGTACGTATGGACTAGCCATTTGATGTACCCGGGTGCACATGAATTACCTCATGGTATACCTCATGTAGATGGTAAATGTGAGAGAGAATTCGATAAACTCAATGCACGCGAACAGGTTCCCTACTATATACCTCCTATCGTAAGTTTGGTCAAAAGGTACGATGTGAAGGAACTACTCGATATACGTCGAAAGGACTAGGCCATTGGAAGGATGGAATCATATCTCTTAGGTTAACCGTGCCCTACAGTTGCGGAACCCATCAAGAAGTGAGCCCTAGTATGGGACAAATTTTGGTCAAAATGTAGTGCTCACATGACGTAGTGTGCAAAATTAATGAGTCTTAATTAGTATTTTATGGAGATTTTTATGTATACTAAGTGGGATAAGTTCTACTACTAAGCATGAGGTGGAACATGGGAATATACATGAGTGACATGTGATAAGGGAATAAAGAAAGGAGAGCAAAGCTAACAAGTATGTCCATGAAGCATGGAACGTATACAAAGCATGATGGTATATACAAAGTGTGAGACATGTCAATACATATTAGTGGGAGAAAGGTATGTGAAAAATGAGAGTGACATGGGAATATGTGTAAGTGAGGAAAACATGCAGATATATACAAGTGAGAGTAACGTGGAAGTGTGTATAAGTGAGAATAATATGGAAGTGTGTGATAATAAGACTAAGCATGGATATTAACATGTGGTATGTGAAGCACGTGAGTAATCATGTGTCTATACACAAGTAAAAATTATCATGGATATCTACAAGTGATATGTAGCATGTGAAAATATGAGTAAGTGGAGTGAAACATGCTAGGTACATACAAGTGAGTGAAGCATAAAGCATGGGCTCTAAAGATGATAATACACATGATAAGAGAATGAGGATGATGGAGAGAAGAATAAACAACATGTGAGCATGAGAGTAAGGAGAACATAAAAGTGAAAATATATACATACATTTTATAATGGTTTAAATATGTAAAGTAGATAATTTTAAAATAAAAGGGAAATATGGTAATATGCGTTAGCTTAAGCTCCAAGATAAGTTTTGAGAAAGAGGTTTATAAGGAATGTTAGGTTGATTTTAAGCGTGAGAAGAGCAAATAGAGAGGCCAAAAACTAAATCTAAAGAGGCCAAAACGAGATTAATGAAAATAGTCACTTTGGGGTGTTTTAGAACTTCTTTTTGAGTGCTTTCGGATGAGATTTGAGAAAAACTTAA
This sequence comes from Sambucus nigra, assembly GCA_949130495.1. Classification (NCBI taxonomy): domain Eukaryota; kingdom Viridiplantae; phylum Streptophyta; class Magnoliopsida; order Dipsacales; family Adoxaceae; genus Sambucus; species Sambucus nigra. Next base: position 371,025,925 of record OX422219.1, read on the forward strand.
AACACATATTGAACCCATTTTTTCGTGTAGAATCCAAATCGGAAGTCGTATTGGAAATTTGGATAATGTTTGAATCTCATTTTTTTGGGTTTCTAAAACAGGCCTACAATTATGGATTTTGACTCTCTTGAGGTAGTTTCACTCTCCTATGGTTAATTAAGTGTGCTACACTTATTCAACCTTGATTGTATAGTTATATCCATACTATGTGTTGAATTTATATGTATTATACGATAATATATTATATTCATTCTTGCACCCATTTTCAGTGTGTTATTTTCATGTCGTGTAGTTTAGGTAATGAAACTAGTTGATTTTACGAGCATGTTGCGTTATAGACATTAGGTAGAAAATATGTACACTTAATTTATGGGAATTGAATCTAAAATTTATCTAGATTAAGAGATGATATTATCATGATTATTATTGTAGAATGCAAACCATTCCTTAGCCTAACCACCCACTGGACGGGGTGTGATGTTGGCTACAATTTTGTTTATTATCCAAAGACTAGGTCATGGACCCCGGTTGGAGAGTATGGAAAGTGTTACTTTGGCGGTGATGCCAGGTTATAATGGGTCTTGTGCCCGGGTTATGTTTTTTATTTTTGGGGTCCATTGGATTATTCCGAGAATAATTAATAGGATAATGGGAGGTAGTCCATACCGTACTGTGGGAAGTGTGGTGGGAAGTTAGATATGGGATCTTAGGTTGTGAAGTTCCTGCGGTGATATCCTAGGTTATGATTATATTATTGGGATTTAAGTTTGACTATTCATTTTGCATACACTCTTGTATATGGTGAACGCACACACGAGTATGTGTAGTTACATTTTAAGAATTTATACGAACTACTGAGTTTTTCGCTCCCTCCTCCAATAGTTTGTTGTCTTTCAGGTTTGACTCGAGATGATTTTTATGGCATTGCTGGAATTTTGAGCCTCATTAGAGGCCCTAGATATTTATTTCCAAAATTTAAATGTACAACTTTGTTTATTGTAAATTCTTTTTTAAAAGGACATTTGGAATTTAATAAAATTTAATTTATTTCTATATTTATGCTTCCGTAAAATTATTCTCAATCTAAATGGTATTTTTATAAAAACAAAATCTCTAATTTATCAATATTTTCAGTAGCACCTCGGAGGGTGTTACAATACGGAACTAAGTAGACCACGGTTCCATGGACTAATTTATGGAGTGGGAAGGTGTTAGGCACCCATTTTACCTTTTTGGTCTCTCATGGGCTATAAAAATATTCTCCTTTCTCTCCTAAATGGGGTCTAAACTGAGTAGTGTGAAAAGTGCATTTGTATATATATATATATATATATATATATATATATATATATATATATATACATATATACACACACACATACACACACACACACTGTAAGGACATAAATTTCCAATTGAGTCCCTGTATTGTTTTGACTTAATTCTGTGAACAAAACTTGTTTGTAATATGTCATAGGGAGATTTTTATTTGTGTCACGATCCCACTTGGTCTATGTCGTATTGAAGAAAATTGAAGACGCTGCGGCAAAGCTTCAAATAATTAAATCATGTCGATGTTTAATTGGTGCAAGTTTACTCGTCTTCAAAGTTAATTGCATTCCAAGATCACTCATGTATGAATGCGTATAATTAATGGTGCTCGAAATTATTTTTATAAAAGATAAGGATGTATTTTAGTAAAGAAAAATATTTAAAATGTTTTTAAAAGTGTTTTAATTGTTTACACTACGTTTTATTCTGATATACTCGAAATAGAATTTGAGTTATTTGGATCTCCTTTAAAAGAGACGTTTTGAACAAAATGTCAAACTGCCACATCAACTCGTTCAAACGACATAGGGATCTCGCTCGAACGAGATGCCTAAGTCGCGCGAACAACATGGCCTTATCGTTCGAACGACACACATTTTGAGGCGGTGCTAAATTGTAATTTAAAGCGTGTTTCTATCAGAGTTTCGTAAGTGTGCAATTGGAAAAAATAGAATACATTCCAGTACGTTGCTTGCACATGTTTTCTAAGGTTTCAAAGCTTAAACACATCCTTAGAAGTTTGCAAAGATCCGAGATATCATTCCTATATGTTTTAGTGATCTTGCTTCACCAAAGAAGTTTGTTCTATCATTGAACACAAAGGGTTTTGTGATGAAGAAATGAGAAGGACTTCTTGTTCGACATCGTAGATGAATTAAAGCCATTCGGTGGACACTGAGACATACGTGGACGCGTGTGTTGTGGACAGGTATCGTGGAAGACAGAATTTCTGCGTGGGCACTATTGAAGAACGGTTGAAGATCAGAAGGAGCGTCAAGACCCGTGGGGATCGAGTCTTAGTGTAAGGCTAATCTGTCTTTGTAAAACCATTGTACATAGTGATTGTCTGGTTAGGGCTGTCCGAGGTTGTTTTTTCATTTTGGGTTTTTTCCTCGTGCATCCGGCGTTGTGAGTATTCTTTACTTTATTTTACTTGCTTTAATCACTAGATTCATGTTTATGATTAATCAAGACAAAATTGGTTTAATGTAAGAATTGGGTTTTCACAACTTGGTTTGGTGCATAATTAAAAGTTGCATAATTTTCGGAGAAAATTGGTTTTGTTTAAACACACACATTTTGGGAACCCTTCTACAAATTGGTATCAGAGATAGAAAACATATTTTATTTGTTTTGTGATCCTGTGTGTTTGTTTATCTCTCCTGTGTTTGTTGTCTCTCGATGGATTCTCTAAGCTTTGACGATTTACATCGTTTGAATTTAAAGTTTCCAAAACGTATTGAAGTTTTGGAGAAAGAAAATTATGATTTCAAAAATAGGATTGAATATTTGCAAAATTTTCAAATTCAAAGAGATATTTGTCATGAGCACTTTAGTTCCTTGTTTAAAGATTTTAATATATTAAAATTGGGCAAAAAGGAGAGTGATGATAGATTCCTCATTTTAGAAAAAGAGTTAGAGGATTTAAAAAATTCTAGAGTTTGTTCCGTTGAGGAAAATAATTCGATTAATGATTTTATGGCACAAGAAAATGATCTTAGGGATAAGTTTGCTCACATTGAGGGGGAACGAGATAACCTTTTAGGGGTAATTGAAAATTTAAAGAAGGAGTCTTGAAAGTTTGAGGAGTTGAAAGTTTTGAAGTTAAAAAATGATTGAAATGACTCAAGTAGTGATGGTAGCGGGTTATCTTGTTCTAGTGGTTCGATTGTAAAAGCCAAAACCATAGTTTGTTTTAAAGAGTCAACCACATCCGAGGGTATTAGAAAAGGTCAATCTAAAGGTTTCGTTCCTCGTCGTGTTTTCACATGTTCGCATTGTGGTAGGAAAGGTCACCTTAGGAGTTTTTATTTTAATCTAAGAAAAGACCCTAGGAAGATTAAACGTAGTGTCCCATTGGTTCCCAAAACCCGTTTTGTTAGATATACACTTGTTTGGGTTAGGAAATCCATTTTGGAGATGTTAAATGCTTCGTTGGTTGATTCTCACATGCATGCACATGATCCATCTCTTGATATTTCTTATGGTTAGTAGCTTGCATGTTTTGTCATATGCTAGCCCTTACATCATGGTTTATAATTTGCTAGTGTTATGACATGTTTATCCCTTTGTATTTTATTTTTCACTTGTTTGAGTCTTATTTGAAAAATACCAAAAGATTTTGTTTTTGAGAAAACTAAAAAGATTTTTTTTTTTTCGTTTTTGATTTTACATGTTTGATGTGGCATATTGGTGTGCTTAGACCCCCCCCCCCCCCCCAATTGTTTCATTATCCATGTGGCTAGGACATTTGGTCATTATTATCGATGCTTAGAATGATCTTAACCATTGTTTCTATGGGGGTTTTTCGAAGTTGATATGCATTTTGATTCGACTTTGTATATATGCCAACATTGCACACAAGCATGAGTTCATATGGATGTTTGACTTCTCTTGCATATTTGAATTTGGTGAGGCGTTCTTATCTCAATATTTTCATCTATGCATAATTAAACTTAACGAGAAGTGTGCATGTAAGAACCGTTTACCGTGAGGGTTTGAATTGAAAAATGATGAGTGATTCATGGGAAAGGGCTGCGAGAGTTCAAAATTAACTCGTTATGAATGCCACTGTTTAAAAGAGCCCAAAAGAAAATGCAATATGCTAAGAAAAGGGCCAAATTTGTTTAGTAAATTCCAAAGAAAACATGTTATTATTGAGGGAGTTTGAATGGATTAAAAAAATTTAAACGGGTTTGCACAACTAATCCTAATGTTGAAACATTGCAATTTGACGCTATTGTTTGTAGAATCGTCAAAATTTTGGATTTGTGTGCATGTAGTATGTTTAGTTCATTAAGCTCACACTTTAATTGTCATATGGCTATGATAAAGTTTAATGATTTATCGCTATCAATTAGAGCTTCTTGATTGTTTCGATGTGTTGTAATTGTGACTCATTTGTTGTAGTTTCATGCCCATTCATTCCATATCCATGTTTGAGCACATCGATACTATGTTTGCATGTAACTCGCATTTTTAGTTTTTATGAGTTTTTGCATTTTGTGTTAAAAGCCTACTGTTTTAACACTGTTTTGCTTCTATCAATCCATTCCTGGAATTTTTTTATGGAATTTTTTTCACTGGGCAATATTATATCATATTTCTGGGAATCTGAAAAATTTAGACAGGTCGCGAGAAGTCGTTCGAGCGACTTATCAATATCGCGCTAACGACAGTTGTGCTTCGTTCGAGCGACATCCTCAACTCGTTTTAGCGATGTCCCTGGCTCGTTCGAACGACAGGCTGCTTTGGAGCTTTTGATTGGTTTGTAGTCCTATGGGTTAAATTTGATTTTTTTTTGGTACTGCTGGAAGCGTTTCTGGACTGACTGGTTTATATGCATGTTTTAATTTGTTCAAAATTGGATTTTTTACATATAGTCCGTTTATCACACCAGATTAGTTTGCTATATTTTGTGTGTGATTCCTTGGTTTACTATCTACTCATTTGTCATTACTTGATCATATTTAGCTGGTTGTTTTCACGATTATCTAGCATTTTCATATTTCTCTCAAATCGGTATCCAATTGATTCAAATTGGTATATTCTCATGCTAGATACTTTTATTGGTTTATCTTTTCATTGGATTGTCTATCCGAGATAAAAAGGGGGAGATATGTATGTGATGTAGGGAGAGATTTGTTGAGCATTTCTATTGATATCTGAAGTTACAAATTGTTTGATTATATTTCTTTCAAATTGGTATCAAATAATTGCTCACATGTTTCAAATGATTTGTTTTTATTGGAAATATATTTTGGTATCATTTGTTCCTCCATACTTCACTAGGTATTTGTTTGTCTATTTCATGTGTGTTGGTTCGCTTCAGCGATTTGAGATTTCAAGTCTACATCACATTCAGACAGTTTATGCTTGCCGGTGCTACATATTCTAGTCCGTGTCCTGTATATATTTGATTTTGGGTTTATAGGATGGGAGTTAGGCATCATAGAGCTTGACGGCCCGGTTAGGCATTTCACTGGTTTAATTGTGTCCCTGAATAGTTAAAGGGGGAGATTTGTAAGGACATAAATTTAAAAATTGAGTCCCTGTATTGTTTTGACTTAATTCCGTGAACACAACTTGTTTGTAATATGTCATAAGGAGATTTTTATTTGTGTCATGATCCCACTTGGTTTATGACGTATTGAAGAAAATTGAAGACGTTGCGGCAAAGCTTCAAAGAATTAAATCATGTCGATATTTAATTGGTGCAAGTTTACTCATCTTCAAAGTTAATTGCATTCCGAGATCACTCAGGTATGAATGCGTATAATTAATGGTGCTCGAAATTATTTTTATAAAAGATAAGGATGTATTTTTATTAAGAAAAATATTTTAAAATGTTTTTAAAAGTGTTTTAATTGTTTACACTACGTTTTATTCTGATATACTCGAAATAGATTTTGACTTATTTGGATCTCCTTTAAAAGAGACATTTTGAACAAAAAGTTAAAAAGTAAAATTGCCACGTCAGCTCGTTTAAACGACATAGCCTTGTCGTTCAAACGAGACGCATTTCGAGGCGGCGCTAAATTTTAATTTAAAGCGTGTTTCTATCGGAGTTTCGTAAATGTGCAACTGGAAAAAATAGAATACATTCCAGTACGTTGTTTGCACATGTTTTCTAAGGTTTCAAAGCTTAAACACATCATTAGAAGTTTGCAAAGATCTGAGATATCATTCGTATATGTTTTAGTGATCTTGCTGCACCAAAGAAGTTTGTTCTATCATTGAACACAAAGGGTTTTACGGTGAAGAAAATATAAGGACTTCTTGTTCGACATTGTAGACGAATCAAAGCCATTCGGTGGACACCGAGACATACGTGGACGCGTGTATTGTGGACAGGTATCGTGGAAGACGAAATTTCTGCATGGGCACTATTGAAGAACGGTTAAAGATCATAAGGAGCGTCAAGAGCTGTGGGGATCGAGTCTTAGTGTAAAGCTAATCTGTCTTTGTAAAACCATTGTACATAGTGATTGTCTGGCTTGGGCCGTCCGAGGTTGTTTTCCTGTTTAGGGTTTTTTCCTCGTACATCTGGCGTTGTGAGTATTCTTTACTTTATTTTACTTCATTTAATCACTAGATGCATGTTTAGGATTAATCAAGATAAAATTGGTTTAAAATATGAATTGGGTTTTCACAACTTGGTTTGGTGCATAATTAAAAGTTGCATAATTTTCGGAGAAAATTGGTTTTGTTTAAACACACACGTATTGGGAACCCCTCCACACACACACACACACACAAGGAGTGATATCATTGTGTCCACATCATGGGGAGGACAGGAAGGAATCAATCGAAGGAGTGTACATGAATGACATAAAAAATATGGCTAAAAATTTGAGCGATCCACAAGATTGAACTCATTATGAACAAATGAGCACACAAGTCGATTGGCTCACTAAACAAGAAAAATATAATATATATATATACTGTCCCCGTTTCCAAGCTATGTTAGGCAATAGAATTAAAATATCATTCTTAGCATGTGACAGAAATATGAGAAAACTTTTTTCACAAGATATAATATGAAATTATTCCAACGAATATAATATCCACACAATAAAATCCATCACCACACTAACTCCAAAATAAATCTCAACTTTCAAAATACGAAAAAATACTCAAATGAATAATCCAACTACATCGTCCAACTAAAACCATAAAAAATTATGGAACCGAATGGCCAACTAAATCCATAAACAATTCTCTCTTATATAAAATGACAAAAGAGGAAATAAACAAAACTACTAAGGTAGAAAAATAACTCCAGATGCACTCCACGAATATCCAGCCCATCCTATGTAGCTACTCTAGCAACTTATGAACACCATCTATTCCTCCCAAATAGGATCCCTGATTCCAGACATAAGCATCATATGATATAAATATTACAATAGAGTATTTCAAAATAAACTGATATATGAATATGCAAGTAAAGTAAAATCGTATAAACTACTCACATAAATAAGCCACCCCATTGTTCAAGTCCAATTATGTTATTACAACAACGAATTAGATCTAAACCTTTATCTTACTCAATTTAACTATTTAACTATTCTTATTGGTGCGACACGACTATAGTCAGTTAACCTTTCTATTGGTCTTGCACATGTTCCTGGTGCACTTAAATTACAGCACATCACACCCATTCCCATTACTATTGCCAGTCGATCCAATTTCATTAGCCCTGCACATACTCATGATGTTCCATGCACGACACGCTACTATAGCCAGTCAACCCTTATCGTTGGCGAGGCACGTAATCTTGATGCCAAAACACACCCACATTTCTATTGCTACCCAATTATTGTTAGCGATGCACATACTCGTGATGCAAATTCATTTTAATACCCATTTATTATCTTAGGAATCAATTATTAATTCTTAATCAAGTTCTCTTTATTATCAATTAGCCTCACCCATAATTCGGGTATCACAACCTAAAACCATCCCAAGTCCCATACCTAGAGATCACAAAACCATAAGTATTACCTAGTCTATTACCTGGGAAGAATACCTTCCAAAACTGATCACCTACTATTGCCGCTAGGCTAATGGAATAACGTAACGACGTACTACCTAGCCCCACCTAGGAAAATACCCAACAGTACAAGAAGACACCCATTAGTCCCATACCTAAAAAGTGCCAACAACAACAAAGTCTACCTATTGGTCCCATACCTAGCAAGTAAACATATTAAAAAGGGTGAAAGTGCAACTACTCCGAAAAACCCAATGTTCCTATGGTGTCAAAATATTAACATGAACAATCTCCACGTAAACTATATTTTTTTTAATTTAACACTACAATCCTCTAATTAATCCTACGATTTTAATCCCATTCAAATTACATCCATTTAATCATGTAATAACCGAGTTCTTCAAAATAGTCACACAAGTTGTCAAATTTCATAATTTTGATACAAGTGATATTTAACAAGTCAACATATAATCCAAATCGAACATATATTAACAACGTTTGAGAACAATTAAGTTCGTTCTACAACGTACACATCAGTATCGTAATTTTACAAGTCAAAAAATTATTCTAATTTCATATTTTAATTCTAGCATGAGATTCATCCCACAAATCTACCGTAACCCAATACAGTAATCTAAGCATGCGATGTTTCAAGTGTTAAATCACATTTTTAGATTTTATAAAAATAACCCCGAATTCACTTCCACATTTCTTAATTAATATTTATAATTATTTTTAAGAAAATATGATTAATTAAGGTATGGGAAACATTTAAAACATATAACACTTAAGGAAAAAAATAGAGACATTCATGCCTCATAATATGTCACCTCGAAAATCTGATCACATGGTTACGATCCTCTCGCAAAAGCAACAAAGTCTCCTTTTTGAAGGATCTTGAGAAAAATTCATTTGAATCTTTAAAACTTGTGTTGAAACTTGTTTTTAATGGGGGTGGGGGTTTAGGTTTTGTAGAAGAGGGAAAATAAAACTTCGGAGGTTACTGCTTTTTGAGATGAGTTAAAAGTGTTTAAAAAGTATAAATCCCGAGCCTTTTAATATAGGAAAAAAAGTGTCTGAAACAAACACAAACACCTAAAAAGAAACCAACTCAGCATATCTATCCCGGGTCGAATCGATCCCCCTAGTCTCGAATCGATTCCACCCTATCCAACCGACAAAAAAGAAAAGTTGAAAAAATTCTGATTTTGTTCCCAATTTCAAAACTAATTATAACCCCCCCCCCCCCCCCCCCCACACACACACAAATATATATATATATATATATATATATATATATATATATATATATATATATATAAAACGAACATTTTTAAATGCTAAAAGTAATTAAATATAACAAAAAAAATTTCTTGAAAAGATATTTTACGGTCCAAAAATCACATGGTATTACATGAGCAATGCGCCAGATTGAACTCATTATGTACAAATGATCAATAAATGAACAAAAATAGACAAACTAATATATATATATATATATATATATGTGTGTGTGTGTGTGTGTGTGTGTGTGTGTGTGTGTGTGTGTGTGTGTGTAAAGAAAAGAGTGAAATATCGAAAGGAGGACTCTAGTCCTAAGATGAAGTCGGGATGCCTACGTAGCCAAAACTGGAATCAAAGAGCATGTAATTCGGTAACAAAAAAGGGTGGGATTTAACCCATGAACCCAAAACAAGAATTTCATTCTTTTTAGTTTGTTGAAAAAGTTGCACAAGTGGAGAAAGTGCAGGAAAAAGGGCAGGAAAATTCCAATTTGAGGTTTAAGGAAAAACCCTCTATTTATTATTAATTTTTTTTTTGGGGGGGCGGGGGGGTATGAAACTATATTTTTGTGTGAATATGTAATAAAAAAGGATTATTAAAGTTCAAACAGGAAAACTAAAGAAAAATATTTTCTAAGAGTAATAAACTGAGATAAATAATACTCGTTATATGAGCTAGAAAAAGGTAGAATTAAACCTTCTATGAAGCTTTGCGCCTAATTTTTTAAGTGGTGCTGGCTGGTTTTTTATGGCGATGAAGTGGTTGTGAAGTGTTGGTGAAATGTATGGAAAACTTGGGGTGAAAGTGATGTAAGAAAATATGGAGAGAATGTTTGCAAAATGATATTTTTGGAAGGCGGTGCACCGATTTTAAGGCATGAGCTCTCCAGATTTTGAGCAGGGGTCCTTGAGAATGTGGTCGTGGACTCCTTAAATAGGAGAGTTTTGGGTGACAGAATTTTTCGATCATCATAGGCCTAGGCCTTTCTAACGTCATATCCCTTGGATTGCAAGATATATAAAGTACCACTATGTAGACAGATAGAGGGCCCGGGGTGCCTATGGGCAGTCCAAAATTGACTTTTTGAGGGGAAAGGGCATAAAATGCAAACCGTGAGTTTAGATCGCAAACAACTAGACCGTAGGAAAAGGGTATTTTGATCCTAATGAAATTTAATGAGATAATCTCAATTTCGAGAGTTGACCAAGGTCAAGAAAATCTCAAAATTCCCCGTGGCCTTTAGGTTTAGGTTTAAAGTAAAAAGGCATGAAAGCACGAATCGTAAGGTCAATTCGCGCATGATATGCACCGTTGGAAAGGGTATTGAGATCCATATGAAAGTTCATTTATGTACTCTCAATTTTCAAAGTTAACCAAAGTAAACTGGAGCTCAAGAGTGCTCAGCGGCCTTAGATGAAGGTTTTAGAGAAAAAAGAAAAGTACGCGCAAACCATAAGGCCGATTCGCGCATGGTATGGACCGTTGGAAAGGGTATTCAGATCCCAATGAAGGAGAATTGAGATATTATCTATTATGAGAGCTGAAAAAAGTCAAATGGATCTCAAAAGTTCCCAATTGCCTCTGGGTCAGGGTTTGGAGTAGGACCTGGCGTTCAAGGGTGAAAAGGATAGTGTTAGAGACCTAAGGAGGTGTTTGAAGAGTAAAAGAATGAGGCCTTTGCACATCGTGCACGATATAGTCTCAGTTATCATGTTTTTTAAACCCTATACCCTCGAGGACAAAATGGGTTGGTAGAAAGTCTAGTCACCGATGAATATTCTCAATTTTTTTTGCCCACCCATTTGAGATATTCCGTAAAATTTGTCTCCATCCCAATGTCTCGGTGATAGGGAACGTTTGAAGTTTGTTCAGTAATGGCGTATATGGAATAGGCTTATGTATCTATTTAGTAGTAGGGTAAAGTGGTTGTACACGTATCTTAATGGTTGTCCAGTCCAAACAGTCTGGTATATCATCATCCATGGCACTGAAAATTGATCCACCGATCAGTGAATCGCATCGCCATTTTTCATACTAAAAAATCTCTAACTACACATCTTATTGAACAAAAAGAACACATACTTACGGGTTATTTTTTTGAAGATTTTTCTTTAAACTTTGTTAAACGATCGAAGGCTGGTCCAAAACCCATCAGATTCCAGGATAAAATATCTTCTCATTTTACATAAAAGATAAACAATATGAATTCTCAAGTTATCACCCAAATATAATTCCTTACGATGGATTCCCCTGTCAGCAATTTATTTTGAGAAAATAATGCACTACAGTCTGTTACTTTGTCGCTCCTCATATGAAAAACAAGAGCTCACACCTATTCATCTGAATCCAATAGGACTCTATTTAATTTTTCCCTTTTGATGATACTACCAAATGAAAACTACAAAAAAAATACCACCCATATACGATTAAAATAGATAAAATAATTGCATTTGAAAAATCATAAATATGTGAGTGTTTCTTCCCTCGTGTATTGTCCTTCTGTCAGTCCTTTTGCTTACAAAATCCTAAATGTGTAAAATATGTTGACAAATACATTTTTATGGCAAAATTATTATTTTGGAAAGTTTCTTTCTTAAATAAATATGAATTTTGAACACTTTATGACATTATGTGGGTAAATTATAGGTTAAATTTATCTTTTTGTACCTTGTTTTTAAGTTTGGGGATTAAAATATAAAAATCAAAACTTGAAGGGTTTGTGTGAAAAATTTGAACTTAAAAACTTATTTTCTCTTTAGGGTTATCTGGAAAATACATTTATGTGGACCAAATAAGGTGATGCAATATACAATTTGACCATAAAATTAAAATAAAATTCTTTAAAAAAAATCAAAGCCATTGGATTTGCGAAGCGCTAGGTCAAACTTGACACACGCCTATGCGTGTGACCATGTTCATCATCTTCCTTCGATTTTTCGACCTTTATGCTTCTTGAATGAAGCTTGCTTATTTTTTTTAAAGGAATCCAATCGTATAAGTTTTGAAGATTGAGGTGGACTGCAGTGAGGTATTCATTTTCTAGAAAAATGGCAAACATTAACTAGCATATTCATGGTTTTGTGTTTCAATTCGAGCAGCAACATGATTATATTTGTGTTCATGATAAAAAATAATTCAAAGTGCGTTGGTTTCATGTAAAATATTTTACAAATTAACATGAATTTGGTCTCTGAAAATTTTAATATCGTAACGGTAAAGCTTCCATTAGGAACATGAAAGAGTAATATATTTGAAATTAAACTATGCACCTAGGTTCCTTAGACACAAATCTTGAGTTCTCCCACTTTGAAACTGGTTCAAAGTCAAGAGTACAGATGTTCAAGCTTTAATGGAGGTTCCTGATATTCAAAACTTTTCAGTGCTTAAAATACGTTGGAAACTTCATGTAATTGCACATTTTGAAGCTATATAACAGCGAAATTTAAACTAAATTCTAATGAATAGAAAAACCACATTAAATGATTGAATACCAAAATTTTCTCAACTTAAGCCTGGATATGATCTATAAAGAGGTGAATTTTTACTGTGGTAACGTGGGGTTTATATAGTATTTGGAGAGGGGAGTTGATTAGTGGAGTCTAAGGTGCATTTCAGCTTGGTTTCAATTGAATTTTTGTTTGACAGCTTGTGAAGGTTTATGGGGATCGTGTGTTAGCATGTGCCTAAGTTGCTCATAAGGATGCCATGTGGTTGAAAATTACTATGGGGTGTTTGTGAAAATATTTGAATAAAGTTTTTTGTCCTTCATACCTTTGTGATTTCATTTTTAGGTTTTTTACTTACTGTTTTGAAAGTTTTGGGGTCCAAAGTGTAAGTTCTTAAACCTTTGAGGACTGGTTTTTATAAATATGATCATTATAAGTGACATGGGTGAGTCTTGTGGTGAGGGTTGAGGTATAAGAGCAGTTATAGGGTATAAAATAGAAGTTTTAAAACTTTTAAAGGAATTCTATAATTTCTAAAACTTAAGGGTTATAATACAAATAGTATACTTATTCAGGGTTATTTTGGATATTTACCTCATCCTTTTCTCTCTATGGTTTTTTATTGGTTAGGCATAGTATAAGAATTTTCTAAGACATTTTATTGGTGTGATATAACTGCCTATACGATCTTTCTTCTGGTATGTTTAAGTGTTCGACTTATGATATGTATGTAAAGTAAATGGAATATATGGTATTCGAGAAATATGAGTCATTACATTCTACCTATCTAAAATTATTTAGTCCTCAAAATTACCTTCGAAGAGTTCAAGATAACATAGTTTCATATAATCTTCTGGTTCCCGAGTTTCTTCTTCTCCATGGTGTTGCCAAAGAATCTTCACTAAAGGAATTATCTTATCATGAAGAACCTTATTTTAATAATTCTTATAGGTTTCTCCTCAAAATCGTGGTTCAATTTTACAGATATTCCTTTCTAGGTAATAATATGACTATGATTATGTGCATACTTTTGTAAATATGATACACGAAAAAACATCGTTTATTTTAGATAGCCCTAAGGGTAGACCTAAATTATAAGATACTGGTTCTACGCGTTCTTTGATTTCAAAAGGTCCAATGTATCGAAGTCATAATTTTCTCTTTTGTTCGAAGCATATAATTCCCTTTCTTGGTATATCTTTAAAAAGACCTTATCTTTTACCTAAAATTCCAAGGGTTTTCGCTTATTGGATGCATAACTCTTTTGTTGACTTTGAGTTGCGTGAAATCATTCTTTAATCGGTTGTATCTTTTTTATAGTTTCTTTTATGATTTTTGGTTTAAATATACTTTTTCTCCTGACCCATTCGATCATAATGGTGAATGACATGGTCTCCCATATAAGGCTTTGTATATGGTTGCCTTAATGCTGGCTTGATAGCTATCGTTATAGGAGAATTCAATTAATGCTAATTGATTACTCTAGTTTCTACATAAATATGGAGGACAGGCTCTTAACATATCCTCGAATGTCTGAATCACTCTCTCTGATTGAACATTTGTTTGAGGATAAAAGGAAGTAGTTAGTTGAAGTTTGGTTCCATTGTATTTTGTAATTCTTACCGAAATAAACCAATGAATTGAGAATCGTGGTCAGATACAATGGATAAAGGTACTTTGTGGAGTCTAATAATATCTCGAATATAAAGCTCGATGAGTCATTGGAAATAATTGGTTATTCTTACTCGTAGAAAATGTGAAAATTTAGTTAAGTGACCAACTATTACCCGAATTAATTTGTAACATTGGGATGTCTTAGGTAAGACACTAACGAAGTCCTTTGTAATATGGTCCCATTTCCATTTTGGGATAGGATGTGGTTGTAATAATCCACCAGGATGTTGATTTTTAATTTTTACTTGTTGACTGGTCATGCACCTTGCCATAAAATTAGTGACATCTTTTTTCAATCTTTTCCACCAACACTGCCTGTTAATATCATGATACATCTGTGTGCTTCCTGGATGAATAAGAAATTTTAAATGACCTTTACAACTTCATCCCATAGACAGGGTTCTAAAGGTACACATAATCGATTTATAAATCTCAATCCCCTTATCGAACAAATATTCTTCTCCTTTTTCATTTTCCATATTTTTTTGTTGAATCTTAAGGAATGTATCATATAATTCTTGATCCATAATTCTCTCCTGAAATGTAGGATGAACTTCTGAAGTTACTCTTTGCAAAATATACTCTCCACTATATTCATAACCTCGTATGAAAACATTCTAGTAAGTCTTCCTCTACAATGTTGACTCAAAGCATCAACCACTACATTGCCTTTTCCCGGATGATACTGTAATTGAAATTTATAATCTTCTAAAAATTTGATCCACCTTCATTGTCGAAGATTTAAATCCTTTTGGGTAAATATATATCTGGGGCTCTTTAGATATGAAAATACTTGAAATTCTTCTCTCTACAAATTACATCTCCATATTTTTAATCTGAACAATACTGAGGCATATTCTAAGTCATGGACTAGATAGTTATGTTCATGACACTTTAACTGACGACACCCATATTCTATCACCCTTCCGAGTTTCATAAGTACACACCATAATCCTTGAAAGCATATGTCCGTGTACACATCATAACCAACATTACTAGAAGGTATGGTAAGTACTGGTTAACTTTTTTTTGCAATGTTTGGAATGATTGTTCGCAGTATTTTGTCCACTAATCCTGCATACTTTTGGGTTAATTTCATTAATGGTAACGCAATCCTTAAAAATCCTTTTACAAAATGTCGGTAATAACCAGTGAGTCTTAAGAAACTTCGAATTTCTATAATATTATAAGATTGTTGCCATTTTACAACAGTAATGTTTTTTGTTGGATCAATTTGTATTCCCAACTCTACAATTACATGGCCTAAAAATTTCACTTATTTTATAAGAAAATCATATTTACTTTTATTTGCATACAGATGATGTTCACGTAAAGTTTGCACATGCCTTTCGTGATCTTAATTAATTCAAAAAACATAATCACAAATACTCGATGCATTAAATTCATAAAAGTTGCAAGTGTATTTATTAATTCAAAAAACATAATCACAAATTTAAAATGATCGTATTGAGTTTGAAAGGCGATCTTTGGTAAATCTTTCTCTAGCGCAAAGTTGATGACAACCGGACCGTATTTCAAAATTTGAAAATATTTTGGATCCCTGTAATTAATCAAATAAATAGCCTATTCTAGGTAACAAATACTTATTTTTTATGTTCACCTGACTGAACCTCTGATAATCTATACATAAGCGAAATTTTCTATCCTTCTTGTTTACAAATAATACCAGTGCTTCCAAAAGGGATGTACTACGTCGACAAAAACCTATTTCCAATAGATTATCCAATTGAGTTATAAGTTCCCGTAATTCTAATGTTTCCATATGATAAGGAGGTATAGAATTAGGGGATGTATTGTGTAAATGTTCTATTATAAATTCAATTTCTCTTAGTGGGGTATACTAGGTAATTCTTCAGGAAAAATGTCGTCATACCTATTTAAGATTGAAAAGAATGAAGATGATATATTAAAAATTAAACCCAAGTTATCCATTCCTTGAAAATAGGTAGTAGCCTTTTATGGAATTCTAAATATCACCCTTTTCTTATGACAATAAATATGGAAACAAATTTATGATTGAAGATCCATCCCAATGATAATATCGATTCCTTTTATATCCAAAACTACCAAGTCGATGGTAAAAATTCCGATTCCAATTTCAATAAGGAAATTGTTACAAACTTGGTCAGTTACCACTATCTTTCCATTTGGCATTCCTATAGATATAGGAGAATATAAAAGAATGGAGGATAACTATAACATAGCTATGAAGCTATTACTAATAAATTAATGCATAGATCCAGAAGAACATAATATATGTGCCAAACGATTGTGAAAAGATATGTTACCCTCTACCACATCGTGGTTATTCAGATTCCCATTTGGTATGGTTGCAAAAGTCTGACCTTGCATTTTATTCCATTGCTCCTATATCTTTCCACACAAAAATCATTGTGGCTGTTGATCATTGAATTTCCTATTTGGCACTGAAAATGGCGGTTTCCTAAAATTTGTGGATCTATTCAGTTTAAAGGAGGAGAATGAAAAGTTTAGTTATTGGTTTGGCAAAATTTCAGACATTAGTGCCTCATGTGACTTGGTTTTTCACACTCGTGACATCGTATTATGTCTCTTATATTTCTACGGTTAATCCGGCGAAACACTCAGTCACCCTTGGGTTTTGAATATGGATGGTCCCTTAGGTTATTATTATGGCTCCAGTTTATGTATTTATTCTTGGAGACCGGATTTGGGTTTTGAGTAAATCTGTTAGATAAAGGATTTTGTTAAATAAAGGAAGATATCTCTATTATTTGATTAAAATCCCGAATGTGTAATGGTATAATAGAAGTTTTGATATTGGTTTGTAACCCATACTCAAAGTGTTAAAACTTTTTGGGTTCTATGTTCATGTATTCTTGGGCATAATGAGAAAATTTAGTGAACTTAGCCTTATATTATGCTATCATCATTAGATATTGCTACAAAATTAAGAAATCACTATTATCTGATCTTTGACAGATAACAAAAAATAATTTTTGAAAAAAATTTCTTTGAACTATCCCCAAGGTAATCCCTAAACATTACAAGATCGAGTAATATACTGCCACCAAAAATCTTCTTCTCCTTAAAAGAGATAAGTTTCTAATACTACCCTAAGTTCAGGCAGTATACATACTATATTTAATACCTTCAGGATTTTGTGTAACCACTTTTCCACCTAACTAGCACCAGGTTTTCCATAGAATGCAAGTGGTTTTTGCTAAAGAAATTCCTTGAGTGTGTTCATCCTTCGTACTTCCTTAGTTGTTTCAACATTTATCGAGTATTGAGGTGGTCCATTCATTTATAGTCAAGTCAATATAGTTAACTCCTGTAAACACTGCATTATACCTTTCGTAGTAGTATGAGGAATTGGTCGACTTTCTTCAGTCTGATGTTTTTTTAAGGTTGTGATATAGATGCTCGTGTGTTAACCATCATATAGAATAGAAACTAGATATATAAAAAAGAATGATAAAGATTAAAACTAACTTTTATAGATGTTTAACATAATATTTTACATTTGTTCCTATTATCATATAATCAAAAGTTTAGGAACTAAAAATAACTAAAAAAAGAAAACAAAAGTATATAGCCATTGTTCATTTTAACAAATTAATCCTATATATATGATAACCTAACATCCTTTAACCACACACACCCAATGAAGGATGACCTCTATCCCTCGAGCGTTTATCTATTGACACACATACTTTCCTCATATCCAAATTTAGAGAAACTAGGGTATTATTCTGTGGAAATTATCTTGTCCTGGCCCTTTAGAATTCAAACTTGAAGATGAAATGATAAAGTTAAATATGGTTATGATGAGATATAATCCACTGGAGATGGTGTGGGAGTAATAATCAGCTCTTCCTTGGAAGAAATATTCCAAGCTAGGTGAATCGCTCACTGCAGCATCTCAGGATCCTCTGAGCATCGAAGGGATTGCTTGGCTACCTACTCTTCACTGATTATTCGGCTTTCCAAAGGATAATGCTTGATGTTGGTCATTTATATTTCCCATTCACAATTAATATCTTGAATAATCTTATACATTTTAGAATAGCCTTCATCTTTGATAGTCTAATCGAACCTCACGTGACTAATGCCATTTACGTCCAAGTATTTCAAGATTGCAATATAATAAAGAAGATACGAAAGAAAAATAACTAATAGAGTATCTTAAGCCCTGCATAGGAGTATTAAACTTGACGCTCGCTATGATACCAACTTGTCATATTCGATATTATGTGAATGGCACGAGACAATAATAAAAGAGAACTACAAAACAAATAAAATTTCTTGAGGAAATATATAACTTTATTCAAACCATGATGAAAAATGCATCTTATTTATTTCATTATTTTATTGTCTCGTGCTATAGAAATAAAAAGGAAAAACTTAAACTGTAACTACATAAAATGATATGTAGCAGTATATATGTTCCACATTGTGTCTCCTTCTTTGTTTAACATTCCCCAAAAGTACATAACAAAAAATAACTTATCGGGTAAAGGCGATAAAAAATCCATAAGGTCGGGGGGTATATCACCTTCCTCTAGCTCACTTTCCTTTTAAAAGGGGAAAGAATAAGCAAAAAAATTCGAAGTAGACAATTCTATTTCTATAACAATTTGAGGTTAGAGATATTTAAAGAGGGAGTATGAGATGATGAATAATTGAGTATAATAATTTTGCAATTAATACAAATGAAATTTAGAACAATTTAGATATAAATTGTAACAGACAATAGTATGAGAGAACCAGTTGATATAATAAAATGAGTATGGTGATTATAACTAGATACATGTGATATCAAGTCATAAGGAGTAAGGTTTCAAACCTTTCTATAACAGGATAACCCATATTTATCAGTTATAGAGGCTTTAACTGCCTAGAAATACATATAAAATCATCAATCCAAAGACACTTGGAGATAAATCAATCCAACATAATTAGAGATAAATTAACACTGTTGAGCACAAACTCCAAAGATCGGTATTCATATTGTTAGCGAATCTAGGCCGTCAATACCCTGAGTCCTACGGGCAAATAGCACTAATGTGGGTAGAACAGTAGTATATTCCATATTTATAATGTATGCTACTAGGGGTAAGTCAAATCATATATCAGATGAGAACATCGATTTAAAAACAACATAGGGTATTTAGGTATCTTGTAAAGATTAAACCAATATCTAATGAATTGTGAACTACATAACAGAGTTCATAAAATGAGAACAAAAGTTAAGGGGATATCACATAGTGATATAAACAATTTCAGTAAACAATGCATGTATACGATGTAATATTGAAGTAGAATAGCCTATATACAAGAAATAATAGTGAAGTAGAGTAACATACTTTCATTTTTTGGTTGTGATTTAGTTTTAACTTCGAGAAATGTCTTTAAACCAGGGTTTCTGAAATAAGGTAAATGTTGTGACGCTTGGGACTTGATATAAATGGTGAATTAATTGAATATGAGGGGATAAATGTGTGAAATATGTTAACAGAGAAGTTTTTAACGTAAAGTTATAAATTATAATGTTAATATGAATTTTAAACAGTTTAAGACATATTTCAAATTTACCTTAGGTACCTTGTTTTTAAGTTTGGGGGTTCAAATAGAAAAATAAGAAATTAAGGGGGTTATGTGGAAAATTTAAAATATAAAACTTATTTTATTTTTATGTTTCTCTGTAAAAGACATTAAAGTTGATCATACTTGGTGATGCAATATACCAATTTGATCAAAAAATAAAATAAAATTTTTGAAACAAAATTAGAGCCATTGCATTTGGGATGCTCTCTCACACACTAGGTTAAACTTGACAAGCACCACTTTTGACTCACACTCTAGTGCGTGTTACACAGTTCATTGTCTTCCTTTGATTTGTTGGCCTAGGGTTTTGACAAACTTTTACCTCAAATATCGTCATTTACAAAAAGCCATATTATTCGATTCATGAATGAAACTTGCTTATTTTTTTAGAGAAATCCAACCATATAGTTTTAAAGATCAAGGTGGAAAGTAGCGAGGTATTCATTTTCTGGAAAAAGGTCAAAATTTGACCACGATATTCGTGGTTTTTTGTTTACATTTGATCAGCAATCTGATTATATTTGTCTTCTATGATACAAATAATTGAAATTTCGTTGGTTTCATGTAGAATGGTTTACAAATTGGCTTGAATTTGGTCTCTAAAATTTTTGACACCGTAATGGTAAAGCTTCGATTCAGAGCATGAAAGAGTAATTTATTTGAAATTAAATTGTACACCTAGGTACCTTAGACCCGGAACTTGAGTTCTCCCATTTTGTAATTGGTTCAAATTCAGTAGTAAAGATTCCACCATTGAAGATCCAGCTTTAATGGAGTTTTATGATATTAAAACCTTTTTAATGCTTAAACTATGTTGGAAACTTCATGTAAATGCATATTTTGAAGCTACATAACTGTGGAATTTAAAATAAATGCTAAGGAATAGAAAAACTATATAAAATGATATAATTCTAAAATTCTCTCAACTTAAGCTTTAAATATGATTTATGAGGAGGTGAGTTTTTGCCGTGGTTTCGTGGGGCATATATAGTACTTGGAGAGGGTGGTTGATTAGTGAATTTGGATGTGTATTTTAGCCTGGTTTCAATTGAGCTTTTATTCAAGAGATTATGAAGGTTTATGGGGATCATGTTTTAGAATATGACTAAGCCAGTCACAAGGATGCCATGTGGTTAAAAACTACTTGGGGCATTTGTGCAAACATTTGATTTAAGGTTTCGATCCTTGGTACCTTTTTGGTTTCATTTTAAGGCTTCTTACTTATTATTTTTGAAGTTTATTATTCCAAAGTGTAAATTCTCAAACATTTAAGGATTGATTTTTATAAATATGATAATTATAAGTAACATGGGTTAGTTTTGTGTTGAGTGTTGAAGCATAGGTTTTTAAACTAAAGTTTTGAAACTTTTAGGGGAATTTGGTAATTTTTAAAAGTTAAGCGTTACCAGGGTAAATAGTATGCTTCTTTAGGGTTATTTTGGATATTTACATCATCTTAATTTCTCTATGGTTTTTATACTAATTAGGAATAGTATAAGAATCTTCCAAGACATTATTGATGTGATATAATTCCCGATGCGGTCTTTCTTTGGGTAGGTTTAAGTGTTCGACATACGACATATATGTAAAGTAAACAAAATAAATTGTATGCGGAAAATATGAGTCATTACAAAAATATAGAATACCATCTAACGGTACTATAGAGGAAAACCCTAACCTGCCCGAAATCAGTTCACCCGGATAAGATTTCGTCGATCCTTATAGTGAGCTCGACCTTCTCGTTCCACAGCTAACATTTGACCTATTCGTAATTGGGGTATTTCCCTGGACCCACCACTACACCAATGTAAAACGTAACTCTGGGAATAATTACTTGGATGCATTCCACATATTTTGCATAATCGAACGTAAACACAAGATGACCCTCCAATGTTGTTCCCTACTAGAAGTTCCACCCTCTCTAAGGTACTCATATGTCGTTAAGATGGAACTAGTCAACCCTATATCCCGTGGCCACACATATGAAAAGTTTGAAAACCTCTAGTATGTAGTGTCTATAATGACCCATGCCAGACTTTTCAATGATATCTAGTAGGGATCTTCCATGTCTACAAAATCATCAGTTAATATTCCCATCCAAAAAGACAAATAAGTCATGGTCATGATGATAGAAATCCCTACTCCCACCTGAACTCTGACATATCCATACCTTAGATAGATGACTTAGTGTACCGGACTCACTCCAAAGCTCAAAACAGGGCTCCTAAAAGCCCAAAACCAGTCCCCACCCTGGAATGGACAAAAGTGATGGCTCTAAAACCAACACCACCTGCTCCTCCCACTTTTTTTACCAGCCTTCTACTTCGTCTAGAGAAAACTAAGTATAAAGACGAGGCAGAACCCACACTCTCTACAAACAAGGATGTCAACCTCCTCACCAAGTGAGGTAGATACTCCACTCCTCCAAACTTGTCTAAGCAAGGAGAAAGGTTCCCCTGATGTAAGAACTATCCCCCCCTCTTTGGGAAAATAAAAAAATCCAGGAATAACCTTATCGGACGCCAGTTAACATCACCATCTGGGAGTTGCTAGCTACACCCTGAGAACACCAAGCCTCCCTCATCCATTTATTATCTCGTGCTTATGTTGTAAAACCGAATAAAGCGGTGAGTGATAATTGATTAAATTAATTCGCAAATTTCTAATTTGGCACACTTATATAATTGGAGTCAATATAAACCAAATTAATTCAGCCCCTAAACATGCATCTATGTGTGTGTGTGTGTGTCAACCCGTAAATAAATAAAGCATGTGACACAAATATTAAGGAAAAATCCCCAAAGGGAAAAACCTTTTATTTTTAGAACTTTGAAGAATTCAAAATACCATTGACTTACATACAACCTCATAATCACCCACAAGTGTAACGCACGGTGTCTTCGTCAAACCTTTAAAGCAACGACTAGAAATAATGTCGATTGGAATCTCCTGCAAGAACTCCAGGTGGTCAGCAATGAAGAAGAAAATGGCTTCTCCACAAGTGTGAACTTTATAAGGACTCTCTCTACAATAGCATGCAACTCTTCGATTGTACAGTTCTCCCCACAAAGAATAAACCAAAGAAAAATATGTTCTTGGGGCTCCACAAAATAACTCACACAAAAGTAATTGAGATTTTTTGTGAATTGTAAACAAAACAAATATTTGAACCCTTAAATTGTTGGAGAAAAACTTTCTGCCAAAGGTATTGAATTACATTCTAGGCAGATAAACAAAACAAAAGTTTCAAAGGATAAAACTCTTTAAAGTTGGAAACTGTTCTCCATGTCCAAAACAAAGGGATGACATCCTTTATATAAGAAATTGATGAGGCGATTAATGTACAGAAGTAAAACAGCGTGTCAGCCAAAAATATAGGTCACTCGAACGAGAAGCCCATATTGATCGAACGAGATACGCATCTTGCTCAAACAACTACGTGTGACATATCACTGTCGTTCCAACGAGATGGTGATCTCGTTTGAACGACCTTGGCGTCGAAACCAAGGTCCGCTTACTGCCTTAGAAAATTTCCTCAAAATTTTTCAAAACACATTTTTTCTAAAACAGTTAATAAACTTTTTGAACAAAAACATAAAAACATTTTTATATAAAATCTTTTTACAACTCTTTTTAAAAATATCCCAACACTCTTAATATGAAATGTAAATGAAACTTTAAACATTATCTTACCAAAGATCATATTGTTGGGCTTGAATGTTGAAGACAACTTGTAATTCGGATTCGTCTTTTATAGATGAAAACTTCTTCAATTCTTCGACGATTGTATGGGTATACGACATAATTAATTGTGACGGACATTTATTAAAATATGTCCTTACATATGTGCTTGTGGACTTAACTTTGGATGAAATGTCATTCACCAACGAGTCCATCACCATGCAATAACACATTATCTTCTCCGATGTGGACCTCCCTATGCAAGGTCGTAATCATTGGTTTACGTTACATATCACCACTAAGGCTTGGGGACATATTATACCCCTTGTACTGCTAGATAATATGTTCACCATTAATGTATGCCCCATTCACACCACCACAAGTATAGGATACACCGCGTTGGAGTTTACACCATCTTATATGAACATTAGGGCCTATGATAATACTCATCAAGAGGTCCTGGGAGCTATTGTACTCACTCTCATAATGGGACCTATAAAATGTGATGTCGAGTTTTAGGTACTCGATGTCCCAAATGACTTCAACATATTTCTTGAAAGGGCATGGATACACCCCATGGGGCCATTACCCTCATTATTTCATCTGAAAGTTAAGTGCTTATTTTATATGGAGGTTATCATAATCCAATGGGGTGACGGATGGTCCACAGTCACCAACACTAGTACCATCCCCCTCTTAGATACCCACCACGAAAGTAGCGACTTTTGCCTCAACGCTTTTCGATTCATCCCACTCTCTCATATGATAGGTATTAAAAATGTATCCACCAGAATCATTCACAAGACATGATACATTTTAGGGTTTGGACTTTGAAGAAATGAACAGGGAAACCTTGACCATCACTACCACGGAACACAAGGGAAATTTTGATCTTTGGTATACTCCCAATAGAAAAGATTTGGCCTCAGGTCCTAAAAACCACCATTAATGGTTGAGTGATCACTTTTATATCTAAGGAGAAGGCTTTCCCTATCAGAGACTTCTCGAACTATAGTGGGATTAAGCAAATAAATCCATACGACCCGAGATAGATATCCTTAATAAAGAAGGATAGTTTATGGATTACATGAAGATCCACAAGGTTGTCTAGAATGAGTTCAACGTGTCATAGATTAGTGAGGAAGATAAAAAATCTATGATCTAGAAACTAAATGGGGGTTACCCCCACTATTCCTTGATAAAGCTACCATGATATCCATTTAGGGTCCTCGATCTCATTACAAAAAGGTACTTTTTGACACTGGATGTTTTTAGACGGTTAAAATTTGAGACCCTAAAACCCACCTTTTGCGATGGGTAAAATTAGCGATCTTAAAAGTTACTAGTATTTAAACCCCTTTTGTTACATGTCCCCAAAGGTAATACTAACATGACTACGTGTTAGTAGCCATCCCAAAGAGTTTATCTTATGATATGGATAAAATTTGGTTCCCCCTTTAACAATTTTCACTCCTGCTTCTTTAACTTTTGTATGGAAGAAAAAAGTTCATGCCCCTTCATACTTCAAACCCAACAAAAAGAAACCCCACTCCCTAACCCTCTCGCTACCGTCTTCTTCCTTTCTTGACGGTGGTTTGTCTCGTCGTGGCTCCCTCCCGCTACCTTATTTTTCCTCGCTCAACGGTGGTTCGGCTCTTTGTGGCTCTCCCCTCCGGTAAAGGGTTGAGTGGTGATAGCCATTCTTCCTAGAAATCTAAGGTTTTCTAAGCGGAATGAGTAGTGCTATCCATTCTCCCCTTCCGTTAATCTCTTTAGGGCGTGGTCCATTGTAATTCCTAACCATTAAATTTTTTAAAAAATATTTTGATCATATGTTTGCAGCTAATTGAGTTGTTGAAATTTGATGTCTATTTCAGATATCATCGTGGAAAACTGTGCTAATTGCGAGAATCATATTATGGATATCCGTGAGTGTTTTTAGTAATTATTATTATTTGTAACTTTGATTTTGGGATTTCGTTGTGGGAAAATTGATGTGTTTTTGTTTACTTAGGTTTAGAATGACATACTAGTCAATCTAGTGCCACCAGAGATAAGTGTAACATTGGCTATGGTATATATGCACTCTTTTCATAAATTTAAACATTTAATGATGTTATATATTTCATTAGTTTTTGTATATATGATTTGTAGTGATGATAGGGGGTTGGGCATGAGCCAATTGAAAATCCGAATTGCCAATTAGTTGTTATAGTGTAGCTTTTAGATTAATCTATGAGAATATTTGTTTACTCGTTTGTGTGAATTTTAGTTAGAATTATTGATATGCTTGCTTATAATTGATCGTCTAATTTATGCTCTTTGGAAGTAGGTTATTCCATTAATTTGATTTACTATTTGAATATGATTTTATTGTATGGTATGTGATGGAACAAATTAATCCCCACATGCATCACCATTGAAATAGTCAATTAACAACCAACCTGATAACTCAAAACACTTAAAGAGAGTAGTGGGAGTATACTAATATATTTAAACACTTCAAGGTCAGATACGTAATACCTCTAAGGTCCTCTTTCCTTTTTCTTTGAGAAAGACAAACACGTGACCTGAGGCCGGGTCCAAACAAAAGTGTGGCCTTCTCATCCAAGAAAAATCAACTTAATGGGAGTCGCAAATTGAAACAACAAATGGGTGAGCGGAGATTTCACATAATGAGCATTGTGACAAGGTATTACTACACAATATTGAATAAGCAAGAGACAAAGAATAAGCTCAAGGAGAAAATCTTCATAAACTACTTTTTAAAAAATGCAATAAATATTTTTCCAAACCTATGACCAAAATCATTTGCCATTGTACCTCCTCAACTAGTTTTATCACCCAAAGAATAAAAAAAAATTCACAAAATCAGTACCACAACAAGAACCAAACCTCATAAACCAAACAATGATTATTCATTAGAGAAGTGGATTTATTTAAAAAAATACTTTTTCTTGAGCTTTCTCACCAATGTTTTCTTCACTTCCATCACCAATGTTAGTTTCTTTCCCCTTATCATGAATTGTCCTTGATTTTAATCATTGTACCAATTTATTTGAATGATAATTATTTTTGTTTCCAATCATAAAATTCAGAGTAAATATTGTGAGGAAAACAAGACTCATCTAAGAAATAAGAACATTTTAGTCTCTCTCTCTCTCTCTCTCTCTCTCTCTCTCTCACACACACACACACACACACACACACACACACACACACACATATTCACATATCCTTTTTCCTGGTAAGAACTAAATTCATATAATGGAGCATATTGAGATGAAATTTTGAATCATAGTAGAGTTGAGTGTACAAAATTGAGCCTACTAAGTTTTAACCTCGAAAAACCAAGTTGAGTATAAAATTGAGTGTTCATGGTATTTCTAGGAATATTACCCTAGATTACGATGTTCAGTTCACCGGCCAATTTTAGTGTATTTGTGGTGGCTCCTCTAATGCAACCATTAGATTTTAATGGTCTTCCACCCCTAATAAATGGACAAACATAACTTGTTAGTGGAGGAGTTAGGATTTTCTCAATTGTTTTGTTTATGATAGGAACCGATAGTGGGATTTTATTATTCATGTATGGGTTGGTGTTAAAATGTGACAGTGGTTGCCAATTATGTATGTGTTGGTGTTGGGCAGAGGACTGTGGTGGTGTCGGTGGATTGATATCTTACCATTTTCCATGGTTAGAAATCCAATCAATGGAAATCTCTGCGAGTCTCCTTAAGAGGTCCACTTTATAACCCACTTACTTTCACTAAAACTCACATCATTGTAGTCCCATAAGAAAGTAAAGTAGGCTACTAGACTCTATTTATTTGGGAGGTAGGTTCATTTTGGTGTGTATGTATGTTTCCTTTGTATTCTATTTCTATCTAGAGTTCTTTGCTTATGTTCAAATCTTTGGTGCAGCTTCAGTTTAGTATATTATTTTTTGTTCTTTTAATTTGTTGCCTTATTGAATTCGAAGGACTGGTTCCTATACTCCTTTCATGACAGCTAGATGACTAAATTAGTACATGTGTTTCATTTGTGTTGGCCTATATGATTTTTTATACTTTTTCTTAACTTTGTTTATAATTTTTTATTTTCACCCATTTTAATTTTTTAAACCTCTCATTTTTGTTAATGAAAAATCTTAAACTTGATAAGCTTATACTGCAATGCCTCACCTCATGAGGGTAGACCACCTCTTAAGTTTTTTCCTTTTAAAACTATCATCTACTGTCTAATTAGTCATGTTTATAAAATTTAAACCTCGGTTTGATTAGTGAGATATTCCACATGATGTTTTGCGAGTATAAAGCATTCAACTTCTTACACTCCATGTCTTTCCTGGACTTGACAAATAGTGATTAGCTTAAATATCCACCTTACCTATCTATCCACGATTGCCAATATGTATTCACTACATTCCTATTGTTTCTTCTGCAAGATCCATGTTCAAGAATCATAGCCACACTGATCACGTAGTTGTTATGGAGGTTATATTTTTATATTATTTAAATGCCACATTTGTATGTTGGGAAGAATTCTGAATATATAGCTCGACTATTAGAAAATGAACATCAAGCAATGCATGGCCAATCCTATCATGGTCATGGCATATTTTCGACCAAATGATCAAATTAGTATCATTTCACATAGATCTACCCTCATTGATGACACGCGATTAGAATGGATATAGCACATAATTTTTTTGTTTCATGTTGCATTGAGTTGCTGAAAATGGTTATTATATTTTATTTATACAACTTTTCACTTCAAAAGTTTCACAATTGTTGAATTGTCTAAATCAAATTGTATGTGCCCAAAGTTTGGGGAAGCAAGTTACGATTTAGTGCCTTTAAGATATGGAGACGGGGGAGAGTTTTGTTCAGTTACTCTATTTTGTTGTTATCATTATATTTAAGGTGTCATTATGCTTGATTCTTTAGTAAATCTAAAAATAACTAAGATAATTTAAACTTCAAGGGTAGATGAGATTTCTTACAAAATCATGTCCATAATCATATATTTAGACTAGTATGGAGCTCGAGCGATGCGCAGGCGTTTCTATATTGGACGCCTATATAAAATGTATTTCTTTTATGAAAACAGGCCAGCAAGTATGAATTGAATAAATGACGCAGTGAAGTTAAAATATGGAAACGAAGAACAAAGTTTACATACTACGAAATTAATGTAATTGTAATTCTTTTATCCAAAATTCATGTCTTGAAAGCGCTAGTCAATATATAACGTAGTGTTTTAAAATATGAATTTAACAACTTTATTATAGGTTTGATATTGAAATTAACACTGAAAATTTGGAAAACTGAAAGGCGGTAGCATCATTCTAGTATCTGATTTGATAAATCAATCCTTCATTTCAATTCCTTTGTTCCTGCAATGTAAAGGTTTTTTATTAGTAAAAAATAACCTATCAAGTGAGAAATGTGAAAGCACCAATTATTAAGTTCATCGCATTATAATATAGATTGAGGGAGTCATAAAAAGATCCCAAGCATCGTTGACATGTGAATAGATATATATGCAGTGCACACATATCCTTGCCGATGGATGCCTTGTAGAACCACTAAAATTGGTATTCGGAGCAAAGAAAATTATATCTACAGGCCTCATTTCTATACTAAAATAGTATACAATGCATCAATAGGTTGTGGACAGACTAAAGCAAGTACGCACTTGAATTTCTTTGATAATTATCCTACTATGCCAAGAACACGAGGGGTAGTTTCAGCCATGTCTTCTGGTAATTATAGGAACTGTTTTGTGAGTATATTTGTCTATATGGGTTGCTGTAGTGGTTATATTTAGTTAAGTTGATGTATTTTTCATGATTTTGGATGGTATCTAAGGAGGTGAAGCATGTGATGGCTAGTTTGCATTTTTTAAGTCAAAGTAATCATGTTATTTTTAATATTATCATTCATATTCAAATTTGACTATGAGACATTATTGATAATTGTTTTTTCTAAAATATAATCTCTACCTCTCTCTAAGTAAATGATACCTCAATTTATGAATTATAATTTCCTTTATTATACCGACTTTCACAAAAGTGTTCAAACCCGAGTTTAATGGATTCAAACTCGACCCATTTGTTAGGATAAATTCAAACCTCATCTCTAAACTCAAAAGTGATGGTGGGGCGTGACAATTTTTTTGACAACGGTTAGTAGGAAGTGAACTCCAATTGACAATTCTTAAAAGCTAAGAGCTAAAGATAAACAAACAAATGTTTATGTAATTTAACATTAATCAGATGGAAATTCAAGTAAAAATTGAAAAACATGACCGAATTCTTTACAATACGCGTGAAGGAGGTGTAACCGACATTTTTACAAACAGTTTGCATGCATAATCTGATATTTGTTCTAGCGTACAAAATCAAGGTAGAATTTTCTTCATTAATCTAGTGGAAAACATAGTAATTACAAATTAATTAGAGAGCAAATAACGTGAGCTAAAATATAATATAATATAATCCATGTATAAATATAAATATATAGTGAGACAGTTTGGCAAAAAACTGAACAAAAATACATAAAATTAATACACGTTAACTATTTTCAATCAACATTTTAATGGTAGAAGGAAGAAATCTGAACTAATACCTATTTCGGCAGACAATGTCTTTGACAATTAACCATAGATTTAATATGCACAAAGAGAAATAAAAATTCTAAAAATATTTATACTACGAAAATGAAATAGGAGCAGCGAATATAACACAAATTCGTTATGCAAGAAATTACAAATTCAACTAAAATGCAACGAATAGTTATTTTCAATTATATATTTAATGGTAGAAGAAATAAAATTTAATTAATACATAGTTGGATAAACGTTGTGTTTGAAACCTTACCTAATAGGTAATGTGTGAAAACTGAAATAGAAACTTTAAAGATATTTATAAAAGGGGAATTCCATTGATTCATACATACAAAAATACAAAGAGTGTCGTAAATCCAAAGCCAAATAATTGAATTCCTGTAAATGTTTAGAATATATGTTAATTGACACATTTCATCAAACAATTGGTGTTCAATTTTTTGGGGATGAAGAAAAACAACAAAAAATGTATATCATAACTAATCTACAACATTAGCGTTACAATTTCATTCTCATCCAAGCTTATGTTAATTAGAAATTGCAACTTAGGAAAGGTTATGTTAGTAAAAAAAATGACATAATAAGATATACAAGAGATTTACATGGAACTTAGGTGGGAGGAAACAGAAGAAATACAAGAATACCTCCACAACATTATATATATTTGGTTTAAGGCAGTAATAATTAATTTTGAAGATTTGGAAGAAGCCCAATATCTCAAGAGAGGAAGCCACGGTGATTAGAATTCAAATATTGGAGGCAGTGGAGGGGAAATATTAACTTCTCAGCTTCATTTGGAAGTAGAAAATATGGATACCGGTTGTAAATACCAAATGACAGTAGAATAACTTGGTTTAACATTCATACTTCATTGATTTCTCTATACTACCGTTTTATAAGTATAATATAGATTATATATAACTTGACTTTGTTTTCCCCTTTTCTTTCATTCTGAATTTACCAATAAATATTCGAGCCACATTATTAAGTTTATTTAGGTTATATCTTATATTTTAAATTATGTTATTACATCAGGTCAACTTTGCTCTTTTATGTATTTTGGAAACGATTATGGTAGCTAGGTTCTACTTACTTATTTGGCTTACTTCACTTGGTTGAAAAACTGAAATTAATTTAGTTGATTGTGTTATGGTTTGAATTGCTTGATATCTTACTAAGTACCTATTTGATATCACTTTCACCATTTTGGTTATATATACTATTTACCTCCCTAATTTTCAAGAAGCCTTTTGATGTACAGTTTTGAAAATTTATGTTTATTTGTAAGCTAAATAGTACTTTTAGATCATGGATTGATTATTTAATTCACTGTATAATGTTACGTAAATGAACAAAATGTTAGATATCTCCCCCATACTTCATAGAAGTATATGTGATTGATGCGGCATACAAGTTCTCTCTATATATATCTCAGTGCTGATCTGATTGATGTGGCATACAAGTTCAAAATGAAGCAAAATAGGGAGGTATGGAGATTCCTTTCTTGGAAGAAAATTCCTAAGATGGAATCGGGTTTTAATGATCTTTTGATACGAGCATGTGATTCCTTCCACACTTAATTTAAATTTTATTATACACATATATACATTCTTCAAAAAAATTAATGGCCGAGTTTTTTTAGTTTCATGGACATATTAAGATGGATATCATATACAATTTTTAGAGGATATTTGGAAGTAGATAGAAGGTGGGTGATGGATATTGCAAGTTTTAGCAAGCTCCTCAATTCTTACGAAATCCTCATCTCATTTATTTGGTAAGATAGACATTAGGTGATGGATATCTCAAGTTTTAATAAGCTTGTTGGAAAGAATAAGGCATTAACATTAAAATTTAAAGACTACTGAAGCATCCATCTAGTTGCGTTGGTAAGTCCATTTATGCCTTGTTTGCTCCATTAAGTCATTTTCCCTCCCTTTACTCTATATCATCTCGAAAGGTAAAGTTTCTTGCAAATTTGAGTTTTCATTGGTCTTTTATTATCTACATTATCAAGATTAACAATCTGTTTCAAGCGATAAGGTCTTATTGGGAATTATCCATAAATATTTGCATAATGTTTAGATAGCTCAATGAGACCCATTCTCATGCATATTTCATTTTTCTAGGGTTTCTTGATTCTTTAATTTGGGGTGTTTGAGAAATATTGGGTATGTCTTCCAATATATAAGGGTTGCTCCATTACAAATCTTTGGGGTTAGATTGAGCTAAAGATTCTTTTGAAAATATATTACACATTAGATATCACTTGGGTTATATGGACAGGGGCATGATTAATCTTGAAGGATTATTATTTTCTTTTCTTTTTATTGATTATATAGGACATAAAGTAGAAAGGATAGAGAATAAGGCACGACACGGAATAATATGAAGTACAATGGACATATTAGAAGGAAAGACAAATGTTGAACAAGAGGAAGAGATAGGGCCATGATAAAATGTTAGGCAAAGAAACAGATAAGTGCGTAAGCTTTCAATTAGTTCTTCTTACAGAGATATATGAGTTGAAGAAATCATGCCTACATAAACATCTTATTCATCGATAAGCCGTAATTGAAGTCTTTTGTTTTATAGTAATATATAGATGTCCTTCAAATCTTAGTTAAGTTAAATAATGTGTTAATTAAGGCCGATGTATTCATTAATTAGTTCATCTTAACTAATATGGAAGTAACATCTTAACTAAGGCTGCTATATTCATCAATTAGTTCATAAATTAGTTAAGATGAATATAGCACTAACATCTTACCTAATATAAAAGTAACATTGTAACTAAGGCTGATATTACTGTTATATTATTATAGATATTACTGCTATATTAGTTAAGGTGTATGCATATATGTATCTATATGTATACATGTTAACTAAGGCTGCTATATCAGTCCTTTAGATCTTAGTCTTCAGCCTTAGTTAACATGTTATTGCTATGATGTCCCCAGATCTTTGTTAAGATGTTACTTTTATATTATCTCGTGAAGCTCAAGTTTACACTACAAAATAATAATACCATTTTGATTTTTTAAGATAAATAATGTTTGATTATGTAATATATAGTAAAAATCACATTTAAATGGAGATAAATATAATTTTCTTACATATCTTGTACCAATAGAGCTCCATGATACATACATTTATGTGTATATCAGTCGCGTTTATTTATCGGCTACGAAAATTGGTGGTGACTTATTGAGCCTTGCATAAGATTCATATTTGTTACACAAATATGTATCAAATATATTCATACAAATCAAAAAAATAAATATGAGATCTTGTAATGGTTGATCAAAGAGACCTTTACCTGATTATGCTAAATATGAGTCTTATTAAGTTTCAACCTGGTGTCCATTGCTTCTGCCATTAGGACAGTAGACCTTTTTTTGATGATGTTTATAAGCACATTACTTTACTGCCCGATTTAAATTTGAGTATGTCGTATATCGCTACAACCATCGAAGACTTAATCAAGATCAAGCATGGGTCAAGACATATTCGAATATTAACGTTCTTCAACACAGACTCCTCGACAAGGCGAATTTTGGTAAGGTTGTGTTTTGGTTACTTAATGGTTCATTTAAAAGTGTTGGGATAGTTTTCAAAAATATTTTCTAAGTGTTGAGGCATTACATTTCGGCAAAAAGAAATTCTTCAAAGTGTTGAGGCGAAGTTTTTTATTGAAATAAAAATTTATTTTTTTGCATTGGTCGTTGCTAGACCTGTATGTCATTTAAATGACAAAAAGATCTCGCACGAAGTTGTCGTTAGAGAGACAGAGCGGTTTCGTTCGAGCGACGCACCACTGATACGTCACGAATATTGTATATTTGCGCCCCTTATCTGCATGCATTCTCGTACTTTTACATTATTAATTCCTATATTTATGCTCATTATCCAGATAACCTCGCATTGTACATATATGTGTTTTGCAGGGGTTAATTGTGCTTTTGTAGGTATTGGAACGCTAAAAGTGAGGATCGGTTGCATTTCAGAGAAGTTTCGTCACCGAACTCTACTTCAAGGGAATTTTAGTCAAATCAAGCTTCATCTATGGTTCATTGGATTTACACATATGCATAGTTTATTGAGTTAGCATCGCGTGGCCAAAAACGGCACGTCATTTCGAGTTCGGATGAAGAAGATATGGCCATTTCTGTATTGAAGCTTTCCTCCCATGTGAAGACCAAAGGGCACCAGAAAACAGAGTCCCGGTCGACCGTTCCCTAAAGGCCGATCAACCATGTAATGGGATTTTCCCTTGCGAGGTAACTAGTGGGCATCAACTTAAGGGACCGATCGATCGGCCCCCTGGCCGCGGTCGACCGGTAGCATCAGATATTTGGCACTTTTTCCTTTTTTTTCCTTTTCCTTTTCTTTTCTATTTTATTTCCTAACTTATTATATAAGAGAACCTTTGTTATCTTTTGTAAATATCTTACCTTTTACATTAGGTTTAGGGTCTGTAAGGATATTTTGCCCTTCTCTATTTCCTTTGGGTGTTTTTGCCCATTTTTATGTACGTAAGTTTACTTTCCATTGTCTCTTTCATTTGTTTAATACTTTCTTTACTTGCTTCCTTTCATTTCCATGCATAGTTAATATTCATTTATTGTTATTTATTTCTTCGCTAATTCATTTGACTTTCTTGCTTTTAATTCATGTCATTTACCATGCTTTCTAGCTAATTTAGTGTAGGTTGTGTTGGATTGAACTCACCTATGGGTTGACGAGTTGCTTTGCTTTGGTGATGGAGTTTTACGGGTCTATTTCGAGTGGGTTGTCCTAGTCATTACACCTAGGATATTTAACTGGGTATATCATGTATGCTCCATATTTACGACCTTGTGTGCGTAATTTCTGGGATATTTGTTGACGCCAAAATCTTATTAGACTTTTATGAAAATTTAGGGGTGTGACAACTCTAGGTTTAATTAACTGTCTAAACGAGACTCAATCTTAACAACTAGTGATCCCATGTAACCATTTTATACTAATTATCTCGGGGTGAGAGATATCCGATGCAACCTATAGCTTTTATTCACTTTGTTAACAATTATCTTTTACACTTTTATTTTAGAAGTATTAAACCAATTTAATTCTATCAACTAGTCTCTGTGGATTTTTGATACCCGGACTTGGCCTCTATACTCCCTTGTTGAGTGTAGTCATAAGTTTAGGTTTTTGTATTGAGGAGGTGAACAGAAAAAAATGATCGGCATTTGACATGCGCTACTTTTCATCCTTGATCAAAATGACACCGTTGCTGGGGATGATTTGCTTTGAATCTTAATTGGTTTAATGCTTTCATCCCTACAACTATCTCTATCAAAATGGCGTCGTTGCTAGGGATGATTATCTTTGAATCTTAATTGGTTTAGTGCTATGATCCCAACAACTAGCTCTATCAAAATGGTGTCGTTGCCGAGGATGACTTGTTTTAGAATTTATTTGATTTAGTATTTCGTAGTATTTTTTTTATATTTGTATTTTTTTTCCTAACATTTTTGTAGGACTTCTACATTTGAGCGCTAAGAAACACTTGAATTTATCGCACGCGCATCACTTTGTGTAATTCGCCCCTTCGAGCCTTCTTTGGGGTAAGCGTATCTTATTCTAATCCTTTCAGTATTCATTATGATAATTGTCAAAATCTCCATAAACCTATGACTTCTGGTCAATACTTAGAGTCCTAAAAAATTGCAAATTCAAAAATGACTTTGGGCGAGTATTACAAAAGTCATGCGTTGAAGTGCATGTATTTTGAGGAGGAGGATAATTATTTTGGGTCTCTAATTCCTTATAATATGAATTTTGAAACAAATTGCAATATGTTTCAAAATTCTTATAATAATGAGTTTGAGTATAGTCCCGGTGGTAATTTACAAAGTTTTCATTTTTAAGAATTCGCACCTCGGCCTATGACTTTCGAAGAGGGCTTGCACATGCTTGAAAATGAAAAAATTGAAAATCGTTATCGAGAAGAAAATTGTTGTTGGGAGCATGAGTTGGATTTATTATTTGAATCCAAGTATGATTTTTCTTCTGAGACTTTTGAAGTCGAGGAATGTTTTGAACCAAATGAGGTTTTTATGCCTACCTTGGAACAAACCATTGCTGACTTTGCCCATAGCATAATAGATAATGAAAGTGAGGATGAAATGGAATTAATATCCGTTTGCAATGAAAATGATTTCTTCTTTGGCCCCCCCAAAAGAATGTGTCTTTGAAAATGATCTTATTTCCTTTGAAACCCAATCTTCAAGCGAGGATGACTCATCTCTTGAGTTTGAATTTCTTTCCTCCCCATTTTCATTCTCCATTATCACATCGTTACAAGTAACTGATGAATCGGTTCCAAACTCTAAAGTGTTAAACCTTTTTCACCGATGAGGATTACTAGCTCGAGTTGCCTTCTATGAAGGCATCTTTGCCCTCATGTGCACCCCCTCCCATTCCAATTGAAAAATATTTAGGAGAAAATTCAGTTTTTTTTTGTCCCCTTGTGTATTTGTCACCCGTATTATCCAAATCCCCCATCCTCCAGCCAAAATTTTAATTGGGTATGGTTCATTTCTTCCGCCTTACACATGCCTTTCGTTATTCAAACGAAATTCTTATTTTTCGGGAGGCATGCTTTCAAGCGAGGATACACCGGTTATCCTCCAAAGTCAAATCGTGTTTTGGGTGGACCCTCAAAAATTTCAACTTTTAGTGTATAGTTAGTGAGAAGTTAAAATTGTAGGTTGTAAATAGTTAATTTTATTTTTCTTTATTCTCACTTATTATCTAGTGTAGTTTGTTAAGTTTTTTTTTGTTATGCTTTGGTACTAACATGTTTTGTAGAATCTTTGGACTCGTATTTCCGGAGATTGCTCCATTGTGGGTAATATCGTTATTTTCTTCTCCTTAACTTGGTTCTTAATTTACATTGAGGACAATGTCAGGTTTTAAGTTGGGCGTGTGGGATATTCTATCCATTCATCGGTAGTTTCTTTGATTTGATTATATGTTCTTCCCAAGCATACATTTCTTGTAAAAATTAAAATTTTCAAAAATATATATATATATTTTTTTTCTCCTTTGTTGGGCGTTTTGCCATTGTTTTCGATATAAATTTTAATAATTGTCTGATCCAATAGATAGCTCAATGATGCATGTTCTCGATTTTAGAAGTTATTAGACTTTGGTCCTCAATTATTGATATTATGAATAACTTCATGAATTAAACTTTAATCCCATGAGCACATGCACTTTTCTTGCTTTATTGATTTGGATTAAGATTTTTATAACTCGATAATCTTTTGTTGCATTGTATATACTTACACCGAGTCAGCTTTGTACCTTTCATCATTTGCGAGTGTATACACTATTCTTTCCTCATTGAAAACGTTGAATTCATTGGTAATCTCACTATTCTTTATTTGATTGTTCATTAATTGAGTTTATATCTTGAAATGTGTTACTTGAGAATGATTTTCATTTATTGTTTTGACTCGAGAATCGCATAAACTTTATGAAATGATCATAGGCCATCTTTGTTATATTACCCATATTAGTCCTGACCTCACCTTATATATTTTTCCTCGTCAACCCCTTTGAGCGTAAATATTATCCCTTCATTTCATAACCCAAAATCTCATAACCAACTCCGCATTGGAGTTATACACCATACATATTACTTTTCATACCTTTGTTTGGAATGATATTTGGGATTGAATGATGTTATTATCTTGTGGTTGCAATTTAGGCATGTGAGAGTGAGAAACGTAAAGAAAGGAAAGAAGTGAAAAAGAGAAAGCAAAAAGAAAAAGAAAACTTGAGCAAACGAAGAAAAGAAAAGAAAGAGGAAGTTTGTATATGTTATGTATAGTGTTCAATAAGCTTTAATTACTCTCCCCATTGCATACCTAATTCTTATTTTGGAACTTGCTTTCCATTTTTTAATATTTCTCGCATTTTCCATTATCTCGAGTTTTCATCCCCTAACACTTTGAATCCGTACATATTTCCTTCATTTCGTACCCTTAGCCTAAACTACATTATAACCCTATACAAGTCCTATGTGATCTTAGGGTGCATTTAATTTAAAAGTTGAAATAGTTTTGATAATCAGTGAAAGTGCATTTCGCCTCCTTTAATGAGCGGTATCTTTCATTGAGATTACAATTTTTCATTTTATATATAGCATTCTTCATTTGTGACATGTGTGCGGCCTAGTTTCAATTTACATTTACTATTTATTCCCGCATGTTCCATGTGTTAACTCTCTGTTTCCAGTGAATTCACTTAATCAGTGTAATACCCGTGAGGATTGAATATTGTTAACTTTATGTTTATCCGATTTATATAAGTTTTTTCCAAATCATTTTTTGCGTGTGCTCGCTCCCTTCCCGCATTTTAAGGTTTCAATTCTATGAGGTGCATTATATAATGTTAATAATACGGACTCTTATGTGAAATAGTTCACTTTGCTAATAATGTGTTTGAAATCTTGTTAGTTCTTGGTTATTTTGTCGCATGTGATTAGTAATGTTTTGAGGAAATTTGATGTTTGTGCGTTTCATCCCTGAAAACCCTCACAAGACGACCCTCATCCACTAGGGTAACGTAGGGGATTAACGGCTTATTGCATATGCTAAATGCAATCGTGCTCCCTACAAAAGTGGCTTTTATATTTCGATGCATATATACGTTTTTACATCCCCTTTTGTGGATTGGTTTTGTTTGTTTCATCACCAGGGACTAGCAATATCTTAGTTAGGGGGTGTGATACGTCACGAAGATTTCATATTTTTACCCCTTATCTTTGTGCATCCTAGAAATTTTACATTCTTAGTTCCTTTATTTATGTTCGTTAACCGGACAACCTCGAATTTGGACATATATGTTTTGCAGGGGTTAATTGTGCTTCTGTAGGTATTGGAACATTAAAAGTGATGATCGGTTGCATTTCAGAGAAGTTTCATCATCTGACACTACTTTAAGGTAATTTAAGTCAATTCACGCTTCATCTTCATCTCATGGAATTTCCACGTATGTGTAGTTCGTTGAGTTAGCATCGTGTGGACACAAACAGCGCATCATTTCGAGTTCGAATGAAGAAAATATGTCCATTTTCGAATTGAAGCTTTCCTCCCATGTGAAGACCAAAGGGCACCAGAAAACAGAGTACCGGTCGACTGCGCCCTGGGGGCAAATGGACCGCATATTGGTATTTTTCTTTGCAAGGGAACCAGTGGGCATTAACTTACGGGACTGGTCGACCGACCCCCTTACCACGGTCGACCGGTAGCATCCGATATTTGGAACTTTTTCCTTTTCTTTTCTATTTTATTTCCCAACTTACTATGTAAGATAACCTTTGTTCTCTTTTGTAAAGATCTGACATTTTACATTAGTTTTAGGGTTTGTAAGGATATTTTTCCCTTCTCCATTTTCTTTGGGTGTTTTGCCCATTTTTATGTATGTAAGTTTACTTTTCACTGTCTCTTTCATTTGTTTAATGCTTTCTTTACTTGTTTCCTTTCATTTCCATTCCTAGTTAATATTCATTTCTTATTATTTATTATTTTTCTAATTAGGTATACTTTCTTGCTTATAATTCATATCATTTGCCATGCTTTCTAGATAATTTAGTCTAGGTTGTGTTCGATTGAACTCACCTATGGGTTGTGTAATACCCCTAATTTATGAGTAATTATTTTATACTAATTTTCCTAGTGAGTTAATTATACAAAATAAAGGAAGTTGAAGTTAATATTACTTTAAGTGATTTAAGAGATAATATTTACCGAGTCTTGCATATTTACTGTTAAGTGAATGTAAATAACATCATATTATGTTTTGTTGCGTCAGTGTCCTTTAAATGACAGTTATGACTTTTATTCCAAGTGGATCACTATTGATGAATTAATATGACGTTGGAACATGAAATAATTTATGATATCCTGGATGCCAATTTAGAGAGCGCGGTTAGTCACGGAATGGCTGAGATAGTCAAAATAAGTGCGAAGTTGTATTTTTGGGTTCCGGGGTACTTTTGATCGGTTATAACTTAAGTATGTTGTTACGAGTCATTTTAATGGTGTAGTAGCATTTAATGTTAGACTTAATGTATTTGGGGAATTTTGGGGTATTTAGTCTTGCAAGACCATTTGACTTCTCATTTGGGCATTTCTAAACCTAGAGAGAGTAGAGAGAAGAGAGAACTTAGGAGAGAACGAGGAAATTTATTGATTGGAGCTTGGAAATCATTGCTACAAAGAGACTTCGAGACTACAAAGTTGATACAAGTTTCTAACTTGCATATGTATGATTTAGTGTGGATAATTTGTATAAATAGTTGTCTTTTTAGAGATTTAAACCATTTATGGGTTATGATGATTTTTGGTGTTTAAACCCTTAAATATTGATTTAGATTTGATTTGAGTTGGATTTATTAGTTAGTGGTGGTGTAGAAATGATTTGGTGTTAGTATGAGTTGATTTGGTTGGGATTTGAGTTAAGAAAAATAGGTTTAGGGTATTTAAGGTTCATATAACCCGTAGCCCCAACTGGGCAAATCGACCAGGACGAAGTGATTCGCCCTAAGAGAATTGATTCACTGAAAATGGTGGCTACAGGTCTGGGAATCCGAATCGATTCGGGTTAAGGACGAATCGATTCGGACTAAGACCGAAAGTTTGTGTTCTCAGCTGAATCGATTCGCTTTTAGGGCGAATCGATTCTCTATCAGGGACGAATCGATTCGGCCCCTGGCGAATCGATCCGGAAATCCTGTTGTTTTAGGATATTTTTCTAATTTAATTTTTAGTCCTTTTATTTTAGGTTTAAGGCCTAGGAACCTTCTCTTATGAAGTAATATAGAGTACTAGAGTCTTATATTAGGGAGATGAATACCTTAGATTAGAAAGGTGGTAATTGGGCTTATTTTGGGGGCCATTTTAATAGAAGTTAATGTAGTTTTTCATTTAATGAGCTAGTCTAGGACTAGGGGAAAGTAGGGTGATATAGTTTTGGACTTTTAGAGATTTGTATGAGGTAGATCACACTTGTGGACTTATACGGTCATCGTTAACTCTCGCAGACTAGTATGGTGACACTTAAACGTTGTGGTTTATGTCATTAAAAACATATGGTTCCAGATTTAATGGAATGCACATTTTAAATTGGCATATCTTATGAATTATTACTTGTTTACACATACCTCCCTAAATGCTATCATAAGGAATTTACCAGAACAAGGTGAAGTCCCCTGGCTAATGAATGCAGGGTGAATATAGTCCTCGACCATAGGACCGGTGGTTATATTGTGTTGTTGTTTTATTCGATGTCAGGCAATTCCGAGTATGGTTATGACTCACTGTCGAAGGTATATGGCTGCTTCCCACATGACGTGATTTAGGATGCCCAGGTGGTCTTGGTTATAGGCCCTCGAAGATGATATCCATTTAGGGGTGCATCCAGTGGGGTGACTCTGGGATGGATGCTCTTAAAATCTTTGTATTTTAATTGTAACTATTCTCGCGAATATGGCATTTCATAAATGGCTAATTCATTTATAAATCAACGGTATGGATTATGTTTTCTAATGAGCAATTGACTTGTGAAGTCATATTTTACAAATATGCAATTTAAGCCTATTACAAAAATGCAATTAAAGCTTATTAAAATGGAATTTAAGCCCATGCGGGACCCTTCGCGTGGGAGAGAGTTAGAGAATTTTTCTTAAAAGGTCACCCTCTAGAATTTAAGGGTGGCACCGGTGTGATTGTGGCAAACCAGTGGATGAAAGATATGCAACGTCATCTCCGAATGGTGGAGTGTAGCGGGGAACGTAAATAGATTCTCGCCACTTTCAAACTGGTAGGATAAGCTCTACATTGGTGGGAGTCGGTGACAACTCCAGAGTAGAGGGATACCATGTCTATCTCGGACTTTTGGGTATTGTTCAATCGAAAATATTTTCCTCTCGCAGTCCAGAAAGAGATGAGGAGGAAACTCCAGGATGTTGTTCAAGGGGAACGGTCAGTTGCGAAATATGAAGAGGAATTTACGCGTCTAATAAGCTTTGTGTCGTATGAAGTCATTCCCGATGAAAGGAGGATATCAAAATTTATCGGGGGATTGAATTGGAGAATAAGGTAGCACTTATTGGGAAATCCAGCTTTGCAAATGTTTGGTGATGTGATGAATGTAGCCTTGATCCATTTCCAAGATCACCGTCTTCATGTGAAGGGGAGTAAGAAGATTTTGGATTCGGGTAAAGCTAGTAATCAAGGAGGTAATGGTGCCGGTGGAGAACTACCCTCACCATGACAATCGGGAAGTAAACAGAAAGAGAGGGACACCCAGCAGGGGCACTCGTCTAAGAAACAACATTTTGGGGGTTTTAACTTTGGCGAAGGTGGTTTTAGACACGGTCAGGGTGCCCAACAACAGCATCACTTAGGCCAACAGGGCTAAGCAGGCAGAGGAAATAATGGGGGCCGAGGCCATTAAGGCCAAGGCATAGGGTAGTTTCAAAATAATAATCGGGGCCATCATCCGAAAAATTTTATGAACCGCTATTTCCAGTGTGGTGAATGGGGTCACTTTAAGAAATATTGTCCACAATTTATCGGGGGACACTTACCTAGGGGTCCTCAGCATCAACAGGTGCACCTGCAGCCTCCAGTGCCTATCTAATTTGTCCCTCTACAATAGGGGAAACTTCAGTATGGGCGTTTGTATCATATTCAGGATGCTTTACTTCCTCCAGCCCAGCTTGTACCGCCAGCTATTAAGGGTAAGTTTCCCATTCACGGGTATGTGGGTCGAGTGCTATTTGAAATGGGCGCAACACACTTATTTATCACTAGGCATTTGCTCATTCGACGGGGTTGATTAAGTCTGCGGAGATTACCTTTACTAGTATGGAGTCTTCCATGGGTGATGGTTCGTTTATATTCTTTATTTGTAAAAGGGTAGGAATAGACCTTGGTAATTTGCGATTTGAGGCTGATTTACTCGTTCTGGATATGGTCGGGTATGATGTTATTTTTGGTATGGACTGGTTAGTGAAATACCGAGCCACGGTAAATTTTTATGGGAGAAGTATAGTCTTTCTATTCCGCGGCTAGAAATGTTTCTAGTGGCTATACCTCTTTCGAAGGGAGGTTCGAGCACATACTTATATTATATTGGGGATGAGACTACACGCGATATAGTCATTTCCTTAGACTCTATTCCCGTTGTTAGAGAATTTAAGGATATTTTTTGGGAGATTTTAGGCTTACCCCCAAGTCGTGATATTGAGTTTGTAATTGATTTAGCACCGAGAACTCGAATGATTAAGAAAACTCCATGCCGTATGGCTCCTTTGGAAATAAGGGAGTTAAGGGATCAAATTCAGCAACTGTTGGAGCTAGGATTTATTCGGTATAACATATCGCTAGGGGTTGCTCCTGTGTTATTTATGAAGAAGGGAGATGGTTCCCTCTAGTTATGCGTTGATTACCGAGAATTGAATAAGGTCACCATAAGGAACAAATAGCCATTACCTCAGATCGATGATTTGTTTGATCAATTAAGGGGAGCGTCGTACTTCTCTAATATAGATTTGAGGATTGGGTATCATCAGCTACGAATTCAAGAGCAGGACGTGTCGAAGACTGCATTCTTGACTAGATACGGGTCCTATGAGTTTTTGGTCATGCCTTTTGGGCTAACCAATGCTCCTGTAGTATCTATGGACCTTATGAATAGAGTACTTCGGGACTTCCTAGACCAGTTTATCATAGTGTTTATTGATGACATTCTAGTCTACTCTCGGACTAAAGGTGATCATGATGAACATCTACGATTGGCCCTGTAAACACTACGGTATCATCAACTGTATGAAAAGTTCGAGAAGTGTGGTTTCTGGTTACAGGAAGTGCAGTTTTGGGGGCACATTATGACGGCTGAGGGTATTTTTATAGACCCGAGTATAGTTATCGTGGTGAGGGAATGGGATAAGCCCACGACGCCCACTGAGATTCGTAGTTTTCTGGGTTTGGCGGGTTAGTATCGCCGTTTCATTAAGGGTTTTTCCAAGATTGCTGGCCTTTTGACGAACTTGGCCCGGAAGGGAGTGAAATTTATTTGGGATTATTCATGTCAGCTAGCTTTCGATGAGTTGAATGACAAGTTGACTTTTGCTCCTGTACTCGCATTGCCAAGACTGGGAGTGGACTATTTAGTCTTTACTGATGCGTCTCTATAAGGATTGGAAGGTGTGTTACAATAGGAGCATCAGGCCATTGCTTATGCTTCTCGCAAGCTAAAGCCCCATGAGAAGAATTATCCCGTACATGATTTGGAGCTTTCCGCGGTAGTGTTTGCTTTGAAGATATGGAGACATTACCTCCTGGGGGAGAAGTTTAGTCTTTTCACGGACCACAAATCGTTGTAATATTTATTCTCGCAGAAAGATCTTAATATACGACAACGTCAGTGGTTGGAGTTCGTGAAGGACTATCAATTTGATATACATTATCACCCAGGCAAGGCAAATGTGGTAGCGGATGCGCTG
Organism: Sambucus nigra; assembly: GCA_949130495.1. Classification (NCBI taxonomy): domain Eukaryota; kingdom Viridiplantae; phylum Streptophyta; class Magnoliopsida; order Dipsacales; family Adoxaceae; genus Sambucus; species Sambucus nigra. The sequence continues at coordinate 371,070,866 of OX422219.1, forward strand.
AGTCGAAAACCCATGGGGGAGCTAGAGAAATTATGTAAGGCTAAATGGAAAGAGCTTAGCCAGGAGGATGCGGTATCAAGAGCATTTATATCGGTGTTGGCCATTACGCCTTCTATTGTAATGAGAGTCGTGGAAGCGCAAGGAAGGGATAAAGACTGACAAGACTGGATATTTCAGTTGTTAATCGAGGGAGCGGAGTCCTACTCTATTAGTTATGAGGGTGGGTTACATTTCCACGGAAGACTTATAGTCCTGGATGAGGAAGACTTAAGACGTGCAGTCATGACTGAATCCCATGGTTCGAGATTTGCGGTACACCCAGATGGAGACAAAATGTACCAAGACATGCTTCGTCAGTATTAGTGGGCGGGTATGAAAAGGGACATCTATGAATTTATTTCCTAATGTACCACTTGTCAATTGTTGAAGGTAGACCACCAGCGACCAATGGGATTGTTACAACTGTTAGAAATACCGATATGGAAATGGGAGAGTATCTCAATGGATTTCAACACGGGATTGCCAATGTCACAAAGCGGTCATGATTCCATTTAGGTTATTATCGATCGTCTGACCAAGTCGGCACATTTCTTATCGGTACGTATGGATTACAATACGGCACACTACGCTCGGATCATTATTGAGGAGATTGTGAAACTCCATGGTGTGCCTATCAATATAGTCTCAGACCGAGACAAGATTTTTGTATCCTATTTTTGGTAAAGCTTCTAAGAAAGAATGGGGACCGAATTGAAGTTGAGTACCTCCTACCACCTGCAAATAGATGGGAAGATGGAGAGAGTCAACCAAATGTTGGAGGATATGCTTCGAATTTACGTACTTGACTTTGAAGGAGGATGGGAGCAATACCTTCCATTGGTCGAATTTGCAAATAATAATTCGTACCAATTCACAATAGGTATGGCACCGTATGAAGCATTGTATGGACGGCAGTGTAGATCACCTACTTATTAGTTGGAAGTAGAAGATAATAATCTCCTTGGACCTGAAATGATCCAAGATACCTCTTAAAAAATTGAGCTTATTCGAAACCGCATCGGAATTGCACAAGACCGTCAAGAGAGATATGCCGACGCGAATAGAAGGCATGTATAATTGGAGGTAAGGGACCAAGTTTTAGTGAGGGTGTCACCAATGAAGGGTATAATGCGATTCGTAAAGAAAGGTAAGCTTGAGCCGTTCTACGTAGGCCCTTTTCCCGTTATTGCAAAGATAGGCCCCATAGCATATCAACTTTCTTTGCCGAAACGCCTACAACAGATTCATGTTGTGTTTCATGTCTCACCTTTGAATAAGTATAAAAGGTGCGAGGGAGCTCATTGGCACATTCCTTTGGATGATATCGAGTTACAACCCGATATTTCATATGAGGAACAATCGGTTGCTATTTTAGATCACGGAGAGCGTAGGCTAAGGTCGAAGGTGGTGCCCTTAGTTTGAGTCCAGTGGGAACATCACAATGCCGAGGAATCGACTTGGGAGCATGAGGACAATATTCGAGAGAAATATCCACATCTCTTTTTACAAGGTACACCTGAATTTTGAGGGAAAAATTCCCTTGTAAGGGGGGGAGTATGTAATACCCCATATTTATGAGCAATTATTTTATACTAATTTACCTAGTGGGTTAATTATATAAAATAAAGGAAGTTGAAGTAAATATTACTTTAAGTGATTTAAGAGATAATATTTACTGAGTCTTACATATTTACGGTTAAGTGAATGTAAATAACATCATATTATGTTTTGTTGCGTCGTTGTCCTTTAAGCGACAATTATGACTTTTATTCTAAGTGGATCACTATTGATGAAGTAATATGACGTTGGAACATCAAATAATTTATGATATCACGGATGCCAATTTAGAGGGCGCGGTTAGTCCGAAAATGGTTGAGATAGTCAAAATAAGTACCAAGTTGTATTTTTAGGTTACGGGGTACTTTTGACCAGTGATAACTTAATTTTGTTGTTATGAGTTATTTCAATGGTGTAGTAGCATTTAATGTTAGACTTAATGTATTTGGGGTATTTAGTCTTGCAAGACCATTTTACTTCTCATTTGGGCATTTCTAAACTTAGAGAGAGTAGAGAGAAGAGAGAACTTAGGAGAGAAAGAGGAGATTTGTTGATTTTAGCTTAAAAATCGTTGCTACAAAGAGAATCCGAAACAAAAAAACTTGAGACAAGTTTCTAACTTGCATATGTATGATTTAGTGTGGATAATTTGTATTGATAGTTGTGTTTTTGGAGATTTAAACCATTTATGGGTTTTGATGATTTTTAGTGTTTAAACTCTTAAATATTGATTTAGATATACTTTGAGTTGGATTTATTAGTTAGTGGTGGTGTAGAAAAGATTTGGTATTAGTATGAGTTGATTTGGTTGGGATTTGAGGGAAGAAGAATAGGATTTTAGTATTTAGGGTTCATATAACCCGTAGCCCCAACTAGGCCAATCGACTAGGGCGAATCGATTCGCCCTCCTAAGAGAATCGATTCGCTGAAAGTGGTGGCTATAGGTTTGGGAAACCGAATTGATTCGGATCAAGGCCGAATCGATTCGGACTACAAAATAAAGTTGGTGTTCTTCGTCGAATCGATTCTTAATCAGGGGCGAATCGATTCGGCCCTTGGCGAATCGATTAGGAAATCCTGTTGTTTTAGGATATTTTCCTAACTTAGTTTTTAGCCCTTTTCTTTTAGGTTTAAGGCCTAGGAACCTTCTCTTATGAAGTAATATAGAGTACTAGAGTCTTATATTAGGGAGATGAATACCTTAGATTAGAAATGGGGTAATTGGGCTTATTTTGGGGGCCATTTTAATAGAAGTTAATGTAGTTTTTCATTTAGTTAACTAGTCTACGACTAGGGGAAAGTAGGGTGATATAATTTTGGACTTTTAGATATTTGTATGAGGTAGATCTCAATTGTGGACTTATAACGTTGTTGTTAACTCTCGGAGACTAGTATGGGGACACTTAAACGTTGTCGTTTGTGTTGTTAAAAACATATGATTCCGGATATAATGGAATACACATTTTAAATTGGCATATCTTCTGAATTATGACTTGTTTATACGCACCTCCCTAAATGCTATCATAAGGGAAGTTACGCGAATAAGGTGAAGTCCCCTGGCTAGTGAATGCAGGGTGAATATAGTCCTCGGCAATAGGACCGATGGTTATATTGTGTTGTTATTTTATTCGAAGTGAGGTAATGTCGGGTATGGTTATGACTCACTGTCGAAGGTATATGGTCGCTTCACACGCGACGCGATTTAGGATGACCAAGTGGTCTTGGTTATAGGCCCTGGAAGATGATATCCATTTAGAGGTGCATCCAGTGGGGTGACTCCCGGAAGAATGGTCTTAGAATCGTTGTATTTTAATTGTAACTATTCTCACGAATATGGCATTTCATAAATGGATAATGCATTTATAAATCAACGGTACGGATTAAGTTTACTAATACGGAATGGACTTGTGAAGTCATATTTTATAAATATGCAATTTAAGCTTATTAAAATGGAATTTAGTTACTTCTCTTAGATTTATGACTAGTTAGCACTATATATGGCATTGCGCTTGGATGTGCACTTAGATGAGAGGTGAGGATTATTCTTGTTGTGACCGTGTTTATGATGTTAGCATTCATAAATGTTATACATTTTATTCACACGTATATCATATCAAACCAGGCCCCTGACCTGTTTATATTTCTCTATTTTATATGGATCCTATTTATGCTCAGGTGCTCTGCCACAAGGACGCCCGTGTTAATCTATCATTCTCAGTGTCAGGGAGCTACAATATTTTTACGAATGTTGTAGGATTTTTATTGTAGACGTATCCATCTTCTGTATACTCTAGTTATGATTGGTTTGTACATTCGGGCGTGTTGCCCAAATTTTTTATTTTCATATATTGTGATATTTAACTGTAATACTTGGTGTAACCTGTTTGTATCAGCCTGTTAACTGACAGCTTATTCGATTTTTATGTTGTAGATGGGTTGTTAACTGTTACATGTTTCTATATATTTATCCACTCTCTTTTCAAATTGGATTGTCAAAATGGTTTTTATTAAACTTGCCAATTAATTTCATATCCGTTTTCTAAAATAATTGGTGGTTATCTCATATTATCATTTTCACGACAATGATGCTAAGAATGGACCATCTATTATTCCTGTATTTATTGAAGTATCGAGCTAGCCACCTCTTATTTTAATAAGTGGGGTGTCACAGGTTGACGGGTTGTTTTGGTTTGGTGATGGAGTTTTACGAGACTATTTTGAGTGGGTTGTCCTAGTCATTATGCCTAGGTAATTCAACGGGGTATATCATGTATGCTCTGTATTTACGACCTTGCGTACGTAATTTTCGAGATATTTATTGATGCCAAAATCTTATTAGACTTTTATGCGAATTCAGGGGTATGAAAACTCTGAGTTTAATTGACTGTCGAAACGAGACTCGATCTTAATAACTCGTGAGCCCATGTAACCATTTGATACTAATTAACTCGGGTGAGGGATATCCAACCCAACCTATAGCTTTTATTCACTTTGTTAACATAGTTTAAATACACTCGCCTAGTATAATCTTTTCCTTTTGTTATCTTTTCGTTTTTGTTAGAAATTATCTTTTACACTTTTATGTTAGAAGTATTAAACCAATTAAATTCTAGCAACTCGTCTCTGTGGATTTTCGATACCCGAACTTGGCCGCTAAACTCCCTTGTTGAGTGTAGTCATAAGTTTGGGTTTTTGTATTGAGGAGGTGAACAGAAAACAACGATCGGCGTTTGACACGTGCTAATTTTCACCCTTGATCAACCAACCTAATTTTTTTTTTATATAAAGCGTGATAAACCACTCCATTTTCGTTAAGAAGACCTGGCGCTTTTCTTTCTGCAAAAACTGCTAATACCAGATTACCTTTGTCTTCTTCATTTACGGTTCAAATCTTTTTGTTTTCAATTCACAAATCCTAATTTATTTTAGTGAATTATTTTTTAATCCATGATATGATTTTCATGGAATTTCTCTTGTAAGGAAGATAACCTACTGCTGATCTAGGTGCCACTTGAGGGGGGTGCTGGGCTGACTTGACTGCGTATCAAAGGGATCTTCTGAGGTTGATTCATTTGTTGATTTAGGTTGCAGACTATGAGAGTTTGTTACGGTAAATTTGCAGATTTCTCTTGTAATCATTATGAGTATTATTTGTGAAATAAAGGGTTTTTCTCTTTGAGGATTTTTCCTAAAATCTGTGATTCAATAATTTAAATTTGTTTGTGTTGTCATGATCCACTACACCGAGATGTATGTTTTAGGGTTAACTTAATTTGGTTTAAAAATTGACACTGATTAAATAAAGTTAACATGGAAATTTACAAATTTGATTTAATCAGTATCACACATGCTTTCATAAATTGGTATCAGAGAGGGTTTCTCTAATTTTTGAGTGATCCTTATTTTTTGGAAAATTAAGTGATATTGATTTTTTTTAAATATGTTTTGTGAAAAATTAGAATTTTTCCAATAGAGCACTTATATAATCGAATGCCCATTTTTTACGGGGCTAATTATGCGTACTGGAAAGAAAGTATGAAATCATAGTAAAAGGCCATTGATGAGCGCATTTGGGTAGTTTATGAAAGAGGATGGACTCCTCCCACTGCCACCGTAAATAATATTACTAATTTAAAACCCGTGATAGACTGGACTAAGGACAAATTTAAATATAGCACTTTTAATTCACATAGACGCAATTTCTGGTGTCATCACTCCTGAGGACTTCCGATGTATTATGACGTGCATCATGTCAAAAGAAGCGTGGGACATTTTACAACTTACCCACGAAGGCACAAATGCGGTCAAAGAGTCTAAAATTCAAAATTTAACTCCTCAATTTGAAACAATTACCATGCTTGAGACTGAGTGTTTTGATGTGTTTTATGCACGTTTATCTGATACTGTAAACACTAGTTTCAATCTTGGTGAATACATTCTTGATGCACGGTTAGTTAAAAAGATTTTGATATCGTTGCTTAAACATTTTATCCCTGAAGTGACTATTTTGAATTCCTTGAGTAATTTGAGTGAGTTGGCAGGAGACATCCATACATATGAGATTGACATGTTCCCCGACACTATCAAACCTATGGATAGAGGAATAGCACCTAGAGCTTAATCTAGGAAGGGAAAGGAAGAGTCTAAGAGTGAGAAGAAAACGAAAGTGAGAGTTTGTGAGTCCGAGTCTGGGGATGAGTATGATTTTGATATGGACATGCTTGAAAATTTTTAAAAAGTTTTTCAAGTTTTCAAAAGAAAATTCTTCCAATAAAAAGTTTTTTGAGAAAAATAAAAGGAAAGATGAGGCAAAATAAAGAGGTTAGAAAGAGGATTAGAAAGATAAAGAGGAAGAAGAGAAGTCTTTTGAGTGTGAGGGTAGGGGGCATAGAGCATTTGAGTGTCCCACTAGATTAAAGGGAAAGGCCAAATAGATTGCCATGCCAACCACTCTTAGTGATAGTGAGGTAGAGGTGAAGGATTCTGGGGATGAGTCTTCATATGGGAATTTTGTTAACTTTTTAACTAGTCATGTGAGCACACCTAGTTTGTCCCACGACGATGAGGATACTTGCGCACGTGAGACCCCCGAGGATGATTTAAGTGTGTCTAGCGAGGGTGAGAGCGAGTGCGCCAGTGAGGGTGATAGTGAGCTCCTGATTGCATTTAGAGATTTGTATGTCGAAACCTTAAAGACCAAGAAGCTGAATTAGGAATTAGGTATTAGGGTGATATATTTGGAGAGAGAGAGAGATTGAGAGTTTGAGGGGATTTGAGGCGTCGACAGGTCAACTAGATATGGTGAAAGTTTCTTTGAGTGAGAAGTTGATCATCGTGAATCGAGAGAAGAGTGAACTTATAGCCCGTGTGTCATAATTAGAGAGAGATAGTTAACGTGCTCGGGAGGTAAAGGTCACTTTAGAGGATACAACTAGGAAGGTAGGAAAGATGCTCCTCAGTCCCGCTTTGGGTAATGTTGAGAAACTAGGAATAGATCATGGCGGTGCGCTCACTTCACTTGTTGCACCCAAGTCGGTTCCTGAGTTTGTGATTGATCTATATGTCTCTCAACCCAACCCACCTAGGTGTCATGTACCTGACAGGATAGTGAGTAAGAGACTTTTTGAGAGAGGTGTACCTTGACATGTTTATGTTTGCACCCATTGCAAAAAGAGAGGACACCTTAGGGAGTTTTGTTTTAAGTTGGGAAATGTGTCACGTTTTGCTACTACACGTGTTCACACACGCACCCGCACATGATGCTCCAGATGACTATGTGAGAGAGTTTTCACATATTAGGGAGTAGGTAAAGTATTTCATCAAAACATCACATGATTTGATGGATGTATTTCATAGGATGTCACCACCTTTGAAAAACTCCACCGCACCTACTGGTTGAGGTTTAGACTTGTTTGCTAGTATAGGATGATTTTCATGACGATATTTTATGCCTATTTCTAGTGTGTACCATTTTTATAGTTATGTTTTCCATTTTTTATATATTTTTCGAAAAACCAAAAAGACTTTTGGTTTTGAAATTTTTTGTATAAATACAAAAATATTTTCATTTTTTTTAGAAAAATTTAAAAAGCCAAAAATATTTTATTTTGATAAAAAATTTCCAAAAAAATAAAAAGATTTTCGTATTTTATTTACGCCGTTTATGGATGGACATTTAGTATTACCGAATAACAATTTTATTCCATATTCATGTGATTGTTTGATAGTGTTTTGATATACGTCATCATATTATTTTTGTGCTTTACAATGTTTGGAGTCTTTGAGATGTGATTTGTTATTACTACCTACATGTTTGACTCATGAGTTCCTTTAATGCACACTTGCACGAATTTGTTTGACTATTGTTATAGTCTTTCCTATGTTGGTCGATGTGTTTTCATCTCAATTATGTCTTTAAAATGAACCAAATGCGATAAAACTTGATAATGAAAGCAGTGCATGTAAAACCCGTTGACGTGAGTTTGTGTGATTTATTTGAAAAATGGGGAAGGGCTACGAAAGGTACTCATTTATCATTTACATTTAAGCCACTGTATAAATCGAAACTAGAAAAAGTGTGGCACAATAAATATTTGCCAAGGTCCAAAGGGGTTGAAAAGTGCGTGAAAAAATTTAAAGGAAATAAAAAGAAAAATATGCCATAAATTGGGCCAATAGGATTTAGTTTCATCACCCCAAAAGTAAAAAAAAAGAATTATTATTTATGAGGGAGGTTGGGTGGAATATAAAATGGGTTTGCACGTCCTGTCTAAGTCATGAAAAAGCATTACATAGGTTTAGATATTATTGGTGTGAAAATCATGTTTGACTTTGATTTGTCGATTTAATTGAGACGGTGTCATCTAAATTCATAATTTTCGACACCTAAGGACGATTTTTATATTCATTCATTAGGAGTACACATCATCGTGCACATATGTTATGCGTGAATGTATTGATTTGCCTATCAAATTGTTTCACACCCATTCATTCCATTTCCATGATTTGGTTATCTTAGTGTAAATTCATGGTGTGTGATTTTTGTAAAATTATTTTTGCATTTTTGTTTGGGAAAATGGAAAATAAACATTAGTTTGTGGAATACTTTTGAGTATCTCTTGATGATCACAGTTGTTTGATTTGCTTGTCATGGCAACTCTATGTTTATTTTGTTTGTTCTTTTCCTTGTCTATTTCAGATAAATAAAAAAGGGGGAGAACGAATTATGATTTTATGGGGGAGTTTTACATTATGGGGGAGATTTGAGATTCGATATTTGTTTGATGTTGTGTTAATCTCATTTCAAACTCGATACATCACGAAGGTATATGCTTTGTCCCATGTGTTTAGGTACAGAGATTTTTCATCATATGATGCACACCATGATGAGAAAAGCTTGAAGATTTGAAGATTTGATGCTGAAAATTTTTAAAGAAATGTTTTTATCTTATATTTTTAGTACCTTTTCAGTTTTGGGATTATGGGAGGGTATTATATTTGTATAGGCATTTTGATACGATAATCCAGACGTTTTTAATTTGTACCGGCATAGACATATGGGGAGATTTTTAAGGACATTATTTTACTGTCCGATTTAAATTTGAGTATGTCGTATACCCCTACAACCGTCGAAGATTTATTCAAGATCAATAGTGTGTCAAGACAGATTCGAATATCAACATTTTTCAACAAAGACGCATCCAGGAGATGAATTTTGGTAAGGTTGTGTTTTAGTTACTTAATGGTTCATTTAAAAGTATTGGGATATTTTTCTAAAATATTTTTTAAGTGTTGAGGTGTTACTTTTCGTCAAAAAGAAATTTTTCTAAGTGTTGAGGAGGAGTTTTTATCAAAATAAAAATTATTTAGATATTTGGTCGTTTGAGCGACACCTGTATGTCGTTCAAACGACAAAGGGATCTCGCGCGTAGCTCTCGTTCGAGCGACAAAGCGGTTTCATTTGAGCGACTTTCCACCTCGTTCGAGTGATGCGCCACCTTAGTTTTTTTATATAAAGTGTGTTAAAGCACTCCATTTTCGTGAACAAGACCTGGCGAATTTCCTTCTGTAAATACTGCTAACATCAAATTACCTTTGTCTTCTTCATTTAGGGTTCAAATTCTATTGTTTTCAATTCACAAATCCCAATTGCTTTTAGTGAATTATTTTAGAACCCAAGATACGGGGTTTTGGGGGTTTCTCTTGTAGGGAGGATAACCTACTATTGATCTACGAGCCACTTGAGGGAGGTTCTAAGCTGACTTGATTGCTTGTGAAAGGGAGTACTCGTGGATGCTCCTGGGTTGACTGGACTACGTGTCTTTGTGGATCTTCTCAGGTTGATTCATTTTTTATTTAGGTTGCGGCCTATGTGAGTTTGGTGCGGTAAATTCTTTACAGATTTCTCTTGTAATCATTGTGAGTATTACTAGTGAAATAAAAGGTTTTGCCCTTCAGAGATTTTTCCTGAAATCTGTGAGTTAGAAATTCATATTTGTTTGTGTTGTCATGATTCACAACACCTATATGTACGTTTTAGGGAAGAATTAATTTGGTTTAAAAATTGACACCGATTAAATAAATTTGCGAATTTGATTTAATCAGTATCACACATACTTTCACAATGTTGAACATGAGTCTTATAAAGTATCATCGATTACTAAAAACTCTTTGAAATACATAAATATAAGAATTGAATTTGTGCATTATGATTAAGGTTGGCCTACCCAATAGATATCTACTAAGTTGAGCGTCGGTCAAACCAAAGTCTAGAGTACTACATCGGTTAGAGAAAGTCTTTGCCGACTCAACTAACCTCGGTTATCTTTTAGACAATGGATAATCTAGTTCATTAGAGCATTTATACCCCTAGAATTAACTCATAGGATGACTCTAAGAATATGTTGGGACCATTATATTGTTTTGAGGGGTGTGCATGAAACAGAAAGGACTGAAGGGGACTAAAAATGAAGAGGAAAGATCAATTTGGCCAAAGTATAATCTAACTTTCCTAATATATAATAGTTTTCACAACCAATATTATCTTTCTCAAATTGTGATATAGTACTTTAATATCAAGTACGCCAAACTACGTGGGCTTTGACACAATCACAAGCCAATAAGTAGGAGATATGGGCGATTTCATGACTTAATCTCTATCTTCTCGAGATCTATATTAAGTCTTAGCATCATCTCAAATTAACTCTTAACAGAAACATTTTTGGAACTACTCCTTTATCACATAAGAACAAAAAAGTGTTAAGTTTCTATTATTACTTAGTGTTACACATGCATCACTTAAAGATATTTTGTTCTTGTTCTTTCTAGTGACATTGTTAGGTATAGTTCTTTTTATGTTTTGTGGTATTTGATTTAAAATTATTTTTACATAAGTGAGACACGATGTGCATGATTCCAAATGGAATTATTGTACTCCTAATGGTAATGTTAAATATGGAAATGCTAAGTTGTATTTCATGTGTAGTCATTTAATGTATATCTAGGTGGTGCATATTTTCGGATAAGACATCGACATTGTTTGCAATTGATTGAAAACTTAAAGAGATGTTATAATGTTGTTCTAGTGTGACTAATAAACTATATCAAATGGAAATAAAAAATGAGTTATTTAATATATTTCCTTAAATTATATTTATATGTTGGTATAACAGAACAATGGATGCATATGTACAATAAAGGATGAAGTAAATTAGACTATCACCTTAAATCAATCTATGCATTCATATAATTAAGGAATTCATATATCACTTAAGGCATATTACATTTCACAATGTTCTTTCAATGGGACGTGCCAAATTAGTGTTCTTTATTACTAAGTGAAATTAAGAACGAATATGATTACTTATTTAAAAAAGTTTATTTCAAAGTCATAAATTATACTTGATCAAATACAACCTCTGTCTCAAAGTTTGGGGCTGGATTACCAACAACTGGTTGTTCACCATGTGCAATGTGGTATAGAAGGATATATGATATGTACATAATGGAGATAAAATTGATAATTAAAATGGTATCTAGCCATAGTTCAAGTAAAGTCAATAAGAAGGTCTTCACCACTCTCACAACCTTGCGAATACACTAAGTGATAGCTCACTTCTTTAACGGTTGGGCTAGTGCACCATTAATCTCTTGAAAACCTGTAGATAATCAATAGCCCCATGTTGAAACAAATTATTTTCTTGTTTAGGATATGCAAGGCTATTCTAGTATCTTACTTTGATAAAATTTCTTACTACCTATAAACGATTTGTCTATAATTGGGTTACCAAAATACTGCAACTCTCTTAGGATATTGTTGATAACATATTGTGATAATCTCATCTACTTACAAGGGTAAAATCTACTTAGCATGTTTTGAAATATATTTGATCTTACATGTTTTTATTATTATATATTGTGCTTAATCAATCTCTTATTAATCTTTTATCAGGTTTAATTTTAGTCGAGGTAGTTTATTTTTATTCATGTATGTTTACGGGATCATATGGATTGAGAAAAGAACATGTTTTCCATAAGTGTATTAGCTGAAGATTTCATTGAAGAATAAAAAGGGAACGCATGGAGAATTTGCATGCAGCTAAGGCTATTGGTGATACTCTTAGAGAATTTTTATTCGGCTAAAGCTATTGTTGTAACCATTTGTGCAAACATTATTAAGGTGATTCTAGTTTTTAACTCTGTGTAGATGTTTATGTTCAATACAGTGATATACTTATATATTGTGTAGATGTTTATGTTCAATACAGTGATATACTTATATATTGTAAGAGTAATTAATACTAAAAAGAATAGCCTATGTTTTTTATTAGTTACGGTGTTTAAATGAATAAAAAGAGTTAAATGTGTAATGAAAAGTTGACTTTAATATATTTCGTGTTTTTATGCTTTTCTTCTTATATACAAGGGATGCTCATTAGTTTAACGGTGTCGATGTGATGTTTGAATGTAAATATCCAGTGTGAGGGCATGGCGATAATGATTTGGAATAACAAATGAATTAATTAATAAGAAAAATTATTCGTGCACGAAACCAAATGTACAATTAGGATTCATATGATAAAATATCGTTATCTCATTGATGGACAAAATGGTACGTCCAGCATTCTTTTTATTAAAGAGTGTGCTTTAATTTTTGCATTACATTGGTTGTTTATGCAGTAAACTAATGAATATTGCTCGATGAACTCCATGCCACATGTTAACTAATGCATATAGCGTTCTATCTGTTGATATTTCTACTAAATTGTATATTTCGTTGATCTATTTTTTTCTCATCTTAATTATTCATCTTCTAGAGTTAGGAATAATTTACAACTCCTGAACTTCCTGCAATACTCGAGCTTCCAAAAGTTAAATTCTGGTTCAACTCTGGGTGGATTCTACATATGGACCCAAGGTTCGTAGGTTCTATTATGGGATAAGTTGCACTAAATTTGAGGAATAGTGGTTGAAAAACATGTTGAAATTGTTTTTGAGTTAATTTTTATGTTTAAACAGGTTAGTTTTCATGAATAAATAGAGGAGGCTTTGTCGATTTTCTTACAAAATATTAAATATTTTTAAATGTAATTAATATGAAGATATACAAATTTGATAATGTTTTCAAAGATTATCATCTATATGAACTATTAAAAAATCATCTTTGCTTAAGATAATTGACACTAAATATATCTTATTGCATGTGGAAACCTTTTGTGGACAAGGAAAATTATTGAAGTCATTTTATTAGAGGTCGTATGCTTTAAGATTATGAGTTACTTTACTGGCAGCACTTTATGTTAGAGCATATGGGATTTTATGTATTTTTTCTAATGAGACGAGTGAAATATTAAAAAACTTATTATTACCATTAATGTTTTGATTGAAGTAACATTTATTTAGTTTGGTGAACATGATGTTGGAATTATTGATTGTGTAGCGATATTTTACTTATTTGAAGTTTAATTATAGTTGAATGAGAAATTTTATATTATATATGTTGAAATAGGTACCAAAGATTTTATATATTATTTTTAACAGGTTTTGTTTATGATTATATAGAATGTATTATGGAATGTATTATTTTTTTTGGTGCCAAAATTAATAAATATGACTCTCTTGTTATCTTAAAAGGATCCCATATCCGATGATATTTTTAGATGGATTAGTTCTCGTCTCAAAAACCCTTTTAGTATTGTAGTTTGCATCTCAAAAAATAGTTTTAAAAGACGACTTAGTTCCCTATCAAAAAACACTTTTGGGATGGCTATTGGGATCTAAAAAAATTTAAAATGTGGGCCTATAAGAACCCCTTGATCCGTTCCAAATGTTGTCCAAAAAATTATTTCTGATGACTAGAGAACCTTATAAGACAACTGGAGAACCGTCTCAAAAAGATTTTTTTTTAGTATTTAAGCCCTGAGGGATGCTTCCACAACTGATACACCACCTCCGCCAACCGTGGTATCACTACTAAAAAGGACAGGGTCAACATCCCCGAACTCAACCTCTACCTCTGTGTTCAACACTCAATAACCTAACCACCTAAGACAACACCTTCGATCGAGCCTCGGGATATGACCTGCCAACCCTCGTGGGATTATCAATCGAATGAATATAACAACCAACTCTTACTGTAAGCCCTCCCCAAAGCACTCCCCTACATAGACACTATGGTAGGCCCAATTGATGATCTTTCCACAAACTCTAAGAGGAAAACAATCAAGATCGAGGAACACTGTCTGCCCCATCCTATAGTTCGTGCCAACGTTCCAGAGCACTCGAAAACCACTCCAAAGATGTCTGACAACATTCATCTCCCCTCATCACTAACATAATGGGTGATGCAGTATTTAATTACTATAATCCTGTCAAATGAATCCCGATGCCTTTTATTTGGATGCCCTTGGAGTCTGTCCCATTAGCAAAAGAGTCCCCCTATCCCCTCTCCTAGTGTATCCCTCAATAAAGCATAATTTTTTGCTATTATTAATGCTTTCCTTCCTCCTTTTTATGGATTAATAAACAGTGGTTTCCAGTATTTGTCTGCGTGTGTTGCATGCGATGATTATGAATTCAGTAATGGACTCCTACATAATAATGATAACTCTAGGGATCTGAAATACTTAAAACACTTAAAAAAAACTTGACAAAGTCAAAATAGATGCATGTCTCCCAGTGAGGTTGACACGATAATGATAAACGTGGGTACTATCTAAAACCCTAAATAGTTACAAATAGGGTAGTCCCTAGACAAAAACCAATGAAAGGAGCTCACAGATCTCCTCACCAGCTTCGTAGAAGTATTCACTTGGTCTTATGTAGGAATGCCCTTCATCGAACCAACCACCATCATGCATGAGATACCCACTCTACCTCAAACGACAAAACATAGCCTTCATAAACTAATACCCAAATGGGCCTTGAAAGTTAAGGGGGAAGTGGAGTAATAACTCCGTGCAAGTTCGTTCGAGTAGTAGAATATCCCTTTCGGTTATCCAACATCTCACTGGTACTTAAAGCCAATAGAAAAGTTCTGATGTGCATAGACTACATGGATCTCAACCGGTCTTGCCCTAAGGATGACTTCCCTCTACAACATATCAACTTATTGGTAGATAGCATAACCAGTAATGCGCTCACGTCCTTTGTAGACATGTATATATACTACGACCAATTTAAGATAAATCCCGAACAATAAGAAAAAAATTGGGTTCATCACCCTTGAGGAACCTACTGTCATACAATTGTGCCTGGCATTTTAAAAAATGTCTGTGGGACTTACTAAAGAGCATCCACAACTATCTGAGATGACCTCGCACACAAGGAATTGGAGGTTTGTATGGACGACATGATCATTAAAACAATGTAATGTTAGGGACATATTCTAACACTCTAAAAATTATTTCAAAGCTTACGCCTCTTAAAAAAATTAGTCTAATTCCCCATAAATGTGTCTTCGAAGTCACTAAGGGGAAGGTACTCAGATTCATTATCGTTAAATAGGGAGTTAAGGTAGACTCCACTAAGGTCAAATCCATACGGGAAATGCTACCCCCAAAAAATAGAGAAAGATATCACAGGGTTCCTAGGACAAATAAAATTTATAAGCTAGTTCATTAACTTACATACCACTTTTTGCGAACCCATTTTTCAAATAGTAAAAAAGGACACACCCAAAGAATGCAACGCTCAATGATAGGAAGCATTAGATAAAATACATGAGTACTTCACTCACCCACCGCTATTATCACCTCCCTAACTGGTACTATAACCAAACCATCTATGGGAGCGATTTTTGCCCAATATGTAGAGTGTTACCTAAAGATGTGTCATCTACTACATCAATAAAAAGCTAATATCCTATGAGATCAAATACACCTCCTTAAAAAAGGCTTACATATCCCTCGTTTGTAAAACTCGCAAAATTATCCATTACATAATGTCCTTCAGTATACGACTCATCTCCAGGATGGATCGCTTGAAATACCTATTTGAGAAATCCAATCTTTCTAGATGAATGGCCAAATGGCTATTGTTCTTGTTCGAGTTTAAAATTACATATGCCACACAAAAATTGACCAAAGGGCGGGCCATCTCTGACCTTCGCAAAAGATAACCCTTACCGAATGAGGAAGAAGGGAATGGGGAATAATTCCCGATGAGGACCTCTTTTCCATAACTGATAGAGAAACTTAGGAACTCTACTTAAATAGGGCCTATAATAAAAGGGGATTCGGCATAAGAATGCTCCTTATATCTCTCGACTCGTGACGACTCCCCACTTCAATCAAACTCACCTATAAGTGCATGTGCAATATGACCGATTATAACTCTTGCATCACAGGTCTCAAAATATCCTCAAAAATAGGAATCACTGATGTAAAAGCCTACGGAGATAAAATTTTAGTCATCATCCAGATATTAGAAAAATGGAAAATCCGGGATGAGACGCTATAACCTTACTATTCCTACTTGGAAGAGGTGGCTGCGCGATTCAAGAATCTCAAATTTGTCTTCCTTATACGGGGAAAAAATTACATCACAAACACGCTTGCCACCCTAGACTCCAAGATAGGCATTTGATAAGGAACTAAAAAAATCACGTTCCTCGTGACTAGCCGAAACCCCTCTTCTTAGTTCTGCGACATCGATGGCATCGAACGAATGATATTATGACCCATAATCTGGTACTTCCACATATGTTACTTTCTCAACAAAAACCACTACTCACCCAATACTTTCCCAATTAATCGTGTCAATTTTCCTCTGAATTCTTTATCTGCAAGGGCAACTCTACAAGAGAGGGTTTGACATAATACACTTAAGGTTTTTCATAAGAGAAGAGACCCTTGATATCATGTGCAAATCCCATAGTAGTGAATATGACCTGCACAAAAATGGGCATAACCTCTCTAAAAAATCCTCAAGCAGTCGTATTACAGGACTACCATGCAAAACGATTGCACGAAGTATGTCAAGAAGTTCCTTAAATGTAAACTTTAAACCAAAAGACAAATTTTACCTCCCTGAGATCTCTAGTACATGACCTCACCTTGTGCTTTCTCCATCAGGGGGATAGACATCATAGGGAAGGTTAACCCTAATGCCTCCATAGAGCATGAATTCATCCTAGTCCTATTTCACCACATTGATTGAAGCCAAATCTAACGCAGTGTTGAACGCAAAGAAGGTGGATAAATTCATACGTCAAAACATCATCTTTCGATTCGGTGTAACCCATGAGTTAGTATCAGACAATGATGATAAAGAGGTCTAAAACCTACTACACGAATATGGTATTACTCGACATAAGTCATCCTCACAGATACTATTAACAAAAGAAGCATTCAAAGACTCTAATAAACACGTCAAAACATCATCAGTAAGATGACAAAGACCTATGGTGACTGGCCAAAAAAACTCCCATATGTGCTCTAGGGCTACCACACTACCAAGAGAAATTCAATATGGACCAACCATACTAACTGGTTTATGGCATGGATGCAATAGTACCAATTGAGTTCGATATACCGTCATTACTATTCATCCTCGAAAGCCAAGTGGCCGAACCGACTGTGTTCGAGCCTTATATGATAAACTAACTCTAAGCTATTAGAGATGCATAAAGGCCTCTTATAATAAATAAGTCTACCAACAGCGCAACCCGAGCATTCAATAAGAGGGTCAAAATTGAAATATACAAGAGGATGGTCAAGTCCTAAAAGAGAATCTCAAACCCACCTAGACTCTCGTAGGAAGATTTGCATCCAAATGGAGAGGACCCTACCTTGTCACACAATTATTTATGGTGGAGAGGCTACCTTAGATGATCTCAATAGAGTCAGGTTTTCCCAATCCTACAATCTAAAGAAATGTTTTCCTTACCTTTAGTGAAAAGGAAAAGGTTGATTTAACATAAAATCAATTTATCGTAATAGGAAGGGAAGACTATGAAAGTTGATAGATATTTCTAGCCCTCCATTATAACTCCCACTTGAGATGGGAATAGTGACCTTAAAGAGAAGCTTAAGGCTATCAAGATGACTCATCAAAGTTAAATTACCAATCTTGGGAAAAAGCACAACAAGATGATGAAGACTTAGAGCCTGGACCACCAGGCCAAGATGAATGAAGTTAATATGAAAATAGAGTATTTGATAAGGGTAAAAAATGCCCAGATCAATGAGGTAGTGAAGAAGGAAATCTTGGACTTCAAGGAGTCTAAGGAATTCTCTCAATATTCTATTGAATACCTGGAGAAGGGCGCTAAAATCACTAACCATCGGGTGCTAAACATGTATCCCAACTTGGCATTGGTTGATCCCCAGCTTGGTGATTATCTAAATTCATTCGAATTCGGGGCCCCTGAGATAATTAGTGCTTTAAATCAAGTTCGGGATGAGGCTGAGGCTGAGATTGAGGCTCAAACTGTTACCACCGAGACTACGGTGTTGACTCAAGAGATGGACGAGGTAGTTAAGGGAGTCGTTAATGATCGGGAGGGGAAACTTCCAACCCTCCTACTATTATTGATGTGCCAACTGAGGTCCAGAATGAAAATTTTGAGAACTAGCCTTATATATCTCCGATGAGCGACTTGACCGTTTATGATCTTGGATGCCCTTGCTATGTAATCATTAGTTAAAAATTTTACTTTTATCTCTTGAACAATGATCATGTCTGTGATAATTCTTTTTCTCATCACTCTAAACAATATCTGTAATTTTTGGCGTATTCTATGAGTATCCACCATGTGAATGTTATTTCACCATATGATGAATTTATAGCATGAATTTTTCCATGGGAACTGTCTTGTTGAATGGATGGAATGCATTTTCATTGAGTTTAACATTTTTTTACATCTATTACAATTTTAACAATAAACATCCAAACTATTTAGCCAAGCATTCCATATCTCTTGGTATCAATCATTCTCATATTTCCAAGAGAGAGAGAGAGAGAGAGAGAGTTATAAGTCAACTCTCAATAATAAATTATGTTACACAATCATAACTAAATGATTTTAGATTTTTGCCTTCACTACTAAGAGTTGTGTTTTAAGGGTGATTCCCTCTCCCGATGTTATGGGAGGATATAATGGAGTCGAGACTCCTTATTTGCTCTTTTATCTCCCAGAGAGAGTTATAAGTCATTTTACCATTACAAATGATGTTACACGAACATAAGTAAATGGTTTTAATTTCTCCCTCACCACTAAGAGTGATGTTCTAGGGTGTTTCCCTCTCTCGGCGTTGTGGGGACGGTATGAGGAAGTCGAGACTCCTCAATCCCACTCGTATCACTGAGAGAGAGTTATAATTCAAGTCACAATAATAAATTATGTTCTAATTCACCATAACAAATGATGTAGTTTAGTTAGATGTCGTACAAACCTCATAGGAATTATTGGTAAAACAAAAGGATTAGTAGACAACACTTCGAAACTTTCATTATACTGTAAAAATTAACAATGGTTCTTTTACATATCTTTTATACCTAATCAAGAAACAATACATCGTGAAGAATTTATTTAACTTTTGGGTATAGGACAATGGTTGGATATTTATAGTATCTCCTTCTATGATCTGCATTCCAAGGGTTATAAAATGGTTCACCCTCGAGATTTTTAAGATTGAACGTTCCCGGAATATCCTATTCATCCATTGTATAGCGCCCATGCCAATTTGGGTGCAGCTTGTTACGGTTTTTCCAAACATTTTTTAGGATAACATCTCCTACTGCTATCGACTGAGACTTTACTCTCTTGTTATAGAATCTTGTTGCTCTCTATTGGTAGGATAACTATCTAACTGCAGTATCCTCTCACCTATCCTCTAGAAGACCTAAGTCCAACCTCCTATTTTTTATGTTGACCTTTGGATCATAAGTTTGGACTTTGTGGCTTAGAAGTTTGAGCTATATCGAAATTACAGCCTCAGGCCCATAGGCTATAATAAATGGCGTCTCCCCTTTTGGAGTTCTCTTCATAGTTCTATAATCCCATAGGACTCCATGCAGCTCGTATGTCCACTTTTCTTTTGCGTCTTCCAAGTTTCTCTTTATCCTATCAAGTATGGTCCTCTCTGTGACCTCGGTTTGACCATTAGCTTGAGGTTGTCCAGGCGGGGAGAAGAACTACTTAATGCCAACCCTCGTGTAATATGCCTCCAAGGACTAGTTCTTGAATTGCTTATAATTATCTAATGTCATTGTGTGGGGAAGGCTATATCGACAGGTGATGTTTCTCCACATGAACTTGAATGTCTTCACCTCAGTAATAGTTATCATCGCCTCCGCCTCCACACATTTTGAAAAGAACTTAATATCCATAATAATATATCTATAATTTTCAGTTGCTTTAGGAAAAGGGCCAACTAGATTAATCCCCCATACCACGAACAACCAAGGTGTCACTATGGAGGAGGGAGCTTGATGGGTCTGGTGAGGAATACTTGAAAATTGTTGTCACTAGTCACATAGCTTGATGTACTCTACTGAATATTTAGCAAGCATCGGAAAAAAATACCCTTAAGTGACGATCCTCTTACCGAGAGATTGACCACCAATATGGCTTGCATAAGATCCTTCATGCACATCTCAAAGAATATATTCCATCTTTGAGGGATGCACGCAGCGGAGCAGCGGGAGTAGGAAGCCTCTCTTGTAAACAACATCACCTATGATGGTGAACTTGGTTGTCCAATATCTTATTTTCTCCCTTCCATCCTCTGATTATAGAAGTTTACCGTATCTGATATACTCAATTATGGGATTCATCCAGGATTCCCCAAGATGCATGTTCATACAAAAATTCATCAAAATCTCTTCCCCTTCGATGCTTGGACTTTCTGATATTTCAATAGGCATAGTGTGCCTGATCTCAGTTCCAGTTGTCGACGTCAGTCTTTCAAAGGCATCAGTTCAACTGTTTTCCAACCTCGGGATCCTCTGCACTTTCAGTTCTTTAAAATTTGCCTTACTCTAGCTGAATATTTGTCTAATTTCTTTTTTTTGGGCTCATAGAACCCCAATATCTGATTAAGAATCGTTGAGAATCATTGTGGGCTACCATCTGACCGACATTAAGTGCTTTTGTAAGGGAAAGACTTGCCAGCAAGGCCTTATACTCTGACTCGTTATTTGATGCCTTGAAGTTGAACCTTCGAGAATACTCAATGTCTGTACCATCTGGGGCCTAGTGTATCAACCCTTCCCTATTCCCATTTTCACAAGACGAGCCGTCCACAAACAACCCCTAACGGTGTCCCCTTTTGAGAAGGGACCCTCTCCTATAACTCCATTGTTAAATAATAAATTTTTCTCTACAATATTGGCTTTGACATTCTCGGCCATGATCTCTTTTTAGATATATGTTGGTGTTTATACCTCTTTAATAATATCATCATCATCACTCGCAGCCCAGGTGAACTCTTCCATAAAATCTTCTAATGCTTGTCCTTTAATTGCATTCCTCGGTTGATAAATGATGTCAAACTCCCCTAGTTATAATGACCAAGCCATTAACCTACCCGATTTCTCAAGTTTACAAATGACTTGCCATAGTGGAGTATCGATGAGTACCACCATTATACGCGCCTGAAAGTAAGGCTTCATTTTTCTTGAGGCATGTATCAGTGCATATGCTAATTTATCCATCTTTATGTAATTTAGATCTGCCCCTTTCAAAGTTTTTCTGTTAAAATAGACTCTCTTCTGAACTCCATTATCATCTCGGATGATGGCTGCACTAATGGCCGACTCTGAGATGGAAAAATATAAAAAAAATCTACTTTTATCAGCCGAGAGAGTAGCATCGGAGATCTCAAATAAAACTTCAACTCCTAAAAATCCTATTCACATTCCTCATCCCAGAGGAAGGCTTTTCATAAAATTTTAAAAAAAGGGAAAATATTTTTCAGTCGCTCGGGAGATGAAATGATTAAGGGTTGTGACTCGTCCCTTTAAATTTTACAAGTATTTTATGGTCTTCATCATCTTCATATCAATCATATCTTTTAATCCCCCTTTAATTCACAATAAACCCAAGGAAGACGCACTTTGCTAGATTCAGATTCATCATATACTTATCCATAGTGACCAAGATATGTTGTAGGTCAGCTACATGAGTCTCAAACTTCAAGCTCTTCATAAACATGTTATCTACATACACTTCCATAGTCTTCCCAATCATATCTTCACATATCTTATTGACCAACCTCTAGTAGATTACTCTTGTGTTCTTCAAGACAAAGGGCATTACTTTATAGCACTATATTCCTTTATTAGTGATTAAAGAACTCTTCTCAGCATCTTATTCATGCATGTATATCTAATTTTACCCGAAGTATGTGTTTATAAAACTCATAAGCTCATGCCTAGCTTTGGCATCCATAATTTGGTCGGTCTGAGGTAGATGAAAATTGTCTTTTCGGCAGGATTTCTTAAAGTTAGTGAAATTGTGCTCATCCTCCACTTCCCATTTTATTTTGGGAAAATGAAGACATTAGAGCGCTAGTCAGGATAATGTACCTCTCTAATAAAGTATGCCATATGTAGCTTCTTCACCTCATCTTGAATCACTTCATATCTGTCCATAGCAATGGTCATGCATATCTGCTTCACTGGCTTTTCACTCTCGTCAATGTTGAGTCGATGACATATAATATCATGGTCAATTCTCAGCATATCCTCTTGGCTCTAAGAAAATATCCTCTTCCTTTCCCTCAAGAGCATCACCAATTCCTCATTCACTTCTTTTTTTAGGGATGAACCGATTTGGAAACGGTGGACGGCATGACCTCGAACACTTTCAGAGCCACTCTACCCAAGATAATATTATAGGCTGATAAAATATCCTCATCCATGATAAAAAAATATAACTTTCTTAGTTAGGCACCTCGGCCAGGTGCCCATACAAACATCCATATCATATACTCTTAAGGGATGAACTTCTTCTCCACTGATGAAGATCAGTAATTAGTGGTACAAAACTAATCTCTTCTTCATCAAAGTTAGGCCTTTGAAGCAATCCCAAAACATAACCTTGATCGAACTCCTCCCATTAATGAAAATACGAGACACGTCATAGCCCTGAACTCGAATACTAATGATTATAGGTTCATTTGTGCGGAGATAATATTTCGTTAAAATCTAACCTTGAGAATCATACGATAAAGTTGTCCATGTCTACATTTTTCAACTTGCTCGACTTTGCCTCAGTCTCTTCAGAATTTACTTCTATCCTCTTTGGTGTTGCCATTGCTTCATCCACGTGAGCCTTTCTATTTGCCGACTTGATGCCTCCACATTCTATGCCACCACATATCATTTTGATGTCACAAGAAATTATATGCAAAGCTCCTCTGGCTTTCGGGATTTTTGCTCGAAGGTTAGGGTCATCATCTGCACTATCTTCAGACGTCTCAGTATTTTTTTTGCCTGTATGTCCCTTCTCAGCTTGTTATCCCTTCTTTCGGTGTTCCTTTTACTTCCATCATCCTTTCCACCACTCTTATCTATGTATTTTTTTTCTTCCCCTGCTATAACAGTTTCTCTATCTCGTCTTTGAGGGTGAAGCACTTGTCTATGGTATGGTCGTGGTCTTGGTGGAACTCACATCATTGAGAAGTGTTCTGACACTAAGTTGACAACACTATATCGGCTGACAGATTACTTTTACACCTTAGCCTCCCATGTAGATTGAAGACTAAGGTCTAGGGGTGATTGATATACATAAGTATGACCTCATCTAGAGGAGACTCAACCTAGTAACATGCCCCCTTCTTAGTTTATCTTTAGACTCGTTCTCAAATGGGCACATGTTACAATAGGCCAGAACAAGTAGTCTCGGCCTTCGAGACCCATTACAGAGAATGGCTACTGCTGCTCATGAGGGTAGCTACTATACTCCAGACACGACCTCTTCAAGTCTCGACCTCTTTAAGTGTCAGTCACATACAATGTCACTAGGTTGAGGCTAGTCATTGCATTTCTAGGGATAGACGTCACTCTCGGCCTTACTCGCTATGATGGTCAATGCAACAGTCTCATCCAGTTGAGACCTTACAATATCAACATTTTCAACTCGTATGGAACATGTGATATAAACATCAATAGAAAATTTGGACAAAATCGTTACAGCAAATTAGCCCCAGGTGAGGGGAATATTTTCTCATCATGACATGCACAGGTACGGTACAGATAGCACTCTCTCATTTGCTCACTAATCTCATGCACACATGTTGCATGCTAGGGGTCAACACTATGCACCCCGAACCCTACAAAAGTGTGGTTCACCATGTTTATAAAGGACTACTTATTAGAAACCCTGATGTTACTTTGTTGAAATATCCTGTTAGAGAGAGAGAGAGAGAAAGAAAGAGCTTGTAGACCCATTAATGGCTTCCAGCCACCCATTATAGTGGAATTACTACCTATTTTTCACAATGGATGTAGGCTAAGGCCGAATCACTTAAACATTTATCTCTTCTTTGTCTCTCGTCTCATCTGCTAGCTATATTTTCCTTAGATTATTGCTTTTATTCCACAATTGTTGTATAGTTCGAGAAGATTGAGTTTCTCACTGATTTGAAGTGGTGATATCATGTATCATCACAAACCTCTCCCTTAAAGTCATAAAAAAAACTCCCCCCCCCCCCCCCAAATTTTCATCCAAGAGAACTGCGTTAGCCTGATTCTCCACTATATTTTTATCGAAGACATTCAAATACAGACATCCCATTGTGTTTTAATTAGAGATACATAGGCAACCTGATATATCACTTTGGGACTGGTCTAACCACTCACCAAAAAACCCTATTTTACAAGAAAACCCCATTTATGGTCATTGTGCCCTCACTTCAAAATAGTCAGGGTGGTCTAAATAGACTAAAACGTCAAGTAATAAAATAGAGATCTAAGGCATTTTGAGACTTTGCAAGGTCATCCGTATTTAAGAAACAACACATAAAGTCTAATACTATGAAAGAAGCCGTCCATAGAAGCCTATAGGAAAAGTACACTACCATGTGCCCTTATTGCCTAAAAAATAAACACCAAATTATACCTCCTCTAAACACTCCTCATCCCAGGACAAATCACTAACATACAGACCCACTATGATCTCCCCGCAATAAGACACCCTATATTGGCTAAAGAACAACACTCCATTTCTAATGATACATAAAAAGGCTCCTACCAGTTCACAAGCAAAGAAAGCGGAACTTCCTTCCCTCACACTCCAAAGTCAATTCATACATTTGGCTAACCCGCAAGTGGATGAAAGTTGTCTTTTCTAAAGAAATGTCTAAAAAAATTAGGGCAATTTTTTTTCCATATACTTATATACCTCTATTTCTTATTTTATTTTTGTGTAATAAGGTGCATGTATATTTAACCACCATATTAATAAAAATATCTTAGGATCACTATGTTCTTACACACATCCTACAACACATATGCCATATATTAGAGTGACATTTAAACTTGTTATAAGTAAACCTCCATAAAATGATCTTTAATATAAAAGAATATGTATGAATGAAGTTATAACAATGTCATAAAAATAAATAATCCCAGTTGTCATATCCCCAAATGCCAAAACTCAAGAAAAATAAATTATTCCCATGCATCATTAAAAGAATAAAAGAATAGAGAATCAAGTGAAAAATCAAGGGATACAAGTCCTCCAACTAGCCAATATAACCAACGCCTAATCATGTCGTACTTCTTGGCCCACTCAGCATCATCACCACCACCATATGTTTCATTTGGATCCTCTCGATGCCTAGGACTAGGCTGAGTTGGGGGAGGACACACACGGTCGATTATTGGATGGTTCACTGACTCTGTATAGGAATCTGAAACTGTCTTGGGACGTAGCAGTGCACAGTAATGGGAGCAAGAGTGAGACAATAACCTATCCATTGTTTAATTCTCGTAATCCTTTGTGGGATAGTAAATTGTAATGAAATATACAAACTCTTGGTATATCGAGAACCAAAGAATCATTACCCTTTATAGGTTGGATGCAGAAACGGCCACCTCCTGAAAGACACCAAAGCAAGGAAGTGATCAGCACAAAGAAAAGAGGACAAGGAAGCAAAGGCCATAAAAACGTGGGATGAGGAGTACCCCTTTTGTTCCCAAAGTTGCCTGAAATACAGCAACCAAGGTATCCAAATGGATTGTAGATGCATAAAAGGGAAACCTATCATGGCACCACACTCCAAAGACTCCACATTGTACTAAAAAATGAGGAAGTACACCTTCCTAATAGGTGCATCACCTTGAGGATTCTTCCTCCAACACCCTTGTGTTAGTCTCTAGGGTGTCAATGTGAGCTATGGTAGCCTCTTTTGCCTAAGCCTATCCCTGATTCACACCCTACTCCCTCGTCCTTATTCGATACTCAACAACCATCTTCTGATAAAGAAATAGCCATATAATCAAATCCCATGCTAAGGGGAGGGTAGGAATCATCACATATCTTAGATCCTGACTCATCCACCCCTCATAGTCCAAGAAATTTAATAAATAAGGGGTCCTCAAAGTCCCCTGATGAGCCTACCACCTCAGAGTCGAACCTTAGACTTTCCCACATCAACCCAGGTAAAACTATCATTACTTTCCCGAAGGATCACCTCAGTACCCAAGGATCCCCCTGGGCCCATCACCACCCTCTATGTCCCACATAGGCCCCTCGCCTCCGTCCTTAGGGAACCAACCTGAGCCCTAACACGCCTCAGACACAACATTCGACTCCTAATTCCCACCCTCGGCAGTCACCCGATTCCAATATGCCACATTATCATAACCTTTCTACCTAGAAAACCCTAATAGTCAATATCCTCCCTAAGTATACCAGCAATAGGCACCCCATCTAAAAACACATGTCGATTAGCCTCTGTTAAACCCACAGTTTTCTCCATATGGTAAGATGTAGGACACAACACCCTGGCAGGAGCATCCCACACATGTTGGTGAGTCATACTCTCACTCAAATAAAAAACGGCACCATAAGTCTCCTCCTGAAGCAACCTTCTTCTCGATAACTCCTATGCCATAACATCCGCCCCTGAAATGTAACGGATTAAACCCAAGGGCAACTAAAGGAAGAGAAACACCAAGAAAAAAGTGAGTTATAAGAAGCATGTAAGTACTAAACATAAAGGAAAAAAAGTGGAGTAAACTACTTATAGTCTCCAGTCTCCACTGTCATCCCGTTCAGAAGCTCCATGTATGCCTCCAACGATATGGATGATCCTACCTTTAGATTCCCTCGCAAATACCGTCTAAAAAGAGGAAAAACACCACCAATCGGCGCCCTAATCCAAGGCCTCTCAGAGGACATAGACACATAGGCAAAACACCACATTTACACGACATAGAAATAAGATACCACCTAAGTAACATAAGAAAGATATATCTAAATAAAACAAATAAAAAGAACGAAAATAAATAGCCCATACCTCACAAAAATATACAAACCTATGAAACGTTTAGTAAGATATCTCGAAAAGAGGGGCATGCATAGATAAATCTCTTTCATCCCTATCCTCCCCCATGCAAATCTACAAATTCAAGAAAATTCCATCAAAAACGGAAACCATAAAAAATGGATCCCACTTGTGCCACCTGACATCAAAAGTATCGCAATAATAAACAACAACAAAGCTCTTATATTCCGTCTTCCTGCCGCTACATGAGGCCTTGGGTCCTCCTCCTGCTCCAGATAAGTAGTCAAAGTTTTGACCTCTAGAAACTTCCCTCTAGCAGGACCTATCTATATCCCCAAAGTTGTGCACAGTCCCTCAACTATAATAGTCTAAGTATGATCCACAAGTAAGGGTACTCTTTTAAACGGTAGTCCCGTAATGGTGTTGAAGTCCAGGGGAGTTATGGTTATCTCCCCCACTAACAAGTGGAAAGTACTGGTAGTGTCCAACCGACCCTTTGCCAAAGTGACTGTAATAAATGAATTCCTTATAAAATGCACCTAGGAGAGACAATCCAGTAGCATGTCGAACTCTATACAATACAAAAAATCACTATAAAGGGTGGGGCTCGCCCTGTATTTAGCTAACGGTGCTACAAAATCTGGGACTCGGTCATGCCCAATAGGCTGAAAGAAATAAAATGAAACATAAAACACATCAGTAATACGGAAAATATATTTCTTTATCGGGTATCTAGTTACCATATATTCAAACTTAAGCTACTTACCCTCGATTCCTGTTAAGCATAAAGGTTAACTAGTCGCGTGGTGACCAGAAAACCCTCAAATATTTTTTTTAACCGGAGATTGGGTTATTGGGTATTCAAACTTAAGCTACTTACCCTTAATTCCCACAAATCATGAAGGTTAACCGGTCGTGTAGTGACCAAAAACCCCTCGGAGCTTTCTCTTTATCGTAGTTTGGCTTATCGTGTATTCATACTTAATCTACCTACCCTCGGTGCCCCTTAACCGAGAAGGTTAACGAGTTGTGAGGTGATAAGAAACCCCTCGTAGCCTTCTCCGTCCCAGAGTTTTGGTTATTGTGTGTTCACACTTAAGCTACCTTCCCTCGGTTCGCGCTAGTCAGGATGGGTAAATAGTTATGAGGTGACCACAAACCCTCCCAAATCATTCTCACTCATGGAGTTTGAGTTACCATATATTCACACTTAAGCTACTTACCACATAGGGTGACTAGAAATGCCCTGGAACTTTCTTCTTCCCAGATTTTGGGTTAATGTGCATTCACAGTTAAACTACTGACCCTCGGATCCCCCTAACCAATAAGGTTAACTAGTCGCGAGGTGACCAGAAACCCCCTGGAGCTTTCTCCATCCCAGAGTTTACGTTACCATGTGTTAAAACATAATCTACCTACCCTTGGTTCCCCCGAACCAGGAAGGTTAATCGGTGGTGAGGTGACCACACTACACCATATATCAAAGATGGTCATGTACCTAGGCCGTGACTAGGGCCACGGATCATAGACTTAGCTCATGACATTTTTCATCATGACAAAACACCGTGGTCACAGACTTCATCCGTGAACCCAAATGAGGGTCACGACCTATTCTATGGGAAATATTATCTCATGGTCATGGATATCGGCCATGAACCATGGTCAAGAATCTGGTCAATGACCAAGTGTTGGACAATATTGTCTTCATGGTTATGGACCTAGGTCATGACGCCACTACCATATGTCAGACAATGTTCAAATTGGGTCACGACCAAATTTCATGAACCTCATTTTTTCTAAAAACAAAATAAATAAATGGTCCAGACTGGACTGTGACCATTTATTTATTTGTTTTTAAAAAAATTGGGAGTCAAAAATTTGGGTCGTGACCATATCCACTCCCCCCCCCCCCCCCCCCCAAAAAAAAAAAAAGCTATATTCAATAACCAATTCATACACAATTAATCAATATTGGAATTGTGAAGTTAAAAATTCAAAACTAGGCACCATGCCATCTTAGTTAATTCATAAATCATACTAAACATTAACAAACCATACGAACCATTCATAAATAAAACTAAACATTCATAAATCAAACTAAACATTAATTAATCAAGCAGAAGCACTAATATCATAATAGAATAAAAATAAGATTGCCAAAGGCTGATATAATACGAGTTACGGGGCTCCATGACTATTCATTCGGTTCTTATGAATTATATTGGCGAGGTGATCATGCCTCTTATAAGGCCGTTTCGGGAATGTTTCGGTTTTTCACCCCCTAACGGCACATTTTGAAGACTAAGTCTATATATTTACAAACTTTCATCATATTCTCGTATTGAGAGTTCCGTGACTACGCGTTTAGTTCCTATGAGTTACATTGGTCAAATGCCTCTTACGGGGCCATTTGGGGTTTGTTTTGAGTTTTCGCCCGCTAGTAGCATGTTTTTAAGACTAATTCTAGAGACTTGCAAATTTTTGTCATATTCTTAAACCCGGAGTCCCGTAAATACACAGTTAGTTCCAACGAGTTACATTGGTCCCGTATGAGGTGGTCGTTCCTCTTACAGGGCTTTTTAAGGGAGTTTGGGATTTTCACCCTTTAGCGGCATATTTTGAAGCCTAAGTCTAGATATTTATAAAGTTTCATCATATTCTCATACCGAGAGTCCTGTGACTACACAGTCAGTTCTTACGAATTACATTGGTCACATGCTTCTTACGGAGCCGTTTGGGGGATGTTTTGGATTTCTCCCTCTAGTGGTTTGTTCTTAAACCTAATCCTAGATATTGCAAGTTTTCATCATATTCTCAAACTTAAAGTCCCATGACTACGTGATAAGTTTCTACGAGTTACATTGGTCCCATCCGAGGTTTTCGTGCCTCTTACAGGGTCGTTTGGGGTCTATTTTGGGGATTCATCCTCAAGGGGTATTTTTTAAGCCTAAGTATAAATATTTTAAAATTTTCAACATATTCACAAACCGAGAGTCCCTTGACTACACAATCAGTTCCTACGAGTTACATGCGAAGTGTCCGTGCTTGTTACGGGGCCATTTGGGTGTGATTTGGGTATTCTCCCTCTAGCGGCATATTTTTAAGCCTAAGTCTATATATTTACAAATTTTCATCATATTCTCATAACGGGAGTCCCATGACTATGCAATCAATTTCAATAAGTTATATTGATCACGCATGAAGTGTTCGTGCCTTTTACGGGGTCGTTTGGGTTTATTTTGGGTTTTCTCCCCCTAGGGGCATTTTTAACCCTAAATCTTGATATTTGCAATTTTTTATGATATTCAAAAATTAAAAGTTCCATGACTATGAGGTATTTTATTTTGAGTTACATTAGTTTCGTGCGAGGTGTTCGTGCCTCTTACGGGGTCCTTTGAAGACTGTTTTGGGTTTTTGCCCTCTAGCGGCATGCTTTTAAGCCTAAGTCTAGATATTTGTAAATTTTTATCTTATTCTTAAACGGAGGTCCCATAACTACGCAGTTAGTTCTTACGAGTTATATTAGTCCTATGCAAAGTGTTCGTGTCTCTTACGGGGCCATTTGAGGGTTGTTTTGTGTTTTCATACTCTAACTACATGTTTGTAAGCCTAAGTCTAGATATTAGAACATTCTTTTCATATTATAAATTTGGGAGTCCTGTGATTACACAATCAATTCCTATGAGTTACATTAGTTCCGTGCAAGGCGTTCATGTCTCTTATGGGGCCGTTTGGGAGATGTTTTGGGTTTTCTCCCTCTAGCAATATACTTTTAAGCATTTTTAGATATTTGCAAATTTTTGTCAAAATCTCGAATCGAGAGTCACATGACTACGTGGTCAATTCCTATGAGTTAAATTGGTCCCGTGCGATGTGTTCGTGCCTTTCACGTGGTTGTTTGGAGCTGTTAGGGATTTTTTCCCTCTAACGACATGTTTTTAAGATTACGTCTAGATATTTACAAATTTATATCATATTCTCAAAGCGGGAGTTCTGTGACTACGTGGTCGGTTCCTACGAGTTACATTAGTTCCGTGTATGATGTTTATGCTTCTCAAGGGATCATTTGGGGGCTATTTTGGGTTTTTCCCCTCTAATTAAATACGAACTCCATTTTATCATTTTCAATAAATGAAATTTTTATTGTTGATTAGTTCAGTTGGGTGAAAGATAGTTATTGAGGTACGTGAACCACTTTAGAACAATATTTATGAGGCTGACAACATTTGGTTTATGGGGGTTGTTCTTAACTTTTTCCTCCATTATTCAATTCTCCAATTTCAAAACCATGTTATTCCAAATAGTACGTATATGAGGGATACATGAATATATATATATGATAATGCAATCAGTTACTATGAGTTACATTGGCCTCATTCCATTTTAATTAATTCAGAAATCATACAAAACACTCATAATTCAAACTAAACATTCATAAATCAAACAAAATACCAATATAGTTCCAATATCATAATAGGATATACTTTGGATTATCTAGGGCTAATATAATAATAGGATACAAATAGGATTGTCAAGGGTAAAATAATGTTTTGATACTCAATCTTCCTCTAAATCAACTAAAGGATCCTTAAAATTAGGGTTGTCATCAAGAGTAGACTGGTACTCTTTAGGAGCCTTTAATGTGTCTACTTGAGTAGTCATTCCCTTTGGTGCATGCACAATAATAGCCCAATTACCATGGTTTATGCACTTTGATACCTTTTTTACGTTTTAAAAGCCACAAATAAAAGGCTTGTTGACTATGTGTTCTTTACTCTTAATCTTTGATAAATCTACCATGATAAGTTTTAACTTAGGTTTAACTTTACAATCATTTACAGTGTCCTCCACCTTCACCCAGTCACAATAGAATACGATTTTTGTGAAATGTCAATAATCGAGTTCTAGGATTTTTTGGACAATCCCATAAAAGATTAGCGCAGTATGTTTTGGATTTTTATCACATTTGTTGGCGACACGAGTAGTCAAGGAACAAATTAAAATTTCATTATTTTGCATCAAACACTTTTTCTCACATAAATATGAAATGAAATCAAAACCGTTGTTGTGGAATTTCTTAAACACTTTTGCACGATATTTGGGACCTTTTTCCAGGCATGAAGTCTTGAAGAGATATAACTTCTTTTCAGAAGTTGCATTTATTAATAAATTTGTATTAGGTCATGTTTTTATCATACATGAATAAATAACCTCACACATAAGTGGTGGAAATGACCTATTTTGATATTTGTGCCCTAAAATCATTCTTCATGCAATTTCTCCTTTGATTTTGGACAATTTCATTCTAGAACTTCCTAAAGATAAATCGTAGAGTTCAGGGTTTTCATATAGCAACCAGATATAAAGATTGTATGGAATCGATCTTTTTCTTCTGTTGTTATAGAATCTTCCTCAAATATCCACGATCGTGGCCTCAAGAAACCATCAGCATTCAAAGGTGAACCTGTAGTGATTATGTTATGAAGGTATTAAAACACTATCCAAACCATTCAAATATGCATTGGTTGGGAAGTTCTCTGATAACAACTATTCTATGGAAGAAATAAGGCAGGTGTTTCAAACTTTCTCCCTAAAAACTTCATTCAATATTAGTTTGATAGACCACAAACATGTATTAATAAGGTTCAACTCAGAGAAGGATTTCTCTAGAATGTGGATAGGGGAGGCTTAGTACATAGGAACATTTCCAATGAGAATATTTAAATGGACTCCTAATTTCGTACTTGATATGGAGAGTAGCCTACCTATCATTTGGATCTCTTTCCCTAAACTCCCTATTCATTCTCTTGAAAACATGTCTTTGTTCTATTATTCAAGTGATTTGTAAGCCTTTACATCTTGATGCATCCAATGTGGAACTAAATAGACCAATCCTAGCTCGAGTACATGTTGAAGTGGACATCACAAAGAGTGTCTCAAAGAGAGTGTGGATTGGTTATGGTAATAAGGGATTTTGGCAGGAGGTATTGGTGGAAAATAAACCAAAATATTATAGGAATTCCTCAAATAAGGGTCATAATGAAGAGTCTTACATATTTAAACTTTTAACCAATGGAAATAAAGTACATAAAACTGTTATGTAATCTAAGAAGGTGGTGCAGATTAGATAGGAGGAGATCAAGAAAACTAATCAACTAGAGAAAATGGAAATGGAATTTGAAGTTTCCAAACCAGTGAAGGATAGCAATAAGAATGTTATATTTGAATCAAATGTCAAAGAAGATAAAAAGGAAGAAGGACAATTTAATGAGGATAATGCAGACAATGATTTAACACATGCCATAGAAGAATTAATGAAGATAAAGAAGGAAAGATTAAGATTTAAGATCACATTAACAAGATCCAAAGCCAAGACTTATGTTGCGATGAATTATAAATTATTGACCAATGTTCTTTATCGCCTAGAGTTACAGACCTTCCAGATTTTGAAAAGAAAGAAGTTCCACTGCCTCTTTATGCCATTGATGTTGATAAAGAAGAAGACCAGTATATCCCCTTCGTTAAAAAACTCCAACTATTCACTTAAAGAATGAAAAAGAATATAAGTATCTAAAAGTAAAGAAAGAAGGATTAATAGGTAAAACCATGTCAAGATGATGAAGTCTCAGTCTAGATTAAGTAATTGAAAATGCAAGATCCATTATTTAAAAGGCTGACCAGGTCTAAATCCAAAGTTATCAGTCACTCTCAACCCTCTAATTATAAATGATCAATCTAATGGTTTGGAACATAAGAGGGGTTGCAAAGAAGTCCTTATCTAGGATACTGAACTTGTTGTGTAAAATTCACAAACTTCCTTTTATTTCTCTTCTAGGGCCAAAGGTTGATGCTCTAAAACTGTCAAAATTTAAGAATAAATGGGGTTTTAAAGGTTGTAGTAGTAATAATAATGGGAAAATTTGGCTCTTTTAGAGATTTAATTTTGAATTTCATCTTATAGTAGACCATAATCAACACCTGATTGTTAAAATTAATCATCCTGCCATGAAATCTAGCCTATATATGTCAATTGTGTATGCTAAATGCTCTATGGAAGAGAGAAAAGACCTCTGGGATCAGTTGGTATCTTTATCTGGAAATTTTAAGTGATACCCACACCTTATCATATGTGTTTTAATGTGGATTCTTCTCAATCAGAAAAATTCGGAAGGAGTGATATTGATCACAACGTTCTAGAAGATTTTAATCAAGATATTGATGATTGTAGTTTAAGTGATCTTGGTTACTCTGGAACTAGATGTACATGGTGCAATAATAAAAATGAGGAGGGTCTTATAATGATAAGGCCGTACATGTGCTTGTTTAACTAATATTGAGCTACTGAGTATCCCAACTCTAGGATTAAAAATTTGAATAGATCATCAACTGATCATGCTCCTCTAATGCTCTAAGTTATAAACTCTATAGATGACTGCACAAGATCCTTCAAATTCCAATCTATGTGGTGTAAACATCCTCATTTTTAACATCTCATGGAGAAATCTTGGAATGGGGAATCTAATTTCCATGGTATGAAAAATTTTACTCTAAGATTACAAAGATTGAAAGAAGAGTTGAAGAAATGGAATAAGAAGATTTTTAAAGATGTTTTCCATTCAATCAAAGATTTAGAGGATGATATTTTGCAACTCGAGCTTAATTACGAACAAGACAGTTGTGATGCAAATAGAGCAGTGTTGAATCAAGCCAAAGCTAATCTCCTTGAAGCCTATAAGTTAAAGGAAATGTACTAGAGGAAAAAATCATATGTAAAATGGTTAAAACTTGGAGATGCTAACCCTAAATTTTTAATTCTATTGCAAAGGTAAAGCGACAAAAACTTATTATCCACTCTATCAGAGAGGAACTTCGTAACCTGCTGGAGGATAATCAAGATATAATAAAGCATATAGTGAATTAGTTTGAGGAGCTATTGTCTCCTATTAAAAACAGTGGCAATGGAATAAATTTCAGATGTTATCCCTTCTCTTTTCTCCCCTGAAACCAATGAAACCTTAGCAGTTTTTCCTTCTGAAGAGGAAATATACTCAGTTGTTACTGATCTTAGTGAAGAGGCAGCTCCAAGACCTGATGGATTTGGTGGAATATTTCACAAAAGATGTAGGCATAGTATAAAAGATGACCTTATATATGTTATTAATTATTTTTTGCAAGGACTGATATACATCAAAGTTAGATTAGCATTATTGTTGTCCTTCCCCCTAAAATCAAAGTCATAAAGAAATGTGGAGATCTCAGTCCAGTCACCCTATGTAATTTCTCCTTTAAGATCATTTCAAAGATATTATCAACTAGGTTATCCCAAAGGCTTCCTATGATCATTTCTCCTATCAGAGTGGCTTCATTAAAGGTAGAGTTATTCAAGATAATGTTCTTTTGTCTAAAGAGATGGTTCAAAAATTGCGTAATAAGACTCATGATGCAAATGTTCTTATCAAGATAGACATGGAAAAGTCTTATGATAGAGGAAATTGGAGTTTTTTTTTTAATCAAAGTTCTTAGAGGATTTGGTTTTTGAGAGAGATGGATATATTTTATGTGGAGGATTATTTCAAACAATTGGTTCTCTATGGTTATTAATGGCTAGAGTTAGGGGTTCTTTATATCCACGAGATGATTAAGACAAAAGGACTCCCTGTCCCCAAGCCTCTTTATTTTAGCTACTGATTTAGTTGAATAAGATTATGGAAATGGGCTCAATCAAGACTTTCTAATTGTGGACTGGTAGTCCCCTAATTTCTCATCTAGTATTTGCTGATTATGTAATTATTTTTTGCAGAGGTGACAAGAGAAGCCTTAAGAACCTAATGTAATTCCTTCTTAAGTATTTCTCTATCTCTAGGCATAACATAAACTTCACTAAGAGAAGCTTCACTGTGGATGGTAAATGTCCTCCAAAAATAAAGTCTAAGGTTATCGATGCCACTAGATTCAAATTTAATGATCTCTCAATTAAGTACCTGGGATTCCCATTATTTAAAGGGACAAATAAGTTTAAGTACTATGAAAACCTCATTAACTCATTGAGATCAAAAATTGCATGTCGGCAGTCTAAGATGCTATCAAGTGTATGAAAGCTAACTCTCATCAAACATGTTCTATAGTCGATCCCTTCCTACCTATTAGATTCCATTTTTCCTCCAAAGATAGTAGTTCAGAGAATTTATAGGTTGTTTAACAAGTTTTTCTAGGGTGGCAGTGATGATCAAGGATGGAAACACCACCGAAAGAATTGGGAGTCCATGTGCAAGGATTTAAGTGAAGGAGGCCTACGATTTACTGATTCTAATATAATTTCTAAGGATTCTTCTATGAAATTGTTTTGGAAATTGACATATGAGAAATCTCTATGGGCTTATTTTATGTCCAATAAGTTCAAGAACTGGAGGAATGAATGAGTAGGGGGACTCTGACATGAAGGAACCAAATAAAAGTGAAAGACCTCTGCAGATTAAACATGGAATGCTTTGAAGATAAGTGGATTTGGAAAGATGAAACTTCTATAAATTCCTCCTTTTCTTTTACCTAGGCTATTATTAAAAGGCATTTTCGAGTTTCTAGAGTCATCTCTTTTTTTTTAATCATCACATCCCAAAGAAATACTCAATAAATATGTGGAAATTACTTAATAACTGTCTGCCACTTGATGATGGCATAAAATCTCGGGGAATTAGAATTTTCTCTAGATGCAAGGATTGTAAAAATCATGATGAATCCATAGACCATATGTTCCTAAACTTCCCAACGATCCATCCTACTTGGACCTTCTTCTCTGATCTCATGGGAATTGAATTGGACTAGTCCAACATGAAACAATTCATCAGAGTTGGTGGATCAAATCAGGTCTACATGACTATGCTGAATTCCTTGGTAAGTGCATTCCAATTATAGTGTGTTGGGAGATTTGGAAAACCAGAAATAAAGCCTTATTTGAAGATGTCACTGTTGATTACAAATACATCATTTCTCAATATATATATATATATATATATATATATATATATATATATATATATATATATATATATATATATATATATATATATATATAATCTATAGTATTTGTAAGGGGATTTTTTTCAAAAATTCAATTACTTTTTTTTAGATAGGCATTCAAGAGGCGTTTGATCTTCCTATTATTAGGAAAATCAATCTATGCAAATCTGTCCAATAGCAATTTCCTTCTTCATAGGGCTTCAAGATTAATATAGATGGTGCTTCTAAGGCTAATCCAAGAATCAGTGTATATGGAAGGATACTGAGAAATGATAGAGGAGAGATGGTCTTTACTTATGTTAATTCAGAAGGTATCTCCACAAATTTTTTTATAGATCTTAGAGGTTTAAGAATGGGAATAAAATTGTGTTCCAATTTTAGTATAAAAGAGGTTCAAATTGAATCAGACTCTAAGTTTGTGGTGAATTTGATTAATAGGTATTGAAAACTTCCCTGGAATCTAATGTCATGTTTAGAAGATATCAAGTCTAATTTAAAACTTCTGAAATACTCATTATCTCATTTCTCATACGTAGTGCAGGAGGGACACTGAAAGGCACCATAAGAAATGGTTGATAACTCCAATTAGTACATAAATTACCGGAAGGGTTAAATCCATCGGTTGATAATGCAAGATCGACATTGCACAGTTCCTTTGTAAATTCATGGTGTCGTCCATTTAAAAGTTTCCAAATGAGTGAATTAACCAAACGACGCGTGAGATTCCCACCCACCTCACATCGAGTGTGTCATGTCATGGCGTCTACTATTCACGATATAGTGAAAAACCATTTTAATCATGGTCCGAGGGGAAAATACTTCAAAACCTTATGTGGAAGCTGCGAACACTTGTGATATGCTGCAATCGTGCCTTTTTCCATTCTCATAAACCACATATTTAGTCTCTAGGCTCACTCCACACAGTACACTCATCCTTCTCTTCGTGCTCATTGGGGTACAATATGCAATCATACTTAAATGCATTAATATATTTGTACTTCAACCCAAACCCTTCAAGCTCCTCTTCATGCTAGGATAATTATCTATAACATGCTCTCTTTGGGGAGAATGTCTTCAACCCACTTAATAATTTCAGTTAAGTTGTTGCCGATAACCCAAATTGACTCTTCAAATTATGCAAACCAATCATTGCATATAATACCAAGTGATCTTCATCGTAATTTTTATATAACGGTTTAGCCGTGTCGGCTTGCAACGGTATGCATTCCTGATCTTTTGGTAATTCACCATCAACTTGG
The DNA here is from genome assembly GCA_949130495.1 of Sambucus nigra. Taxonomy (NCBI): domain Eukaryota; kingdom Viridiplantae; phylum Streptophyta; class Magnoliopsida; order Dipsacales; family Adoxaceae; genus Sambucus; species Sambucus nigra. The sequence continues at coordinate 371,109,696 of OX422219.1, forward strand.
TCATAATGCACATTATCCGTATCCGTAGGTTAGTGATTTTGATGGTGGTGGACTCCATAACTATCATCAATTAGGTCAGTCAAATAACGATGTGTTGGTTAATCAAATGCCAAATCTGATCGGGGGGTTTCGTCACGCGGTCGGGTACTGGTAATTCTTCATAACAGATAGTACATTGTTTTCACCATGGTATGTCCATATATTATTATCTTGCTAAACTTTCCACTTTAGTAAATGCAACTCAATTTCTTTTAAGAATTTATATTTTTCGTTCATAAAATAGGTTCACGGACACAAATCTGGTGACTTTTAGGATTTCTATATGCGTATTTAATAATTCTTGAACACCTTTTACATGATTATCTGATATTCGGTTACTCTTCTCCATCCACTCTTTATATTTTCGAAAATCCATTAAATAATCTTTAAAATTCAATTCACCTATATTATTACGTTGAAATAAAGGTCATGTTGCATACAAAAACACATAATTAAAAATTCATTCAATTTATTCAACACAACTTAAACTCAAATTAAATAACTTAAAATTTAAATTCATGTTGTATACATTAAAATTGTCATCAAATGACCCAAAAATTAAAATAACTTAAATAAATAAAACATTACAGTTTGTTCTAAAATTAAACATGTCCATGGCCTAGTCTTAACCAACAAATAAACTGGCCAATTAATAAAACAAATATGATAGTATTTCATCACGTTCCCTTCTTCACTTTATTAACATGCACAAGTATTTCTCCACAACCATTGTATATGTCATCAACCATTATATAAGCCTCACCCATCCGTAAAGCATGACTTTGAACAGGATTTTCGATATTCAAGAAAGTGAGTGTGCACATGTCAATAATCCTGCTATTGGTCAAGTCACTAAAATAGTATGGCTCATCATAGTCACCATGAGTGGATGACGATGATCTAGGGCCTGTGGTAAGTGGAGGCACTAGGGAGAGGAATTTTGAAGGAGGTGGAATTTAGGAGGGAAATAATTGAGACGGAGGATAGGGGAAAGAGGGAGGGTAAGGACAACCTTGAGGAGTCATCCAGGGCTAAAACCTTGTGTAAATAAGGACATAAAGTGCCCTATTTCACCTACCAAACTCCCAGGTTCATCTTAATCTCCTGCACATCCCCATCTACCTTGGACTAGCTTGCCTCTTGGCTCAAGATATGAGTCCTCAATGAAGAGAGATCGTCCACGAGAGTTGTAGTGTGCTTTAATTTGGTTTTCAACATATGTGATCCAACACCTCTTGTACTCTCTATTTTGTTAGTTCCAAAGGTTCCAGTAAATGCATCATCTTCAATTTCATCATAAAGGCTAGAAGTTGATTGACTATTAATGGATTTGATCGATTCCTATAGCGTGAAATTATATTTAGTCTTACTATTTTATAATTATTTTATAAAAATTTTGATCTCATTTTAAATTTTTGGTAGGATAATTCTCGAGATGAGATAACCCAGTGGGCTTCTTCTCATTTTCTCGGGATATGTCGAGAGCAAAAGGTGGAGGCATTGGATTAACGATAATTTGTTACCTACTCATAAGCAGAGTGGTAGAGTGAACCAATAGAGGAGAAGAGAATTATTTGCACAATGGGGATAAGAATATTTATATAGGTGCAGGTAATGAGAAGCCAGGTGGTGTCACATCATCACCTGGTACATTATGTCCACTGTCGCTCGACATTATCTATAATAAAAAACAATAAGTGACAAAATCATTATACTAACATGCTTATGATTAACTAGTCATGTTTACGACTACATATATGTATACCTTTTCATAATAAGACATTAAAATATGTTCAATGTGTCTGATATCCATCCATTCGGTATTACATTTTAAAAATCTATGGATTCTTGCATGTGGCCAACTAACAAGAAGTGTATCTATAATTGATGCATAGATGTCCATGAAATGAACTAGGAATCTTTTCTTCTTCAAATTATTATCAAGATTCGATTTAATGTGCATATGTCATGAGACATAAAAGTCTTGGTCAATGCACTCTTTACATAATTGTATCCACAATGGGTGAATGATTTTTTCTGCCTACTCTAACAGCGTAAGGAATATCAGGTCTACATTGGGATTATGTACACGAAATATATTCTCTATAGCCTCATCCTAGCTTTCTGGTAGGGAAAATAGAATACGATTGAACAGGTACTCTTGCGAGAGAAGAACTCCATGATTTGCAAGGTAGCTAAATTATTCGATCTTCTTATTCCAATACTTGTAAATAGGAGTACCCTCTATAAGGCGTGCACTAATAAAAGCGGTATAGGTGCAGTCCAATTTCAAACTCTCGTACTCTTATTATCAGTGATTATCATCGTGCCTCATTTTTTCAGTGGAAAATATATCAGGGTGTGAATAGAAGTCCTATGAGGAATGGATATAATTATCCATTAACTAGTTATCATTTTTCAACTGATCTAATTGAAGTTTATCTTATTTTATCTAATCCTAACATTGTTATGCATCCTTCCAAGTAGAAGACAAATGTAAGTGCATAAATATATATATATATATATATATATATATATATATATATATATATATGTGTGTGTGTGTGTGTGTGTGTGTGTGTGTGCGTGTGTGTGTGTGTGTGTGTGTGTGTGTCTGTTATAAAAGTCCATGTGTTTGCCCATTACTTCTATTACTATTACTACCATTTTCATTTTAAATTCCCTATAGTTTCCCATTAAAACAAATATTTTCCTCAAAACTTTTCTTTGAAATGAGTCTTAAACTCCTTGTATTAGGTGGGTTACATTTAGGCAATTTCTTTTGTTAGGGTTTTGGGTGAAGATATATATTTGTCCATCTAAGTTAAATCTATATACCTTAACATTATCATTTGCTAATAGATTATAGATAATAATGATGGGTTAAAAATAGTTGCAAAAATTGGAGGTAAAATAAAGAGAGAAATATAGAAAATTTTCTAATGTTACTTGTTGGCTAGAGGAGTGTGAAGTGTATCGTAATAATTCATCTCTCTCTAACCCACTAATTCATACTCATACACACTAATTAAACTATATTGGGTCATAATCAATTTTAGGTTGGTTTGGCAAACACCTATAAATACTCACACACTAATTCATACACAGTTTTAATGTAGTTTGCAAACACCCATAAACATTCAATTTTAAACACCCAGTTTTAAAACCTTATGGTTTAAAATCCAATTAAACCATTTCAGTATTTTCACATTTGGGTTTGTTTAATTGGGTATTTTTACATTTGAGTCGTTTATTTTATTTGGGTATGTTCACATTTCAGTCTCATTTGGGTATTTTTACCCCACACATAAATACACATACACATAAACACACACAATACATACACGTACACATATATAAACACACATGGTACACATACATGAAAACACATAATACATAAACACACACAGTTACACACACACAAACAAATCAACAAACAAACACACCTCTATATAATGAGAGAGGTAGAGGGGGAGAGTACCTGAGAGGGAGAGAGGCGGTGGTGGTGGTGGTGGCCGTAAGGAGAGAGGCAACAGATAGATAGATAGATAGATAGATAGATAGATAGATAAATAGATAGATAGATAGATAGATAGATAGATAGATAGATAGATAGATAGATAGAGATAGATAGATAGAGAGAGAGAGAGAGAGAGAGAGAGAGAGAGAGAGAGAGAGAGAGAGAGAGAAATGGTAAATATTCTTCAAGTCAGATATTATATACTAGGGTATGCCAGTGGACGTGACCATATAAATTTTTTACACGTCCCTAATTGGTCACGGACTTGGGCCATAACCAATGGGCGTGACCATATAATTTTTTTACACGTCACCATCCATCTAGTCACGGACTGGGGTCGTGATTGGCCCCCGTGATAATTTCAAATTTTTCATCGACTTATAAATTTAGCCCATTCAACTGATCCAATTGTATTTATCACACTTGTGGTCACGGTTACGGTCCGTGACCATATCTGACGGGATTTTTGGCACCCTTTTGGTCACAGCTGTGGTCACGAACTCTGGCCATAACCCTTGTTGGCATGGACTATGACCGTGACCCTATCTCTTAGATGTCACACTTTTCCTTTGTCATGGACATGGTCACGCAAAATATGTATGTGGTCACAGTCCAGGTCCGTGGCCACCTGGTCATGGTCCAGGTCCTAAACCCACTAGCCGTAACCATTCTCGAATTGTTGTTTAGTGCCTAAAACCACCCCAAAGCTTTCGTTTGGATGAACAAGTGCTCACACTTAAGCTACCTACCCTTGGTTCCTACTAACCAGTAAGATTAACCAGTTGTGAGGTGATGACAAATCACTCGGAGCTTTCTCCCTTTGGGAGTTTGGTTTACCATGTGTTCACACTTAAGCCACCTGCCCTCGGTTCCCACTAGCCTAGATTGTTAATTAGTCGTGAGGTCCCCCCCCCCCCCAAGATGTTTCTCCCACCTATAATTTGGGTTACCGTGTATTCACACTTAAGTTACCATCTCCGTGTTTGGGTTACCATCTGTTCACACTTAAGTTACCTACCCTCGGTTTTAACTAACCTATAAGGTTAACCAATCGCGAGGGGACCCATATCCCCTATATTATTATTATTATTATTAGTATTATTATTATTATTATTATTATTATTATTATTATTATTATTATTATTATTATTATTATTATTATTATTATTGTGTGAGGGTACACACATGACGTAGGAGTATAAGCCTTCAACATTGTACCCTCCTTACGATTTATTTTTGCAAGTATAAATTATATCCCCGTGTTAGGTTTATATTAGTTTTAGTTTTATTTTTTGGGTTTTTTAGCTTTACTCTTAATTTTATTTTGATTTTTATTTTTATCCCTCATTTATTTTATTCTTTTTTTTGTTCACTTTTAAGTTTTATCGTTTATTTTATTTGGGCTTGTATTTATATTTTTTTTCCTATTTCATTTTTTATTATTTTACTGATATTTTTTAATTATTTCTCTTAATTATTATTATTATCTTATTTTCCTTTACTCTTATATATATCTAACGAGACTAGTTCCATTACCATTTATGTTTACCTATTTTGTATTTTTATAGATCACTTCAAAAATTATCAAGTCCGAACTATGTCAAGTTATCATATTTTTTGTCCTAGGCATATAAAAGTCCCGTCACAAGGTCGGGTATCATATAAAAAAGACAAGTCTAAAAATTTACAAAAATAAGTCTAAAGAACATACGTTAAAAGAAAGAAAGCCGAGAAACTTGTGCGTGGGGAATCCGCGAGATGCACACCCAAGGCCCTATGGCCATCACACTCTCGTAGGAGGATCTTTGTGTCCTCCTCATCTGATAGCAAAAGGGGGTCATAGGCCACCCACGCCTTGAGAACCAAGGGCACCATTTGCCATGACATCCCTTCCCAATTGTCCACGTGAGATACCACACTCTAGTTCCTCGCTCGCCCTAAGACAAACACATATGTACAATGCTCCGAGTCCATTGCCCCAACCTGTGCCCCCAATCCTACTTCACCACCCACAACCCCCTTATCATCCTAATTTAGCTCTATGGACTGAATCTCATCATCATCAACTATAATGGGGCTCAAAGGGACCATAATACAAGAAAATTCTAAAGAAACTGTGAAATAAACTCCCCAATAAATGTAGAAATCTCAAACAAAGAGAGAGGACTGAGAGGCAAGAATAGAGCAGTCGGGAGAAGTGAGGAAACTGCCTAAGGTAGCCCCCATTTATAGGTTTCAGACTATGAGGCATTTAATCGAACAGTTAAACCTTTCCAAGTGTTTGACCAAATTTTTGAATGTTCAGACCACCATGATCGGACTACAAAATGACTTATCATGCACGAGTGATCATTCGTAAAAATGTCATGTCTCACCCCCCCCCCTCCCCCACCCCCAAACTTCTAACTCTCACACATAAGTCCAAAACCATCCTAAAAATGGAAAATCTAATTTTAAATCATTTAAATTTCAACGAAGAGTGTTCGCATGCGTACCCTCCTTGTTGACTGAATCTATGGACATCCCGATTTGCAATCGGAGTGTGGATCCCATTCAGTAAAGTACCCTTCACCCAAAACACATGGAAAGATTATAAAGGCAAGAGTGGAAAAACCTTGAGGAGACAAAAAAAACACAAGAATAAAATTCTGAGCGATCAAATAACAAAAAAAAATCAAGAAAAACAAAACCCCTCTTGGAGGGTCCTTTAAACAAACGGTTAAAGGCCCCCAGACCTTTAACTGAACGGTTATCCCTCCCAAGGTTATGATTACCAAATCTTCACAGATCTCTTCCCATCCACACACGTGTGTCCCTATCTCTCCTACACCCTACATGTGGAAAATGGATGATCGAATAATCAAAGACCGTGGACGACTGAATTGTCAAATGACCTCCATCAGAACTTATAAAAGGGGGTCCCCACTAACCTTACGAAGGGCCTCAAAACCTAATATTAATTTAGTTGTCTAACTTTCTTCAATCCTGAACACTTGAGACACTCGAGATCGTTCTAAAACATCCCGTGTGAAGTTCATACTTCAAAAAAGTCACTTTTCCCCGAGGAAAGTTCGTAATTTCGAAAAGTCTCTTCACCGAGTGAAGTTCGTACTTCTGAAAATTCACTTTCTTCAAGAAATAAAGGAGAACCTCTGTGCATATACCTCAAAATTAGGTACTTATAAACAAAGCTCTTCCTGACTGAATGACTCCATCTCACGGGAAGCACTTCCACATGAAAAATTCGGCTCACGCTACAATGGTAAAGAAACTCTACTGAATTCGGGTCTATAACCCCCCCACCACACACACACACACACACACACACACACACACACACACACACACACACACACATATATATATATATATATATATATATATATATATATATATATATATATATATATATATATATATTGATAAACTATCTGTATGTGTTTATCACATTAATCCCGGTCCCCGTTTAAGGGACTAGGTATGCACTTTATAGCGTTTATATTTTAAAGTCTGGTTTTTAACCCAACACCTCAGTTTATTTACATGACATACTCATATGTTAAATAAATGCTAATCAAATGCAACAATAAAATGAAAATAGGAAAGCATAATTTCAAAACTGTTCTCAGGAAAGTGTCAGTAAGTTGAGTCAGTTAAAAACTTTGTAAAGTCAAAGTCTAAAATTGGACAACTTTCACCACTTCTCCAAGCAAAAAACCCTGTCATTACGACAACATCACCGAATATATGTTTTCTTTCAAATACATGGAAATCATATGCCTTTGATTAATGAATTTTTAAGATATAAATATATAATTCCAACATAAAAAAAGAGCTACATTAAGAATTAAGCTCCATAAATATCATAACAATGTATATTGCATACCCGATATCCTGTCACCTGCACCCGTAAACATGTCTCATTTTTTGGAAATATTTTGGCTTTAATCCCAAGTCTTCTTACATACGTAGGAGTTGTACCGACCTAAACTTGTGAATCCCAACCCTCATCATACATCTCTCGGCATATTATTTCTTAAGGATGCCTACATCTGTATTCCAAAACCCCTTACCCTATCACCTAAAATCAATCCAAGGACTACAACACCTCTGAGATTTTAGCTATGTCGATAACGGATACATAGATCTCTTCTAATGGCTTCTGGTCCACTCTGATCCCAAGGTGTGTTGTTTTACTTTGTTTTTTAATCGTAAAACATTACATCTTTTACACAACTGCCCTTCTACACCTCCAAACTAGTCTGAAGGACAATACCTTCTAGTCAGTGAACGCCCAACAATCAAAACAAATTATGCCATTGTCAGTGTGTTTCGTTCCACTCCCATTCTGAATCTCCTCCAAAGCTACCGAATGTCCTAGAAATAGCTTCTCCTCCCTTTAAGCCAAGTTCGACACTTGCACACATATCACGTTGGAACACGTGACCAACCGAACTACATAGGCTTTAATATCATGGATACATAAGCATGTAGACACAATATATATTTCTTTTCATGAACACCAACCTCGAAAATATGTCTTAGGATATGTTGTCCCCATAGAGATGAATCCATCTCTTACCCCTCATTTATTATATTTTACTCCTTAATAGATATCAGAATATTTCAAAGTTGACTCTCGAGCACCCCCATACAAACATTTAAATAAATATACACCAACCTCATAGAACTATGTAGGTTGATCTTTTAGATACATGAGTACATAAGCACAATATCGAATCCTTCTCTTTAGCACAATCCTTGACAATATATCTCTCGATATGTTGTCACAACAGAGACACACCCACCTTTTATCTCCTACCTTTCTATCTCTCCTGAAACCTCAAATGAGATATCAAGCAATCTCAAGCAGTGAACTCTCGCGCACACATTTACACACACCTTAACGGCCACTCATTACATAAGTCGAGCTTCCTCGCACCCTTACATACATACTAACGGCCCCCCGTTAACCTAAATATAAAGTCACTCACAATCACTCTTGTTTACCCATATTGGTTTAAGTGAAGTGAAAACACCTCTCACGTATACCGTTTTTATACCTAAGCACATATTTACATTTTTTGGGATTCTCAAACTAAGGTCTTTAAACATGTTCTAAAATAAACTATAAAGTAATCACAAAACGTAAAGAGAGATAATAAGCATATAATTAAGGAAGCATAATGAACAAGCGGGGTGCCTAGAACCTTTCCACTCGTTACCTAGTTCACTAACCCTATGAAAAGAATCTTAAGATCAATCGCAGACCTAAACCGTCCTTAGGATTAGCTCGAAATGGATAACCCAAACCTTTTTGTTTATTTGATATAAAATAAACTGGCAGCTCTAAGAAATCGACAGCCTCTTCACAAAGAATATACTTAGGCTTAGGCCTGAACTCAGGGCGTGGGATCAAAACTAGATATGGTGTCTAACAACTTCCACAGTAAAATCATTGAATTAGACATCAAAGCAAAGGAGAAATGCAGGACCAGGAAACAAGCACTCTCGCATCCCCACGGAGACACAACGAGGGTCTTACAACATGAGGTCATGCTACCATAACATAGCGACGAGAAGTTCGGCTCCCCTTGGGTCTCAACTTGGGGCCCAAAACACAATTTTGTGTTTTATTTCAAAATAATTTCATAATTCTCTATAAGTAATTTCTTTGTAATATATACACGATTCGATACTCAATTTATATATATTTATTATTAACGAATAAGATGGGTAATTGATGTTCAATTTATAAAAATAATCCATCTAATTTTAGTCTAATGTATTCCTAGAAATAATTTTTAGTTATTAGTAGAGACTGAATTGTGGCTTTTGTTCGTAACATACTTAATGTCACTATCCCTCCGTTGATATCATGAGGAGGGCTTAAAATTATTTTTGGAAATATATAGGACAAACTTTAAAAATAAATAAGTTATGAACATTTATTTAAACAATTATTAAAAAGGAGAGGGATCTGTGGTTTTTAGGAACCGAGGTACGAAATTGAAGGAGTGGTGTAGGAGAAAAGAAAGTGTGTTGCAAAAAAAATCCTTTACATTGATTATTATTGTGGCCATTTAGGATTCTTATGGAATGGGATATCGCCGAAAGGATAGACAAATCTTTCTTCGCATTCGAGAACTTGAGGATGGAGATCCTCTTTTTGCCACTCACGTAATCTTCATGAGTTACCGCGGATATAAATCGGTCGTCGCCATAAGGGGAGGAAAAGATAGAAAATGGAGTCTCGGGCCTATTTTTCTCAAAAAAGGAAAAAGAATGTAACTGGTCCTAAAAGAATAACGTCAATGACAAACTGATCCATAGAAACCAAATGAATCAAGAGTACAGGGACTAAGCTATGGAATGGGGAGGTGTTAGCACTCATTATGCCCCTTCGGTCTCTAATGGGGACGATGATATTCACCTTTTTCTCCAAGATATGACTCATGTGTATAACGTGTGTGATGGGAAAATCAGTGAGAAAACTAAATCATCCTACTCACGCAATGGGAAAGACATATAGAAGTCATTCTAAGGAGTATATAAAAGAAAAAGAATAATATGAAAATATGATATTAGTGACCACCATATCATGATTCACTATGAGGTAGTGAATGTGCACATCGGGCTGAACACCAATATGTAGGAGTATACATATGCGTAATACTACTAAATATGAGATTAATACAAAGTAGCGTAATGAACAAAATAGGACTCAAATCCCAATAATGACTCGGGATTCCTATGCAGCCAAAATAGGAATCAAAGTCCACGTAGTCCGACACATCACAAGGGTGGGGTTTAACCTATGAACCCAAATGTAAAATTCCCCTTAGTTGGTTTTGAAGAAAAAGTGCACAAGTGTAAGAGTGGGAAAATTGGGGAAATCCTACATTGGGATTTATAGGAGAACTAACTTTTTGGCTTTTTTCATTTTATGAAAATATGTTATTTGAGTAAAAGTAATAAAAAAAAAGGATATGAGTTGGAGTGACCAAGTGAAGTAAGACTAAAATATATCAAAGATGGGAGAGAAGAAAATAAACAACACTAATTATATGAAATAGAAAAGAGTAGAAGTGGGCCTCCTAAAAGACTTTGCTACTTATTTTTGAAGAGGTGTAGGCTAGGAGTGGCCGTGGGCTGGGCCTGGGCAGGCCCGTTCGGGCTCGGGCTCGGGCTCGGGCCGGGCTTGAAAAATTAAGTGTTATCCCAAGCCCGCTCGGGCCCAGATCGGGCCTTATTATGTAATCCCAAGCCCGCCCAGATTCGAAAGCCCTTTACCCAGGCCCGCCCGATCGGGCCTTATTATGTTAATTAAAAGATTTTTTTTTAAAATTAAAATACCTATTTTTTTATTTAAAGACTATTTTTGTAAATTAAAAATATGTTTTAAACTCCATATATTACAAAGTCCATATATAAAGTTTCCCACTCTACATGAAAAGACTTAGTATACGTTTTTATATTTATAAAAGTTCCCCCCCAACATATATATATATATATATATATATATATATATTTTCGAGCCTCGGGTCGGGCCAGGCCGAGCCTCATCGGGCTTAAGAACTCATGCCCAAGCCCGCCCAAAAAAAATCGGGACTATAAAATTTTGCCAAGCCCGCTTTGCGGGCCTATTAACCATACCCAAGCCCTATTTTTTTATTGGGCGGGCTGGGCGAGCTTGGCGGGCCTCGGGCCTATGTCCACCCCGAGTGTAGGCTAATTTGTATGGTGGTTAAATGGTGGTGGAGTAAAGAGGAGATAGGTGGTAAATGGTGGGGTAAAGGATATGTAAGAAAAGTGGAAGGAATGTTAGGAAATTGGAATTTTAGGATGACCATGCACTGATTTTGAGGACTAGATTGTTCTGATTACTGAAAAACGGGGTCCTTTGAAAATGAGGTCAGGACCTCCTTAAATCGGAAAAATTAGTGTTAGGGATTCTGTCGATCATCATAGGCCCTAGCCGGCCTATCGGCAAACCCCAAGCTTGTTGACGAAGTAAAGTACACATATGTTTATAAGAAGAGGGTTTGGGATGCCTATAGGCAATCTTAAAAGGACTTTTTCAAAAAATGGGCATAAAATCAAAATCTTAAGTCCGAATCGCACACATCCAAGACCATTAGAAAAATATTTCAAATTCCTATGAACGTATATGATCCATTCTCGGGTTCAATAGTTGACCAAAGTCAAATGGGTCTCGAAAACACTCAATGGTCTTTAAACGGGGGTTCTCAGAGTAAAAGGGTAAGCACGCATGAGCCGTAAGGTCGATTTGCACACGGTATAGACTGTTGGAAAGGGAATTCATAGCCCTATGAGAGTGAAATGAGCTATGCTCAGGTTAGAGGGTTAACCAAAGTTAAATAGGGCTTGGGAGTATTCGGTGACCTCTATATTGGGGTTTGGAGTAAAAAGGTGAGTACGCCCAAACTGTAAGGCCAATTTACATGTAGTATGGACCGTTGTAAAGGGGATTCAAAGACCTATGTTATGATTGCATTATATGGTTGATCAAAGTAAAACAGGATTCGAGAGAGCCTAATGGCCTTTAGGTTCAGGTTTGAAGTAAAAAGGTGAGTACGCAAGAATCGTAAGGCCAATTTGTGCACGCTATGAACTATTAGAAAGGAAATTCAGATCCCCATGAGAGTGCAATGAGCTATGCACGAATTAGAGGGTTGAATAAAGTCAAACAGGATCGAGAGAGCTCGACGACCTTTGGATCAGGGTTTGGTGTAGGACTTGGGGTCATAGGATGTTAGGGACACAAGGAGTCATTTGGACGGTACTAGGATGGGGTGTCTACATAGCCCCACGATGAGGAAGATAGGAATAAGTAGAGATTGTCAAAATATAAACACCTTATGGAAGGTTAAAAAGTTTTGAGGGTTGAGGCTTGACGCGTAGGACCAAAGGTCGAGGACTTTCTGGGTATTAAGCGAGGTAATGAACAAATTCAAAGGGTCAAAGTTGATTATGCATACCTAAAACGTCAAGGCAACCGATTTACATGGTCGAAGTTGATTTGGTGGATCTAGGTCAATCCTACAGACCCAAAGAGTGAAAGCGGTCGATTCATAGGGTCGAGGTCAACTCTATGGACCAAGGTCAATTCTGCATACCTAAAGAGTGAAAAAGGTTGATTTAGAGGATCGAGGTTGATTCTCCAAACCTAAAGAGTTGAGGCAACTAATTCATAGGGTCGAGGTTAATTATGTAGGCTTAGGTCAATTTTGCAGACCTAATGAGTTGAGGCGACCACTTCAGATGGTCGTGATCAATTATACGGTCCTAAAGAGTTTAGGCGACTAATTTAGATGTTCGAGACCGATTATCTTGTCCTATGTTAATTCTACAGACCTAAAGAATTTAGGCGACCGATTCAGAGGGTCGAGGCTAATTTTGCAAACCTAAAGAGTTGAGGTGATCGATTTAGAAGGTCAAGGCCAATTATGTGGCCCTAAGTCAACTTTTCAGACCTAAAGAATTGAAGCGATCGATTCATAGGGTCAATTCTATAACCTAAAGAGTTTAGTACATCTATATAGAGGTTCATGGTTGATTTTATGGATCAAGGTTAAATTTGAGAACCTAAACAGTAAAGGCAATTGATTCAGAGGCTCAAGGCTAATTATGCGGACCTAGGTTTGTTATGAAGACCTAAAGAGTGAAAGAGATAGATTCAGAAAATTAAGGATAATTTTGCACAATTAGGTTAATTTTGCAAACTTAAAGAGTGAAAGAGATTGATTTAGAGGGTTAAGTATAATTCTACGGACCTAGATCAATTTTGTGGACCTAAAGAGTTGAGGCAACCGATTAAAAGGGTCGAGACTAATCAACGGGCCTAGGTTAATTCTTTGAACCTAAGGAGTTGAGGAGACTAATTTAGAGGGTCGAGGTCAATTTTGCAGACTTAGATCAATTCTGCAGACCAAAAGAGTTCAAGCAACCAATTCAGAGGGTTAAAGTTAATTTTGCGTACCTGGGTTAGTTTTGCAAACCTAAAGAGGTCACATGATTGATTTAGATGGTCAATGCCTATTCTGCGGACTTAAAAAGTTTTGATGACTAGTGGTTACAATGGGTGACTCTCTTCCATTCCAATTGTGCAGGGGATTATGCTAGCAGTGTTATCTCTGTGAGCGCTGGCGCACTTGGTTTAGATAATTTCTCGAAGCTCTTACGTACTTGATCCTTTGGAAATTTTTAGGATTTTTTGTGATTTTTTTTACCAGTTTTCAATTTTTTTCTGGAATTTTCATGATGAAATTTTGGGAGACTGTCGATAGGCATGGGGAATGGACTCTTGGGCTTCTCGGGGAAGGTGAAGGGTCACTTCTAATACGCATGACTAGGGAACTATCAATCGGCATACCACCTGGCTCTCTATAAAAAAAGGGGATGACCTCTTTCATTTTTCACATCTTCACTCAAGTGAACTTTTTCCTCTCTCTAGAAATCAATTTTGAGCATTTTTTCTTTAAAATCACCCATGGAATACACGATGAATAACTCTTAGATGATTACTGGCGACTGGGCTGGCCTGGAGTGGCGTGATGCCGAGGCATTGGTACTGGGGAGTGAAAGAACTTATGATAGTTTTGATCCTATTCTTGATGAGAGGTTTCTACTGCGGGAGATCGAGAACCATCATTTTGCAAGGGTGAATAATCCAAACAGTTATAAGAGTGCTTTCTCTTTATTGTTCTTTTTTTATTACTTCTTTCTTTTATCCTTGGGATGCCAAAGGTTTTTCAGCTCGTGTGCAGGTCGATATAGCTTCGTCGAGTATCCGTTCTCATGGCTCAACGGAGATAAAGAAGGTGTGGGAGAAACTCCCTGGGTGGTGCAATTGATGGTGGAGGCTATTGGATTTTGCCATCTGGCTGGGGATTTAGGCGAGATGCTGAGTTCTTCAACAATGTTGTTGACTCTAGGAAAGAGATGGTGAGATACCACCCATACGTTTCACTTAGGCATTGGAAAGATGATGGTTTCTCCCATTGATGTTCATCAGTTGACCTGGTTGGAGTGTGAGGGTCATCTGATCGTAGTGGAACAAACTTTATGCATATCTGAGGTCGCGATTCGGGCTTCCCTGGGGGATATTGGGCATATCATTTCTACAGAGTCGGTCAGGATATCGATGTTGAAGGACACCATATTAGACTAATAGATCGATGAGACCGATGGGCGACATATGAGGCAAGTAACCCGTTTATTTATGTTTCTCTTGCTGGGGAGATTTGTGGTGGCGATGAGTGTGATGTCGTCCATTTGTGGTTTCTCCCATTTTTGAGGATCATCTTGGAAATTCACTGGTATGATTGGGGGAGTTTATAGCTAGCGTCCTTTTATGCTCCTCTGAATGTCTTCAGTCTGTGTATTCAACAGAATTTTTTAGGTCCCATCTACCATCAAAAGCTAATCTTCAAATACAACTTTATTTATTGTTGTCTTTCTCATTTTTATTTCTAGACATCTGTATCACTTTTTGTAAACCTAGATCTATGAGGTGATTAGTCACAAAGTTGGATTGGTGTCCTTGACTGCGAGCGAGGTGGGTAACTTCTCGAGAATGTACTAGTAGAAGAAGTCGATCAGGAGGTCAAAGGAGTTTTTGGCTCTGAAAGATGTGATGCGGTGTTGAATGGCTTGATGAGAAATAATTTTAAACTCTGGTTTTGTTCTTTATTTTTGGATTTTATATTTTCATTGCACTTTTTAGATTTTTAATAACTGTCTTTTATTTGGGGACATGTGACGTTCTACCTTTGGCATCTGTCCTCGAGGGCTGTAGGGGTTAGGAGCATTCATGCCCAGATACGGAGGTTGCTAGCACATGAGTTAGGGTACATCTAGTACCTGGGGTAAAGATTGGTGAGGCACGTGATGGAGGGTAATGTTGAGGTCCCACCATCAGCTCTTCCTGAGAGGGCAAACCCTATATGCTCTACACGAACACGACGGTAGGATATGATTATCTAGATTTGTGACCAGTTGGTTGATGTCGTCATCTATTTACGATGTTGAGGGTATGTCTCAACTAGCGGTAGGATCACGGTGGGGTAACAGGGCCTAGAAATCTTCAGCTCATAGCTCAGGAGGTGGCACAACATCGGTGGTACAGGAAATTCCTATCCAGAACCTTTCCACTGCTTCGTACAACATTTTCTCGGGTAGTGGTCATGTCGTCTTGGTGCCTCATCGTCCTCAAGCAATGATAGATGGTTCATTCCCCTTCCTGAGGAGGTTCCCCAAAGAGAGGTATGACTATACTTTTCAGTTTTGCACTTTGATTCTGATTTTCTTTCTCCAATACTGAATTGATTGACTTTATCAGACTGATTTTTTATAGACAGATTGCGTATCGATATCTTGGCTATAAGACATTCGAGATTGGATGTCTTAGGTGTCTTATCATGTGAGGAAAGGGGTCAAGTCTTTTTTAGTGCCACCGACCACTTCTGAGGAGAGCTCCGATTATGGGAGTGGGAAATTTACCACTGGCTATTGGTGGAAGCGCATTCATCGAGGTGCTTGAGACAAGGTTTTGGAAAGTTTAGGCTGCACCCTGGCAAATGTTTTGATCTTTTTTATTTTTTACTTGAAAAATTTAAGCATAATGATGAATATATACAACATGCATTTTTCATTATTTTTATTTTTCTTGAGTTAAATGACATATTCTATATGAACTTTAATTTTTCACTGAGATTTTATTTGTGGCAAAGGTAAGTAGAAAAAACATGCATTTATTTTTTCCACTTTTAGAAAGAAACACTCGGGAAACTCTTAAAAATAGGTTGTTTATGATAAAGTGGGGTGTTTATTATAAATATGTATGCAAAAGATGATGGTAGAAAATTTCCAAAAATAGGGGAACGCCGATCGGCATACCCCTTGTCCTGCCTATCGGCATATTAATCAAGTCCAAATCACTTTTCTATCTATTATTGTATTCCTTCTACATTTGAATGTACCTGGGAACCAGTTTTATAACAGTAGGTCAAACCCCTTTTTGTGAGTCATTTTGGGTATAAAAAAGGGCTTGGAAGGGAGTTTCATCACCACACTTCAGTTTCCTTTCTTCTTATTTTCCAAATTTTCTTCCCTTTTTGAAATGGCGGTTCCTATGATCAAATAATTCTTATCTTACCTTGAGGGTATGGAGGCCATGTGCCTTTTCAACGTCAACCATGAGGCTTTTAATTTATGTCGGGTCACCTTGTGGCGTAACCATTCCTTGGACTTAAATCTCCTAGAAGTGTCATTGCAGTTCTGGTATCTTGAAGAACATATGTTTCTCTTTGGTCAGGATGAATTATGCCCCACATATGAGGAGTTTTCGCGATGTTGGGCATTAACCCTAGTGTTGTTGTGGCTATGGCGAAGCTATCCCATTCCCCTCGAGCGCCATTAGTTAAGTTCCTTCACATTTCTCCTTAAGTTACCCAACCACTGGTTCATGGAGGAATTATTGTCTTTTTAGAGATACAAAATTTAGTGTGTCGAAGGGACTATACTGATAACGTCTTTTTTGTAGCTATTTCCCCAGGGTTAACTGATAGACTGCTCTTAATAACTGGTGATATGATGATAGACCCTTAGGTCGCCACGATTGTGTTGTGGATGTATCATCATTATAATCATGTTGCTTCCATATTATCGTAGAATTTGAACGTCCTGGATGAATGGAAGGAAGGTTGGGACAATTTTTTAGGGGCAGCCCCGTGATACTGTTTATGTGGTTGTCGGGGAGACTGTTACTGGCGACTCCCCCTGATTACCCTCTGACAGATGTCCCTAACTTCTTTGCACAGTCCTTTTACTTACTTGGCCCATATGTGGAGAACTAGGTGAGTTGGTTTGTGGGGTTAAAAATCGTTGTTAGTCAGTGCCATGGTAGGGTGATCTACAGCCTGTCCTGCAACTAGGTGATTAACATTATGTTCGATTGGTAGGCCTTCGCCAGATTTCCTTTTATTTTACTTATCAACTTTTACATTAAGTAGGTTGGGAGAAGATTGTTCCTCCTCGTGTAATCAACTTCTTTCATATAGAGGATCTGACTGAATCTATGATAATGATTTTGGGACCTTTGTGGCAGCACCAGCGTCCATTTAAAAGTCCGTCCCTATCTATTTGGGATCTTGGGTTTATACCTGGGGACCATTTGAAATGTCTATGGAAGAAGGTGGTTATGAAGATCTGTACTGAGAAGATGGGGCAGAGTTGACTTATGATGTATGATTCTCTAGAGAAGGGCATTGTGGTTTCATCCAAGTTGATCAAGCCATACCATCGAACGAAGCGCATACGGATATGTAGTCAGGATTAGGATTCTTGGTCACCTCCAAAACTGATAATGATGATGAGGCACGCGCGTCTGGCAGTTGAAGTGGGTTTTGTGGGAATGAGGGGCAAGCTTGGTAATATGTGTGTTTATGTGTAGGTTTAGGGAGTTTGTAAGGTATTTTATTATTTTTCATTCTTATCTCTAATGTGTCATTTAATCGTCATATTTCTTATTTAATAAAATAATGGGATGATGTTTTTGACAAATTTTGTTATGCCTTTGAAGAATCTCTTTTGTTTGAATTATCTATACCGATCTCTTAGCCATACATAATCCTTGTATTCGTTTAAATTATGAGAGAGACTAATATCCTCAGTAGGAGAAAAGAATAGCATTTTATGAAAGAGAAAGGACTGTGACCAAAGTGTTTTTATGGGTTGGTAATGTACCTCTGTGGCGTTTTAAAAATAATGAGTATTTATTTGGAAAGGTGAATTATTAAGAGGATCCGGTCCTACATAGTTCTGAGTAAAGGAGAGAATTTTTTTTAGAATAGAAGGAAGTGAAAAGACTCATATTACGATAAGAGATCAGACTAGGGGAAAAATTTCTTAAGATGGTCCAAATTGACTGGACCTGTCATCTCTTCTCCGTCAAGGTGTATGAGCATAGCGGCGCCACCTGTTAGAATTTTATTTATGATGTATGGCCTATTTTAGTTTGGCTTGAACTTCCCTCTCGAATACCAAATGGGTTCTATGATTTCTTGGAGGGAGAGATTTCCTTCTTGTACACCTCGATCTTTGACTATTTTCTTGAATGATCACACACTAGAGCAATGATACCCTTGTATATAGTATAATATTTTAATCTTCTTTTATCCAATAGTATGAGCCCGTCATAATGGCTTCGCTGCCAATCTTATTCGATGACCTGACTTTCGAGCATAAGCTATAGGAAAGGTACTTCAAGTTAGACATGTAAGAATTCCTCCATACCATATACCACGGAGTAGAGTATATCTCCAGTGGGCATTCTGATGGAGGTACGGTAGCCCCAGATGGCATTTGGGATCATGTCTGCATAATCTCTACAACTTTTGATCATTTTGATAATGATGGCCTTGAGGCCTTTGTTGACGGCTTTGACAACACCGTTGGTTTACAGTTGGGAGGGAGGGGATTTATGTGTTTAGAATCCATATCGTCGAGTAGTTTTACGAATTTATCTTTGAAATGGAGCCCATTGTCTGACACAACCTTGTGGGAAACTCTATAGTTGAAGATGATGTTTTTCTTGATGAACTTGGCTAGTTTTTTGTATTTAACACTGCGTGTGACCCGAATTCAACCCATTTCATGACTTAATCAATGGTGACTAGGATGAATTTATGCATATTTTATGCCCTAGTAGAGACTTTCCTAATGATGTCTATACCCCAGGTAGAGAGGGGTTAGGGAGAAGTCATGTTGTATAAATGGCGCAGTCCTAAACCATGGTGGTCCAATACTATCCATGACAACTGATCTTTTTCGCAAGTATATGACCATTCATACGGGGTCCGCATTCCCCGTTGTGGTCTTTTACAACATGTCTTCAACCCTAGCCCCTACTATGCAATGCAAGTGGGTTCCATCAAAATTTCTTTTGAAGATTTCCTTATCACAGATTATGTATTGAGTAGGCAGCCTCTGAAGGGTTACACAGTCTTTCTTGTCAGTGTCCTGAGGATATCTATCATGCTTGAGGAGGCACGAAATGTCATGATACCACAATACAAATATATCTGGACCTTATTCTATTACGATCCTAATACGGTAACAATGAGTGGGAGTTGTTTGTTTTTGGACTAAAAAGGGGGCCATTGTTATTCCCTCGGGCATATCGCCCATAGAGGCCAGAGTTGCCAATGCGTCATCTAGGATGTTTTCTCGCATGATAAAGGTAGTGGAAGGTGATATTTTTAATCTGGGAGGTAAGGTCTTTGAGGTGATCATGGAAGGGTAGGAGTTTCTTGTCTTTGACTTTCCATTTTTTGAGAATTTCCCCCACGATCAGAGTTGAATCTCCATAGACATCAATGCGCTTGATTCCTTTCTCGAGGGTGATTTTGAGCCCCATGGTACATGATTTCGTATTTCATCATGATGTTGGTCCAAGGGAAGCCTAATTTGATGGAGATAGGAGTATGAGAATCATCAGGAGCGATCAAGAGTTTCCCAATATCGTATCCTTTCTTGTTAGCAGCTCTGTTGAAGAACATCTTCTATTTCATATCTTTGTGAGAGGCACATAGAATGTCTTCATCTGTGAATTCAAAAATCAAAACCTCAACTTCCCTATCTGATTGTTGGCAAGGTAGTCAACAACGGCTCTTCCATTCATGGCCTTTTGAGTAACATATGTGATGTCAAAATCATCTAGTAATATCAACCATCTAGTCACGCAACTAGACAAGGCAGGATTTTCTAACAAGTGTTTTATCGGATCCATTCGGGATACTAATTTGATAGGGAATGCAAGTATGTAATGTTAAAGCTTCTGAGTGACCCAAACTAAAGCAACACAATATTTTTCTAACGCAGTATAGTTTACCTCATACACAAAAACCTTTCGACTATCGTAATAGATGGTTCTTTGCTTGCATAATTATTTGATGTATTAGGCTAGCATATCCCTTAATGCAGTGTCTATGACGGTGAGATATAAGAGGAGGGGGAGACCTTGCTATGGAGGCATGAGAATCGGAGAACGGGTGAGGTATCGCTTGATCTGTTCCAAGGCTTCTTGATATGCCTCGTTCTAGACTTTGGTTGATTCTTTTAGAAGAAGTTGGAAAATGGGCTTGTGGATGGAGGTCAGTTAGATGATGAACCTACTGATGTATAGGAGTTTTCCTAAGAAGCCGTGAACTTCTTTCTCCGTTCGAGGAAGTGGAATTTTAAGAATCGCTTTTAGTTTGGAAGGTCTGCTTCGATCCCTTTCTCACTAGCCATAAAGCCGAGGAGTTTGCCTTTCGTGACACCAAACATGCATTTTTGTTGGTTGAAGCGCATATGATATTTTCGTAGTCGTTCAAAGAATTTCCTCAAGGCCAGGGTGTGACCTTATCAAGTTTAGACTTGATGATCATTTGGTTGACATAGATTTCGACCTCCTTGTGGATAAGTTCAGGAAAAATGGTTATAGTGGACCTTTGGTAGGTGTAACACCCCGCCTAATTAAATACCGGGTGGCCAGTCCCATACCAAATTAAAATAGAATATACAGTTGGCTGATTCTTAGCATCACTATCGAAAACATTTACAACTCACCCAATACCCAATTAAGTTGGTGTTAAAAACTTTCCAAATTTAAATTTCAACAAAACCATTTTTAGTTTAAGAATTACACTACACATTTTATTCTACAACACTGATAACACAATAAATAACACAAAAGAATTTAAATGCAATTGGAATAAACATTCCCAAATAATATTAATTCATTACAGTAATCCCATCAATAACTGTATTAAAAAGACCCGAATACAATAGTATTTGACCTCGATAGAAAAGATAACTGAAATCCTTTGGGCGACATGCCCTAACTAAGAATATTGTGAATCAAATGAAGATATGCGTCTAAACAAAACTCCATAAATCCATAGCCTGTCAAAATCCACTAAGGTTGGCGTCCCTGTTGCTGGACACCTAATATAGAGATACAAAGAAGAGAAAATATGCAAGGAAACGGGTCAGAGCCCGAATGTGTAGATGATTTTTAAAACAGCAAGTATTTAACAAGTGCAATAAAGCATTTATTATGTACACGTTAGATCCAACTCTCACTTGCTATTCTCACCTCTCAACTAGAGTGCACACTTAACGTTTCCTATTAACCTCCTAGTTAATGGTTCCTATTTTCTAGTCTCCATATTATAATTCCATTCCCATATCATAATCCTCGTATGTCCCATACCATACGTCACATTATTATTCATTTACATTTCTAATTTATATGAATCGTTTCTCATTAACATGAATTAAGCTTTTCAATTCTATAAGCATAAACATTCATTAACTTAATTCCATTATCTTTCTCTACTCACCGTTATCTACAATTATCACCGTAGATAGATTTAACCACAATATATATATCCATTCAATCATTTAATCCATTATATAAATATTCATATATAATACGGCACCCCGAGTCACAACTGCAGGTCACCGAATAGGGGACTAAAGGTTCGGTAAGATTCCACGAACCACAAACAACAACAAACAAATTGGAGGCGAACATAGTTCTCGTATCCATGGGTCACTCACATACCTACGTACCCACAGTCAGCGGACTTATCAACTCCCCGATAAGTCTTTCATAGACCTATGTTCTCGAGCGACAAATCAAAGATCCCATGGATTCATTAGGATATGACTACCCTCACGCGCAAACCTCCCACCGATAGCAAGTAATCTTATTATGTCATACACATAAATCATCAATCAATCAAATAGGCATTATCATACCTATAATATAATATCAATAAGGTAATATCACTACCATAAGATAATTCCCATACGTATCATTATATCTGTTTTAAATTCCACGTATCATATCTTTACTTCATAATTTAATTATCCTCGCATCCTATAACATCTCTCCACTCCCGACGTCGTTAAGGTTCATGCGCGGAGCGTCTCGCAAAGAGAAATCCAAACAAGGAACCCCTCCAATACACTACTACTTAACTTTGTCGATCGAGGAGGTCCGATAACTTCAAATATGCGATCGGGATAACCTCATACCTTCTTTCAACCAAATGTGTTCTAAACTCCCATCTCTATCCAGGAGACACACCACTACGCTCTTGTATTACACTCCGTCCTTGCGAAATCTATATTGAGCTTAAACTCAATCCTTGATGTTCAAATTGTAACCCTAAGGCTACCCTCACTCAATACACAAGATTTAAATAGGTTTTTCCTCAACATATATTCCGTAAGAATTCACTAATATCCTACTGGTCCATAACATCATTTCTCCCGAATTACTACGAGTTTAGTTCTCCTTTTAATTAAGGTTAAAATCGATAGTTTCAAATCTCTTATAAACACATCTTCTTTCACTTTGGATTAAACCCTCTTGTAAACTTATGGATACCTAGGTGTTATATTAAATCACCCCTACTGGTCCTATCTTAAATCCTCATACATCCCCATTTTGAATTTAACAAATGAATCAAGCAACCAAAATTCCATTCGATATAATTTTCATCATTTTAATCACTTGAATCCAAATCAAATTAATTCAAATCTTATCAAGGGTTTACTGATATTTTCTAAGTCCCATAATATCCAAATAATAATCACCAAAGATCCACAAAAGGTTTGGGATAAGAATCAACATTTAAAAAGAAACAACTTTACATATTCTGGGGAGGTCGATCGATCGAAGGCAGGGGTCGATCGATCGATCCCTCAGGTCACAGCCTGGTTTTTCTGCATTTCCGCAACTACGGGTTTCACCATTTTTATTCATTCTATCCTTCATATTAACCTCCAAAATGAGTTATAATTATTACTACATGATATATCAACATATATGAACGATTTCCAGTACCCTAAACATCTTAGAATCATCAAGGGATTGTATTAAAAATCATGTTTATCTCGTTATTTCCAGAAAATTATCAGCATATCATCTTCAAGAACACATGAATGGTTTTCATAATTTCTTCAACAGATTCATGACTATTTCGTGGATTATTATCAACCTAAAACATGAGTTTAATTCCTATATCATTTCAGTTTCCAGAAATCCATTTAATACTCCATTATTTCTTCCAAACATGAATAATCTTCTCTTTTCATACTATTCTAACATGGACAATATACAAACTTAAATTGCCATTATCAAACACTTGCCTTTACTGAAGGTGTGATCCTTTGGTGTAGTATATCTCAGTTCGTTGTCCCTTCTCCGGTCAAACTCCGGTAGTGGTTGGTGGTGGTGAACCTTGGTTCTTGTTCTTCTCCTTCCCAAGTAGGATTTTCCCTTCCCAAGCACCCTTTCACTCTCTCTAGGAAGATGAGTTCTCTATTTTGTGTAGAGGAGATGAATAACCCACATAAACTTAATCTACCAATACTTATAATAGGACAAAATCCGAAATCACTATTCATCCCCCCTAGAAAAATGACCAAAATGCCCTTTCGGGTTGTCTATTCATTTCCAAATGACCCGAGACTCAAAATTAACATCCAAATAGACTTTTCTGACTATTTCGAACCTTCCGGACGCAACGACGCAGTCGAAATGACTATAAGTTCGATAGAAAATAAATTTCCTTTTTAATTTAATAAACTAGTCCCGACACGTCCCATACCGCGTCTGACTAAAAATATAAATTACCGAATTTATATCATACAGTCATATCAATGACATCACATTCATATATTACCTAAATATCTTTAAGTAATATTCAGAATCATCCATTTTAATATCCACCGTCCGGATAAAACCCGAATGAATTAATTAATAATAAAATCCAATTAATCCATTAATTTAAAATATAACCCATTTTAAAAGTCATCTAAAATTACGGGGTATTACATACTTCCCCCCTTATAAGAGAATTTCGTCCCGAAATTCAGGAATATAAGTCATACCGGTAAGGTCAACTCCGAGTATAAATCTCACATCGCAAGAAATCCAAGATGTACCGCCCATACAGTACATCAACAAAATCCCTATCGATGTTATACGCCAAGCCTCACCATATAGTTTCAACTGAATCAAATTTAGACTTTACCTAATCTTCCCTATACCGTCCTTGTGACAAACTTTGGGAAAACTGAGCCTCACACATTGAACAAATAAATCCCGAAGTTCCAACTACTTACCTTTTTTACAATAATGAAAACTACTACAATCCAATCATCTAGGGCGCCCATACACCCTCTCGTACCGCTTTCAATATTAAAATTTTCACAAAGATTATAAACTCATATCCTAAAGACCTATCTTATTTATAAACTCATATCCTAAAGACCTATCTTGTTTCATTCGTGGGGTGTCTCGCAAGAGAAATCCAAACAAGGAACCCCTGTGACACCCCGACTAATTAAATACCAGGTAGCTACTCCTTTATTAAATTAAATGAAAACGCCAAGTTGGCTCAGTTAATAGCATCAATGTCGAAAACATTTTTATAATTACTAACCACCTAGTATTTAAAAAGTAAGTTGCCAAATTTTAATTAAAGTCTGATTAACATGCAACAAGTGTAATGAAGAATAATAACACCATTCACCATAATGAAGTAAATAGAATAACCATCACATGATATAAGTAAATCTGGAGGAAAACTCCTCACAACATAATCCCACAACTGAAGTAACTAACGAAATACTGAATACTGAATGAATAGATGCCAAAGTCTGAAAACTGAAATGGAAAAGTATCTAATAGAATTTGGGCCAACATGCCCTACAACTGAGGAATACTGAGTAAGGAATCCAAATGATATAAGCGTCTAAAAGCAAATCCCTGTAGCTCCCACAAACAGCTACAGCTCGTCATCTGAGTAAGAATCCTATGCATGGTGTCCTTGTGGCTGGGCACCTAAAATGGTTTTACAAAAAGTAGATTTGAAAGCAAACGGGTCAGAGCCCGAATGTGGAGATATTTTAAAAACCTGCAAGTGCTTTAAAAACATTTAAAACAGTATATGCAAAATACATGTTAGAACGTGCTCTCACATGAGATACTCACCTCTCGTCTAACTGTGCACTCCTAACGTTCGTGTACCCATTCATGTGTTCTCTCATAACTATCTAATTCTGAAGAGTTTCTAACACTACTACTCGGTTCACGTTTAATTTACAATCTTAACAATCAAATAGAGAGTTCTACTTTAATTCTCGGATTCCCAATTATTTACAAAACCATTTATAGATATAAGTTCTCTCTTTTTATCTTTTCACAACATTACCATAACTATACTCACAATTAAACATAACAATTTCCTTTTTCCTTTAACCGTATATTATTCACATCATATATATATACAATACAAGCACCCCGAGGCTAAGCTACGGTGCACACATACTCTGCTATCCATCCCGGTACATCACGTACATAAGGATCACACATTCCGAATCTCTCAGGAATTGTTCAGATAACAACATCACAAATAGTGGAGGCGAACACAGTCACCATCACATGGGTCACGCACATACCTACGCTCCCACGATCAGCAGACTTATTAATATCACAATAAGTCCTTCTATGACTTATGTTCATAGAGGTAACCAATCTAAATCCGGGCAACACAAGGATAAGAAGGCCCTAAGCGAACGTAAACCTCCTGTGATAGCAAGTATGGTAGGTATGTCATACACATAAAGTTATATACTAAGCATTCACACATCTTAGATATCTCGGTATTAATAAAGTTATTCTCTACATCTTTATACCATTATTCCAAATTCAAATATTTCAAGTATCCCGATAATATATAAATTAAATAGTCGACACGTCTCACGTCGTAATTTCTTAACTTAAAACCTATCTCAAATGGACTATTAAGTTCCCATTATTCACACCTATAACATCTTTATACCTAAGGTCTTTACTTCTGCGCCAAACTTTATTCCATCAAATTATTCAAATTTGCACTATTAACCCAAATATTATCTCACATAACGAATTTCGTCAATTTAGAATAATTCCTTAAATTAAATTCTAATTAAAGTCCAATCCCATAATCATGTCTACTGGTCTTCCTTAAGGTTAAGGGTATTCACAATGTCTCCAATAATATTATCCAAGGGTTAACACCATTAAAATTTAATTAAGGAAAACTTTATTCATTCTAGGAAGGTCGATCGATCGATGGTGGTCGATCGATCGACTGATGAATGTCGATCGATCGATTGCACCAGGTCTGTTACGGGCTGCTTCGTTTTGCAGTTACAGTTTCGTCCCAAAACTCCATTTTTAAGCATGAAACTCCAAGACAAGGTTACTATAACATTATGCTATCATCCTACAACAGTATTAACATTCTAAGTCCCTTAATTCATCATTTAAAGGCTTAGTTTAGATCAAAACTACATCAAAATAATTTTCCAGATTTCTTCCATTCAAGAACATCATTAAACTTCTTCTAACTCCATTTTTAAATCATCAAAGGTTCTGTTTAGAACATAAATTTTGTCCAGAATATTACTACATGCAATTCCTAACATATATCCAAGATTTTAACTTCCAATTTATGGGTCTAGATCATCTCCCAAGAATAATTTCGAAAATTCCTAAACATGAAAACATATCTTGAATCAAATGGGTTTAAATCACTTGCCTTAATTTAACTCTGAATTTGGTGATGAATCTTGAAGTTAAGTCTGTCCTCTCTCTCTCTTTCTGCAGAATTCTTTCCTTCTCTCTCTCTCTCTCAAGCTCTTCCCAAAGTTGAAGACAATGGAGATATGGAGGTGTGTTTTGGTTTTTGGTAAGTTGGAATGGTATATCAACTTCTCCCGTAGCCCATATTGTCACATAGTGTAGTTAGTGGGTTAAGTGGGTTAAAGAAATAGTCAGATTGAAATCCCAATTTTCGTCACTTTTTAATTCCCAAAAATACAAATTACCAAAATGCCCTTTATGATGCCGGTATGGCCCAAAAATACCCCGGGACCCAAACTAAACTTCCGGCTAGTGTTTTCTGACTGTCTCGACCCTTCCGGACGCGTTGGAGCACTCAAAACGACCATACGGTTAATGGAAATAAAATTCACTTTTTAATTTATTAATAAAATACCATGACGTGGCGGTCACACGCGTCAAACAAAATTCCCAAATTGCCGTATATAAATCTCACGACAATTTCAATATTACCAATATTCATATAATGCCAAGTATACACATTATAATAAAATACTAACTCACATCTCGTTAATATTTTTAATCCGGATTAATTTCCAATTAATAAACGTTTAATTCAATTAATCCCCAAAAATAAATAACACAAAAAATACGGGGTATTACATACTTCCCCCCTAATAACTGAATTTCGTCCCGAAATTTGGAACTAGAAAGTACCTGGTAAGAATAACTCTGGATAACGTTCGCGCATATCATCCTCGCGCTCCCATGTGGACTCCTCGACATTATGATGTCGCCACTGCACAAGCACTAACGGAACTATCTTTGACCGCAGTTTCCGCTCACTTCGGTCTATAATAGCAATCGGCCCCTCCTCGTAGGAACTATCTGGCTGGAGATCAATATGCTCCACAGCAATGAGAGAATCATCCAAATTATCTCTAAGGTATTTCCTCAGCGAGGAAATATGAAACACATCGTGAATCCGATGCAAATGCTCCGGTAACCCGAGTCTATACGCAACCGGTCCGATCTGCTCAATAATAGAAAATGGTCCCACATATCTCGGTGCCAACTTCCCTTTCTTCCCGAAACGCATAATCCCCTTCATAGGAGAAACTCTGAGCAAAACCTGGTCCCCCACTTGGAACTCTCTGAAGAATCTCTTCGCATCAGCATAACTCTTCTGTCTGTCCAGAGCTACCCGAATGCGACTTCGAATCAATTTTATCCTTGCCGAAGTATCCTGAATCACTTCCGGCCCAAGTAGTTTGTTGTCCCCCACCTCCAACCAACATGCTGGGGAACGACAAGGTCTACCGTACAACGCCTCAAATGGAGCCATGCCAATGGTGAACTGGTAGGAGTTGTTGTAAGCAAACTCCACCAGTGGAAGATACTGCTCCCATCCACCCTCAAAGTCAATGGTGCACATACGTAGCATGTCCTCCAACATCTGATTTGTGCGCTCGGTCTGCCCATCGGTCTGCGGGTGGTACGCCGTACTCAACCTCAACTCCGTGCCCATGGCCTGCTGAAAACTCTCCCAAAACCGTGAAACAAATATCTTGTCTCAGTCAGACATGATATTTAAGGGCACACCGTGAAGTCTCACTATCTCTGTAATAAAGAGCTGGGCATACTGTCCCGCAGTGTAGTCTGTCCTTACGGGTAGAAAATGATCGACTTTTGACAACCTGTCCATAATTACCCAAATGGAGTCGTGACCCCTCTGCGACGTAGGCAACCCCGTGATAAAGCCCATAGAGATGCTCTCCCACATCCACATCGGGACCTCTAACGGCTGTAGTAGTCCTACCGGTCTCTGATGATCCACTTTTACGAGCTGACAAGTGGCGCATTTTGAAAAAAACTCGGCAATATCTCTTTTCATTCCGCTCCAGCAATACTTACGTCTCATGTCTTGGTACATTTTGTCCCCTCCGGGATGTACCGCGAACCGTGAGCCGTACGACTCTGCCATTACCTCATGCCGCAATTCCTCCCCTTCCGGAACCACTAATCTCCCATTGAAGCGTAATCCCCCGTCTGAGCTAACGGTATAGGATTCGGCTCCCTCTGCTAATAATCGAACTATCTGCTCCTGACAGAACGAGTCATTTGCTTGTGCCTTCACCACCTTCGTGACAATCTGTGGTGTAACAGTCATCACAGACATGAATGATCGGGCCACTGCATCCTGGTGTCCCAATTCTTTCCACTTTGCTTTCCACACATCTGCCACCTCATCTACCGGTCTACGGCTCAACGCGTCTGCCACCACGTTAGCCCTCCCCGGGTGATACTGGATATCGAACTGATAATCTTTCACGAATTCAAGCCACCTCCATTGCCGCATATTCAACTCCTTCTGCGTGAATAGGTACTGTAGAGACTTGTGATCCGTGAACAATCGAAACTTCTCCCCCAAAAGGTAATGTCTCCAAATACGAAGGGCAAATACCACTGCCGCTAACTCCAAGTCATGGGTAGGGTAATTCTTCTCGTGAGGCTTAAGCTTACGGGAAGCATAAGCTATGGCCTGACTCTCCTGCTGTAGTACACCTCCATGTCCTTGTAAGGACGCATCGGTGTAAACAAGATACTCAACTCTCGGTCTCGGCAATGCTAACACAGGTGCTGAGGTTAACTTGTCCTTCAACTCATCAAATGCCAACTGACAGGCATCACTCCAAATGAACGGCACACCTTTACGGGTTAGATATGTCATGGGACCCGCTATCGTGGAGAAACCCCGAATAAACCTCAGGTAGTATCCTGCTAAGCCCAAGAAACTACGGATCTCCGTCGGTGTCGTGGGATGTCCCCACTCCCTCACCGCGGATACCTTTCCCGGATCAACCGATATTCCCCGGTCGGAAATAATATGCCCCAAAAACTGAACCTCCTTCAGCCAAAACCCGCACTTCTCATATTTTGCATACAACTCATTCTGGCGCAGTGTCTGTAAAACTAGCCTTAAGTGCTCGGCGTGCTCCTCCTCAGTCTGGGAATAAACCAAAATATCATCGATGAAGACAATGAAAAGCGGGTCTAGGAAATCCATGAACACCCTATTCATCAAGTTCATACATGCTGCTGGAGCGTTGGTCAAACCAAATGGCATAACTCGAAACTCGTAAGAGCCATATCTCGATAAGAACGCAGTCTTCGAGACGTCTTCCTCCCTGATACGTAACTGATGGTAAGCAGATCGCAAATCAATCTTTGAGAAGTAAGAAGCTCCTCTCAACTGGTCGAATAGGTCATCGATTCGAGGCAACGGATACTTATTCCGTATCGTGACCTTGTTTAACTCCCGGTAGTCCACACACAATCTCAGTGAACCATCTCTCTTCTTCACGAACAACACAGGGGCACCCCATGGTGAAGTACTCCTTTGAATAATCCCCTGACCCAACAACTGTTCAATCTGATCCCGTAACTCCCTCATCTCGGCTGGAGCCATATGGTACGGTGCTCGTGCTATAGGTCTCGTATTTGGTAACAAGTCTATAACGAAGTCTATCTCTCGACTAGGGGGTAGGCCTGGTATCTCCTGAAACACATCAGAATATTCCCTGATAATTGGGATCGAATCTAAAGGAATCACAACCTCCTTAGAGGTATTCTCCTCAATGTAATATAAATGAGCGGTCGAGCCTCCCTCTGGGCGAGGCATCGCCACTACAAACATCTCTTGCCTCGGAATAGCAAAGATAATACTCCTACTGAAACAGTCAATCATGGCTCGGTACGCAACAAGCCAATTCATACCAATAATGGCATCATACTAGGTCATCTCTAATACTAACATATTTGTAGGTAATATCAATTTACCAATCTCTACTCCCACTTCCCGGCATATAAAGAAATGAACCATTTCCCCAGGGGTGAGTCTACCTACGTTACTGTGCTCAATACTGTGGTTAATAACCCTAAGGTCTTCGCTTAATATGTAATTATAAAACAATTGAGTTATCCCAGTAACAAACAAAGTTCAACCCAAAAGTCTTGTGGATAGAAAACATACCCCAAATCGCGGGTGGTGCCTGTGGGGCGGCTGCCTGGTTGATATTATAGATATGTCTGTACTGTAACTGCCCCTGCTGCACTGGAGCTACAGGAAAAGTTGTTAGGGCTAGTACTTGAGCTGGTGCTGGGAGGGCGGCGGAAAACATAGGCCTCTGCAACTTCTGTCGGACACCCTGTTGCTGTGGAGTCCTTCCCCTATCTGGACAATCCTGGCGTTTATGGCCATGTTTGCCACATATGAAACATCGGCCTTTGAAATAACTCCCCTTCTGACCTTGCTATTGACGGTGTCGGTCTTGCTGACTCAGGACCTTATTCCCCTTTCAAAATTGCTTCATCTTACAACGCTGTTGATTAGAACTGACTCGGTCTTGGGTAGTTTGTTGTCGCAATTTCGGGGTCTTCGCACATTTTTCAGTTTTATTCACATGCATCTGGCTAACCTCTCTAGGTCTTTTGCCTCTTTTAAGTTGTATGCTGCGTTCTTGGTATTGTAGAACTGCAGTGGTAACCGCTTATGCCACGATACCTGCTAACTCAGCGGTTGATATCCTTTCTGGAGATACCTGAGGTGTGAGTCGATCTTGTCCATTGACTCCCTTAACCGTTTTAGCTAGTTCTTCAGGACGGTCCATCTGAAAATTTAAGTAAATTTGGATGAGTTCATCATTCAAATAAACAAATCGCGGAAGTACGAATTCCCAATGTAAAAAGATTAATACAACATTCCTAGTATTAGGGCTCTATATCAAAGAAAGCTCAGCGGAAACATAATAAGCCGTACAGATCCTAAAGGACACTAGAACCTGATGCTCTGATTCACCTGTGACACCCCGACTAATTAAATACCGGGTAACTACTCCTTTATTAAATTAAATCAAAACGCCAAGTTGGCTCAGTTAATAGCATCACTTTCGAAAACATTTTTATAATTACTAACCACCTAGTATTTAAAAAGTAAGTTGCCAAATTTTAATTAAAGTCTGATTAACATGCAACAAGTGTAATGAAGAATAATAACACCATTCACCATAATGAAGTAAATAGAATTACCATCACATGATATAAGTAAATCTGGAGGAAAACTTCTCACAACATAATCCCACAACTGAAGTAACTAACGAAATACTGAATACTGAATGAATACATGCCAAAGTCTGAAAACTGAAATGGAAAAGTATCTAATAGAATTTGGGCCAACATGCCCTACAACTAAGGAATACTGAGTAAGGAATCCAAATGATATAAGCGTCTAAAAGCAAATCCCTGTAGCTCCCACAAACAGCTACAGCTCGTCATCTGAGTAAGAATCCTATGCATGGTGTCCTTGTGGCTGGGCACCTAAAATGGTTTTACAAAAAGTAGATTTGAAAGCAAACGGGTCAGAGCCCGAATGTGGAGATATTTTAAAAACCTGCAAGTGCTTTAAAAACATTTAAAACAGTATATGCAAAATACATGTTAGAACGTGCTCTCACATGAGATACTCACCTCTCGTCTAACTGTGCACTCCTAACGTTCCTGTACCCATTCATGTGTTATCTCATAACTATCTAATTCTGAAGAGTTTCTAACACTACTACTCGGTTCACGTTTAATTTCCAATCTTAACAATCAAATAGAGAGTTCTACTTTAATTCTCGGATTCCCAATTATTTACAAAACCATTTATAGATATAAGTTCTCTCTTTTTATCTTTTCACAACATTACCATAACTATACTCACAATTAAACATAACAATTTCCTTTTTCCTTTAACCGTATATTATTCACATCATATATATATATACAATACAAGCACCCCGAGGCTAAGCTACGGTGCACACATACTCTGCTATCCATCCCGGTACATCACGTACATAAGGATCACACATTCCGAATCTCTCAGGAATTGTTCAGATAACAACATCACAAATAGTGGAGGCGAACACAGTCACCATCACATGGGTCACGCACATACCTACGCTCCCACGATCAGCAGACTTATTAATATCACAATAAGTCCTTCTATGACTTATGTTCATCGAGGTAACCAATCTAAATCCGGGCAACACAAGGATAAGAAGGCCCTAAGCGAACGTAAACCTCCTGTGATAGCAAGTATGGTAGGTATGTCATACACATAAAGTTATATACTAAGCATTCACACATCTTAGATATCTCGGTATTAATAAAGGTATTCTCTACATCTTTATACCATTATTCCAAATTCAAATATTTCAAGTATCCCGATAATATATAAATTAAATAGTCAACACGTCTCACGTCGTAATTTGTTAACTTAAAACCTATCTCAAATGGACTATTAAGTTCCCATTATTCACACCTATAACATCTTTATACCTAAGGTCTTTACTTCTGCCCCAAACCTTATTCCATCAAATTATTCAAATTTGCACTATTAACCCAAATATTATCTCACATAACGAATTTCGTCAATTTAGAATAATTCCTTAAATTAAATTCCAATTAAAGTCCAATCCCATAATCATGTCTACTGGTCTTCCTTAAGGTTAAGGGTATTCACAATGTCTCCAATAATATTATCCAAGGGTTAACACCATTAAAATTTAATTAAGGAAAACTTTATTCATTCTGGGAAGGTTGATCGATCGACCTTTACCTTCGATCGATCGATGGTGGTCGATCGATCGACTGATGAATGTCGATCGATCGATTGCACCAGGTCTGTTACGGGCTGCTTCGTTTAGCAGTTACAGTTTCGTCCCAAAACTCCATTTTTAAGCATGAAACTCCAAGACAAGTTTACTATAACATTATACTATCATCCTACAACAGTATTAACATTCTAAGTCCCTTAATTCATCATTTAAAGGCTTAGTTTAGATCAAAACTAAATCAAAATAATTTTCCAGATTTCTTCCATTCAAGAACATCATTAAACTTCTTCTAACTCCATTTTTAAATCATCAAAGGTTCTGTTTAGAACATAAATTTCATCCAGAATATTACTACATGCAATTCCTAACATATATCCAAGATTTTAACTTCCAATTTATGGGTCTAGATCATCTCCCAAGAATAATTTCGAAAATTCCTAAACATGAAAACATATCTTGAATCAAATGGGTTTAAATCACTTGCCTTAATTTAACTCTGAATTTGGTGATGAATCTTGAAGTTAAGTCTGTCCTCTCTCTCTCTTTCTGCAGAATTCTTTCCTTCTCTCTCTCTCTCTCAAGCTCTTCCCAAGGTTGAAGACAATGGAGATATGGAGGTGTGTTATGGTTTTTGGTAAGTTGGAATGGTATATCAACTTCTCCCATAGCCCATATTGTCACATAGTGTAGTTAGTGGGTTAAAGAAATAGTCAGATTGAAATCCCAATTTTCGTCACTTTTTAATTCCCAAAAATGCAAATTACCAAAATGCCATTTATGATGCCGGTATGGCCCAAAAATACCCCGGGACCCAAACTAAACTTCCGGCTAGTGTTTTCTGACTATCTCGACCCTTCCGGACGCGTTGGCGCACTCAAAACAACCATACGGTTAATGGAACTAAAATTCACTTTTTAATTTATTAATAAAATACCATGACGTGGCGGTCACACGCGTCAAACAAAATTCCCAAATTGTCGTTTATAAATCTCACGACAATTTCAATATTACCAATATTCATATAATGCCAAGTATACACATTATAATAAAATACTAACTCACATCTCGTTAATATTTTTAATCCGGATTAATTTCCAATTAATAAACGTTTAATTCAATTAATCCCCAAAAATAAATAACACAAAAAATACGGGGTATTACAACCCCCCCGATACACTACTACCTAAAGTATTCGGTCATCGAAACTCCTCAGGTCTTTAGTCAATAGTTTATAACCTCTCTACAGGTTTTATTAATTCGAATAAAGTCTACTCATCTACTCTCTTATAAAAGATAAGATGCTAGCTATAGTAGTAGTACATACGCTCTCCTATACCACAAGCCAATGCATGCAGATAGTCATATCATGCTCGGACATGCCCAAAGGAAGTAATCCCATGATAAAAATCAAACCCACGTGATAACATGTAAAACATAGGTGTCCCACACCCCTTGGTGAGTCTACGTAAATAACAGTGCTATAGGCTAAGTTTAGCAATCCTTTTTGCCCACACAATATTAATCGCTACAAAAATCAATATACGCCTCATAATTCCTTAGATAGAGAACATACCCTCATTCGTGGGTGGTGGGTGTTGAATCCCACTATTATAACTTTGCTCCGATAAGTCAAGAAAAATTTTACCCAAAATTTTCAGTTCTAGTTAACCACACTCCACTATATGCCCAAGCCTTTGAATATATTACCTTCGTTAGGTAACACACACAATTCCCGCATTTCAAGAACTTCTACTGATGTCTCTCCTCAATTTTCCATAATAGGGGTGACCTCGACTACGGTCATCATACTCGAACATACTTCATAACCTCCTAAGTACGATCTCCGCTATCCATTCAATGGCCCTCATCTGCCATACTTCTTTGTTCGATCACTCCCAAACGTAAATAAGATTCACTGATATATACGGAATCTTACTAAAGAGATCAACAATCCTAAACATAGGGCTCTATATCAAAGAACGCTAAGCTGAAAACAGAGTAAGCCGTACAGATCCTAAAGGACACTAGAACCTGATGCTCTGATACCACCTGTAACACCCCACCTAATTAAATACCGGGTGGCCAGTCCCATACCAAATTAAAACAGAATATACAGTTGGCTCATTCTTAGCATCACTGTCGAAAACATTTACAACTCACCCAATACCCAATTAAGCTGGTGTTAAAAACTTTCCAAATTTAAATTTCAACAAAACCATTTTTAGTTTAAGAATTACACTACACATTTTATTCTACAACACTGATAACATAATTAATAACACAAAAGAATTTAAATGCAATTGGAATAAACTTTCCCAAATAATATTAATCCATTACAGTAATCCCATCAATAACAACTGTATTAAAAAGACCCGAATACAATAGTATTTGACTTCGATAGAAAAGATAACTGAAATCCTTTGGGCGACATGCCCTAACTAAGAATACTGGGAATCAAATGAAGATAGGCGTCTAAGCAAACCTCCATAAATCCATAGCCTGTCAAAATCCACTAAGGTTGGCGTCCCTGTTGCTGGACACCTGATATAGAGATACAATAGAAGAGAAAATATGCAAGGAAACGGGTCAGGGCCCGAATGTGTAGATGATTTTTAAAACAGCAAGTATTTAACAAGTGCAATAAAGCATTTATTATGTACATGTTAGATCCAACTCTCACTTGCTATTCTCACCTCTCAACTAGAGTGCACACTTAACGTGTCATATTAACCTCCTAGTTAATGGTTCCTCTTTTCTAGTCTCCATATTATAATTCCATTCCCATATCATAATCCCCGTATGTCCCATACCATACGTCACATTATTATTCATTTACATTTCTCATTTATATGAATCGTTTCTCATTAACATGAATTAAGCTTTTCAATTCTATAAGCATAAACATTCATTAACTTAATTCCATTATCTTTCTCTATTCACCGTTATCTACAATTATCACCGTAGATAGATTTAACCACAATATATATATCCATTCAATCATTTAATCCATTATATATATATTCATATATAATACGGTACCCCGAGTCACAGCTGCGGTGCAATGCATTACTCTGTTATCATGTCCCATCATCGCAGGTCGCCGAATAGGGGACTAAAGGTTCGGTAAGATTCCACGAACCACAAACAACAACAAACAAATTGGAGGCGAACATATCCATGGGTCACTCACATACCTACGTACCCACAGTCAGCGGACTTATCAACTCCCCGATAAGTCTTTCATAGACCTATGTTCTCGAGCGACAAATCAAAGATCCCATGGATTCATTAGGATATGACTACCCTCACGCGCAAACCTCCCACCGATAGCAAGTAATCTAGGTATGTCATACACATAAATCATCAATCAATCAAATAGGCATTATCATACCTATAATATAATATCAATAAGGTAATATCACTACCATAAGATAATTCCCATACGTATCATTATATCTGTTTTAAATTCCACGTATCATATCTTTACTTCATAATTTAATTATCCTCGCATCCTATAACATCTCTCCACTCCCGACGTCGTTAAGGTTCATGCGCGGAGCGTCTCGCAAAGAGAAATCCAAACAAGGAACCCCTCCAATACACTACTACTTAACTTTGTCGATCGAGGAGGTCCGATAACTTCAAATATGCGATCGGGATAACCTCATACCTTCTTTCAACCAAATGTGTTCTAAACTCCCATCTCTATCCAGGAGACACACCACTACGCTCTTGTATTACACTCCGTCCTTGCGAAATCTATATTGAGCTTAAACTCAATCCTTGATGTTCAAATTGTAACCCTAAGGCTACCCTCACTCAATACACAAGATTTAAATAGGTTTTTCCTCAACATATATTCCGTAAGAATTCACTAATATCCTACTGGTCCATAACATCATTTCTCCCGAATTACTACGAGTTTAGTTCTCCTTTTAATTAAGGTTAAAATCGATAGTTTCAAATCTCTTATAAACACATCTTCTTTCACTTTGGATTAAACCCTCTTGTAAACTTAAGGATACCCAGGTGTTATATTAAATAACCCCCTACTGGTACTATCTTAAATCCTCATACATCCGTATTTGGAATTTAACAAATGAATCAAGCAACCGAAATTCCATTCGATATAATTTTCATCATTTTAATTACTTGAATCCAAATCAAATTAATTCAAATCTTATCAAGGATTTACTGATATTTTCTAAGTCCCATAATATCCAAATAATAATCACCAAGGATCCACAAAAGGTTTGGGATAAGAATCAACATTTAAAAAGAAACAACTTTACATATTCTGGGGAGGTCGATCGATCGAAGGCAAGGGTCGATCGATCTATCCCTCAGGTCACAGCCTGGTTTTTCTGCATTTCCGCAACTACGGGTTTCACCATTTTTATTCATTCTATCCTTCATATTAACCTCCAAAATGAGTTATAATTATTACTACATGATATATCAACATATATGAATGATTTCCAATACCCTAAACATCTTAGAATCATCAAGGGATTGTATTAAAAATCATGTTTATCTCGTTATTTCCAGAAAATTATCAGCATATCATCTTCAAGAACACATCAATGGTTTTCATAATTTCTTCAATAGATTCATGACTATTTCGTGGATTATTATCAACCTAAAACATGAGTTTAATTCCTATATCATTTCAGTTTCCAGAAATCCATTTAATACTCCATTATTTCTTCCAAACATGAATAATCTTCTCTTTTCATACTATTCTAACATGGACAATATACAAACTTAAATTGCCATTATCAAACACCTGCCTTTACTGAAGGTGTGATCCTTTGGTGTAGTATATCTCAGTTCGTTGTCCCTTCTCCGGTCAAACTCCGGTAGTGGTTGGTGGTGGTGAACCTTGGTTCTTGTTCTTCTCCTTCCCAAGTAGGATTTTCCCTTCCCAAGCACCCTTTCACTCTCTCTAGGAAGATGAGTTCTCTATTTTGTGTTGAGGAGATGAATAACCCACATACACTTAATCTACCAATACTTATAATAGGACAAAATCGGAAATCACTATTCATCCCCCCTAGAAAAATGACCAAAATGCCCTTTCGGGTTGTCTATTCATTTCCAAATGACCCGAGACTCAAAATTAACATCCAAATAGACTTTTCTGACTATTTCGAACCTTCCGAACGCAACGACGCATTCGAAATGACTATAAGGTCGATAGAAAATAAATTTCCTTTTTAATTTAATAAACTAGTCCCGACACGTCCCATACCGTGTCTGACTAAAAATATAAATTACCGAATTTATATCATA
The DNA here is from genome assembly GCA_949130495.1 of Sambucus nigra. Lineage (NCBI taxonomy): Eukaryota > Viridiplantae > Streptophyta > Magnoliopsida > Dipsacales > Adoxaceae > Sambucus > Sambucus nigra. The sequence goes on from OX422219.1 coordinate 371,148,895, forward strand.
CAGTCATATCAATGACATCACATTCATATATTACCTAAATATCTGTAAGTAATATTCAGAGTCATCCATTTTAATATCCACCGTCCGGATAAAACCCGAATGAATTAATTAATAATAAAATCCAATTAATCAATTAATTTAAAATATAACCCATTTTAAAAGTCATCTAAAATTACGGGGTATTACAGTAGGTAGCCCCTGAGTTTTTATTGACCGAATGGCATGATCTTGCAGTAAAAGGTGATAAAGGCAATATTTTTATGATGGTCAGGTTGCATCTTGATCTGATTATGCCTAAAAAACTATCGATAAATTATTTGAGGGCATGACTGGCAGTGTTATTGATGATTATGTCGATATTAGGTAAAGGGTAGTCATCACTTGGATATGATTTGTTCACATCTCTATAGTCGACACACATGTGGATTTTTCCTCCTAATTTCCACACATGGACGATGTTTGCAAGGCATGTAGGGTATTGGACCACGCAGATGAAGCCTATGTTAAATTTTTTCACCACTTCGCCTTTGACTGAGGGAGACAACTCGTTTTGGAGCTTTCTCAGCTTCTTTTTTATAGGATTTCTTTCACAGAAGGTAGGAATCACATGTTGTGTAATTTCCGGGTCAATGTCGAGCATATTGCTATAGGACCACACAAAGATGTCCATAAATTCCATATGAAGTTCTTCAAATTTCAACATCTTATGCTCATCAAGGGTGGACCTTATCCTAATCTTGTGTGGATCATTACTAGAATTGAGATTGATAACAATAGTCACATCGTCAAAAGTTTGAACACAGTTATGTTGTTTAGTTTTTTCTTATTGAGATCAGTCAAGAATTTCTCATTCATTAAACCATCTTCATTAATTGTTTGATTAAAATCAATGAAATTAATATAAGGAACAACAAAATCCTTAAAATCATCATTCATTTAATTGAAAGCATTTTCAGGAAATACAATGATGAGGACCTCATTAAAGGAGCACTCATTTACAATTACATCAGTGATAGAAGAAAAAGTGGTAGATTTTAGTGCTTTTTGAAGGGGTTAAACATCAAAGTTCAAATTGATTTTGGCAGGCTTAATGAAGATGGTATGCTAGTTAAGAAGTGGTTTACCATTAGTGGTGATCTTTTTGGATGGTTCAGACTACTCAGACCCTTTGTGGATTATGCAGAGATCTAGACCCGGTGTACGCAGGTCTAACAGTTCATCGATGTCCCTGCCATTGGAGTTTTTTATGCTTTCCACAACTTTGATGGTTCGAGGCTCCAACTCATGCTTCTTTCTTTCATCCTAGGTAACCACTTCTTCAAAGAAGATCTCCAACCCAGGATTCATCTTTTTCCCTATGGGGACATATTATGGCTTAGAGAACCCGCAGAAGGGGGCATCCTCACCTTCATTGACAAATCTCCCATTCAGGAATCTCTTGAGATCGTCTATCTTTTTCAAATATTCTCTTTCGATATGGTTGGCAGAGTGCCCTAAGTTTTTCTGATGATGGTTGGCAACCTAGGTCATAGGGGGAAAGGTTTTCTTCAAAATTATTGGACTGATGATCCCTTGTTACTGGAGACCCAACCCTATTTCAATCATGAAATGCATATTTTTAAACATCTGAATTACGTTAACATTAACGTGTGGGTTATACTCTGGGAAGACTCAATTTTGAAATTATCCCTAGTTGGGATGGGAAGTAGATCGATCTTAAAGTCTAAAAGGAATACGTTGTTAATCCCTTGCTTGATTTTTAGTACTGGGTTGCTCGTACCGTCACCTTTAGAGTTATAATCATCCACAAGAATAGTGATGACTTGATCATTAGCAAAGAATTTTAATTTTTAATAAAGGTAAGAAGATACACCTCGTACACTATGGAGTTAAAAGAGACCAAGGAGAAAGTTAAAGCAGACAGGTATATTAATGACTTATAACTCTGTTTGAGGGAAAATAGTACCAGCCTCTAGTGTGAGTTTTATGGATCCTATAAACTCTTGTTGCGTATTATCATAGGCATGCACAGCTGCAAAAGTTGGTTTGAGGTAACTGAGCTTAATCCCCATGCAGCTGAGAGTGCTTAATGGGAAGACATTTAAAGCAGACCCATTGCGAACAAGTTCTAGTGGAACTGCTTTTCTCCTGACTTAAACTGAGATATAGAGAGAGCGTAGTTATGGTCAGCATCGATATCCTCCTCGGAGAAGGAGATTAGCCTTTTTATAGTCAAGGATCCTACCGTAGAACGGCTTCTTCGAGAATGGTAATGGGAGGAATCGCTAGTCCTGTGAGGAGTTTTATTAGAGAATTTATGTGTAATTAGGAGGAATAAAAAGCCCCCATAAAGTGATATTAGCCTGGGTCTTTTTAAGTTGCTTGAGGACTTTACTTTCTTCGACTGTCATTTTTGACATTGGGAGTCCTTCAGCGACTCCTTTCCCCTTATATGTACTTGATAATGGGAGTATCAGATCTTTGTAGTGCCATTCAGATTGGGTTATGTAATTTATAAAAGCGATGAAGAACAGAAACTCGGTATCTTCATCTATCTCAGGCACGATGGATACCTCATTGATCCCTTTTAGAAATTCCTCAAAATAAATCATTTCGCACAAAGATGCAACTGAGTCAACTTTTTTACCGTTCGATTCATTATTTGAGTTGTCAAAATCATCACCCATTCAGTAAAAAAAAAATATCATCCTTTCATGAAAATTCAATGCATTCCACGACTTACATGGCCTCGTCATACAAGTCTTCCCATTGAGCAGGGAATTATTAGAAGGAAGGGACTAGATGCCCTTAGATTTTTAAGATTGTGAGCAGCTCGGGGCAGTACATATTTCCTACTTCTTGATCAACACATCAGATATAACTTGCACAATGTCTTCCAAATTGAATTCTTTCGCTGGTACAAACCATTTATCGAATTATCGAGCCCACTTTCGAGCTTCTATAAACATAGTGTTGATCTTCTCGCAGTTGTTTTCTCTGAGGGTCATTTCTGAATGAAATTTCATCCCAAATTCCTGAAGCTGATCTAAGACTATGGGTAGTTCCATTCCTCCCCCTTCTTAATGGATATGAACAGCAATGCAAGACCAGGTAAGGAGGGATAGAGATTGGTCGAAGGGATTCTCAGGATGTAGGAGTAAGGAAAGATAGAATTTGAGGGGTTCGAGGGAGATAGTAGATGAATTGTGTGCTTCGATGGGCCTAATTCTGGTGGAAGGGTCAAATTCTGGATTTTCTTCTGAAAGAGTAGCGTTTACCCCAGTTCGATGTGTTGGGAGAGGGTTTGGAGTGGTATTGGGTTTAGGATTAGCTAGAGAGGCAATGATCCCTATATTTATGAGGCTTTGGATGACATTCTTCATATGAAAACATTGATCTCTAGTGTGCCCAGCAATGTCGCAATGGGTGTCATAATTAAAATTTTAGGGAAGGGGATCTTGTAATGGTAGGGGTTCCATATGTTTAATGAGATTTGGGGGTAGAAAGGCTTGATTAACTTTTGGCAAAGGGGCATAGAGTTTGGTATATTCCTTTCTGATTGGATTGGGACGACATTCAGGTGTCCATAAGATAATAGGTTGAGATATATTGTTGATGGTTAAGACTGCGGTATTAGCTAACTTATCATGATTTTGAGGGTTGAACTACCCGATTAGCCTGTTCCTTTCAAATTCAGTTTTTTTATTTGTGACCTACCCTTTCTTTGATTTCTACACTTGCTTCTCAGAGGGCTCTGAAATGGGGGTAGTATTGTCTCCCAATTGAATTTCTTATATGTGGAAGGAAGTTATTCGTTATAATTCTTACCTGCTCTTCTTCTTCTGATGGCTGGTTTGTCATAGTAGCAAGCAGCCTTCTCCTTCCATCTTTCGATAAAAAATTTAACCGATTTACCCGAATTTTTCTTGAGCAGTTCCAGGTCTCGACGAGTAACCTCTAGCTTTTCATTATACTTGTAGTAATCATAAATTCTATGGCCACATCCTCCCAAATATGTAATCTGTATTCCTCAAGTGACAGGAACGATCATAGGGCACTTTTTTTGAGAGTTTTTTGGAATATTTATGGCCTTTTCTCTTATGATGCTCCAAGAAGACTAATGGCACAGTGGTAGCAGGATAGGTGTACGATTGGAGGTTCGTTTCCTGCTGACGTTTTGATATATGATATCTTGAACTTCTCTGGCAGCCGAGCTTTAAGATAGGGAGACATGTGGGTATAATTCACATAGTTCACCCATATTTAAACTTGGTCAAACTTTTTAGACAACAACATGAGGTCTTCTTCGACCTTACTCAACTCTTCTTCTTTGGGATTGACAGGGACAAACATTTGTAGGTTACCTCCTGGTTGGGTAAGATTTAGTATCATCAGCTAAATGGGTAGCAACCTATTGGCTGGCGGGGCAGGCGGGACATGTTGGTATTCTTCTTGAACCCATATCAATTCTAGAGATTTTAAATGTGACACCCCTACTACTAAAATATAGGGTGGCCAGCCCGTGATCAAAATAAAATGTTGGTCTCATATAGCTCATTCTTAGCATCACTGTCGAAAACTTTTTATAGTTACCACCTAGTAATTTAATTAACTGGTGCTAAATTTTATCTTTCATTAATTAACAAAAGGCAAAAAATAAATAATAATAATAATAATAATAATAATAATAATAATAATAATAATAATAATAATAATAATAATAATAATAATAATAATAATAATAATAATAATAATAATAATAATAATAATAATAATAATAATAATAATAATAATAATAATAATAATAAAACCATCAACACAACTAACAACTCAATCCCACACAAATGAATAACATAAATTGAGATAACAGAATCAAATGTCAGTTCAACAATATAATACAACAGTAACTGAAACAATAACCTGGATACACAAAGTCCGATAAGTAAACTAAATACAAAATTTGAGGGCGACATGTCCGAATGAGTACTGAAAAGTTCCTACACTAGGAGTAAATTAACGAAGCGTCTATAACAAAGTCCTGCAACTTGCACATGAGCTGCAGTTTCATATTCCAGTATAGAATCCTCAAACTGGGCATCCCTATGCATGGACACCTAAAATTTTTTGGAAAAGATTTTGACACGGGTCAGAGCCCAAGTAAAACATTTTGAAAATATTTAGCAAGTAGTTAAATTGTAATAATTAAATATGTATGCACACGTTTCATATTTAAGCTAGTGCCGCAATCTCTTGAGACATAGCTCACCCCTCATCTAATGTGCACACTTAACGCTTTCCTTCTACCTTTTCTAGTTAAGCTACCCCACCTAACTAGCCATAATAAGTATCCTTCTACATACTATCTCATTGTACCCACCCGTATTACCCATGCAATATGTTACTGAATTTCCATGTATTTTATCCCATTATAAATTTCTCAGTATATGTTTATTTAATGTCCGTATCTTTTTTCTTGTACTAAACCCACATAGTAGAATAAAATTTCACATATACATATATCACTTTGTTATATATATACTAACATTTCTCCCCCTAAGCTGAGTTACGGTGCGAGTATATTATGCTATAATGTCCTGGTACATCAATTAGGTTCCACATAATTTCTATCAATTAGATTCCAACTTAAGATACTAGCCCGTATGCTAAATTCATCCTAAATTCCCATTCGAATATATGTTTGTATATTTTCGACATATATTATCGAGTGTCGTTCATTATAAATACTCCTATATCTATGCCCCAAAATCATCCCTATCTAATCCAAGGATAAAATAATGTTCGTTAATATTTTTCCAAAGTCCTTCACTCATCTACGACATCTTCAAATAATCCAAATTTATTTCTTCCTAAAGATGTCGGTCTCACACACCCTATCGTAGAAAAATCATATCAAATCCAAAAAAATCTGAAAAATAAGAGGTCAGCGCCCACGCGATCGTGAAAAAAAGATCTACAATCTGTTTCACAATAACTGAATAGGTTGATCGATCGACGAATTGGGTCGATCGGTCAACCGACCAAATATCAGTTATCTTCCCCGATTTCTTTTTCCACCATTTTTAAACTCCGAAGCTTTCCAACTTCAATCCAGACCTCGATTACTTTATCTCCCATATTTATTTCATCTCTAAACATGTTCAAACACTAATATATGACATTAATCCTCAGTTATTTTCATTAAAATTCTAGGGTTTATAAATTGGGTTTTTATCAATATCCCTTAAATCACAATTCTCAATTCGATTCAATAGTTCGAATTCAACAACAATTTCTACATCAATTTCACCCTCTAAAAATGAATTTTGCTATAATCACTCATCCCAAAATGAATATGGTTTACACCCACCATGATGTGAATCGTAATGCCGCAATTTAAACGAAAGCAAGTTTAACTACTTGCATGGATAATTTCGTAGGGTTTGATTTTCTTTGTTGTAGAAAAATGTTTGACGAAGAATACACTCCTCTTCCTTTAGTTTGGCTCCCAAAGGTTCCCCAATTTCTTCCATTGTTTTCCTCTGCAGCTTTAGGGTTTCTCTCCTTGAGTTATGACTGCCCCAATTCCCTCAATTAGGTTTTTGTTTTCATTAATCCCGTTTTTAAGCTTATGGGCCAAATTAAAATGGCTCAAACACTCATGTGTGGGCCCGGTTATGCCTAAAATTGTCCCGAGACCCGATTACTACCCCCGAGTACTCTTTTCCGACTATTTCGACCTATCTGGAGCTAATCGTGTACTCATAATTGCCATCTGAATTACTTTATAACTGTTGATGTAAAAAACGAGATTTCTCTAATTATTCAATCACAGATAAATAAATAAGACAAAGATTTTTAAAGTGGTTCGGCTAGGAATAAAGCCTACGTCCACTGTTATGTTATTGCTGAGTGTTTGCAGAATTCTTGATTACAAGTTCTCTCAAGAAATTCCGGTCCCCTTGAATGAGGATGATACAAGTTATTTATAGCCTTTAGGCTGTACATGAAAGGTCCAATACATTAAATGATATACATATGAAAGGGTAATACATTTAATGCAGCGTGTGCGTCAAGAATATAATGAATAGTTGAACAGTTGTCCGTCTAGTAATTAATGATACGGCCGAGATGCAGTTCGGACCGCCTTAGTTGCTCGTTGATCAAGAGTTCCTCGGAGTGCTTAGAGTATCTCGGGATGATAGAGTTCCCCGGGGTGTCCTCCTCGTTGCTCGGAGAGAACATGATTTGGTCGGGGGAAATAAACTTCCTCATTGTTATTGTGCCATGTAGATTGACACGTGTCTTCTTATTATTGGTCCACATCAGCAGATTAAATTTGGTATCAACAGAAGCCCCCAATGCTTCATGCTTGATGGGTTACTTGAAAGGATGGAGTATTTATTCTGCAATGTTGCTCGGTGCTCGTGAAATTCTTGATCTACCTTCTTGATTTGTTCAACATAAAGTGCATTATCTTTTGGACGACATATGATGCCGTTTGTAGCTTGTCATAATCTTCAAGTATGTTGATTGGTTTGCTAGCCGACCTACTGCCTCCTATGAGCTAGTGGTGGACTTCGAAACATTTTCATATAACTTCTTCTTCAATATTGGTTGGGATAGTAGTAGCAAAGATCTCAATACTGTTGATGTTGATTTTGATTTCTACCTCTGCTCGGGGACGAATAAGAGGTTCTCAGGGACGAGCAAGTGCTTCTTGGGAATGGGCTAATGCTTCTCGGATAGATCATCTGTGATGAATATCAGAATGTTGAAAGGTCTTAACTTCATAAACTCCTCTTATATTTTAGATGATCCTCCTGCTGGTGAGGAACCTGTTTCAAAAGTAGAAGGAAAAGAAACCAATAGAATAGGAATCTCAATGTAATAGTTAGTATACATTTTCATTCTCAATGTATTTTGTTTTTTGAATTCAACGAAAGACTTTCATTTTTATTCGCAATCCTAATTGCTATTGTCTTGTAAAATACTTTACATGTGTGCATATGTATAACAATATTGTGTTGTTCATCGACCAACTTAGTAATAAAGAAGTTACATGTATTAGTAACGTTGCTCGATCACTTAATAATAAAGTAATGAGTATAAAAATGTTAAAATTTTTCCAACCAACCAAGGTTGTTAAATTATGCTTGTCGACCAACTACAGTTGATGGGTTTTTATCCCCGACCAGCCATACTTGGTTCAATTTCAAATATTTTCATAAAAAGTGTCCGACCAACTAAGGTCAATAATTTATCCTCGTCGACCAACTACAGTTAGTGGGTTTTTATCCCCGACCAACTATACTTGGTGTATTTTGGAATATTTTGTTCTTCAAAGAACTTTTTGTAATAATCTTACCTCCCGACCAACATAAGTTGTAATGTGAGAGTATATTTTTATCTTACCAACCGTAATTGATCATGCTGGTGTACACCTCCTAACCAAAGGAATATTTTTTGGCTCCTTAGAGCTTTTGGCTCCTTAGAGCTGTCCTCCTAACCAAAGGAGGTTGGCTCCTTAGAGCACTTTTGGCTACTTATAGCACTTTTTGGCTCCTTAGAGCACTTTTGGCTACTTATAGCACTTTTTGGCTCCTTAGAGCACTTTTTGGCTACTTATAGCACTCTTTGGCTCCTTAGAGCACTTTTGGCTCCTTAGAGCACTTTTTGCTACTTATAGCACTTTTTGGCTCCTTAGAGCACTTTTGGCTACTTATAGCACTTTTTGGCTCCTTAGAGCACTTTTGCTACTTATAGCACTTTTTGCTCCTTAGAGCTTTTGGTCCATTAGCTCTGAGGATATCCTGGCACTGAATGAACCTTCAAAATGTTTGACTGATGATAATAGGCAGCAAACTCCTCATTTTTAAATTGTGTTCCATGGTCTGTGATGAAGGCATGAGGGAGACCATATCGGCAGATGATGTTCTTCCAAACAAATTGGTACACCTTCCTTCTCGTATGTCATGTCAATAAGTGGCTCAGCTTCTATCCACTAAGTAAAATAATCTACTGTGATGACGAAGTATTTGAATCTTCCTTGAGTCGTCGGCAATGGTCCAACCAAATCAATCCCCACTTGGAAAATGGCCAAGGATAAATGATGGGTGTCAACAATGTTTGTGAAGTTCTTCGGATGGAGGAAAAGCGTTGGTACTTGTCACATTTCTTGGCATAAGCTATACAATCAGCTCTCATCGTCGGCCAGTAGTATCCCTGCGTCATCACCTTTTGCAAAAGTGTTCGACCTGCTACATGGGCTCCACAGGACCCTTCATGGATCTCTTTTAATCAATTCTTTCATCTCGGAGGGATGTACACATCTTTGAAAACCTGCCATAATTCCTCGTCTATACAAAATACCATTAATTAGTAAGTACCGAGCAGCTTTAAACTTCCATTTCTTGGCAGCGAGCTTATCCTCCGGTAATTGTTCCTCCTCAATATATGCTCCGATGGGATCCATCAAGGGTAATAATATTCATCGTCGGGTCTTCATCTATGCTCCGACTTTCTAATACTTCAATTGGTATCGTTCTTCGCAGCTCGGTACGAGTAGCTGATGCTAATCGGGCCAAGGCATATGCTCTCACATTCTCCATTCTTGATATTCTTACCAGTTAAACAGCAACAAACTCTGATACTAACTCCATCACCTTTGCTTGATACTTGATCATCAATTCTCCTTTGGCTGCATATATTCCCAACATTTGGTTTACGATCAATTGAGAATCACTGAAGACAATAACCTGCTGTGCCTCCATAGTATTTGACAAATTAAGACCTGCTATAATGTCCTCATACTCAACCTCATTATTAGAAGCTTTGAATTAGAAACGTAGGGCGTATTCCCTGTCGACCTCATCTGGGCTGTTCAAAACGATCCCTGCCCCACAGCCTGTAGTGAAAGATGATCCATCTACATATAGCCTCCATATAGGCAACTTGTCTTCTAATTTCTGGTCTGACAGAGTTCCTCGGTGGAATACTTTTCGCTTTCTTTCATCATGTCCTGATACTTCTGAATACACCTCTTGAATTTCGATATACCTCCTGAACTTCAATATTCCTCCTGAACTTCAATATACCTCCTGAACTTCAATATACCTCCTGAACTTCAATATTTCTCCTGAACTTCAATATACCTCCTGAACTTCAATATTCCTCCTGAATGATTAGTCGGGGCCCTGACCATGTGAGTTTGTGGAGTTAAATTTGATGCTCGATTGCATGATGTTATAAGAATGTGCCACCAAATGAACAAATATATCTGTAATAGAAGCCCCCAACTGTGGAATGTGAACTTTGAATGAGATTTATCGACCAATACCAACCGGAGTTGGATTTTATCTACCAACCGGAGTTGGATTTTGTCTACCAACCGGAGTTGGATTTTATCTACCAACCGGAGTTGGATTTTGTCTACCAACCGGAGTTGGATTTTATCTACCAATCGGAGTTGGTGGTAATTGATAATAATTGATGAAGACTTCCTCGGAGATGACCAACAGATTGTTGGGAATAAGATAATATAAATGCTGGAGACTTCCTCGGAGCTGACCAACAGATTGTTGGGAATAAGATAATATAAATGCAGGATACCTCCTCGTCGATGACCAACAGATTGTTGGGAATAAAATATAATATAAATGCAGGATACCTCCTCGGCGATGACCAACAGATTGCAGGGAATAAGATATAATAAATTCCGGAGATATCCTTGGAGCTGAATAAGATATAATAAATGCTGGAGACATCCTTGGAGCTGAATAAGATTATAAATATTTGTCGAGCTCCATGCTGAAATGAGAATAGAATATGCATCCAAATAGATATAAAGAATAATTAAAAAATAATAAAGTGCCTCGCCGATCCGTCGAGGTAGAATCATATAATGCCGAACAAGAATAAGATCTTTCAGAACATAAGAATATGGTCGAGAACGTTGTCAGGCCTGAATATAAATAAGAATTATCCGAACGAATGTTGTAATTCTCCTTAAAGCTGAATAAGTATCTTGTCGAGGCATAATTGCAGAATGCCGAATAAGAATAATATTTTCCAGAACATAAGAATATGGCCGAGAACTTTGCTGGGCCTGCATATAAATAAGAATTACCCCGACCAACAATCCGTTGGGGGTGAAATATAATAAATGTTATAGTTCTCCTCAGAGCTGAATATGATAATAAGTATCTCGCCGAGCTCCATATTGAGATGAATATAGAATATGAATCCCAAGGGATATATAGAATAATTTGTGCTTGAGCCAATATATATGGGCCTGAATATAAATAAGAATGACCCCGACCAACTATCCGTTGGGGGTGAAATATAATAAATGTTGTAGCTTTTCCTTCAGAACTGAATAAGTATCTCGTTGAGCTCCATGATGAGATGAATATATAATATGCATCCGAATGGATGTGCTTCAGCATTCGTCGGCATTGAATCTTGTGCCTGTAAAAATTAATATTTTGCTCTACCATATGTGTAGGCTGAATTGATTAGTCATGAGAATAATTTACTCATCCAATCAATATATGATATGTATCAGCATAAAAATTTCAAAATATGAAATAATATTTTTGTGCCACACGTGTGTGAGATGTACAAATTTTTATTGGATATGCATCATAAATAAGATGTAAAGTTTTTTTGTAAATTTATTTAATCTCCAACAACTAATCAGGTATAAGTTGCTGTTTGAAAATTATTTATCACTTGGTTTTAAAAATATTTTTGGGGTGATCACAAGTTAAAAAGACTTAAGCCCCCCTGTTTGTCCCCAAGCTGAACTCATGTTTAAAGAAATATCTGGGATGCTTCGCATTTTTTAATACCCCAATATTCTACTGCTGCCGACAAACGACATGGATGTTGCCGACCAACATTTAAGGATATCTCAAATTATAGGATATATGGTTGGATGACTAGAATATCTCGAATCTTTAGATCAAAAATAACATTCAATGTAAAATTTAAGCCTTGAGACTGTTAATTAAATGAATAAATATATAACCCACTAGATCGTGTGATTTCGTTAAAGAAACCTTGTGATGTGATGAACGAGGGGCCAACATATCAAATTTGTACCCAAAGTCTTGATATGGTCATGATTGTTTTACTGATCCTCTTTTACAAGAGGTGAGTAATGATTTTTCAGGTGAGAGAAAATTATTTTTTTTATATTGATCCCTTCCTATTCCCAATTTAGAGAGATAAAAATATGGTGAATGATTAAAGTTATTACCAAATTTATATAAAAAATCAATCAATTTGACTTTATTGACATAGATGGAAGATGAACCAAATTAAGTATATAATTCATAAAAGTGAATACAAAGAGACTTAAACTTGTGAATGCAAAGAGACTCAAACTTGAAGAGAGAAAAAATAGATCTGGGTCATGATTTCCATGAGAAGACTTTTCATTGTCTTTAACCTTTTCCCATTCTTTTATTAAAAATATGATGGGAATTTGAATAGACATCAAATAGCTTACAAAATTTATTTCAAAATCAACAATGAAAATGATCAAATCTTATCATCGTCGCATATATTGGCATATGTAATCATTTAAAATATTTATTCCATGATATAAAATAGAAACTTGAGAATCAAGCAAAAAATTATGATTTATGAAATCTACTATTTTTCAGATTTCTAAATAAGGATGAATCTAATAGTTATGATTTAAAAATCATGAGATGCAACATTTTGCAGATAAAAATTGGACAATTAATTTATGTATATAAACATAAAAATCACGATTCAATCAAAAGATGTATGTATAATTGATTATACGTAGAGAAAATAAAAACTTAGCTTTTGGTGGAGAACAACGCTTGTAACACGTTCCCGCAGACGGCGCCAATCTGTTGATGTAAAAAACTAGATTGCTCTAATTATTCAATCACAGATAAATAAATAAGACAAAGATTTTTAAAGTGGTTCGGCTAGGAATAAAGCCTACGTCCACTGTTATGTTATTGCTGAGTGTTTGCAGAATTCTTGATTACAAGTTCTCTCAAGAAATTCCGGTCCCCTTGAATGAGGATGATACAAGGTATTTATAGCCTTTAGGCTGTACATGAAAGGTCCAATACATTAAATGATATACATATGAAAGGGTAATACATTTAATGCAGCGTGTGCGTCAAGAATATAATGAATAGTTGAACAGTTGTCCGTCTGGTAATTAATGATACGGCCGAGATGAAGTTCGGACCGCCTTAGTTGCTCGTTGATCAAGAGTTCCTCGGAGTGCTTAGAGTATCTCGGGATGATAGAGTTCCTCGGGGTGTCCTCCTCGTTGCTCGGAGAGAACATGATTTGTTCGGGGGAAATAAACTTCCTCGTTGTTATTGTGCCATGTAGATTGACACGTGTCTTCTTATTATTGGTCCACATTAGCAGATTAAATTTGGTATCAACAATAACATTCTCAAATTTCGACCCCAAATTACGACACATGTAAATTTTAAAAAAAATAACTCGAATTAAAGAAATATTAATTCACCAAATTAACATAAATTCTACAAATTAAATAATTTCTCCAAATCACCAATTTAATTAAATTCTCCCAATTAATTAAATCTTCTATTACCAAATTATTTAAATTCTATATCCTCATAAATATGGGGTGTTACATTAAACCTATAGCACAGGGGAAGATGATGTCAGGCTCGGGAGCCTCGACAGTCTAAACCCTATTTCATTGTATCTTTTAAAAAATTTCTTGAAGATTCTCAATCTTGGCACTGAGCTGAGCAAGGATTGCCATCAGATCTAGATGGACATTTGTATTCTGGTTAACATTATCCATGAATAGTCTTCGGAGGTATTTGCTCAAATTATATAGAAGTAGTTGAAGAAGCAGTGGAGCTTCAGGGTGACTTAATGGAGGATCTGAGCCAATAGGGAGTCAGACCAAGACTGTACTATACGATCACACCTGAGAGGGAAAAATAATATTTGTATTTATTTAAATGGAAAAGAGAATTTTTTTTGTATTTATATTTTTTTAAAAGGACAAAATATTATTGGTATTTTTGAAAAAAAAAAGAGAAATTTATTTTGGCATTGTCAAAAAAGGAGAAAATACTTTTGATATTTTGAAAAAAGGGGGCCCAGAGGTATAAGGCTATCATTTGGACAGTCTTGGAGGTGGATTGGGTTTAATCCCCAGTTCGATCCCTAGCACTGTCAAAATAATGCTTGACCAGTAGAGGTCACGAACTGCGAATGGAGAATAGTCGAGGTGCGTGTAGGCTGGTCCAGACACCTCATGGTATGCTACCAAAAAAGCATAATGTAATACCTTATAATTTTGGCGTAATATAATAAATAGTTAAATATGAAATTTGGGAGAATTTTTATAAATTATTTAAATGGGAATATAATTTTATATAGACAAATTGTAAATAAATATACAATCAAATATAATTAGTTAGAGTTGATAGGTAAATAAATGGAAATTATGGAAGTTATTATAATTATATCATTTTTATTTGATGAATTATAGAATTTATTTGATAAATTAATAAAATAGTTGTGGTTGAATGTAAATAGTTTAAGCAGAGATTTATTTATATTTATAGAAAAGAAATAAGGAATGTAACATAAATAGAATTGTGGTTTTAGGCTAAGGAAATATTAGTAACTAAAGGTTTACTTGGGGAAGAATTTAGGGGAAAGGTTAGAATATGAAAGAAAATAAATAAAATGAAATAAGTTAGGGTTGATTTCCATATTATAGTTGTCATGATAGTTGTAGGGATTTCTTTTATAATAATAATAATAATAATAATAATAATAATAATAATAATAATAATAATAATAATAATAATAATAATAATAATAATAATAATAATAATAATAATAATAATAATAATAATAATATCTTGCGTTAGGGACAGCTATCGCCGGTATCGAGAGTGGAGATACATTATTCTTTCAAGCATGACCCAACATGTGCGTGTGTGGGGGGGGGCATAAAAAATCCGATCGTCCGATCGAGCTGAATTTTTCATAGCGGCTCCGTCTCACCTTTTTCTGCAATATACTTAAATTTCAGCCAATTTTGATGGTTTGATCACCCGTAATAAATTTTCGAGTGTTTGTGTTTGATTAGGACTGAAACTCTTTTTGGTATATAAACATAAAGTGACGGGTTAGCACTTTTAAAACAAATTTTTGCCTTATCAAAAATGAGAAGCCTCCTCTAAATTTCATCTTCTTCCTCCTACAAACCCTAGCCCCACTGTACACAACTTTCAACTCAAGATTTGTCAAGATAAATCGGGTTTTCTTAAGATGATTCAAGAATGACTCTTTGCTAATTTTTCGAGAGGAATCCAACCGTCAAATCTGAATTTCTTCATCTAAATCATAGTCATGAATGCTCTATTCTCTTCCTTTAGTATTATGCGTCTTAAGTGTCGCTTAAACCTTTAATAATGTGTTTTTGGTAAAAATAAATAAATTAGTAACTTAATTAAGAAAATTGGACACTAATTTTGGGATTGTTATCATGAAACTTCTAAATGTGAATTAATCTTTGAAACCCTTGGGTGCGTAGGTTAGTTTATTGGGTTTTTATGGTTTTGTGGTGTAGGTTCGCATGTAGAAGTTTATGGGGTTATATAAATGATAAATGGGACGCGCATACACTTATAAAATTATGCGACTTATAAAAAAGAACGATTATAACGTATTGAATATTTTTGCATGTTAACTAATTTAACATTATTGAATGGAAGTAACTATGTTAAAAATGACGACGGTGTTATTCATTGAATTAAATTAAATTGGTACTTTTATGATTAAATTGCTATGTTGTTCATACGAATTGTGAATTTGTGTGATTTGTTTTAATCACGTTTGTCGTCGCGGGGATGATGGGGCTTTTGGTTAGTACTTTTCTCACCTTTATTATAGGATGCTTACTAGGTATGGGACTAGTGAGTAGGCCTTGGTTATGATTTATGCTTGCCAGCTATGGGACTAGTTAGTGTAGATTCGTACGGATTTTATATTTTGGGGTGGGGCTGATTTTTATGTTTTATCATCGTTACGCTAGCCTAGGTATGATACTAGGATGAGATTAGTGTTAGAAATTCAACATAAACATAGGATAGGTCTGACACCCCGTCTAATTAAATACCGGGTGAGCAGTCCTTTATTAAATTAAAATCAAAGTGTCCGGTTGGTTCATTCTTAGCATCACTGTCAAAAATAATTTTTATTATTAATCACCTAATAATTAATTAAGCTAAGTGTTAAAACATGTAAGGACACAAATTTCCAATTGAGTCCATGTATTGTGTTGGCTCAATTCCGGACAAAAACATTTATTCATAGGTTAGTGTGTTATTGTAATACTCTCAAGCCTATGAAGTATGTGTTGAAGACGTAGCGGCAAAAAATTTAAAGCTTCATCAAAATGCCGGTTTGCGTGCCTCGTTTCTACGTCATCAACTAAAGTTCCATGCTCCCAAGGTATGAATGTAATTATATTTATATAGGAGCTTGGAACAAAATTTATTTGGGTGTTAAGTTTAATAAAAAACCATGTTTTACTTTCAGAATAATTTAATTGGAACTTTAATTTAACGTATATAAAGTTCCTGGGCCAAAATAGAATTTTAGAAAAATTTCTGGAAGTCGTTCGAAATCTCGTTCGAACGAGTTTTTCGTTCTAACGAGGTTTCGTTCGAACGAGACTGCCAACGAACCTAAACTGGTCAGTCGTTTGATATGTCGTTCGAATGAGTTTGTTCGTTCTAACGAGGTATCTAACGAGTTTCTAACGAGCCCAGACTGGTCGCTCGTTAGAAGTCTCGTTCGAACGAATGTCAATGTCGTTCGAACGAGAATGCCAGGCGGGAACAGTTTTGAGCAGTTTTTACCCACTTTCCCCACTTGGTTTTTAACCAACTTTTTCAAAACTTATTAAGGACGGGAAACACATTTTTCTAATTAACTTTTCCAACTAAGTTTATCTCCTAGAGAGAGTTTGAGAGCAAAAATAGTTTAGGAAAATGTTCAAGTTTTGAGGGTTGTTTTTCAAAGAAAATGCATATACCACTCTAGTGTTTACACCCAATTGTGTTTATCCAAGTTTCTATATTTATATCAATTGCTTGGAGTTTTGGCACCGGTTTTCTCTACCGAATTGAAAAAGAGACGTTTCGGGTTTGCTTCTACATCCCATCACAAAGAAGAAGAAGTTTGTTGCGGTATTACTCACTTGGAGAAAGGCTCCAAGCTTGGGTGAC
This sequence comes from Sambucus nigra, assembly GCA_949130495.1. Taxonomy (NCBI): domain Eukaryota; kingdom Viridiplantae; phylum Streptophyta; class Magnoliopsida; order Dipsacales; family Adoxaceae; genus Sambucus; species Sambucus nigra. The sequence goes on from OX422219.1 coordinate 371,166,183, forward strand.
GGTGACCATACAAAGTCCTATCGGTGGATTCCGAGATCGCGGTGGAGCTCCGTGGTTGTCCGCTAGGAAGAGGTTTCTACAAGAAGGAGAAACAAGGCTTGAGAGGGTTCGAGTCGAGGATGTAAGTCTTTTGTCTTGTAATTGTAATTCCATATCTAGTGGACTTGTGGCTAGGGCCGTCCGAGGTTTTTTCCCGTCTTGGGTTTTTCCTCGTACATCGCGGCATAGTGTGATATTGTTTATTTTATCTTGCTTAATAATGTAGAACGCATGCTTAGAATAATTCAAGATAAAATTCGGTTTAATTGATCACACTCAATTTAATTTGGACTTATATTAAATGTTGGGTAATGTTTAATTAATTCTAGTCATTTGCTAAAATTTGGTTTCGCCTAATTTGCTAATTTTGATAAATATGATTTAGGCAAATTCTAGGACTTGGATTAATGAATTGATTTAATCTTGTTCAATTAAACCAAATTTTTTTTTGTTTAATTGTTGTTGAACCATCATCTTTCAACGCTTCTGCATCATTCATTGAGTTTTATATAAAAGGAAATTACTTTGCACTTTCAAATTGGTATCAGAGCCAAAAACGATAAATTATTTCGTTAAGATCCTTTAATTTTTGGCTAAAATGGATTTTTCCCCATTTTCAAAATTTCCTATTTTCGATGGTTCAAACTACGCGTATTGGAAAGCGCGAATGAGATCGGCACTAAAATATATCGACGAGAGAGTTTGGATGTCTGTTGTTAACGGGTACTCCCCACCAACTTACTTAGTTGAAAATGAACGTGTTATCAAACCCGCCGATAGATGGACTGAAAATGAGTTTAAACTTGCTAACTTTAATTCCCGAGGTTTAAATGCCTTATTTAGCGCTGTCGCACCGGATGAATTCCGACGTATTATGACGTGTGAAACCGCTAAAGAAGCTTGGGATATTTTACAATTAACTCATGAAGGAACTAGTGTCGTTAAAGCTTCAAAACTCCAAAACCTCACCACTCAATTTGAAACTATCAAAATGGATGAAAAAGAAACTTTTGATAAATTTTATGCTAGACTTTCTGATATTGTTAATTCTTCTTTTAACTTGGGAGAGAAAATACCTGACGACCGTGTTGTAAAGAAAATTTGAAGGTCCCTACCCGATAGATTTATTCCAAAGGTGACCGTTTTAAATTCTTTACCCACTTTAGCCTCTACGAAATTAGAAGAGCTTGTAGGTGATTTACAAACCTATGAACTAGATATGTTTCCCTCTAAAACTGAAAAGAAAATCGAAAAGGGCGTTGCTTTAAAAGCCCGAAAAGAGGTCAAACAAGTAGTAGAGAGCGAGAGTAATAGTGACTCGGAAGATATGGCTTTGTTTGCTCACAAATTTAGAAAATTTCTTAAATTTAACAAAGATAAATTTAAAAATGATTTTAAGAAATTTGATACTTCTAAACATGATAAAAGAGAGAAGATTTCTAAAGCCGAGAGGATCCTTAAACCTAGTAATGACAATTTAGATAGGGACGAGTCTAACAAGTGTTTTGGTTGTGAAGGTTATGGCCATCGAGCTTATGAGTGCCCCACTAAACTAAGGAAAGATGGTAAGCGACCCATTTCATATAATGCAACCCTTAGTGATAGTGATAAGGAAGAAAAGCCCGATTCCCCCACTAAGAAAAATTTTGTTGCTTTTATGGCTAGTCATGTGAGTGATTGTGACAACTCATCGATTGATGAAACGATAGAATATGCCACTTCTAAGGTCATTGTACATGATTCTCTTATTTTTGATGATAGTGAGAGTGAAGAAGAAAGTGAGAGTGAAAATGAAGAAGAGGTTAATGTGAGTGAACTTCAAAATGCTTTTCAAGAACTTTATAAAGAATCTATTAAATTGAAAAGAGCTAATTTGAAGTTAGAAGCTAGTTTAAGAGAAAGTGTCAAGCTCATTGATGAAAATGTTTTAATAGAAGACCTTAGGACACATGTAAGGACTCTTCAACAGAAGCTTGATTATGTAGAAGGCGAAAGAGATAGCCTTAGGGGTTTAATGGAATCCTTGAAAAAGGAGCTTCTTGCCTTTGAAGAGCGAAATATTTTTTACTAGAATCTAACATTTTAGAATTGGAAAATAAATTAAAAGATTCTAGTAATGTCAAATTTGATTTGGAATGTCGTTCGGAAAAACTTGATAAAATGTTAGGAACGATCCAAATTAAAAATGACACTTGTGGTTTAGGCTTCAATACTTGTAATGAATTTACTCATAATGCCCAAACCAATATTTTAGGAGAATCTACTAGGAATGCATTTAATGATCACTCCTTAGGCAAATCTTTTCGACATGTTCTTACTTGTACACTTTGTGGTGGAAAAGGTCATCTTAGGAAATATTGCTTTGATCTTAAACGAATTTCTAGAAAATCCCATAGTAAAGTAACCACGGTAGTTAAAGCTCCTACACCCCAAGATAGTCATTCTTCATTAATTTGGGTTAGGAAATCCGACTTGGTTGCCTTACAAAATAGGGATTTTGATTCTCATTTACTTTCACATGCTTCCTCGCTTGCTAAATCTAATGGATGAATGTGTTAGTGTTTGCATACTTTAGCGTTTGTAATTCATGCTATATTCATATGCTAAATGTATGCTTGTTTAGTCATTTTCCAGTCATTGCCTTATTTCATATCACATGCTAGAAATCATGACTTGTTTATCTTTTTGTATTATATTTTGTGTTTGAATTAATTAAAAATATAAAAAGATTTTTGTTTATCATTTGTGTTTTATTATTTCATTTAAGCTTAATGAAAAATACAAATGATTTGTGTTTAGTCGTTTGAGTATATATCTTTATTTTTGGTTAAAAATGTTAAAAACTCAAAAAGATTTTGTTTTGTGTGTATTTTTGTTTGACTCACTTTATGTGGCATATATTTGTGTTTGAATCCCATCATTTACGCTCCCATGTGGCTAGAACTTTTGGTTTAGATTTTCAATCCTTAAAATGTTCTTTACCATGTTTTATATGGAGTAGTTGGATTTTGTATTGATTAAATGGATTCTACTTTCATATGCCTCTTTTCACACATGCACGAGCTCTTTTGAAATCTTAATGTCACATGTTATATTTGAGCTTTTTGAGGTGTTCTCCTATCAATCTAGTCATCTAAATATCTATGACCTAGGAGGACTAGTGCATGTCAAAATCCGTTGCATGTGAGATTTGTGTGAAAAATGAAAACATGATAAATTAATATATGCACGGGGAAGGGCTCCGAAAGGATGAATTAAATCCTTTGCGATAGTAAGACACCGTTGATTGGATCTAAAAGAAATACGTGATCCAAAGGCCTAAAAGCAGAATATTTGGCATTAAACAGAAAGCAATTGCCAAGGCCTATGTTTGTTTGATATATTCATTCAAAAACAAAAGAATATATATGCTCATTGAGGGAGAATTGGATGGTATATCAACGGTTTGCACAATGTCCGTTTATCCTAGTTTTCTTTAATGTCATGGCTCTATTTGGTTTGTAGAATCATCATCATGCTAGGCTTGTATGCATTGTGTATGTTTGTTCATTGAGTTCAATCTTTATATTGTCACATGAGGTTATATTTAACTGTGATGAAGTTTGCATTCAAATGAGAACTCCGTAAACGTTTCTTAAGTGTTTGGGTCTAAATTTAATTGTTGCTAGTCCACACCCCTACACTTCCGTTTCCATATGACACATTTTTTCCATACGAGTGTGCAAACTTATTGTATTTTGTGTCATGTGTGTGTTTATATCTATATATATATGCAAGTGCTCTATTGGTATATTTTTAGTATCTATATATATGATATTTATTTGTCTTTGCCTTGCTTTTATTGCCCATATGCTTTCATGTCTTTTCACTTTAAGCTTCCACATGCTGTTTATTAGTTCTTTATCCTTTGCCTATTCCCGAACAAAAAGGGGGAGAATGATGATAGGGGGGCAAATGGTATCTAATCCTATTATTATCGCATCTTAGTTTGGGGGAGATTTATCTTAGGGGAGGACGTCTTTCCAAGTAAATGTCATTGTTTGATAAAGGGACGAATTATTTTAGGGGGAGTAATTAATTAATTGCGATTAATATATTTTGATACTCCCTATGCATTTGATGAGTTTGATTAAGTGTGCAGGTATTCTACTAAAGCGGCAACTTTAAAAGGCAAAGTGTTTAATCCTTGGGTTGAGTTAAGATTGGGCGGGTTATGTTTTGAGTCTAGTGAGCTTGACGGCCCTTTAGGATTTTTTGTTTTGGTTTTTGTCCCGGAATAGCCAAAGGGGGGAGATTTGTAAGGACACAAATTTCCAATTGAGTCCATGTATTGTGTTGGCTCAATTCCGGACAAAAACATTTATTCATAGGTTAGTGTGTTATTGTAATACTCTCAAGCCTATGAAGTATGTGTTGAAGACGTAGCGGCAAAGAATTTAAAGCTTCATCAAAATGCCGGTTTGCGTGCCTCGTTTCTACGTCATCAACTAAAGTTCCATGCTCCCAAGGTATGAATGTAATTATATTTATGTAGGAGCTTGGAACAAAATTTATTTGGGTGTTAGGTTTAATAAAAAACCATGTTTTACTTTCAGAATAATTTAATTGGAACTTTAATTTAACGTATATAAAGTTCCTGGGCCAAAATAGAATTTTAGAAAAATTTCTGGAAGTCGTTCGAAATCTCGTTCGAACGAGTTTTTCGTTCTAACGAGGTTTCGTTCGAACGAGACTGCCAACGAACCTAAACTGGTCAGTCGTTTGATATGTCGTTCGAACGAGTTTGTTCGTTCTAACGAGGTATCTAACGAGTTTCTAACGAGCCCAGACTGGTCGCTCGTTAGAAGTCTCGTTCGAAGGAATGTCAATGTCGTTCGAACGAGAATGCCAGGCGGGAACAGTTTTGAGCAGTTTTTGCCCACTTTCCCCACTTGGTTTTTAACCAACTTTTTCAAGACTTATTAAGAACGGGAAACACATTTTTCTAATTAACTTTTCCAAATAAGTTTATCTCCTAGAGAGAGTTTGAGAGCAAAAATAGTTTAGGAAAATGTTCAAGTTTTGAGGGTTGTTTTTCAAAGAAAATGCATATACCACTCTAGTGTTTACACCCAATTGTGTTTATCCAAGTTTCTATATTTATATCAATTGCTTGGAGTTTTGGCACCGGTTTTCTCTACCGAATTGAAAAAGAGACGTTTCGGGTTTGCTTCTACATCCCATCACAAAGAAGAAGAAGTTTGTTGCGATATTACTCACTTAGAGAAAGGCTCCAAGCTTGGGTGACGGTGACCATACAAAGTCCTATCGGTGGATTCCGAGATCGCGGTGGAGCTCCGTGGTTGTCCGCTAGGAAGAGGTTTCTACAAGAAGGAGAAACAAGGCTTGAGAGGGTTCGAGTCGAGGATGTAAGTCTTTTGTCTTGTAATTGTAATTCCATATCTAGTGGACTTGTGGCTAGGGCCGTCCGAGGTTTTTTCCCGTCTTGGGTTTTTCCTCGTACATCGCGGCATAGTGTGATATTGTTTATTTTATCTTGCTTAATAATGTAGAACGCATGCTTAGAATAATTCAAGATAAAATTCGGTTTAATTGATCACACTCAATTTAATTTGGACTTATATTAAATGTTGGGTAATGTTTAATTAATTCTAGTCATTTGCTAAAATTTGGTTTCGCCTAATTTTGCTAATTTTGATAAATATGATTTAGGCAAATTCTAGGACTTGGATTAATGAATTGATTTAATCTTGTTCAATTAAACCAAAATTTGTTTTGTTTAATTGTTGTTGAACCATCATCTTTCAACGCTTACGCATCATTGATTGAGTTTTATATACAAAGGAAATTTCAGTCGTTTACAATTACCCAAATTAATTATGCCCAATTAATCCATTAATAAATTCCATGCTTTAATATATAAGTCAATTCCATTCCACGAGAACAAATACTGAACATGAATTAAATACTGAAATAGTCAGACTGGATAAAACATTTCAGTTCAAAGTCTAAAACCAATAGAATCATAATACTCAATCCAACAGGAAAAGAAAAGCTAAAAGAAAATACAACTTCTGAAATAACTAAGCTGAAAACGGGCGACACATGCCCTAACTGAAATGTCTTAACTAAGAACATAATGAAAAGAGAGAATCGTCTAATATCAATAATCTACAGCTTCCACAACAGCTGCAGCTCGTCGAATGATCCATGCGTCTAAGTCTGGTGGCGACCCTGTGGCTAGACACCATATATATATATATATATATATATATATATATATATTAGGGGTGCACAACGAAATCGGAAATTCGATAAACCGAACCAAACCGACTGCATTGGTTCGGTTTTTTTGCTCAATGGTTCGGTTCCGGTTTGAAAAAAAAAACGATACATCGGTTCGGTTCTCGGTTCCAGGGTAAAAAAACCCAATCCGATCCGAAAACCGATCCGATCCGAACCAATACGGGACCGAACCGATTTATAATTACATATATATATTTATTTAATATATTTAACACTTGTAATTTATATTTTTGTGATTATTTGAGTTTCTAACTTAAGTTATTGAGGTCAAAATTAATTTTGACCTTAAAAAAATTAGTTATGAAACACATTAATCTTAAAAAAAATTAGTTATGAAATATGATTTTGGAACCGAAAACCGATCCGATCCGATCTGGGAACCGTTGGTTCGGTTTGGTTCGGTTCTGTATTAAAGTCAGTTCGGTTCCGGTTTCAAAAATTTGGAACCGACCCAGGTCGGTTCGGTTCTCGGATTAGTACCAAAACAGATCCAAACCGAACCGTGTGCACCCCTAGTATGTATGGCAAAAGAGAAGAGAAATAGCAAGAAACGGGTCAGAGCCCGATTTGTAAAAAAAATATTTGTTTTAACAAGTATTTAAAACTACAAAGAGGTAATTATTATGTACATGTTAGTTCTGAACTCTCACTTGAGATTCTCACCACTCCTCTAATGTGCACACCTAGCGTATGTTTACCCCAACCTAATCGTTTATAATATTCTCAACTAGGTTACTGGCATGAACTCCTAAGTATATCCCAAGGGAGTAATCCGTATCGCCCATACAATACGCTAATAATATTCTTTTATGTCAGTTACCCATTTTATATTCACAATTATGATAGGAAGTCTTTTATCCTCTGGAATTACGTCACTTATCCATATTTATACATTTTCTAATTTCACACATTAGAATCATTCATTCTCAAGTATATTTATATGTATATATACATATAGTCACATCATCCCTATATATATATACTAGCGGATGCCCGTGCCCGAAGGCACGGATATAAACTTCCCCCCTGATAAAACCCAGCCCATAATAACCCACCTTTTAAAAAAACATAATAAAACTTTAAAAAAAATTAATATTTTTGAAAAAATATTTTTTTAAAATATTTTAATAAAAAATAAAATAATAATAATGTATGTATGTATGTATGCATGCATACATGCATGTGTATGCATGCAAGCATCCAACACATAAAATGGCATGCATGTTTATCATGCATGAGCTACTATTCATAACACCGTTGTCCCATATTATATAGATATATATAAAACATGTGCCCCTTGGTTAGGACCACTTGGCGCAATGCATACTCTGCTATCATGTCCCGCTGCATCACTCGCTGCATAAAGGACAATTGGTTCGGCGTCTCTCACGAACCGTAAATCTCATAACACAAATATTGGAGGCGAGCATACTCACCAGCTAAATGGGGCACGCACATACCTACGCTCCCATTCAACCATTGAAACTATCCTACATAACAGATAGCACGTATCCAAGTTCATATGCTTTGGGTAAAAGTCAATATCCCCCTATCAGGCCACCCAGGATAAGACTATCCACTGCGCGAAACCTCCGCTCGATAGCAAGCAGCGTAGGTATGCTATACACAAAATAAATCAATACATAGGTATACACACAACCTATTATAATCTCTAGGTATTCACACAACTAAGTATCATCCTATTCGTAGTATTACTTTCACTTAATACTCTCGACGTATTATTAATTATGATTATGATCCGCCTCCTAATTTTCTAAGGGTCATTCATCCCACTTATGCCCAAGTCTTAAATCACACTTACCTTAATATATCATCACTTCAAATCTTAGTGTACTTCATTAAAGTTCTTTCCTTTCAAGTACCGAAGGATGTCCTAGAAGTTCACAATTCAATTCTGGAAAATACAGCAGGGTGGTCCGTACCAATTAAGGAAAACGATCCGGGCCCTTTTTTGTAAAAAACGATCCGGACCTTTTAGTGAAAAACGGTCCGGACCTTTTAATAAAAAAATGATCTGGACCTTTTTATGAAAAATGGTCCAAACCTATTAATAAGGAAAACGATCCAGACCTCATAAAAAGCGATCCGAACCTCTACCTATAAAAAGGCAGCCCTACCCAGATATGTTCTATTTACCATTTCATCAACTCTAACCTCTACGGATCATTCCAAATCACCAATCAACCATTTTAAATCATCTTCATAACATGTATGTATGATTTTCACTAATATAACATCTCTAAATCATCACCCATCATCATTCTAATTCAAAATCCCCAAATTTAGATCATAAGAACCCTAGTTTCCCAATTTTCAATTAAAGAACCTAACCAACCCAGATTTTTTCATCGATATAATTTTTTAATTTCGTGATTAATCCTCTACATACATGAATGAATTAAACTACCAATCAAATTAGTCCATAATCATAAATGAAACCTCCAATTTTCACCTAATTTCATATGTAATTCCATATCAAATTCACCTACACTAACAAGAGCATGATTATTGCTAAAGGAAAGTAAGTAATAAACACTTGCCTCAAATCTGAATGTCTGATCCACTGGTGATGTTGGTATAGATGCGTTCCTTACTTTTCGAGCTACACGATGGTAGTGTTAGTTGGCCTTGCTCCTTTGGGATTTGCTCTCCCTCACCCTCTGTGGTTCTCTCTTGTTTTATGTGTAACTTAACCCTAATGGAACTCCCATAACTGATATACTATTTATCTAATTTTCGTCCATTTTAATTCTCTAAATTTCCAAATGACAAAACTACCCCTACGGGGCGCCGGTTAGGACTAAAATTACCCTATAGTCCAAATAAAATGCCCGGGTAGAGTTTTTCGACTATCTCGACCCTTACGGACTCAATGGCGCACTCAAAATTATCATAAGAGTTATACAAAAATAATTTATCTTTTTATCTCATACAATTAGTCCCGACACGGCTCACATGCGTGTCCTGACTTAAAATACCAAACTGTCGTATTTCGCACTCCGATAATTTATAAAGATTATATAATTACATTTTACATATACCCAGAGTAATAATCAATGATTTCCATCAATAAGTATTAACTCTTGCCACGCTAGTTAATGATTATTTTAAATTTGAATTAATTAAAAATTAAATTTCCCGATCTTTTTAATTTAATTAATCCAACAATAATAATTAATCCCATTATTATTTAATATCATAAAAATACGGGGTAGTACATACTTCCCCCTTACAACGGAATTTCGTCCCGAAATTCGAAAAAAAAATATACCAGGTACAAACGACGTTGGATATATATTGTGCATCACATCGTAGCGCTCCCAAGTAAACTACTCTGTACCACCCATATGGAACACTATTGGGTACTTTTAATAATGAACACTTCACATATGTTTGTTTTAAAATCCAGGTTACCCTGTCACGTAGGTTGTTGCTAAAGTCTTATTAAGTTCCATTGGTAAATAAATCATTCTTTAGATACATTCGATCTCGTCTCACGATGATCGTACACAAGTAGGTTATTTATGTCGTATATATCTCACACACGTTATATACGATAAGCATTAATTCATCTCCGATCTCAGTAATAATACGTGGTCACCTACCTTTAACTAACAAGCACGATAACAACAAGGCTTACTATGCCATACTTCACTTGCAACATGCCCAAAAGTGAACTTTTATGAGTGATTGTACACAAACTCCTCTAGTGGAAGGGACTGGTCACATCCTCCCTAGAGATTTAAGGGTATACATTCAATTTATTCTCCAACATCTGACTAGTTCGCTTGTTCTGCCCATTCGTCTGTGGATGATAGGTCGTACTCAACCAGAACTCGGTATTTGATAAGCACCCAAAAGTGTACATTTTATACCCCGAATAGACGTATTTTAGTTGCTAATTCTAGACAATAATGGTCTTATGTGCGTAAATGTTCAATGTGCAGCCTTGATTGCGTTTGTGGTTCAAAAAGTATTATTACAAGGAAAGTTGCATCAAGAAATGAGCTAATTCCCTTGTCCCATAACCTCACCCGAGCCTAAACTTGTCCTCAAACCTACCCCGAAGCCCATGCGTATTTAGTTTGTGCCTTTTCAATATTTTTTAGATTTTAAGTTAGAGTCGTTTTATTTTTAGATTTATTCAGAATTATTAGGTTATATTTACTATTTTTACATTTTTTTTTAGTATATTTTTATTTTATCTTTATTTTTATTTGTTATTAGTTTTATTTTATTAGAATTAGTTTTTTCAGGATTTCATTTATTTTTAGATTTATTAGATTTTACATTCTTTTTAGGTTTTTAGTTTTAGTTTAATAGATTTTTATTTTTATTTTTATTTTCATTTCTTTTTACTTTCATTTTTAATTGAGTCTTTATTTTATTTTTAGAGTAGGAATTTAATTTTTAGATTTTTATTATTAGTTTTATTTTTTTTAACTACAATTAAACACACACATAAACCCACTCACACCTCACTTACCCTACACCTAACAGTATCCAAAGCCTCGTAAGCCCATTTCCAAAATCAAAAGGCAAAGATCTTGTCCCAATCGAACTCGGTATCAAGCGGTACCCCATATAACCTCACTATCTCGATTATAAAGATCTGCGCATACCATCTCATAGTATGACCAGTCTTAACTGGCATAACGTGATCTTCTTCTGTCAATCGATCCATTATCACCCATATAGGATCGTAACCCCCTTCGTGATAAATTATTTGGGAATACTCTCCCATTACTACTTCTAGATCCCTAACGGTTGAAGAAACCTTTACTGATTTCATTTTGTCCACCCTTTTTTTCCAACAGACAGGTCACTCATTGCGAAAATGAATTTAGTAATATTTTTCTTCATTAAATCCCATCACCACTGTTGTTTACAACATGGTACATCTTATATTCTCTCAATTGTACCTCTAATCGTGATCCATGTGACCTTGCCTAACCGCGTGTCACAATCCCTTCCCCCGTTCTATAATCAGTTTCTCATGAAGCGTGAGCCTCTAACAAATCTTACGGCATAAACTTCAGCTCCCCGAGCTAAATGTTGTCGAATTCCCATGACAATCACGATCTACTGCCTAATACAATACCATTCTCATGAGCGTACAATCAAGTCCTTATGTCTCCACTCTTATCTTTATTTACCTTATCCCATACGTTCCGAGCGGAAATAAAATCAAGATTTAATTACCTAGGGCGCCTATACACCCTATGCCTTGTGCATTTTTGCACAAATGAAATATATTCTCACATCATAGTGGAATTATCCACTCTTAATTATAATCTCATAAATGTGCAATTACTAAGGTACAAATCCCATGTACTATCATCTAAACTTCTCTCCAACTCCCGACTTTCGTTAGTTTCATGCGTGGGATGTCTCGCAAATTGAAATCCAAACAAGGAACCCTCCCGATACACTAATACCTAACATTATCGGTCGTCGAGGTCCGTAAGGCCCCTAATCCATAGCATGTACCTTCCCACAATCTCCGTATGTTGACATAAAAGTCCTCTTATGTTCGTAAAAATATCATGAAACATAGCACTATCCCAAGTTCCGGCGCTATTAATAAAAAGCTATATCTCGTTGCTTGATAAAGATCACTATACACCCTGAGTCATATCAATAATTAAATACCTCATCGGGGTCACATCTACCGAGACAACGTACGCATAGACGTATACAACCACATGAAATTTTTGTATATATATAGGCCCAACTCTATTTTGGGGGAATCTTACCAAATTAATATTACTCTCCGTGGAGTGCCCAGCGCGATGGTCTATCACTCAATCTATTATCGTTCAAACATTCGGTAATTCTCTTTACATATTACCATAGTAAGCTTTACTTCCCTAACTCATTGCAGTAGTAAAATAAGATAATCTTTTAGTACCCATCCGGATTATTCACGGGGGACATATCAAAAGTACTGTTACCCATGATCGATACATTTATAACCAAACTGTCCAAAACTAACGTACCCACCAAACTTGACTCGCATGCGGGTTTTAGTGTTAATCGTTCATATATATAAGTTGTGACACACTCTTTTCATGTAATTAAATATGTTACTCACAAGAATGAAACAACCTCATCATTCTCTCCTACTCACATGTTCCTTATATGCACTTCTCGCAGTCAAACACCCATGGTTACTTGCACTAGTTATACATCTAGGATTTCATCCAGTAGTTTCCCCTCCTCGGTGTGGGCAAATTATTTTGTCCTTCAACTTAAAAACCCATCCAAGAAACGTTGGTCTAACATCTCTAAGCCTTGCATATGTCTTTACTCTCCATTCTATTTCCTCTTGGGCCCCAAATGACCCTAAGGATTATTATGCTATTGTTACTGAGGACTCCACTGGTCCTACCTAAATCCACTACTCTCAGGTTGTACTTCTCAAATACATTCAACATTGTGGTCCCATTCCCTACACATATATAAACTTTCGGAGTCGTTTCCCGTCACTGGTCCTACTGACCTTTTTGGAATGTCTTTCCCTCGGACAGGCAATCATAGCTCCTATTTGTTCTCCCATCGTCCCCTTGGCTATACGGGCCTTTCGAAACTATTTTTGCCTCAACAGCCCTGTTTGACTTCATCGTCACTTTATAGAGAGTTAATTAATCAAAATTTTCTAAATGAGTTCCCAATTGGGTATACTCCCAAATGGTGTTTCTCTAACACTGTTAAGTTCAATTTTTCTCTTCGGCCAGATTCTCTAACCCTCCTGACTCACTTCTTTTGGAACACATCAGATAATTTGTGAATTACGGGAATCGAATAAATGGTAATCATTATCTCCTTAAAGATCTCCTCCCCTATATAATATAAATGGGTGGAGGGTAATTCCTCCGAACGAGGTATCGCCACCCCAAACATCTCCCGACCCGGTATAGTAGAACAATACACCTACTCAAACTATCTATCATGACCCTACACGCAACCAAACAATTCATACCAATAATTGTCTCACACTCTGACATATCTAATACAATCATGTCGGCAAGTAAAATAAATCTCCCACTCTCTATCCCTATTCCCCGTTGTAAATAAAGTCAATGACCCATTACTCCGTGATGAGTCCACACATGTAATCATCTTGTTGGCCATTTCTAAAAATATTCAGTGGCCCGTGTAATTCTAGCGGCTTTTAACGAATGTGAAGTCCCAGTATTAAACAAAATATATATTCCATAACCCCATAGGTAGAAGACATACCCTGAATTATGAGTGGTGGCGGCTGAACGATCACTTGCCGGACGTTACACACATGTCATACAGTATCTTCCCTTGCTACTGGGTGTCCTACCCTTATCTGGACAATCCTGCTTCATATGACCCATCCTCCCACAATTGAAGCATCTACCAACAAATTGTGTCACATTACGACTCTGTTTATTTCCACCCTGTTGCTTAGTTCTACTTCTTCCTTGGCCCTGCTGGTCCTGTTGAGCATCTTGATGAAGAATAATTTCAGATTGAGTACAGTCCCTCCAATTATGACCCTTTTGTTGTCAAATTTTAAAAGTTAAAATTACCGCAAGTGCACGGGCTATTGAAATATAGCGTGTGTAAGTACGGGTCGAACCCACAGAGATTTCGTCAACTTTTATAAAATATCGATTGTCCAACTAGACATATGAGTGTGTCAATGTGATTGAGTGATGGAACAAAATTAATAAATAAATGCGTGACACAAATTATGTAACAATAAAAATAAAGACGGAATAAACGAACAAGTACAAGAGATAATATTAAATGTGGAAGAATCTAGAACGTCGGTTCCGTTTGTCAATTTTAATTAAATTAACACATCAATTTAATTTCGTACTTCCGAATTTATAACACAAAATATACCGACTCTCGTCGCGTACATTTCGGAGAATAAAACAATACATGCGCTCAAAATATTTTAACATCTCTTAAAGTAGACACCATAAATCCCTATTCCCTCGAAAATATCACGTTCTAAATTTTTAATGTGTATTTAAGCATGGGATATCCAAAACATCTAAGTGCAAGCATAACCCATCAAAAATGACAAATCTAAATTTTTAAAGCATGAATTTATAATTAATTCTTGAGGTTTAAAAATACACTCTCGTGTATTTTTAAGCGAATACCGAATTTTTTTATTTCAAATTAAAACATGTCGGAATATATACGAAATTAAATTAACATGCATGGTTTAATTAGTCATGACAAACATCACCTAAGTCCTAGTAATTAAACTACTCACACAACATATTTGACACACAAATATTGCAAGATGAAAAAATAATTTTCATTAATAAATGTCAACTTACAAAATTTTGGGTCCAAGACTTGAATTACAATAAATAATATGCTCCTCCAAAGTGTTCCTCAAAAATACACTCTACACAAATTTTTTCTATCTCTCAAAGTGTGTCTCTTTTTTTTTTCTCCAAAAGTAAAGTCCACCCCTTCATGTGGGAATTGGCTTATGATTTATACCCCAAAATGGGGTACAAAAACGTTGGGAAAATAAGGTGGAGTTGTGGGAAGAAACATGGGTTGGTGGAGTAATGGTAATGGGTTTAGTGGGCAAGTGGGTTATTGGGCAAGTGGCAAGTGGATTTTGGCCAAAAAGATATAGGGGAGAGGCAGGGGTCGAACCCCTGACCTCGCGCATAACTCTCCTTGCCCCAACCAGCTCACCTAACAGCTCTTTCTAATATAAATATACACCCAATTATATTTAACAACATATTACAACCCAAATTTCATAATTTGCACAATAACTCAAATCACCATAACTTCTTCATTCGGAGCCCGATTAACATGCCGTTTGAACCGACGTGACCCTCATTTCGGTGCCAACAATATTTCAGTAGTGTTCAGGTCTCGGGATTGACTTTGGGCATTGACCCGGGGCTTTGACTTTGACTTTCTTTTGAATTCGAACTTTGCACGGCCATAACTTCTTCGTTTCAACTCTGATTGATACACCGTTTGAGCCCAGGCGTCCCTTGATTCAAGGCCTTCAATTTCCATGGTTGGTCCGAGTCCGAAATCAGCCATTTGAATTATAATTTTGCCCCTGAAGGTGCGTAAGTGACCTTTTCATGCTCAATTTGCGTCCGGACTTCACCGCTTTCTTTTTAAACCTGTCAATACTAAAAAAAAAAAACTTGAACAAGAGATTAGCAATGAATATAAGATGTGAGCTTGAAGTTCCCAAAATTGCATTATTAACCCCATTTATTCTTAAATTTGTATTTTTCTCTAAAATAATAAAAATATCTATAAAAGCTCTTTATTTATGATAAAATGGGAATAACAACACTTAGATTTGAGTGTAAATAATACAAAATAATGCACTCATCACCTTTTGTACACACTTATAGCAGAGTCCTAAAATTCCTTGCATTATTTGGCCTTGCTGTTGTTGTTGGTCGGGTCGGGGTTTCTCTCCAGCCTAATCCGAACAAGTTTAATGTTTATGGCCATTTCTTCCGCATTTGAAACACCTTTTCACGACACCATTACGTCCCTGTCTATGTTAGCCCTAACGCTTTTGGCTCATCATGAAAATTCTATTACCTTCATGGTCTTTATGATCCTGAGGAACTTGTTGTTGCAGTATTTATGTCTTCCCATAATTATTAACTATAGTCATGTCAGTTTGACTATCTTACCATGTTCTTTTGCCTCCTATAAGCTGCATACTACGATCTTGGTAATGTAAGACTGCAGTGGTAACTGCCTGTGCCACAATACCTGCTATTTCGACGATTGATACTCTCTTCGAGAGTACCAAAGGTATCAGCTGACCTTGTTCATTCACTCCCCCAATGGTGTTTATTCTTCTTGTCGTGCCATCCGAAAATTGGAATGGATCATATGAGTTCAACAATCATACAATTAAATCGAAGAAGTACGAATTTCCAACACATAAGGATGAATACAACATTCCTAATATTAAGGCTCTAAATCAAATAACGCTAAGCAGAAACCATAATAAGTTGTACAGATCCTAAGGACACTAGAATCTAATGCTCTGATATCACCTTTCGGGTGCTCCATTGTGCCCGAAAGGGTTGAGATAGTCGAAAAACTCTACCCGGGCATTTTATTTGGACTCCGGTGTAATTTTAGGCCTAACCGGCACCCCGTATGGGTAGTTTTGTCATTTGGAAATTTGGGGAATTAAAATGGACGAAAATTAGATAATTAGTATATCAGTTACGGTAGTTCCATTAGGTTTAAGTTACACATAAATCAAGAGAGAGCCACAGAGGGTGAGGGAGAGCAAATCCCAGAGGAGGAAGGCCAACTAACACCACCTTGCACAACCACCATCGTGTAGATTGAAAAGTGAGGAACGCGTCTATAACAGCATCACCAGCGGATCAGACATTCAGATTTGAGCCAAGTGTTTATTACTTGTTTTCCTTTAGCAATAATCATGCTCATGTTAGTGTAGGTGAATTTGATCAGGAATTACATGTGAAATTGGGTGAAAATTGGAGGTTTCATTTATAATTATGGACTGATTTGAATAGTAGTTTAATTACTTCATGTGTATAGAGGATTAATCACGAAATTAGAAAATTATATCTGATAGAAAGAACTTTTGCGTATGTTGTTCGTTTGTCATTGCTTGAAAAGTCCTTCTAATCAAAACCTAAAATACCTACAAAATATAACAATCTCAAGTGTAGAGGTAAGTAAGGGTATCAATTCACTTCCAAGGGGGTAAGTTAGAGACAAATTCAATTGTAATTCACTTTTTATTTTCTTTTTGTACTTTTTCACTTTTCTAATTTTTTAGCTTTTTCAGTATTAAAACAATAGGGTGAGGTGATGAACTAAACTAAACTAAATGTGATATGATAACAACTAATTAGAAAGTTACTAAAATGAAAAATAAAGTCTAAACTAAAATAAGAGATAAAGTGAGGTAAATAATTGTGAGAACAATCAAGGAATGGGATTACACCACAAATTTTAGATATTCTAACTAATTAATTTGATTAATTGAATTCTCCCAAATTAATATCAAAATTACAAGTCAACTCTCGTTGCAAATGTAATTTTAATAGTAACCTTTTAGAAAACTAAGTTTAACACCCCACAACTCTAGAAAATAGATCCACACTCCTTTCAATTAATCACCCGCTAGGATCGATCAATTAAAATTTATGTCAATCTTAGAAAATAAATTTAGAGTTGAAATTCAAGTTATAATACCCCACTTAAGAAACCCCTATCTCTAGTTCGAATCTAAAATTGGTATTATAATTAGAATTTCGATTTTCTCTCGAAAATCATTTACTCTCTCTCGAGGCGTAAATTTAAGGGTGGGGGATCAAAAATAAAATTCAAAGGGAATTTTCAAGTAATCAAACTAATTAAACTAAAATAACATCAAATAAGGGTTTCCCTCCACCCCTTGAAAGAGGATTTAGCCTAACATGATATTAAACATGATGAACAAATAATCAAAGTCATATATAATAAAAGAGTAGAGAAAGAGAACAAATCTTCAACAAGTCTCCTTGAAATTGGCAATTTGAACTCTATTCTCTTCCATACAATTCAATTACTCACAATTAAATCTCACCAAATCTCTAAAAAAATAAAAACAAAAACTATTTACAAAATGGTATTTATCTCTCTACAATTCTCTCTCTAAAAATTCC
Source organism: Sambucus nigra (assembly GCA_949130495.1). Lineage (NCBI taxonomy): Eukaryota > Viridiplantae > Streptophyta > Magnoliopsida > Dipsacales > Adoxaceae > Sambucus > Sambucus nigra. Next base: position 371,184,239 of record OX422219.1, read on the forward strand.
TATCTAAAAACCTCTTTTTTCATATGGGGTCTTCATCTTCATTTATAGTAGGCACATGGAGCATGGGGGTATTTTTGGGAATTGACTTGCGTGTACATGGAAATGGTGAGAGGAGTGTGAAGTGTGAGTGTGTTGAGGTCATGTGGGTGAGGGGATTGGAATAAAATCTGATTTGGTATAAGGGTTATTTTTGGAAAAAGGAAATTAATTAGTTTGGGGTATTTTTGGGTAAAAGGGGTTAAAAGGGTTAAATGGGTTTTAAGCATGTGGTGTAATTTTTTGGCTTGGTTTTGGTTTGTTTGGCAGGTCGTGACTTTTGAAAATGGGTTTTGTTATTGGTTTGGGAATTGATCGTGGCTGGAAGCGTTGGCGGGTCTGCGACCGGGTTGAGGGGTTTGTAGCTGGGCCGAGGTAGAGGGTGAGGCAACGGGTGCAGGAATATGGGTTGCTGGCCGGAGGTTTGAGTTCGTCAGATGGGTCACCGGCGGACAGGTGCGGCTGGTAGCTCGCGGGTTGCGGGGCTTAAAAGGGGGTTTCGGGTTTCATTGGTGCACCCGGGCATTGGTTTCGCGGGTTGGGGCTGGCTGGCTCCGTTTGGGTCGCGCTCCGGCAGTGGTCGGATTGGTATTGAGAAGGGGGGTCGCGAAGTGGGTCCGGGGGTGTGGGTGTAGTAGGTTGGGTGGAGCTGAACAAGGGAGGTGTCCTGGTTGGGAGTTCGGGGTTCTGGTTAGTCGCCGAAAATGGGATTCGGTTTGAGGGTGGTTTGTTTTGGTGGTGTCGCCGGCGCTGGTTGGCTGGCCGGAGGCAGGAGGTTGGGAGTGTGGTTTGTGTGATGGAGTTGTGTGTGTGTTAATTCAGGAGAGAGAAAGTGAGGGGTTTGTGGTTGAAGAAGAAGGGAAATGGTTAGGTGTGGTAAGGGTGGAGGTAGATAGTGTGTAGGATAGGATGTGTTTGTGTGTAGTGCAGTGTGTGTGTGTGTTTAATTTGGACTCTTAAAAAAATAATATTAACTAACGAACTAAAAAAACTATTAAATCTAAAAAACTAAAAATTAAATTCCTATTTTAAAAATAAAATAAGGACTCAACTAAAAATAAAATCTAACTAAAAATAAAACAAACTAAAAACAATAAAAATAAAAATATTAAAATTAAAAAATCAAATATTAAGCTTATACAAAAATTAAAATAAAACAAAAGAAATAAAAACTTAAAATCTAAATGAAAACTAAAGTCCTAAAAAATAATCTAATAAAACTAAAAAAACTAATCCAAATAAAATAAAAACTAATAAAAATAAAAAATAAAATAAAATTATACTAATAAAAATAACATAGAAAAATAGAAAATAAAACCTAAAAATTCTAAATAAATTTAAAATAAACCTAAAAATAAAATGACTCAATCTAAAAATCTAAAAAAATATAAAAAGGCACAAACTAAAAACACACAGGCTTGGGGTGATGATTTGGGCTAGGTTTAGGCGCGGGTTTGGTTACGGGAGAGGGAATTAGCTCCATAAAACGTGCATTTGCCTCGATATATAGCTTTTGACACCGCAAACGGACGTTTGACCTACAAGATAAACATTTAAGCACATAAGACCCATATTGTCGAGAATGAGCAACTAAAGTACATCTATTCGGGGTATAAAATGTACAGTTTTGGGTGCTTATCACGCCACCCCCAAATAGAGCGTTGCTAGTCCTCGAGCAATAAGATAGAGAGAAAGAAATAGATAAGAAACCAAAAGTGTACCACTTTCGCGGGCACTTGCGATTGCACTTAGCATGTGCAACAAGCCCTTAAACCTATAGGTTGCCCTACAGGACGAGTTGTGTCTCGTGAGGGTTTGCAGGGAATATACCCACAAAATTCATATTTGAAAAGATTTATTGAAAGACAGTCTATCTCTTATTAGACGTAGAATAATCGCACAATCCATCATGAGAGAAATGATTTCAGAAATACAAGCTAGAATGTGTAAAAAGTATAGCTAAGTAAATACACAAGGCACATCGTTCCTAGAACTCAACATATGTGGTGTGAATCAGTCAAAACGGGTCGAGTATCACAAGAGTAATTCTTAGATTGCCTTGTCGGAATCAACGCTTCAACTTCAAATCTCACGGATATCTCTCTCTCAATCGAACTCTCGAGATTAGGGTCAGTGTATCGCTCTTATGTGTGAGGAGGTGAGTAAACGTAATCAAGTTCAAACGTCTCACATACGCATAATAAAGATCGAACAATTACAAAGAAAAATAATCTCATGAAATAATGCTAACCACTATAGTGAGAACGTCGGGTTTTAAACCACGTTGACTATCATTTGCCCGAACACCTAGGAGAACATGTATGTATATGGGTGAGGTGGAAATGAAATGGGAAGGATATGATATGAAGGATAAAATGGATGGTGATAGTGATATGAAGGATGAGTGATGGATGTGTGATGCATAAAAGATGGATGGATATATGAGAAGAGTGTTCAATACATGAAGAACCAATGTCTTTATTTCAAAATAACTAACTACACTCTCTTTCTTTTCTTTTCTCTCTTTTTTTTTGTTTTTTTTTTCGATTTTTCTTTTCTTTTTCTTTTCTTTTTCTTTTCTTTTTGCTATTTTTATGTTTTTTTTTCTTTTTTGTTTTTCTCTCACTTTTCAAACCAATAATGAAGACATTTAACATTTTTAATCAACACTCTTTTTCTCAAAAATGAAGATGGATGATATTTGAATGGAGTGGGGATTGTATGATGTGGGGAATATAGAAAAACATGGGAATGTAATGGGTGAAGTGAATGGGTGAAAATCTAGAGATCGGGACAAACTTCAAGACACGCAATTCTTACAACTCGAAAATGATGTCGTTCTCAGTGATCAAGCCAACTTTTAATGAATGATAATGAGATCATACAACAATTTAGTGCGGACCCAAAAGAAGTTGAATCAACTTGTGACTCGGAGATTGCGTGTGACACTCTGAAAGGGTGAAAGGCACAAATCTCACGGGCTAAAATCTCCACTAGTGATCCTTAAGGTTCTCTTTAAAATTGTAGTACTCCTCAACTCTAAATCGTATTGACGTGTTAAGTGCGCAAATGTTTGTTGAGCCTAGAAATTCATGGTGCAACATGCCTTGTTACGTATTACATAAGCTATTAGAAAAAATATTCTCTATCTTGATTCCTAGACTTTTGAAAGATGGATAATTGAAAATTCACATCAATGAGTGAGATGAAAGAAACTGCACAAAATTTTAAAATATCAGGTTTAATAATCAAAATTTTCCAAAAGAAGTACGATTTTGATAAAATTTCCCACCCCCAAACAAAAAGGAACATCATCCTCGATGTTAGATAAATTGATTTTTAAAATTTAGAGCATAAGGTAGGAAGGAGATTACCAGAATCAACCGCTAATGAAGTAGAATGATGTAGCCAAGAATAAACCTAAATAAATGATAAGAGACAAAATGTGTACAAGTCTATAATCATTATAAAGCATAGGGTGATGCGAAACACCACCCCCAAACAGGATGAGACTAGTACAAGAAACCCGGACTTCCTCCCGGTAGTGCTAAGTTTCATGTCTTCAGTCAGACCGAAGGGATCTCACCCTAAGGATAGGATCTATGAAAACAAGACTGAAGCACCAATCTTATTGGAAACAGGCTAAAGTGGTCAATGCACATGTATAGAAAAATGCATCACGCGATGCAAAGCATCGGTGGACCAAGGGCGAGTGGGGATTAGGGTAAAGGTGAGGGTGAATAGGCATCGGTCACGAGCCTTATTGAGCCGAAAGGTGAGGGCAACTAGGGCCCTATAAGAATGGTGCTCAAGTTGTATGGGAAGGCAAAAGGGTTTGGAAATAATGATGGGGTGGGGATCATATGAATCACACGACCATTCTATAAATGGGCGATGATATTGGTCGCTCTGTGACACACCAGGGAGCTATTGAGAAGAAAATCAGCACCGTAAGGAAGCGGCGTGCATGGAGTAACAAGCTCGGTGTCACGGAAGTGGAGAGTAGCACCACAAATACTCTCATGGGTGGGGGATGGTTTCAGGTGAGGATCTAAAAATGTAGATGGAAACATGAAATGTGTAAAATGACGATCCAAACCAGGTGGTGGGGTGGAAGGGACAATGGGTGGGTCGGGTGGGATAAATGGTGGAGGAAGATGATCCAACTCAAGAGTGGGAGACACACTCTCATTGGGAGGAGTAAAGGAATACTCACAAGGGAGTGTGGTATCTAAAGATGGAGTGGTCAACTTCTCCACAAGAATATCATTGGTGAATGGGGTGGGTGGGTAAGACAAGGAACCAAGATCAGAGATAGAGGATTCATGAAAAATATCGGGATCAAAGGGAGCCATGCATGGTGGGGCAAAATCCATATCAATAGAGGTGGGAACCATCACGGATTCTATCTCGGAAAAATGGTTAACACTCTAGCCGGAGAGAACCTAAAAGATATGGTCATGTTAGAGACATAGGTAAATGGGGCATAAGGTAAAAGCTCGAGCATATTTTTGGATATCTCGGGAGTGGGAACCTCAAGGTGGGGTTCAGGATGACATGGTGGGATTGGATCAGTCTCACTATCGAAAGGTAAGTCAACACAATTATCGACTTGGGACCCGGACCATGGAATGGTCTCAACTCAAGATTCTCAAGGTGAGAGGGTTGGTCACACACGAAATCCATGTCATAAGAGGACACATCATCATCACACTCAGTTGCAATGATGGGTGGGGCCATGGGAATGTCCGACTCTCTTGAACACTCCAAATCATTTAATCGTTGTTCAAGCCATTGGAGAGATTGAGTTTGAATTTGAGTGGTTTTCCCTTGCTCGAGTATGAACTTTTGCAAGAGGGTTTCGAGAGCGGGGGTGGATGATGGTGGTGGTGTAATGGGTGCTGGCGGTGGAGTGACGGGTCGTAGTGGTGGATGAGGCAGACACAATGCGCTACTATCAGGACTATACGGAGAACACTCAAATGAAGTGGGTGGAATGAGGCCAAGTTCATCATACACGAAAGGATCGCTTTCGTGATGGACAAATGGTTGATACTCATGGGGTGCGTAGTGAGGAAACTGATCGTGAATGGGTGCACAAGGTTGCCATGATGAATGTTGGAACGTGTGAGGATCCGCAACATTGGGTTGGGATTCGTATTGCTTGAAAGGGTGATCAGGCCTCCACGAATAACTCGGGGACTCACATAACTCGGGCTTTGGTGTATCGAGATAGTTGGCCGAGGTGGGTTCCGGAACAGTGTCATATGGATACACATGTTCCATGGTGGGTTCATATGGATATGTAATGTAAGGGCACTCATGGGACATGTGATCGGCATAATAACAGTGGGTGCACAACAAAGGATGAGACACATCGACACTTGACACCGAGGGTGATGGAGTATGAGGTGCGTGCATGGATGGGTCAAGAGTATCAAGGTCACTCGTGAGAGAGGTGGAACCATTAAATATCTCATAAAGAGACGGCTCGGGATCACTCTCACACGTGTCGCGTGTTAATAGAAAATGAGCAAAGTAGTCCCGTAAAGGACGTTCTTCGGCCATGTGGAGAGAAATACTTTTTTGGAGTTTTAAATTTTTTCAAAAGGAAAGAAAATATTTTTGGATTTTTTTTCCTAAATAAAGAAAGAAAATATTTTTGGATTTTCTAAAAATAATGGAAGAAAATATTTTTGGATTTTTTATAAAAATAATAGAAGAAAATATTTTTGGATTTTTTATAAAAATTATAGAATAAAATATTTTTGGATTTTTGTGAAAATTAAAGGAAGAAAAATATTTTTGGATTTTTCTAAAATGAAAGAAAGAAAATATTTTTGGATTTTTGGAAGAAAAAGGGTGGGGAAAAAATATGGATTCTTTGAATTTTGAACGAACTCACTAAAACCGACTACCGAAAAATAAATTGGACACACGCAAGTCAAGGATAATACCTAACTAACACATAGACAATTTTTATCTTTACATTTAGTGAAAGGGTAGTCCAATTTTAATTAAGTCCGCGGGCGATAAAAATTAACGGAATTTTCTGAGTGATCGCCTTTGCAAAAATATTCTCCTAGTGGGCTACCTAGTTGATTGATTTTAAATTTAGTGATGGCTAGGGTATCACACAATTGGTAAGCGAGTGAGTCGGGTGATGAAATCCCATCTCGTGAGTGATCGGGTGTAGGTTTTAGTCAATTAATTCACCACACCATTCGAAAATAGAGAAAGGGAATTGTGTTAGAGAAACCCTAACCCTAACCCTAAATAACTTCAAACCATCTTCAAAACTTTGTATATTCAAAACCCCAAACACAACCTTGAGTGTTTGAGAGAGATTGGTGTTACTGGTTTGATCGTTTGTAGCTGTAACCTCTTGATATGTGATCTTGTTACCAACTTAGACATTTTTGGTGAGATCTGTATTTCTGTATCATAGAAATCTTAGATCTACACTTTGCATGTCACATTTCACTAGATATGTATATTTGTTTCTCATTTTAAGAAAATCTTTGCTGATTTAGATCTCTAAATGTTTTATGTTTTCTGTTCTTACGAAACAAAACCTTGACCTAGTTGGATTCTCACTCGGAGATTTTTGATCTCGAAAATATTTTTAAAACTTAGATTGATTAAGATCTTGACCGATTTTGAAGCAAGAAATCCGTGGAATCTGGGATAGATTAAAAGGTCAAAAAGGTTTTAAGTTCTGTAAGAAAGAAAGAAAAGAAAATCACAGCATATAGTCTTTATATGTAATTTTCTAGGACTGTCCGTAAAAACTAAGTGTGTGTGAGTTCATGCATGTGTTTAGAAATCACATCACAAACACTTGACACACTACCACACTGAAAGTGTTGGGTATAAGATCAAAGATTATTGAGTCGACGCAAGGAAAGCTAAAGCAAAGGAAGTTATCAAACTGGAAGAACATCATCAACAATCAGATCTACAAGAAGTTAGAAGGACACCAAGTGGGGTATATTCCTAAACTTAAGATAGGCTGAGTTATGTGCATGTATGTTGTATTGTTTGTAACTGTTATTTGTTTTTAGTGGATTTTTACTTTCGTGACTTAGAAGTCACCGTGGATGTTTCCTCTATTGGGAGAGGTTTTACCACGTTAAAAATAGTGTGTTCTGATTATCTTCATCTCCTTATCTCATTCTATAGTGTGCTGAATTTTTGAAACTATCTTGTTTTAAAAAACTGATTACAAAGTCTTGGTTATTCTCGTACATAAGTTTTTGTAAACACATCTTATTGTTTATCATTTTTATTTTCAAAAGAAAAGGGTTTCTTCAACAAGCATCTCGGAGTTGCTTATACAGTTTAATTTTTGTATTAAACGGCATTAGCAACGTTTTTCAATTGGTATCAGAGCCCTATAAACTTTTATTTCAAAAAGGATCTTGTGTTTCTGAAATCGTTTTCTGAAAATCCTAACTATGGACGAGAAGAATGAAAGGTTTGGTAATCTGTCCAGACCTCCACTCTTTGGTGGAAACAACTTTGCTTACTGGAAAGTAAGAATGGTTGCCTTCATCCAAGGGACTTTAGGAGATGATGTCTGGGACATTATTGAAAATGGATATACTTATCCTACTAAACCAGCCACTGAAGGAAGTGATGAGAGGGTAAAGAAAATCTTAAGTGAGTTTACCCAAGAAGAGAAAACAATTTCTCGTAATAACAATAAAGGCAAGAATGCCATCTTTATGTCTATTAATGAGTATGAGTTCAAGAGAATCTCATTTTGTGCCACTTCTAAGGAAGCTTGGGACACATTAATCATTGCCCATGAAGGAGACTCCAGAGTTAAAGCTGCTAAAACTCAAATGCTTACCCAGCAGTACAACTCTTTAATTATGTCTGACTCTGAGTCTTTTGACGACTTTTACATGAACCTAACTGATATAGTTACTAAGTTGCATGCTAATGGTATAACATATGATAGGGATGAGATTGTTTCTAAAATCTTAAGATCATTACCACAAAAGGTTGACAGCAAGAGGTATGCTATTGAGGAGATGAGTGATCAAAACCACACCCCTGAGTTACTCAGTAGCAAACTTAGGACTGTGGAAATGGAGTTAGACTTTAAGAAACAATTAAATCAGTCTCAAAGAAAACAGCCCAACTCTAACTTGAGTTTTTCCTCTAAAATATCTAAACATGAGACTAATCTGACCAACTGTGACTCTGATGAGGAGTGTGATATAGACAAACTAGATAATCAGATTGCCTTAATGTCCAAACAATTTTAGAAAATTGTTAAATTTAGAAACAAACGGGCATCTAAAAAAGGCAAGCCTAATTATCCAACTGTGTCTAATCCCAAACCTCATGAGAGAGGTCTTGACAAACATCCTAAGGACAACAACATCAGATTTAACAGAGATCTTAAAAAGATTGAATGTTTTAGATGTGGGAAACTAGGTCACATTGCTCATGATTGCAGAGTTAATCTGAATAAAACCAACACACACAATAGAGCCAATGTCTGTAAAACTTGGGATGATTCAAGTGACTCTGATGAAGAGGAACTTGAGTCATCAAATGTACTTGACCCTTGCATGTCCTTTTTTGCTAAGATCATTTACAATGATGATATGCCTGTGTGTGATAATGATACTTCTACTCCTGCTTTTGTGAATACTGCTTTGACTGGCCTAGATGCCTTGTTATCTGAAAATGTTGCTAGCTCTAGTTCCGTGTGTGTGAGTCAAAGAGATCTCGATAACGACGATGTAAATGGGTGCGTGAGTACTAAAACTGAATCGTTAGGGGTCACTACACACACTTCACTTAGCGACTCAGACACAGATGACCTCCCAGATATTCAAACTTTGTATCTTAAAACTCTTAAAAAAGGCACTAGACTGGAGAAGACTTTTAGAGACCTGACTAAGAAATTAGATGATCTAAGTCTTATTGTGAAGCTGAATGCCGAAGACTACACTAACCAGTGTCTGACACATCAATCTGAGATTGAAACTTTTGATCAAAAATTAAAAGAGTTGACTAAAACTAATGAAACCCTGGAAATGAAATACAAGGGAACATTATTAGAACTGGAGGAAGCAAAAACAAAGACAACAACTGTTTTCAAAAAAAATTCTAAGTTTGAAAAAAATTCAAACTGTTTCACTGACTTTGTTGTTGACTCCAAGACCAATTCTGATGATAGAACCGATATTGGATTCTGCCCTAAGAATAAACCACAAACTAAAAGTCTTGAACCTATTAAGTTTGTGTCTGGGGGCAAAAGACCAATCGAAACATGTCCAGATTTTCATTTTATTAAAAAGGAATATGATCAAAAGCAACAACAGAAAGACATTGGAGAGTCTAGTAACTCTAAGGCTGACAGTACACTTCAGACTAAATACGTCTGTCCATTGATCAGAAAGGCTGAATCTACCTTTAAGACCATAACTTCTAGGAATAAGACTTCTGAACATAATCCTGTTAAACCCATCTTTAGAAGTTTCCCTGAGGAAGTACACCCCTCAAGCAATCAATATTGCTCCTACTGTGACGTTTATGGTCATTCTTTTGAAGGTTGTTATGCTAGGCGTCTAAACACCCCTGTGTACAACACTCCTGTGTATAACACTCCTGTTTACAAGAACTTTAACTATTCTAGGCAAAATCGTAACCATTATGTCCTTCCAAGACAACCTGACAAGAACTCTAACTACAGGAATAGAAAGACCAAAACTAAGAGTTCATTTAAGAGAAAGGCTCCCAGAAACTTTCCTAAACGAAAAGCTCAACTTTTCCACAAAAATTAGTTTTTTGCTCCAAATGTTTTTCGACAAAAAGTTGCTTCTCGAAAATTTTATCAAATGAGAGAAAACTTGCGGAAAATTAAAACCAGAGATATTTGGGTTAGAAAAGATGATCTTGTACCCCAAATGAAGTGTAACATTGTTATCACTGCCTTAAAGGCTGAACACACTTCATCTGGTTGGTACTTAGATTCAGGATGCTCCAAACATATGACAAGAGATGAAACCAAACTCTTAAACAAAACCAGATTTGCTGGAGGTAAAGTAGTTTTTGGCGACGGAGTTTCATCCCAGATTATAGGTAAAGGAATCCTAAAAGAAGAGGGAATGCCTGTTTTGGAAAATGTACTTTTAGTTAAAGGCCTTAAAGCCAACCTCCTAAGTATATCACAATTTTCTGACTCAGACCATATAGTTACCTTTTCAAAGAACAATTGCAAAATTCTAAATGATAAAGGTGAATGCATCATTACCGGATTTAGAACACCTGCCAATTGCTATACTGTCAAGACTAGTTCTGAAACCTGTAACATTGTCAGAATGGATGACAATGAAATCTGGCATAATCGTATGGGTCACCTAAGTTATGATATCCTTGGTAGATTGTCTAGTCAAGAGATTGTTAGAGGAATTCCTAAAATTAAACCTATTTCCAGTGTTGTTTGTGGTCATTGCCAGGAAGGAAAAATAGTTAAGACTTCGCATAAAAAAGTTAAAGACATTCTCACCTCTAGACCTTTAGATCTCATCCATATGGACCTTATTGGTCCCTCTAGAACTGTTAGTCTTTGTGTACACAGTTATATCCTTGTCATGGTTGATGATTTCACACGATTTACTTGGATTGCCTTCTTGAAACATAAATCTGACACGTTTCAGAATTTTTTGAAAATTTTACTAAGAATTGAAAATGAGAAGGACACACAAGTCAATCGCATTCGTAGCGATAGAGGGCGAGAGTTCATAGACACGGGAATAGTTGAATATTGTGACTACAACGGTCACAAACACGAATTTAGTGCCCCTAAGACTCCTCAGCAGAACGGTGTTACCGAAAGGAAAAACCGAACTCTTCAAGAGATGGCACGTGTCATGTTGCATGCCAAATCTCTACCTAAGTACTTTTGGGTAGAATCTATTAGAACTGCATGTCATATCATTAATCGAGTTTACCTTAGGAAAAACACTAAACAAACCCCTTATGAGTTGTGGTACGGTAAGAAGCCTAATCTGAAATATCTAAGAACTTTCGGAAGTCAGTGTTACGTCTGTAAAGACAGAGAACATTTGTCTAAATTCGAGATGCGTGGTGATAAAACCATCTTTTTAGGTTACTCTACAAACAGTCATGCTTATTGTATATACAATCTGCGTACTAAGACCCTTATGGAGTCGATAAATGTAATTGTAAGCGACACTATTGTTGAAAATAAGATATATGAATCACCTATTGTGGTTGAATCTGAAAATAATTTCAAAAATGATTCACCAGAAATAGATGACTCATTAGCTATTGAGAGTCCAGAAGTACCTGGCTGGGTCTCTAAAGATCATCCCATTGACAATGTGGTCAGTAATCCTAATGAGCCAGTCTGTACTAGATCCCAGTTAAGAAATTATGCTAATTATGCATGTTTCGTCTCCCTTGTGGAACCGAAAAATGTTAATGAAGCATTGAATGACACACACTGGATTTCTGCAATGCAGAAAGAACTTTTACAATTTGTCATTCACGATGTCTGGTATCTTGTACCGCAGCCTCAAAACAAAAATGTTATTGGCACACGTTGGATCTTTAAAAACAAATCTGACGAAAATGGGGTAATCCTTAGAAACAAAGCTAGACTAGTTGCTCAAGGTTACTCACAAATAGAAGGGATAGATTTTAGCAAGACATTTGCCCCAGTCACTCGTCTTGAATATGTTCGACTTCTTTTCGCCATAGCGTGTCACTTAAAATTTACACTTTATCAAATGGATGTCAAGTCTGCCTTCCTCAATGGAATTCTATCCGAAGAGACGTATGTAGAACAACCCAAAGGGTTCATTGACCCAAAATACCCAGACCATGTCTTTCGTTTAAAAAAGGCTTTGTATGGCTTAAAACAAGCTCCTAGAGCTTGGTATGAACGCATATCCAACTTTTTGTTGGAGAAGGGTTTTAAGAGAGGAGGTAATGATCAGACCCTCTTTGTCAAACATTTTGACAAACACATTATTATAGCCAAAGTCTATGTAGATGACATCATCTTTGGGTCTACTTCAACATCTGAAGTTAAATCCTTTTCTGCTATTATGCATAAGGAGTTTCACATGTCCCTTATGGGGGAGCTACAGATTTTCTTAGGATTTCAAGTGAAACATAATTCTGATGGATTATTTGTCTCTCAAACCAAGTATGCCTTAGATCTTGTTAAGAAATTTGGTTTAGATAATGCTAAAGTTGCCAAAACGCCTATGAGTACTACTGTTAAATTATGTAAAGATGAAAATGGGAAGTCAGTTGATTCCACACTTTATCGTAGTATGATTGGTAGCCTACTCTATCTAACTGCCTCACGACCAGATATAATGTATGTTGTATGTCTGTGTGCTCGTGACCATAATAACCCTAAAGAGAGCCATTTATCTTGCGTAATTCTATAGGTATGGTATGTGCTGATTAATCTCTTAAGACCTTAATTTTTTTTCCTTTGTCTATTTGAGACAAAATGGGGGAGAAATTTGAGTCTTACGGGTTCAATGTTTTGTTCACATTTCATCTAAACTGCTTGATCTTAGTGTGCATATTTGCAGGAACCTCTTCTACTGATTTTCTACCTTTTTTAGTGTACAAATTTGTAAATAGTTGAGTTATGTAATTTTTGACTTTCTAGGATATGGGTAGATAGTATCTTTTGTATAGGACTAGGTTTTTTTTTTTTTTTGTTCCCTAAGAGTTTAAGCTAACTCAAAGGAGATTTTGTCTCATATTTCCAAAGGGGGAGATTGAAGCACCTTATACCTTTGACTTACTTAAGTCTATATTGTATAAGTGTTCAACTAATTTGGAAATAGTGACAAAATTGGTTGTCTAACCTAGAATCCAAAGAACCTCAGAATTATTGTCTTTAATCCTCTTCAATGATCCAATCAAGGTATAAATTGAATCACACTACACACATTAGAAGTGCATACATGTGTATATATTTCTCATAATTGATTGTGTGTTAAATCCCCCTTAAAATGTTGTTTTAATAATTTTTGGGAATTTTAAAACATTTTTAAAATAATGATTTCTTAAATAAAAGTGTTTTTATAAAATTTGTGGGGTTAAAATCCTATTATGAAAACTTTGTTTTTCATTAAAATGTTTGATTGGGTAGAATATCAATGCGCCATAGACTTCAGGGTGTTGCCTGTAATTATTTTAGGACGCGCGTTGCCAGCCAATGGAATGCCAACACTTGTCATCGTCCTGTTATCTCATTTTGTGTTTGTTTTGTGAGAGAACAGCCTGGTGTGTTGTGGATCGTTAGATCAAACCTAATCTATGGCCTGCATGTGTTTTAAGTCCATCCATGTGCTATCACTTTGGACCAATCACCTTCGTTTTAACCACCGCTGTTTTATCACCCTTGGATCAAGTCAATATAAGGAAGACCTAATCTCAATCGTTGATTTCGATCAGCAATCCAGAACCTTCCTTGGCTCCTATATAAACCCTCTTATTCTCAACCTTTTGGAACTTTTGGCAGTCGTCCAAATTGAGAGAAAAAAAAAGAGAGAAGAGAGAAGTGAGAGAGAAGAGAGAAAAGAAAAGAGAGAAGAGAGAGAAAGGGAATTGTGTTAGAGAAACCCTAACCCTAATCCTAAACAACTTCAAACCATCTTCAAACCTTCGTATATTCAAAACCCCAAACACAACCTTGAGTGTTTGAGAGAGATTGGTGTTACTGGTTTGATCGTTTGTAGCTGTAACCTCTTGATCTGTGATCTTGTTACCAACTTAGACATTTTTGGTGAGATCTGTATTTCTGTATCATAGAAATTTTAGATCTACACTTTGCATGTCACATTTCACTAGATCTGCATATTTATTTCTCATTTTAAGAAAATCTTTGCTGATTTACATCTCTAAATGTTTTATGTTTTCTGTTCTTACGAAACAAAACCTTGACCTAGTTGGATTCTCACTTGGAGATTTTCGATCTCGAAAATATTTTTAAAACTTAGATTGATTAAGATCTTGACCGATTTTGAAGTAAGATATCCATGGAATCTGGGATAGATTAAAAGGTCAAAAAGGTTTTAAGTTCTGTAAGAAAGAAAGAAAAGAAAATCACAGCATATAGTCTTTATATGTAATTTTCTAGGACTGTCTGTAAAAACTAAGTGTGTGTCAGTTCATGCATGTGTTTAGAAATCACATCACAAACACTTGACACACTACCACACTGAAAGTGTTGGGTATAAGATCAAAGATTATTTAGTCGACGAAAGGAAAGCTAAAGCAAAGGAAGTTATCAAACTGGAAGAACATCATCAACAATCAGATCTACAAGAAGTTAGAAGGACACCAAGTGGGGTATATTCCTAAACTTAAGATAGGTTGAGTTGTGTGCATGTATGTTGTATTGTTTGTATCTGTTATTTGTTTTTAGTGGATTTTTACTTTCGTGACTTAGAAGTCACCGTGGATGTTTCCTCTATTGGGAGAGGTTTTACCACGTTAAAAATAGTGTGTTCTGATTATCTTCATCTCCTCATCTCATTCTATAGTGTGCTGAATTTTTGAAACTATCTTGTTTTAAAAAACTGATTACAAAGTCTTGGTTATTCTTGTACATAAGTTTTTGTAAACACATCTTGTTGTTTATCATTTTTATTTTCAAAAGAAAAGGGTTTCTTCAACAAACATCTCGGAGTTGCTTATACAGTTTAATTTTTGTATTAAACGGCTTTAGCAACGTTTTTCAACTGGTAGTTCGCGGGTTGCGGGGCTTGAAAGGGGGTTCCGGGTTTCATTGGTGCGCCCGGGCTTTGGTTTCGCGGGTTGGGGATGGCTGGCTTCGTTTGGGTCGCGATCGGGCAGTGGTCGGCTTGGGGTTGAGAAGGGGGGTTGCAAAGTGGGTCCGGGTGTGTGTGTGTAGTAGGTTGGGTGGAGCTGAACAAGGGAGGTCTCCGGGTTGGGAGTTCGGGGTTTTGGTTAGTCGTCGGAAATGGGATCCGGGTTGAGGGTGGTTTTTTTTTGTGGTGTCGCCGGCGCTGGTTGCCTGGCCGGAGGTAGGAGGTTGGTGGGTCGGGAGTGTGATTTGTGTGATGGAGTTGTGTGTGTGTTAATTGAGGAGAGAGAAAGTGAGGGGTTTGAGGTTGAAGAAGAAGGGAAATGGTTAGGTGTGGTAAGGGTGTAGGTAGATAGTGTGTAGGATAGGATGTGTTTGTGTGTAGTGCACTGTATGTGTGTGTGTTTAATTTGGACCCTTAAAAAAGATAATATTAACTAAGTAGCTAAAAAAACTATTAAAACTAAAAATCTAAAAATTAAATTCCTATTCTAAAAATAAAATAAAGACTCAACTAAAACTAAAACTAAAAAATAAAATCTAACTAAAAATAAAACAAACTAAAAGCAATAAAAATAAAAATATTAAAACTAAAAAATCAAATCTTAAGCTTATATAAAAACTATAATAAAACAAAAGAAATAAAAACTTATAATCTAAATGAAAACTAAAGTCCTAAAAAATAATCTAAAAAAAGGAAAAAAAACTAATCCTAATAAAATAAAAACTAATAAAAATAAAAAATAAAATAAAATTATACTAATAAAAATAACATAGAAAAATAGAAAATAAAACCTAAAAATTCTAAATAAATCTAAAATAAACCTAAAAATAAAATGACTTTAACTAAAAATCTAAAAAAATATAAAAAGGCACAAACTAAACACACACGGGCTTGGGGTGATGATTTGGGCTAGGTTTAGGCTCGGGTTTGGTTACGAGAGAGGGAATTAGCTCCATAAAATGTGCATTTGTCTCGATATATAGCTTTTAACACCGCAAACGGACGTTTGACCTACAAGATAAACATTTAAGCACATAAGACCCATATTGTCGAAAATTAGCAACTAAAGTACGTCTATTCGGGGTATAAAATGTATAATTTTGGGTGCTTATCAATATCGATGAACAAATCTGGCTTGGTTAGGTTCTTTAATTGAAAATTGGGAAACTAGGATTTTTAAGATCTAAATTTGGGGATTTTGAAGTATAATTATGATGGGTGATGATTTACATATAATATATTAGTGAAAATCATACGTACATATTGGTGATTGGGAATGATCCGTAGAGGTTAAAGGTGTTGAAATGGTAAAGATAATGTATCTGGGTAGGGCTGCCTTTTTACAAGTAGAGGTCCGGACCGCTTTTTATTAGGTCCGGATTGTTTTCCTTATTAATAAGTCCGGACCATTTTTCATAAAAAAGTTCGGATCATTTTTTCATTAAAAGTTCGGACCGTTTTTTAGAAAAAAAGGGTCCGGATCATTTTCCTTAATAGTTCCGGACAGCCCTGCTGTATTTTTCATAATTGAATTATGGACCTCTAGGACATCCTTCGGTACTTGAAATACAAGAACTTTAATGAAGTACACTGAGATTTGAAGTGATGATATATTAAGACAAGTGTGATTTAAGACTTGGGCATAAGTGGGATGAATGACCCTTAGAAAATTAGGAGGGGGGTCATAGTCATAATTAATAATACCTCGAGAGTATTAAGTGAAAGTAATACAGCGAATAGGATGATACTTAGTTGTGTGAATACCTAGAGATTATAATAGGTTTTGTGTATACCTATGTATTGATTTATTATGTGTATAGCATACCTACACTGCTTGCTATCGAGCGGAGGTTTCTCACAGTGGACAGTCTTATCTTGGGTGACCCGATGGGGGGATATTTTCTTGTACCCAGAGCATATGAACTTGGATACGTGATATCTGTAATGTAGGATAGTTTCTATGGTTGAATGGTATGTACGTGACCCATTTAGCTGGTGAGTATGCTCGCCTCCAATATTTGTGTTATGAGATTTATGGTTCGTGAGAGACGTTGAACCAATTGTCCTTTATGCAGTGAGTGATGCAGCGGGACACGATAGCAGAGTATGCATTGCGCCAAGTGGTCCTAACCAAGGGGAGCAGGTTATATATATATATATATATATATATATATATATATATATGTGTGTGTGTGTGTGTGTGTGTGTGTGTGTGTGTGTGTGTGTGTGTGTGTGTGTGGATGATGTGACTATATGTATATATATACATATATATAAATATACTTGAGAATTAATGATTCTAATGTGTGAAATTAGAAAATATATAAATATGGATAAGTAAAGTAATTCTAGATGATAAAAGACTTCCTATCAAAATAGTGAATATAAAATGGGTAACTGGCATAAAAGAATATTATTAGCGTATTGTAAGGGCGATACTAATTACTCCCTTGAGATATATTTAGGAGTTCATGCCAGTAACCTAGTTGGGAATATTATAAACGATTAGGTTGGGGTAGACTTTCATTAGGTGTGCACATTAGAGGAGTGGTGAGAATCTTAAGTGAGAGTTCGGAACTAACATGTACATTATAATTGCATATTTGCAGTTTTAAATACTTGCTGAAAGAAATATTTTTTTTAGAAATCGGGCTCTGACCCATTTCTTGCTATTTCTCTTCTCTCTCTCTCTCTCTCTCTCTCTCTCTATATATATATATATATATATATATATATATATATATATATATATATATATATATATATATATATATATATATATATTATACCAGGTGTCCAGCCACAGGGTCACCACCAGACTTAGACGCGTGGATTATTCGACGAGCTGTAGTTGTTGTGGAAGCCGTAGGTTATTGATATTAGACGCTTCTCTCTTTTCGTTAAGTTCTTAGTTCAGACATTTCAGTTAGTTAGGGCATGTGTCTCCCGTTTCCAGCTTAGTTATTTTAGAAATTGTATTTTCTTTTAGCTTTTCTTTTCCTGTTGGATTGAGTAAAATGATTCTATTGGTTTTAGACTTTGGACTGTAATGTTTTATCTAGTCTCACTATTTCAGTATTTAATTCATGTTCAGTATTTATTCTTGTGGAATCGAATTGGCTTATGTATTAAAGCATGGAATTTATTAATGGATTAATTGGGCATAATTAATTTGCGTAAATGTTTTGACACTTAGCTTAATTAATTATTAGGTGATTAATAATAAAAATTATTTTTAACAGTGATGCTAAGAATGAACCAACCGGACACTTTGATTTTAATTTAATAAAGGATTGATCACCCGGTATTTAATTAGGCGGGGTGTCACAATAGGACGTACGTGTACTTTGGGAACCCTTAGGTATGGGATTAAGGGGTATTTTGAGGATCTCACATCAATAATATGGGTGGGGTGATTTTAATTAATTAAAAAGATGAGTTAAGAAAATAAGAATTAATGCCTAAGATAATAACGGGTATTAAAATGTATTGGCATCGCCAATATGTGTAGTGCTGATAGTAGGTACGGGTGAACTGGCTATAGCGACGTGGGTGTGTGTTGGCATTACCAATATGTGCAGGGCTGACAGCTTAAACGGGAGAACTGGCTATAGTAATGTGTCATGTGTGGAACCTCACCAATATGTGCAGTGCTGGTAGTTTAAATGGGAGAACCGGCTATAGTGAGGGGAATGTGTGTGGTGTAGAACAATGAGAGTATTACAACCAAGCGAATAAAATGAGATAAAGATTTATATTAAAAAAAAAGGAACTTAATATTAATCGGGTAATTTAATTAAATAGTTGGGCTATGACTTTAAGGTGGTTTAGTTCATGCAGGTAGCTTATGTTGTTTATTTATTAGCATCATTATTTATTATCTCATTAAATTAAAATATTCTATTGTGATATTTATCATGCATAATGCTACGGTCTGGGTTCATGAAGCCTAATTGAGGAAAGTAGTATATACTCATGCTCGGGGCTCTGACCTCGTGCGTTGACTAACCTTTTTAGGAATATGTTTGGAGAAGCTGCATAGGATTATTTGGAGACTTTCTTAGAGGTGCAACTGAAGTTATTTACTTTATGCGTGTTAGTTTAGTTTAGTTTCCTTTCCTTTGTATTTACATTGATACTCAATTTATGGTTTTGTTGGGCCATTCGGTTCCAAAGTTATGGGTTTTATTAAGATATTTCATTATGGATTCAGTTGGAGTTTATTCAGTTTTATATTATTAGAGATTAGTTTATTATTTGGAGTTTACCATGGTGATGGATCTTTTATCTTATAGTTGGTCATTATCATTTGGGATTGATTAAATTATTTATCTTGTGGATTGATTTTTAAATGTTTCATATCTATCACATGCTAATAACGGTATTTTATTTACTTGCACCCGACTTAATTTTGGTTGCGACCGACACCAGGATTTAGCAAGGTGTGACAGTATGTACATAAAACATAGAGAATATGCAAAGCATGATGGTATATACAAAATGTGAGACATGTGAATATACATAATTGAGTGGGAAACATGTGCAAAGTGAGGGTGACATATGAATACGTGTAAGTGAAGAAAAATATGTGGATACATACAAGTGGGAGTGTATGGACAAAATTTTTAATTGAGTCCATTGTATTATTTGACTTATTCCCAGAACAAAACATATTTTTGAGTCATAGATAGATTTTTTACTGTCAAGATGCCACACAGTCTATGACATAAAGTATATTGAATATGTTTTGACCAAGCTTCAAAGATAAATCATGCCGAGATTAATTTTGTGCACGTTTCACATCTTTATTGCGTTCCGAGATCGCTCAGGTATGAATGTGTAATGTTTATGGGACTTGGAAAATGTTTTAGGGTGTTATTTTTATTAAAAAATATTTTTAAAATGTTAAACTTCGTTTATTCTAAGATAAGGATCATTTAGAATTGTGTATATAACAAACTATTGTGTTCAGTGGTTCAAACGACATCGCATGTCATTCAAGCGAGATGAACATGTCGTTCGAGCGACATGTCCATTTCAATCGAGCAACATGCTGATCTTATTTGAACGATGTGGTGACTTAACTTTTATATTTAAGGCGTGTTTCACTCAGAATATCATATGTTGCAAAACCAGAAAAATAGTTTACATATAGTACGTTTTCTGCACAAGTTTTCTAAGGTTTTCAAAGACTAAAAACATTCTTAGAGTTTAAAGATCCGAGCTTTCATTCACATATTCTATAGTGATCTTTGTTTGCACCATTGAGAGTTTGTTCTACATTTTTAATATTGAGTTATGAAGAGAAGAAATGAAGGAGCTCGTGTTCCGAATTCGTAGATATTTCCAAGCTACATCGGGGGACACCGAGGCAGTCGTGGAAGCGTGTATTATTGATAGGTATCGCGGAGGGAAATTTTTGTGGAAACTGTGGAGAAGTGGTTGAAGATTGGAGGAGTGTAAAGACTTGTGGGGGATCAATTCATTGAGTCAGTCTGTTGTTTGTACTTTGTAATACCACATCATAGTCATTGTCTGGTTTGGGCCGTTCAAGATTTTTTTCATTTGTGGTTTCCTCGTACATCTGGCGTCCCTTGTGTGAACTTATTTATTTTACTTACTTTAATCACCTAGACGCATGTTTAGTATTAATTAAGATAAAATTGGGCTTAACTAAAATTGGTTCACACACTTGGAGAGGTTAAAATTTGGAAAAGGGTTTTTTTCAAAAAGAAAGTTGGTTTTAGCATCCTTAAAACACATTCGAAAGAAAAAGGGGCTTAGAAATTGGTATCAGAGCTAGAAACATATTTTTTATTTTGTTGATCCCCTATGTTTTTAAGGATGAATTTTGGAAACTATGAAAGTTTTAGAGCTCCTATTTTTTATAGCACAAACTATGGTTATTAGAAAATGCGGATGAGAAGTGCTTTGAAATCAATTCATGAGCGTGTGTGGTTAGGGGTCGAAAAGGGTTGGACTCCACCGATTACACAAGAGGGTGTGGCTAGCACTTTAAAACCCATTGAGTCATGGACTGAAGTCGAACAAAGAATTTCACTTTACAACTCTAAATGTCTTCACGTTATATCCTCACATGTCACATCGAAAGAGTATAATAGAATCATGCCATGTGAAACTTCAAATGAGGCTTGGTATATACTTTCACTTACTCACAAGGGCACTTGCGCTATTAGATTGTCTAAACTTCAAAATATCACTACACAGTTTGAGATAATTAAGATGCTAGAGAGTGAGTCATTTGATGAGTTTTATGCTAGATTGTTAAATATTGTCAACTCGTCATTTAACTTAGGAGAGAAAATAACCGACAACCATGTCATAAAAAAAATCTTAAGGACATTGCCGAGTAGATTTGATGCAAAAGTGACCATTTTGAACTCCTTGGGTATACTTAAATCTATGAAACTTGAAGAGCTTGTAGGTGACCTACAAACCTATGAACTCGATATGTTTACCTCCAAGCAAGTGTCAAAGAAATAAAAGGGCATTGCATTGAAATCTAGAAATGATGAAACCAAAGTTTCGAATGATGATTTAGATTCCAATTTTGAGGATGTATCTTTGTTGGCAAAGAAGTCCAAAAAATTCTTAAGTTCCAAAAGCAATCGAAAGATGCCAAAAGATTGGAGAAATTCAAGAACAACAAGGTAGATCCCGCCCCTAAGGAAAAGAGTGAGAATGCC
Organism: Sambucus nigra; assembly: GCA_949130495.1. NCBI lineage: Eukaryota > Viridiplantae > Streptophyta > Magnoliopsida > Dipsacales > Adoxaceae > Sambucus > Sambucus nigra. Next base: position 371,205,834 of record OX422219.1, read on the forward strand.
AAGAGGGTTGAGCCGAATAGATGATTCGGATGTGAAGGTTATGGTCACAAGGTTGTCGAGTGATAGTGAATTGAAAGAAGGAGAGAGTTCCCCCATTAAGCGTAACTTTTTAAAGTTCATGGCATGTCATGTGAGCGACGACGATAAATCTTCCCATGAAGATTCTCATGTGCATGACACTTCCGATACCATTGAGTGTGAATCCCAATTGAGTGAGGATGAAGCTACGGGGGATGAGAATATTGATGTATGAGAGTTGCAAGTTACCTTTACTGAGTTGTATGCGAAAGTGATAAAGGTGAAAAGGACCAACTGGAAATTACAAGTTAAGTTAAATGAGCGTGTCGTAGATAATAATGATGCCTTGATTGGGGATCTTAGGTCACGAGAGAAGACTCTTAGGGAGAAGCTAGAGTATGTTGAGAAGGATAGAGATAGTCTTCGTGGCTTGATAGAGGTTTTAAACAAAGAGGTTCTTGAAAATGAGGAGTCTAAGTGTGTGCTTAAGTCTATGATTAGTGAGTTAGAGGAGAAATTAAAAGACTCAAGTAAGGGAAAGTTTGATTTGGAGGTAATGTTATAGGATGTTAGGAGCCGTCCAAATCAAAGGAGATATGTTTGGTATAGGCTACGATGATAGAGTTGTTCCCATTCCCAAAACTAATACCAATCGTGTGAGAGCGCCCACTAGGAAAGTTAGGAGAGGTCGACATTTTGGTAATCATTCCCATTGTGTTTACACTTGGACTTATTGGGGTAGGAAAGGTCATCTAAGACGTTTTTGCTATGACCTTAGGATTGCTCCTAGGAAGTTAAGGAATAAATTCGTTTCGGTTCCCAAAACCCCATGTGTAATTTCACACCTACTTGTGTTAGAAAATCAGACTTAGAGGCTTTAGGAATTAAACTTCATGGTTCTTATTTACTTGCACTTGATTCTTCCCATGCTAGATCTAAAGGATGATTGTGTTGCAATGTTTGTCATATGTATTGTTTGAATTATATTTTTTCTCATTTATTGAGTCCTATTTGAAAAATACAAAAAGATTTTTGTTTTAAATATCTTTTAGAAAAACACAAAAATATTTTCAGTTTATTTTTATGTCGTGAGAGTTTCATGTTTGATGTGGCATATTAGTGTTCTTAGACCCCCATCATTTCATTATCCATGTGGCTAGGACATTTGGTCATAATTATTGATGCGTTGAAAGATCTTAACCATTATCTTAATGGGGTTGTTTCGAATTGATATGCATTTGAATGTGACTTTTTATATATTCCATCCTTGCACACATGCACGAGTTTATATGAATGTTTTACATATCATGCATATTTGAGTTTGGTGAGATGTTCTTATCTCAATTTTGTCATCTATGCGTAAATAATACTTAGGAGGAGGTGTGCATATAAGAACCGTTTACCGTGAGGATTAATATTGCATAGATAAAAAAAATGATGAATGTTCGTAGGAAATGGCTGGGAGTGAATAATAATCACGTCATGAAAACCATCGTTTAAAAGAGCTCAAGAAAAAATTAAGGCAATAAAAAGAATAATATGACAAAATAGGGACAATAAGATTTCTCTAAGATGAGAAAAATAGAAACCTCAAAAGAACTTGAAAAAGAAAAACATATATATTCGAGGGAGTTTGGTTGGAACATTTAAATAGGTTTGCACCACGAATCCTTATGTTGAAAAATCATATCAGGACGTTATTATTTGTAGAATCATAAAAATTCTGAATTTATGTGTATGTTAATTGTTTAGTTCATTTAGCTCAATATATTCATTGTTACATATGGCTAAAACTAAGTTTGATGACATTTAGCTATCAATTAGAGCTTTTTGACCGTTTCAATGTGTTGAAATTATGATTCATTTGTTGTAGTTCATACACATTCACTCCATATCCATGTTTGAACACATTGATACTATGTTAGCATGAAACTCACATTGTTCCACTTGTTTTATTTTTTCTGTTTTGAGTCTGTTTTGCTAATGTTTAGTGTTTCCACTTGATTTTTTTAGGAAATTATTTTTTCACTGGACGAAACTTAATCATTTTTAGAACTAAAATTGAGAAAGTTTAATCATGTTCAAATGACATATAGACCTCATTCGATCGACAAGTTGATGTCGCGCGATGTTTTGTTCATTTGAGGTTCAAGCGATAGAAAGAAAAGTGTCAGGTATTGATCTCGAGAAGCGCCGCACGAAGGTCCCTTGAAAGGTTTTATCACGTGAGAGCACACTATTTTTTGTTTATTGATGTCACTTGATAGCTAGTTCAAACGACATGCAATGTCGTTCAAGCGGCACTGCATTGTCGTTCAAGCGACTTCTGAGAATTTTTTGGTTTCTTCTGATTTCGTACTTGATTAGACTTACTTCTGATATCATACTCTTTAGGTACTTCTGGGCAGTTTATATGCAGAATTTGTTGATTATACATGTTTATTCTCGTACTGCATTATTTATTTAGTCATATCGTTACTGATTTTGATAATTTCTCACTTGTGACTTCTATTTGCTATCTACGGATTGGATATATTTAGATTATTTTTAGCTGGCGGTTTATGTTTACCTAGATATGCTTCATTGATTATCATATGCTAGATATTTGATGATTTTTTTATCTTGTTCACTTATTGTCTATCCGAGATAAAAAAAAAAGGGGGGAGAGATGCATGTCATGTAGGGGGAGTTTTGGTTGTTCGATGAGCACATAATTTTTGCACAAATTGATACCCTGATTTTTCGATGTTTATTATCACAATTGGTATCAAAATATTTTGCTCACATGTTTAACAAATGATTTGATTTCAATTTTACAAATTTGTATTGATATTTCATATTGGTATCATAATGGTTATATCAATTGTTCCTCCATAATTCACTGGGTATTTGTCTATTTCATGTGTGTAGGTATGCTTAATAGATTCGAGATTTCAAGTCTTCATCACATTCAGATAGCTCATTCTTATAGGACTAGCATTTACTACTCTTGTCCTATATATTTGATTTTGGGTTTTATGGGATGGGATTTAGGCGTCATCCGGATTAACGGCCCGGCTTAGACACTTTACAGTTTGGGTTTTGTCCTGGAATAGTTAAAGGGGGAGTGTTGTCGATTTTATCAAATACCGCAAGTGCACGTGCTATTATAAAATAGCGAGTGTAAGTACGGGTCGAACCCATGAAGATTTGTCAATTTTAATTTTTAAAAGAATTGCAACTGTCCAACTAGATAAAATGGGATAATGAATATGTACTAAAATAAATAAAAGCAACTGTGATAAATGAGAGTAACACAACAAATTTGTAAACAATTAGGAAACAATTAGGATTCGGGGTCCATTTATCACGTAACTAATATTGCACACTAATTTAATGTTGTCATTCCCTTTTTATAACTCAAATTAAACCGAATCTCGCCACGTTTAATTCAGAAAATATGACGATTTTATTCAAAATATTTTTAACATCTCTACTAGACGGCTAAAATCCCTATTCCCTTAGAAAATACAAGTTTTAAAATTTACAAATGTATTTAAGCATGGACTATCAAAACAATCAAAGTGTAAGCATAATACATCAAAAATTACTATTTTTAAATCTCAAAACTTGATTTGACAAAATAATTTTGAAGGTTCTAAAACACACTCTCGTGTCATTTTACAATGAATACCGAATCTTTAATAACAATTAAAACAAGTAGGGAATAGACAACAATCAAATTAACATAACAATATTAGCTAACTATGATAAACTTCACCCTAATCCTAATACAATAGTCAAGCTATCATAATGAAAGAGAAATTTCTAGAAGAAGAGGAGATTTTCATTAATAAATCAAACTTACAATAATTCTCTCACAATAATCTTCAATCCTGTAAAAACTTGGCCCTCAAATTGACTACAATCTCTCAAAATTACTCTACAAATCTCTCATTGTTCTACACATAAAATAATGAGCCTAAGGGTCCTATTTATAGGCTTAGGGTGAGGCTTTAGGGTTTTGGTGGAAATCTTCAATTTTCACTCCTTCAATTTCCACCCACTCGAAAAGTCTTCTTTTTTCTTGCTGAGCACGCATGTCAAATTTCTTTAAATTTGGAGAATAAAAATTCCCGAGTTTTTTTTTTTATAAAAACAGCATTTTTTCGAACGATTGTAAAATTCATCTTTTTCGCGCCTTTTTCAAATTGATCATCAATTTGCACCAAATTCCATCATTACGTGCAAAAATTTCACTAGACAACTTTTTTCACAAATTAGCATAAGAATATTATAAAATTATTGAAGCACCCATTTTTTACTTGGAATTGCCATTTTAACTATGAATTCAATCATTCTTGCATTTTTTCCCTTTTTAATAAAATGATCCTAAGAACTTATTAAATAAAATAAAATGGGACTAACAAGGTATAAATTTGGGTATAAAATGTACAAAATAATGCACTCATCAAATACCCCCAAACCTAAACTTTGCTAGTCCTCGAGCAAAAATAAAATTTTTAAAATCTAACTCACTTTCGTAGGAATCACGATTGCACTTAGCATGTGCAACAAGCCGTTAACCCCCTAGGTTACCTTAGTGGACGAGTTTTGTCTCGTGAGAGTTTTCAGTGAATATACCTACAAAATTCAAAAACTTGACTCAGTACAAAAGACACAAAAGTAATATAACCAAATTTGAATGGAAACTTCATAAATATAGTAAAATTTCACTTTTCAATCTCAACTTATCATGAGTGTGTGTGCATAGCCAATATAACCGTCAATTTCCAAAGATTTGATCGTTACATTTCTTATTCGAAAGTTCATTTTGATTTCAAAATCTCACGGGATGCACTCACAATCAAACACTCTAAAATGGGTTATTTTCTCTCGGTATATATGAATAAAAAAGTAAATTTAGATTAACAAATTTCACATATACACTACACCAAATCCTGCGAATGGTCACGCCCAGTGGGTCACGGCCCAAGTCCGCGACCAGCTGGTCGCGGACTTGGGCCGTGACCCACTCAATATTTTGCGTGACCATATTTATTATCACACTAAATTATCGAGACTCTAGAAGTGGTCACGGACCAAGTCCTTGAACACAGTGGTCGCGGACTTGGGCCGTAACCAGGTCGTGACCATCTTAGCGCCAAACTCGCGCCAAAATTCCCTCCAAGCTTGGTCGCGAATTGGTCACGGACTTGGGCCGTGACCATAGGCATGACGAAGCACAAAATACACACATTGGGGGTCATGGCTGGGGGTCGTGACCATTTCTTGGCGTGGGTCACGGCTATGGGCCGTGAACATATGCAGTTTGATGGGTCTTTTGGTTTCGGTGGTGTTTCTTCTGGTGGGTCAGGGCTGAGAGCCCTGACCAGGTTCAATCTTAAAAAAACAAAACGCTGCATTTGGCGCTGCTTCACTTTAAAAAAACAAAACGCTGCTTTTCTCATTCAGTAGCCTTCGTTTCTTTCATTTGCCCCCAATGAAATAGCCCCGCTCAAAAAAAACCTTATCGATGGGATTGTGGCTTTTTCGGCGAACCAAAGGTCGAGACCGCCGGCGGTAACGACTAACGACGGCGGTGGTGGACTGTGGCTTGTTTCTCTGGTGAGATGTTTCATCGATTCTCATCTCTCCTTTCCCATTTCTGTCTCACGATATGTTGTTTCACTACAAAGTAAACAAAATTGTGTATATATATGTTGTGATTTCTATGCTTTAATCTATTTTGATTTCTCTGCTTCACTTTAAGATTTTGTGGTTAATTTGATGTTGGATACAAACTGACTATTGTGCCGAATTAATTTTTGAAGCACAGTGGTATACGACTCTTTTACTGCTATGGGGATTTATTTTTTGGAAAAAGTCAGAGGGTCCACAAATTGTTGGTTACACTTCTAAAGTAATGCTCCTATTAGGCTATCATAGATATTTTTTTGAAGAGAAGAAACCACTTTTTTACTTCTATGGGGATTAAATTTTTTAGAAAATTATTCCACCTGACATCGAATGTGCGAGTTATTGAATTGAGGTTTCAAATTTATTGATAGAAATGGTTATTTCAAGTTTAAGTAAAAGGATTAATTTAGTGTTCTTTTTTTGTATTTTCGGGGGATTTTTGTTGAGTATTATCATGTTATACTTTTCCTTCTTTTACCTTCACTGTAATTTCAAAAGAGGGTACACAGATTGTTGGTTAAATGGCAAGCGGGGTTCAACTAACGACGGCGGTGGTGGACTGTAGGGTTTCTTTCATTTCGATTGTTGTAAACGGTCTCAGAAATAGAAAGAAGACGGTAGGGTTCTTTCACCCATACATTAACGATGACGGTGGAGGAGAGAGAGTTCTTTAGTGTGCAGTGAAAGCCATACAAGAAGAAAGTCTGATTTGGTGCCATACAAGAAGAGTTCTTAAACAATAGGATCTCGATTGCGTTGTGTACACGGGTGATGGCTCAAGCACTCGATTGCTTTGCGATAAATTTACCCTCCTCATGTACCCCCATCTCTCTAAACAAGCACGTATCAATTTCTTTTGTTTTTTTAATTTAATAGTTATATAAACTGGTAATATTACTGTTTAACACTATAATTTTAAAGCAGGACACTCTCACACTTTAATATTAGGAGGGCTCCTGCTAAATAAAGAATCTTTCTCAGTTTTTAACTTTAAGTTGCGATTGATTATATACGTATGAAGTGCGGATGCAACCTTAAGTATGATAGCCTAAAGGTCAAGTGGAGGATCAAAGATTTTTGGTAGGGGGCCAAAGTTTTGAGTGTTGTTGGGTTAATTCGAGTTTTATACAAAGGATACCTTTTGTTTTTATGATTTATTACAATTAGTTCCCAAGTGTTTGAGTAAATACCTCAAAGTTTGAAGGTTTTCAAAATTTCTTACTTACATATTTCTTGTCATTGAAGCATTATGCCTATTCGTAAAGATGAGTGATGTTCTGTATTTTTTGTAAAGTCAAATTTCACTAATTCATCTTGAACGTGGGCATATATACTCATATATCCAATGTTCTGCATTTTTTTAATTCATGTCCTGCAATATCAAATGCGTATTTGCTCGGTTTAGATTTATTAAAGTGGGAGACTGACTAGCCACTCTCGCTTTGCTGATATGACTTGGGTTTAATCGGGTATTGTTTGAGACTTATTTATTCGTGAAAGTATAACTATAAGTTTTTTAAAGCAAGTAAATGAGTTTTATTTTTATTTTTTATGTACTATATGAGTATTTAGGCTTTCGGTAGTTATATATTCTCATCTTTTATATCTGATTTTGTCCCACTTTGTAGGTTATCAATTTGACTATGTATTTGATTGGACTATATTGAAGTATCCTCAGATTGGTGCCAGTTCTAGAGGACGAGTCGGTGTTTATATAATTTTCTTTCGTGTTTTTTTCTTCTTCCAAGAATGTTACTTATTTAATGATTTTGTTTTCAAAATTCCAATGGAAATGCAGGTTTAAATGCAGGACCATCTGCGAAAAGGACCTTAGGTACTCTCTCTAAGCATATTCAGATTCGTCCGCGAAATGTCATGTCTTTATATAATTATTCTTCTAATTATTCGATTTAGTGTTGTGAGTCTAATTTGAACTTTGCGGAATGGCTATGTTCCTAATTCAACCAAGATTGTAGTTTTACTGGAATGGCTTTTTTGGATTCTGTTAGATTTTTTTTAATAAAGCTAACTATGCTTCTGGGGAATATATTGTATATTTTGTTGGGACTCATTTTAGTATCAGTGTGCTATAGCTCCAATTTATATTTCTAAAAAATCTTGTGTTATGCATGCTAGACGGACAGTAAAAAACATTCCCAAGTATGCTCCAGCATAGTTCTACATTGACAATGTGTTGTTTCGGATCAAGGAGAAGAACATTCCCTATTGCTATTGTTGCGGGTTAGATCTGCTATGCTTTACTTTAACAAAAGTAGTTATATAATTGATATGCATTATCTATTAAATCTTTTAGATGATAGAAGGAGTACGGGATAATTATTGGTTTTGTTTGGTTTGGCTGTTGGATAATTATTGGTTGTTGCTTGTTGTTGGATAGTATGTTAGAAGGAGTATGGGATAATTAGAAGGAGTACGGGATAATTATTAGATAATATGTTGAAAATATTTTAGACTCCCGGTTTGAGAATACGAAGATAATTTGAAAATGTGTAGACTTAAGCTTAAAAGCATGGCGTTAGAGGGGAGAAACTCGAAACATCCCCCAAATGGTCCCGTTAGAGGCATCAACACCTTGCACGGAACCAATGTAACTCGTACGAATAGGCCACACGATCACAGGACTCCCGATTTGAGAATCTTAGGATAGTTTTGCATATATCAGAACTTAGGTTTAAAAACATAGCGTTAGAGGGCGAAAACTCAAAACAACCCCCGTACGGTCCCGTGAGAGGCACCAACACCTCTAACGGGACCAATGTAACACGTTGAAACTGACCGCTCGATAACGGGACTCCCGGTTTGAGAATACGATGATAATTTCAAAATATGAGGACTTAAGCTTGAAAACAAAGCGTTAGAGGGTGAAAACTCGAAACAACCCTCGTACGGTCCCGTGAGAGGCACCAACACCTCTCACGGGACCAATGAAACAAGTAAGAACTGATCGTGCGATAACGGGACTCCCGGTTGGAGAATACAGCGATAATTTGAAAATATGAGAACTTAAGCTTGAAAACAAGGCGTTAGAAGGGGAAAACACGAAATAACCCCCGTACGGCCCCGTGAGAGGATCCAACATCTCTCACAGTACCAACAGCCCACGAACGTCCCCGTGGGTGGCACCAACACCACCCACGGGACCAATATAACTCGTAGCAACTGACCCCGCAGCCGCGGGACTCCCGGTTTGAGAATACGACGGTAATTTTAATATTTCTAGACTTAAGCAAAACATGGCGTTAAAGGGTGAAAACTCGAAACTGCACCCGAACGTCCCTGTGGGTGGCAGGAACACCTCCCACGCGACCAATGTAACTCGTAGGAACTGACCCCGTAGCCGTGGGACTCCCAGTTTGAGAATACGACGATAATTTGCATATTTTTAGACTTAGGCTTAAAAACATGGCGTTAGACGGTGAAAACTCAAAACAGCCCCTAACGGCCCCGTGGGTGGCACCAACACCTCCCACGGGACTAATGTAACTCGTAGGAACCGACCCCGCAGCCGGGAGACTCCCGATTTGAGAATACGATGATAATTTGCATATTTTTAGACTTAGGCTTAAAAACATGGCGTTAGAGGGTGAGAACTAGAAACAGCCCCCTAACGTCCCCGTGGGTGGCACCAACACCTCCCATGGGACCAATATAACTCGTAGGAACTGACCCCGCAGCCGCGGGACTCCCGGTTTGAGAATACGATGATAATTTGCATATTTTTAGACTTAGGCTTAAAAACATGGCGTTAGAGGGTGAAAACTCGAAACAGCCCGCTAACGGCCCCGTGGGTGGCACCAACACCTCCCACGGGACCAATGTAACTCGTAGGAACTGACCCCGTAGCCGCGGGTCTCCCGGTTTGAGTGTACGATGATAATTTGCATATTTCTAGACTTAGGCTTAAAAACATGGCGTTAGAGGGTGAGAACTCGAAACAGCCCCCGAATGTCCCCGTGGGTGGCACCAACACCACCCACGGGACCAATGTAACTGGTAGGAACTGACCCCACAGCCGCAACACTCCCGGTTTGAGAATACGACGGTAATTTTCATATTTTTAGACTTAGGCTTAAAAACATGGCGTTAGAGGGTGAAAACTCGAAACTGCCCCCAAACATCCCCGTGGGTGGCACCAACACCTCCCACGGGACCAATATAACTCGTAGGAACTGACCCCGCAGCCGCGGGACTCCCGATTTGAGAATACAACGATAATTTGTATATTTCTAGAGTTAGGATTAAAAACATGGCGTTAGAGGGTGAGAGCAAGATACAGCCCTCCGAACGTCCCCGTGGGTGGCACCAACACCTCCCACGCGACCAATGTAACTCGTAGGAACTGACCCCGCAGCCGCGGGACTCCAGGTTTGAGAATACGGCGATAATTTGCATATTTTTAGACTTAGGCTTAAAAACAAGGCGTTAGAGGGTGAAAACTCGAAACAACCATCTAACGGCCACGTGGGTGGCACCAACACCTCCCACGGGACCAATGTAACTCGTAGGAACAGACCCCGCAGCCGCGGGACTCCCGGTTTGAGAATACGATGATAATTTGCATATTTTTAGACTTAGGCTTAAAAACATGGCGTTAGAGGGTGAAAACTCGAAACTGCCCCCGAACGTCCTCGTGGGTGGCACCAACACCTCCCACGGGACCAATGTAACTCGTGGGATCTGACCTTGCAGCCGTGGGACTCACGATTTGAGAATACGATGATAATTTGCATATTTCTAGACTTAGGCTTGAAAACATGGCGTTAGAGGGTGAGAACTAGAAACACCCCCGAACATCCTCGTGGGTGGCACCAACACCATCCACGGTACCAATGTAACTCGAGGAACTGAGCCCGCAGCCGCGGGACTCCCGGTTTTAGAATACAAGAATAATTTGCATATTTCTAGACTACGGCTTAAAAACATGGCGTTAGAGGGTGAGAACTAAAAACATCCCCCTAACGTCCCCGTGGATGGCACCAATACCTCCCACGGGACAATTATAACTCGTAGGAACTGACCCCGCAGCCCCGAGACTCCCGATTTGAGAATACGATAATAATTTGCATATTTCTAGACTTACGCTTAAAAATATGTCATTTGAGGTTGAGAACTAGAAATAGCCCCCGAACGTCCCCATGGGTGGCACCAACAGCTCCCACGGGACCAATGTAATTTGTAGGAACTGACCCCGCAGCCGCGGGACTCCCGGTTTGAGAATACGACGGTAATTTGCATATTTCTAGACTTGGGCTTAAAAACAAGGCGTTAGAGGGTGAAAACTCGAAACAGCCCTCTAACGTCCACGTGGGTGGTACCAACTCCTCCCACAGGACCAATGTAACTCGTAGGAACTGACCCCGTAGCGGCGGGACTCCCGATTTGAGAATACGATGATAATTTGCATATTTTTAGACTTAGGCTTAAAAATAAGGCGTTAGAGGGTGAAAACTCGAAACAGTCCGCTAACGGCCCCGTGGGTGGCACCAACACCTCCCACGGGACCAATGTAACTCGTAGGAACTCACCCTGCAGCCGCGGGACTGCCGGTTTGAGAATACAACGATAATTTGCATATTTTTAGACTTAGGCTTACAAACAAGGCGTAAGAGGGTTAAAACTCGAAACATCCCTCTAACGGCCACGTGGGTTGCACCAACACCTACCACGGGACCAATGTAACTCGTAGGAACTGACCCCGCATCCGCGAGACTCCCGGTTTGAGAATACGATGATAATTTGCATATTTCTAGACTTAGGCTTAAAAACATGGCGTTAGAGGGTGACAACTAGAAACAGCCCCCGAACGTCCCCGTGGGTGGCACCAACACCTCCCACGGGACCAATGTAACTCGTAGGAACTGACCCCGCAGCCGCGGGACTACCTATTTGAGAATACGACGGTAATTTTTATATTTCTAGACTTAAAGCAAACATGGCGTTAGAGGGTGAAAACTCGAAACAGCCCCCAAACGGCCCCGTGGGTGGCACCAACACGTCCCACGGGACCAATATAACTCGTAGGAACTGACCCCGCAGCCGCAGAACTCCCAGTTTGATAATACGATGATAATTTGCATATTTTTAGACTTAGGCTTAAAAACATGGCGTTAGAGGGTGAGGAACGTCCCCGTAGGTGGCACCAACACCTCCCACGGGACCATTGTAACTCGTAGGAACTGACCCCGCTGCTGCGGGACTCCCAGATTGAGAATACAATGATAATTTGCATATTTCTAGACTTAGGCTTAAAAACATGGCGTTAGGCGGTGAGAACTAGTAACAGCCCCCGAACGTCCCCGTGGGTGGCACCAACACCTCCCACGGGACCAATGTAACTCGTAGGAACTGACCCCGTAGCTGCGGGACTCCCAGTTTGAAAATACGACGATAATTTGTTTATTTCTAGACTTAAGCAAAACATGGCGTTAGAGGGTGGAAACTCGAAACGGCCACCAAACGCCCCTGTGGATGGCACCAACACCTCCCACGTGACCAATGTAACTCGTAGGAACAAACCCCGTAGCCGCAGGTCTCCCGGTTTGAGAATATGACGGTAATTTTAATATTTCTAGACTTAAGCAAAACATGGCGTTAAAGGGTGAAACCTCGAAACTGCACCCGAACGTCCCTGTGGGTGGCAGCAACACCTCCCACGGGACCAATGTAAGTCGTAGGAACTGACCCCGTAGCCACAGGACTCCCGATTTGACAATACGATGATAATTTGCATATTTCTAGACTTGCGCTTAAAAACATGGCGTTAGAGGGTGAGACTGGAAACAGCCCTCGAACGTCCCCGTGGGTGGCACCAACACCTCCCACGGGACCAATGTAACTCGTAGGAACCGACCCCGTAGCCGCGGGACTCCCGGTTTGAGAATACGATGATAATTTGCATATTTTTAGACTGAGGCTTAAAAACATGGCGTTAGAGGGTGAGAACTAGAAACAGCCCCGGAACGGCCCCGTGGGTGGCACCAACACCTCCCACGGGACCAATGTAACTCGTAGAAACTGACCCCGCAGCCACGGGACTCCCGATTTGAGAATACGATGATAATTTGCATATTTCTAGACTTACGCTTAAAAACATGGCGTTAGAAGGTGAGAACTAGAAACAGTCCTCGAACGTCCCCGTGGGCGGCACCAACACCTCCCACGGGACCAATGTAACTCGTAGGAACTGACCCCGCAGCCGCGAGACTCCCGGTTTGAGAATATGACGGTAATTTGCATATTTCTAGACTTAGGCATAAAAATATGGCGTTAGAGGGTGAGAACTCGAAACAGCCCTCGAACGGCCCCGTGGGTGGCACCAACACCTCCCACGGGAGTAATGTAACTCATAGGAACTGACCCTGCAGCGGCGGGATTCCCAGTTTGAGAATACGACGATAATTTGCATATTTCTAGACTTAGGCTTAAAAACATGGCGTTAGAGGGTGAGAACTAGAAACAGCCCACGAACGTCCCCGTGGGTAGCACCAACACCTCCCACGGGACCAATGTAACTTGTAGGAACTGACCCCGCAGCCGCGGGACTCCAGGATTGAGAATACGACGATAATTAGCATATTTCTAGAGTTAGGATTAAAAATGTGGCGTTAGAGGGTGAGAACTAGATACAGCCCCTGAACGTCCCCGTGGGTTTCACCAACACCTCCCACGGGACCAATGTAACTCGTTGGAACTTACCCCGCAACCACGGGACTCCCGGTTTGAGAATATGACGATAATTTGAATATTTCTAGAGTTAGGATTAAAAACATGGCGTTAGAGGGTGAGAACTAGATACAGCCCTCGAATGTCCCCGTGGGTGGTACCATAACCTCCCACGGGACCAATGTAACTCGTAGGAACTGATCCCGCAGCCGCGGGTCTCCCGGTTTGAGTGTACGATGGTAATTTTCATATTTCTAGCCTTAAGCAAAACATGGCGTTAGAGGGATAAAACTCGAAACATCCCCTGAACGGCCCTGTGGGTGGCACCAACACCTCCCACGGGACCAATGTAACTCGTAGGAACTGACCCCACAGCCGCGGGACTCCCGGTTTGAGAATACGATGATAATTTGCATATTTCTAGACTTAGGCTTAAAAACATGGCGTTAGAGGGTGAAAACTAGAAACAGCCCCCGAACGTCCCCGTGGGTGGCACCAACACCACCCACGGAACCAATGTAACTGGTAGGAACTGACCCCGCAGCCGCGACACTCCCGGTTTGAGAATACGACGGTAATTTTCATATTTTTAGACTTAGGCTTAAAAACATGGCGTTAGAGGGAGAAAACTAGAAACATCCCCTGAATGGCTCTGTGGGTGGCACCAACACCTCCCACGGGACCAATATAACTCGTAGGAACTGACCCCACGGCCGCGGGACTCCCGGTTTGAGAATACGATGATAATTTGTATATTTCTAGACTTAGGCTTAAAAACATGGCGTTAGAGGGTGAGAACTAGAAACATTCCCTGAACATCCCCGTGGGTGGCACCAACACCTCCCACGGGACCAATGTAACTCGTAGGAACCGACCCCGTAGCCGCGGGACTCCCGGTTTGAGAATACGATGACAATTTGCATATTTTTAGACTGAGGCTTAAAAACATGGCGTTAGAGGGTGAGAACTAGAAACAGCCCCCGAACGTCCCCGTGGGTGGCACCAACACCTCCCACGGGACCAATGTAACTCGTAGAAACTGACCCCGCAGCCACGGGACTCCCGATTTGAGAATACGACGATAATTTGCATATTTCTAGACTTAGGCTTAAAAACATGGCGTTAGAAGGTGAGAACTAGAAACAGCCCTCGAACGTCCCCGTGGGCGGCACCAACACCTCCTACGGGACCAATGTAACTCGTAGGAACTGACCCCGCAGCCGCGAGACTCCCGATTTGAGAATATGACGGTAATTTGCATATTTCTAGACTTAGGCATAAAAATATGGCGTTAGAGGGTGAGAACTCGAAACAGCCCTCGAACGGCCCCGTGGGTGGCACCAACACCTCCCACGGGAGTAATGTAACTCATAGGAACTGACTCCGCAGCGGCGGGATTCCCAGTTTGATAATACGACGATAATTTGCATATTTCTAGACTTAGGCTTAAAAACATGGCGTTAGAGGGTGAGAACTAGAAACAGCCCACGAACGTCCCCGTGGGTAGCACCAACACCTCCCACGGGACCAATGTAACTCGTAGGAACTGACCCCGCAGCCGCGGGACTCCCGGATTGAGAATACGACGATAATTAGCATATTTCTAGAGTTAGGATTAAAAATGTGGCGTTAGAGGGTGAGAACTAGATACAGCCCCTGAACGTCCCCGTGGGTTTCACCAACACCTCCCACGGGACCAATGTAACTCGTTGGAACTTACCCCGCAACCACGGGACTCCCGGTTTGAGAATATGACGATAATTTGAATATTTCTAGAGTTAGGATTAAAAACATGGCCTTAGAGGGTGAGAACTAGATACAGCCCTCGAATGTCCCCGTGGGTGGTACCATATCCTCCCACGGGACCAATGTAACTCGTAGGAACTGACCCCGCAGCCGCGGGTCTCCCGGTTTGAGTGTACGATGGTAATTTTCATATTTTTAGCCTTAAGCAAAACATGGCGTTAGAGGGATAAAACTCGAAACATCCCCTGAACGGCCCTGTGGGTGGCACCAACACCTCCCACGGGACCAATGTAACTCGTAGGAACTGACCCCACAGCCGCGGGACTCCCGGTTTGAGAATACGATGATAATTTGCATATTTCTAGACTTAGGCTTAAAAACATGGCGTTAGAGGGTGAAAACTAGAAACAGCCCCCGAACGTCCCCGTGGGTGGCACCAACACCACCCACGGAACCAATGTAACTGGTAGGAACTGACCCCGCAGCCGCGACACTCCCGGTTTGAGAATACGACGGTAATTTTCATATTTTTAGACTTAGGCTTAAAAACATGGCGTTAGAGGGAGAAAACTAGAAACATCCCCTGAATGGCCCGGTGGGTGGCACCAACGCCTCCCACGGGACCAATATAACTCGTAGGAACTGACCCCACGGCCGCGGGATTCCCGGTTTGAGAATACGATGATAATTTGTATATTTCTAGACTTAGGCTTAAAAACATGGCGTTAGAGGGTGAGAACTAGAAACAGTCCCTGAACATCCCCGTGGGTGGCACCAACACCTCCCACGGGACCAATGTAACTCGTAGGAACCGACCCCGTAGCCGCGGGACTCCCGGTTTGAGAATACGATGATAATTTGCATATTTTTAGACTGAGGCTTAAAAACATGGCGTTAGAGGGTGAGAACTAGAAACAGCCCCCGAACGTCCCCGTGGGTGGCACCAACACCTCCCACGGGACCAATGTAACTCGTAGAAACTGACCCCGCAGCCACGGGACTCCCGATTTGAGAATATGACGATAATTTGCATATTTCTAGACTTACGCTTAAAAACATGGCGTTAGAGGGTGAAAACTAGAAACAGCCCCCGAACGTCCCCGTGGGTGGCACCAACACCACCCACGGAACCAATGTAACTCGTAGAAACTGACCCTGTAGCCGTGGGACTCCCGGTTTGAGAATACGACGATAATTTTCATATTATAGACTTAGGCTTAAAAACATGGCGTTAGAGGGTGAGAACTAAAAACAGCCCTCGAACGTCCCCCTGGGTGGCTGATTCGTATCAAATATTGTATATTTTCGCCCATTATCTTTATGCATTCTAGCGCTTTTACGATCCTAAATGCCTGTATTTATGCTCATTAACCAGACAACCTTGGATTTAGATAGATACATGTTTTGCAGGGGCTATTTGTGCTTTTGTAGGTATTGGAACGCTAAAAGTGAGGTTCGGTTGCATTTCGGAGAAGTTCCATCGCTGGACGCTACTTCAAGGGAATTTTAGTCAATTCACATTTATTATTTGGCTCCTGGAAATTCCACGGATGTGTAGTTCATTGAGTTAGCATCGCGTGGCCGCAAACGGTGCGTCGTTTGGAGTTCGGACAAAGAAGCTAGTCTCGTTTCCGTAATGGACCTTTTCCCCCTCATCATGGACCAAATGCAGCCTGAAAACAGAGTACCGGTCGACCGCGTCCCTGGGACCGGTTGATCGCGGTTTTAACTTTTGCCGTGGGAAGGAGACAATATGCTTTTGCCTAAGGGGCCTGTCGACCGCGCCCCTGCGACCGGTCGACCGGTAGTGCCAGATATTTTCGGCTCTTTCCTCTTTCTTTCCTTTTTCCCTTACTTTTTCCCACTTACTATATAAACCCATTTTTGGTTTTAATTCAGATATACTTAGTTAGAATAGATTGTAGAGAGTGGTAGTTAGGATTTGGGTGGTTTTGGATGGTTCTTCTTCATTTATACTTGGTTTGACACCCCATTTGTTGTGTAAGTTGACTATTCATCATCCTCTCCATTTAATTTAAGTTGTATTTCCTTTGTTTCCATTGTTGTAGTATAATTTACAATCTTTCTAATTTAGGTTTTCTTGCTTTATTTACATGCTTTGATTTACACGCTTTCTAGTATAGATTTACCGCAATTATTTACCTCTTTCCATTTATCGCGTTTTTAACATGCTTTCTAGGTAACTGAAATTAGGTTGTGTTTGACTTGAACTCACTCGGGTTGACGCGTTGCTTTGCTTTGGTGATGGAGTTTACGGGTCTATTTCGAGTACGTTGTCCTAGTTATTATGCCTAGGAGATTTGACGGGGCATATCATGTACGTCCCGTGCTTACGACCCTTCGTGCGTAATATCCGGTATATTTGTTGACACCAAAATCTTATTAGGCTTTTATGATGATTTAGGGCGTAACAACCCTTGATTTAATTAACTGTCGAAACGAGACGCATTTGTAATAACCCGTCGACCCATGTAACCATTTTATACTAATTAACTCGGGTGAGGGATATTTGACGCAACCTATAGTTTTACTCGCTTTCATAATCTAGTTTCAACACATTGCCTAGATTAACTTTTCCTTTTAGTTTGTAATCATCTTTTACACTTTTATTTCGGAGTATTAAATCACTTAAATTCTAGCAACTTGTCTCTGTGGATTTGCGATACCCGACTTACCGCTATACTCACCCGTTGAGTGTAGTCGTAATTTAGGTTTTTGTATAGTTCAGGTGAGCCGAACACAAAACGACCGGTGCGTAGGTGACTCTCGCGCCGTGGTAAAACCCTGTCTATTAAATGGCGCCGTTGTCGGGGATGAGTTTGTTTTAGGCTTTATTTGATTTAGTATTTCATAGTATTTTCTTTCTATTTGTATTATTTGCTAATATTTTGCATGACTTCCACATTTGAGCACTTAGAAACGCTCGAATTTTTCCCGCGCGCACTTACTTTGTGGAATCCGCCACTTCGAGCCATTTTTGGGGTAAGCATGTCTTATTCCAATTCTTTCGGTAATCCTTGTCATAATTCTCAAAATTCTCGCAAACCTATGACTTTCGGTGAATACTTAGAATCCCAAAGTATAACAAATTCAAATATGACTTTGGGCGAGTATAACGAAAGTCAAAACTTAGGTTATTGGAATTTTGATGATGATGATAATGATTTTGGGCCTTTACCTCCTTATAATAGGAATTTTGAAACGAATTGCAATAGTTTTCAAAATTCCTATAATAATGAGTTTTCGTTTAAGTCCGATGGTAATTTTCAAAGTTCCCATTCTAATGCATCCGCACCTCGACCTATGACATTCGGTGAGGGTTTGCGTATGTATGAAAATGAGAAACTTGAAAATCGTTATCGAGAAGAAAATCGTTCGTGGGAACATGAGTTGGATTTATTATTTGAGTCCGACGACGATTTTGCTTCTGAGACTTTCGAGGTCGACGAATGTTTTGAACCAAATGAGGTACTTGTGCCTATTTTGGAACAAGCCGTTCTAGACTTTGCCCATCTCGTAATAGATAATGAAAGTGAGGATGAAAATGACGTAATATCTATTTGCAAAAAAATGATTTCTTCTTTGGCCCCCAAAGAAGAACATTTCATTGAAAATGATATTATTGCCTTTGAAATTCCAACTTCATGCGATGATGATTCATCTCGTGAGTTTGAATTTCTTTCATCCCCGTTTTCATTCTCTATTACCCCACCGGAACAAGTACCCGATGATTCGGTTTCAAACTTTGATGTTTTAAACCCTATCTCTGATGAGGAGTACTTGCTCGAGTCGCCCTCCACAATCGCATCTTTGCCTTTGTGTGTGCCGCCTCCCATTCCAACTTCAAAATCCTTGGGAGGATATTCGGCTTTTCTCGGTCCCCACTTGTTTTTGTCACCCGTGCAATCCAAACCCCCCATCGTCCCACCAAAACTTTTAATTGGCGATGGTTCATTTCTTCCGCCTTACACATGCCTTCCGTTGTTAAAACGGAATTCATATTTTTCGGAAGGCATGCTTGTATGTGAGGGTACACCGGTTATCCTCCAAAGTCAAATCGTTCTTATGGTGGACCCTCAGCTATTTAGACTTCTAGTGTACAGTTAGTGTGAAGTCTAAATAGTAGGTTGTATATAGTTAGCTTTTTATTTTTTCTTTCCTTTTTAATTTAGTTTAGTGTAATTAGTTAACTCTTTGTTATTTGTTTTTGCTATGCTCGGTACTAACTTGTTTTTTAGATTCTTTGGACTTGTTCTTATGGGGATCGCTCCACTTTTGGGTAATATCGCTCTTTTCCTCTCTTTGACTTGGTTCTTAATTTACATTGAGGACAATGTCAAGTTTTAAGTTAGGGGGTGTGGGATATTCTATCCATTTCTTCATTTAGTCCATGTTTTTGCTCACATGTTAGTTACTTAGTATGCTTTTCTTAGAAAAATTAAAAAATTTCAAAAAGATTTTCTTTATTTTTTCTCCTTTTTTGGGCATTTTGCCTTTGTTTCCGATGATAAATTTTAATAATTGCCCGATCCAATAGACAACCCAATGATGCATGTTCTCGATTTTAGAAGTTATTAGACTTTAGTCTCAATTATTGATATGATGAATAACTTCATGAATTAAACTTTAATCCCATGAGCACATGCATTTTTATTGTTATATTGATTTGGTTTAAGATTTTTATAACTCGGTAATCTTTTGTTGCATTGTATATACTTACACCGAGTAAGCTTTGTACCTTTCGTCGTTTGTGAGTGTATACACTATTCTTTTCTCATTGAAAACGTTGAATTCGTTGTTAATCTCACTATTCTTTCATTTGACCGTTCATTAATTGAGTTCATACTTGAATTGTGCTACTTGATCATGATTTTCATATATTGTTTTGACTCGAGAATTGCGTAAACTTTGCGAAATGATCATAGGCCCTCTTTGATATATCACCCATATTAGCCTTGACCTCACCCTTATATGTTTACCCTCGTTAACCTCTTTGAGCCTAAATATAGCCTTTCGTTTAATAACCCCATTACCCCAACTAACTCTAAATTGGAGTTTTAGCCCATACATACACTTTCCATACCTTTGTTTGGAATGTTAATTGGTATTGAATGATGTTGTTTTTATGTCGGTTGCAATTTAGGCATATGAGAGTTTGATAAGTAAAGAAAAGAAAGTAGTGAAAAAAGTGAAGAAAAAGAGAAAGCAAAAAGCAAAAGAAAACAAAAGAGAAAGTGAGAAAAAGGAAGAAAAGAAAAAGAAAGAGAAAGTTGTAAATGTTGTATATAGTTTAATAAGCTTTGATTACTCTCCCCGATGATATATTTAATGCCTTTTTGGAACTTGTTTTCCGATTTTGATATTGCCCGCATTATCCCATTATCCCGAGTTTTTCATTCCGAACACTTTGAATCCGTACATATATTCCTTCGTTTCGTACCTTAGCCATACCTACATTATAACCCTATTAAAGTCCTATGTGATCTTAGGTTGATGTAATTTAAAAGTCATAATAGTTGTGATAATCTGTGAAAATGCATTTCGCCTCTTTTAGTGTGTGGTATCTTTCATTGAGATTAAAGTTTTTATTTCCTATATAGCGTTCTTCTTCTGTGACATGTGTGTGGCCTAGTTTCCATTTACATTTACTCTTTAGCCCACATGTCCCGTGTGTTACCTCCCTGTTTCGAGTGAAGTCACTTGATGAGTGTAATTCCCGTGAGGATTGAATATATGCTTGCTTTAATGTTTATCCGGTTTATATAAGTTTTTCGCCAAATCACACTTTGCATGTGCTCTCTCCCCTCCCACATTTTAAGGTTTCAATTCTATGAAGTGCATTCTATAATGTTAATGATTTGTATTTTTGTGTGAATTCATTCACTTTGCTAATAATGCGTATGAAATCATTTTCGCCATTGTTGGGCTTGTCGCATGTTGGTTTGGGCATATTTTGAGGAAACTTTATGATGTTTGTGGGTTTCATCCTTGAAAACCCTCACGAGACGACACTCGTCCACTAGGATAACCTAGGGGTTTAACGGCTTATTGCATATGCTAAATGCAATCGTGTTCCCTACGAAAGTGACAATTATATTTCGATGCATATATACTTTTTGTACCGCCCTCTGTGGTCTGGTTTTCTTTGTTTCATTACTAGGGACTAATGTTTAAGTTAGGGGGTGTGATTCGTATCAAATATTGTATATTTTCGCCCATTATCTTTATGCATTCTAGCGCTTTTACGATCCTAAATGCCTATATTTATGCTCATTAACCAGACAACCTTGGAGTTAGATAGATACAGGTTTTGCAGGGGTTATTTGTGCTTTTGTAGGTATTGGAACGCTAAAAGTGAGGTTTGGTTGCATTTCGGAGAAGTTCCATCGTTGGACGCTACTTCAAGGGCATTTTAGTCAATTCACATTTCTTATTCGGCTCTTGGAAATTCCACGGATGTGTAGTTCATTGAGTTAGCATCGCGTGGCCGCAAACGGTGCGTCGTTTGGAGTTCGAACGAAGAAGCTAGGCTCGTTTCCGTAATGGACCTTTTCCCCCTCAGCATGGACCAAATGCAGCCTAAAAACAGAGTACCGGTCGACCGCGTCCCTAGGACCGATCGATCGCGGTTTCAACTTTTGCCGTGGGAAGGAGACAGTATGCTTTTGCCTAAGGGGCCGGTCGACCGCGCCCCTGCGACCGGTCGACCGGTAGTGCCAGATATTTTGGGCTCTTTCCTCTTTCTTTACTTTTTCCCTTACTTTTTCCCACTTACTATATAAACCCATTTTTTGTTTTAATTCAGATATACTTAGTTAGAATAGATTGTAGAGAGTGGTAGTTAGGGTTTGGGTGGTTTTGGATGGTTCTTCTTCATTTATACTTGGTTTGACACCCCATTTGTTGTGTAAGTTGACTATTCATCATCCTCTCCATTTAATTTAAGTTGTATTTCCTTTGTTTCCATTGTTGTAGTATAATTTACAAGCTTTCTAATTTAGGTTTTCTTGCTTTATTTACATGCTTTGATTTACACGCTTTCTAGTATAGATTTACCGCATTTATTTACCGCTTTCCATTTATCGCGTTTTTAACAGGCTTTCTAGGTAACTGAAATTAGGTTGTGTTTGAATTGAACTCACTCGGGTTGACGCGTTGCTTTGCTTTGGTGATGGAGTTTACGGGTCTATTTCGAGTGCGTTGTCCTAGTTATTATGCCTAGGAGATTTGACGGGGCATATCATGTATGTCCCGTGCTTACGACCTTTCGCGCGTATTTCCGGTATATTTGTTGACGCCAAAATCTTATTAGGCTTTTATGATGATTTAGGGCGTAACAACCCTTGATTTAATTAACTGTCGAAACGAGACGCATTTGTAATAACTGGTCGACCCATATAACCATTTAATACTAATTAACTCGGGTGAGGGATATTTGACGCAATCTATAGTTTTACTCGCTTTCATAATCTAGTTTCAACACATTGCCTAGATTAACTTTTCCTTTTTGTTTGTAATCATCTTTTACACTTTTATTTCGGAGTATTAAATCACTTAAATTCTAGCAACTTGTCTCTGTGGATTTTCGATACCCGACTTACCGCTATACTCACCCGTTGAGTGTAATCGTAATTTAGGTTTTTGTATAGTTCAGGTGAGCCGAACACAAAACGACCGGCGCATAGGTGACTCTCGCGCCGCGGTAAAACCCTGTCTATCAGTGGCATCAACACCTCCCACGGGACCAATATAACTCGTAGGAATTGATCCCGCATCCGCGGGACTCTCGGTTTGAGAATACGACGATAATTTGCATATTTCTAGACTTAGGCTTAAAAACATGGTGTTAGAGGGTGAGAACTAAAAACAGCCCCCGAACGTCCCCGTGGGTGGCACCAACACCTCCCACGGGACCAATGTAACTCGTAGGAACTGATCCCACAGCCGCGGGGCTTCCGGTTTGAGAATACGACGGTAATTTGCATATTTCTAGACTTAGGCTTAAAAACATGGCATTAGTGGGTGAGAACTCGAAACAACCCCCAACGTCCCCGTGGGTGGCACCAACACCTCCCACGGGACCAATGTAATTTGTAGGAACTGACCCCGATGCCGCGGGACTCCCGGTTTGAGAGTACGACGGTAATTTGCATATTTCTAGACTTAAGCAAAACATGGAGTTAGAGGGAAAAAACTCGAAACAGCCCCTGAACGTCCCCGTGGGTGGCACCACCACCTACCACGGGGCCAATGTAACTCGTAGGAACAGACCCCACAGCCGCGGGACTCCCGGTTTGTAAATACGACGATAATTTGCTTATTTTTAGACTTAGGCTTAAAAACAAGGCGTTAGAGGGTGAAAACTCGAAACAGCCCTCTAACGGCCACGTGGGTGGCACCAACACCTCCCAGGGGACCAATGTAACTCGTAGCAACTGACTCCGCAGCCACGGGACTCCCGGTTTGAGAATACGATGATAATTTGTATATTTCTAGACTTAGGCTTAAAAACATGGCGTTAGAGGGTGAGAACTAGAAACAGTCCCCGAACATCCCCGTGGGTGGCACCAACACCTCCAACGGGACCCATGTAACTCGTAGGAACTGACCCCACAGCCGCTGGACTCCCGATTTGAGAATACGACAGTAATTTGCATATTTCTAGACTTAAACAAAACATGGCGTTAGAGGGTGAAAACTCGAAATAGCCCCCTAACGGCCCCGTGGGTGGCACCAACACCTCCCACGGGACCAATGTAACTCGTAGGAACTGACCCCGCAGCCGTGGGACTCCCGGTTTGAGAATACGATGATAATTTGCATATTTCTAGACTTAGGCTTAAAAACATGGCGTTAGAGGGTGATAACTAGAAACAACCCCCAAACGTCCCCGTGGGTGGCACCAACACCTCCCACGGGACCAATGTAACTCATAGGAACTGACCCCACTACCGCGGGACTCCCGGTTTGAGAATACGACAATAATTTGCATATTTCTTGACTTAGGCTTAAAAACATGGCGTTAGAGGGTGAGAACTAGTAAAATCCCCCGAACGTCCCCGTGGGTGGAAACAACACCTCCCACGGGACCAATGTAACTCGTATGAACTGACCCCGCAGCCGCGGGACTCCCGGTTTGAGAATACGACTGTAATTTGCATATTTCTAGACTTGAGCAAAACATGGCGTTAGAGGGTGAAAACTCGAAACTGCCCCCGAACGTCCTCGTGGGTGGCACCAACACCTCCCACGGGACCAATGTAACTTGTAGGAACTGACCCCGTAACCGCGGGTCTCCCGGTTTGAGAATACGACCGTAATTTGCATATTTCTAGACTTAAGCAAAACATGACGTTAGAGGGTGAAAACTCGAAACAGCCCCTGAACGGGCCCGTGGGTGGCACCAACACCTCCCACGGGACCAATGTAACTCGTAGGAACTGACCCTCCCGGTTTGATAATACGACGATAATTTGCATATTTCTACTTGGTTACTGATATTTTTTTATGTATCCCATCATTTGTATGATTTTTGCACGCGGAACTAACGAAGGAGGCAATGGTCTACAGCATGAAGATTGTTTATATGTTGTGGACATTGAGGATTTTTTTGTGTTACAGCCGTGCGGGCTTTTATTGTTTAGTTTTATGGTCGTGCGGGCTTTTATAATTTGATTGTTGAATTTTATGGCCGTGCGGGCTTTATAATAAGCAGGTTTTACATTTACAGATTTTGGAATGTCAAGAAAATAGAGGGAACTCTGCCCAATTTTTTTTGGTCTGTGAATTATTAAGACGTGTAATATTTATAAGTTTGTATATATATTTGTTTATTAACAACGTTCTCGATTCGCAATTTGTGATTTTTTTTATTGTTTTGCCAATAATAAATATTTGTAACACCTCGTACGCGTCCAACGTTACACGTAGCAACCGACGGTGCACTCGCAGGATCCCCAATTTTAGGATTGGACCCAAAAAAAAAATATATTTTTTTTTAAATTATAGTTAAATATGGTCATGGACTTTGTCCTTGACCATTTTTATTTTTTTCGTCGCGCATAAAAATGGTCGCGGCCAAAGTCCGCGACCATTTTTTTTTATTTTTTTTGTCACGGTTGTGGGTTACGGACTTTGGCCGCAACTAATTTGTCACAGTTGTGGGTCACGGATGAGGGCAGCGACCAATTTTTTTTTATTTTTTCATCACGGACGTGGGTCGCGGACTTTGGCCGCGACCAATTTGTGGCGGTTGTGGGTCACGGATGAGGGCCGCGAGCAATTTTTTTTTAATTTTTTTGTCACGAACGTGGGTCGCGAACTTTGGCCGCGGTCAATTTGTCACGGTTGTGGGTCACGGATGAGGGCCATGACCCGTCACGGTATGGGTCACGGCCCAAG
Source organism: Sambucus nigra (assembly GCA_949130495.1). Lineage (NCBI taxonomy): Eukaryota > Viridiplantae > Streptophyta > Magnoliopsida > Dipsacales > Adoxaceae > Sambucus > Sambucus nigra. The sequence goes on from OX422219.1 coordinate 371,231,382, forward strand.
TCCGCGACCATCTGCCGTGACCCCTCTCGGCCGTCACCATTTTTTGGTCACGGACTTGGGCCGCGGCTCACGAAAATGGTCACGCCCGAAATGGTCACCGCCCAAGTCCGCGACCCACAGTTTTGGTCAGGGATTTTGGCCGTGACCAATCGCCAGTTTTGGTGTAGTGATACATGATCAAAAATGGACTTTTATAATGGATGAATATGATCTCATGAACGGAAAATCGATTACTTGTTGAAAACATTGAATCACACCATAGATCATATTCATCTTCTCTCCATGCTATAACTAACTTCACTTGAGATTGATTAGGACTTTCTTTGGTTGTATTGTAGGCTTGGATTTTGGCTAGAAAGATTGGCTTTTGGAGTTCAAAATTTCTGAGACTATAGAGGTTTTCGGTAAGTTGACTTTTAGTCATTTTTTTTACCTCCATTTTTCTTTTTCTTTTTTTTCTTTTCAACTCACATTTATTTTTTTCATCTTTTTCTTTCTTTTTTTTCACATTATTTTTGCAACCTCCTTTTCTTTTGGCCTTTTTTCTACTATAATTTTACCCTAATATTCTCATAAAATGGGTATGGCTTCATTTTATGGGTTATAAAATCCCAGTTGGAGTTAGGTAGGATAGTGGGCTTTCAACAAAACGCTTATATTGTTTTTGTCTCAAATGGGCTTGCAATGTAATAATGTAAAAAGGTTGGAGTTTAGGCTTAATTTTTAGGTTTTCAAACGATGGCCTAATCTCATTTATCAAGTTTCATTAAGTTAATTTGTGTCTCAAGATGACTTACTAAGACTTCTAGTGCTTAAGATTCACATTTTGACTTTTTTTTCAGTAATCGAACAAAACACAGAATTTGAGATCATCAATGAATTTATCACTGAATGAAAGTTTGAGTTATTTTAACTTGGATTGATTTAAATCTCTCGAAAACGATGAATGGCACAAAATCTCACCCGATTAAAAATTTCCACATTTATTGATTAAGCATGTTAACTTTCTCCTCAATATCCATTTTCGATCATATTATATGGCTAATGTGTAAAAAAAATCATAAGTTGAGAGATCCATGAATTAATTCTATATTAAGAAATCGTTTCACAACTCAATTATATTGAAAATCTTTTAGAATTTTTTTTTCTTTTCAAAAATATCATCCTTACCTCCGAACCTAAATTTTACATTGTCCTCAATGTAAAAGGCAAAAATTAAAAAAAGCGGGAAAGATATTACCGTAATGAGGGACTTTTGCCAACGCACAATTCCTGTAAAATGAAAATTATGATACAACAACAATGACCCAATTTCATGTTCACTCGTGGTACACAGGGTCTTGGAGGAGAATGTCCTCCACTTTCTGATTTCGCAATTCGAGATATGGCTTCAAACTTTAACCATTAACTTTGAAAATTTCACCATTTTTGGAATTCTCTATCTCAACTGCCCCATGTCGGTAGACTGTCCTAACAACAAAGGGACCGGACCATCTAGACCTCAACTTACCAGGAAAGAGATGTTATCTAGAATTATACAAGAGAACTTTATGTCCAGGCTCAAATGACTTTCATAGGATGGACTTGTCATGGAACATTTTCATTTTCTCTATACAATTTTGCATTTTCGTACGCATCATTCCTAATCTCTTCCAACTCATTAAGTTGGAGTTTTTGGACCTCTCCTGCAGCACATAAATCGAAATTGAAGGTCTTAATGGCCCATTAGGCCTTGTGTTCTAACTCTACCGGAAGGTGACAGGCTTTTCCGTAGACAAGCCTATACGGGGACATACCAAGTGGTGTTTTGTAAGTAGTGCGATATGCCCACAGTGCATCCAATAACCTTAAGGACCAATCCTTTCGGTTAGGATTCACTGTCTTCTCGATGATTTGTTTGATTTACCTATTGGAAACTTCAACTTGACCATTGGTTTGAGGGTGATAAGAACATCCTAATTTGTGCATGACCGAATACTTTTTCATGAGACTCTCGAAGGATCGATTACAGAAATGGGTTCCTTGATCGCTAATGATGGCTCGAGGCGTACCAAAACGAGAGAAAATATTTTCTCGAATGAATTTGAACACCACGTGGTGATCATTCATCCTACACGGTATAGCTTCTACCCACTTAGACACATAATCAACTGCTAGAAGAATGTAAAGATTCCCGTAGGAATTTGGGAATGGACCCATAAAATTAGTGCTCCAACAATCAAAAACCTCGATAATCAGAATGGGATTTAAGGGCATCATGTTCCTACGTGTGATCTTTCCTAACCATTGGCAACGGTCATAACTCCTAGTGTAATCATTCGAGTCACGAAAAATGGTGGGCCAATAGAATCCACATTGTAAAATTTTTTCAGCTGTCTTTTTAGCACTGAAATGACCTCCACAGGCTTGGTCAAGGCAGAAAGAGATTACGCTTTGAATCTCATTATCGGGTACACACTTTCGAATGATTTGATCGGGATAATACTTGAAAAGATACGAGTCATCCCAAAAGAAATGCTTAGCTTCCTTTAAAATTTGGAACAATCTTGCTTAGACCAATGCAGTGGCATTCTACCGGTCACAAGATAGTTCATAATATCAGTGAACCATGGAAGCTGAGGGACAAGCATTAGTTCCTAATCGAGAAAGGACTCATTTAGTGGCAATAGGTTATCGAATGATTCAATGGTTAACCTAGACAAATGATCCGCCACTACATTCTCACACCCTTTCTTATCTCGAATTTTAAGGTCAAACTCTTGCAGTAATAGGATCCACCTAATGAGACGAGCCTTAGCATCCTTTTTAGACAAAAGGTATCGCAAGGCCGAGTGATCGGTGAAAATAACAACTTTGGATCCTATCAAGTAAGACCTAAACTTCTCAAGAGAAAAAACAACAGCAAGGAACTCTTTTTTAGTCATGGAATAGTTCAATTAGGCATCATTAAGAGTCCTACTGGAATAATAGATGACGTGAGGAATTTTCTCAGTGCGCTGACCTAAAACCATACCTATGGCATAGTCAGAAGCATCACACATGATCTCAAATGACTGACTCTAGTCGGGAGGTCACATAATAGGTGTAGAGGTCAATTCCTTCTTCAGACTTTCAAAGGCTTGAAGTCATTCGTCAGTGAAATTAAAGGGTTTTTCCTTGGCAAGAAGATTGCACAAGGGTTGAGAGATTTTGCTAAAATCCTTAATAAATCTCCGATAAAAACCGGCGTGTCCTAAGAATGATCGAACTTCATGCACAGTTTTAGGGGATGGGAGATTAGCAAGGAGATCTATTTTAGCTTTATTGGCCTCAATACCCTTGTGTGAAATGATGTGCACTAGCACTATGCCTTGTTTGACCATGAAGTCGTACTTCTCCCAATTAAGCACAAGGTTCTTTTCCTTACACCTCTTCAGAACGAGGGTGAGGTGATGGAGGCACTCATCAAAACTAGACCCAAATACAGAAAAATCATCCATTATGACTTCGAGAAAATACTTCACCATATCCGAAAAGATACTCATCATGCACCGCTGAAAGATAGCAGGTGCATTTCATAACCCAAAGGTCATGCGTCGATAAGCAAAAGTACCAAATGGACACATGAAAGTGGCTTTCTCTTGATCCTCGGGAGCGATGGGAATTTGATTGTAGTCGGAGTAACCGTCGAGAAAACAGTAATATGGATAATCGGCTAATCTCTCTAGCATTTGGTCTATGAAAGGAAGAGGAAAGTTATCCTTTCGTGTAACAACGTTTAACTTCCTATAATCAATACACACTCGCCAACCTGTTTCAATCCTAGTGGGTACTAACTCATTATCGTTAGTTTTCACCACTGTAACACCGAATTTCTTTGGGACAACTTGAACGGGACTGACCCACTGGCTATCAGAGATGGGTAAATAATACCCGCATCGAGCAATTTTAGCACCTCGGCTCGGACGACCTCTTTCATATTGAGATTAAGTCTACGTTGTGCTTCACGGGAATTTTTAGCATTGTCTTCTAAGTGTATCCGATGCATGCACACCGAGGGATTTATCCCCTTAATGTTGGTTATGGTCCATCCTATGGATTCCTTGTGTTCTTTGAGAACATGCAATAGTTTACCTTCCTATTCTTTGTCCAAGTCAGACGCGATGATAACTGGCAAGGTGTCAGAAGTTCCTAAAAACCTATACTCAAGTGTGTCAGACAATGGCTTCAATTCAAGCTCGGGAGCTTTCTCAATCGAGGGAGGAATAGGTGACAAGGAAAGTGAGATGGGATCAGTCTTATACTTCCAAATTCCTACTTCCATGATGGGGGCGGTGTCGAGGAGGGAATTGACTTCTTCAATTGACTCTTCAACATCGAATTCGAACCTAAAACATGCAAGACACGCTGCTAAAGGGTCTTCATTATAAGTTTGCTCGAAAGTCTCTTGGATGATACTATCAATCATGTAAACATCCACGGGTTCTTCATTATGCCAAATTGAACACATTAAGGTCCATAGACATGTTCCCAAAGGATATGTTCAATTTTTCGCTACGACACCTAATGACGGCATCAGATGTGGCGAGGAAAGGACGACCCAAAATAATAGGGATTTGTGCAATAGGATTTTGCACTTGTTGGGTGTCAAAGACAACAAAGTCGACGGGAAATATAAAGTCACCCACTTTAATTAGGATGTCCTCAACTATGCCTCTCGGAATTTTCATAGAACGGACAAGGTAATCCTAGTCAGTTTCAACTCCCCCAAACCTAGTTTCTCATACACGGTGTACGGCAGAAGGTCCACGCTTGCTCCTAAATCTATAGGGACTTTCTTAATGAGGTGCTCCCCTATCTTGATAGAGATCGTCGGAGTACCGGGATCCTTATACTTGATGGGAGTTCGATAAGAAATGATTGAGCTTGCTTGCTCGGCGAGAAAAGATTTCTTGGGTACTTTGGTGCTTCTCTTGAAGGTACAAAGGTCCTTCAAAAAATTAGCGTAGGATGGGACTTTTTGAATAGCATCAAACACTGGGATATTGATTTGTACTTTCTTTAATACTTCCAACATTTTATCAACTTGAGCCTTTTTCTTTTGTGGCACCAAATGCTGGGGAAATGGAGCTTTTGGGACATAGGTCTCTACAGATGGCTCGAAAGGTAAGGGTGAAGAGGAAGTTGGATCCATGGGTGGATCTTCTTTCTCCTTATTTTTCTAGAATTCACTCTCGATAGGTGGTGAAATTTTTTTCTCTACTTCCTTATCGGACCTAAGCGTGATGATGTCTTTCGCATGATCTTGGGGGTGTGAAGTGCTCATGTTGTGTTGAACAACAAATTGACCCCTAGGCATGTTACCTTTTGGATTGGGTTCGGGCTGACTCGGGAATGTTCCCTTATTCCTCTCACTCAATGAGTTCACTAGTTGGCTCATTTGAACCTCGAGTTTATTTATGGCTTGAGTATTTGCATGCATGCTTTGCTGGGTGGATTGGAGGACATTTTGAGTGGTTTGCTGGAATTAAAGGGTACTTTGGGAAAGAAGGTTCATTGAATCCTCTAAAGATTAGATCTTTTGGGATGAGGGATTCGATGGTTAGGTGGCATTCTTTTGGAAACCCGGGGGTGGGTTACCGGAAGATTGACCTCCATTTCCTTGGTATTGACCTTTGGACCACGAAAGATTGGGGTGGTCTCGCCACCCCGAATTGTACACATTGGAATATGGGTCATACTTTGGCCTATTTTGATAGAGGACATTGACTGGCTCGGTGAGTGCCTTGTGGACTGGAAGGGCGGGGCAATTCTCGACAAAGTGGTCGAATGCATCGCAAAGTATACACATGGGGGGACCTACATGTTGAATGACTGCAGGCAATGTTATATTGCCCTCTTTGCTCGTCTCTAAAGCTTCTAAACGTCGGGCCAATGTGGCCACTTTGGCATTTAAATCATAACTTTGTTCGTCTTGGTGAGCGAAACCCTCATTAGACGTGGTGGCCCTAGCTTCTCTATGGGGTGCCCATTGCTGGGACTTTTTCGCAATGGCTTCTAGGAATACCCACGCGTCAACCTCACTTTTCTTAGTAAAATCACCGTTACATAATGACTCGAGCATACTTCGAGTATTACAATTGAATCCCTCATACAAAATTTGAACTTGGCGTCCCATGGTGCGGACAATGCAGTAGTAAGTCCTTGAATCTCTCCAAATACATCCATAAGGCTTCTCCCTCCTTTTGGCTAAATGTGTTGATGGCGTGACGCATCGATGCCGTCTTTTGGTTTGGAAATAATTTTTGTAGGAAGGCGACACTGATTTGGTTCCAAAGTGGCGATGGATTCGGGTGTTAACGAGTTAAACCAACTCTTGGCTTTATCTTTCAATGAGAATGGGAACAATTTAAGTTTGACAATATCCTCGGTGAGTTGTTGATACTTAATGGTCCCACAAATCTCCTCGAATTCTCAAACATGAAGGTAGGGATCCTCTTTGTCGGTACCTCGAAACACAAGAAACATTTGGATTGTTCCATGATGAAATAGGAAATTATTCGCAGTGTGATCGGGTAGACGTATGCACAAAGGTTGACTTGACCTAGTCGGATAAATGTAATATTTAAGGGCACGTGGCGCTAACTCGTCTCCCATTTCGGTGAAAATAGAAAGTTTATCTACATAAGTATCGGGAATGCTAGACTCCACACTCGACAAACGACCGGTATGATCTCGAAACCAACTTCGCATACACTCGACTCACTCGATTTTTTTTAATATGTGAAGAAAATTAAAAAAAATGACTCAAACCACGTAATTCCTAGCTAACACACATCGAATTGAATTATCTAATTTAGGTGAGGGGAATTTCAATTTTAAAATCTAGTTATCCCGAGATTAAATGACGACACATGGATCTCCAACTTAATCTCCCTAATTAGACAGCTCCTACTCTTTAAAAAGGGAGAATTTAAAAGACGACCAACTACGGTTATCGCCTCAAATCCCGTTTTTTCCTCTAGGTAGGTGGTCGGTATGAAGACACATTAAATACCACCAATCCTAGACAAGGTGAAACAGGATCGATTTGACAAGTTCGCGTTAGAGTAGAGTTTAATTCTAGCCTTGTTAAGAGGTTTCCTATGAGCTATGTGATATCCTAAGGCCAATGTCTACTTGATTTTAAATTAAATGTGACAACTCGGGATATGCAAATGCTGGGTTAATTAGTGATTTTTGGGCCAAGGAAGGGTGATGAATTCCCCACCTTATCTTTCACACGAGTTTTGCCCTTAAGTTAATTTATGCAACGTGCAAAATTAAATCATATAGGAGCACACAAAAACATACCTCCGGCGTGGACTTTTTACGGTCACTTGTTTACGCCAAGCCGAAGCTTAAGTTGATGTCGATCGGGGGGAAACGTCGCCTTCGTTTCAGTCATCCCCGAGAGTTCCTTATGCTTGTGGCAAGATTGCACAAGTTGTCTTCACGTTCGCGCACCGTTGCACTTTTTCACTTTTTTTTTAATATGCTCCTGAAAAAAAAACTACACCAAACGTAAAGTGCGACACATACACAAAAAAAAATTAACGAAAAGAGAAGAACAAAAAAACAACACACGCACAAGTGGTGTATTTAACACAAAAAAAATAACAAAGCACACTTTTTGAAGCAAATTTTTTTTTTAAAAAATTATGTAAGGACATAATTCTCATGTCCGTTATCTTACAGTTTTGTATGTCATACGCCGCTACATTCGGCTACATCTGGCACGTCTCTACACGATCGCTCACGACGGCCTCTATCCGAATTCCAAGCATCAAGCATTCAACAACTCCTAAATGCGTCCCTCATCTTCCGCAACGACTTCACGGTCCAAGATTTTAGGGACTTAATGCAAGTGGTACGCAAGGGAAGTCAAAACAGTGAAAAAAAGGCACTATAGGAGAGTTCAAGGGCATTTTCGTAATTTTACATCCATAGTTCGGAGGTTTGGCCAACTAGAAAGTTGAAGAGCTCGCCGCAACGAAGATACTGGAAAAAACGGCACCTCAATCCGAGCTACGGTGAAGGAGTTATGGCCTTTTGAAGATAGAGAAAATTCCTTAAAGAATGTTGTTTTTTTGTACGCTGGATAGAATTTTAGAGTTTTAAAAACATGAGACTCTTCATATTTTTTCCTATAAATACCAACTTCGGGGGAGTTGTTTTGCAAGACTTTAAGAGATGAATTTGAGAGTCCAAATACATCTAGTCTTCATATTTTTGAGTCCCAAAACTCATGTTTTGATTCACACATCATTGCCAAACCTTTGTGAATCCTTTAGCAACCCAAGAACACAACTTTGGTTTGTTCAACCCTTGTGGAGGAGACCGTTCTTCTTCTTCATTGCAGCCCTACTGGAAAGGGATAATTCCAACCGCGAATACAGAATCCGATATCCGAGGGTAATTCTTAGTCAACTTGTATTTTCATTGTAATCCGATTGTAAGCCGTTTTCTTACAAATTATAGTGAAAATAAATGGTTTTGCCCCTGAGGGGGATTTTTCCTTAATTGCATGTGTTTGAATGTTCTTGCGTAGATTATCAATTTATTCAATCACATACTGCTGCATGTTTAGGGTTTGTTTGTGTTAAAAGGGTTATATATATAATTTGATCATTTGAACGCGAGCACACACATCTTCAATTTGTTATATCCTACATGCTATATTTTAGTTGATAAATCATCTATATGCATGTCTTAGGGTTTAACTAAAATTTGGGATTAATTAAAATTGGTTTTTATTTGAGAAGTCGCAATATTTCCGCTGTAGCTACTCTCTCAAATTACTAACAAAAGTGCGAAAAGTAAAAAAAACTAATCCGAAAGTCACAATTTTTTCTTAAAAAGTCGAACAAATCCGCGGCAACGGCGCCAAAAACTTGTTGTCAATTTTATCAAATACCGCAAGTGCACGGGCTATTATAAAATAGCGAGTGTAAGTACAGGTCGAACGCACGAGGATTTGTCAATTTTAATTTTTTAAAGAATTACAACTGTCCAACTAGATAAAATGGGATAAGGAATGTGTACTAAACTAAATAAAAGCAACTGTGATAAATGAGAGTAACGCAAGAGATTTGTAAACAATTAGGAAATAATTAGGATTCGGGGTCCATTTATCACGTAACTAATATTGCACACTAATTTAATGTTGTCATTCCCTTTTTATAACTCAAATTAAACCGACTCTCGCCGCGTTTAATTCGAAAAATATGACGATTTTTTTCAAAATATTTTTAACGTCTCTACTAGACGGCTAAAATCCCTATTCCCTTAGAAAATACAAGTTTTCAAATTTGCAAATGTATTTAAGCATGGACTATCAAAACAATCAAAGTGCAAGAATAATCCATCAAAAATTACTATTTTTGAATCTCAAAACTTGATTTGACAAAACAATTTTGAAGGTTCTAAAACACACTCTCGTGTCATTTTAAAATGAATACCGAATCTTTAATAACAATTAAAACCAGTAGGGAATTGACAACAATCAAATTAACATGACAATATTAGCTAACAATGATAAACTTCACCCTAATCCTAATACAATAATCAAGCTATCATAACGAAAGAGAAATTGCAAGAAGAAGAAGATATTTTCATTAATAAATCAAACTTACAATAACACTCTCACAATAATCTTCAATCCTCTAAAAACTTGGTCCTCAAATTGAGTACAATCTCTCAAAATTACTCTACAAATCTCTCATTGTTCTACACACGAAATAATGAGCCAAAGGGTCCTATTTATAGGCTCAGGGTGAGGCTTCAGGATTTTGGTGGAACTCTTCAATTTCCCCCCACTCAAAAAGTCTTATTTTTTCTTACTGAACACGCATGTCAAATTTTTTCCAATTCGGGGAATAAAAATTCCCGAGTTGATCATTTTCTTGCTGATTTCACAAGTGTGAAAACAACATTTTTTCGAACGACCGTAAAAGTCGCTCCTTTTTCAAGTTGATCATCAATTTACACTAAATTCCATCATTACCTGCAAAAATTTTACTAGGCAATTTTTTTCACAAATTAGCATAAGAATATTATAAAATTAATTAAGCACCCATTTTTGACTTGGAATTGCCATTTTAACTATGAATTTAATCATTCTTGAATTTTTTTCCCTTTTTAATAAAATGATCCTAAGAACTTATTAAATAAAATAAAATGGGACTAACAAGGTATAAATTCGGGTATAAAATATACAAAATAATGCACTCATCAGGAAGATTCGTAAGGACAAAATTTCCAATTGAGTCCATTGTAGTATTTGACTTATTCCCGTAACAAAACATATTTTTGAGTGATAGATAGATTTTTTATTGTCACGATCTCACAAAGTCTATGGCATAAAGTATATTGAATACATTGCGGTCAAGCTTCAAAGATAAATCATGCCGATATTAATTTGGTGCACGTTTCACGTCTTCATTGCATTTCGAGATCGCTCGGGTATGAATGCGTAATGTTTATGGGACTCGAAAAATATTTTATGATATTATTTTATTTAAAAAATATTTTTAAAATGTTAAACTTTATTTATTCAGAGACAAGGATCATTTAGAGTTGTGTATATAACAAACTCTTGTGTTTAGTGGTTCAAACGATATTGTGGTCGTTCAAACGAGATGAACATGTCGTTCGAGCAACGTAGCCATTTCATTCGAGCGACATACTGATCTCGTTCGAACGATGCGCTGACTTAACTTTTATATTTAAGGCGTGTTTCACTCAGAATTTCATAAGTTGCAAAACTAAAAAAACAGTTTACATACAGTACGTTTTTTGCACAAGTTTTCTAAGGCTAAAAACATCCTTAGAGTTTAAAGATCAGAGCTTTCGTTCAGATATGCTATAGTGATCTTTGTTTGCACCATTGTGGGTTTGTTCTACACTTTGAACGCGGGGTTTTGCGGAGAAAAAGTGAAGGAGTTCATGCTCGAAATCTATAAACGTTGTCAATCTACATCGGTGGACACCGAGGCATTCATGGACGGGTGTGCTATAAGCAGGTATCGCGGAGGGACATCTGCGTCGGCTCTGTGGAGGAATGTTTAAAGATCAAAGGAGCGTCAAGACTTATGGTGGATCGAGTCATTGTGTAACTCTGGCATATGTACTTTGTAATACCACATCATAGTGATTGTTTATCTTGGGTCGTCCGAGATTTTTTTTCCTTTGTGGTTTCCTCGTACATCCGGTGTTGCTTGAGTGCACTTATTTATTTTACTTTATTTAATCTCTTAGATACATGTTTAGGATTAATCAAGATAAAATTGGACTTAACTAAAATTGGTTCACATACTTGGTGCGGTTAAAATTTGGAACAAGTTTTTTTTCAAAAAGAAAGTTGGTTTTAGCATCCTTAAAACACATTTGAAAGGAAAAGAGGCCTACATGGAGAAAGGTGGAAGTGTGTTTTGTGTACAAATGGAAAAATTTGAGAATGTGTGCTAGTGAGACTAAGCAATGATATCTGCAAATGATATGAGTCGTGTTCAAGTGTGAGTAATTAGAGTGAACATTGTAACTATCCACAAGTGAATAACACATAAAGCATGTGATAGAAAAGGTGGTATACACATGTGAAAAAGAGCATATTAGAGAGAAGGATATAGACATCATAATATGAACAAGGAATATATACAACATGTAAGTATGATAGTTAGAAGAATATTCAAGTGGAGGTGCATACACACAGATAGAAAAATAGAGAAAAGGAGAGAAACGAAAATAAAGATCATGTGAAATAGAGTCTAGTCCTCGAAAAATTATAAATTCCCAACAAATTCGCCATTGTTGCAATCCAAAATTCCCCCGGCATGGGCTCGCCCTTAAATGAGAGAAAAATATCTCGGCTCGTGGGGATTCAAGGATGGATATCATCTTTTCGCCACTTACGCGATATTCACTGGCTTCCACGGATATAAACTAGTTGTCGTCAAAATGGGAGGGAAACATATAAAATAGAGTTGCCAACTTATTTTTCTCAGAATAGGCAAAAGAATGTAGCCGTCCCTGGAAGAATAGCATCAAAGATAAACTTATTCATACGAAACCAAATGAATTGAGGGTTCATGGACTAAGTTACGTAATGTTAAGGTGTTAGGCACCCATTCTGCCATTTCGATCTCTCTTGGAATATGATAATATTCTCATTTTTCGACAAAATATGACTCATGTGTATAACATGTGTGATGTGAAAATAAGTGAGAAAAAAATCATCCCACTCAGGCCATGGGAAGGACAGAGAGGAGTCATTCTAAGGAGTGTACAAAAGAAAGAGAACGGTATGAAAATATGATGTTAGTGACCACCGAATCATGATTCACTATGAGGAAGTGAATGTGTATATCAGACAGGAACACCAATATGTAGGCGTATACATACGCTCAATACTATTAAATACGATATTTTTTTAAAAAGTAGCGTAATGAACAAAATAGGACTTGAATCCCGATAATGACTCGGGATGCTTGTGTATCCGAAATAGGCATCAAAGTATGCATAGTTCAACTCAATCACAAGGGTGGGGTTTAACCTATAAACCTAAATGTATAATTCCCCTTAGTTGGTATTGAAGAAAAGGTGCACAATTGTAAGAGTGTAGAAAAGTGGGGAAATCCTATTTTGGGGTTTATAGGTGAACCCTTTTTTTGGATTTTTTGGTTTTATGAAAATATGTTGTGTGACTACAAGTAATAAAAAAAAGGATATGAGTTGGAGTAAGCAAGTGAAGTAAGACTAAATTTATCAAATATGGCAGAAAATCAAAGAAACAACACTAATTAAATGAAATAGAAAAAAAGTAGAATTGGACACCTAAAAGACTTGCTACTGATTTTTGAAGAGGTGTAGGCTGATTTTGATGGTATTTAATTGGTGGTGGAGTAACGAGGGGATAAGTGGTAAAAGGTGGGGTAAAGGTGATGTAATAAAAGTTGAGGGAATGTTTTAAAAATGAAAATTTTAGGATGACGATGAACTGATTTTTAGGCCGAGAATGTTGTGATTCCTATAAAGAAAGTGCTTTGGAAATGAGGTCATGACCTCCTTAAATAGGAAATTAGGGTCAGGGGGTCTACCGAACGGCATAGTCCATATTCTTCCTATCATACCCCTGGCTTGCTTATGAAGTAAATCACACATTTGCCTATAGGTAGAGGGTTTGGGTGCCTATAGGCAGTCTAAAAAGGACTTTTTAAAAAAAATAGGCATAAAATGCAAATCGTAAGTCTGAATCGTACGCAAGTGGGACCATTGGAAAGAAAATTCAGATCCCTACAAAAATCTCTGGGCCACTCTTGTGTTTGAGAGTTGACTAAAGTCAAACGTGGTTCAAAAGTGCTCGGTGGTCTCTAAAAGGGAGTTCTCGAAGTAAAAAGTCAAGTACGATCAAACCATAAAGCAGATTTGCAAATGGTATGCACCTTAAAAAGGTGATTTAGATCCCTATGAGAGTGAAATGAGATATGCTCTGGTTGGAGGGTTGACCAAAGTCAAACGGTGCTCGAGAGCGCCCAGTGGCCTTGAGATCAGGGTTTGGAGTAAAAAGGTGAGTACGTGCGAATTGTAAGGCCAATTTGCCACACGATATGTACTGTTGGAAAGGGGATTCAAATCCCTTTGAGAGTGCAATGCTCTATGCTCAATTTGGAGGTTGACCAAAGTCAAACGGGGATCGGGAGTTCCCGGTGGCCTCTGGGTTAAGGTTTAGAGCTAAAAAGGTGAGTACGTGCGAACCGTAAGGTTGGTTTGCGCACAGTATTGACCATTGGAAGGGATATTCAAAGCCATATGAGAGTCCAAAGAGATATGATGGGGTTGGTGGGTTGACCAAAGTCAAGCGGGGCTCTTGAGTGCTCGATAGCCTTTAGATCAGGGTTTGGAGTAGGACCTCAGGTCCGAAGGTTTTAGGGACCCAGGGAGGAATTTGGATGGTACTAGGATGGGGTGTCTATAATTATGAAGACAAACATGTTGTCAGAGCTAGCATTTGTATCTTTTTTTAAAGCGTGCCAAAGTTCAACATATTATCACTTTGGTTAATATTTTTAGTTTTATTGACACGTTTTTAATATAAATGGTCACAACAAATGTAATAATCTTTTGTAGAAAGTGAAAATTAATTTTGAGTCTTTAAGAGTACATACATTGTGCATTTAATCCATTTACCTTATATTTTATATTTCAAAAAGTCGCTCGTCTATTTTTATGACAAGTTTTTTGTGTGTGTGCTTGGCGGGTGTAATTTAGTGTTCAGAGTTTGGGGGTTTAAGGTTTATGTTAAGAGTTTTAATGATTAAAGTTTAGGATTTAAAGGTTTAAAATATAAAAAACAATAGTAGCTGTGAGTATTTTATATGGTGGTAAATAAATAGGGGTGTAAACGGATACTCAAAAATCTGAATTCGTCCAGTATCCGAGTCCAAATTTTGCGAATATTTATCAAAAAATACGGATATGGATACGAATAAGGATACTGTGTTAAAATATTGAGGAAAATGTGCAGATACGGATACGGATAGTATGTGTATCCGGCATGGATAATTCGTATCCAATGCGGAGTATCCATATTTAAGGATATCCGAATTGTATTTAATATTAATTTATTATTAATATTAGTTTTATATAATTATTATTTATAATATGTATTATATATTATGTAAAATATAAATATATAATATAAAGATGTTAATCGTCACTTTTCCCTCATTTTTAAAAAATAAAGAAATAATAATTTTTTTTAAATTAAAATATAATTAATGGCTTAAAAATAAAAATAAAATAAAATAATAAAAAGCGGACAAAACAAACACAAACAAAACATTTGACCTAAAACCTTTCTCTTTCGTTTTACATGTTTTCCCCTTCTCTTTCATTTTTGGCACACACCTTCTTCTCCAAAATCTTCCCTCTACTGGTAACTTGGTAAGTCCCTCCTCTCTCTTTCTCACACACACACACACGCACGCACGCACACACACATAGCAACACACACTCACGATGAAAAACTATTTAAAAAAATCTTTATAAAGCTTTTGAAAATCTTTCTTCAAGAGTTAGCCTCACCATAAACATATGGACTCCCAAAACATTTTAGCATTCTTCTCGTGTGAGTGATAGTGATGGTGATACATCAAACCAAATATGGGTTGGATTTACTAGAGGATTTAAAAGGTATATTAGGAGTGTTCTGCCACTTTATCGGTTTAAAAGACAAAATTAGAACAATATTTGAAGTAAACTTTATTTAATTATTCATTCACTAGAGTAGTGTTGGTTCATAAAGTTAAGAATTTTAATATGTATTTTCATTTTTTAACACGTGAAAAATGCTTGTTGAGGAGCTATGGTCTATTCAATAAAAGGAAAAGAGAACTCATGATTTATGAATATGAATATTAAAAGTTAGTACTTAATTTTGAACATTGTCTTAACAGTTTATATTGTTGTTTTTTTGGGGGGGTTAGTTATAGCAAAATCTTCTTAGACTTTGATCATCTAATTTTTATTCAATATGAATTTTAATAAATTTTAAAATTAGTGTTAATTTCAATAGAAAAGCAATGTAAACAGATACGGATACTATCCGAATCCAAGATGGTACAAATAATAGTTGTTTTTACTATTCAAACGGATACGGATAGTGCATCCTGATAATGGATAAGGATATAGATAGTTGGGATCCGTTTCGTATCCATCTGTTTACCACCCCTACAAATAAATTAATATACTAAATATTATATGAGATTAAAAATATTAAAGAGCTTCTCTTCATATGACCCAAATAATATCACAAGTATTACATTAAAATTTATCACGTAATTTAATATATCAATCTATATTATACCTCTACTACAATATTATTAGAGGTTTTAATAGTATTTAATACACCAATCTATATCTATATACTATTATTTGGTTTAACCAAAACGTTTGGGGTTCCTTCGGTTAATATTAATCGTTGAGTTTCCTTTTGGATTTAAAGAAATGACAGTCGATTTCACTTCTCTAAACTCTTAATCGCCCCATCTCACCCTCTCATATTCCTCATAATCATCTCTCCCTCTCACCTATAATTATCCACAACCCATTTGCTCGATTATTTGAACGGTTAAGGGGGCTTAGGGAATGGAGTTCAAATGACTCTTTTAACCCATGTGTCTCCACCATTTCTTCAACAGACCTTTTGAAATTCACATCAGGATCTTCGGAGTCCATAGACACATTACATTCTCTTTAAACGAAAAATCCAAATCCCCACCACTGATTTTTTTCCTCCCTGGGTTCAAAAAATAATCTTTCTGATCTTGCCCCACGTATTATTGTCTCAACTGACTCACCAGCACATTCTGACTCGCTTGAGAAACTCACTGACTCAGATGAGTTAGAGAACCATGACTCTCGTGTTTATGTTTGGGGATAACCATCTATTATATAGATGTTTTTTCATATCCGATCTTTGCATTAGATATCCAAAAGAAAAAAGCATCAAGAAACAGGGTTTTGCAGAGACGTCGATTTGAATCCCACCATGGCAACTCTAGGAGGTGTACACGATTCCCCATCATCTCAGAATAGCCTTGAAATCGATGACCTTGCTCATTTTTCTGTTGATCAACACAACAAGAAAGAGAATGCATTGCTTGAGTTCGCGAGGGGGGTGAAGGCGAAAGAGTAGGTGGTTGCTGGTACTTTACATCATCTTACTGTCGAGGTTATCGAAGCTGGAGAGAAGAAACTTTATGAGGCAAAAGTTTGGGTAAAGCCAATGATAAAAAACTTAACTGAAACACCAAAATCATAAATCGGCGAGATGGCATGGCAATTCATCTTGATGTTGATGATGAGATTTCACTTATATGTGCATACGCGTTTTGGTTTGTCGGTTAGTAAGAGAGAAAAAATAATGCTCAAAATTAGATGTCGAGCCCATTTTTGCTTTTGGATATTTAATTTTTGCGTGATAATAATCAACTCATTTACTTTTTTTTTGTAGTAAATTTTTCATTTTCATCGGTATTGTAAGTCTTGATACAATGATCATATTTAATAATAATGTCAGTTTTTTTCAGTATGAAAAAATAGTACGATAAGTTAATTGTGATTTTTGGATGGCTGAATTTAATTTCATTTATTTTGGAATTTTGCTATTATTTTTTAAATGGGATTAACAAAGGTCATTGTATAATCTTTTTTCTTACTTTATTAATAGAAGCCTCTTTTTATATCTGTTAGGGGTGGCAATTCGGGTTAGTCGTGTCATTTTCGAGCCACGTTAATTTTGATTTGAGTATAAGTTTTTAGTACTCTTAAATTTGTACAACCTAATCATGTCATGTTCAGATCATTTCGGATTATTATCGTAAACGGATTATCGTGTAAAAAATAATCAACCCTAATATTTGTGTACCCTGTTTTGGCATTGTTTAAGTTCTTACTATGCATATGTATTTATGTTCAAATGGACAAAAACTATCTTTTGAAGTTTAAGTTAAATTGGACTTCGCGTTTTTAAAAAAATATAAAAATAAATAAAAATAAAAAAGAAGCTACCTATAATATGACAAATAATCAATGGACTATAAATTTCCACTTCATCAACGACGACTTTTTGATTCCGACTTCAAATGGATTCTACGTCCCATTGGTTGGAATTTATTTTCGATAAAATGTTCTTTTAACTTCAAGAGTATTGTGCCAACTTTTACATGCGCTTCCTCTTTTTATTCATGATATAAATATACAACTAATTTTATAAAGTGTACAATTTATTTTATTTATTATATTCATTTGTAATATTCAATATATTATTTAATAATTAAGATTATTCACTATAAATTTAAATTTATAAATTATTTAACCCTAAAATTTACTTTATTCGGTCTATACCAAACGTGATGACAGGCTTTGCATAAAAAATCTTACACGCTATTGGTGCCACCATAGTCCGAGAATTGAGATAAAAAGACAACTGAGCTCATATTTGATGCTTGCTTCCACGCTAAAGTTGCGTGTCTGCACGCTGTCATCAAGACTCTGGTGGTTATGGGTCTTAATTAAAATTAATGCTTATTTTGGTGTTTTGGGGGAAACGCTAACCTTACCATATTAAGACATTCAACCAAATGACGTGCTTGTGCCCGGCCCCCTTCAATGTCCCATCAACAATGAATTTCTTCCATCTTAAGTAATATGACAGCTGCTTAAATGTATGAAACAACATACCATTCATTAGTAATTTAGCATTTTACACTTTGAATACATGATAAACCTACCACTCCAATCGCACACTATGTACCCTTGTTTTACATGATAGAAAACAAACATGAACTAGCTCATGTTCTCCGTACATTTTTTTTTTGTTATTTTTGTTTTGGGGTTCAATAATTTTCATAAAGCCTTTTAGGGTTTCCGGCCTTCAGTATATTTTAATTTTTAGCTATTTACGACACTCTATTTGGTAATTCTTTTCTAAAATATTTCATCAACTATCATGAAAAGTAAAATTAGATCCCAATTTGTAAATAGAAAACTTTGCGTCCAAAAATAAATTATTATAAATTATTAGACGGCAAAAATAATAATCTTACATTTTTTTCGATGAGGAAGGATAATTATTGGGTCTATTTGCGTACACTTCAAAACTAATTTATCCGGCTCGAAATAACATTTATCAACGATTTCTCATTGAACCTGACTCTAAACAGACTCGTATTAATAATCTCTGAAGAGCAAATTCTAAATTCACTTTAAGGTGCCCTTATATTTGTTATTAGATGCAAGTGTCACAGATTATCGTGGAATTCATAGAGCACATAACCCAATATAAAGATACACATGAGTAAAACTAGATTTATGTGATTTGACATGATGGCGTAGTTGTTAATATATACTGCTAAGGAAGTCTTACAGATGGGTGAATAAGACTTAGACAAATCTTTCTTCGTAAGGCCATCTGTAGTGGGAATGTCTAAATTGATTACGTGGAGATGTAATTTTAGATTGTTTTGGATAGATTGTTTGGCGAGGTTTTACACTGGGACAACGCAAATGAGGGACGTGGCAGTGTTGGGCGTTAATAATTTTACCGCCCAGATCTGGGCGGCTATCATTTTACCGCCCAACAATGCAAATGAGGGACGTGGCAGTTACCGTTTGGAACTTATATATTTTTTTTTTTGTAAAGTGAGGTTGGGCGGTTATATGTTTACCGCCCAGAAAATCTGTGCGGTTTTATGTTTAACGCCCAGTCTGGGCGGTTTTGTGTTTTAACGCGCAGATCACGTAGGGCCCACTTACACATTGTGTTTCGGGTGTTTACATTTGCATTTCGTCTAACTTTTCTCTCTCCTCCAACTACACGATTATTTATCCACTGTGAGATGTAAATGTGTAGTTTTACACATTTACATCGCCCAGTACAGATGGCCTAAAAGCTAGGGGTGTACAAATCAAGCATCCATGTGTCAAAATGTGGAAATGCATAGAGGAAAAAACTTGAATTTAGATTTTAGATTATAATATAGAATATAGAATAAATTGATGGAACAATTATCATTAAATTGTAATAACATATTATAATGATCAATTTACACAACATAAAACAATTAAATACATCACCATTTAAGATCAATTTAACTAGGTTTAAGCCTTTCTTATGGTCAAACAAACCTCGATATCAATTATCACCAACTCGGGTGTAAAGTAGTATAGTTTGTGTGGCATAAATTAACAAGATAAAAGACATGATTCAACTATAATGCCAAATATATTAGAAAAAATCCCACATAGGGAAAAAAGTTTCGGGATGCATGCTTTCTCTCACTAAACATTAAAATCATCGGCAAGGTGCGAAAGCTAGCCACATCAGAGATCCATTATAAATTCGTATATCCTTGTTATTTACTCTTGCCCTCCCCCAAATCAAGGAGAGCCTTTTATAAAGCTCCATCATATCCTTCATGATCATCCTTTGAATCATCCCTCCACTAAATAATCAAAACTTTGTAGATCCAATCTCTTTCAATTTAGATCCACCAAAGGCGCATGATATAACTTTTTATCTAGGTTTTGTGTTTGTATAGCAATATCACTCTAATACTCACTCAAAATCCACAATTAACAAGATGTAAATCTTTAGGGTTTATCAAAGATGAAAGGGGAGGAGATATGTGAGAAATATCTAATAACATGCTCGCAATTTAAAAAATGAAGAGCCTCTTCCCAAAGTTACGAGCCAAAACTATATAGAAATAGCTGGCACAAAAAATAAGGGACTGTAAGTATAAGATCGTGCGCATAATACCCATATTATTTGATAGAAATGAGACACGTGTCCTAACGAGTATGTTAATTTGTATATTTTGACCCCAAAGTTAATATCTCTTTAGAATTTTTTTACATTAAATTAGGCTATTAAAGTTAGATTATAATTCAAAAGTTTAGAAAAAATAATGGGCTAAAAATATAAGTTTCGGAACTAAACAAATTTATAGTTATTGTGGTCATCTGGGGTCATTCCTCTGGCGTAGGATAGACACGAAATTGGAGGGAGAGAAAATGGAGAAACCTCTCTCTCCGCGTATGTGGGGATTCGAGGATAGGAATCCATTTTCGCCACTCGCAGGATCTTCGAGGGCTGCCACGGATATAAATCAATTGTTTTCAAAAGAGAGAAAAAGATAAAAAAAAATGGAGTCTCCAACCTATTTTGCTCAAAATAGGAAAAAGAATGTAGCCTTCTTGAAATAACGACATCAAAAGACAAACCAATGCATACGAAACAAAATGAATCGAGATTTTGGGGACTAAGTTACGAAATAGGAAGGTGTTAGGCACCAATTCCGCCATTTTGGTCTCTCGTGGGCTATAATAATATCCTTTTTTTTTCTTTAAGAAGTGAATCATGTGTACTATGTGTGTAATGTGAAAATAAGTGAGAAAAACGAATCATCCTGATCATGTCATGGGGAGGATGGAGAGGAGTCATCCTAAGTAGTATACCAAAGAAAGGAACATAATAATAAATGTGATGTTAGTTCCTACCAAATCACGATTCACTATGAAAAAATGAATGTGCATTTCGGGTTGGAGTGCTAATATGTGGCCATCAAAATACACGCAATAATACTAAATATGAAATATAAACAAAGTATCCCAATGAACAAAATAGGACTCGAATTCTAATAATGACTCGGGACGCCTACATAGTTATAATATGTATCAAAATTCATGTAGTTAGACATATTATAGGGTGGAATTTATCCATAAACCCAAATTTAGGATTCCTTTTTAATTGTTTTTGAAGAAAATGTGCTCAAGTATATAAGTGTAGAAAAAGTGAGGAAATCCTACTTTTAGAGTTTATAAGTAAAACCTCTTTTTTGTCTTTCCAATTTTATGATATATATTGTGTGAATACTAGTAATAAAAAAGGATATTAGTTGATGTGAGATAATGGAGTAAGACTAAGACATATCAAGAATGGAAATAAAGTAAGTAAACAACACCAAATAAATGAATTAGAACGAAGTATGAGTGGAGCTTCTAGAACATTTTGCTACAGATTTTTTGAGGAGAGTATGCTGATTTTATGGTGGTGGAATGGTGGTGAAGTTGCGGTGAGGTAAGTGGCCAAAAATGGTATGAAAGTTAGGTAAGAAAGTTGAAAGGAATGTTGAAAAATTAGATTTCTTGGCGTGATGGCGCACTAATTTCGAGAGAATGTTTTGATTGCTCAAAAAAGGGTCCCTTAGGGATAAGATCATGACCTCTTTAAATTGCAAAAAATTAGTGTTTCAAGGGGGTGCCAATCAGCATAGGCTCTATCCTACCTATCGGCATACCATTGGCTTGTTAGCAAAGTAATTTATACCTTCACAGGGAGTCTATAGTGCCTATAGGCATTCTGAAAAGGACTTTTTTTGGAAAAAAAGACAGAAAATACAAATCATGAGTTAGAATTGCACACGGTTGCCATCGTTGCAAAGGGTATTCAAAAATATATAAAAGCCCATTGAGACAATCCCGAGTTCGAGAGTTGACTAAAGTCAAACGGGGCTCGAAAGTGCCCGGTGGCATCTAAACAGAGGTTCTTGAAGTAAAAAGGTAAGTATGCGTGAACCGTAAGGCCAATTCATGCATGGTATGGATATTTGGGAAGGGTATTCATATTCTTATGAAGGTGCAATGAGTTTAACTCGAGTTAGAGAGTTCACCAAAGTTAAATGGGGCTCGGGTGCACGTGCACCCGATGGCACCCGATGGCCTCTAGATCAGGGTTTGGATTAAAAGGTGAGTACGCGCAAGTCGTGAGGCCGATTCATGCACGGTATGGGCTGTTAGAAAGGGGATTTAGATCCCTGTGAGAGTTAATGATCTTCCCTTGAGTTGAAGATTTGACAAAAGTTAAACAAGGCTTACGAGCGCCTGGTGACCTTTAAATCAGGGTTTGGAGTTAAAAGGTGAGTACGCACGAACCGCGAGGCCGATTTACACACGGTATGAACCGTTGTAAAGGGAATTCGGAGACCTATGAGAGTGCAATGAGCTTCGCTTAAGTTAGAGAGTTGACGAAAGTTAAATGAGACTCGAGATGCCCTATGGCCTCTATATCAGGGTTTGGAGTAGGACTTAGGGTCTTATAACGAGAGGAGAAGTGTTAAGGACTCAAGGAGGTATTTACAAGGTACTAGGATGGGTGTCTGCAGAGCCCCTCGATGGGTGAGCTTGGAACAAGCGAAGGTCATCAAAAAATAAACACCTTATCGATGTTTAAGTGTTTTGGATGGTCAAGGTTTCTGCTGGGATTTGAAGGTGACGATTTAAAGGGTTAAGGCTAATTCTGAGGACCTAAAGATTCGAGAATAAAAGATTCAGAGGGTTAAGGTCGATTATGTGGACCCAAAGAGTCGAGAGTGACCGATTCAGAGGGTCGAGGTCAATTTTACGAAACTAAAGATTGGAGGTAATCAATTCATAGGGTTGAGGTCAATTCTACGGACCTAAGTCGATTTGAAGGACCTAAGGATTTGAGATGACCGATTCAGGGTCTCAAGGTCAATTCTGTAGAACTAGGTCAATTCTACGGACCTAAAGAGTTGAGGTGACCAATTGAGAGAGTCAAGGTTGATTCTGCGCGCCTTAGTCAACTCCGTGGACCTAAAGAATTGAAATGATCGATTTAAATAGTCGAGGTTGATTCTATAAACCTAGGTCAATTTTGTGGACCTAAGGAATTAAGGTGAACGATTCAAAGGGTCGAGGTCGATTCTATGAACCTAAAGATTTTAGGAAATCGATTCATATGGTCGAGGTTGATTATGCGAACCTAAGTCAATTATGTGTACCTAAGGATTTTAGATGACCGATTGAGAGGGTCGAGGCTGATTGTGTGGGCCTAAAGATTTGAGGTGACTGATTCGGAGAGTCGAGGTCGATTCTGCGAACCTAGTTTGATTCTGCAGACTTGAGGATTTCAGATAATCGATTTATAGTGTCAAGATCGATTATTTGGACCTAAAGAGTTGGTAATGGGGAGCGTTCTTCAATTTTGACTCTGCTAGGAAGTGCACTTAGTGACAATTATGCGACTGCTTTGGCACCTTTCATTTTTATTAGAGAGTATGCTGGCAATGTAAGTACCAGTGCACTTTGATCTTGATTCTGCTAGGGATTATGCGGGTGATGAGGGCTCCGTAAGTGGTTTCATGATTTTTAATGTGTTTTCTTGGAGCTATCATGCATTCAACTTGTAGGAATTTTCCAGATTTTTTTGTGAATTTTTTGGGCAAATTTTTTATTTTTTCTCGAATTCTTGTGACGAACTTTTGAGGGGACTACCGATAGGCATAGCCAGAGGGGTGCCTATTAGCATAGGATAAGTACTTCTAGGATTCTTGAGGGAGGTGAGGGGTCACTGTTGGAAGGCGGGTTTAGAGGACTGTCGATCAGTATACCCCCTAGTTCCTTATAAAAAGGGGACATTTTTTCACACCGTCATTCAAGTTAATATCTTCCTTTCCATCTCTATTAATTGGTTTGAAGCCTATTTCTTTGAAAGAATTAATGGAAGGTGATCGAGCAAAAACTGAGAATCATGTAAATACGCTTGTCGTTATCATCAGTTTTTCACCTCAATACAAAAAATCTAAACTTTAAGTACGCATGCTTTATATGTATAGCATCGAGTTCGGGTATCAAATCTACAGGGAATGTCGTTTAAATCTTAATTGATTTATTACTTTAAATAAAAAGTGTAAAATATTATTTTTTATTTTTAAATGTTTTAATGCTACCATTTATTCTAGGCAAATATTTAAACTAAGTTAATTACATATATAAAAGGCATATGTTGAAAGTTAAATCTGTCACATCGAAATACATAACATAAATGATTACATGGTCAAACGCGTTTTAAAACATGATTAATACTCATTTGAACAATTATTAAAACTCGGAGTGTCACTCCCCAAATTTTCATAAAAGTACAAATGCGAGTTTGGTGTCAACAATAATCCCAAAATTACACACATTGTGTCGCAAATATGGTGCATATGTGATATACCCCATTAAGGTCCCTCGGTGCATTTTCGAAAATCATCAACCCATCAAAAATGGTATATTCCATCATATCATAGTGAAGCAACTAAACACTTGAAATTAGTTCATTAATCTCACCCTAGTAAAAATTACCTAGAAAACATTTTTAAATAATCTCAACTTTAGGACACTCAATTTTTTTTTCTTAATTTAATGATATTCCTTATCTTATAAGATAGACTAGGTTTCCACTTGATGTAAAGCCCCAACCATGGGGATAGGAAATTGGGTAACAACATTCGAGATTAGTTAAAGGCGAAAGGCCTCGCCTATATCTGCGGGAGCCACACATGCATCCTCACTCATCCTCCTTAGTGGCGGACAGAAGGCGTTCCACTCTCAACCTTGACAGAAACGATCTTTGTCTCACCATGAATTGATCTTATGTCTTGAGCATGTTGATGTAGTTTTGTTAAGTAGGTGTGTTGGTTTATTTCATTTTATTTTTGTTCTTAAGTTCT
The DNA here is from genome assembly GCA_949130495.1 of Sambucus nigra. Classification (NCBI taxonomy): domain Eukaryota; kingdom Viridiplantae; phylum Streptophyta; class Magnoliopsida; order Dipsacales; family Adoxaceae; genus Sambucus; species Sambucus nigra. The sequence continues at coordinate 371,256,479 of OX422219.1, forward strand.
CATTTATGCTTTGGAAGGCCTCCCAGGAGAGGCTATTTCTCCTCTTATTAATAAATTGTGGAGATTAGTATCCTCTTCATTAAAAAATAATAATAAAATATAGCAGTGTGTGAAAGAGAGATTTTTAAAGTAGGAAGAAAATAATTTTTAAGAGTGAACAATTAATTATGAGAGCATACAAATTATTTTTAAAAAAACAAAACAAAAAAAAGAACAATTTATTAATATTTAAAATTACAAAACTAAAAAACTAAAAACAAACTAAAACTAAACTGCACTACAAATATCTATCTAAAAATTGGATGATCTCAATGACAAAATGGTCCTTTATATATGTGAGGAATAGGGTTTAGGAATATTTTTGGTATTTCACAAAAGGATAATTTAATAAATAAAATAATAAAAAGGAGTATGGGGGGTGGCTGTTGATGTAAAAAATTAGATTGCTTCTAATTATTTAATCACAGATAAATATAAATGAGACAAATAATTTTAAAGTGGTTCAGCCTTATAAGAATGGCCTACGTCCACTGTTTCTATTATTGCCAAGTGTTTTGGAGTTCTCGATATGTAATTCTATCAAGAAAATACGGTCCCTTTGAATGAGGGTGATACAATGTATTTATAGCCCTTGGGCTGTACATGTGAAAGGGTAAACAATTAATGCCCTTTAAGAATATACGCCTGTATGATAAGCATTCAATGAATAGTTGAACTGTTGATTATCTGGCAATCAATGATGTGGCCGAGATGCAGCTCGGACCGCCTTAGTTGCTCTCCGTTCAGGAGTTCCTCGGAGTGTTGGAGTTCCTCGGAGTGAGTATGACTTAGTCGGGGAAATAAACTTCCTCGTTGCTATTGTGCCACGTAGATCGACACGTGTCTTCTTATTATTCGTCTATATCAGCATACTAATTTTGGTATCAACAGAAGCCCCCAATGTTTCATATTTCGAACTTTGAGGAATATGTAACATTCTTTCTCGGTATATGGCAATATTAAATGACCTTCCTGGTTTTTAGGAGCATTTTCTCCGCATTCGAATAACCTTCCAAATTCGCAGAATCCGCCTTTTTGAATTTTTATAAGCGCTTCGATCTTCGCGCACTTTTTGTCCTTTTAGCCGCCGGTAGCGTAATAGTTTCTTTTTTGTAATCATTTCTTTCGCCGTTTCCCAAGGCAAAGTATTTAAGCTTCCTAGGCAATCCCATCGTCTTCTACCTTTTCCAATTTCTGCTTTCGAGTTTTCCATAGTCTTTCTTTCTCTTGTGCGTTCATCTTTTTCTTCGTTCGTTGTCAACATATCTCCCTTTTTCTTGTAAGATCTTCTTCCTTCTTCTTCATTTCTTTTATTCGCCATGGTTTATGTTATTGAATCTCTTGAGAAATTCCATTCTGACTTTTCTATTCCATCTTGGGTAACTCTGGAGGATCTTTCTGAGCCTTCAAATTATTTTAGTTTGGCTGAGGGACATTGGTTCCCCAGCCTCTTTATTGCTAAATCTGGATTTTCCTTTCCACCAAACCCTTTGTGCTTAGAGTTCTGTCATTATTTCGATGTTGTTCCTGCAAAAATAGCCCCCAACACATAGAGAATAGTTAATGGGGGTGTATAGGTTAAATCAAACTCATGGAACCCGTATAGGAATTCCTGAGATTATGTATTGTTATAGATGGGCTGTTCTAGATAATGTTTTTTATTTAAAAACTAGATTTTTGAATAGGGCTTTAGTAGTCAACCTCCGTGATGCTAATAGGTATTATTTTGAACATGGGGTAGTTATCAAAAACTGGCAACATGCCCCTTTGATTGGGGATGAGTATATCAATGTCCCAGATGCCCTCCATATGGCAATGGAATAGGTTATTTTCATTTTATTTTATTTCTGAAATTATGATTTCATTATGTTTGGTAAAATGTGTGACTGATATTTCACTATGTATTTGTTTGCAGTTGACAGCAAAAGAAAAACTCCAAAAGAAGCTGACGTTAATATCAAACATTTGAAACTTATCTGGAGTTTGCATCAGAAAGTTGCAGACGAGCACATCAGGTATGCTTCATATTTGTTGCAGTACAGGAGCTATACATCATCCTTTACTGCTCGCCCTGTGGTCAGCACTAGTGATCCAGTGTCAGTTCCTGAGGATTCTTCTCCAGAGTCTCACATTCCTCTGAGTCAGAAAATGGGCAAAAGAAGAGTTCTTGCTATCTTTTAGGAGACTACCTCTGCTGGAGATGGAAAGAGAAACAAGACTGATGTCCCAAAGGGGACAAAGAAAGTAGATGCTGCCCCTTCTGTTGCTCCTCAGAAGGCTGCCGAGAAGCCCCCAGTGGCTCCGAGCAAGAAGGATGCACCTGTGGAAGTGATCACCATCTTCCCATCCAAAAGCTCTTCTTTGGTTGAAACTGTTGAAATGACACTGAGGAGACTGAAGAAATCCTCCTCGGTCAATTTGGCTGAAACCATTCCACAGCTTCAAGTTAGTGGAGCTGGTATCCCAACTATTATTCCCCCGAGCTCTGCGATGAGCTAGGTAAAGACTTGGATTAATCCTGAGGTCCAAGGAATTGAGAAGAATATGTCAAGGGATATGCTTACATCCCTGGCTACTCGTCACATTGCTTCAGTAAGTTTATCTCATTCTGAATTTTCTTTCCTTCCATCAATACGTATATCTTTGTGCTGACTTATCATTATCTCCTTTTTTCAGCTGGTGAGTTGCTTCAACACCATTGTGAAGAAGGATGAAGCGATCAAGGCTTCTAGCTCCTCGTCCGGAGTGGAGGATGCTTTACTAGGTTTGGCCCAGTCTTTGAAGGAGTCCCGTCAAAAGTATGACGAGGATAAGGCTGATTGGGAGAAGAAATTGGCTGCAGTGGAGGCAGAGAAAGTGCAGTTGGAAAATAAAGTGAAAGATTTGGAGGGAGAGAAAAAGAAATATGATGAGAAGCTCAAGAACTTTGGGGAGCTTGAAGACAAGGTGAGAATGGCAGAAGAAGAATTGTCCCTTCTGCGAGAAGTGAAACACTAAAAGGAAGAGGTGGAAGCTAAGTTGAAGGCCACCGAGGATCTTCTATCCGAGAAGCTCTCCTCGGAGAAAATGAAAAGAAAACTGGTGGTGAAAAAATCTTTTCGCACCGGTTGGGACAAAGGATGGGACAGGGGGTAGCAGCAATGATGACTCAGGTGCAGTATGGGAGTTTGAAATACTTTCGAGATGGTTGGGTTGCTACCCTACAAGAATTAAAAGTTAATGAGGACTCAGAACTGTTTCAACAACATCTCCCTGGTCCTCCCCCAAACATCGAAGATGAAGAAGAGGACGAAGCTGCCTCCGAAGAATCTTCAATGGTAGTGGGTGATCCCATCCTTACCCAGCCTGCTGACGAGGAGCTTTCATCTCTGCCTGCTCCTCCTGAACAAGTTCCATCTCCAGCCGACCAACTCATTGTTCCCACCGAGCAACCGAGCTCCTCATCCCAGCCTCCCGAGAAAGTCTTGGGAGACAAGGAAAAGGTGTGAAGTTGTTCGGTATTCTCTTTCTATTTTTCTTCTTTTTCAAGTGTAACCAAGATCTTTGTAACTCTGCACTATGATCTAATAAAATTTGAGTTCTTTTCTTCCATATGATTATCTCTTTTCTCTTCTTTTTGATGATTACTTTTTCTTTCTCTGCTAGTTTCTGGCCAGGATGGATCTGCTATCTGCTAATGATACAAAGCTGATGCAGCAATGTCATGAATATTATAAGGCTGGTCACACAGAACTGAGTGCATCAGAAGTTATCGACATCTTTGGTCATGATGCTTCAGAGCAGGCATTCGAAGCTTATCAGTACTTGGAATGCTTACTTGACCGAGTTGTGGCCAATAATGTGGCTTATTACGAAATGATTAAAGACTTGCAAGGTACTCTCGATGAACTTTAGCAGCAGTATAAAGAGTCTTCAGCTCTTTTGCACGAAGGGTATGAGAAGAAACTCAAACAACTTGGTGAAAAAGGCTACGACAAGATGCTTGATGGCTATGAAGTGAGAGAGAGAACATTGAAAGCAGATGTCGAAGGGCACAGGCAAATCGCTGAGCTATTGGAACAAGAAAACAACAATCTGCAAAAAGAACTAGCTCAGCTGAGGTCTGCTGCTTCATCTTCCACTGCTTTGGTACCGGTCACCGATGAAGGATTCTCATTTTTAGAAGTGGAAAATGCCAAGTTGCGAGAAGAGTTAGAGGCTTTGAGAAGAGCTGGGCCTTCTACTTCTACTCGGGGACGAGGAAGAGGTTCTCGTGGACGAGGAAGAGTTGCTCAGAATGTTGTCGAGGAACAAAGTTCTCGACCTGCTCGGGGAGGATCAAGAGTTCTTCGTCGTACTGTTGAAGAAGCTCGTACTCAATCAGCGTTGGAAAACCAAGCATTCCAATTGATGGCAAAAAATCAAGCTTTGTCTGACATGTCTAAGAAAATTAGAGAACTGGAACAACAACTCTCTTCAAAGAAATCAGTGTTGGAGACTAATGAACTTTTCATCCAGAGTCTTCACGAGAATCTTGAAAGGTTAACATTTCAATTTCACAAACAGCCCAGGGAGTTCTGGATGGCTGGATACAACGAAGCATTATTCCATTTGGATGATCGTATCCAGAATGCCAATAATGAGGGCTACAAACAAGGCTGGTTGAATGCCTTGGGTGTGCTGAAGCTCGAACAAGGACACTATCTGTGGGACTATTATGATCCTGGGGTACTTGACTTGCTTGTGCCACCGTATAATTTGGACATGGAATGGATCCCAGCTCGTACCATTCCTCGGAGCTTAATTGCAAAATACCTCGGTGACTACAATCTTCATTCTCAGATCGAAGTATCTCATCCCGAGCATCTTCTAGATCGACCTTCTGTGATGAACGTCAGGATACTGAAGGATTTGAACTTTATCAATTCTCCCTAGTCTTTAAATGATCCGCCTGCTGGCGAGGAACCTGCGTCGAAAGCTGAGGGGGAAAAACCAATAGAATAGGAATTTTTGATGTAATAGTTAGTATACATATCCATGTAATGTAACTTGTAATTTATTTTGAATTTTATGAAAGACTTTCATTTTTGTTTGCAAATCTATATTGCTATTGTCTTGTACTTGTCAAACACTTTATATTCGTGCTTGCATAACAAAATCGTGTGGTTCATCGACAAAAAAGTTACAAACATCAGTAATGTTGCTCGATCACTTAATAATGAGTATAAAAATGTTTAAAATTCTTCCAACCAACCAAGGTTGTTAAATTGTGCTCGTCGATCAATTATAGTTAGTGGGTTTTTACCCCCGACCAGCTATACTTGATACTGTTTGGAATATTTTCTCCTCGTCGACCAACTACAGTTAGTGGATTTTTATCCCTGACCAACCATACTTGGTTCAGTTTGGAATATTTTGTTCTTCGAGGACCTTTTGTATTTTCTGTAATAATCTTACCTTCCAACCAACATAAGTTGGCATTTGAGAGCATATCTTGTTTCCTAACCAACCGAGATTGGCATTTTTAGGAGTATTTTGTTTCCTAGCCAAACACGTTGGCGTTTTTAGGAATGTTGTTCTCGCCCTTTTACCAACCGGAGTTGGTCTGAGTTCAAACTATCATGTCCACTTGCTCTTTTACCAAAATTGGTCTGAGCCAGTGTTAGCCTCCTAACCAAAGGAGTATGGTTTCCTAACCAACCGGAGCTGGTATTTTTAGCAATGTCGTGTTCTTGCCCTTTTACCAATCGGAATTCGTCTGAGTTCGAACTATCATGTCCACTCACCCTTTTACCAACCAGAGTTGGTCTGAGCTAGTGTACACCTCCTAACCAAAGGAGTATGGTTTGTTCTCGCCCTTTTACCAACCGGAGTTGGTCTGAGCTTGAACTATCGTGTTCTCGCCCTTTTACCAATCGGAGTTGGTCTAAGCTTGAACTATCGTGTTATTTTTACTGCCGAGCAGCGTAGTGTTACACATTAGTATTCCCCGAAAAACTTTCAATAAAAGGAGAGAAGATGGAGAAATATCATCATTTTATTCATATTGATGGAACGGCTTTACATTTTACATCACTGATAATACTTGCGTAGGTGTTCATCATTTCATGCATTTTTAAATTCCTCTCCTTCTAGAGTTGCTATTCGGTAAGTTCCTGGTCGAACAACTTCTGTAACTCGGTAAGGTCCATGCCAGTTTGCTTCCAATTTATTGTGCTTCTGAATGACCTTCTTTAGCACGTAATCTCCTTCTTTTAAGTCACATTTCTTCACCCTCTTGTTGTAGAACAGGGTTATTCGTTTTTGGTAAGCAGCATTTCTAATGGCTGCCCCTTCTCTAACCTCCTCGAGCATGTCTAGATCTAATCTCCTCATTAAGTCGCTGATTGGGGACTTGAAATTCAGCACTCTGTGTGTTGGGAGACCCAACTCGGCAGGTATTACGGCCTCACTTCCAAACGCCAGCATATATGGTGATTCTCCAGTTGCTGCTCGGGGAGTTGTTCGGTAAGCCCACAATACTAACTGTAGCTCATTAATCCAATTAGCTTTAGCCTCACTTAACCTCTTCTTCAAACCATTTAGTAATGTTCTGTTCGTCACTTCATTCTATCCATTGCTTTGATGATGGCCTGGTGCTGAATGAACCTTCAAAATGTTTGACTGATGACAATAGGCGGCAAACTCCTCGTTATCAAATTGTGTTCCATGGTCTGTGATGAAGGCATGAGGGAGACCATATTGGCAGATGATGTTCTTCCAGATGAGCTGGTACACCTTCTCGTATGTCATATCAATAAGTGGCTCAGCTTCTACCCACTTAGTAAAATAATCCACTGCGACGATGAGGTACTTGAATCTTCCTCGGGTCGTTGGCAGTGGTCCAACCAAATCAATTCCCCACATGGAAAATGGCCAAGGGGAAGTTATGGGTGTCAACAATGCTTGTGGAGTTCGTTGGATGGAGGAAAAACGTTGGCATTTATCACATCTCTTAGCATAGGCTATACAATCAGCCCTCATCGTTGGCCAGTAGTATCTCTGCGTCATCACCCTTTGCAAAAGTGTCCGACCTGCTACATGGGCTCCACAGGACCCTTCATGGATCTCTTCAATCAATTCTTTCACCTCGGAGGGATGTACACATCTTTGCAAACCTGCCATAATTCCCCGTCTATACAAAACACCATTAGTTAGTACATACCGAGCAGCTTTAAACTTCAATTTCTTGGCAGCGAGCTTATCCTCCGGTAATTCTCCCACCTCAATATATGCCCTGATAGGATCCATCCAAGATGTACCTAAATCAAGGGTAATAATGTTCATCATCAGGTCTTCATCTATGCTCCGACTTTTTAATACTTCAATTGGTATCGTTCTTCACAACTCGGTAAGAGTAGCTGATGCTAGTCGGGCCAGTGCGTCTGCTTGTGCATTCTCCATTCTTGGTATTCTGATCAACTGAATGGCATCAAATTCTGCCAACAACTCCATCACCTTTGCATGATACTTGACCATTAATTCTCCTTTAACTGCATATGTTCCCATCATCTGATTCACAATTAATTGAGAATCACTGAATACCATCATTTGTTACACTTCCATAGTCTTTGCTAAATTAAGACCTGCTATCATGGCCTCATACTCATACTCAGCCTCATTATTGGAAGCTTTGAATTGGAATCGCAGGGCGTATTCCATGTCGACCTCGTCTGGAGTGCTCAGAACTATTCCCGCGCCATATTCTGTAGTGCAAGATGAGCCATCTACATATAGCCTCCATATAGGTAACTCGTTTTCGAATTTCTTATCTGACAAAGTTCCTCGGTGAAATATTTGTTGTTTCCTTTCAGCCTCCCCTGATATTTCTCGCTCCTCGTCGATCATCTCTTCTCGCCCTTTTACCAACCGGAGTTGGTCTGAGCTCGAATTTGATGATCCTTCAATATCCACAAGCCCTTTTACCAACCGGAGTTGGTCTGAGCTTGTGTTTGTTGATCCTATAACATCCACAGGTTGATCGTCGAGTAACTTTTGTTCCTTGGGGGTATCAGGATAAGTAAACTCTGCTATAAAATCTGCTACAGTTTGCCCTTTTAATGATGATCTGGGTTCATACACAATATCATATTCACCGAGCTCTATTGCCCAGTACATCAGTCTCCCTGATTTTTCTGTCTTATGAAGGGCTTGTCTCAATGGCATGTCGGTATACACGACGATGGTATGGGCCTGGAAATATGGCCTCATTCTTCTACTTGCCTCAATTAATGCCAATGCTAATTTTTCCAGCTTTGGGTACCTGATCTCTGCACCTCGGAAAGCCTTACTTGTGTAATAAATTGGCTTCTGGACTCCATTCTCCATTCTGATCAATGTCGAGTTGACTGCATTCTCTGATACTGCCAGGTATAAGTACAACTTTTCTCCCATTACTGGCCTGGACAACAGTGGAGGTGCTCCCAAATATTTCTTCAAGTCTTGAAAGTCTTTTTCACTTTCATCATTCAACTCGAAAGTTTTTCGAAGTGTTTTGAAGAATGGGAGGCATCTATCAGTTGCTCGGGATACAAATCTGTTGAGCGCTGCAACTCGTCCTGTAAGACTCTGCACCTCTTTCTTCGTCGTTGGAGATCGCAACCCTAAAAGAGCTTTGATCTTTTCTGGATTCGCCTCAATGCCTCGCTGGTTGACGATGTATCCGAGGAACATTCCTTCTCGTACTCCAAATATGCACTTCGTCGGGTTGAGCTTCATGTAGTATTTATCCAGTTGATCAAAGGTATGACCTAAGTCAACTAGATGATCAGCAGCTTTCTTGCTCTTTGTCAGCATATCATCGACATAGACTTCCATATTGCAACTGATTTGTTCGGCAAAAACCTTGTTCATCAGCCGTTGGTATGTCGCTCCTGCATTTTTCAAACCAAAAGGCATAACATTATAACAATAAGTTCCCCTAGGGGTAATAAAAGAAGTACTTTCTCTGTCTTCAGGTTTCATTTTGATCTGGTTGTAGCCAGAGTAAGCATCCATGAAGCTGAGCAGCTCGTGTCCCGAGGTAGCATCCACTGGTTGATCAATTCTGGGCAATGGAAAGTGATCCTTTGGGCATACCTTGTTGAGATCGGTGAAATCAACACACATTCTCCATTTATTGTTTTTCTTCTTTACCATCACCACATTTGCTAACCAGTCTGGATATTTCACATCTTCAATGAATTGGGCTTTCTGGAGTTTCTCGACCTCCTCTTGTATAGCTTGATTCTTCTCGGGACTAAATACTCTTCTTCTCTGCTTTACGGGTTTGATCTCCTTATTCGCATTGAGCTCATGACATAAGAAGTTTGGATCTATTCTTGGCATGTCTTCATGACTCCATGCAAAAGTTTTCTTTCTGTTTCTCAAGAAAGTTATCAACTCCTGTTTTATTGAAGCATCCAATGTTGACCCTATCTGGGTTATTCGTTCAGGGTGCTCGTCGTCCAGAATAACATTTTCTGTAGATTCCACCACCTGTCCTTTTACAAGTTGGGATTCATCTCTGGGATCCAGTGTTTCAATTTCTGTACCTTCATCCACTTGGTAGGTAGTAGTCTTTTTCCTTGACTCTTCAAGCTCCTCTTGCTCGGCAGATGAGTAATAGCATTCCCGAGCTACTTTTTGATCACCTTTTACAACTCCTAATCCGAAATTTATTGGGAATTTTAAACACTGATGTACTGTAGATGGAACTGCTTCGAATTTCTTCAAACCAACTCTTCCCATGATGATGTTGTAAGCTGATTGCACATTCTTATCCATCACAAAGAAGCGTATTCTTTCGGTTCGACAAGCAGGCCAGGTTCCAATGAATATATCCAACTTGATCATCCCAAGTGGAAAAACTTTCTCGCCAGCAAAACCCAGGAGAGGTCTGTGATAAGGCTCCAATTGAGATAATTTTAAATTTAAACTGTCAAAGCATGAGTAGAACATGATGTCTGCCGAACAACCATTATCTACCAGAACCCTCGAAATAACTACTTCTTTCATCCTCATTTTGATCACCAAAGGGTCGTCGTTAGGGTAAAGAACACCTGCAAGGTCATTTTTTGAAAAACCAATGACCAGCTTCTCTTTGTTTATCTTCCTCGGGCGATCTTCCTCAGCCAAATTTATTCGCTGAATGTACGAGCAAGCTTAAGCCTCTCCAAGGTAAGCTTTTCTTTCTGCAGTAAGGTCTCCTCCTCCTGCATCTCCTCCTGTAATGACATTACAATCAAATGACCCAAAGCGTATTGAAAATACCTCTCGTTCTAGCTGCTTTGGTTTCTTGGGAAGATCGGGGTCATCATCTGGATCATCTTCATGGTTTCTCTTTGTTTTTCTCCTCTGCTTGACGAGGAGATCTAGACCTTTCTTTAGTTCGGTCATTATTTCTTCTTTCACCTCCCCGATCAACATACTTTGCTAGCTTCCCTCTTCGGATGAGTGTTTTAATCTCGTTCTGAAGAGCTATGCAATTTTTGGTCATATGGTCGTGATCCTTATGGAACTCGCAGTATTTCTCCCTATTCCTCGTGTCAGGGTATGACCTCAGTTTCTTTGGCCACCTTACTTTCTCGTTATTCTTGATTTCTTCCAAGACATGATTAATACCCATTTTCAAAGGAGTATAATTATCGAATTTCTTCAGGACTTCCCATGATGACTTATTATTCTTGGAATGCTTGTCACCGCCATTGCCCTTATGCTCTTTCTTCTTAGATTTGTCGTCTTCCACCTTGGTTTCTTTATCCATATTCTTCTTCGCAACCATAGCCTCCTCGGCATTCATGATTTTGGCCGCTTTTGCCATCAACTCTGACATAATTGTAGGTGGATCTTTGGCCAAAGTGTAATACAATTTGTTAGGAAACAACCCACTCATCAAGGCGGTGATTGTTGTCTTTTCTTCATAATCTATGACTTCCAGCTTCTCGTTATTGAAACGAGTTATGTAATCTCTAGTACTCTCACCAGATTTTTGTCTAACACTTAACAAGTGTGCTACTCGTTTTACTGGCTTTGCTCCAAAACAGAAATTGTCGATGAACAACTCGACCAATTGAAAGAAAGTTTAAATCTTACCCCGAGGAAGATTGTTGTACCATATCTGGGCAGATCCAGTAAGAGTTCCTGAGAATGCTCTGCATCTCATCTCGTCGGGGACGGCATAGATGTCGGTAGCAGCTTGATATTGCTCTATGTGCAGAACAGGATCTGTCTTTCCATCATATTGGGGGTCACCACAGGTGCTTTAAATTTTGACGGTGTAGGAAAATCCACAATGGCCTGTACGAAAGGTGTCCCTTGAACAAAAGTTCATTGTAGGGGGTTCTTCGCCTTAGCCATTTCTCCCAATCTATCCTCCAACCGCTAAATGGAACCTTTCCATGCATCATTTCCTTCCTCGGGCTTATTAGTTCGAGCAATTGATTGTTCTGACGTGGCCTCCTGAGATCTATCTTGACGAGCAACTGGGCGTGATTGTGCTGATCCTTCTCTTAGATCTGATGGTTGTCTAAAACTCCTCGACATGGTTTTAGGTGGACTCCTATTCCTCCTAGGGCCTAATCGACTGAAAGGAGACACCCTACTCAGCCTTTCCAAGGCACTGGGTCTCTCTGGAGAGAGAGTGATACGTTGCTCAGTATCTGTAGCCCGTATTGATGAAGTTCGCCCAGGTTGATAAGAGAAATCATCAGATTCCTCATTACGATACGCATCTGTACGCCTGGATCGTGAAGAAAGTAAATAGGTTTGCCTTTGACCACTTCGCTGTCCCGAATGTGCAGGTGCACCGCCATGAAGGGTATGTATGAGTTGCCGCATTGTCTCTTGCATGGCGGTTTGTCCTTGAGCCAGATTCGTCATAATTCCTGCTAGATCTGGAGGTGCAGAGGGATTTGGAGGATTTCCAGCATTTCGATTGCTGGATTCCGGATTATCTGCCATTGATGATGAATGATTTTTGGTAAAAAATGATAACAACAGTCGTTTCCCACAGACGGCGCCAATCTGTTGATGTAAAAAATTAGATTTCTTCTAATTATTTAATCAGAGATAAATATAAATGAGACAAAGAATTTTAAAGTGGTTCAGCCTTATAAGAATGGCCTACGTCAACTGTTTCTATTATTGCCAAGTGTTTTGGAGTTCTCGATATGTAATTCTATCAAGAAAATCCGGTCCCTTTGAATGAGGGTGATACAATGTATTTATAGCCCTTGGGCTGTACATGTGAAAGGGTAAACAATTAATGCCCTCTAAGAATATACGCCTGTATGATAAGCATTCAATGAATAGTTGAATTGTTGATTATCTGGCAATCAATGCTGTGGCCGAGATGCAGCTCGGACCACCTTAGTTGCTCGCCGTTCAGGAGTGTTGGAGTTCCTCGGAGTGTTGGAGTTCCTCGGAGTGCACTTCCTGCTCGGAGTGAGTATGACTTAGTCGGGGAAATAAACTTCCTCGTTGCTATTGTGCCACGTAGATCGACACGTGTCTTCTTATTATTCGTCTATATCAGCATACTAATTTTGCTATCAACAGGGAGGTTTTATTTTATTAAAAGGAATGGGGTTGCTGATAATTGAGGTATGGGGGGAAATATAAAGAAAAATGGTTTCCTTATAAAAAAGAATGAAAAAAATGAAAAAGAAATGATAAATAACGGAGGAATAATGGAGGATAAATAAAGAAATAAAGATTTGTGGTGTAAAGTGTAAAAAGGTCTGAATTTGGATCTTAGCTGGAGGGGGTCTGAACGCATGGGGAATCATCTTATCTGAACGCCATGGCGCTGCTACGTAGCACACCAGAATGGCGCCACGTGATGCGCTACCTTTTTTTGGCAAAACCAACCGCTGCCGAGGCTCAAACCCACGACCAAAGACTTGCGCAAAAACTTGCTTAATCACAGAGCCATACCTGTGACTCAGTAAATAACATGCGTCCAAAATAAAATTGCTTTACGTATTTTGTGATTTTCATAGATTACAAATACAACCCAAAGCTTCATATATTCCTCATATGATCTCCAAATGACAAACCGCAAAAATTGTGATTCTGATGTCGACAATATTTTAATACTGCTCGGGTCACGGGATTTGTCTTCAGGTATGACTCGAGGCTTTGATTTTCTTCAGTTTTGAACTTTGCATAGCCATGACTTCTTCGTTTGAACTCCGTTTGACACACCGTTTGAACCTCTACATTCCTTGATTTAAGTCCTACAACTTTCATGATTTGTCCGAGTCCGAGTCCAAAATTTGTCATCTAAATTTATCATTTTGCCCTTGAAAGTGCACATGTGATTATTCTTTGCCCAAATTGCCTCCAGACTTCATCATTTGCCATCGTAAACCCTGCAAATAATCAAACAAACCTTGCACAAGTGATTAACGATGAATAATTAAGGTTATACATTAAATTAATATAAAACGTGAGTTTAACGAGCATGGGATTGCATTATTGTATAGTAAAAAGGGGAGTAAAATGCAATATTTGACACGAATCACACCCCCTAACTAATATGTTGCTAGTCCCTAGCAATATAGTAAAAGATTTATTCGTGTCTAATTTTACAATTTTTATTAAAAAGATTATAAAAAGGGTAGAGATCCACTTTCCCAGGATTTACGGTTGAATTTAGCTTATGCAAAACTCCGTTAAACTCCAAGATTACCCTAGTGGCTGAGTTTTGTCTCGTGAGAGTTTAGAGTGATGATACTCATAAACATCAGATTTTATCAATAGTTTCTTATTTTCTAATAAAAAATGGTTTTACATAATCTTGAGTTTTATTAAGTAAATAGCAATGAGTAGCAGATTTCTCCAATCATTTATTTACTATAACCATTATGTTGAAAAAATTCATAAGATGTATATGTATTGACTGAGTGCGTGGTGTGCGTCACAAAATGTTCAAGGGATATTATTGGAAACACTCTGAATTGGTGTAAGTCACTTGGGACATTTAGGCATAAAAGGTAAATATTACTGGAAACAAAGCCTTGTACATGCTAGTAATGAAAGACATTTATTTATAAAACGGTAAAATTTAATCTCATGATAAGATACTATTTTTTAAAGAATGTGAAAATATAATATTTTTCAAAATGTAAAATCATGTTAACTTTATGATCATATAAGGACTTTTCAGGATGAAAAATGTGAATATAGATGATATAAGTCAACACCTCAAAATGATTTCGTATGTTTGAAAAAAAGGTGAACTTTGAAGAGTAACTTCTTTTTTTATTTTCTTTTCTTTTCTTTGATCCTTTTGAATTTCTTTATTTTTTTTCTCTCTTATTTTATTTATGTCGAGTCCTTATTTCACTTTGCGTTTATTTTTAAGTCAATTTTCAAGGTGTTTGTGAAACGAATGAAATGATAAAATGAATTGCCTTTGATAAAAAGTTGGATTAAAATATAATTTTTGAATTTTGTTTCGAAAAAGACAATATCACCATTCTTTAGTCAACAGTCAAAACAAGAATATTTATATTACCAATGACTTAAAACATATTTCAAATGAATAAGTGTATACATCACTCGAAAATAGAAGAGAACACAAAGCTCGCATAGTAGGTATACCTATGCATCTTTAAATTTAGTGAGTCATTTAGCTTTTGACAATTATGCAAGTATAATTCGTGTTGTGCATAAGGTGTCAATACATGAATTATATGAATTACTAAAGCATAGTATTAATGGTAAATAAACTAAAAAGCTACTTAGACATGTCAATAATTAGAATATTTTAATATTTTTTTATTAAAAGAATGAGGTAACTTGAGAGAGTAAAATCTAAGAAAAATAAAATTGAGGCGAAAAGCCTAAAAAGAAGAAAGAAAATATTTTTGAATTTTTTTCAAACTTTTCAAAATAAATTAATTTTAAATAATTAGAGTTGGTTTCACTGAGAAACTTTCGCAAATAATCACTTAAAGAATTTTTTTTTTTTTAAACAAAATGAACATGATGTGTAAAATACATTATGACCCCCCCACCCCACCCCCCAAAGAAAAAAAAACTAACTAAAATGTTGCATTCTTCCCAATGTACATTAAAAATAATATTCAATTCAGGTTATAGAAAGATGTTATGCGGCGATCTTCGGATATCACGTTCGATAATCCTGCACAACACGCTAATAATAAGAAAAAGAACAAAAATAAATATTTTTAATTTTTTTTAAATATGTACAAAATAAAGATATCATCTCCTAATGTACCATAAACTAGAAGAGTAAATTTTTGAACGTCTCCCCAGAAAATGTGTTAACTTTGTGGGATTGACCGTAGACTCCCATGCCTTTTCATGCCTTCCCGAAAAATAAAAGTTTCGTTTATGCAACGGGCGGACTGACTTGGGAAGAAAAAATGAACCATCATAAATTTTGGAATAAATATATTTTTGGGTGATTGTTGGGTTGGATGTAACGGGGGACAACCACAACTCGATTCCAAGAAAATAAAAAAAAAAATCCCAAAGATTTTTCAATTGTAATGAGAGGTGAGGCACATTCAATTGAAAATTCCATCTTGAAAATTATTTCAAAAAATCATTCATTGACAATAATTGGATCAAAGTCCTTAAGACTTTCATTCGGTTCTTATGGTATTGTGATGGTTCGATAACGGTGGACGAAAGTAGTGAAGAAATAAATTCAACTTCAATTGATTCATTATTATTAAATATGGGTGGAATTTTCATATCCTTTACATTCTCAGTCTCTTTTATCAATTGGGTCAGACGAGAAATGATTTGTTCTAAAATAAAAATTCCTTCAAAATTTTTGAATTTCTCATTTAGTCCAAAACATTTTTTGTCTTCTAAGTTATTAAAAGAAAAATTATTATTGAACTTAAATGAAGCATCTAATTCTTTTTTCCAATAATAATTTTCTTAACGATAATAATTATCAAAACTTTATATTTTTTTATTTTGTAAATCGGCACCAAAAGAATTTGGCGGTAGAGAAACTTCACCAAAAAGAAAATTTTGAGTTGTGTTATCGTAACTATTTTCAGTATTATTAGAATAATATTTTTAAGAAGTATTGTTATAATATTTCGGTAAATTGTCATCACAATAGTTATTAATATCATTATAATAATAATAATTTTGAGGAATTTTGTCAATAGAATAATTTTCTTATATCCCCAAACCACTCTCATGCTTATGTAAATACTCGTCTAAAGTTATTTTGAAATTTTTTTTTTCTCGTTTTGCAAGTATTTGCCAAAAGTTATAGGTTTGGGGGGATTTAAAAATTACTTTTATGATAAAATTGTGCACCCATTATACTATTAGAATCACTAAAAATACTAGGATAAGACATAATCACCTCGAGTGATTCGTAGATGATATTTTCAACAAGTTGAGTGCGGCCGAGAGATTGACAGTCGTTAGAGCTCAGTTGTGCATGACCAGTACACAATATATATATATATATATATATATATATATATATATGTGTGTGTGTGTGTGTGTGTGTGTGTGTGTGTGCTCGCGCGCGCGCAAAGAACTAAATAAATCAAATTTTAAAATGAAACACTTCCCGGCAACGGTGCCATTTTGATGAGTGCGTTGTCGGGATCAAAGCAAAAAATCAATTAAGATTCAAAGCAAATCATATCCGGGCAATAACACCATTTTGATTAATGAGTTAGCTAATAAATCAATTAAGGTTCAAAGAAAATAATTCCACAATAATTGCGCCATTTTGATCGGGCAATGTTGGGATCAAATCAATAAATTAGTTAAGATTCAAAGCAAATCATTCTCCGGCAACGGCGCCATTTTTATCGAGCGAAAATCGAGCGTCGTGTAAATATGTTGGTCATTATCATCGGTTTTGCACCAGAATATAAAATACCTAAACTGTAACTACATGTGTTTTATATGTGCAGCGGCAAGTTTGGATATCGAATCCACAGGGAATGTCATTTAAAACTTAATTGATTTATTACTTTAAATAAAAATTGTAAAAGATGATTTTATTTTTTATTTTTAAATGTTCTATTGCTACAATTTATTCTAGGCAAGTATTTAAACTAAAATAATTACAAATATAAAAAGCATAGGTTGAGAATTAAATCCGTCACATCGAAATACGTAGCATAAATGATTACATGGTCAAACGCATTTCAATATATGATTAATACACGTCTCAAAAATAATTTCAACTCGGAGTGTCACTCTTCAAATTTCCATAAAACTCCAAATCAATAATCCCAAAATTACACTCGTACTGTCGCAAATATGGTCCCTTAGTGTATTTTCAAAAATAATCAACCCATCAAAAAAGTATACTCTATCATATCAGAGTGAAACAACTACTCACTTGAAATGAGTTCATTAATCTCAATCTAATAAAAATTACCTAGAAAGTATTTTTAAATAAAAAAATAGAGCAGTGTGTCAGAGAGTGACTTTTAAACTAGGAAAAAAATATTTTTAAGAGTGAATAATTAATTATGAGAGCACTTAAACTATTTAAAAAAGGAAATAAAAAAGACAATATATCAATATCTAAAATTACAAAACTAAAAAAAAAAAACTAAAACTAAACTACACTACAAATTTCTATCTAAAAATTGGATGACCTTAATGAAAAACAAAATGGCCATTTATACAGGTGAGGATTAGGGTTTAAGGGTATTTTGGTTATTTTACAAAAGGATATTTTAATAAATAAAATAATAAAAAGGATTATGGGGGAAGGTTTTATTTAATTAAAAGGAATGGGGTTGCTGATAATTGAGGTGTGGGGGAAAATATAAAAAAAAGAATTTCCTTTTAAAAAAAGAATGAAAAAGAAACGATGAATAATGGAGGAGTAATGGAGGATAAATAAAGAAATAAATCTTTTTGTACAAAGCGTAAAAAGGACTGAATTTGGATCTCAGCTGAAGGGGGTCTGCGCACATGAGGATGCATCTGATCTGAGCGCCATGGTTCTGGCACATGGTGCACCAGGATGGCACCACGTGGTGCGCTACATTTTTTTTACTAAAACCAGTTGCTTCCCGGGCTCGAACCCACGATTAAAGACTTTCGTACAAACTTGCTTAACCACTGAGCCACGCATGTGACTCATTAAATAACATGCGCCGAAAAATATAATAGCCTTAGTTATTTCCTGATCTTCATAAAAGACAAATACAACCTAAAGCTTTATATCTTCCTCATATGATCTCCAACTAACGAACCCCAAAACCCAATGTGACCTGATTTTGATGTTGATAATTTTAATAATGATCGGGTCACAGGGTTTGTCTTGACTCAGGGCTTTGACTTTGACTTTCCTTCGATTTTGAACTTTGCGCAGTCATAACTTCTTCGTTTAAACTCCTTTGACATGTTGTTTGAACCCAGACATTCCTTGATTCAAGTCCTACAACTTTCGTGATTTGTCCGAGTTCGAAATTGATCATCTGAAATTACCATTTTTCCCCTGAAAGTGTGTCTTTGACTGTTCTTTGTGTAAATTGCATCTAGACTTCGTCCTTAGCATCGTAAACCCTGTAAGTACTCAAATAAACCTTGCAAAAGCGATTAACTATGAATAGTTATGGTTATGAAATAAATTAGTATAAAACATGAGTTTAGCGAGCACGGGATTGTATTATTGTATAGTAAAAAGGGGAATAAAATGCAATATTTTAAAAGAATCATTGGATACCGCAGACAACGCTTGGATGGACACGGATGATTGAAAGGTTTGGAATGGCATGAGGTTGAGGCACTGTTAATAGGGAGAAAGAATGCCTACGATAGCTTTAATCCCGCTCTTCATGATAGGGTTTTATTGCGGGAGCCGACAAACCACCGCTCTATGAGAATGAAGACCCGAATGGCTATGTAAGTGCTTTATTTTTTTTCAATCTTTATATCCTCTTTTTATTATTATCCTGGGGATGCAAAAGTTTTTTTTTTATTTTTGCGGAGTTCGACATTGCTTTGTCGAGTATTCACTCCCATGGTTCAACGGGGATTATAAAGGTGTGGGAAAAACTCCCTCAGACGATGAAGTTGATGGTACAGGTTGCTGGGTTTGTCCCTCTGGCATGGGCTTTAGATGAGACGTCGCGTTCTATAGCGTTACTACGTGCTCTAGACAAGAGATAGTGGGACACCACCCATGCAGTCCACTTGGGTGTCGGGTAGATAACGGTTATACCTTTGGATATTCATCAGTTGATAGGACTGGAGTGTGAGGGTCAATATATCGTGGTGGACCGAACCTTACATGTTTCTGAGGTTACAGTTTGGGCCGCCTTAGGGGACATCAGGAGGATTGTATCTGAAAAGTGTGTCTGCTTATCAGTATTGAAGGACACCTTACTTTCTAGGAAGATCAGTTAAAGTGACAAGTGTCAGGTGAGGCAGTCAACCCGCTAATTTATTTTGCTTTTTTTTGGGGGGGGGGGAGGATTTTTGGTGGCAATAAGAGGCGATGTCGTCCTGTAAGGAAATTTTTGTCCAATGTAGTTATATATGTCATTTTGCCGTAACACCGTTGAAGAAATTCAAGTTCATATCATCATCAACGGAATCCGAGTATCGAATCAAGAAAGAAGAAATCAGAAATCCAGAATACCGGACCGGTCCGCCCCTAACTAAAACGAACCGATCCGCATCGGACCGATCCGCCCAGACCCGGACCGATCCGCCTTGTATAAATCCAGAGAGCCCCGGATCGAATGAGAACCGAAGCTGCCTCAAATAAAAAGAACCGATCCGCATCGGACCGATCCGCCTAAGGTCCGGACCAGTCCGCCCTGGATAAACTCTGCCAGATCGTGATGCAGATTTTTTAGGCTTTTAACTCTTTATTTAAACCACGATCAGGAGTTGGTTTTTATAAGACTTTCCCACGATTATCAGAGCATATCAACCCTAAAGTCTTCACCTATTGAGTCCTATGATTCTAGGTTTTTAGATTCACACATCTTCCATATCCTTGTGAATCAAGTTTGGTAACCCAAAGAACACCATTGCTGTTGTTCAACCCTTGTGAAGTGGACCGCTTCTTCCTCTTCATTGCAGCCCTACTAGACAGGGATAGTTCCAGCCGCGACTACAGAATCCGATACCCGAGGGTAATTCTTAGTCAACCTGTATTTCATTGTAATCCGATTGTAAACCGTCTCTTACAAATTATAGTGAATATACAAATGGTTTTGCCCCTGTGGGGGAATTTTCCTTAAACTTTGTGTGTTGAATATTTATTGCATGATTTCATATTGTTTCAATCACACCTAGTTGCATGCTTAGGGTTAATTTGGGTTAAAAAGGGTATTTATTATATTATTTCTTAATTGAACGCAAGCGCCAACTCTTTCACGTCCATTTATGGTTTTTTCCTTACTTAAGGATCATCTCAGAGATCTACCAGTATAACTGGGAGAGCTTTACGTTGGAGTCCCTTTATGCGTCTCTTGATGCTTTCAGTTGGTGTTGCCAACAGACTTTTACGGGGCCAACTTATCTTCTAGAGGTAATCTTTAAATACATCTTCATCTTATTTTCATGGCATTCTTACCATTTATATTTTTTTTGACATTCAGTATTGTTTTTAAAAGGTGTGGTTCTATGAAGTGACTGGTCACAATGGGTGAGATGGGGAATTTCTTGAGGAATAGGAAGAGGAAGTCAAATAAGAGATCGAACCAATCCTTAGCTTTGAAGGATATGTGGGCCGCATTGAATTCCTTGACGAGCGACCATATTAGGCTTTGGTTTTCGTGTTTTTATGAATTTAACACTCTGTTTGCACTTGGTAGATGAATAACCTTTGTTTGGGAAACATGTGACTTCCTACCCTTGGCGCTTGTCTTTGAAGGGTGCAGGGATTATAGGCATGAATGCCCAGATGCAGAGGTTCTTGGAACATGAGTTTGGGTGCGTTTATTACCTGGGGGGAGAGTTGTGAGGCAAGTGATGGAGGGTTAGGTACAGTTCCCACCATCAGTGCCCCTAGAGTTCATGAGGCTGGTGAAGAAGATGTCGGACGAGGCGAGGATGATGACGATGGAGGGAGAACCCTATATACACTATACGGACATGAAGACATGTTATAATTACCTTGTGACCAATTAGTTGATGGCATCGTCTATCTATGACATGGAGGGCATACCTCCACCAGCCAAGGGATCAAGGAAAGGTACGAGTGCACTGGTGGCATCGACCCATAGCACAGGGGCGGTGCCGCATCAGCGAAGGAGTTCCTTGTTCATCACATTCCCATCCCTTCCCACTATATTCGGGTGGGTGGTGGGGAGGTGGTCTCAGTGTCTCATTGCCCTCGGGTTAAGATAGACCTTTTTGCAGGTCTTCCTGAGGAGGTTTTCCAGAGAGATGTATGACTTCTTTTTCTCCATCATATTTTTGCTTCTGACTTCACTTCTTTTACTACTGACTTGCTTGCTTTCAATGGATTGGTTCTTTCATAGACTGTTTGTATATCGACATCTTGGTTACGAGACATTTAGGATTGGATGATGTTGATTTTTGACTATGTAAGGAAATCGGTCAGGTCCTTCATAGTGTCACTGGCCACTTCTGAGGAGAGCTCCAGTTTTAAGAGTGGGGCATCTACCACACGTCGAAGGAGGAAATGCATTTATCGAGGTGCCTGATATGGTGGTTTATTAGTTGGTTGAGGTTTTTGGGAGGATTGGGATACATCCTAGTTTATCAAGCTTTTTTCTCTTCTTTTATGCTTTTCTTAATCTTTTCATACCTTGAATAGTGTAACCATTTTGACAAGTAAATAAAAAATGCACTTTTCATCATTTTTTATTTATCTTGAATTAATTGACCTTGATAAGCACCCAAAAGTATTTAATTTATACACCAAATAGATGCATTTTAGTCGCTAGTTCTCGATAAAATTAGCCTTATGTTCGTATTTGTCTATCTTACTGGTCAAAATGCAGTTGTGGTATCAAATTCTACTAAATCAAAGCAATTATAGAAAATTATCAGTCAAAAGATTTCAATGAAGAAAATTAAAGTGATGGCGAAGTCAGGAATCCCTTTTTAGCTTTCCAGGATCAATATTGATGCCTGAACCCGTGCTAACCTCACCGAAAAAACCAGTGTCGGTGAGCTTTGGACCTGCCTTACCTGCTCTGGTGACCAGCTCACCCCTACATGTTGACCCGTCGAAAAATACCCACTCCGACACAACCCTTTAACCCCCAGCTTCACCGGCCAATAGCTACCCGACCAACACCTCAAAAGCCGTCGTCTAAAATAAAAAACCAACACCCATCTAGCCTTCTACCCACAACCCATTAACCCACCCGCTGAACCACCTCCTGCCAACTCGAAAATCTCCTTACGCCGACAACCTTTCTAGAGAACCTCCAACCCGGCACCAAACCTACCTTACTCCTTCACTGACCCGAGTCCAACCCAGTAGAAAGCCAAACCCGAATCGTTTTTTATTCTTACCCAATTTTATCTCTCATATATTTCTATATAAGTTTATATACATATGTATATATTAAACCATCTAAAAGATAGCATATTATATATGGTTTATATATACACATATATGCATATGAGTAGAGTTATTAACACTCCTTTAAACGCTTCAAGGGCTCCAATTCTTTACTTTAACCCCATTAAATGACAAAAGCACCCTTAGTCCTTCAAATGCCACCCTCTTCCATCTCGCCATTGTAAAGAAAAAGGAAAATTTTCTGACAATGATGCATTTGTTTTTCCACGCAATTTATTTCACTCTCATAATCTACAATTAAGTTTTTTTAATTAAAAAACACTTCATTATATATAAAGAGAAAGATAACACCTCATTATTTTTTTTCTGATGTCGGATATATTAGGTCTTAAATTTAATATGCTATTTTTTTTATATTCCACAAAATTGGATTTATGAGTGAATTATCTATATAATCCTTAATGTTTTATCAAGCATGTAAAAAAATTGTTTTGTTTTTATTAAATAAAAATCGGGACGAAAAAGTGAAAACAAATAGTATTTATTTTTTAATAAATAAAAATGGGAGCAAAAAAGAATAATTTTTTATAGTTCTCTTCAATATATAAAACTTGGAACGAATAAAAGAAAAACAATTTTTTTCATATTTAATAAACAAAAATCGAGAGGAAAAAGAGAAGAAAAATAATAAATACAAACTGGACAAAAAAAAACTAGTTTTTTTCTTGTAACAAATAAAAAATGGGACGAAAAAGGAAATTAAATTTTTTAAATAATAAAAATTAGATGAAAAAGTAAGAAAAAATTAATACGAGATAAATATGAAAATAAAAAATTGATTAATGTAAAGAAAGTTAAATATGAAAAAAATAATCGAAGGCATATATGCATTTTGCACACTCAAAATGCCCAAATACAAAAGAATCAAGGCTTGTGTGCAAGTGAAGTGTCACAAGGGCTTAATTTTGCCACTTACGAGCTAGAAAAATAATTATAACAACTTTTTACAAATAAGTTAACGGTTCTGGAGAGACAAAAACACAAAATGGGTCGGTAATAATAGAATTTTGCAAATATACCGTCTGCTTTGAAAATTGCCTTAGTGTCAAAACTACAAGTATTTTGAAGAGTGCGCGTGCGTTCAAATTAAGAAATTATTTAATTAAATCTCAGTTTTTCAATTAAATCCTAAAACATGCATCTAGGTGTGATTGAAATCAATATGATCATGCAAGAATAATTAATCACAGACAAAACACACAAATGAGGAAAAATCCCCCAAAGGGGCAAAATCTTTTTAGTTTCACTATAATTTGTAAAAACGGTTACACGGATTACAATGAAAATAAGTGTGACAAAGAAATACCCTCGGGTGTCGGTTTCAATGTTGTCGGCTAGAATCTCCCGCATGAACTCCAGATGGTCAACAATGGAAAAGAAACAGCTTCTTCACAAGAGTGAACTTCATAAGGACTCCCTCCACAATAGCACGCAGATGTTGGTTGTAGAGTTCTCCCCACAAAGGATAAATTTCAACAAAGTTGAATCTAGGGTTCCAAAACAATTCACTAAAGGA
Organism: Sambucus nigra; assembly: GCA_949130495.1. Classification (NCBI taxonomy): domain Eukaryota; kingdom Viridiplantae; phylum Streptophyta; class Magnoliopsida; order Dipsacales; family Adoxaceae; genus Sambucus; species Sambucus nigra. The sequence goes on from OX422219.1 coordinate 371,280,583, forward strand.
TTGGGATGTTTTGTGAATTGAAAATCAAAGGTTAAAGAACCTAAAAGAAGAAGACAAAAGAATTCGGCATAAGCAGTTTCATAACAGCTCAAAACCGTAGGTCTTCTTATGAAAAACGGAGTTGGAGACTCCTATTTATAAAAAACTTAAGGGCATCGTTCGAACGAGATAACTAAGTTGTTCGAACGAAAAGGCATTGTTGTTTGAACGACAACTTCTGACAACCTCTCGCGAGATAGTTATGTCATTTGAACGACATAAGCAGGTCGTTCGAACTACCTATCAAATGAGATTTCACGCGTGCTTGTAGATAATTTCGATACGAACGTGTGGCCGCCAGTTTCGTATTTTTCAGATTTTTTATGAATTAGTTATGATTTTTCTACGGAAAGGTGTCCGAGAACATAATCTTTAGAAAAATATTTGATAAAAATATCCCAACACTTTAAGTGAAATGCTAAGGAATTAAAACTCAACCTTATCAAACTTAACCTCGCGGAGGCTTGAATGTTGAAGATCTTGATATTCGGATCCGTCTTTGATGCATGAATGTTCTTGAATACTCTTCGACCATGTAGCGGTATACGACATACTAAATTGATAATGAACTTATAAAATAATGTCCTTACATATTTGATACAAAATAGTTTAGCGAGAAGCATACGTTTTTTCTTGTCTTGCCTGCGGGACAAATATAATTTTATTATGTTTTCTGCTAGCGGTACACTCAATTATCGAGCCTATGACACTATTTAAGTTATTTCATTATTTTGGATTTTTTAGCTAAACTATATTTTCAAAGGTAAATAAGGGTTTAAATATACTATCAAATAGGTAAGGATTGCAAATTATTCCAAACTTCAAGGGTTATGGTTTTTTTTTCTTTTTATTAATAAGTGAAGTTTAATGAGAGAGGGTTATTTTTAAGTAATATGAAAATGGCATAAAGTGCGAAGTTAGAGCAATTTAGTTGTATATTTGTGTCATTCTAACCGTGCATATGACACATCTTTTTGTAGTTTATAAACTTTAGAATATTTAGTGTTATATTTGTCAACTTTAGGTTATACCATTTTGAATTAAAATAAGTAATTATACAATTCTATTTTTTTTACTAAACAATTCACGAATATTAAAATATCTACGAACCAAATTTTGGGGGTTAAAAAATAATAATTTCCGAATATAAATTTAATAAGGATATAAGACAATTTATCCTATCTTTCTTGTCTATAATAAGTTAAATAACAAAAAAATAACAACATATAAAGATGGACGAGAGGGGAAATGGAAGGAGGTTGGCATATAAATGATAATGGGTATTTTCTTATTTTGTATCTTCAAGTCGAGGATTAGAGTGTTAGAGATCAGAGTGTTAGAGATATTTATTTATATATGTGTGTGTATGCACACGTGGGTAATATTCCACATCCATTTGAGCAATTTACACCTATGAAACCCACATGTACATTTCAACCCCCCGAACATCAGCAAACCTATTCAAAACTCAAATTTCTAAAATCTCTCGCCCAACAAACCATTCGTGAATTACAAAAGGAAGCAATAACTCGTTCGGAAGGGGAATGACATTCTGCACATTCTCTTTAAACTCTAACATAAAATAGAGAGAGCAAAATTTCATAAAATAATAAAAAACAATTGTGTAGGCCTAAATTTTAGGATTATATCTTCTACTTTATTTCTTTTTATTATATTTGACTGGGATCATTCGTGAGAAGAAATTGAACTCAACTTGAAGAAATTAATTCAACAAGGAAACTTATTTTAGCATTGTATTTCTATCCCTGCTATTTTAATTTCATGCCTTCTATTGACATTTTATTAAATCTTATGCATGCTAGTATGAGAATGCTTGGCTAGATACCCCGTTTACAGGGTGGAATGAAACCGTATGTGAGTGTATTCTAATTAATTTATTTATTTACTTGTTATATTTATGTGAAAATTAATTATGAAATTGTCACATTTCAATTTATGCCTTGAGAGAGGGTAAATTAATGTCATTTTAAATTTAATGTTTAATTTTGGAATCGAACTAGTAATAGGTTTTCTCTATTTTAATTTTGGCATTAGATGTGGAAGTGTTAACTCGGTGTTGCGTTGAATGATTTATATAATTTTTAATAAATTGATCTTAGGGGGTAATTTACTAAAAAGAGTATAAATCTAATTTTAAGAGTTATGGCATTTTAAATTAATTTTTAATAAAGATATTATTAAATTTATAATTATAACGAGAGTTAACTTGTAATTTTAATATTATCTCAAAAAATTTTAAATAAATAAATTGATAAATTAAAATAATTAAATATGCGGTGTACTCCCATCTCTTGAATATCCTCACACTTATAAAATTCGGTTACTTATCATTTTTATTTTCATTGGTTTATTTAGTTCACTTATTATTTTTAGCATTAATCAATTAATTCTCCCATGAAATTATTTTTAATATATATATATATATATATATATATATATATATATATATATATAATTTATACATAATAATATTAATTAAAAATAAATTTGCAATTATTTAAACTATGTGTTTCTTCCCTTTGAATGTTGGATTGATTACCGTTATACAAGTTGCCTAATATTTTTTGCAGGTAATTCGAGGAATTTTGAAACTTAGTTTTTCAAAACAATGACTACACGCTAAAAGCAAGTTATTAGACCTAGTCTATATGAACTTTAGTTTTCTAGTGAGGTTTTATTTATTGCAAAGATAAGATAGAAGAAATATCCCGAAAAGCTTTTTGCCAGCGGGTTGATTTTCTAACGAGAAAAAGTCGTTATTTTGGATTGATATATACAAAAGGGTAAAGTATAAAAACTTCTAAAAATGGGGGGGGGGGGGGGCATCAATAGGCATACTCCTTGCCCTCCCTATCGGCATATGGGTCAAGTCCAAATTATTTTCCTAGATTTTATTGCACTTCTTTTGTACTTAATATTACTTAGGAATAGTAGTTATGATATCAGGCCGGGCTTCTTGTTTCTTATGGGGTGCTTTTGGGTATAAAAGGGGTCTTGGAGGGGGATTTCATCACCACGATTCAATCTTCTCTCTTTTGTAACTTTCTTATCCCTTTGAAATGGAATTTTCCATAACTGAAATATTTGCTGCTTATCTCAAAGGTTTGATGGTTATGTGCCACTACAATGTCAATTACAAAGCCTTTAACTTGAGCCATGTCTTCTTATTGCATAACCATCCCTTAGATTGGAATATCTTAGAAGCGACGTTGCAATTTTGGTATCCTGGAGAGCATTTTTTTGCTTTGGTCTAAATGAATTATGCCTCGCTTATGAGGAGTTTTATGCGATGTCGGGTATCAACCCAAGTGTTGCGACAACCATGCCAAACTTGTTTCGTTCCCCTCAGGTGTCATTATCCAAGTTGCTCCACATCTCTCCCACGGCTGCCCGACCACTAGTGCACAAAGGAAGTAATGTTCTCCCGGTAGTATTGAACTCGGTGTGCTGAAGAAATTAGACTGATAATGGCTTTTCTAGTGTCATGGGCCTAGGATTGACTGTCAAGCTACTTTTAGTGATCGGTGACATGACGACTGACCCTCAAGTGGCCACGATTGTAATGTGGATGTATTATCATTATAATCTAGCTGATGTTATACTAGCAGAGACTCTAAATGGACTGGATGATTGGAAAAAATGTCGGGCCATTTTTTTACGGGGGAGCCATGTGATGTTGTTCATGTGGTTGTCTGAAAGACTGCGCCCGGAGGCTCCTCTTGAGTACCTTCTGACGGGTGTTACCAATTTCTTTTCTTGATCTTTCTTTAATTTTATCCCATGCACGGAGAATTAGGTGAATTAGCTCGTAGAGTATGGATCCAGGAATTTTCGCTGGTCCATACCATGGTGGGGTAATCTGTAGCCCGTCCTGCAATTGGGTGATTATCGGCATGTGCGGTTTCCTTCGCCATACTTCTTTCTACTTTCTATGGAGGCCGCTGCGTCAAATGGGCTAGAAACAGATGGTTACTCCCCATATAACCAACGTTTATCCCATGGAGGACCTGAGTGTGTCGGTGAGAACAAATTAGGGGCCTTTATGGAAGTGTCATCGACCGTTTACCCATCTATCTCAGTCTGTTGAAGAGGCTGGGTTCATATCCAATGATTATTTAAAGTGGTTTTGGAAGCGGTTAGTTACGAACATTTATGCTGAAGAGACTGGACAAAGGTGACTGGTGATGTTTGACACTTTAGAGGAAGGTATCGTGGTTTCTTTCAAGCTGATTAAGGCATATTGTCATATGGAGCATATACGAAATCGTAACCAGGATTAGATTCTTAGCGTCCTTTGAAAATGAGGCATGTTCGTCTTATAGATGAAAGAAGGTTTTGAATATGAGGAAGATATTGGTAATAGGTGGGTTTGTTGTGTAGGTTTTGAGATGTTTGGTTTGTGAAGTTTGTAAGAGTGTTGGTTGTTTTTCATTCCTACTACTGATGTTTCATGTAATTCTCGTATTCTGTTTTTTAATAAAATATGATGATGATTTCGATGCATTTTCTGTTGCCTTTGATGAATTCTATTGTTTGAACTATTGATACTGGTTACTAAGGCATATATAATCCTTTTGTTCGTTTAAATGATGAGGGAGACTATCGTTCTCGAAGGGAGAAAACATAGCATTTTATGAAAAAGAAAGGATCGTTCCCATAGGTGTCCAATGGCCTGCCTATGTACCTCTATGGGGCTTGAAAATTATGAGCTTCTCTTTTGAAAAATATTATTTTTGAGAGGATCAAGTCATACATAGTTCTGAGTAGAGAGGGGGGAGAGATTTTTTTTAAATAGCAGGGTGGTAAGAAAAGTCATAACGCAAGAAGAATTCGGACCATGGGTAAAATTTCTTAAGATGATCCACTTTGACTGGACGCACAATCTCCTATCCATTGAGGTTTGTAATCATAGAGACGCCACCTGATAGGATTTTCTTTAATTTGTATGGACCGCTCCAGTTGGGCTTGAACTTTCCTCTCGAATCCCAAACAGGTTAAATGATTTCCTTGAGGGCAAGACCTCCTTCTTGGTCATCACAGTCTTTGACATTTTTATTTAATGATCGTGAAATACGATGATGGTACCCTTATATATGATATATGGCTTTCAACCTCCTTTCATCTAAGAGCCCAAGATCATCATAACGATTTTGCTGTAATTCTTCTTAACTGACTTGACTTTCAAGCATAACACGTTGCGAAGGTATTTAAAGTTTGACAGGTAAGACTGCCTCCATGACATATACCAGAGAGTAGGGAGTAGCCCCAGTGGGTATTCTGATAGAGGTACGATAGCCCCAGAGGGCATATAGGATTTGGTTAGCCCAGTCTCTGTAACTTTCGATCATTTTTCTAGTGATGGTCTTGAGGCCTTTATTGGCGGCTTTGACATCCCCATTATTTTATGGTCAGTAAGAAGACGACTTGTGCCTTTGGATTCCATACGCGTCAATTAGTTCTATGACCTCAACTTCGAAATGTAGCCCATTGTTTGATACCAGATCGTGAGGAATCCAGTAACGATAGATGATGTTTTTTTTATGAATTTAGCTACTTTATTTTCATTCAACGCCGTGTATGGATCGACTTTGACCCATTTTATGAAATAATTAATGCGACTAGGATGTTATATAACTCTCGAGGAGGCAAGTGCTAAAGGCTTCCAAATTGCTGAAATTCGAGGCATCCTCAAACATAAGCAACGCAGTCTTGAACCATGGTGGTAAAATAATATCCTTGACGGATGATCTTCTTAGAAATTATATGACCGTTCATATGGGGCCTACATTCTCCACTACTGATCTCCTACATAACGTCTTCGATCCTAGTTCATGTTATGTAATATAAATGGGTTACATGAAAATTCCTTTTGAATAGTGCCCTATATCAGATGATGTACTGAGAAGCCAACCCGCGAAGGGTCGAACGGTCTTTCTTGTCAGTGCCTCAAGAAAATTACCATGCTTGAGGAGTCACCAAATGTCATAATATCATAACCCTACCATATTGGAATCTTCTTCTATAATGATCCCAATACAGTAGAAATGAGTGCGTATGGCCTGTTTCTTGACTAAAAAGGGGGCCATTATTATCCCTTCGGGTATGTCGACTATAGAGGCCAAGGTCGCCAGTGCATCAGCTAGGCTATTTTGAGAGAGAGAGAGGTAGTGGGAGGTTTCAAATTAGGAAGCGAGCTCTTCTATATGAGTGTTAAAGGTTAGGAACTTTTTATTTTTGACTTTCCATTTCCTGAGCATCTGCCCCATGATGATGGATGTATCTCCATAAATATTAATTCAATTGGCTCCTCTCTCTAGGGAAATCTTGAGCCTTACGTTACATTCTTCATATTCTGTCACATTGTTGGTGCAAGGAAAATTTAATTGGATGGCAATGGGAGTGTGAGAATCACCGAGAGTAATAAAAAGTATCCTAATACCATATAATTTCTTGTTAGTGGATTCGTCGACGAACATCTGCCATCTGAGATCCTCGTGAGAGGTGCAGAGGATGTATCCTTCTAGGAATTTGGAGATCCAAACCTCAGTTACTTCAATGGGATTGATGGAAAGGTATTCGAAAATGGATCTTCCCTTCGTAGCCTTTTTCTTGACATATGTGATGTTAAATTCATCCAGTAACATAAACCAGCGGGCCATACAGCTAGACAAGGTGAGCTTCTCTAACAGGTATTTCATTGGATCCCTTAGGGACTACAATTTGAGAAGTAATGAGATCATGTAGTGCCAAAGCTTCTGCGTGGTTAACACTAAGGTAATAATTGCCATCTTTAATGCAGTTTAGTCCACTTCATACCCTACCAGCTTTTGACTAACGTAGTAGATTGCTCTGTCTTTACGGGATTCTTCTATGTATTGGGCTAGCATAGACCCTCATGTGGTGTCTATGACAATGAGGAATAGGATGAGGGGGATACCTTGCTACAGAGGCATGAGCAAAGAAGGTCAGGTGAGGTATTATTTGATTAGATTGAAGTCTTCATGACATGCCTCGTTCTAAACTTTAGTTAAATCCTTCCAGAGAAGCTTGAAAATGGGCTCGCAAATAGAGGTCAGTTGGCTAATGAACTGAGTAATGTATTGGATCTTACCTAAGAATCCACGCACTTCTTTCTCCATCTAGGATAGTTGCATCTCAAGGACTTCTTTTAGTTTTATAGGGTCTGCCTCAATCCTTTTTTCACTGATCATGAATCTAAAGAGTTTGCCCCTCATGACACTGAATACACATTTTTTTGGATTGATTCACATCTGGTATTGACGTAGCCACTCAAAGAGTTTCCTCAAGGAAGTAATATGACCTTCTTGAGTCTTGGAGTTCATGCTCATATTATCGACATAGACTTCAACTTCCTTATTGATAAGATCGTGCAGAATAGTTATAGAGGCCCTTTGATAGGTAGACCCAACATTCTTGAGACCAAAGGGCATGACTTTATAATAAAAAATTCCCCACAGGGTGATGAAGGTGGTCTTTTCTTGATGGTTGGGATGCATCTTAATCTGATTATACTCGAAAACAGTCAACAAATGACTTAAGGGCATGGCTAGCAGTGTTATCGATGATGATGTTGATGTTTGGCAGATGATCATCCTTCGAAGATGTCTTATTCAAATCTCGATAGTCGATGTACATGAGGACTTTTCCTCCTGATTTTAGCATGGGGACGATGTTCGCAATCCATTTACGCGAATGAAGCCTACATTCAATTATTTCACCACTTCGTCTTTTACTTTGAGAGACCACTCCATCCAGGGCTTTCTCAATTTCAGCTTAACAAGCTTGATCTCTGGGAAGGAAGGGATATCATTTTGTGTTATATCCAGGTCAAAACAGAGCATGTCATCAGAGGACCATGTGAAGACATCTATAAATTCTTTTAAAAATTCTTTGAATAGAGACCACTCGTATTCAATGAGGGTGGACCCAATCTAAATCTCGTGCGGGTGGCTACAAGAATCGAGATTGATAAAAATCATCTCGTCATCATTTTTTGAACACGGTTATATTATTTAGTTTTTTCCTTATTGAGGTTAGTTAAGAATTATCCATTTATTAAATCATCTTCATCAATCGTCTGATTAGAATCAAGGCAATTAATGTAAGGAACAACAAGATACTCTAAATCATCATTCATATTATTAATAACACTTTTGAGAAATACAGCAGTGACGACCTCATCAAAGGAGACCTCGTTCATACTTACATCAAAAATAGAAGAAAAAGTAATAGATTCAGGTGTTTTTGGAGGGGATGAACAGTGGGGTTCGGGTTGACTTGGGCAAGATTGACATGGTTAGCATACCAGTTGAGGACTGGTGCATCAGTAGTGATAATTCTCTTGGATGGGTTAGGCGGTTCAGCTTTCAGGTACATCATGCAGATATCCATCCCTGGTGTATGCAAGTCAAACAGTTCATCAGTGTCACTGCCCTTAAAATTCTTGATGCATTGCACAAATTTGACTGTTAGAGGATTCACCTCATGATTTTGATCTTCACCCCGGGTGACTTCAGCTTCAAAGAAGATCTTCAACCCCCATTTAATATTTTTCTCTATAGGGTCATATAATGGTTCTAGAAATCCCCAAAAGATTAAGTTTTCATCCTCCGGTTTATCGCTTTAGCTATCAAATTCATCACCTCATTCAGTGGTGTAAGGATATAAATTTCCAATTGAGTCCCTGTATTGTTTTGACTTAATTCCGTGAACAAAACTGTGTTTGTAATATCTCATAGGGAGAATTTTATTTTGTCACTATCCCACTTGGTCTATGACGTATTGAAGAAATTGAAGACGTTGCGGCAAAGCTTCAAAGAAATAATCATGTCAATGTTTATTTGGTGCAAGTTTACTCGTCTTCAAAGTTAATTTCATTCCGAGATCACTCAGGTATGAATGCGTGTAATTAATGGTGCTCAGAATTATTTTATAAAATATAAGGATGTAATTTTTATATAGAAAAAGGTTTTTAAATGTTTTAAAAGTGTTTTAATGGTTTAAACTTCGTTTTATGATGATAAGCTCGAAATAGAGTTTGACTAATTTGAATATCTTTATTAAGAGACGTTTTTATCAGAAAGTCAAACTTTCGAAAGGTCGCTCAAGCGACACTGGATCTCGTTCGAACAAGATACAATGTCGCGCGAACGACATGCTTAAGTCATTCGAACGACACATTTTTCGAGGCAGCATTTAAATTCTATTTAAACAGTGTTTGCATCATAATTTCGTAAGTGTGCTTTCTGGAAAAAAGTTTTACGAACCAGAACCTTGTTAGCACATGTTTTCTAAGGTTTACAAAGCATAAACACATCCTTATAATTTGCAAAGATCCGAGTTATCATTCTTATATGTTTACGTGATCTTGCTGCACCATAGTTATTTATTCTACACATTGAACACAAAGGGTTTTGCGGTGAAGAAGCGACGGACATCGTGTTCGACATCGTAGACGTATCAAAGCCATATCGATGGACACCGAGACATACGTGGACGCGTGTGTTGTGGACAGAGATCGTGGAAGACGGAATTTCTGCATGGACACTATTGAAGAGCAGTTGAAGATCAGAAGGAGCGTCAAGACCCGTGGTGATCGAGTCTTAGTGTAAGGCTAATCTGTCTTTGTAAAACCATTGTTCATAGTGATTGTCTGGCTTGGGCTGTCCGAGGTTGTTTTCTCGTTTTGGGTTTTTTCCTCGTACATCCGGCGTTGTGAGTATTCTTTACTTTACTTTACTTGCTTTAATCACTCGATGCATGTTTAGGATTAATCAAGATAAAATTGGTTTAAAGTGAGAATTGGGATTTCACAGCTTGGTTTGGTACATAATTAAAAGTTGGATCTTTTTTGAAGAAAAATTAGTTTTGTTGAAAACACACATATCGGGCCACTCACACACTTTTCACAAGTGGCAACGATGTCATTTTTCCATGAAAAGTCAATGAATTCTAAAACCTCCATAGCTTCGTCATACGAGTCTTCATACTTTTTAAGAAAGTGTTTGAAGGAAGAGACTAGATGCCCTTAGAGTTTTAAAATTATGAGAAGTTTGGAGACAGTATATACTTATCACTTCTTGACAAATACATCAGACATAGCCTGCACAATGTCATCTGAACTAAACTCTTTCGTGGGTACTAACCATTCATCAAATTGTCGAGCCCATATTCAGATTTTCATGAATAAGGTACTGATCTTTTCGTAGTCGATAGTCATCTCAAAGGGTAATTTCAGTCCAAATGTTTAAAGATGATCGAAAAATGTGGGCAGTTCTATGCCTCCCCCTTCGGAACGGGTACGAACGACAATGCAGACCCTTATGAGGAGAGATAAATCTTTTTTAATAGGATTCTCGTGGGTTATGAGTAAAGAATGATTGACTTTTAGGGGTTTAGGAGAGATGGTAGGTGGACTGGGTATTTTGATGGGTTTAATTTTAGTGTAAGGGTCGACTTGTGGGTTTTCTTCTGAGAGGATGGCATTCACCCCGATTTGGTGTGCTGGGAGAGGATTCTAAGTGGTATTAGGCTTTGAATTAGCTGGTAGGGCAATGGCCCCCTGTCTATGTGGCCTTGGATAACATTCTTTAGATGAAAACATTGATCAGGGATGCACCTAGTGATTTGGTGGAAGTCTCAATGGGCGTCATAACTGAAATTCTAAGGAAGGGGATCTGGAAATGATAGGGGTTCCATAGGTTCGATGAGATTTCGGGCAAGAAGGGATTGATACACTTTTAACAAAGGGGCATGAAGTTCACTATATTCCTTTCTAGATAGATTATGATGACTTTTAGGTGTCTAAAAGGTAGCAGGTTGAAAGATGTTGATCGTTGAGACTGAAGTGTTAGCCAGTTATCATACTATCGAGGTGAGAACGGCCCAGTCATCATTTTTGGTTCGGATTCAGCTTTCTAATTTGTGAAGCCTTCTTCAATTTCTACCCCAGCCTCCGGAGGGCTCTAAAATAAAGGTAAAACTGGCCTTCAAATGAAGCTCAAATATGGGGCAAGAAGTTCTTCTTCACGATGCTTACTTTTTATTCCTCTGATGGTCAGTTTGTGAAAGTACCTTAATTCTCTCTCTACCTTTCAATAAAGCTTCTAACTGATTCACTCGAGTTTTTCTTGAGCAATTCCAAGTCTCGACGGGTAACTTTCAGTTCTTCATTATATTTGTACTATTCTTCGTGGGACAAGAACCATCTGAGGGCATCTTCCTTGAGAGTCTGTTAGAACATCTGGGACATTATATCCTTTGACACCCCGAGGAGCGTCATAGTACGATGGTAGCTGCGTAAGGGCACAATTGGAGGTCCACTACCTTTGAACTTCTCGATGTTCGGCATTTTAAACTTCTCTAGTAGTCAAGCATTAGGATAGGAGTTATGTGGGTGTACTCCATATAGTTCTCTGAGATCTTAACCTGGTTGAACCTTTTAGACATCAATATAATGTCTTCTTTGACCTTATTTAATTCTTCTTCCTTGGTATCAACTGACACTCGTATATTACCCCCTGGCTAATCAAGATTCAATATCGACACCTAAGCAGGCGACGACCCATTAGCAGGTGGGGCACGCAGGGCATGCTAGTAGTCTTTTGGAACTCATACCGCTTTTGGAGCTGGAGGATCCGTTGTACGGGGAAAGAGGATTTCGGGCTTGGGAGCCTCGTGTAACACCCCGAAATTTTGAGGACTTAGAATTTAATTATTTTGGGGAGAAATAAAACTTATTTAAATTGGAGAAATTTAAATTTATGATTTGGAGAATTTTTTTAAATTGCAGGAATTGTTTAAATTTGGTGAATTTAGAATTAATTATTCTGATTATTGTTGTGTCGCATTTTTAGGTCAAAAATTGAAGAATGTTATCAAGTATTTCGGATGACAATTCTGAATGCATGGTTGACTTCAGATAGGTCGAAATAGTCAAAAAAGAGTACTCGGGGGTAGTAATTGGATCTCGAGGTATTTTTAGGCATAACCGGCCTAACACGGGGGTGTTCCGGTCATTTGTGCTTGGCCCATAAGCCTAAAAACGGGATTATATATAATTAACCTAAGTCTAAGTGTGTTGAACTGCATAAAACACCATTCTAAACCTAAGAGTTTGAGAGAAAACTAGAGGAAGTAATTGGGAATCAATTGGAGATCTTTGGGAGACAAATCAATGAGCAATTGAGGGTGTTCTTTATGGAATAATCATCAACACAAAAGGAATCTGACTCTACGATTGTTAAGGCAAGTGGTTAATTTGCTGTAATTGTAATTATGTGATAACTCATTCATATTATGGTGATCTACAAAGATCTCCAATCAAAGATCTGATACCAATTTGAAGAGCCCCAATTTTTAAACAAAAATTCTTTTATACTTCAAAAAGTAGTAATTTCCTTTTTAATTATGCGAAAGATGATGGTTCAATTGAAACAGATACACAAATTTTAATTTCTATTCAAATTAAAATTAAACAAAGTGAAATAAGATTAAAGCACACACACAATTTGATTTCACTTAAACACAATTAATTAACCCAAGTCCTAGAAATTTTCCTAAGTCATATTTTTCAAATTTTACTAAATTTGGCTAAGTCAATTTTAACAAGTTAAATTAATGACTTGAATTAACTAAACATTACCCAAATTAATTAGCACCAAATTAAACATGTAGTGATTATAAAACCAAATTTTATCTTTTCACCTAAGTATGCGTTCTAGGTGAGTATGGCAAGATAAAATAAACAATGAAACCACTACGCATCGATGTACGAGAAAAAACCCACAACGGGGAAAAACCTCGGACTACCCTAGCCTCAAATCCACTAAGTACAGAATTTACAAATACAAGCAAGATGACTTACAACACTCGACTCGATCCCTCTCAAGCCCCGACGCGTCTTCTTGTATCAACCTCTGCCTAGCGAATAACCACGGAGCTCCACCGTGGTCTCGAAATCCACCGATCGGATTTTATATGGTCACCGTCAACCACACATGGTGCCTTTCACCACATGAGAATGCCACAGCAAAACAATCTCTTCTTCTTTATGGGATTTAGAAGCAAACCCAAACTTCTTTTCAAACGGATGTAGAGATAAATTGGTGTCAAACACTCCAAGCAAAGTATATATATATGGAACTTGGATTAAACAAACTTTAAGAGTAAACAAATGTTTAAAAGAATTTTTTCTTGAAGAATTAACACTCAAAAACAATGAACTTTTTCCTTTTGAAATTCTCTCTCAAAACACTCTCTTAGAGGTTTTAGGATATGAAAAAGTTAAATTGGAAAACTTGATTCCCGTACTTAGATATTTAGGAAAAGAGTTAGTGGAAAAAGTAGTGGGAATGAGGGGAAAAACTGTTCAAAACTACCAAAAAACTGTTCCCGCCAAAACTCATTCAAACGAGATTTTCGTTCGAATGAAGTCTCGTTCGAACGAGGCTTCTAACGAGGTTCCAGAGTGAACTCGTTAAAAATCTCATTGGAAATTTCGTTTGAACATCATGTTCGTTCGAACGACATTCCAGTGGCCTAATGGGGAACTCGTTGGCAAACTCGTTCGAACGACATTTCGAACAAACTTCCAGAAAGTTTGAAAATTCTATTTTTAGCCCAGAAACTTTAAATACTTTGTTATTAAAGTTTTAATAATATCTTTCTGAAATAAAACAACACTTTTAAAATAAACAACACCCAATATAAAATGTTTGAAGCTCCTATATATATATTAAAATGCATTCATACCTTAGGAGCAATGAAACTATGTTGATGACGTAGAAACAAGGCACATTAAACTCGATAATTTGATGAAGCTTTATACTCTTGACCGCTACGTCTTCAACAAACACGTCATAGGCTTGAAGAATGATCAATTAACTCTATCCTATGACTCAAACGTTTTTGTCCAAAATTGAGCCAAAAGTACAAATGTCTCAATTGGAAATTTGTGTCCTTATAGGGGAATAGACTCGGGTATTTCAGGTTAGTGCTACGGGTTTCAGGCACGGGATAACCGGTGTAATTAAAATATATATATATATATATATATATATATATATATATATATATATATATATATATATATATATATATATATATATATGTGTGTGTGTGTGTGTGTGTGTGTGTGTGTGTGTGTGTGTGTGTGTGTGTGTGTGTGTGGTGATGTGTAGTACATATATATTTGGAATATATAAATATTGGTGTGAATAATATTTATAGGAATACATACTCCTCTAGTGCTATCGCAAGAGGTTGTGCGATGTGGGTGAATCCCCTGGCTTGAGGAGTAGGGAGAGTATAGTCCCCAAGTTATAATCGTCTAGATTATGGGTGAGAAGTCTTGGGTATGATTTGTTCTCACTTTCAGGTAGGAATTATAACCACCTCCACTACGCGTGTATTTTCACAAAGTTTGTGAGAGAGTCCAACTTGGGGTGACTGGGTTAGAGTGAGTTACTTAGATTGACAACATTTTAGAGAAAACATCCAGTGAGTTATTACTCAAGAGGATATATATATATATGTATATCCACCTATGGCATACATGTGAATGTTATAGTATGGGTACGTATATAATGGTGTAAATAATTATATACGGGAAATAATACAAAGTGTAAATATATTTATTTTATATAACATGTGTAATGGTTATATGGTTTTATTTAAAAAGGGAATTAATTAAGTTAACGTGAGAACTAACATATAAATCACTTATAATTGTACTCGGTCTAGATTCGTGTGTTAAAGGGGGCATTTTAGCAAGACTAGTTAGACGGGGTAGTATGACTAAGTGAATTATAAGGAAAGAGATAGGTGTGCATATTAGTGGATGGGTGAGTATGTCCTCAAGAAAGTGCGACACTAACCTAAATATGAAGAGCATTCATGCATTTTAAATTGCTGCACTTCAATTCACTTGCTAAATGTTTTCAAAATGTTTTGGGTTCCAACCCTTGCTATAAAATATTTTCAAAACCTTTTAGGTGTCAAGCCAAAACGACGCCAGACTTGATATCTATTCCAGGGACACGCAGCTGCGGCACGTGTGGATGCTGGCAGGAGTTTGTATTAGATGCTTTATTCCTTTATTACTAGATTAGGGATTCATTCTCAGTTACAGTTCATTTAGGTCATGTTGCCCAGTTACTTTCAGATTTAGTTTTTGGATTATTTTATTCATTGTTGGATATATATGTTTTGATCGGGATTTTAGCCGATGATTTATTCGGCAAGTCTTTTATTAATTATTCAGTTTATTTCAGTTTCAGATGGTGTGAATGGTTTAGTTTCTATTTTTGCATGTTGTGGTTGTGTAATTAAAAAGTTAAAATTTGACACTAGCCTTTTGAATACTAGGTGGTTAGTAATGTTTTAAACAGTTTCGACAGTGATGCTAAGAATGAACCAGATGAGATTCTTGTTTAATTTGATATAGGACTGATCACCCAGTATTTTATTAGGCGGGGTGTCACACCTCGGGAATTTGAACCCAATGTCATTACATTTCTTGTACTTCTTCTTGAAGGTTATCGATCTTGGCGCTAAGCTGGTCAAGGACTACCATCAAATCTGGATGGGCCTTTGTAATTTGGTCAATGTTTTCCATGAACAGCCTTAAGAGGGAATACTCGAATTCTGTAGAAGCGGTAGAGGAAGCAATGGAGCTTCAAAGTGGCTTGATGGAAAACCTGAGCCGATATAGAACCATGCCAAGATTGGGGTATACGGTCGCACCTGAGAGGAAAAAATAATTTTCGTTTTTCTTTTTTGGAAAGAGGAATATTTTTGGTATTTATGTTTTTTTTCCTTTTTTTAAAAAGGGAAAAAATATTTTTGGTATTTTTTTTAAATGGGAAAAAGGAAAATCCTCAGCATAGTTATCATTATTAGGTTCCACTTGTATTATGTTTTGCCTAGGGTGCAAGAAAAATACTGGATAACCCAAGTCTGGGAAACAAGATAGGGTATACGATGCAAAACACGATTTGACTTGTTTCTAGACTCAGGCACAGGGTCCTATTCTAAAAATAGGCAAAAAAGTGTGAAAATTCAAGTCATAAGGCGACCCAAAATTTCAGCAGAGTTAAGCATTGAAACCGGTAGACTAGGTATGAATGTCCTATGGTAGATGCCTATATGAGGTTGATGCATCGATGGGTTTGTGGAAAGGTTACCTCCTTTAGCATGACTTCTAAGATATACCTCTTTCCAATAAGGGCAATCATTCATCGGTATGTGTGGTGAGCCATTTGATATACCTGAGTGCATATGAATTACCTTACGATTCGTGCGAACGATATGTGTGAGAGAAAATTCGATATACTCGATGTACGTGAACGAGTTACATGCTATATACCTCCCGTCACGAATTCAGCTAGATAATACTTTGTTGGGGGAACCGTTCGCTATATATCGAAGTTACTAGGCCAATAGAAGGTGGTAATCATATCGCTGAGGTTAACCATGTCCCGTAGGACCGACACCCAGCACGAAGTGACCCCCGACAAGGGATAAAATTTGGTTAATATTGCAATGCTTAAATGGAGTAGTGTGCAAGAATGCATGAGCCTTAATTAGTATTTTATGGAGAGTTTTATGTATACTAATCAAGACAAATACTACCACTATGAGGGAGGTGATAAAATATACAAGTAGCATGCGATAAAGGGGATAAGCATGGCAAGTAAAACTAGCACGTATGTACATGATGCATGAAGATCATATTAAGCATGGTGATAGATACAAAACGTGAGACATGTGAATATACACAAATGAATAGGAAATATGTGCACAATGAGAGTGACATGTGAATATGTTTGAGTGAGGAGATTATGTGGATATATACAAGTGAAAGAAATTTGAAAGTGTGTTCTAGTGAGACTAAGCATGGATATCTACAAGGGGTATGTGAAATATGTGAGTAAGCGTGAATGAGAGTGTGTGATCGTGTGACTAAGCATTGACATTTACAAGTAATGCCAATCACGTGCAAGTATGAGTAAGTGGAGTGAAGCATGGTGACTATATATAGGTGAGCAAAGCATGAAGCATGTGATAGGAAGATAATGTATGCATGTGATGTGAAAAAGGCATAATAGAGAGAGGGATATAAACATCATGATATGAATTAAGCATATATAGAACATGTAAATATGAGAGCAAGAAGAATATACAAGTGGAGGCATATGTACGCATATAGAAAAATAGAGAGAAAGGGAAAAAACATGTGAAAATATAGTCTAGTCCTCTAAAAAGTAACTCCCCAGTGGAGTCACCACTGTGGCCATCTGGGGTGAATCCTCCAGTGTGGGCTGGCCTCGAAATGAGAGGGAAAGGAATCCTATTTCCGCCACTCCTGCTATCTTCGCGGTTTTCCATGGATATAAATTGGTCGTTGTCAAAGGGAAGGAAAAAGTAGGAATAGAGTCGCCAACCTATTTTTCTTAAAATAGGTAAAATAAGGTAGCCGCACAGAGAGAATGGCATCAAAAGAAAAACTGATGCACATGAACTAAAATGAATCGAGGATTCGAAGACTAAGTTATGGAATGGGAAGGTATTTCGTAACCATTCCTCCCTTTCGATCTCTCATGGACTATAATAATGTTCTCCTTTTTTATCCAAGATGTAACTCATGTGTACAATATGTGCGATGTGAAAATAAGCGAGAAAAAAAATCCTCCTCACATCATGGGGAGGACGGAGAGGATTTATCCTAAGGAGTACACGAAGGAAAGGAAAATAATAGAAAATATGATTTTAGTTCCTATCGAATCACGATTCACTGTGCAAAAAGTTAATGTGCATGTCGGGTGGCAGCGCTAATGTGTAGGCATGCGAATGCACGCAATAATATTAAATATGAGATATAGATAAATTAACACAATGAACGAAATAGGATTCAAATCCCGAATGACACGAGATGCCTACGTAGCCATAATAGGCATTAACATCCACGTAGTTTGACATATTATAGGGGTGGAATTTAACGCAAAAACCCAAACTTAGGAATCCTCTTTAATTTTTTTTTAAGAAAACATGCTCAAGTTTAAAAGTGTAGAAAAAATGACGAAATCCTACTTTTGGAGTTTATAAGTAAACCCTATTTCCTTTGATTTTATGAAAATATATTATATGAATACTAATAATAAAAAAAGGATATTAGTTAATTTGAGATAATGGAGTACGACTAAGACATATGAAGAATCGAAATAAAGTAAGTAAACAACAACAAATAAATGAATTAGAAATGAGTAGGAGTAGACCTCCTAGAATATTTTGCAACTGATTTTTGGAGAAGTAAGATAATATATGGTGATGGAATGGTGGTGAAGTAGGGGTGAGGTAAGTGTCCAAAGTTGGTATGAAAATGAGGTAAGAAAGTTGAAAGTAATGTTGAAAAATTAGATTTCCCGGCATGACAGTGCACTGATTTCGAGAAAATGTTCTGATTGCTCAAAAAAAGGGTCACCTAAGGATGAGATCACGACCTATTTAAATTGTAAAAAATTAGAGTTTCAGGGGGTGCGGGCACACCCTTGGCTTGCTGGTGAACTAAAGTACACCCCTCCCTATGTAGTCCCCAAAAGACTTTTTTTAGAAAAAAGGGCATAAAATGCAAATCATAAGTCCGAATTATACGCGACCATGACCGTTGGAAAGGATATTCAGAGCCCTATAAAAATCCATTAATCCACTCCTGTGTTTGAGAGTTGACTAAAGTCAAAAGGGACTTAAAAGCACCCGATGGCCTTTAAATGGGGGTTCTCGGAGTAAAAAGGCAAGTACACTCGAACCGTAAGGCTGATTCACGCATGGTATGGGTCTTTAAGAAGGGTATTCAGATACCTATGAAGATGAAATGAGCTTCACTGGAGTTAGAGAGTTGACCAAAGTCAAATGGGTCTCGGGAGAAACCAGTGGCCTCTAAATCAGAGTTTGGAGTAAACATGTGAGTATATGCGAATTGTAAGGCCGATTCACGCATGATAAAAAGGTGATCCAGAGCCCTATGAGATTATAATGAAATTCACTCAAGTTGGAGAGTTGACCAAAGTCAAACGGGTCTCGGGAGCACTCGGTGGCCTTTGAATCAGGGTTTAGAGTAAAAAAGCAAATACGCACAAATCGTGATGCCAATTTGCACACAGTATGGACCGTTGGAAAGGGAATTCAGAGCACTATGAGAATACAATGGGATTTGCTCAATTTAGAGAGTTGATCAAAGTCAAATGGGGCTCAGGAGCACCCTATGGCCTCTAGATTAGGGTTTGGAGTAGGACCTAAGGTATTATAGTTGGAGGAAAAGTGTTGGGGACTTAAGGAGATATTTAGAGGGTACTATAATGGGGTGTATATAGTTATTATATTTATAAATATTTGTATAAATGTGTAGGAACCTCAAAATTCGAGAATGTGCTCTTCATAACTAGTCAACGAGTATTTAGCTCTCAAATGTGTACAAGATTAGGACTTTTAATGGATAGGTGAATGTTTTTAACTTTATTGAGTGTCACCGGTTTTTATTCAAAAAATGAAAGTTGTTCCCATATTTATGAGGAATAATATTCTAGATTTCGAAACTAGATTACGAAAATGGAAGTTTTAAGCACTCATGTTTCCCTTTTGGTATCAATGTGAATACTATGTGTTATGATTGTCAATTTATCATGTTATGTACATTTGATTCCGATTAATGTTGTTATGTTTGAGTGTGATAAATTACGTGAGAGAGCTCTTTGTGCAGACTGTAAATGGAGATACTAATTAAAATTATTTCAAATTTTAATTGTGCTAAAATATGAACCACGCCCTTAAAGATCTATCTAACAATATTTTCTAATAATTCATCGTATAATTAAAATTTTAATCTTGTTATACATTTGAATGATTAATCATATGAAAAAGGTAAATCAACACAACATTTTATGCATGATGAAAAACTCCATTAACGAAAAAAAATCGGTCATGTACAAAAATCTAACTAAACATATGGAAAAGAAATACAGAGGGTATTATCATCTCACATTACCTTATACGCTACCTTCATGAACAAATTTTCCACCGATGTTTCATAGGAAGAGATTATACAATGCGAGGGAGTATTTCAACAAATATACGTCGCAATCAATGATCACACTTAACCAAAAATATTAATCGGGGACAGTTATGGGTGAAAAATCTGGCACGGTTTATAGTCGTGCCATACTTGGCATGGTTTTAGCATGATCTGTAACCGTGCCAGAATTTGTCTCATTTTAGAATTGTGACAAAAGGATCTCACTTGATAAACTTAATATTTTTCATGAGAAAAATAAAATAAAATAAAGCTAAATGTATGCTGATTTAGTTCATCGGCAAGAACCCATTTTCTCATGTTAGCCATGATCTTCAGGTACTCTCCCGCAAGCCCTCGCCATTCGCTCACCATGTGGTATTGGATACCGTGAAACCGTGGGTATTGCGCTTGACTTTGTTTTTCAGGTTATGTGCCCTTGGATCATTGTCTACTATGTCCAGTGTGTAAGCCAGCCAAAGTGATGCCTGCGGGGTTAATCTATGTTGACAATTCGTTTCATATAAAAATAAATTAAAGAGGTTATTTGAGCTCTCATGGACTCATCCTAAGGCTTTATCGTCCTACATTCAGACAAATATTTGATGTGTGTGGGATCGAGAACTGTATTATGAATGAAAAAATGTTAAGAACCCCACTTGTTCTTTATTTACTTTATATATACATCTATTCCATACTGCTTAATTATTACTTAAATGGAAGATATGGAATGTGTAACAAATATTTTTTTTTTAAATCCCTAAGATATGTAGAGTCGTTCCTCAGGCCCAAAGAATTAATGATCGTGACACATCCAAATTCAAAATTCATACAGGCATTAAAAAATCATCAAAATATTTCAAAAAAACTCAAAAACTCCCTAGAAATTCTCACACCATCACATATCCCTTCTACACCTATCAGTCACTCTTTAGATCATCAGAATTAGCCTTAGCTCTAAGAATCGGTCGTGATCCCTATTTTCATCATGCATATTCTTTTGGTCCTAAGAAATGACCTTTGATCCTCATAATCAGTCGTGATCCACGTATTGGTCGCACACATTCTTAGGTCCTCATAATTGATCTTGGCCTGATATTCGATCACGGTCCCATATTGGCAGTACACACTTATTAGGTCCCCAAATTTACCTTGTCCCTCAGAATCGATTGCGATCCCCATATTGGTCACACACACTCCTTAGGTCCCCAAAATTGATCTTGTCCCCCGGAATCAATTGCGATCCCCGTATTGGTCGCACATATTCCTAAGGTCCTCATAATTGACCTTGGCTCACAGAATCGTTCGCGATCCTCATATTAGTCTCACACACTCATAGGTTCTCATAATTGACCTTGTCCTCAAAATCATTTATGATCCCCGTATTGGTCAAACACAGTACTAAGGTCATTAGAATTGAACTTGACCCTCAAAATCGTCTGCATTCCCCGTAGTCACACACACTCTTTAGGTCCTCATAATTGACCTTGGTCCTTAGAATAAGTCGCATTCCAAGCATTGATCACACATACTACTTAGGTCGTAAAATTAACCTTGACCCATAGAATCGGCAACGATCCTCATATTGGTTGCACGCATAGGTCCTCAGAATCAAACCTTTACCCACAATAGGGTATAAACTCACCTTGGGCTCTCTACTAATGTCCCAACTTCTAATCCCCATCAAAGTTTATATATGTAGGGATTCAACACTCACAACCTTCGTCGATGTGTCTATAATTTGATATCCCTTTAGACACCACTATATATACCCTCACACTCTTCAATTGTGTCCAAATAAAGTTCTTTCAAGTCCAGGACCCCTAGTACTCTGTCAAATCCTAATTGGAGAATATTTTTATGTTATCTGAGTCCTATTTGACTTTATTCAACCATCGAACCAAAGAAATTATTAACACACTTTCATAGAGTTGTGAGTCCTATTTTCAATGGTCCCGACCATGAAAGAATTGGACCTACGGTTCACATTTTATAGCTGAAAACCCAATGTTTCCTCCCTATCAACAAAATACCTCACATGCATGCAGTCAAATAGGAGCTTTCTAGGATACTAAGTTTGACCATCCTACTGGAAGTCAGGCTAAGGAACATGCCACTGGTAGACCCCCTGGGGTTATCTTGATACTTTTCTCCTTTAGTTTTCCTATTTAAATAAACCTTGACCTCATTATCCAGGATCTTCAGCGTCTGGATCACTGCAAAAACTTCCATTACATCAATTTCATAACATTCCATCTAATTCCATTACCTCATCCTTATCTCACCATTATCCACTGCTCCATTACCCCTACGCACACAATCAAATCAGATCAAAAGTCCCCCCAAAAGGATTCAAGTAGCTTTAAAGATCTAAATCCTTTTTATTCCATTTTTGCCAACTAGTTCTATTTCACACGCTTTGTCATTTCTAGTATATTCTTAGTTTAATTTTTTTTTATCTTATCACTAATCTCACCCGTTTATTATATTTATATATATCTTCAAACATATTTTTAAAAATCAAAAACCCCAAAAAGAGAATTTATAACCTAGTTCCCAATTTAAGATAATAAACATATTTTTAAAAATCAAAAACCCCAAAAAGAGAATTTATAACCTAGTTCGCAATTCAAACATATTTTTATCTTATCACTTTTTATCACACTTTCACCACAACATACATGGTCAATAAGAATAAGAGATAAGCATTAGATTTTGTCTATGGGTTAGACCCCACCTTATTTCCCTGTGAACTACATGGACTTTGATGTCATTTTTTGCTATAGAGCCATCCCGAAATCATTTTTTGGATTAGAGTCCTCTTTATTTATTCTCTTTTATATTCATATTCATGTGTTGTTAATTCACCTATATACTTAGTTTATTTTGATCACGTAGTTAGTTTCTTTATGTTCGTCACTGTTTAGCAATTCTATGACATGCGTGCTTACTTTTCTATAGTGGTGCTACGATCCAATACACCACTCACATATTAATTATTTTTTAATATTATATTCAATTTTATCATTTCTTAGAGGTTCGTGACATCCGTGCTCGTTTTTCTATAGTGGTTCTACGATCTGATACATCTCTCACATTGTGGTTATTTTCACGCGCTATTAGTAGTGTACGTCCTTAGTATGACTAGTTCCTGTCTTTTCCATGGCATGTATATGATGATTCACTTCTCACACACATGCACTCATTCACACATTTTAATTTCACAAACTCTGAACATATGGCACATTTTACATGTTATACACATATTTGTAAATTTTAGGAGAGGAAGAATATCTTATTTCCCATGAGATATCGAAAGGGAGAAATGGGTGCCTAAGACCTTTTTATTCCGTAACGTAGTCTCAGGGCCCATATCATAAATTGTTTCGCACGCAGTAGTAGTCTTTTATGTTGTTTTTTTGGAGATGACTCTTTCGTTAGTCTATTTTGAATAAAATCGACTGGAAACTCTGATTACCATTCATTCACAAACCTCAAAACCTTGATGACAACCACGTTTATAGTCCCCCCCCCTCCTCACCTTGAGAGAAGCCCGTGCGATGCCTTCGACATGAGAGCTCCCGGAGACGGCGAGGGTCCCGGGATGGGCACAATTAGTACTAGTAGACTTGCTTGGGTTGGGACGCAATAGTGGGTTGGATTTTTTATTTCCACATTTATCTATTATTTCACTCACATTTAAATTGAACTAATTAATTTTATTCAATAAGATTTAAACTTGGTTCAATTTTAACATGATTTGTTTAAAAGGGCACGTTGATTTATTAAGATATACTTTATTTGATTTAGACCACATAGAACACACTTTTCAAATAAGTCAATAATGAAAAACATTATATTGATTGTTAATTCACCTTTAATAACTACTTTGTTCATACCAAATTACTAGCCTTCATTTTTTTGGTACTTGTCAACATAATAATCATTTTTCCTTTTTGGGATGTTATTTCAAATTTCATGATAGTGAACAAATCTTGATCTTTGTTAGTTATTTATTGAGTGTGAACAAACACCATCATTTTTTAATAATGGTTATTAATTTGGGTCGATGGGGTTGTTAAGTTTTATACAAAATGCAACAAGTCTTTTTCAATATGGTCGTGCTACCTGTTAATTATTCTCTCTTTCGCTACATATCAAAACCAAACCCCTACCATTTAAAAATCAATCACCACCAAGTCAAATTTATTTAATTCTTTATCTTTTCATCTTCTCCTTCTTCTCTTTATATATCTCTTTTCTCTAATGAAGTTACAAACATCCTAACCCTAAACACTCCGGCACCCCGACCAACAGATTCCCCAAACCACGTGGTACTCTCTCTCTCTCTTTCCCTCGTTCACTATGTTCTTCCTTTCTTTTTTTCATATTGACAGGAAATCCGCATATATATATATATATATATATATATATATATATATATGTGTGTGTGTGTGTGTGTGTGTGTGTGTGTGTGTGTGTGTTGAGAGAGGGAGATAATAAGGTTTTTCCTTGGTTTGTTGCGTGTCTTGTGGTGGTGGTTGTGGGTTCGGGTGGTTGTTTTTTATGTCCGTGGTGGGGTTTTGAAAATTTTTGTGGGTTACAACTGAATTAAAAAAAAAATCTAGCAAAATTTCTTAATTCTCATGACTATTTCTTAGCTTGACTTTTGTTTTAGCAATTTTAAAAATGGTTGAGTTATATAGGTGTCTTTATCCATGGTGTGTTTTTTATGTGGTGAAGAAGAGAAAATTTTGGAATTGACTTTAACACAACTCTTTTCAAAATATCGCATTTTTAATGCATCCTGTACATTATTAGGACTTACAGTGTTGGTTATGATATAGGACATACAAATTTTTAACTGTAAAAATAGTCCTTATTTTATGATGATTTTATTTTTAAAAAGAATAAAAATTCTACCATTATATTAAAAGTTGAGAATTTAGATTAAATTATTGTTATGTTTTAGGAAAATTCAACTTTTCTCTTATAAAAATGGTCCTTATTTATTTTGTTCCTAATAATGTTTTTATTATTTTTCGTTAATTATAAAATGTGCATTACATCGTTGGAATCCAAAAAAAATAGTCCAATTAGACATATTGTGCCCACATCTACTAATATATGTGGCTACTACAAAGGGAGGAAAGAAAAATAAACTGTATGCAGTTCTAAAAGGGCAATGGTTGATCTCAATAATAGAGGATAATTTATTTTTAATTAATGTAAATAGACATAACTAATGAAAAACAAATTAATAAACTCATATTATAAAAAGTAAACAAATAATTATTAAACGAAGGGAAATTAAAAGAAAAGAAGTCCTTGCTTGAGCTTTAACATTTTACAACAACTCAAGTTCAACACAAAGTAAATAACAAATTTGTAACAAAAAAATGTATAATCTATTAAAAAAATATTCTCGTATGCCATCCTTATCACTATTTTCTTCTCTACAAATATGTATCCTTTTTTTCTTAAAATTTAGGTGTGTTATTTAAAAAATGGTAATGCTACAGTCAAGTTGCAAATATAAATTTGCATCGTCGTTTTTTATATCATTTTTTATGTTTATATCCTTAATTTTACCTTTCCATAAAAAAGTTATAATTAAGATGATTAGGATGCATAATCAACTTTTAGTATTACACTTCAAAATGTGTTTTTTCCATTATTTTGACTATCTCGACCCTTCCGGACACATTGACGCACTCAAAATAACCATGCGGGTGACTTATAATTTATTCACTTTTAATAATTTGAATTTAATCCCGACACGCACAGGCGCGTCCCGATAAAATTTCTAAAATTATCAAACTAGATTCTCGTGATAATTTTACATAATTTAATTACACATCTTACTTTGCCCATAAAGTAATTTACAACAAAATTCCAATAATTACTAACTCTCATCGCGCTAGTACATATTTAAATGATTTTTCGGATTAATATTAAATTAATATCTCAATTTAAATCTAATAAATCCCCAAATTTAAAAGCCATAAAAATACGAGGTATTACATACTTCCCCCCTAATAACGGAATTTCGTCCCGAAATTCGAAAAATAAGGCATATCCGGTAAAATAATTTTTTTGGATACCTTATTAGTATGCAAACTAACTTCAAAGTAAGGCGCCCAATTACTATAGCCCCCGTTTCACATCAAGCTTGCTTAACACTCTCATTAACGGCACTTCCACAATATGCTCCTATTCGACAACATTCGCATAAGACGAGTCTATATATACATCTTTGACTTCCATTATTTCAACATTATTGGGAGGCCGCATCTCACTACATGACAACTATCTCCCATTTTGAGAGAAACTACACGAACATCTGACCACAACTTGCTTGCCTAAAATAGCCGTGGTAATTCCACCATAAACATCAGATTCTAACTCAACCAATCTAAAATTCTGATTACCCGTCCATCTCTTAACATTCATAGTGTTAAAAGTTAAGGTTTCGCCACACCAAAACTTCAATAAGCATCTTGTTCACAATAAACAGGTACAAGTGATCCCACGGAACCCTACCATTAGGTAATATCCACCCTAATTACCGTACTATAATCCACTTGTTAGCTAGAGCCGTTATCGAAAAGAAATGATCACCATGAATCCAAAATTATTTTCACACTGCTCTACTAACGATCAATCATCGCTCGCTTACTCCCTGAATCATCGGTGATACAACCTGCTTAAAACGAAATGATATCCCCTATGTTTCCTGAAATCCCATATTGAAGGTGTGGTATAAAAATCTCAACCTAATTCAGAAAAATATCGTCTAGGACCACGTATCGGCGCGATCCTTTCTCTCGAAGGAAGACTGGGGCACACTAGTTAATATTGCAAATCACTCCAAGGAGTGTCAATCACTTCCTTCTTAGGCATCTCATTCCAGATGTTCAAAGGAACTCTTGATCTTACCTTGAGGTTAGCAACTCATCCAAGAAACTTTACGGATTTTACCGGCCTCTTCCACTATCGGAATTGTCGATAGCCATAAAATACTTTGGTTTATGAGTGGTATATGAGGAGACCACTCACTATGCCCCGCTCAACATCGACTTCTCTTTGAAATGTCTCACATTAAGTGACACTTAATAATCTCCTTCTTTCCTTTGCGTATACAGAAAGCTCCAATCTGCTCACTTTTCTCCACGATGTGCACTTCTGGACCTTTTATACCATACTAACATCTTCACTCTTTGTACGCGTCAGTCTCTTTCAACATTTGACTAATTACAACTTCGCTCTGAGTGTTCTCCATAATAATTAAATTCTACCCTTCTCAAGGAATACCCCTTTTTAAATGGGCTCCTATAGCCTTCTAATCAAATTCAGGCGTGCTACTCTAATCGCACACGTATATATGGATCATCCTTCTTCACGCGACGCTTAATCCACTTTACCACTTCCACCTCGTTATGTTAGTTCAATAAATATATATTCCACACGTATATTCCCACATCCCTACAACTCAGACAATTCTATCATCAGCTAACCAGGATGCCCACGTTCTGTAGCACCCCGCTCACCCGGGAAGAGAGAACGGTGTGCTACTCATCGATAAAACTAGCCAAATTCATTAAAATACGAACGGAGTGCTACTATCGATAAACTAAACTTCAAATACATAATTAACAAGGTATAGAGCATCTAATTCCCAAACAACAAAAGAGAACTACAAACCCCAAATCTCTTCAAAATACAAATACAACGATTCTCTCGAATAAAAATACAACATCTAAAATAAATCTCCAATGCTCTGTACACCAAAATAATACAAATACAAGTCTTCTCTTTTGTATTAAAATCTTCCCAAATAATCCTCGTAAAAAAATTATATATCCCATCTTTATTTCCCTTGTGCACAGAACGCGGTCACAACACTTGGGTATTCTCAATCACCCCTAGAAATCGCAATTTTAAATTCCCCTTATCATCGTTCTATCCTTCAACTCGTAGTGATAAACAAAACTTTCAATGCTTTCTTACCACACCACTGGCTCCACTAGCCTTAAATCATAATTTAACTCACAACTTATATATTTAATTACATTCTCCTATTTCTACCGAGGTACCGAACTCATGGACTAATGACCAAACATCTCCCTATTTCCTACTTACACTAAGTTTCATGTGTGGGATGTCTCGCAAAGAGAAATCCAAACAAAGAACCCCTCCGATACACTACTACCTAGCATTTTCGGTTATCGAGATTCGTTAGGTCCTCCATCCATAGCATGTATCCCCTTATTCCGTCTCTTGACCGAAAAGTTACATCTCCTCCCGTAATTACACTTAACAACGAACTTTTCTCCAATTTCACTATCGTTCAGTTTTTGTGGTAATCGCATTCCATGAACCTTGGATACATACAAGCGGGATTCTCGAAATCATGTCCCTAAACACATGGGTATAACTCTTAATTTTCACATCCCTAAGGGATAGATATATTAATGCGTTCTCCCTATCACCAAATCTTGAGCGCTAAACATGATAATGAGTAAAATCTTTTCGCTCAACAGTACCCAATACGTACTGAATCATAACAACAAAGTCCCCACACACACCGGGATCGAATATCTCGAGCCCACTATCCCCTCCAAAGTCTCTAGAATAGATAATATAAGTGCAAGTCCGACCCTCTCATAGGTGAGGTCTCGCCAGAACAAAACATGCTGCACTAATGCAACCATTCCAATAACCTTGCAATAACTACCTATTATCGTACTAACGATTACTATAAAGTTGTAACTAGAACAACATCATACTCGTATATCACTTCACTAAAACGAGTACTCTCAATAAAGTATATAACACTAGTAATACACCCACTCCTCCTCCGCAGTTAGAACTAAAGATAATCCCGCTACACTAGGGAAACATATTCACATAATAGTAATGTTTATAGTTGTACACATTAAACTCATCTCACATGCTAATCAAGCAATAAACGGACTATAATAACTTGCTTGTGTCACCTAAAACATGTCTCATCCTCTGAGGATAAAAGTCATACTTCTACTTTGTCGAACACCTTGGCTAGTCCTCCCTTTGGGTGGGGCATCGCCACCAAACACATCTTCTGTCCTGAAATGGCAAAGATAATACAACTATCAGAATATCTAGCATGACAATAATGACATAATGCTCATGCAGATTTAACACCAGCATATCCGCAGGTAAAGTGAAGCAACCCATTTCTATATCTACACCCCGTCAACTATAGGATACAAAGACTCATTCCCCAATGGTGAGTCTACGCACGACACTGTACTATTTATCGTGTTTAATAACCCTCAAGCTCATGCACAATGAGTATCTATAAAATAGTGTGACACCCCAGTACCAAATAAAACTCGATCCATAGTACCATGTATAGGAAACGTACCCTCTATCGCGGGTGGTGCCTGAGGTGCCATTGACTGGTGGACGTGATAGACACGTCCATACTGCAATTGCCCCTGATGATTTGAGGCTGCTGGGATGGCTGGTAGAGTTGGCCTCTGCGGTTTATTATGGGCACCCTGCTGCGGTGGGGCTCTATTCCCTTCGGGGCAATCCTGACATATATGGCCATTCTTGCCACATTTGAAGCACCTGCCTCGAAACTGTTTCATTTTACTACACGGTTGACTAGTTTCGCCCTTTCCTTTGCCTTGTTGGCCTTGCTCAGCAACTTGAGGGAAAACGATGTCAGGTTTAGGACAATCCTTCCACTTATGACCCGGTTGCACACATTTATAGCAGAGTCCTGAAATTTCTCACTGGTCGGGCTGGAGTTTCTCTTCGGTCTAATTTGGACAAGATTGGCATTTATGACCGTCCATTCCACATTTGAAACACCTCTTTGTGACTTCATTTTGACCCCGACTTTGTTGGCCCTGACACTTTTGGCCCTCTATGTAAATTTTGTTACCTCTTGAGCTGTCTTGGTCTTGAGGGGTTTGTTGCCGCAATTTCTATGTCTTCACACAATTTTCAACTCTAGTCATATGAAATTGACTGATCTCTTTAGGTCTTTTGCCTCCTCTGAGATGCATACTGCGATCGTGGTACTGTAAGACTGCAGTGGTAACTTCTTGTGCCACAATGCCTGAAAATTCGGTGATTGATACCCTCTTCGGAGACACCTGAGGTGTGAGTTGTTCTTGTTTATTAAATTCCTTAATGGCATTAGCTTGTTCGTCCTGACGGGCCATCTGAAAGTTTAAAAATAATCTGGATAAGTTCAACATTCACATCGACAAATCGCAGAAGCACGAATTTCCAACGCATAAAGATGAATACACATTCCTAATGTTAGGGCTCTAAATCAAAGATGCTAACCTGGAAACAAGATAAGCCGTACAAATCCTAAAGGACACTAGAATCTGATGCTCTGATACCACCTGTGACACCTCGCCTAATTAAATACCGGTGATCAGTCCTTTATTTAATTATAACCAAGGTGAGCGGTTGGTTCATTCTTAGTATCACTATCGCAAAATAAATTTTCAAATTAAACACCCTAAATAATTAAGCTAAGTGACAAAACCATTTTAAAACATTATTTCCATATTTAATTTAATCCCATTAATAAAAACCTTTCATAATTCATAGTTTGAGAGTCACAAAATAACTAAACTGGAAAAGATCATTCAAGAAGTTTAAGCATTCAAATAACTAATTCCAACTTTAAAACTTCAAAGGAAAAACATCCAGACAGTGACAAATACCTAAGTAGAAATACTGAAAGTAAATGAATCACAATCTCAGACAAAACCATTTGAATAAGGAAAAAGGGTGACATATGCCCAACTGGATAAAACAGAACTAGGAGTGGAATTAATAATGATGTCGTCTAAGAAAAAAGTCCTGCAACTCCCACCTAAACTGCAGCACGTTCCTTCCAAAGAATCCTAATCCTGACGCCCCTGTGGCTGGGCACCTGTAATATATATACATATATATACAAGAGATAAGAGATAACATGAAACGGGTCAGAGCCAAATTGTAAAACAGTTTAAAATTTTAGTTTAGCAAGTATTTAAAATGATTACCGGATAACGCAAAAATCATAATAGTATGCGGCACTCTCTTGAGAAATTCTCACCTCTCTTATAATGTGCACACCTACCGCACTATTAATCCCCACAAGTTAAGCTTATTTTAAATTTCTCATAAGGTTTCATGCCAACCATTACTAGGACTAAGATAATTAATTTCTGAGAGTAAAGCTTTCATAAGAGTTTCATTTCATTATAAAGTCTTTAAATATTGCCTCAAACTTTTTAAAAACTTATATTAAAGTCGAAATATTTATTCATTACTTAACTACTTTTAGTCACAGTAGAAAGTTACCAATTCCAAGTCTATATATATATATTAGTCACTCATATAATATATATATACTATCGGCAACCCATATAAAATTTATGGTGCTGGCATACTCTGCTATCAAGTCCCCGTATCACTCGTACTTAGGGAAATACTAGTTCAGAATCACTCTCGAACTGTATTAACACAAAACACATAAAAAATGAGGCGAAGCATAGTTCCACATCACTAAGAGGTCAGCACATACCCTCACATCTCTTAGGACCGTCTGACTATCGATCAGATAGCCTGTACCAAGGATTCCTATGTTCTAGGGTACAAGCCAATATCCCCCATATAGGTCCCATTGAGATAAGACTGTCCCAGCGCGGTAACCTCAGTCATAGCAAGTAGAGAGAGCATGATTTTTACACGTATATAGTATATGCATAAACACAGTCATATATATGTATACTACCATTCCCATTTCTAAATTAGGTACACCCACAACCCATTCTTATGATATTCGTTCTTAGTACACTTTACTAGATTATCCCGTATAAGGGCTCGTCTCTTTTATTCTTATTTATGGGATTATTCCAAACTTACTTCGTATCACTCATAGTATCCATTTCCCCCAAAGTGTAATTTCAGTAGGTACTCTTTTATTTTACGACGTAACTTCCTTACGAGTCTCACTCCTTTAGACACACGTTCCCATTATTCCTTAAGCGTAATTCACTCCCCGTTGACCCTAATTTTGTCTTACATTAAATTCTCCATTTTTATAAAGTCCTACTAGTCCTCTTTATGTCCCAAAATGTTCTAACAATAATGTCCAAAGATTTCTACTCATTTAAATCGAAATAAACTATTTAAAAGGGGGAATATAAGTTTTCCAGGAGGGGTCGATCGATCGATGGAAGTGATACTACAAGTAACGGGAATCCTATTCCAAACTCATCCAAATCATCATGTTTGATTCCCAAACTCCCAACAAATGATACTACAAGTGTTATATACCCAAATAATTAATATTCTATGAAAGACATGTGAGTTTTCATCAAGTATAACGAATTAAAAGGGCAAAATCTATATGAGTCTCAAGAACCCTAATATTTTCTTTAACTTAGTTCTTCCCATTCTTTTTCCAGATTTTCTACTCCTAACTCAATGCAAATTCGTGGTTCAACCTCTACATATAAAATAGATTTCCAGAATATGATTTTCACCTCTACAACATGTAAATTCTAGTCTCCAAGATTATTTTCTTTCACGAAAACTAGTTCTAATCAACCCTAGACTAATATAATTGAACCATTAACTAAAATAAAGCAAGATAGATAATTTCCTGGAAATCTTTGTTCCTTATTTGTGGAAGAAATTGGTGTGGTAGTGATCCTCGTCGCGCGATCTACAATTTGGCGGTGCAAACGGTGGAGTTCTTGGCCTAGAACTCCTTGGAAAGCTTCTCCTCTTCATCTCCAATGGCCGTTCTTAGTTTTTGGTTATGCTAACCCTAGAAGACAACTCCTAACATCTGATAAAACCTTAAAAATTCGTGGGTTTCCATGCCCCAAAATGCAAAATGTCTAAAACGCCCTCCCGGGATGCTAATTAGGCCTAAAAACACCCCGAGACCCAAACTAAACCCCCGGGTACATTATTTTGACTATATCGACCCTTCCGGACACATTGACGCACTCAAAATGACCATATGGGTGACTTATAATTTATTCACTTCTAATAATTCTAATTTAATCCCGACACAACACACACGCGTCCCGATAAAATTTATAAAATTATCAAACTAGATTCTCGTGATAATTTTACTAAATTTAATTACACATATTACTTTAACCATAAAGTAATTTACAAAAAAATTCCAATAATTACTAACTCTCATCGCGCTAGTAAATATTTAAATGATTTTCCGAATTAATATTAATATCTCAATTTAAATCTAATAAATCCCCAAATTTAAAAGCCATAAAAATACGGGGTATTACACTTGATAGCAGAGTATGCCAGCACCATAGATTTTATGTGGGGTGACGATTAGTATATATATTATATGAGTGATTAGTATATATATACATATGCCCAGAATCCTTCTACTGTGCATATATGTAGATAAATATTGAATAAATGCTCCTAAATAAAGTAAGTGCTTGGAACATCACAGCAGTGTTGAGAAATATAAAATTGACTTAAATATACCTTAAGAAGATGATATCTTAAATAAATCATAGACATACGATCTCGCGAATTAGAATTTATGGGAGGATAATTGGATTGGACTTTTGAGTCATTTTACTAGTACGATAGGCGTGCACACTAGATGAGAGGTGAGAATTCTCAAGGGAGTGTCGCGTACTAATATGTGTGTCATATCAGCTAGTAAGCATTTTAAATACTGATAAGCCATTTTTTAAAGTTGTTTTACACTCGGGCTCTGACCCGTTTCCTATTATCTTTTCCTTCTTGTATGTATATATATATTACAGGTGCCCAATCACAGGGCGTCAGGCTTAGACCTTTGGACCATCGACGTTCTGCAGCTATCATGGAAGTTGCAGGTCCTTGTAATAGACGGCTCCATTCTTGATTTTCCACTCTTCTACCTAGTTATTCTCAGACAGGGCATGTGTCTCCCATTTCCATTTCTCAATTTAGTTCACAAAGAGATTTGTACGCTTTATCATTTCAGGATTTAGCTATTGTTGGGATTGTTTTATTTATTTCGTTGTCCTGCGGTTGGGATTTATTTATTTGAATTGTTTAATCTAGCTTGAATAATTCATTTGGATGGTCTGGTTTAATATTATTAATGGTGTTTATGAAAATGGTTTCATTTTAAATCATAACGATAGGTCTTAATTTATAAATAAAATGTTTTGACACTTAGCTTAATTATTTATTAGGTGATTAATAAAGAAAAATTATTTTACGACAGTGATGCTAAGAATGAACCAATCGGGCATTTTGAATTAATTTGATAAAGGACTGATCACCCGGTATTTAATTAGGCGGGGTGTCATAGGTGGTATCAGAGCATCAGGTTCTAGAGTCCTTTAGGATCTGTACGGCTTATTATGCTTTCAGCTTAGCGTCTTTGATATAGAGCCCTATTTTTAGGACTGTTGTATTCTTGTTTATATGATTACGTCTTCAACTATTTGAGATTTAATAATAAATGTGGACTAATAAGATTCCTTCTTATTTCAGATGCCTCCGAGAAGAGCACCCCGATACAGGAATGCCCAGTCGAGCAACCAGTAACTCAGGCTGAGGGAATGATGAACGCAATTGAGGTCGCCGCTATAGTTGCTCAGGTGGTGAATGCAGCATTAGCAGTGGTACAGCAGGCCCCACCCCAGGTTCATGCTATAGTGCCAGTGCCAACACAGCTTCCCACAGCATGGGAAAGGGTTAGGGATGCTTTTCATAAGGCACATCCCCCGGATTTCTCGGGTAATTCCGATATTGTCATCGCCAACTAATAGAAGAAAGACATCCAGAGGAATCTATGCATGTATGAGTGCATGGACGTGCAGAGATAGTTACATGCTTCCTTCAAGCTAGTGGGGGCCGCTTTGCAGTGGTGGGAATCCACCACCACCTTGGAGGATAGGGATAACATGTCGATACAGACTTTTTGGGTGCGGTTTGATCGCAAATATTTCCCATTCGCTATGCAGATTTAGATGAGGTGGAGATTACTGAATCCTAAGTAGGGGAGTATGACGATTGTAGAGTATGAGGAGTTCACGAGACTTCTCACTATAGTGCCGGATGAGGCACCCACCGAAGAAAAGAAAATCTTACTGTTCTTGGATGGATTGGCCTCGTAGATTCGTCAGTATCTCATAGGTAATCTTTCGTAGAGTACTTACACTGATGTACTCAACTCCGCTCTGTCGCATTGCCAGGATCACCACTTTCATCATTAAAGAAGTAAGCGAGTAGGGGAGTCCAGCCAGTAGGATCGGATTGGAGGTAATGGTGCCGATGGGGCACCAGCAGCTCAGGGGAAGATCCGCCATAGTGAGCAAAGTTCCCATCAGGGCGACCCTACTAAGCGATTTTGATATAGTGATTCGAGGCAAGGATATGGGGGCTT
Organism: Sambucus nigra; assembly: GCA_949130495.1. Lineage (NCBI taxonomy): Eukaryota > Viridiplantae > Streptophyta > Magnoliopsida > Dipsacales > Adoxaceae > Sambucus > Sambucus nigra. The sequence goes on from OX422219.1 coordinate 371,316,168, forward strand.
TAGATAGGTCCATTCTAGTCATCATGGCTAGCAGGGCTAACATCGTCTGGAGCAGGGCCAACAATGTTTTCAGCAGGGCCAGTGGCGGGGTGGTAATGGACATTAGGACTGAGGTCGGCAGGGACAGAGGGGAGGAAACTTTAGGGGCAGGTGCTTTGGATGTGGCAAGAATGGCCATAGGCGCCAGGATTTCCCAGAGGGAGATAGGGCCCCACATTAGCAGGGTGCCTGTCATAAGCCGCAGAGGCCGCTCTTTTCAGTTGTCCTCCCAGTGCCATTTCAGATGCTATCCCTACAAGCCATTCCAGCAGCACCCGTTCAGCAGGGGAAATTATAATATAGACGTGTCTATAACGTCCACCAGCCAATAGCATCGTAGGCACCACCCGCGATTGAGGGTACGTTTCCTATTTATGACACTATGGGGCGTGTTTTATTTGATAATAGGGCGTCGCACTATTTTATATCCACTAGATTTGCACGGGCCATGAGATTATTAGGCACAGTAGAGAGTACATTAACATGTGTAGACTCACTATTGGGGAATGGGTCTTTGATTTTCTTTATATGTCGGGGAGTAGGTATAGAGATTGGTAGTTTGATTCTACCTGCGGATATGCTAGTTTAAGATATGCATGATCATGACGCCATTATTGGCATGGATTGGCTAGCGACTTATAGGGCCATGATAGATTATTTTAGTAGAAATATTATCTTTGCCATTCCTGGTCAGGAGATGTTTTTGGTGGCGATGCCCTGGGGGAGGATCGTCCACCCATTTATACTACATAGAGGAGGAGACCTCTACGAAGATTGTGATTCCCCTGGATTTGATTCCAGTTGTTCGTGAGTTTTTAGATGTGTACTAGGAGATATCGAGCCTACCCCCAGTAGAGAGATAGACTTCGTTATAGATTTGATATCGGACACTCGGTCGATAGCTCGTGTACCATACTGTATGGCTCTAGCCGAGATGAGGGAGTTATGAGATCAAATTGAGCAGTTGTTAGGACAGGGCTTCATTTGTAGCAGCACCTCACCTTGGGGTGCTCCGGTGTTGTTTATGAAAAAGACAGATGGTTCATTGAGATTGTGCGTGGACTACCGAGAGTTGAACAAGGTCACAATACGAAATAAGTATTCGTTACCCCGAATCGACGACTTTTTCGACCAGTTGAGGGGAGCTTCCTTCTTTTAGAAGATAAACTTGAGATTGGGATTCCAACATCTACGAATTAGGAAGCAGGATGTGTCGAAGACTGCTTTCTTGACGAGATATGGGTCCTATGAGTTCAGAGTCATGCCGTTCGGTCTGACGAATGCTCCAGTCGTGCTCATGGACTTGATGAACCGAGTGTTTCGAGAGTTCTTAGATCAGTTTGTCATCGTCTTCATTAATGACATACTGATTTATTCACAGACTGAGAAGGAGCATGTCGAGCACTTGAGTCGGGTTCTTCAGACTCTATGAGAGCATCAACTGTATGCCAAGTATGAGAAGTGCGGATTCTGGTTACGGGAGGTACAATATTTAGGGAATGTTGTGTCAGAATTGGGGATATCCGTGGACCCGAGCAAAGTTTCAGTAGTGACAGAGTTGGGACAGCCCACGACATCGATAGAGGTGTGTAGTTTCTTGGGGTTAGCCGGATACTACAGGCGGTTCATGCGAGGCTTTTCAAAAATAGCGGGTTTGTTGACGAATCTGACTTGCAAGGGGGTATCGTACATATGAGATGACGCTTGTCAATTAGATTTTGACAAGCTAAAGGATAAGTTGACTTCGGAGCCAGTTCTTGCCTTACCCAGGCCGGGGGTGGAGTATATGGTGTATATTGACGCCTCTCTACAGGGACTCGATGGATTACTTCAGCAGGAGGAGCAGGCTATAGCTTATGCCTCCCGTAAGCTTAATCCTCACGAGAAGAATTACCCCACCCACGACTTGGAGCTAGCAGAGGTCATGTTTGCCTTGCGGATTTGGAGACAGTATTTGTTGGGAGAGAAATTCCGCCTGTTCACCGACCACAAGTCACTGCATACCTGTTTACTCAATGGGAGTTAAACATGCGTCAGCGTAGGTGGCTAGAGTTTGTGAAAGACTATCAGTTCGAGATACAGTATCACCCGGGGGAAAACTAATATAGTTACCGATGCGTTAAGTCGTAGGCCGGTAGGTGAGGTAGCAGAAGTATGTAAGGCGAAGTGGAAAGAATTAGGACATCAGGAGATGGTGTCCCAATCCTCTATATCCGCCATGTTAGTTACGCCAAGGATTGTTATGAGGGTGATCCAGTCCCAAGCATATGATTCATTTTTCCAAGATCAGATTGTACGGATTCTAGCCGAGGGCGCGGAGTCGTACTCAGTGAGTTCTGATAGAGGTTACGATTTAATGGGAGATTAGCGGTCCCGGAGGGTGAGGAGTTATGGCATGCGGTAATGACAGAGTCACATAGATCTCGATTTGCAGTACATCCCAGAGGGGATAAGATATACCAGGATATGAGTTGACAGTACTGGTGGAGTGGGATGAAAAAGGACATTTCAGAGTTTGTGTCCAAGTGTGCCACCTATCAGCTGGTGAAGGTGGACCATCAGAGACCGCCAAGGTTACTTCAACCGCTAGAGATTGTTACATGAAAATGGGAGAGCATTTCCATGGATTTCATCACTGGATTGCCGACATCAAAGCGGGGTCACAATTCTATATGGGTGGTGGTTGATCATTTGACCAATGTAGCGCACTTTCTGTCAGTGCAAACAGACTACACTACTGGACAGTATGCCCAATTATTTATTGCTGAGATAGTGAGGTTACAAGGGGTGCCCCTGGATATCGTGTCTGATAGAGATAAGATTTTTGTGCCATGCTTCCAGGAGAGCTTTCAGGAGGCTATGGGTACCGAGTTGCGGTTGAGTACGGCGTATTATCCACAGATAAATGGGCAAACTGAGCGTACTAATCAGAAGCTGGAGGATATGCTACGCATGTGTGTCCTTGATTTTGGAGGAGGATGGGAGCAATACCTTCCTCTTGTTGAGTTCGCTTATAACAACTCCTACCAGTTTACGATTGGCAAGGCCCCTTTCGAGGCATTGTACGATAGACCTTGTCGTTCTCCCACTTGTTGGCTAAAGGTGGGGGTTAACAAGCTACTTGGGCCGAAGGTGATTCAGGAGACGTCATCCAGGATTGAGTTAATCAGGAATCCCATTCGGGTAGCCCAGGATAGGCAGAAAAGCTACGCCAATGCAAAGCGGTCTTTCAGGGAGTTTGGTGTGGGATACCAAGTACTAATGCGAGTGTCTACTATGAAGGGAGTAATGAGGTTCGAGAAGAAAGGGAAACTAGCTCTAAGATACGTAGGACCATTTCCCATTATCGAGAGGATTGAACCGGTAGCTTATATACGTGGGTTGCAAGCACACTTGCACCGTATCCATGATGTGTTTCACATTTTGTCGTTGAGGCGATATATTCGGGATGAGATGGCTCACACTCACATCGCGATATAGGGCATTGACTTACAGCCCGACAGTTCTTATAAGGAGAGACTGAAAAATTGTTACTAAAGCCATTTAATAAAAGATAAAACTATTTAAGTAACACCGAACTATTTTTTGAGGAAACTCTTTTCTTTAAATCAAATCAGGTTAATCACAAGATGTGTTTAATAAAATATGCACGAGATCAGTTCAAGATTTGTTAACAAATTTTGAAAAACAAAACAAAGACAGTTTAAATCAGCACACTATACAGAATGAGATGAGGAAATGTAGAAAGATTAATAACAAGAGATTTTTAACGTAATAAAACCTCACCCAACTGAGGAAACATCCACGGTGACTTCTAAGTCACAAACCAAAAATCCACTAAAACAAAATATAGCAGTTACAAACTATATAACAAATATGCACGCAAATCAGTCCTATACAAGTTTAAGAATGTACCCACTGGTTTCGTTCTAACTTCTCTGTAGTTCTGATTGTTGTTGTGGCTCTCCCAGTTTGCTAACTTCCACTTTGTTCCAGTCTTTACGTCGACCCTTGTTTCAAGATCTTATAACCAACACTTTCAGTTTTGTAGTGTGTAAGTGTTTGTGATGGTGATCTAACACATGCATGCACACACTCACGCTTATTTATACAAACAGTCCTATCGAATTACAGTTAAGATCTATATACTGTGATTTTCAGTTTCTCTCTTCTTAGGAAACAAAAACCTTATTTGACCTTTAAAATGATCCAAGAATCCACGGTAATCTTGCTCGGAAGACGGTTCAAGATCTTAATCAATTTCAAGGTTTTGAAAATACTTATGAAATTAAAAACCATTAAGTGAGATTCCAACTAGGTCAAAGGTCTTGTTTCAAAAGAACAAGAAACGAAAAATGATTTTGTTGATTGTGAAGATAAAAACATTTATAGAAAATAATCAACAAAAGTTTTCTCTAGACGAGAAACTAAGAATGCAGATCTAAGTGTAATATAACATAAGATGACCAAATTTATGATTTCTATGAACTAGAAATACAGATCTAACCTAATGTTTAAGTTGGACACAAGATCTTAAAACCAAGAGGTTAAACCACCAAATAGCCTTCAAACCAACACAAAAATAACTCTCAAACACTCAACGTTGGTGTTTGGTGTAAATGGTTTTAGAAAACTGAATTGGGGTTTGAAACTGTGTTTGGATGAATTAGGGTTTCTAACTCTCTCTCTGATTTCTCTCTCTTCTATCTGTTCTCTCTCTTATTTCTTCTCTCTTCTCTCTCTACTTAGACGAAGTGCCAAAAGTCTATCAAAGGATGAGAGTAAGCCTCCTTATATAGGGAGTTGAGAAGGATCGAGAAGTCTATTCAAAATCAAGGGCTGGGATTTGGTCTTCCCAAATTGACTTTGATCCAATGTTGGGATAACATCGGTGGGTTAAATGGCTTCTGATTGGTTAAGAAGGGTTTCACAAGGATTGGGATTGGACACATACAGAGCGTTGATAAAATCAATCCAAGGGATGAGATTTAACAAGGCAACTGAGTCTATAAAAAAATACAAATCGAACCGATATCAGGTTGACAGGTGTAGGGCTGATATGGAACCTCACACGCGCGTCTTAAAATAATTACACAACTACCTCAAAGTCTCTAGCACTTCGGATCCTACCCAAATGAACTTTTATGAATAAAACCATAAAATCAGTATTTACAGATTGACAATTATGAAAAAAATCATTTTAAAAATCATTAAAAATTCCTAAAAAATTATTAAAAAATGTTTTAAGGGAAATTAACACACACAAACAATTTAATGTAATATATGAACAATGTATGAAATCCTAATGTGTGTGAGTATTTGTGAATATACCTTCAATTAACTAAACAAAAAGAATGAAGAGTAGAGTAAAGTCTGAGGCTTTTTGGATTCTAGGGAATGGACACACTTTTGTCACCATTTCCAAACTAGATGAGCACTTATACAATGTAAACTCAAGTGAGTCAAGAGTATAAGGTGTTTCAATCTCCCCCTTTGGAAATATGAGACAAAATCTCCTTTGAGTCATCTAGGACTCGTAAGGCAACAAAGAGATAAGGAAAAACCTATTCCTATACAAAAATTCTAACTACCCGTTTCCTAGAAACGAAAATTACATAACTCAACTAATTACAAATCAATACCCTATTACATCAATGGTACAAATTCCTGCAAAGAATACTAAGATCAAGCATTTTAGAAATATATAAAAAAAAGGAGCTCATAAGACTCAAATTTCTCCCCCATTTTGTCTCAAATGGACAAAGGGAAAAACTATGCAAGTCAAGGAGTTTATTCAGCACAAACCATTCTTATGGATTTACGCAAAGCAATAAATCTATTGAAATTCAAAGGTTTGGCAAACATATCTGCGAGTTACAAATCAGTAGGAAGATAATTTATTTCTAACTCCTTAGTTTCAACTAATTCGCATATGAAGTGATGTCTAATTTTTATATGTTTAGTTCGCGAGTGTTGAATAGGATTTTTAGAGATATTGATCGCGCTTTGATTATCACAATAGAGATGTAGTTGTTCTTCTTTAATACCATTGTTGATACCAAATTTAGTCTGCTAACATGGCTCAATTGAATGATGACACATGGCAACAATAAATACTTCCGAGGAACTCACACGCTCCGAGGAACAAGAATACAATGAGGAACACTACTTCCCCGAGGAACTCAGACGCTCCGAGGAACAAGAACTCTCCGAGGAACTCCTAAACACCGAGAAACTTAGGCGGTCCGAGCTGCACCTCGAACAAAGCTTTAATAGCAGGATAACCAACAGTTTGACTATTCATTAAATGCTTATCATTCAGACGCACACGCTTAAGGGGCATTGAATGTATCACCCTTTCATATGTGTATCATTTAATGTATTACCCTTTCATATTACAGCCTCAGGGCTATAAATACATTGTACAATCCTCATGGTAGGGGGACCGGAATTTCTTGATAGAACTTGTAATCGAGAAATCCCAAACACTCAGCAATAACACAACAGTGGACGTAGGCCATTCTTATAAGGCTGAACCACTTTAAAATTCTTTGTCTCATTTATTTATCTGTGATTGAATAATTAGAGTGATCTAATTTTTTACATCAACAGATTGGCGCCGTCTGTGGAAAGCGACTGGTAATATTGTTTTTCACCAAAAGCGATCCATCACAAATGGCTGATATTCCAGAATCCAGCAATCAAAATGCTGGGACCCCACCAAATCCATCTGCTCCACCAAATATTCCAGATCTGGCTGGAATAATGACAAATCTAGCTCAGGGCCAGACCGTCATGCAAGAAATAATGCGACAACTCATACAAACCCTCCATGGCGGTGCACCAACCCATTCAGGACTGCGGAGTATTCAAAGAAACACATGTGCACCATCCTCACGAACTAGGTGTACCAATTCATATCGCAATGAGGAATCTGAAGATTTTTCTTATCAACCTGGATGAACTTCGTCAGTGCGAGCCACAGATACAGAACAACGTATCACTCTTTCTCCAGAAAGGACCAGTGCGTTAGAGAGGTTAAGCAGGGTATCACCTTTTGATCGATTAGGACTTAGAAGGAGTAGAAGTCCTCCTAAAGTCGTATCGAGGAGTTTTCAACGACCATCAGATTTAAGGGAAGGATCTACCCAGTCGCGACCAGCTGCTCGTCAAGATAGATCTCAGGAAGCCACATCAACACGATCAGCTGCTCGAACCAATAGGCCCGAGGAAGGGAATGATGCATGGAAAGGTTCCATTCAGAGGCTGGAGGATAGATTAGGGGAAATGGCTAAGGCCAAGAACCCTCTACAACGAACCTTTGTTCGAGGAACACCTTTTGTCGAGGATATTGTAGATTTTCCAACACCATCAAAGTTCAAAGCACCTGTTGTGACCCCCAAATATGATGGAAAGACTGACCATGTTCTTCATATAGAACAATATCAAGCTACTGCCGACATCTATGCTATTCCAGATGAGATGAGATGCAGGGCATTCTCGGGAACTCTTACCGAATCTGCTCAAATATGGTATAATAATCTTCCTCGGGGTAAGATATCAACCTTTCTTCAACTGGCCGAGTTATTCATTGGGAATTTCTGTTTTGGAGCAAAGCCAGTTCAACGAGTAGCACACTTGTTAAGTGTTAGATAAAAAGCTGGTGAGAGCACCCGAGATTATATAACTCGTTTTAATAACGAGAAACTCGAAGTCATTGATTATGAGGAGAAGACAGCGATTACTGCCTTGATGAGTGGACTACTGCCGAACAAGTTGTACTACACTTTGGCCAAAGATCCACCTCAAACCATGTCAGACCTGATGGGAAAAGCGTCCAAGATTATGAATGCCGAGGAGGCTATGGCTGCGAAGAAGAATATGGATGCTAAAGAAACCAAGGTGGAAGGTGATAAAGCTAAGAAGAAAGAGCACAAGAACAATGGTAATGACAAACATTCAAAAAATAGGTCAGTATGGGATGTAATGAAGAAATATGATAATTATACTTCTTTGAAGAAGGACATCAACCATGTTCTAGAAGAAATCAAGAACAATAAGGAACTAAACTGGCCAGAGAAAATGAAGGCAGACCCTGATAAGAGGAATAAGGCAAAGTATTACGAGTTTCATAAAGATCATGGCCATATGACCAAAAATTGCATAGTTCTTCAGAATGAGATTGAAACACTCATCCGACGAGGAAAGCTGTCAAAGTATGTCGATCGAGGAAATGAAAGAAGAAACAACGACCGAGCAAGAGAGAGGTTCAGATCTCCTCGTCGAGCAGAGGAGAACAAGAAAAGAAACCATGAAGTTGATCCAGAAGACGGCCCCGATCTTCCCAAGAGACCAAGGCAGTCAGAACGAGAGGTATTTTCAATACGCTTTGGGTCATTTGACTATAATGTTATTACAGGTGGAGATGCAGGAGGAGGAGACCTTACTGTAGAAAGAAAAGCTTACCTCGGTGAGGCTCAAGCTTGCTAGTACATTCAGCGAATAAATCTAGCTGAGGATGATCGCCCGAAAAAGGTGAACAAAGAGAAGTTGGTCATTGGGTTCTCAAAGAACGACCTTGCAGGTGTTCTATATCCTCATGATGACCCATTGGTGATCAAGATGAGAATGAAGGAGGTAACAATTTCAAGAGTACTGGTCGACAATGGTTGCTCGGCAGACATCATGTTCTACTCGTGCTTCGACAGTTTGAATCTCAAGCTATCTCAACAGGAACCTTATCATAGACCCCTCATCGGTTTTGCTGGCGAGAAAGTTTTTCCACTTGGGACGGTCAAGTTGGATATATTTATTGGTACGTGTCATGCTTGTCGAACAGAAAAAATACGCTTCTTCGTGATGGATAAGAATGTTCAATCATCATACAATATAATCATGGGAAGAGTAGGATTGAAGAAGTTCGAGGATGTACCATTTACAGTGCATCAGTGCCTAAAATTTCCAACAAATTTTGGAGTAGGAGTTGTGAAAGGTGATCAGAAAGTAACTCGGGAATGCTATTATTCATCCGCCGAGCAAGAAGAACTGGAGGAATCAAGGAAAAAGACTACTACCTATCAAGTGGATGAAGGTGCAGAAATTGAAACATTGGATCCTAGAGATGAATCGCAACTCGTGAAGGGTCAAGTGGTGGAAGCTACTGAAAATATCATTCTGGACGACGAGCACCCTGAGCGAACTACTCAAGTAGGTTCATCGTTGGAAGCCTCACTAAAATAGGAATTGATAACTTTCCTAAGAAGCAGAAAGCAAACTTTTGCGTGGAGTCATGAAGATATGCCTGGGATAGACCCAAATTTCTTATGTCACGAGCTCAATGTGAATAAGGAGATCAAGCCAGTGAAGCAGAGAAGAAGAGTGTTCAGCCCCGAGAAGAATCAAGTTATACAGGAGGAAGTCGAGAAGCTCCAGAAAGCTTGTTTCATTGAAGATGTTAAATATCCGGACTGGTTAGCCAATATAGTGATGGTAAAGAAGAAAAACAACAAGTGGAGGATGTGTGTAGACTTCACCGACCTCAACAAAGCATGCCCAAAGGATCACTTTCCATTGCCCCGAATTGATCAGCTGGTGGATGCTACCTCGGGACACGAGTTGCTGAGCTTCATGGATGCTTATTCTGGTTACAATCAGATCAAAAGGAAACCTGAAGACAGGGAAAGTACTTCTTTCATTACCCCTAGGGGAACTTATTGTTATAATGTTATGCCTTTTGGTTTGAAAAATGCAGGTGCGACATATTAGCGGCTGATGAACAAGGTCTTTGCTGAACAAATCAGTTGCAATATGGAAGTCTATGTTGACGATATATTGACAAAAAGCAAGAAAGTTGCCAATCATCTAGTTGACTTAAGCCAGACTTTTGATCAACTGGATAAATATCAAATGAAGCTGAACCCGACGAAGTGCATATTCGGAGTACGAGAAGGCATGTTTCTCTGGTACATTGTTAATAAACGAGGCCTTGAGGCGAATCCTGAAAAGATCAAAGCCCTGCTAGGGCTGCGATCTCCAACGACGAAGAAAGAAGTACAGAGTCTCACAAGACGAGTAAAAACACTCAACAGATTTGTGTCACGAGCAATGGATAGATGTATCCCATTCTTCAAGACACTTCGAAAGACTTTTGAGTGGAATGATGAATGTGAGAAGGCTTTTCAAGATTTGAAAAAATACTTGGGAGCACCTCCACTGTTGTCCAGGCCAGTGATGGGAGAAAAATTATACTTGTATCTTGCAGTGTCCGAGAATGCAGTTAGCTCGGCTTTGATCAGAGTGGAGAATGGAGTACAAAAACTAATTTACTACACAAGTAAGGCCTTCCGAGGAGCAGAGATCAGATATCCAAGGCTAGAAAAATTAGCACTGGGGTTGATTGAGGCGAGTAGGAGAATGAGGCCATACTTCCAGGCTCATACCATAGTAGTATACACTGATATGCCATTGAGGCAAGCCCTTCATAAACCAGAAAAATCAGGGAGATTGATGTATTGGGCAATAGATCTCGGTGAATATGATATAGTTTATGAACCCAGAGCATCGCTAAAAGGGCAGGCTGTAGCAGATTTTATAGCAGAGTTCACCTATCCTGATACCCCCGAGGAGCAAAAGTTGCTCATTGATCAACCTGTGGATGTTACAGGACCAACAGGTTGATCCTATAACAATTCCATCCGGTTGGTAAAAGGGCAAGTGTATGTTACAGCATCATCAAATTCGAGCTCAGACCAATTCCGATTGGTAAAAGGGCAAGAAAAGATGATCGATGAAGAGCGAGAAATATCCGGGGAGGATGAAAGGAAGCAACAAATATTTCACCGAGGAACTCTGACTGATCAGAAATTTGAAGACGAGTTACCTATATGGAGGCTATATGTAGATGGCTCATCTTGCACTGCAGGATGTGGCGCGAGGATAGTTTTGAGCACTCCGGATGAGGTCGATATGGAATACGCCTTGCATTTCCAATTCAAAGCTTCCAACAATGAGGCTGAGTATGAGGCCATGTTTGCAGGACTTAATTTGGCAAAAATTATGGAGGCGCAACTGGTCATTATTTTCAGTGATTCTCAATTGATCATAAATAAAATGTTGGGAGTATATGCAGTTAGAGGAGAATTAATGATAAGATATCATGCAAAGACAAAGAAGCTGGTGTCAGAATTTGCTGCTATTCAGCTGGTCAGAATACCAAGAATGAAGAATGCGAGAGCAGACGCCCTAGCTCTACTAACATCAACTACTCGTACTGAGCTACGACGAACAATCCCAATTGAAGTGTTGGCTGGTCGGAGTATAGATGAAGATCTGATGACGAACTTTATTACCCTTGATTTAGGACCATCTTGGATGGATCCAATCATGGCATACATTGAGGAGGGAGAATTACCAATTGACAAACCCGCAGCCAAGAAATTGAAGTTTAAAGCTGCTCGGTATGTATTAACTAACGGTATTCTTTATAGACGAGGAATTATGGAAGGTTTGCAGAGATGTGTACATCCCTCCGAGGTGAAAGAATTGATTGAAGAGATCCATGAAGGGTCATGTGGAGCACATGTAGCAGGTCGGACGCTCTTACAAAGGATGATGACGCAGGGATACTACTGGCCGACGATGAGAGCTGATTGTATAGCCTATGCCAAGAAATGTGACAAGTGCCAGCGTTTTTCCTCCATCCGAAGAACTCCACAAGCATTGTTGACACCCATAACTTCCCCTTGGCCATTTGCCATGTGGGGAATTGATTTGGTTGGGCCACTGCCAACAACCCGAGGAAGGTTCAAATACCTCGTCGTCGCTGTGGATTATTTTACTAAGTGGGTAGAAGCTGAGCCACTCATTGATATGACGTACGAGAAGGTGTACCAATTTTTTTGGAAGAACGTCATTTGTCGATATGGTCTTCCTCATGCTTTCATCACAAACCATGGAACACAATTTGATAACGAGGAGTTTGCTGCCTATTGTCATCAGTCAAATATTTTGAAGGTCCACTCAGCACCTGGCCATCCTCAAAGCAATGGACAAACTGAAGTGACAAACAGAACGCTGCTAAATGGCTTGAAGAAAAGACTAGATGATGCAAAAACAAACTAGATCAACGAGTTACAGTCAGTACTGTGGGCTTACCGAACTACTCCCCGAGTAGCAACTGGAGAATCACCATATATGCTGGCGTTTGGAAGTGAAGTTGTTATACCTGCCGAGTTGGGCCTCCCAACACACAGGGTACTGAATTTCAATTCCCCTGTCAGCGACTTAATGAGAAGATTGGATTTAAACATGCTCGAGGAAGTTAGAGAAGAAGCAGCCATTAGAAATGTTGCCTACCAGCAGCGAACAACTTTGTTCTACAACAAGAGGGTGAAGAAGTGCGAACTGAAAGAATGAGACTATGTGCTGAAGAAAGTAATTCAAAAGCATAATAAGCTAGAGGCAAACTAGCATGGACCACACCGAGTTACTGAAGTTGTTCGACCAGGAACTTACCGAATAGCAACTTTAGAAGGGGAGGAGTTTAAGAATGCATGGAACGCAGAGCACCTGCGCAAGTATTATCAGTGATGAATAAAATGAAGATATTCTGCCGAATTCTTTCTTTTTATTGAAAGTTTTTCGGGGAATACTACTGCTACACACTACTCGGCAAAACTCGACAAAGCTCAGGCTACTCAAATTTTTTATCGAAAACGCTAACTAAGGTTGGTCGAGAAACCAATATTCCTCCGGGAAGTAAAGCTACCAATATTCCTCCGGGAAGTAAAGCTATAAATATTCCTCCGGGAAGTAAAGCTACCAATATTCCTCCGGGAAGTAAAGCTACCTATATTCCTCCGGGAAGTAAAGCTACCTGTATTCCTCCGGGAAGTAAAATTTGTATTCCTAAGGGAAATAAAACTATATGTTTCTCGGGAAATAAAAGTATTCCTAAAAATGCCAACTTATGTCGGTTAGGAAGTAAATATATTCTCGAAAATGCCAATTTGAGTTGTTCGGGAGTAAAATTATTTCAAAAAGACTAACTATGGCTGGTCGGGGATAAAAACCCACCAACTGTAGTTGGTCGACAAGGAAAATTTACCGACCTTGGTTGGTCGGAAACATTTAAGAGAAAAATCTACTAACTATGGCTGGTCGGGGATAAAAACCCACTAACTGTAGTTGGTCGACAAGTAAAATTTAACGACCTTGGTTGGTCGGAAACATTTTAAACATTTTTTATACTTGTAACTTTATTGCTAAGATGATCGAGAAACAAAACTTTATTATTAAGTGATCGAGAAACATTTTTGATACTCGTAACTTTTTAATTATTACTGAGTTGGTCGACAAACAACATAATATTGTTATCTTTTTAACAGATACACATGCACAAATATAAAGTGTTTTACAAGACAATAGCAATTAAAATTGCGAACAAAAATGAAAGTCTTTCATTAAATCCAAAAATAAATTACATTGATAATGAAATGAAAGTTACATTGATATTGAAATGTATACTAACTATTACATCAAAATTCCTATTCTACTGGTCTTTTCCCCTCTGCTTTTGACACAGGTTCCTCGCCAGCAGGCGGATCATTTAAAGCCAGAGGAGAATTTATGAAGTTGAGATCTTTCAACATCCTGATGTTCATCACGGATGGTCGATCTAAGAGGTGCTCAGGACGAGATATCTCAGCATTTGAATGGAGATTGTAGTCACCAAGATATTTGGAAATCAAGCTCTGAGGAATGGCCCGGGCAGGGATCCAACTCATATCCAATTTGTATGGAGGCACGGGTAGGTCGAGCAGCCCAGGATCATGGTAGTCCCACAGGTATCGAGTTGCAGCACACCTAAGGCATTCAACCAGCCCTGCTTGTAGCCCTCATTATTGGCATTCTGGATAATATCGTCCAAGTGGTAGAGCGCTTCGTTGTATCCAGCCATCCAGAACTCCCTGGGCTATTTGTGGAACTGATATGTTAGTCCCTCTAGCTGCTCGTGGAGATTTTTTATGAAGAGTTATTTGTTCTCCAAGGTAGACTTCTGCATGGAAAGCTTCTCTTCCAAGTCCCTGATTTTCTTTGACATTTCAGCCAATGCCTGGTTCTTCGCCATCAGCTGGAAGGCCTGGTTTTCTAATGCAGACTGAGTCCTCTGTTCCTCGACAGGAATACGAGCTGCCCTTGCTCGTCCCCGAGGAGCTCTTGCTCGTCCCCGAGAAGATGTGGAAGGGCCAGCCCTCTTCAAGGTTTCCAACTCATCCCTTAAGTTGGCGTTCTCGACTTCCAAGAACGAGAATCCCTCATCAGTCACTGGGATTATGGCTTTTGAAGTGGAAGCTGCAGACTTCAACTGTGACAACTCTCTTTGCAGGTTGTTGTTCTCTTGCTCTAATAGTTCAGCGATTTGTCTGCACTCCTCGACCTCACCCTTCAGAGTTCTCTCCCTCACATCATACCCAGCAAAAAGATTCTCGTAGCCCGTATCGGCAATGATATGCTGGTATTTTTTCTCGTACCCCTCATGCAACAGGGCAGTGGATTCTTTGTACTGTTGTTGAAGATCCTCAAGGGTGCCTTGGAGATCCTCGATCATGTCATAATAAGCCACATTATTGGCTACTGCTCGATCAAGAAGACACTTCAGATATTGATATGCTTCAACTGCCTGTTCAGAAGCATCTTGGCCGAGGATGTCGACGACTTGTGCTGCACTCAGGTCTGTGTGACCAGACTTAAAATATTCATTGCATTGCCTTAGCAGCTTTGTATCGTGAGCAGATAACAATTCCATCCTGGCCAGAAACTAGCAGAGAAAGAAAAAGCAATAATCAATAAGAATCAAGACAGAGTATGAATAGAAAATAGACAACAGTGTGCAAAAAGTCCAAGTTTTATTAGATCATAAAGTTCAGAATTACATATTCTGGGTTACAATTGACAAAAGAAAAATATAAAGATAAACCCGAACAACTCTACACCTTTTCCTTGTCTCCCAAAACCTTATCGGGAGGCTGGGACGAGGAAGTAGGTTGCTCGGAGGGAATAGTGAGTTGCTCGGGAAGCATCAGCAGTTGCTCGGAAGAAGTAATGGTTTGTTGAGTTTCCTCGGTAGCGGGCTGGATGGCTGGAGGATGATCTCCCATCACCATAGAAGACTCTTCGGAGGCAGCTTCGTCCTCTTCTAAGTCTTCAGGAGTTGGGGGGGACCAGGGATGTGTTGCTGAAAGAGTTCAGAATTTTCATCCACTTTCATCTCCTGAAGAGCAGCAACCCATCCATCCCTAAAGTATTTGAGGCTGCCACAGTCCACTTGCGACACCATGGCAGCCAATCCCTTATTCCACCCCTTGTCCCAGCCAGCGCTGAAGGACTTCTTCACAGCCATCTTTCTCTTCAGCTTCTCCGAGGAAAGTTTCACGAATAGAAGGTTCTCAACAGTCTTCAGTTTGTTCTCAACCTCCTCCTTCTATCGACTTACTTCCTGAAGTTGGCCCAACTTTTCCTCAGCAACCTTAAGCTTATCCTCAAGCTCCCCAACAGTTTTGAGCTTCTCTTCAAGCTCTTTATTTTTCCCTTCCATGTCCTTTATTCTCTTCTCCAACTCCTTGGAGATCTCAACAACCTGAGCATTTTCCTGCTCGGTGGAGGCAAGCTTGTTCTCCCAGATTGCCTTGTCAGTAGCATATTTTTGGCGAGAATTTTCCAAAGACTTCATAGCTTCCTCCAGAGCTCCTTCCATACTAGACGAGGAGCATGAAGCTTTAATCGCCTCATCCTTCTTCAGAATTATATTGAAGCAGCTCGTCAACTGTGAAAAGAAAAAGAAAGCAAGTCAGAAACAGAAATGACAAGGCAAATATGAAAAGCTCAAAGTAAGAAGAATTACAGAAGCAAGGTGGCGAGCAGCTAACGAAGTGACCATGTCCCGAGTAAGGTTTTCTTCAGTACCTTGGACCTCGGGAATGATCCAGGACTTTACCGAGCTCATGGCAGAGCTCGGGGGAACAAAAATAGGAACCCCAGTTCCAGTAACTGGGGGCTGAGCGATGGTGTCAGCCAAATTGATCGAGGAGCTCTTCTTCAGCCTCCTCGGGGGAACAGGAACAGATTCAACCAAGGAAGAACTCTTGGTCGGTGATATTACAATCGCCTCTCCAGGAGCAGCAGACCTGCTCGGAGCCCCTGCGGGCTTCTCTACAACCTTCACAACAGCAGCAGCCGAGGAAGGTGCATCATTCTTCTTTGTCCCCTCCCCTGGGACATCAACCTTACTTCTTTTTGCCTCTCCAGCACCAGAGGCAGGTTTCTCAAAAAGAGTGGGAGGTATTCTTTTCTTCATCCTTTCGCTTAAAGGGACGTGAGATTCAGGCGAAGAACTAGTGTAAGCTGGTACTGGCTCTGATTCACTTATTACTGGACGAGCAGTAAAAGAGGTGGTGTAACTCTTGTATTGCAGCAGATATGAAGCTGACCTAATGTGCTCATCGGCAACACTCTGATGCAAACTCTAGATAAGTTTCAAGTGTCTTATGTTAACGTCTGCTTCCTTTGGACACTTTTGAAGCCCTTATGCTTTTGACTCATTTGAGTCTAGACTGTATAAGAGCTCATCTAGTTTGGAAATTATGACAAAATTGTGTCCATCCTAGAAACCAAAGAGCCTCAGAGATTGTGTCGCTTCTTCTTCTATTCATCTTGTAATGATCCTGAGACTATAGCCATCACTCACACACTTAGAACTTAATCTTTGCATATCATATTGCACATTTATGTGTATTAATGTGGTGAGTGTGTTTAAATCCCTTAATTTGATTTTTATTAATTTTTTGGGAATTTTAAACATATTTTAACTAAGGTTTTATTAAGATAAAACTTGATTTAAAAAGTCTTGGGGTTAATATCTAAATATATATTGTTGTGATTTTTGGCCTTAAGTTACTCTGGGTAGAAACCGAAAGCGCCAGAGACTCCAGGGTTGGCTTTGTAATTAGTTTGGGACGCGCGATTGCATTCGTCCTATGGCCAACACTTGCTGCTCTCTGATTGGCCAGAGTTGTGTTTCTTTACAGAGGCAAAGCCTCGCATGTTTACAGTCCTTGGATCATCCCTTATCAATGGCCTGCATGTCGCCTGAGTGAATCCCCGTGTAAACCTTTAAGCCAATCACAGCCTGTTTAATCCACCGCCTGTTGTGAGACCTTGGATTGAAGTCAAAGGAGCTTGAATCAATCTCAGACGTTGTTTTTGAATGATAGTCTGGAACCTTCATCTCTTCCTATTTAAAGGACTCTCATCTCAGCCTTCGAAAGCTTTTGCCACTTTGAAATTTCTCAGAGAGAGAATAGAGAGAGAAGAGAGAGAGAGAGAAACCAAAGAGCCAAGTTAAAAACCCTAACTTCGTCTAAATCTTCTCCAACCTAAACCACTTACCTCTCCAAAAACACCATAACCAAACAAACACCATCCTTAGTGTTTCTTGAGTTTATGAGAGTTCGAGTTGAGTGATTTCTGGGTTGCTGTAACCTTGTGCTCATAAAATCTTATTTCCAACTTAGACACTTACTCAGATCTTGTTTCTGATTCAATAGAAATCATAGTTCTGAAGTTTTTCATGTCACAACACACTTAGTTGCATTTTATTTCTCATCTTGAGAAGTTCGTTGTTGATTGTTTTATGTTAAAACATTTTCTTACTTCAGAATCAACAATAGATGTTTTTCTGTTTCTGTTTTTACAAAACTTAACCTGACCTAGTTGGATTCGCACTTGGAGGGTTTTCAATCTCCTAAATATTTTCAAAATAGATTGAAAAAGGTCTTGACCGATTTATTAAGCAAGATCTCCATGGAATCTGGGTTATATTGAAAGGTCAAAAGGTTTTTGGTTTTGTAAGAAAGAAAAATAACAAACTCACTGCATATAGACTTTATATGTAATTTGTTAGGATTGGTTGTAACTAATAAGAGTGCGTGTGTGCATGCATGTGTTATAGAACACTTTTCACAAACATCTTCACACTACATACACTGAAAGTGTTGGCTATAAGATTTGGTGAACATAAGTCGACGTATACTGCTGAAACAAAGGAAGAGTTGACAAACTGA
This sequence comes from Sambucus nigra, assembly GCA_949130495.1. Lineage (NCBI taxonomy): Eukaryota > Viridiplantae > Streptophyta > Magnoliopsida > Dipsacales > Adoxaceae > Sambucus > Sambucus nigra. Next base: position 371,334,326 of record OX422219.1, read on the forward strand.
GAAGACTACATCAACAATCAAGATCTGCAGAAAAGTTTAAGGACGCCAGAGGGTATAATCCTGAACTTGTATAGACTTGTTATTGTGTGCATGTTAGTTAAATAGATTGTAACTCACTGTGGGTACCCTGAATTTAGCACCATAGGCCTGGACGAGTAGCCTCTCCCTAGCGGCCCAAAGCCCAGGCCCATCACCTTCGTATTAATCCAATTACCCCACGATCCCATGAAGAGAAGTTGTGGGGAAACACGATTCCATGTAAGGGAGATGGCTAATAAGGAGGAACCCATCACCCCCACTACTCCAACACATACATGTATAAATAAAACCCTAAGTTCGGGGCAGAGGACAAGTTGTATTCTCTGTACTTATTCTTCAGAATATAGAGAAATAACACTGACTGAACCACCGTGGACGTAGGCACTTCTTTGCTGAACCACGTACTCCCGTTGTTGTGTGATTGGCTTTTTATTTGTCTTTTCTTGGTTGCTACCTCTTTCATATTTATTTGTGTTGCATAATAATTGTCACCACAATTGGCGCCGTCTGTGGGAAATGTTTATCTTTCCCTGAGAAGAGCCCACACCGAGAAAAAATCTAAGATGTCTGGTCACAGCAGCAACGCTCCTCAAGCAGGAGATATTCAGGAGCCACCCGCTCCTCGCAGGATTAGGTCTGAAGTCCGACGTTCAGATCAAGGGGCTCGCTTAGAAAGGCCAGCCTCAGAAGAAAGTCAAGGACCAGCAAGGTCCACTCAGATATCCAGATTGATCGATGCATACGAAGCAAGGCTCCACGAGCAGAGGGAGTCTTCTCGCAGGTATGAGGCTGAGAATGCTCTCCTGAAAAGAAGACTGGAAAAACTGGAAAAAGAACTACGTCATGATACCAGGAGACGCCCCGACCGCACTCCTAGCCCTCAGGCAAGCAAATCTCGCAGCCGAGGAAGGAGCCCTAGGCGGTAATGTCAAGGGTTCGAAGGTGGCGACTCAGACAACGACCTCCGCGAGCAACTGATAAAAGCTCGCCGCTATCAGAGCCCTGCTCGCAGCGACGACAACATACAGAACCTAGTCCGCAGAGAAATGGACCAACATCCAGCTCACCGCGGCACCAGGTCAACCAGAGAACTCGCCAGGAGAGCCCTCAAGACCCAGATGAAATCGCCCTTCACGAGGGAAATTGAAGAAGAAGAAGCACCCAAAAAGTTTGCTATTCCAAGGTTCAAGATTTACGACGGGAAGACTGATCCCATTGATCATGTCAGGCAGTACCGACAGGCTATGACCCTCTGGAATCACCGAGATGCACTGATGTGCCGTATTTTTCCCTCGAGCCTTCATGACGTGGCCCAAAAATGGTTCGAGAAACTCCCTCACCGATCCATCAGAAATTTCAAATCCCTGGCCGAGCTCTTTACGGCCCGGTTCATCACCAGCAGCTCCCATCCCAAAAGGATGGATGCTCTATTGACGATGAAGAAAACTCCTCAGGAGACACTTCGAGACTACGCGAAGAGGTACTGGGAGTTATTCAACGAAGTCGAGGACTGCGCGGAAGAGGTGGCAGTGGCTTCATTCAAAATTGGGCTACCTAGCTCTTCCCTCCTTTACCAGTCCTTGACAAAGAAGGAAGCAACCACCATTGATGACCTGATGGCCCGGATTGAGAAATACGCAAAGGTGGAAGATGTCACCCGCCTTAACGTAGGTGAAAACGGTCGAGCCAAGCTTGCCACGAAGGGAAGTGAGAAAGTTGATAACCAGAAAAAAGGAGGAAAGAATGGGAGAAATAATGGTCCCAAGAACGGAGGGAGCCCTGACATTGCAAAGTCGTTCCAGGCAGTCAACACCGTCTTTAAAGAACCAATTTACAAAATTCTCGCTAAGATCAAGGATGAGCCGTTCATCAAATGGCCCCGGAAAATGGGAGGAGACCCATCGAAAAGAAACAATGCGCTGAGATGCACCTTCCACAAAGAGGGAGAACATAAGACCGAGCACTGCAAGGCTCTTAAGTCCCACCTCGAGGAGTTGGCCCAATCCGGACATTTGAATGACTTTGTGGAAAGGAAGGTAGAGAGAGTGACTGTCCACAAGGAGGCAAAACCCGACAACGTATTAGAAGACGGTACCGGACACGAATTCGCAGTAATCCATGGAGTATCCGATGTTAAGCAAATCCAGGGCAACTCAGCTCGGATGGAGGTAAAGAAGATGACAGCAGTAATGCAAGCTTTTTAAATCGATCCAGTGAAATCACAGGCAGGAAAACGCCGGCGAGCAAAGGAAATCAACTACAACAAGCATATTGTTTTCATGGATGAAGATCTTGTGGGAGTGAGGACCCCACATCACGATGCCTTAGTCATTACACTCAGGATAGCCAACTTTGATATCGACAGGCTGCTCATCGATCAAGGAAGCTCATCCGAAGTAATGTACATCGACCTGTTCAGAAAATTAAAGTTGAACATCGCCGACCTGAAGGGAACCACTGTTCCTCTGGTCGGCTTCGCTGGAAAAATGACCATGCCTCTGGGCAAGATAGTACTACCAGTGCTCGCTGGAAATGTTTCGAAAATGATTGAATTCTTGGTGGTCAACATCGATTCACCGTATCAAGCCATCCTCGGCAGGGGATGGCTTCATGCAATGAAGGCAGTCTCCTCGACCTACCACCAGAAACTCAAATATGTCACCGAGCGGGGAGTGATGGAGATACATGGCGACCAAGCGATGGCGAGAAAGTGCTTCATAGCGGCCATCCGACCAAAGCCAGAGAAAAAAGACGTTCAAACCAGCGAGAAAGTGGAGGAAGGTGCAATCCCTTCCAAATAGCAATTAAAATATGGAAGGCCCGGAGTGGAAGAGACCAGGCTCCTACCCTCCGAGCGTGTTGAAGAGGACCTGGTAGAAGTAATTGCTAGAGAAGGAGACAACAGCAGAGTCTTCCTGATCGGGACCTCACTCACTGACCAAGAGCAAAAGGATTTGTTAACCTTACTCAGAAGCAACATAGATGTTTTCGCTTGGGAACCCTATGAGCTACCAGGAATCGATCCCAATATGGTCTGCCATCGGTTGCACGTCAATCCCACATTCAAGCCGATAGCACAGAAGGCACGATGAACTGCTCCCGAGAAAGCCAAAGCAATAGAACAAGAAGTCGAAAAACTGTTGGATGCAAGATCCATATGGGAAGTGCAATTCCCCAAATGGTTATCCAACCCAGTGGTAGTTCCAAAAAGCAACGGGAAGTTGAGAGTTTGCATAGACTTCACTGACCTCAATAAAGCCTGCCCCAAGGATAGCTTCCCTCTTCCGAAAATAGACCAACTAGTAGACGCCACTGCAGCTCACGAGCGAATGAGTTTCCTGGACGCATACTCAGGCTATCACCAGATTCCTCTGTATGCACCAGATCAGGATAAAACGGCGTTTACCACGACGGTTGGTTTATACTGTTACAAGGTCATAACTTTTGGGCTAAAAAATGCAGGGGCAACCTATCAGCGGCTGGTTACTAAAATGTTCAAGAATCAAATGGGAGACACGATGGAGGTCTACATTGACGACATGCTCGTCAAAAGCAAGGATAAGGAAAATCACCTCTCGGACCTGTCAAATACCTTCGAAATCCTCAGGAAGTACCGAATGAAACTCAACGCGAGCAAGTGTTCCTTCGGTGTCCAGTCAGGAAAGTTTCTTGGGTATTTGGTCAGCAAGCGTGGCATAGAGGCTAATCCGGACTAGATTGATGCAATCAAAAGAGTGCAACCTCCTCGCACAATCCGCGATGTACAGAAGCTCACCGAAATGCTCGCTGCTCTAAACCGTTTCATTTCTAAATCCTCCGAGAGATGCAAGCCCTTCTTCCAACTCCTAAAAGGCAGCAAAATAGTAGAATGGACCCCAGGTTGCTCGCAAGCATTAGACGAGCTCAAGTCCTACCTAAGCTCCCCACCACTGCTCGTCATACCACAGCAAATGGACCCTTTGTACCTATACCTCTCTGTATCCATCCATACTATCAGCTCAGCGCTAATGTGTGAAGTTACAGGGATCCAACATCCAGTCTATTACGCGAGCAAAACCTTACTAGATGCCGAGCAGCGCTACCTGCCATTGGAAAAGCTCGCATTCGCCCTTGTAATGTCCTCGAGAAAACTGAAGCATTACTTCGAAGCTCACACGATCATTGTCCTTACATCACACCCCCTCAAGGCTGTCCTAAGGAAGGCGGATTTGTCTGGCAGACTGTTTAAATGGTCAATCGAGCTTGGCCGGTTTGACATCCAATTTCAACCAAGGACAGCTATCAAGGGTCAAATCCTTGCTGACTTCATAGCTGAATTCACAGGCGAAGAACCCTTCGACCAGCCTAAGCCAACAGAACAAAACAGCCAGGCTACAGGGGGAAGCTGGAAGCTATTCGTTGATGGAGCCTCCAACTCAAAGGGGGCAGGAGTAGGAATTGTTCTCATCACTCCAGAAAATGCAGTCCTCGAGCAAGGAATCAGGCTGGGATTTGCAGCCTCCAACAACGAAGCAGAATACGAAGCCTTAATTGCAGGTCTCCAAAGTGCGCAAACTCTAGGAGCAAAACATTTACAGGTATTCGGAGACTCGCAACTAGTTTCCAATCAGATAAGTGGAGACTACAACGCAAAGGATGGGAGGATGGCAGCCTACCTCTCCTTAGTAAGAAACTTAATGACGAACTTTGAAGAAATCAACATCTAACAGTTTCCCAGGGGGCAGAACAGCCACGCTGACGCCTTGGCAGCCCTAAGCTCGGCAGTTGATTCCAGCCTTAAAAGGATAATACCTATCGATTTCCTTAGCTTCCCGAGCATTCACCCCAACTGCGAGCTGACAAAAGCGAAACAAATACTCCAATTGGAACCAGCCCCTAGCTGGATGGATCCCTTAAGAGAATATTTGAAGAACGGAATGCTCCCAGAGGATAAGAGGACTGCCCACCAGATAAGAGTCAAAGCTGCTCGCTTTCACTTATCCACGGGAGGCGACTTGTATAAAAGATCTTTCTCCAGCCCCTACCTTAGATGCGTCCACCCAGGCGATGTCAAGACAGTGCTTCACGAGCTTCACGAAGGAATCTGTGGGAGTCACGTCAGAGGAAGGTCCCTAGCCTTCCGAGCAATAAAGGAAGGTTACTGGTGGCCATATATGCAAAGGGACTCCGCAGTATATGTCCGCAGATGCCTACAATGCTAGCTTCACGCCCCCATGGTCCACCAGCCTGCCAGCGAATTAAAATCCCTGACCAGCCCCTGGCCTTTCGCCCAGTGGGGAATGGACATCGTGGGACCACTGCCCACCGCTGCCGGAATACCTGTTGGTCGCAACTGATTACTTTACCAAGTGGATCGAGGCAGAACCACTGGCGAACATCCGAGATGCTGACATGATGAAGTTCATATGGATAAATATAATCACTCGATTCGGGATCCCCAGAACCATCATCACTGACAATGGAACACAATTCGAGAGTGGCCCCTTTCAGAACTTCTGCGACCAACACGGGATCAGGCACCACTTCAGCTCGGTAGCTTATCCTCAAAGAAACAGACAAGCTGAGGCTTCCAACAAAACAGTGATCGCTGGGTTGAAGAAGCGGTTAGAGCGAGCAAAAGGCGCGTGGACAACCGAGCTACCACATGTCCTGTGGGCGTACAGAACAACTCCTAGGCGAGCCACAGGTCAAACGCCATTCTCACTAGCATATGGTATGGAAGCGGTCATCCCATTAGAAGCAGGATTGCCTACAATGAGATCCGACCTTTTCGAGCAGGGTCAGAACGATCAGGCCTTGCTCGCTGAACTCGACTTGGCCGATGAGCGCAGGGAACTTGCCCTAGTAAAACTAGCGAGCTATCAGCAATTGCTCGCGAAGCACTACAGCAAAAAGGTCAATCCAAGGAAATTCGAAGTTGGGGACTATGTCCTAAGAAAGGTCCTGGGCAACACAGTGAAGCCATCAGACGGTAAACTCGGCCCGAACTGGGAAGGACCTTATGAGATAATTAGAGACGATCTGCAAGGTGCCTATCATTTGAAAACGATGGAGGGCAGAGAGATACCACGAGCATGGAATGCAACTAATCTCAAGAAATTCTACTTTTAGGAGTTCTATTGTTAGATCTTTTATTGTACTCATTATGGGAAAAAGACAGTTTATTTCTCTATTCGCCAATGAAAATCTCTCAGTTGATCACTCTCTAAAAAGTAACAATTATATCTTATTGCACATCCTTTTCAAATCACAGGTATAATGGTTGACATAGCAGGGGAACACCCCTCCTCAGGTCATCGTCACGAAGCACGACCGACCTCTTAGCATTGCCCATGGCAATATATGAAGCCCTACAGAGCATTCTTAGGCATCAAACCTACTTCGGTTAAACAAAATCCTGACCGGATGAAGACATCCAATAACAGGTGTGTCCTCACCAATTGCCCCACTTAGACCTAAGGGAGTGTGACGACACGACCTAAAAGGTAAAGAAAGGGCACAATGGTATTCTTAATACTGGACTGGGCGGACACTCACATGATAAGATAAAGATTGTGAAGCTGCAAAAATATAACAAAGATTGGATGAACACGTTTAGTCGGCAAAATCGCCCAAAACTCAAACTTTCCATTAAACTTTTATATTTACAAACAATAATAGTACATGTTTAGTCGGCAAAAGCTCGCCCAAAGCATTTACAATTATTAAAAAACAAAATATCAAGAAGGTGGAAGCCTCCGAGCAAGGTAGTCAGCGACCTTGCCTCTCCTCCCGTCATCAGGAGCAGGATCGAACTCCTCAACAACCTCATTCGCGTCCAACTCCAGTAGTCGCCGGGGAATAGCATCGATGGGAATCCATCGATCATCTCGCCTGAATGGATTGGGCGTCAGAGTAGAGGGGGACATCTCGAGTTCCTCGGGACCTGAAGCTCTTTGAGAGCACTCAACCACCCCCTGATGAAGGAAATCTCCTCGAACTCTGATAATCTTATAGGAGCATCCAGCCATCCCTGATCATAGCCATCAGTCCACACTTGGCGAGGGCCCTTCTTGAATAGATGCCGCAGTCGGGTGACATCCCTCTGGAGCCCAGCAGCAGTTACGTAAGCTCGTCGAACGTCGCCGTGCAGCTCCTCCATTTCCCTCCCACGCTGCTCCTCAACTTCTCTACTCCTAACCCGCGTAATCCTACCAGCACGTGGGAGGGGAGGCCGAGAAGCTCGCGACGAGGAAGAGCCTTGTAGGACTGCCGAAGCGGTGCTCGGCGAATGCTCCTTAAGCTTTGAGACCTCCCGCCTCAGGTTGTCAATCTCACGCTAAAGAAACTCCACGACTTGATTGATCTCGGTGGCCTCCAGTAACTTTGCTCTCAGCTCGCTAACTTCTTCTTGCACTGAAGCTCCGATCTCTTCCATTTCCTGGAGCCTGTCTTTCAATTTGGCCACCAGCTCGGACTGATCCTTATATTTATGGTTCCTTGACTTAGCAAACCTGCAAAGCCTAGCAAAAGCCTGGCGAACTGCAGGGCTTGCATTAGGACCCAGAGTCCTACCTAATTGGGAGGTAACAGGAATATAGTCATCCACATCAACCAACTACAAGTAAAAGAAAGAGAAAAGAAAGGGATCAGCATAAACAAAAATAAAGTCTTTTCCTTGATAGTGAGCGAGGTTACATCAGATCAAAAAAGGAAAAAGTTACAAAGAATCCCTATCACTTAGAAACCTTGGTGGATGGACCCTTGTCTTTATCAGCATCAGTAGGGGCATTACCCTCTGCAGGGGTATCCACTACCTCCTCGACCAAGGGAGCGTCAGAAGGAGTCGCCCGAGAAACAGGATTGGTGCCTTCAGCAGTTGGGGCTGGGTCCTCATCCACGACCGGCTTTGGCCCTGGATCATGCTCGTCAAAGAGTGGGGATGCAACATCCACCCCAGCGGCCACGAGGGCCTTGTTCCACCCTTTCTTGAAGTTCAGACGGCTAATATAGCCTATCTGAACCTCGGCGTCTTCATACGCAGCAGCCCAGCCAGAATTGTACGAATCTTCTTTAAGAGTGGCTGCCGGGGCTTTCTCCACCTCCAGCTGCTCGGTAAGAACCCTGTTCTTCTCCACAAAGTCCAGCTTGCTCGAGCAGACCTGATCATACGACTTCCTCAGATCGCCGAGCTCCCTGACAGCATTATCTCTCTCACGAGCAGAATTAGCAAGGGCCTAGGTAGATGAAGCTCGAGCCGCATTAGCAGCCTTCAGATCGGCCTCCAGCTGAGAGCCCCTGGCCACCAGAGTGGACTTCTACTGCTCCAGCTCGCTGTTCCTTCTCAATAGCTCGTCGCGAGAGCGATAGAGCACAGCAAAGTCAGTCACAAACTGCAAAAAATAAAGGAAGGATCAGAAAGAAGAAACCATCAAAACGGATTAAAAGAAGTTGAGAATTAAAAAAGGAACCTTACCAAGGCAAGCCTCTGGCTAGCTTGCAAAGCCAGTTGATCAGACCCTGACGCCTTCTCACGATCTGCAGGGAGGACTGCCCTCTCAAGCAGCGCAGGGGCGAGCTGAGGAGAGGTGGCCACCGAAGCCCCCTCAGGCAAAGCAGATACTGGGACCAAGGCTTGACCAGTTTTGGTCCTCAGTTCCATCTTCCTCCTCTCCTCCTCCTTTTCTTTCTCCCTCCTCTTTCTCTCTTCCACCTTCTTCCTCTCCTCCTCCTTTTTCTTATCCCTCTCCCTCGCCTGCTCCGCCTCTCTCTTCTTCTTCTCTTGCTCTTGAGAGGAAGGCCGAGAACCAGTAGCTATGGCCCCGGAGACAGTCTTCGATTGCTTGGACCTCTGTGCAAGAAGCACATCATCATCATCATCATCATCTCGGATTAAATTCTTCCTGGGAGGCATTTCTTCACCTGAACTGCTGGTATTACTCGAAGAACTGCTACTATCAGCACTGCCTCCACCCAAATTACTCACAACACCTGCAGGCTCACTCTCCGAGCTGCTATCTTCTTCGTCCAATTGGATGGGCTCAGCAGAAATCTCTTCGGAAGAGTCAAAGTCCGGAACAGTATCCACAGGTCGGGCTATGAAGCTGGAGCCTGTGTTCTTGTATTCAAGCAGAAAAGCAGCAAACCTAGGATGCTCGCCGTCACCCAAGGGTTCCCTGATGTTCCAAGCTTTCACCAGTTCCGAGATACGAACCTCGCTGAGAGCAGGCTCCAAGTTCTTTATCTTCGCTGTAAAAGAAAAAGTAAGGGGAAGTTAGAAAAATCACAAAGTCAGCAAAGGTTGAAATAATAATCTGGCATCTACCTATATATTCTTCCCCATAAAAAGGAACAGTGAACCTCTCAGACCTCGACCCTTCAAATTGGGGGGAAAGTTGCCAATTACTGACAAGAAAACCTTCTTGCCAGTAGTCCTTATGGGAATCAGGTAGATTTACTACCAATACCCTATCAGGGCTCCTAGCCTTAAGGTACAGAACACCTGAACTCGTTCGAGAAAAGGAGTAACAAAAACAGACCTCGGCAATCCCTAACTTTGTGCCATACAATTGATTTATCCTATGCACTCCGTTCACTATTTTCCATACGTTAGGCGAACATTGTGCAGGCACAATACTGAAGTAGCTAAAGAAGTGCAGAAACAGATCATTGGGAGGGAAGATAAGTCCCCCCTGGGAGAGCAACAGGACGTGAATCCAATGTGCATCCTCTATATCCCTAACGTTCCTAGGAGGCGAGGCACAACACTCAATCTCTACCCACTCAGGAATACTATAGAATTTTCTAAACTCAGCCACTGACCTATTTCCAATCTTCGCCATTGGAAAAATACAAGAAAAACTACAAACCAAAGAGAAAATGCAAAAAGCACGAGAGACTTACAAGACAGAAGATCAGGTCAAATGACGAAGAAGCAACGAAAGTTGAAATTGAAAACAGAAGGTACTAAGCGCAAGAGCTCTCAGAAGATGGAAGATTGCTGGAAAAGCCTGAAGTGACAAAAAGAAATGTGCCTTATTCCAACGAGCCTTCAAGTCTAATCATAGCGCACGGATAGCGAAGCGAGTGCCGCTAAAGTAACTTCACAGTTTTCAAAGAAATCAACCATAATAGCTGATTATTTAAATTCATTGGACCTGTAAAGATGGCCCAACAAATTTAGGGGCAATTGTGGGTACCCTGAATTTAGCACCATAGGCCTGGACGAGTAGCCTCTCCCTAGCGGCCCAAAGCCCAGGCCCATCACCTTCGTATTAATCCAATTACCCCACGATCCCATGAAGAGAAGTTGTGGGGAAACACGATTCCATGTAGGGGAGATGGCTAATAAGGAGGAACCCATCACCCCCACTACTCCAACACATACATGTATAAATAAAACCCTAAGTCCGGGGCAGAGGACAAGTTGTATTCTCTGTACTTATTCTTCAGAATATAGAGAAACAACACTGACTGAACCACCGTGGACGTAGGCACTTCTTTGCTGAACCACGTACTCCCGTTGTTGTGTGATTGGCTTTTTATTTGTCTTTTCTTGGTTGCTACATCTTTCATATTTATTTGTGTTGCATAATAATTGTCACCACACTCACATATTTGTTTTAGTGATATTTTCTTGTTTTACTCCGTAGAGGGAGTCGTGGATGTTTCCTCAAGGTTGAGGTTTTACCACGTTAAAAATCCTGAGTATTAATATTTCTACATCTTCTCATCCCATTCTGATGTGTGCTGAGTTTAAAATATTTTAAATTGTTTACTAAAACTTGTTATCAAATCTTGTTCATATCTCGTACATAATTTTTGTTAACACATCTTGTGTTCAAAATCATTTTGATTTAAGTAAAGAGTTTCTTCAACAAACTTTCGGAGTTGCTTAAATAGTTTATTTTTAATAAACGGCTTTGGCAACGCTATTTCAACTTTCTTTTACTGTCAACTGCAAATAAATAAATAAACATTGAAATATCAGTGGCACATTTTATCGAACACAAAAGAAGCATGATTTCAAAATAAGTAAAATGAGATAAAAATAACATATCCCATTGCCATAGGGAGGGCATCTAGGACCCTGATAAACTTCATCTCCAGATAAGGGAGCATGTTGCCAATTTTTTATGACAACCCCATGTTCAAAATAATCCCTATTGGCATCCGAGAGATTTACCACTAAAGCCCTATTTAAAAATCTAGTTTTTAAATAAAAGGTGTTATCACCAACTGCCCATCTATAACAAAACATAATCTCAGGAATACCTATGCGAGTTCCATTGATTTGATTTAATCTATGCACCCAATTAGCTATTCTCCATGTGTTGGGGGCTATTCTTGCAGGAACAACGTCAAAGTAATGACAGAATTCCAGACACAAGGGATTGGGTGGAAAAGAAAATCCACACTCAGCAATAAAGAGGCTGGGGAACCAATGTCCCTCAGCCAAATGAAAATAATCGGAAGGCTCAGAAAGCTCTTCTAGAACAACCCAGGAGGGAATGGAAAAATCCGAGGGAAACTTATCAAGAGATTCAACAGGGTAAACCATGATGAATAAAAGAAATGAAGAAGAAGGAAGAAAATCTTACAGAAAAAGAGTGGATCTGATGACAACGAACGATGGAAGAGATGAACACACAGGAAAGAAAGAGACGACGGAAAACTCGAAGATACAAATTTGAAAAAGTAGAAGACGATGGGATTTTCTGCAGCGTTTAAATACTCTACCTTGGGAAAAGAAAAAGTAATGATTACAAAAAGAAACGATTACGCTACCGGCGGCTAAAAGGACAAAAAGGGCGCGGCAATCAAAGCGGGCATAAAAATTCAAAAAGCCTGATTCTACGAATTTGGAAGGAGAAATAAATACAAGGGAAACACTCCTAAAAATCAGGAAGACCATTTAAAGCTACCATATTCCGAGAAAGAATGTTCCATACTCCTCAAATTTTGAACTATGAAACATTGGGGGCTTCTGTTGATACCAAATTTAGTCTGCTGACATGGCTCAATTGAATGATGACACGTGGCAATCTACATGGCAACAATAAATACTTCCGAGGAACTCACACGCTCCGAGGAACAAGAATACAATGAGGAACACTACTTCCCCGAGGAACTCAGACGCTCCGAGGAACAAGAACTCTCCGAGGAACTCCTAAACACCGAGAAGCTTAGGCGGTCCGAGCAACTCAGGCGGTCTGAGCTGTACCTCGAACAAAGCTTTAATAGCAGGATAACCAACAGTTTGACTATTCATTAAATGCTTATCTTTCAGACGCACACGCTTAAGGGGCATTAAATGTATCACCCTTTCATATGTGTATCATTTAATGTATTACCCTTTCATATTACAGCCTCAGGGCTATAAATACATTGTACAATCCTCATTATAGGGGGACCAGAATTTCTTGATAGAACTTGTAATCGAGAATTCCCAAACACTCAGCAATAACACAACAGTGGACGTAGGCCATTCTTATAAGGCTGAACCACTTTAAAATTCTTTGTCTCATTTATTTATCTGTGATTGAATAATTAGAGTGATCTAATTTTTTACATCAACAACCATAATCACTTAACATTTGTTTAAGCTAAAGTAATTGGGCACAGCAACTTCCAGCGGCTATGTATTCAGATTCAGCTATTGATAAAGAGGTGCAGTTTTTTTTCTTACTACTCAAACCTACCAGACTATTACCTATATAGTAACATGCTCCTGATGTGCTCTTACTATCATCAGTAAACCCAGCCCAATCGGCATCAGTATAACCTATTATAGTGCTAGGTGTATCATTGGTGTACCAAAGTCCTAAATTAAGAGTGCCTTTTATGTATTTTATAATTCTTTTAACACAAATTAAATGGCTCTCTTTAGGATTGTTTTGATAACGGGCACACTGATACGACATAAATATTGCGTATTTCACCCATTAACCTACGTGTTATTAGCCCCCTCGGGTATCTTAATCCCTATACTGATGCTCTTTAACCAGAAAACCTCTGATTTCTATATATACATGCTTTGCAGGGGTTAATTGAGCTTTTGTAGGTATTTAAATGCTTAGTATGAAGTTCAGACGCTTTCCGAAAAAGTTTCGTCGACTTTTGCAGCTTCGGGGGCATTTTAGTAATTTTAGCATTCGGGTTTGAATACCAATCTCTTCACGGAAGTTGAATCCCTATGATTTTTCTTCGCGTGGCCGCCAACGGTGCATGATTTCGATGTATAATGAGGGAGTTATGGCATTTTTAGGATGTTTTGACTTAAAAAGTACACTCAAGGTCACATTCAAGGGTATTTTAGTCATTTAATTTTTTTGGTTTTTTGGCCTAATGTCTTCTTTGATGTTGTATCCCTCTGATTTATCTTCGCGTAGCCTCCGATCGTGCCTAATTCTGACCTATAATGAAGAAATGGCGGCATTTTCCATAAAATAGGACAAAGCTGCAAATTGCAGACCTGTAGTCAGAATCGATTCGGCCAGTCTGAATCGATTCAGTTTGGCACCAGAAAGTCCGCAAATTGCAACTTTTAAGTTGTTTTTTGCTGGGGTATTTATAGGTAAAAAATGTGTTAAGTTAGGAGATCATATTTTTACATTATTTAGGTAAGAAAATCAGATTTTTTGGGGATTTTTTATGGAGCTTCCCTCTCCTCCTTTCTCTTTGGGTTCATCCCATTTATGTAAGTATATTACTATTCATTGTCACTTTCCTTTGTTTAATGCTTATTTACTTGATTTCTTGCTTTTTAGTTACTTTTATTGCTTATATAATTAGTTTTAGTTATTTATTTCTTGCTTTAATTAGTTAATTAGTTGTTTAAAGTAGTTTAATCCACGTATTGTCCGTAGATAATGGGTTGGGATTGCGTTTCTGCCATTAATGGGCATCGAGCTCCGAAAATTAGGTTTTGGGGAAAATTACATTTAATTGAAACCTCATGTATTAAAGTCGGATTATTATGCGTTTAACTTTCTTCGTCACGCAACGTTAGTGTTTATAGCGATAATCCGAATTTAATCCGCGTGTGACCATTTTTGATTAAATATTTAATCTCGCAACTTTGGGTTAAATTCCTTATTGTGTGATGTTTATGATTAATTAAAAATACTCGGTTAAATGTTTTTGAACCGAAATTCTAATTATTAGTTGTTTAGCCCATGGTAGGTACGCGATCCCGACTCTCGTTCTAATTAGTTGTAATTTAGCGTTAACTTCTTATTTTTTTTCCTTTTTCACCATTTCAACCCATCACCTTTTACACTTTTATTCTTGAAGTTTTAAATCAATTAAAATTTAAAATTCAATCACTCCCTGTGGATTTCTTACGATACCCGACTTACCGCTGTGCTTGCCTCGCAAGTGTAGCAGTATCTTAGATTTTTTTGCATGTAGAGCTGGAGCCGAAATCAACGACAGTGTCCCTACACGAACACTCAATTTCCCTCGCATCAAAATGGCGTCGTTGTTCGGGAAGTGTGTTTTAGATAGTAATTGTTTTAATACTTCGTAGTATTTTTCCTTTTGTATTTGTATTCTTTGTTTTAACTTTTTTTTTGCAGGATTGACTATTTGAGTGCTTAGAAACTTTGATTCGCGGTTGCTCACCTTCTTGCTCGGATTCTCCATCTACAAATAAATCGCTAATCATGTCCTACTATTATAGTTATTACGGTCACTCTAATGATTCTTACTTTGGGGATAGTTTTCCATTTTAAAGATTTTCTTGAGATTGAAAGACTTGAAAATAATTATCGAAATGAAAATCGTTATTGGGGGCTTGAGTTAGATTCATTATTCGAATCCAAAGATGATTCTTATTCCGATACTTTCGAAGACGAGTTTCAACCAAATGAGGAATTCGAGGCTCTTGAGCCGAGGAAGCCTACTTTGGAAGAAACTTTTCTTCTTTACTCCTAAGGTTTGGAAAGACTAAATGATGCTGGAATGAGACTTGGAGCACTTTGCGATGAGATGAATTCTTATGCACAAAACAACGAGGAGGTGAAAACTTGTGTTTCACCTCAATTTTTCAAAGAATTTCTCATCGAATGTTAATCTCTCTCCCCCGAAATTCAATCTCCTTCCGACGATATATTGACGGAGATTGAATTTATTTTATTACCATATACGATTTCCGTCATTTAACCATTAGAATTACCGGTTGATTCCTATGAGTCGGTAGAAACTTTTAAAACTTCTACACTTTTTGCCGATGAGGACTCTTTACCGGACTTGTTTTGGATGGATGTTATCCCCACGCGGGCACCATCTCCCATTCCATTTGAAATTTTTTTGGGAGATGAGTCGATTTTTCTTGGACCTCAAGTGTACCTTTCCCCCATATTATCCAAATCCCCCATCGTCCACCCAAAATTTCAATTTGGCGATGGTTCACTTTTTTCACCACTCACATGCCTTCCGTTGTTCGAACGGAATTCCTATTTTATGGGAGGCATGTTCTCTTTGGAGGGTCCACCGTTGATCTTTCAAGGTTAAATAACTTTCTGGGTGGACCCTCAACTATTTAGACTTCTAGTGTATAGTTAGTGTGTAGTCTAAATAGTAGGTTGTAAATAGTTAGCTTTTTAATTTTCTTTCTTTCCTATTTTTCTTTCCTTTTAATTTAGTCTATTGTAATTAGTTAACTTTTTGTTATTTGTTTTTGCTATGCTCGGTACTAACTTGTTTTGTAGATTTGTTTGGACTTTTGCTTATGGAGATCGCTCTAATTTTGGGTAATATCGTTCTTTTCCTCTCTTTGTGTTGTGTTCTTAATGCACATTGAGGACAATGCAACATTTAAGTTAGGGGGTGTAGGATATTCTATCCATTTCGTGTGTAGTCCACTGATTTCCTCACTTGTTAGTTACTAAGTATGCCTTTTTGTGAAAAATTTGAAAATTTTCAAAAATATTTTCTCTCTTTTTTCTCATTTTGTTAGCATTTTGCCTTGTTTTCGATGATAAATTTCAATAATTGCCCGATCTAATTGACAATTCAACGATGCGTGTTCTCGATTTTAGAAGTTATTAGAGTTGAGTCCTCATATCATTGATATTGCGAATAACTTCATGAATTAAACTTTATCCCATGAGCATATGCACTTTCCTTGTTATATTGATTTGGTTTTAAGATTTTTATAACTTGGTAATCTTTGTTGCATTGTATATACTTACACCGATTAAGCTTTGTACCTTTCATCGTTTGTGAGTGTTATACACTATTCATTCCTCTTTGAAACGTTGAATTCGTCGGTAGTCTTACTATTCTTTCATTTGATCGTTCATTAATTGAGTTCATATATGAAATGTATTACTTGAGCATGATTTTCATATATTATTTTAACTCGAGAATTGCGTAAACTTTTGGAAATGATCGTAGGCCCTCTTTGTTATATCACCCATATTGACCTTGACCTCACCTTATATGTTTACCATCGTCAACCCCTTTGAGCCTAAATATTAGCCTTTCGTTTCATAACCCAATTCCCATAACCAACTCTAAATTGGAGTTTTAGCCCATATATACACTTTCCATACCTTTGTTTGGAATGTTACTTGGGATTGAATGTTGTTGTTATGATGTCAGTTGCAATTTAGACATTTGAGAGTGTGATAAGTAAAGAAAGAAAAGAAAAAGAGAGAAAAAGAGAAAGAAAAAAGCAAAAGAAAACATGAGAAAAAGAAGAAAAGAAAAAGAAAGAGAAAGTTGTAAATGTAGTGTATAGTGTTCAATAAGCTTTGATTACTCTCCCCGATGATATATCTAATGCCTTTTTGGAACAAGTTTTCCAATTTTGATATTTCTTGAATTTTTCCATTATCCCAAGTTTACATCCCGACACTTTGAATTCGTACATACATTCCTTCATTTCGTACCCTAGCCAAACCTACATTACAACCCCATATAAGTCCTATGTGATCTTAAGTAGATGTAATTCAAAGGTTTAAATAGTTTTGATAATCTGTGAAAATGCATTTCGCCTCTTTTAATGTGTGGTATCTTTCCTTGAGATTAAAGTTTTTCATCTTATATATAGTGTTCTTAATCTGTGACATGTGTGCGGCCTAGTTTCCATTTACATTTACTCTTTATGCCCGCATGTTCCGTGTGTTACCTCCCTGTTTCAAGTGAATTTCATTTGTTGAGTGTATTGCCCTAGAGGATCGAATATATGCATGTTTTTATGTTTATCCGGTTTATTTAAGTTTTACCAAATCATACTATGCATGTGCTCTCCCTCCTCCCACTTTTAACGTTTTAATTCCATGAGGTGCATTCAACCTGTTAATAACAACGGGCTTTATCTTGAATTCATTCAATATGCTAATAACGTGTTTGGAATCTTTTTCGTTGTTGTTGAGTTTTTCACATGTTGGGTTGGGCATATTTTGAGGAAAATGTATGATGTTTGTGGGTTTCATCCCTGAAAACCCTCACGAGACGACACTCGTCCACTAGGGTAACCTAGGGGTTTAATGGCTTATTGCATACGCTAAATGCAATCGTGTTTCCTACAAAAGTGGATTTTATATTTTTATGTTTTTTATCCCATTTTTGTACTTGTATCTTGTTTTGGTTTGCTTGTAGTTCTTGTTGTTTCCTATTTCATTGCTAGGGACTAGCAATGTGTAAGTTTGGGGGGTGTGATACGATGCAAATATTGCGTATTTCACCCGTTAACCTACGCATTATTATCCCCCTCGGGTATCTTAATCCCTATACTTATGCTCGTTAACCAGGTAACCTCGGATTTCTATATATACATGCTTTGCAGGGGTTAATTGAGCTTTTGTAGGTATTTGGAATTTTAGTATGAAGTTCAGACGCTTTTCGGAAAAGTTTCGTCGACTTTTGTAGCTTCGGGGGCATTTTAGTAATTTCAACATTCGGGTTTGAATCCCGATCTCTTCACGAAAGTTGAAGCCCTATGATTTCTCTTCGCATGTCCACCAACGGTGCATGATTTCGATGTATAATGAGGGAGTTATGGCATTTTTAGGATGGTTTTGACTTAAAAAGTACACTCAAGGTCACATTCAAGGGCATTTTAGTCATTTAATATTTTGGTTTTTTGGCCTAATGTCTTCTTGGATGTTGTAGCCCTCTGAGTGATCTTCACGTAGCCTCCGACCTGCCTAATTCTGAGCTATAATAAAGAAATGGCGGCATTTTCCGTAAAACAGGACAAAGCCGCAGATTGCAGACCTGTAGGTCCGAATCGATTCGGTTTGGCACCAGAAAGTCAGCAAATTGCTAATTTTAAGTTGGTTTTTGGTGGGGTATTTATAGGTAAAAATTGTGTTAAGTTGGGAGATCATATTTTTACATTATTTAGGTAAGAAAATCAGATTTTTTGGGGATTTTTTGTAGAGCTTCCCTCTCCTCCTTTCTCTTTGGGTTCATCCCATTTATGTAAGTATATTACTATTCATTATCACTTTCCTTTGTTTAATGCTTATTTATTTGATTTCTTGATTTTTAGTTACTTTTATTGTTTAGATAATTAGTTTCAGTTATTTATTTCTTGCTTTAATTAGTTATTTAGTTGTTTAAAGTAGTTTAATCCACGTATTGTCCGTAGATAACGGGTTGGGATTGCGTTTCTGCAATTAATGGGCGTCAAGCTCCGAAAATTAGGTTTTGAGGAAAATTGCAATTAATTGAAACCTCATGTATTAAAGTCGGATTATTATGCGTTTAACTTTTTTTGTCACGCAGCGTTAATGTTTATAGAGATAATCCGAATTTAATCCACGTGTGACCATTTTTGATTAAATGTTTAATCTCGCAACTTTGGGTTAAATTCCTTATTGTGTGATGTTTATGATTAATTAAAAATGCTAGGTTAAATGTTTTTTAACTGAAATTCTAATTATTAGTTGTTTAGCCCATGGCAGGTACGCGATCGCGACTCTCGTTCTAATTCGTTGTAATTTAGCGTTAACTTCTTATTTTTTTCTTTTTTCACCATTTCAACCCATCACATTTTATACTTTTATTCTTGAAGTTTTAAATCAATTAAACTATAAAATTCAATCACTCCCTGTGGATTTCTTACGATACTCGACTTACCGTTGTGCTTGCCTCGCAAGTGTAGTAGTATCTTAGGTTTTTTGCATGTAGAGCGGGAGCCGAAATCAACGACAATGTCCCTACACGAACACTCGGTTTCTCTCGCATCACACACACGCAAACAGCATACATAATATCAGGACGCGAGGCAGTAAGGTATAGCAAGGTTCCTATCATACTACAATAGAGAGTAGGATTTTTGGATTTACCATTCTCATCCTTAGATAGTTTAACCGTAGTACTCATGGGAGTTTTAGCATCTTTTGCACTCTCAAGGCCGAATTTTTTAACAATCTCTAAAGAAAATTTTGATTGCGAAACAAATAATCCTTCTGAATTCTATTTGACTTGAAGACCCAATAAAAATTGCAACTCCCCCATAAGAGACATTTGAAATTCTTTATGCATAATTTCAGAAAAGGATTTAACTTCTGAGGGAGATGTTGATCCAAAGATGATATCGTCAACATAAACTTGAGCTATAATAATATGTTTGTCAAAATGTTTGACAAAAAGGATTTGATCATTTCCACCTCTCTTAAAACCTTTGTCTAAGAAAAAATTGGAAAGGCGCTCATACCAGGCTCTTGGCGCTTGTTTTAGGACATACAAAGCCTTTTTAAGACGAAAGACATGATTTGGATATTGAGGGTTAATAAACCCTTTTAGTTGTTCTACATAGGTATCCTCAGTCAATATTCCATTAAGGAAGGCAGATTTGACATCCATTTGATAAAGCGTAAAATGTAAGTAATAAGCTATGACAAAGAGAAGACGAACAGATTTTAATCGAGTAACAGGAGCAAAGGTCTCGTTAAAATTTATCCCTTCAATTTGAGAGTATCCTTGAGCAACTAATCTGGCTTTGTTTCTAATGATTATCCCACTTTCACCAGATTTATTTTTAAATATCCAATGTGTGCCAATAACCTTTTTGTGATTAGGCCTAGGTACAAGATACCAAACATCATGAATGACAAATTGAAGAAGTTCTTCCTGCATTGCAGAGATCCAATGAGGATCATTCAATGCATCATTTACATTCTTTGGTTCCACAAGGGAAACAAAACATGCATAATGAGCATAAATTCTTAATTGAGATATTTTACGCACAGGCTCACTAGGGTTACCAACAACGTTATCTATGGGATGGAATTTAGAAACCCAGTTAGGTACTTCAGGTGTCTCAATTGGTAAAGAATCATCTATTTCTGGAGAGTCATTTGTAATACCCCGTACTTTTAAAGGTATTTAAATTACACTGTGGATGTAATTTGGTAATTTCAGGAATTATTATGAATAGTAATTTTGGGATTAATGAGTGAAATTAAATAAATTCAATATTATAAAGTGAATAGTAAATATAAGTTTTCGAGTGACAGATTAATATTTACGTGGATTATATTTCGAGACTAAGTATATGAGTAGATTATTTTTTATTACATGTCGCAGTTGGGTAAAGTGATAAAGGAAAATATTTTAAATTAGAAAACACGCGTATTGAACGTGTTGGGTTAAAATAGTGAATTTTAGTTAAGTGACTCGGATGGAGATTTTGACTCCGCCATTGGGTTCGAAATGGCCGAGATAGTCAAAATAGAGTACCCGAGGGTAGTATTTGGGTTCCGGACATTTTTGGACTAGTAGGGACTCGTAAATGAGTACACGAGTTATTTAACATTTGGGTATACACCCAATTTTGGGTTTAACAAGGGGAAAGCCCTTATTTCCCCCAAATATTATCCCTAAGAGAGAGAGAGAGAAGAGAGAAAGAAGAGAAGAAAGAAAAAGAAAGAAAAGAAGAGATTTCCAGCCAAAATTTGCGGGATTCGACTCGGGATCGTCGGATTTAATCCACGAGGCAAGTGTTTAACTTGCTTTATGATTTAGAGTGTTTATTTCTCATATTGTAGTTGGTATAAAACTAAAGATTTTTGGGTTGAAATTT
This sequence comes from Sambucus nigra, assembly GCA_949130495.1. Classification (NCBI taxonomy): domain Eukaryota; kingdom Viridiplantae; phylum Streptophyta; class Magnoliopsida; order Dipsacales; family Adoxaceae; genus Sambucus; species Sambucus nigra. The sequence continues at coordinate 371,355,387 of OX422219.1, forward strand.
CGTGGATCAAACGGGTTTTTGGAAGATTAAAACGGATATAACTCGATTAATACCCAATTTGAGAAACTTGGAATTTATTGAAATTAATTGTTGAAAATGGGTTCTAGGATGATTAGAACCCTTTCTATATGTGTATTTATGATTTTTTTTTTAGGTTGTTTGATGATGAGAGAGAAGATAAAAAGCTTGGAGGTGTTTTAATGGAGGTTTGGATTTTTTTTTAGAAGAAGGTGAATAGTGACCAGCGTCACTTCCGGACTATTTCGGCTAGGAAGATAGCCGATTCAGCTCTCGGTCAAAATACAAAAGTTGTAGATATTTTCGATATGGTCGTGTGGGCACCAACCACGTATTTTTCTGATTTTTTTCAATTTGATATGATTTTTCTAAGAAAGCAGTTCCGGGGTTAATCATCAACTCGGAAATCAAACCGAAAATTGGAAAAATAAAGGCTAGAATTATTTGGAGATAAATATTTGGGGTTCCTAAAAATAGTGTGGGGACTTCTAAATATTTTTTTTAGTAAGGTGTGTAGTTTGGGTTTGTTAAAAGTAAAATCCAAGATTTACCCAAATAGGGGTGTTCGTGAGGAATAATACTTAAAGGGGCATTTAGGTGTGATTTGAATAATAAATAAAAGAGTACGTATTGGGGATAATATTTTAAGGGTGTGACTGCTTATATTATTATGAATGAAAATATTTGAGGTTATTGGCTATCGTTATAAGAGTTTGGAAATTTTAGCCATAGTATATTGAGAAGAGATATAAATAATATATATACGATGTCGTTAAAGTATATATATTATGAGACGAATGAGTATATCGGGGTTGTTGATATTATCATTGTGCAGTGAGAAAAGCTCGAAAATATAATATTGAGGATTAGTCAAAAATTGATAAATGCGTAGGATAGTCGAGATATAAATATACTACGTAGGAAATTATTATATGGGTGGTGCGTATGCCCTGATGTTATTATATACATGGGTTAAATAATTACCTATGTGAAATTATGTATAGGTGAGATAAATACCTATCGTTATAATATGGTTGTGTTAATACCTAATTGATGATATATTTATATAGGTGGAATGTGTACATATATTATTGTTTATTATGTGTATTACATACCTACCATACTTGTTATCACGAGAGGTTGGCGTTCGAAAGAGGACAATCTTATCCTGTGTTGCCTTTGGGGGGATTTTAGATTTGGTACCTCAAGAACATAGGACAGTGAAGGGCTTATTTGTGAGTCGATAAGTCTACTGACTATGGGAGCGTAGGTATGTGCGTGACCCATGGATATGTGAACTATGTTCGCCTCCAATATATGTGATTTGTATTGTTACAGTTCCTGAGTGATGTGGAACATGTGATCCTTTAGTACGAGATGTACTTGGATTGGATAGCAGAGTATGTGTGCACCGCTGTTAAGCCTATGGGTGCCGGATATGGATATATTTATTGAGATTAAAATATATGTGTACTTGAGATAATCCACGGTTGCCTAGTAAATGAGAATGGATAAGCTATTTATATTATAGCTCGGTGGATGATTAATACACTTGTTGCGTATAGTATATTGTTTATATATATGAGATGAGATATCATATAACCTAACGTTGTATAAAGTGAAAAGAATGAATAAAGTGTGATACCACTTCCGATATATGAATATCCGGATTTATATGAATATGAATCTTAGGTTCTAATAAAAACTATTAATAAATACGTGATGGTACAAATATGGTATGTACCAAAGGCCTAATGGATCCCAATGATCAACATTATCACGTAGTAGTGTATCGGGGGGGTTCCTTGTGTGAATTTCAGTTCGCGAGACACCCCACGCATGAACGTAATGTAATGTTGGGAATGGGGAGAAGTTTAGTCCTTAGTACTCGAATTGATGAGGATTATTAGAAGATGGGTAATTACATTAGTTAGGCAGGGTAGCTAAACTAGGTTATTTAAAATTGTATGCGATAGTTGTGCACTGTTAGAAGATGGGTGAGGTGTATCTCATGTGAGAGCGATACCATTTTAAATATGAGAAATAACATATTTTAAAATATGGATTTTAAGCACTTGCTAAAATGTTTTCAAAACTCGGGGTCTCACCCCTTTCTCTATTTTCCTCTCTTGCTATATCTATATATATATATATATAGGTGTCCAGACAAAGGGATGCCTGGATGATGATTGTTTTGAGTCAGACGTTTGCTGCAGCAGCTGTGGATGCAAGTAGGTTTATATTAGACGCTTCTATCATTAAGATCTAGATAGGAGGTATTGTAAAAATATTCGAGCTTATGGCCCAACTATACTCATTTATTCTTTTATCGCCTTTTAGTGCGGCGTTCGATTTGGTTGTATTATTGTACCGAGTGTTCGGTTATTTTATTTTATTTCATTTCAGTTGCTACATATAAACTGTTGTAATTGTTTTATTTGAATGGTTTGGTTAAAAAGATTAGTTAATTAAAAATTTGACGCAAGCCTATTAGGATATTAGTAATTAAATTGGTTTTCGACAGTGATGATAAGAATGAACCATATGAGACTCCTGTTTTAATTTGATATAGGAGTGATCGCCCAGTATTTTATTAGGCAGGGTGTCACAGGTGGTATCAGAGCATCAGGTTCTAGTGTCCTTAGGAATCTGTGCGGACGTACTACGCTTTCAGCGTTGCTTTTGATTTGATATAGAGCCTTATGATTAGGATTGTTGATATCCACTTGTGAGATTTAGTTCTCCTGCCATTATGTAAGATTATAGTAAACCTTTTGTCCGCTCATTCGGGATTCATGTGCTGATCGACGAAGGGCGACCATGGAAGACCATGATGAGGGAGGCAGGAGGCGAGGCTTAGTTAGAGCTATAAGTTAATGTTAGAAATGAGGACCGCGGTAAAGATCATTTTCCTTGTGGCATTGGCATGGGTTGCTGCAACGACTACTAAAATATAGTAGTTAAAATTATCAAGAATCGTTCTACTTAATAATGGTGCTAAACTTGAATTAACAAGTGGAAGGCTCGGAAGCTCTTGCTTACAGTTGAGTATGGAATTACCCATATGTGAAAATTTGAGGAAATTTTTTTCACTCGTTGGAGCAATGTGAAATGATGGGAACGATGGTCACCATATTTAGAGGAGCATTTGCTCATAAATTAATCTTACAGATGGTTTTAAACTGTAAATTCCTTGATTTAGAATAAAGTGAATGCAGTTTCTAGGTTATTCACATAAGAATTGGTCAAAGACCGACGGTGAATAAAGAGTGACATGGTTAAGTGAACTTAGTACCGGAGTAAGGTAGGTACAATGAAGAAAGAGGCTTCTTCAGTGGAATAATAGACTCACTAGTAAATTGGACTTACGTAAAGTGAGTTATAGTTGTTTTAGTGCAAGGTGTGAAATCTGCAATGAAAAATTAAAGTTGTGGGACGTTGTGATTTTTAAGAGTCTAATGGGATAAAGACTCTTGGGCTTCGAATTGGAATTTTGGATGTAATTGGGATACGAGCTAGTTGTGATAAGCTTAATATTCCAAATTTAAAAGAGATGATATAGTTATATTACGAGAGATATAGACGATTAGCCGGATTATGTATATATATATATATATATATATATATATATATATATACGAGCATATTGAGAATATATATGATATGTTTAAATATATATATATATATGTATGTGATTGGTATATCTATATGAAACATACCCCTCGAGTGTTATCATGGGAAGTTATGCATTTTGGATGAGGCCCCTGGCTTGAGGAGCAGGGAGCGTATAGTCCCCAGGTCATAGTGTCCATTTTATATTGTGTGATTTTTATCAGGAATGAGACGTGGTGGGTATGCTTTGTTCTCATTTCTGGGGAGGAACTATGATCGCTTCCCATTCAATGTGATTTAGTTTTTACCAAGTCGGTGTGATAGTCCGACCACTGGTACCCAGGATGATGTGTAATTAATTCCCTGGAAGATGATAGCATTGAGAGACTGCATCCATTGAGTTATAGCTCTGAGGGATGGTTATTATACTTATATAGTGTATGATATATAAGTATGGATATACTTGATTTTTATAGTATATATATATATATTTATATGAGATATGAAACATATATATACGGACATATTAAGGAATGGAATGTGAGATAAATTCTGGATGAGCTCCCCTTGATTATATGTTTAGATGGAACTTCGATGAGGAGATGTTTCATTTTCATGATTTGAGTGCATGTGGACCTTATAAATATAATTTAAGGTATACAGGAATTATAGTTAAGTTGGGAGTTTAAGCTTGTTGTTGTTCGTGCGAAGGACTTACTGTTAGTCCAAGCGCTTGTGGTATGGCCCCTTGACAGAATTGAGAGTTCTGACCATATTTTATTGATAGATGGGATGGGGTTATCCTAGTTGCATATTTGAAGCTAACAATACACTCCACGTACGAACCTTAACGACGTCCGGAGTGGACAGATGTTATAAAATGCACGGATGTTGGTTTTGACGATAAGTTACCTAGTGTAAAGGAAACACGTGAGAAAACCATTTGATAACTGTATAATTATATAGAGATATAAGTGATATGAAGAAGCACTGAAATCTTCCTCTCACCGCATGTATGTGGGTGAGGTATGATAAAGGAAATTAATTTGAGACTTATAGCCAGACTTTGAATATAAGCGAAATTGAGAGGAAATATATTTTGGGTATGATGTTCATAATGCTTTTGTAGAGAGTAGGTTCCCTAATTAGTTGGACTTTCCATTTGGACAAGATGGAAGGATATAGTGGTAGAAGTACATTAGTAGGTTAATGAGGTAGGATTTAGAACGTCCCGTTGGTGTCCCTTAGACCGCTATATCTCAATGATCGACGAAGCGAGGGAGTAGTGTATCGGGAAGGTTCCTTGTTTGGATTTCGCTTTGCGAGACATCCCACGCACGAAACCAAGCAAATGTCGAAAGTTGAGAGAGGTCTTGGGCACTAGGGATATAGTTAGAATAGAACTCATGTTACGTGTGTTAGAAACACCTTAATCTTAGGACTACCACGAAGTAAGGGCAATAAGACTATCGACACTGATATAGGAAGGCTATGGTGAATTAACCACAAGAAGATCGATCAATAATCTTGAGAAGGATTGAATTTCTAGGTATCGGGAGAATTAAATTTTGAATTATTTAGGTATAGGGATACCCAGGTGTTAGTACCGGGACGATGAAATGATGCCCATTATTTAGAGTAAGTGTAATGTATCAAAACGTTTACAATGGTGGTGCATATATGCATGGGTACCCTGGTTAGTTAATTCCAAAAATGTTCGAGATAGAAGGACGTAAAAATAAATAAATAAATGTGTAGAATATATGCCTGAGGGACAGCTACAAAAAAGGTTAAATGGTATGACGTATTGAATGTCGTGTGAGAATGACGATAATTCAAGCATTTATGTGCAACGAGAGCTAGTACACCCGAAATGAGTTGAAAGGTTGTGGAAAGCCATTTAAAAGATACCTCTTAATGAAAAGGATACCAAATAATTGTGAGAAAATAGAGAGAAATATTACTCGAATGAGTGTTGAAGAGTGTCTTCCACATGATGGTATTGTTAGAATATTCCAAGGAAATACGGAGTATATGTGGTACCTAATTCCGGAAGAGTGTGTGAGAATTAATACTTTAATTATTCGGTATAGGGAATATACCTTAGAGATTACGAGAGAGATAGTAATACCAATCTTTATACAATACGTAACGATGAGAATAAAAATACGTATGGTAAGTATGCAAATAAGTTGGGAGAATACCTATAAATTTTAATAGAATGTGTGTATGCCTATTATGTGATATGATTATTAAGAGCACTAATGGGTGTTAATCCGGGGGTGCAGGATTAGTATATATATGAATAGCAATTATGAGAATATATATATATATATATATATATATATATATATATATATATATATATATATATATATAGCACTGTTCTAAAAAACCCGCCTAGGCTTAAGGCTTGAGAGAAACGCCTCGCCTTACGCTTTTCATGCCTTATTCTTGGTAAAACCCTTAAGGCGCACTTTTTTCTAAAAACAACAATGCTTTAGTGAAACGATGTCGCCTTTTAAAGAATTTCTTTACTAACCGGACCATTATCTCATCCAAAATAATAAATAGTATTTTAATTTGCATATATTCTGACATATTTTTATGATATATGCAATTTTTGTATTTTAATAGCCTTGTTATGGTTAAAAATATTAAAATATATTAAGAAGGCCTAAACACCTTTTCACGCCTTTTTACGTCTAGGCCCGCCTAGGCTTCTAAGGCTTAAGGCTTGGCCTCCACGCCTCAATCACGCCCCGCGTTTTTTAGAACCTTGCTATATATATATATATATATATATATATATATGAGCATACGCCTTGAGATGGATGGAATATAGTGGGAGACCATTGTGTTAGGTTATATCTAAATTTGGTTAAACTAGGACGTAATGTATATACTGATCCTAGAGTAGTGGTACATGTAATATTCGAATTTCGAGGACGAAATTCTATTGTAAGGGGGGAAGTATGTAATACCCCGTACTTTTAAAGGTATTTAAATTCCACTGTGGATGTAATTTGGTAATTTGATGAATTATTATGAATAGTAATTTTCGGATTAATGAGTGAAATTAAATAAATTCAATATTATAAAGTGAATAGTAAATATTAGTTTTCGAGTGACAGATTAATATTTACGTAGATTATATTTCGAGACTAAGTATATGAGTAGATTATTTTTTATTACATGTCGCAGTTGGGTAAAGTGACAAAGGAAAATATTTTAAATTGGAAAACACGTGTATTGAAAGTGTTGGGGCAAAATAGTGAATTTTAGTTAAGTGACTCGGATGGAGATTTCGACTCCGCCATTGGGTTCGAAATGGCCGAGATAGTCAAAGTAGATTACCCGGGGTAGTATTTGGGTTCCGGACATTTTTGGACTAGTAGGAACTCGTAAATGAGTGCACGAGTCATTTAACAATTGAGTATACACTCAATTTCGGATTTAATAAGGGAAAAGCCCTTATTTCCCCCAAATATCAGCCCTAAGAGAGAGAGAGAGAGAGAGAGAGAGAGAGAGAAGAGAGAAAGAAGAAGAAAGAAAAGAGAAGAAAAGAAAAGAAGAGATTTCCGGCCAAAATTCGCGGGATTCGACTCGGGGTCGTCGAATTTAATCCACGAGGCAAGTGCTTAACTTGCTTTATGATTTAGTGTGTTTATTTATCATATTGTAGTTGGTATAAAAATAAATATTTTTGGGTTGAAATTTCGTGGATCAAACGGGTTTTCAGAAGATTAAAACGGATATAACTCGATTAATACTCAATTTGAGAAACTTGGAATTTATTGAAATTAATTGTTGAAAATGGGTTCTAGGATGATTAGAACCCTTTCTATATGTGTATTTATGGTTTTTTGAGGTTGGTTGATGATGAGAGAGGAGATAAAAAGCTTGTAGGTGTTTTAATGGAGGTTTGGATTTTTTTTTAGAAGAAGGTAAATAGTGACTAGCGTCACTTCCGGACTATATCGGCTAGGAAGACAGCCGATTCAGCTCTCAGTCAAAACAAGAAAGTTGTAGATCTTTTTGATACGGTCACGTGAGAACTAACCACGTATTTTTCTGATTCTTTTTCGATTTGATATGATTTTTCTAAGATAGCAGTTCCGGGGTTAATCATCAACTCGAAAATCAAACCGAAAATTGGAAAAATAAAGGCTAGAATTATTTGGAGATAAATATTTGGGGTTCCTAAAAACAGTGTGGGGACTTCTAAATATTTTTTTTAGTAAGGCGTGTACATTGGGTTAGTTGAAAGTAAAATCCAAGATTTACCCAAATAGGGGTGTTCGTGAGGAATAATTCTTAAAGGGGCATTTAGGTGTGATTTGAATAATAAATAAAAGAGTACGTATTGGGGATAATATTTTAAGGGTGTGACTACTTATATTATTATGAATGAAAATATTTGAGGTTATTGGCTATCGTTATAAGAGTTTGGAAATTTTAGCCATAGTATATTGAGAAGAGATATAAATAATATATATACGATGTCGTTAAAGTATATATATTATGAGATGAATGAATATATCGGGGTTGTTGATATTATCATTGTGCGGTTAGAAAAGCCCGAAAATATAATATTGAGGATTAGTTAAAAATTGATAAATGCGTAGGCACTGTTCTAAAAAACCCGCCTAGGCTTAAGGCTTGAGAGAAACGCCTCGCCTTACGCTTTTCATGCTTTATTCTTGTTAAAACCCTTAAGGCGCACTTTTTTCTAAAAACAACAATGCTTTAGTGAAACGATGTCGCCTTTTAAAGAATTTCTTTACAAACCGGACCATTATCTCATCCAAAATAATAAAATAGTATTTTAATTTGCATATATTCTGACATATTTTTATGATATATGCAATTTTTGTATTTTAATAGCCTTGTTATTGTTAAAAAATATTAAAATATATTAAGAAGGCCTAAACGCCTTTTCACGCCTTTTTACGTCTAGGCCCGCCTAGGCTTCTAAGGCTTAAGGTTTGGCCTCCACGCCTCAATCACGCCCCGCGTTTTTTAAAACCTTGTGCGTAGGATAGTTGAGATATAAATATACTACGTAGAAAATTATTATATGGCTGGTGCGTATGCCCAGATGTTATTATATACATGGGTTAAATAATTACCTATGGGAAATTATGTATAGGTGAGATAAATACCTATCGTTATAATATGGTTGTGTGAATACCTAATTGATGATATATTTATATAGGTGGAATGTTTACATATATTATTGTTTATTATGTGTATGACATACCTACCATACTTGCTATCACGGGAGGTTGGCGTTCGAAAGAGGACAATCTTATCCTGTGTTGCCTTCAGGGGGATTTTAGATTTGGTACCTCAAGAACATAGGACTGTGAAGGGCTTATTTTTTAGTCGATAAGTCTGCTGACTATGGGAGCATAGGTATGTGCATGACCCATGGATATGTGAACTATGTTCGCCTCCAATATATGTGATTTGTATTGTTACAGTTCCTGAGTGATGTGGAACATGTGATCCTTTAGTACGAGATGTACTTGGATTGGATAGCAGAGTATGTGTGCACCGCTGTTAAGCCTATGGGTTCCAGATATGGATATATTTATTAAGATTAAAATATATGTGTACTTGAGATAATCCACGGTTACCTAGTAAATGAGAATGGATAAGCTATTTATATTATAGCTCGGTGGATGATTAATATACTTATTGCGTATAGTATATTGTTTATATATATGAGATGAGATATCATATAACCTAACCTTGTATAAAGTGAAAAGAATGAATAAAGTGTGATACCACTTCCGATATATGAATATCCGGATTTATATGAATATGAATCTTAGGCTCTAATGAGAACTATCAATAAATACGGAATGGTATAAATATGGTATGCACTGAAGGCCTAATGGATCCCAATGATCAACATTCTCACGTAGTAGTGTATCGGGGGGTTCCTTGTTTGGATTTCTCTTCGGGAGACACCCCACGCATGAACGTAATGTAATGTTGGGAATGGGGAGAAGTTTAGTCCTTAGTATTCGAATTTATGAGGATTATTAGAAGATGGGTAATTACATTAGTTAGGCAGGGTAGCTTAACTAGGTTATTTAAAAAGGTATGCGATAGTTGTGCACAGTTAGAAGAGGGGTGAGGTGTATCTCATGTGAGAGAGATACCAGTTTAAATATGAGAAGTAACATATTTTAAAATATGGATTTTAAGCACTTGCTAAAATGTTTTCAAAACTCGGGCTCTCACCACTTTCTTTATTTTCCTCTCTTGCTATCTATATATATATATATATATATATATATATATATATATAGGTGTCCAGACACAGGGACGCCTGGATGATGATTCTTTCGAGTCAGACGTTTGCTGCAGCAGCTGTGGATGCAAGTAGGTTTGTATGAGACGCTTCTATCATTTAGATCTAGATAGGAGGTATTGTAAAAACATTCGGGCTTATGGCCCAACTATACTCATTTATTCTTTTGTCGCCTTTTAGTGCGGCGTTCGATTTGTTTGTATTATTGTACCGACTGTTCGGTTATTTTATTTTATTTCATTTCAGTTGCTGCATATAAACTGTTGTAATTGTTTTATTTGAATGGTTTGGTTAAAAATATTAGTTAATTAAAAATTCGGCGCCAGCCTATTAGGATATTAGTAATTAAATTGGTTTTTGACAGTGATGCTAAGAATGAACCATATGAGACTCCTGTTTTAATTTGATATAGGAGTGATCGCCCAGTATTTTATTAGGCGGGGTGTCACATCATTTTCTAAAACATTTTCAGACTCTTCAATAATAGTTGGTTCACCAGTCTTACTCTCTACAGTAGTGTCATTTACAATAACATTTATGGATTCCATTAAGGTCTTAGGGCGAAGATTATAGACACGATATACTCTACTGATAGGAGAATATCCTAGAAATATAGCTTCATCTCCATGAGTCTCTAATTTGGATAAGTGTTCTCTGTCTTTGCAGACATAACACGTACTACTAAAGGTTCTAAGGTACTTAAGATTGGGCTTCTTCCCATACCATAGTTCGTAAGGAGTTTGTTTATAATTCTTTGTAAGATAGACCCTATTAATAATGTGACAAGCAGTACGAATAAATTCTACCCAAAAATACTTTGGTAAAGTCTTGGCATGAATCATAACACGTGCCATCTCTTGAACGGTACGATTCTTTCTCTTAGTAATACCATTTTTTAGGAGTCTTAGGAGCACTAAATTCTTGTTTGTAACTATTATAGTCACAATACTCTATAACACCAGTATCTAAGAATTCTCCACCTCTATCACTACGAATTCTATTTACTTGAGTGTCTTTCTTATTTTCAATTCGAAGTAAAATCTTTATAAAGGTTTTGAAAGTGTCAGACTTTTGTTTTAAGAAAGCTACCTAAGTAAATCGGGTGAATTCATCAACCATAACAAGAATGTAACTGTGTCCACAGAGACTAACAGTTCGAGAAGGACCCATTAGGTCAATATGGATGAGCTCTAAGGGTTTAGAAGTAAGGATATCTTTGACTCTCTTATGAGGTGCCTTAATAATTTTTCCTTCCTGACATGATCCACGGACATTATTACAAATAGGTTTGATCTTAGGAATACCTATAACTATTTCTTGTGAAGACAATCTACTAAGATTTTTATAATTTATGTGACCCATTCCATTATGCCATATCTCATTGTCATCCTTTGTGGCAATGTTACAGACCTCAGTACTGTTCTGGACAGTATAACAATTGTCAGGAGTCCTGAGTCCTGTAATTATGCACTCACCTTTTTCATTTAAAATTTTGCAATTATTCTTTGAAAAGGTAACAGTATGATTTGAGTCACAAAATTACGAGATACTAAGTAGATTAGCCTTAAGACCTTTTACTAAAGGAACATTTTCAAGTAAAGGTAATCCTTCTTCTTGGAGTGTTCCTTTACCAATGATTTGAGATGATACACCATCACCGAAAATAACTTTTCCTCCAGCAAAGCTGGTTTTGTTTAAATGTTTGGTATCATCCCTAGTCATGTGCTTTGAACATCCAGAATCTAAATACCAACCAGAGGAAGAGTGTTCAGCTTTTAAAGCAGAAATCACAATTTTACACTTCATCTGGGGTAATAGCTCATCTTTTCTAACCCAAATAACTCTTGTTTTCATTTTGCGCTTATTTTCTCTCATTTCATAAAATTTGCAAGCATTAGATTTTTGTTGAAAAATGTTTTGGCATGAGATTGAATTTTATGGAAAGTATGAGCATTTGGTTTATAAAAGTGTCTAGGAATCCTTCTTGGAAATGATCTTTTAGCTTTGGTCTTTCTTTTTCTGTAGTTAGAGTTTTTGTCTGGTTGTCTAGGCAGAACATAATTGTTATGACTTCTCCTATAATAGTTAAAGTTTTGGTACACAGGAGTATTATAGACAAGGTTGACTAAACGTCTAGAGTAGCAATCTTCAATAGAATGACCATATAAGTCACAGCATGAGCAATATAAATTTCTTGAAGATGGTATCTCCTTAGGAAAGTTTCTAAACATAAGCTTCATGGAATTTTAGGGTTGAACCTTATTCCTAGGGAGTATAGTTTGAAAGGCAAAATCACTCTTCCTAATCGGGACGCAAATATATTTAGCCTTAGGTGGACTTTCACACTTATAGCCACTTGATTCCCCAATATCAAACTTTGATTATTTTTCATCAAACTCATTTTTTAGAGAATGAAAATCTGGGCAAGTTTCCATAGGTCTTTTGCCTCCTGACACAAACTTAATTGGTTCAAAGTTTTTAGTTTGTGTCTTCAAATTTGGGCAAAACCCTATTCCAGTTCGATCATCAGAATTGGTTTTTGAATCAGCAACAAAACCATCAAAACAGTTTGAATTATTTTCAAATTTTGTGAATTTTTTGAAAATTGTTGTTGTCTTCTCTTTGGATTGTTCCAATTCTAATAATGTCCCTTTATATTTTTTCTCCAGAGTTTCATTTTCTTCTATCAAATTCTTTAATTTTTAATCAAAAATTTTGACTTCAGTTTCATGAGTTAGACATTGGGTAGTATACTCTTTAGCGTTAAGTTTAACCATCAGACTTAGGTCTTCTAATTTCTTAGCGAGATCTTTCACTATCTTCTCTAGTCTAGTGCTTTTCTTGAGAGTTTTCGTATAAAGTGTGTAAATGTCAGGGAGGTCTTCAGTATCTGAGTCACTAACTATAGTGTGTGAAGTGACCCTTAAGGATTCATTTCTTAAACTCATGCACCCATGGACATCGTCATTATCGCTTTCCATTTGACTCGCACACCCCGTGGTAGAACTAGCAATATTCTCATAAATTAAAGCATCTAAACTTGTAGCAGCATGATTCATAACAACAGAAGTAGAGTTACTATCATCATTCCCACACATAGGCATATCATCAATATAGACTATCTTAGCAAAGAAAGACATGCAAGGATAAAAAAAAAATTAGATGATTTAGGTTCCTCAATTTTAGAATCACTTGAATCATCCCAAGTTTTGCAAATGTTGGCCCTAATATGTCTATTGGACGTGTTCAATTTCACTCTACAGTCTTGTGCTATATGTCCTAATTTTCCATATCTAAAACATTCAATGTTCTTGAAGTCTTTGTTAGGTCTCGTGTCCTTGTGACGTTTGTCTTGACCTTTCTCAAGAGGTTTGTAGTTAGACTGAGTTAGATAATTTGGCTTGCCTTATCTGTTTGCCATTTTATTTCTAAATTTGACAATTTTCTTAAATTGTTTTGACATTAAGGCAATTTGATTATCCAAACTATCTATATCATATTCCTCATCAGAGTCATCATTGGGGATAGTAAACTCAGGTTTCATCAGCTTAGAGAAAAAAGCTAAAATTGGAACAAGTCTGTTTCCTATGGGACTGGGTGAATTTCTTCCTAAATTCTAATTCCATCTCCACAGTTCTTAGTTTACTACTGAGTAATTGAGGGGTCAGATTTTGGTCACTCATTTCCTCAATAGCATATCTTATGTTATCAAATTTCTGTGGTAATGACATTTGAATTTTAGAAACAATTTCATGTCTGTCATAAGTGATCCAATTAGCATGAAATTTGGTCACAATGTCAGTCAATTTCATGTAAAAATCATCAAAGGATTCAGAGTCTGACATAATTAGAGAGTTATACTGCTGGACAAGCATTTGAGTTTTACCAGCCTTAACTCTAGTGTCACCTTCATGCCCAGTGATTAGTGTATCCCAAGCTTCCTTAGAAGTGGAACAAGATGATATCCTTTTGAACTCATGTTCATTTATGGACATAAATATGGCATTCTTTCCTTTGTTATTGTTTCGAGAAGTTTGCTTCTCTTCTTGTATGAATTCACTTAATGCTTTCTTAATCCTCTCACTACTTCCTTCAGTGGCTAGTTTAGTAGGATAAGTATATCCATTTTCAACAATATCCCCGACATCATCTCCCAAGGTTCCTTGAATGAAAGCAACCATTCTTACCTTCCAGTAAGCAAAGTTGTTTCCATCAAAGAGAGGGGGTCTGGTCAAGTTGCCAAATCTTTCATCTTTCTCATCCATTGTTTAATTTCAAGAAAACAATTTCAGAAACACAAGATCTTTTAAAAATATTTCTAAAGCTCTGATACCAATTGAAAAACTGTTACTAAAGCCGTTTAATACAAGATTAAACTATTTAAGTAACTCCGAACTATTTTTTGAGCAAACTCTTTTCTTTAAATCAAATCAGTTTAATAAAATGTGCACGAGATCAGTTCCAGATTTGTTAACAAGTTTTGAAAAAAAACAAAAATAGTTTAAATCAGCACACTATACAAAATGAGATGAAGAGATGTAGAAAGATTAATGACAAGAGATTTTTAACATGGTAAAACCTCACTCAACTCAGGAAATATCCATGGTGACTTCTAAGTCACAAACCAAAAATCCACTAAAACAAAATATAGCAGTTACAAACTATATAACACACATGCACACAAATCAGTCCTATACAAGTTTAGGAATGTACCCACTGGTTTCCTTCTAACTTCTCTGCAGTTCTGATTGTTGATGTGGCTCTCCCAGTTTGCTAACTTCCACTTTGTTTCAGTATTTACGTCGACCCTTGTTTCAAGATCTTATAATCAACACTTTCAGTGTTGTAGTGTGTAAGTGTTTGTGATGGTGATCTAACACATGCATGCACACACTCGCGCTTATTTATACAAACAGTCCTATCAAATTACAGTTAAGATCTATATGCTGTGATTTTTAGTTTCTCTCTTCTTAGGAAACAAAAACCTTATTTGACCTTTAAAATGATCCAAGAATCGACGGCTATCTTGCTCGTAAGACGGTTCAAGATCTTAATCAATTTCAGGGTTTTGAAAATACTTTTGAAATTAAAAACCACCAAGTGCGATTCCAACTAGGTCAAAGGTCTTGTTTCAAAAGAACTAGAAACAGAAAATGATTTTGTTGATTTTGAAGATAAAAACATTTACAGAAAATAATCAACAAAAGATTTCTCAAGACGAGAAACTAAGAATGCAGATCTAAGTGTAATATAACATAAAATGACCAGATCTATGATTTCTATGAACCAGAAATACAGATCTTACCTAATGTTTAAGTTGGACACAAGATCTTAAAACCAAGAGGTTAAACCACGAAACATCATTCAAACCAGCACAAAAATAACTCTCAAACACTCAGGGTTGGTGTTTGGTGTAAATGGTTTTAGAAAACTGAATTAGGTTTTGAAACTGTGTTTTGACGAATTAGGGTTTCTAACTCTCTCTCTAATTTCTCTCTCTTCTATCTGTTCTCTCTCTTCTCTCTTCTCTCTCTACTTTGACAAAGTGCCAAAAGTCTCTCAAAAGCTGAGGGTAAGCCTTATTATATTGGGGGTTGATAAGGATCGAGAAGGCTATTCAAAATCAAGGGCTGGGATTTGGTCTTCCCAAATTGACTTTGATCCAATAGTGGGATAACAGCGGTGGGTTAAATGGCTTCTGATTGGTTGAGAAGGGTTTCACATGGATTGGGATTGGACACATGCATAGCGTTGATAAAATCAATCCAAGGGATGAGATTTAACAAGGAAACTGATTCAATAAAAAACACAAATCGAACCGATATCGAGTTAACGGGTGTAGGGCTGATATGGATCCTCACACGCGCGTCTTAAAATAATTACACAACTACCTTAAAGTCTCTAGCGCTTTCGGATCCTACCCAAATGAACTTTTATGAATAAAACCATTAAATCAATATTTACAGATTGACCCCAAAAGCTTTTTAATCAAATTTTAATACTGAAAAAAATATTTTAAAAATCATTAAAAATTCCCAAAAAATCATTTAAAAATCTTTTAAGGGAAATTAACACACATAAACAATTTAATGTAATATATGAACAATGTTTGCAATCCTAATGTGTGTGAGTGTTTGTGAATATACCTTCAATCAATTAAACAAGAGGAATGAAGAGTAGAGTAGAGTCTGAGGCTTTTTTTATTCTAGCGAATGGACACACTTTTGTCACAATTTTCAAACTAGATGAGAACTTATACAATGTAGACTCAAGTGAGTTAAGAGTATAAGGTGCTTCAATCTCCCCCTTTGGAAATATGAGATAAAATCTCCTTTGAGTCATCTAGGACTCGTAAGGAAATAAACAGATAAGGAAAAACCTATTCCTATACAAAAATTCTAACTACCCATTTCCTAGAAACAAAAATTACATAACTCAACTAATTACAAATCAATACCCTATTACATCAATGGTAAAAATTCCTGCAAAGAATACTAAGATCAAGAATTTTAGAAATATGTAAAAAAAAGAACTCATAAGACTCGAATTTCTCCCCCATTTTGTCTCAAATGGACAAAGGAAAAAAATATGCAAGTCAAGGAGTTTATTCAGCACAAACCATTCCTACGGATTTATGCAAAGCAATAAATCTATTGAAATCCAAAGGTTTGGCAAACATATCTGCGAGTTGCAAATCAGTAGGAAGATAATTTATTTCTAACTCCTTAGTTTCAACTAATTCGCGTATGAAGTGTTGTCTAATTTTTATATGTTTAGATCGCGAGTGTTGAATAGAATTTTTAGAGATATTGATCGCGCTTTTATTATCACAATAGAGATGTAGTTGTTCTTCTTTAATACCATAATCATTTAGCATTTGTTTAAGCTAAAGTAATTGGGCACAACAAATTCCAGCGGCTATGTATTCAGATTCAGTTGTTGATAAAGAGGTACAATTTTGTTTCTTACTACTCCAACCTACCAGATTATTACCTATATAGTAACATGCTCCTAATGTTCTCTTACTATCATCAGTATACCCAGCCCAATCGGCATCAGTATAACCTATTATAGTGTTAGGTGTATCATTGGTGTACCAAAGTCCTAAATTAAGAGTGCCTTTTATGTATTTTATGATTCTTTTAACACAAATTAAATGGCTCTCTTTAGGATTGTTTTGATAACGAGCAGACACGTAAATAACATACATAATATCAGGATGCGAGGTAGTAAGGTATAGCAAGGTTCCTATCATACTACAATAGAGAGTAGGATCTTTGGATTTACCATTCTCATCCTTAGATAGTTTGACCGTAGTATTCATAGGAGTTTTCGCATCTTTTGCACTCTCAAGGCCGAATTTTTTAACAATCTCTAAAGAAAATTTTGATTGCGAAACAAATAATCCTTCTGAATTCTGTTTGACTTGAAGACCCAAGAAAAATTGCAACTCCCCCATAAGAGACATTTGAAATTCTTTATGCATAATTTCAGAAAAGGATTTAACTTCTGAGGGAGATGTTGATCCAAAGATGATATCGTCAACATAAACTTGAGATATAATAATATGTTTGTCAAAATGTTTGACATAAAGGGTTTGATCAATTCCACCTCTCTTAAAACCTTTGTCTAAGAGAAAATTGGAAAGGCGCTCATACCAGGCTCTTAGCGCTTATTTTTGGCCATACAAAGCCTTTTGAGGACGAAAGACATGATTTGGATATTGAGGGTTAATAAACCCTTTTAGTTGTTCTACATAGGTCTCCTCAGTCAATATTCCATTAAGGAAGGCAGATTTGACATCCATTTGATAAAGCGTAAAATATAAGTAATAAGCTATGGCAAAGAGAAGACGAACATATTCTAATCGAGTAACAGGAGCAAAAGTCTCGTTAAAATCTATTCCTTCAATTTGAGAGTATCCTTGAGCAACTAATCTGACTTTGTTTCTAATGATTATCCCACTTTCATCAGATTTATTTTTAAATATTCAACGTGTGCCAATAACCTTTTTGTGATTAGGCCTAGGTACAAGATAGCAAACATCATGAATGACAAATTGAAGAAGTTCTTCCTGCATTGCAGAAATCCAATGAGGATCATTCAATGCATCATTTACATTCTTTGGTTTCACAAGGGAAACAAAACATGCATAATGAGCATAGTTTCTTAATTGAGATATTGTACGCACATGCTCACTAGGGTTACCAACAACGTTATCTATGAGATGGTCTTTAGAAACCCAGTTAGGTACTTCAGGTGTCTCAATTGGTAAAGAATCATCTATTTCTGGAGAGTCATTTTCTAAAATATTTTCAGACTCTTCCACAATAATTGGTTCACCAGTCTTAATCTCTACAGTAGTGTCACTTATAATAATGTTTATGGACTCCATTAAGGTCTTAGTGCGAAGATTATAGACACGATATGATCTACTATTAAGAGAATATCCTAGAAAGATAGCTTTATCTCCACGAGTCTTAAATTTGTATAAGTGTTCTCAGTCTTTACAGACATAAGACGTACTACCAAAGGTTCTAAGGTACTTAAGATTGGGCTTCTTCCCATGCCATAGTTCGTAAGGAGTTTGTTTAGAATTCATTATAAGATAGACCCTATTGATAATGTGACAAGCAGTACGAATAGATTCTATCCAAAAATACTTAGGTAAAGTCTTGGCATGAATCATAACACGTGCCATCTCTTGAAGGGTAGGATTCTTTCTCTCAGAAATACCATTTTATTGAGGAGTCTTAGAATCACTAAATTCATGTTTATAACCATTATAGTCAAAATAATCTATAACACTAGTATCTAAGAATTCTACACCTCTATCACTACGAATTCTATTTACTTGAGTGTCTTTCTCATTTTCAATTCGAAGTAAAATCGTTAAAAAGGTTTGGATAGTGTGAGACTTTTATTTTAAGAAAGCTACCCAAGTAAATCTGGAGAAGTCATTAACCATAACAAGAATGTAACTGTGTCCACAAAGACTAACAGTTCGAGAAGGACCCATTAAGTCCACATGGATGAGCTCCAAGAGTTTAGAGGTAAGGATATCATTTACTTTCTTATGAGGTGCCTTAACAATTTTTCCTTCCTGACATGATCCACAGACAATATTAGAAATAGGTTTGATCTTACGAATACCTCTAACTATTTACAATCTACTAAGATTTTCGTAATTTATGTGACCAATTCGATTATGCCATATCTCATTGTCATCCATTCTGGCAATGTTATAGACCTCAGTACTGTTCTGGACAGTATAACAATTGTCAGGAGTCCTGAGTCCTGTAATTATGCACTCACCTTTTTCATTTAAAATTTTGCAATTATTCTTTAAAAAGGTGACAGTATGATTTGAGTCATAAAATTATGAGATACCAAGTAGATTAGCCTTAAGACCTTTTACTAAAGGAATATTTTCAAGTAAAGGTAATCCTTCTTCTTGGAGTGTTCCTTTACCAATGATTTGAGATGATACACCATCACCTAAAATAACTTTTCCTCCAGCAAAGCTAGTTTTGTTTAAAAGTTTAGTATCATCCCCAATTATGTGCTTTGAACATCAAGAATCTAAATACCAACCAGAGGAAGTGTGTTCATCTTTTAAAGCAGTAATCACAATGTTACACTTCATCTGGGATAATAGCTCATCTTTTATAACCCAAATAGCTCTTGTTTTCATTTTGTTCTTATTTGCTCTCATTTGATAAAATTTGCGAGCATTAGATTTTTATTGAAAAATGTTTTGCGCATGAGGTTGAATTTTATGTAAAGTATGAGCGTTTGGTTTAGAAAAGTGTCTAGGAATTCTTTTTGGAAATGATCTTTTAGGTTTGGTCTTTCTTTTTCTATTGTTAGAGTTTTTATCTGGTTGTCTAGGCAGAATATAATTGTTACGACTTCTCCTAAAATAGTTAAAGTTTACGTACACAGGAGTATTATAGACAGGGTTTACTAAATGTCTATAGTATCATCCTTCAATAGAATGACCGTATAAGTCACAGCATGAGCAATATAAATTGCTTGAAGATGGTATCTCTTTAGGAAAGTTTCTAAACATAGGCTTCATGGAATTTTGGGGTTGAACCTTATTCCTAGGGAGTACAGTTTGAAAGGTAGAATCACTCTTCCTAATCGAGGGGAAGATATATTTAGCCTTAGGTGGACTTTCACACTTACAACAACTTGATTACCCAATATCAAACTTTGATTATTTTTCATCAAACTTATTTTTCAGAGAATGAAAATCTGGGCAAGTTTCTATAGGTCTTTTGCCTCCTGAAACAAACTTAATTGGTTCAAAGTTTTTAGTTTGTGTCTTCAAATTTGGGCAAAACCCTATTCCAATTCGATCATCAGAATTGGTTTTTGAATCCGCAACAAAACCATCAAAACAGTTTGAATTATTTTCAAATCTTGCAAATTTTTTGAAAACTTTTGTTGTCTTCTCTTTGGGTTGTTCCAATTCTAATAATGTCCCTTTATATTTTTTTCTCCAGAGATTCATTTTCTTCAATCAAATTCTTCAATTTTTTATCAAAAATTTTGACGTCAGTTTCATGAGTTAGATATTGGGTAGTATACTCTTCAGCGTTAGGTTTAACCATCAGACTTAGATCTTCTAATTTCTTAGAGAGATCTTTCACTATTTTCTCTAGTCTAGTGCTTTTCTTGAGAGTTTTCGCATAAAGCGTGTGAATGTCAGGGAGGTCTTCAATGTCTGAGTCACTAAGTGTAGTGTGTGAAGTGACCCCTAAGGATTCATTTCTTAAACTCACGCACCCATTGACATCGTCATTATCGCTTTCCCTTTAACTCACACACCCCGTGGTAGAACTAGCAATATTTTCAGATATTAAAGCATCTAAACTTGTAGCAGCATGATTCATAACAACAGATGTATAGTTACTATCATCATTCTCATACATAGGCATATGCACATTATTTATTATCTTAGCAAAGAAAGACATGCAAGGATTAAAAACATCAGATGATTCAGGTTCCTTATCTTTAGAATCACTTGAATCATCCCAAGTTTTGCAAATGTTAGCCCTAGTATGTCTATTGGACGTGTTCAATTTCACTCTATAGTCTTGTGATATATGTCCTAATTTTCCATATCTAAAACATTCAATGTTCTTGAAGTCTTTGTTAGGTCTCATGTCCTTGTAATGTTTGTCTTGACCTTTCTCATGCAGTTTGTAGTTAGACTGAGTTAGATAATTTGGTTTGCCTTGTCTGTTTGTCATTTTATTTCTAAATTCGATAATTTTCTTAAACTATTTTGACATCAAGGCAATTTGATTATCCAAACTATCTATATCACATTCCTCATGAGAGTCATCATTGGGGAAAATAAACTCAGGTTTCATCAGCTTAGAGGAAAAACTCAAATTGGAACTAGTCTGTTTCCTATGGGGCTGGATCAATTGCTTCTTAAATTCTAATTCCATCTCCACAGTTCTTAGTTTACTACTGAGTAATTCGGGAGTCAGATTTTGGTCACTCATTTCCTCAATAGCATATCTTTTGTTATCAAATTTATGTGGTAATGACCTTAGAATTTTAGAAACAATTTCACGTCTGTCATAAGTGATCCCATTAGCATGCAATTTGGTTACAATGTCAGTCAATTTCATGTAAAATCATCAAAGTATTCAGAGTCTGACATAATTAGAGAGTTATACTACTGGACAAGCATTTGAGTTTTAGATCCTTAACTCTAGTGTCACCTTCATGCACGGTGATCAGTGTATCCCAAGCTTCCTTAGAAGTGGCACAAGATGAGATCCTTTTGAACTCATGTTCATTTATGGACATAAATATGGCATTCTTGCCTTTGTTATTGTTTCGAGAAGATTTCTTCTCTTCTTGTATGAATTCACTTAATGCTTTCTTAATCCTCTCATTACTTCCTTCAGTGTCTGGTTTAATAGGATAAGTATATCCATTTTCAACAATATCTCAGACATCATCTCCCAAGGTTCCTTGAATGAAAGCAACCATTCTTACCTTCCAGTAAGAAAAGTTGTTTCCATCAAAGAAAGGGGGTCTGGTCAAGTTGCCAAATCTTTCATTTTTCTCGTCCATTATTTGATTTCAAGAAAACAATTTCAGAAACACAAGATCTTTTTAAAATATTTCCAAAGCTCTGATACCAATTGAAAAAATGTTAATAAGCCGTTTAATACAAGATTAAACTATTTAAGTAACTCCGAACTGTTTTTTGAGGAAACTCTTTTCTTTAAATCAAATCAGGTTAATCATAAGATGTGTTTAATAAAATATGCGCGAGATCAGTTCAAGATTTGTTAACAAGTTTTGAAACAAAACTAAGACAGTTTAAATCAGCACACTATACAGAATGAGATGAGGAGATGTAGAAAGATTAATGACAAGAGATTTTTAACGTGGTAAAACCTCACCCAACTGAGGAAACATCCACGGTGACTTCTAAGTCACAACCCAAAAATCCACTAAAACAAAATATTGAAGTTACAAACTATATAACACACATGCACACAAATCAGTCCTATACAAGTTTAGGAATGTACCCACTGGTTTCCTTCTAACTTCTCTGCAGTTTTGATTGTTGATGTGGCTCTCCCAGTTTGCTAACTTCCACTTTGTTCCAGTCTTTACGTCGACCCTTATTTCAAGATCTTATAACCAACATTTTCAGTGTTGAAGTGTGTAAGTGTTTTTGATGGTGATCTAACACATGCATGCACACACTCGCGCTTATTTATGCAAATAGTCCTATCAAATTACAGTTAAGATCTATATGATGTGGTTTTCAGTTTCTCTCTTCTTAGGAAAAAAAACCTTATTTGACCTTTACAATGATCCAAGAATTCACGGCTATCTTGCTCGGAAGACGGTTCAAGATGTTAATCAATTTCAGGGTTTTGAAAATACTTTTGAAATTAAAAACCACCAAGTGCGATTCCAACTAGGTCAAAGGTCTTGCTTGAAAAGAACTAGAAACAGAAAATGATTTTGTTGATTTTGAAGATAAAAACATTTACAGAAAATAATCAACAAAAGATTTCTCAAGACAAGAAACTAAGAATGCAGATCTAAGTGTAATATAACATTAAATGACCAGATTTATGATTTCTATGAAACAAAAATACAGATCTAACCTAATGTTTAAGTTGGACACAAGATCTTAAAACCAAGAGGTTATACCACGAAACATCCTTCAAACTAACACAAAAATAACTCTCAAATACTCAGGGTTGGTATTTGGTGTAAATGGTTTCAGAAAACTGAATTAGGGTTTGAAACTGTGTTTGTACGGATTAGCGTTTATAACTCTCTCTCTCTGGTTTCTCTCTCTTATCTCTTCTCTCTTCTCTCTTATCTCTTATCTCTTATCTCTTCTATCTCTACTTAGACGAAGTTTCAAAAGTCTCTCAAAGGCTGAGGGTAAGCCTCCTTATATAGGGGGTTGAGAATAATCGAGAAGGCTATTCAAAATCAAGGGCTGGGATTCGTTCTTCCCAAATTGACTTTGATCCAATGGTATGATAACAACAGTGGGTTAAATGGCTTCTGATTGGTTAAGAAGGGTTTCACAGGGATTGGGATTGGACACATGCAGAGCGTTGATAAAATCAATCTAAGGGCTGAGATTTAACAAGGAAACTGAGTCTATAAAAAACATAAATCGAACCGATATCAGGTTGACAGGTGTAGGGCTGATATGGAACCTCACACACGCGTCTTAAAATAATTACACAGCTACCTTAATGCCTCTAGCGCTTTCGGATCCTACCCAAATGAACTTTTATGAATAAAACCATAAAATCAGTATTTACATATTGACCCCGAAAGCTTTTTAATCAAATTTTAATTATGAAAAAAATCATTTTAAAAATCATTAAAAATTCTCGAAAAAATATTAAAAAATGTTTTAAGGGAAATTAACACACACAAACAATTTAATGTAATATATGAACAATTTTTGCAATCCTAATGTGTGTGAGTGTTTATGAATATACCTTCAATCAATTAAACAAGAGGAATGAAGTGTAGAGTAGAGTCTGAGGCTTTTTGGATTCTAGGGAATGGACACACTTTTGTCATTATTTCCAAACTAGATGAGCACTTATACAATGTAGACTCAAGTGCGTCAAGAGTATAAGGTGCTTCAGAGACCAGTGGCTATCCTAGACCATAGCGAGAGGAGATTGAGGTCGAAAGTAGTCCCACTTGTACGGGTCCAGTGGGAGCATCATAATGTGGACAAGTCCACTTGGGAGCATGAGGCAAATATGCGCGAAAAATACCCAAATTTGTTTTTACCAGGTATGCCTTATTTTTTTAATTTCGGGATGAAATTCCGTTGTTAGGAGGAAGTATGTAATACCCCGTATTTTTATGGCGTTTAATTATGGGATTAATTAAATTAAATTGGAATAAATTAGTTTAATTTTAATTCGGATTTTAAAAATAAATATTTACTAGCATGATGAGAGTTAGTAATTATTTGGTGGAAATTACTTAATGAGTATAAATGAATTTATTAAAATTGCCGTGAGTGAATAATATGACAATTATAGAAATTAAGTCGAGAAGCTCATGTGTCGTGCCGGGACTAAATTAATGGAATAAAAATTAACTATTATAAGTCACCCATATGGTCATTTCGAGTGCGCCAACGTGTTCAGAAGGGTCAATATAGTCAGAAAAGTGTACTCGGGGGTTATTTTGGGTCTCAGGACGTTTTTAGGCCAAACTGGTAACCTGGAAGGGCATTATAGTAATTTTCCTTTTTTAGGATTAATTTTGGACGAAAATTGAAGAGTTATATTTTATCCAAGTCAGATTCCTAAGGAAGAGAGAATCCTTCCAAGGAGGAGAGCCACCAAACTACACCACCTTTGCCATCTTTCACCACCAACGCGCAGATCGGGAAACGAGGGACGCAACGATACCCATTAACACCAGCGAATCAGACCTTCATCTCTGAGGTAAGTATCTATCTTGCTGTAATCTTGGTTGATATCACACCCATGCTAGTGTAGGAGGACAATAATTATGTTTAGTAAAAGATAATTTATGTTTGGGACAAATTGTTGAAAATTCCAGAATAGAAATCATGTTAGGATGATTCCTTGTTGAAATTAGATTAGTGAAAATGAAATTTATATCCACTAGAGATAGAAATCTGTTATTTAATGAATTTCTTGGGAAATCAAATAAAACTAGAGTTGAAGATATATCCTTGAATTTAATTAGTTTACTAATGAGTCTTGCTGAATTAATGGAAATCTTACGTTAGAAATCATTTATTATTGTTTATATAATGATCATTATGGTTGTTGGGAGTTTGGGGCTTGCTAATGGCGATTTGGGTAAGATTTATGGAAGAAATCCGTAGGTATGAATTTGAAGAATCTCGGCAAGAACTTCTCGATCGATCGATCGACTCAAGAATGTCGATCGATCGACTGATCAATCGATCGACCCCTCTTGGAAATCGTATAATTTTTCCTTTTTTCGGTTAATTCGATTAAAATGCGTAGGAGCCCTTGGTTATAAATTAAAGATCGTAATGGGTCATGGGGAGGACCAGTAGGGTCTAAGTAGGTTCCAAAAAATGTAATTTTATCCGAGATGTAACCGTGGGATAACGGGGACATAAAATTGGATAGAAATCGTCCGTACATTAAGTGAGGTGTTGGGAGACTCTAGGAAGACTTAGACCAGTATGTTAGTGAGGTTACACCTACTGAATTTACCTCTATCATAAGAAAACACTTCGAGGGGCGAGAAGTACTTATGAAATGGCGACGATTGAGAATAGAAAGAAATGGGTTAATTATACGTAGGGCTTGGGTGATTTGTGCCACATATGGCTAAAATATTATTATGGGTCGTGGGCGAACCTAATTGAGATATGTGAAAATATATATACCGAGTGCTTGTGTATAATCATACCCGCGCTACTTGCTCTCACGGATATTTCCGCGCTAGGACGGTCTTATCTCGATGGGACCTTTATGGGGGATATTGACTCCTACCCTAGAACATAGGATTCCTTAGTGCAGGCTATCTGAGAATGATAGGCAGACGGTCCTAAGAGACGTGAGGGTATGTGCTGACCTCTTAGTGACTTGGAACTATGCTTCACCTCCATTCTGTGTGTATTGTGTTGATACAGTTCGAGAGTGATTCAGAACTAGTATTTCCCTTTGTACGAGAAATACGGGGACTTGATAGCAAAGTATGCTAGCACCATAGATTTTATGTGGGGTGACAATTAGTATATATGTTGTATGAGTGATTATTATATATATATACATATGCCCAGAATCCTTCTACTGTGCGTATATGTAGATAAATATTGAATAAATGCTCCTAATTAAAGTAAGTGCTTGGAACTTCACAGCAGTGTTGAGAAATACAAAATTGACTTAAATAAACGTTAAGAAGATGATATCTTAAATAAATTATAGACATACGATCTCGCGAATTAGAATTTATGGGAGGAGAATTAGATTGGACTTCTAAGTCATTTTAGTAGTACGATAGGCGTGCACACTAGATGAGAGGTGAGAATTCTCAAGAGAGTGTTGCGTACTAACATGTGTGTCATATCAGCTAGTAAGCATTTTAAATACTTGCTAAACCATTTTTTTAAGTTGTTTTACACTCAGGCTCTGACCCGTTTCCTATTATCTTTTTCTTCTTATATATATATATATATATATATATATATATATATATATAAGAAGAAAAAGATAATATATATTTAAATTTATTATAGGTGCCCATCCACAGGGGCATCAGGGTTAGACATTTGGACCATCGACGTGCTGCAGCTATCGTGGAAGTTGCAGGTCCTTGCAGTAGACGACTCCATTCTTGATTTTTTAATCTTCTACCAAGTTATTCTCAGACCGGGCATGTGTCGCCCGTTTCCATATTTCATTTTAGTTCAGAGAGAGATTTGTACTCTTTATCATTTTAGGATTTAGCTATTGTTGGGATTGTTTTATTTATTTCGTTGTCCTGTGATTGGGATTTATTTATTTGAATTATTTAATCCAGCTTGGATAATTCATTTGGATGGTTTATTTTAATATTATTAATGGTGTTCATAAAAATGGTTTCATTTTAAATCATAACGATAGGTCTTAATTTATAAATCAAATGTTTTGACACTGAGCTTAATTATTTATTAGGTGGTTAATAAAGAAAAATTGTTTTACGACAGTGATGCTAAGAATGAACCAACCGGGCACTTTGAATTAATTTATAAAGGACTAATCATCGGATATTTAATTAGGCGGGCATCACAAGTTCCAGACCATGTGTTTGAGGGTCGACTAAAGCCGAGCAGACTTCCCACGAAGAGAGCTCAACTAAAAGTTGGGGACGAGTAGGGAAGACAATGTCGATCAAAGGAAACAGGAGGAGCAACCCTAAAGAGGTTCAATTCAACGACTGGAGGATAGTCTAAGTGAGATCATGAAGACAAAAAATCCTCTACAGATAGGATTGATATAAGGGTTCCCATTCACATCCTCAATCATGAGTTATCTAACGCCTACAAAGTTCAAACCACCCGTCATCATTTCCGCATACGATGGCACATCAGATCCTGTTATGCATATATAGGACTACCAAGCTACCTCCGATATTTACTTCGTCCCTAATGAGATGCGTTGTCGATCATTCTCCGGAATAATTACAGGTTCAGCCCAAATTTATTATAATTATTTACCGAGGGGTCTAGTTTTCAATTTTTGACAGCTGGCTGATCTCTTCATCAGTGATTTCTATTTCAGTTCAAGACCAAGAAAATGGTTTGCCCATTTACTAAGTGTTCGTTAGAGAATGAAGGAGATGACGATCTAATTTATCACCCTATTTAACATTGAAAATCTTGAAGTCATTGAATGCGAAGAGAAGACAGTAATCGCAACACTCATGAGTGGACTGCAACTTGGAAAATTATTTTGGAAGTTAGCTAAGGATCCACTAAATATAATGTCTGAGTTGTTAGCCGAGGCAAGAAAGATTATGAACGCTAAGGAAGCCATAGCAGCAAAAGAGGCCTGGCATTCCAAGGTCGATATCAGCAGAATCTCAGAGAAGAAGGAGTTCATGGAGAATAAAAAGGCTAACTGACTAAGGAAATTCGATGAATATACCCCATTAACTGTGGGGCTACACCACATCCTCGAGGAGATTCAAGGAAATAATAACATGAAGTGGCCAGGAAAGTTGAAATCTCCTCTTAATAGGAGAGATAAAATCAAATACTATGAAATCCATAAAAATTATGGTTATAACATGGACAATTACATAGCCTCGAATAATGAGATCGAGATTCTCATTAGGCGAGGAAAACTAACGAAGTTCATTTATGATGGTAGCCGATCAGGTAGGCGGGATGAACAGAAACCCAGAAAATGATCAAAGCCCCCTTGTAGGAAGGCGGCCAAGAAGAAAAGAGATCGGAATGATGATTCAGAGAATGATCCTCACCTGCCTAAGAAACCTAAGGAGCTAATACGTGAGGTTAATATAATCTCCTTCGAGTGCAACTTCATAGTGGGAGTAAATATTAGAGGTGGAGATCGACCAGTAGAAAGGGGGTATTATCTGAATGAGGCAAAAGCTTGGGCTCATATTACGCATCTCAACTCAGTTGGCGCTGTTGTATCTCGCCCAAGGAAGGTAAATCGGGATCATCTTATAGTCGATTTTTTTAAAGATGATTTATCTGGTGTGCTCTATCTGCATGAGGATCCTCTAATCATCATCATGGTGATAAACAAGAGCAAGGTTTTAAGGATCCTAATTAATAATAACAGCTCAATCGATGTCCTATTCTACAGCTATTTTCAAAATTTGAGGTTGATAGGTAGAAAGTTAGAGGCATATCACAAAACTCTTATTGGATTTTCAGGGGATAAGGTGTTCCCATTGGGAACCATATAATTGGAACTTGTGCTCGGGGACTGGACAACTTGCCGAATAAAACATATCCATTTCTTCATAATGGATGAGAATGTACATTCGGCCTATAACATCATTTTTGAAAAGGGTCGAATTGAATAAGTTCGAATTTATCCCATTCATTGTTGCATGAAGTACCACACTATTTATAGAGTTGGTCTAGCAAAGAGAAATCAAGTGGAAGCTCGTGAATACTACTACACGTCAATGGAACAAAAAGAGAAGAAGAAATTAACTAACCCTTATCAGATCGAAACACTAAATCGTCGAGATGAAGGCAAGCTAGTTAAGGTCCAAATAGAGGAAATTAAAAAGGTAATACTGGATTATGAACACCCAGATCGGATCATCACTGGATCCTACTCTTGAGAAGGAACTAACTAGATTCTTAAGAAGAAGAAAGAATATATTCGCCTGGAGCCACGAAGACATGTTAGGCATAGATCTGAAATCCATTGCACACTAGCTCAGCATAATGAAGGATGCAAAACCGGTGAAACAAAAACATCATGTGTTCTACTAGGAAAAGAGCATGGTAATCCAGGAAGAAATAGATAAATTGCAGAAGACAGAGTTCATAAATGTAAAATATCTTGAATGTTGTCATAGTTAGGAAGAAGGATGATAATTGGCGCATATGTGTAGACTTCCCAGCCTCAATAAAGCTTGTCTAAAAGATCAGTACTCACTGCCCAAAATTTACCAAATGGTTGACTCCACAGCGGGGCATGAGCTCTTTAGTTTTATGGACACCTATTCTGGGTACAACCAGGTAATGATAAAGCTGAAAGATCTGGAGAAAAGCTCATTCATCACCAGCAGAGGTACATATTATTACAACATTATACCTTTGGGACTTAAAATACTATAGCAACGTACCAAAGGCTAGTGAATAAGGTCTTCGAAGATCAAATTGGTAAAACTATGGAGGTCTATGTAGATGACATGTTAATAAAAAGCAAGCAATGTTGACCACATCAGTGATCTTGGGAGAACTTTTAACCAATTGGAAAATACAAAATGAAGCTCAACCCGAAAAGTGTATTTTGTGGGTTAACGAAGGGAAATTCCTTAGTTTCATAGTAAACCAAAGAGGTATAGAAGCAAACCTGGACAAGATTCAAGCACTGATAAATATAAAATCTCCCATGAGCAAGAAAGATATCTAAAGATTGGTAAGACGGGTAACTACGCTGAATAGCTTTGTGTCTAGGGCCACAAACAGATGTCTCCCATTCTTCAAAGTGTTAAGGAAGACATTCGAATGGAATGATGAATGCAAGACACCCTTCCTAGAATTGAAGAGATACCGGGTATTTGCATCGCTATTGTCTAGTCCACTCCAAGGTGAAAAACTCTACTTGTACTTGGCAGTTTCAGAGTCAACTATCAGCTCAGTGTTGGTTCGACAAGAAGCGGAGTGCAAAAACTGATTCACTACACTAGAAAGGCATATCAAGAAGCAGAAATCCGGTACCCTAGGCAGGAGAAGTTAGCCTTGGCTTTGATTTGGGCCTCCAAAAGAATGAAATCGTACTTTCAGGTACATACCATTATCGTTTATACAAACCTTCCCTAATGCCAAGCCGTCCATAAACCTGAGAAACCAAGTAAAATGATGGCTTGGTAGGTATAACTAGGAGAATATAACATTCATTACAAGCCCAGTAGAGCAATTAAAGGCAAAAACTGGTCGATTTCATAGCGGAGTTCACTTATGAAGAAAGATTGACATAAAAGACTTCTAAGGAAGAGAGCTTAACCCAAACGTAAATCGAGAAGACTTTTATAGAAGATAGCTCGTCCAAGGAGTAGACCGAGTAGACTTCTCTAAAAGGGAGCTCAAAGATTTAACCCGTCAAATAGACTTCTACAAAAGATAGCTCGACAACTCATACAGCTGACCAGGCTATTAAAAAATTAGATTCATTATCCCGACTGGAAAAGAGTGCTTGTGATGCCGAGCAAATATGAAAATTATTTTTAAATGGGCAATCAGTGGAAGGAAGCTTTTTAAAAGAACCATCATTTTGGTAACTATTTGTAGGTGGCTTATCATGTGCCAACGACAGTAGAGCAGGTCTAGCAATCACAAGACAGATAGAGGTGACATGGAGTATGACCTCGGATTTCACTTTGAGGCCTCTAACAACGAAGTTAAGTATGAACCCCTCATAACAGGTCTGTAACTGGCATCATCGCTTGGCGTCGAGCAGTTGTCAGCTCACACTAACTCCCAACTTATAGTCAATTAAGTCCTTGGAATTTATGAGGCAAGGAAAGAATTAATGATGAAATACTTGGAAAAAGAAAAATCTTTATTGTCAAGATTATCGGCTATTAAGATGGTTAGAATGCTAATAATCGAGAATGCTCGAGCAGATGCACTTACTCGTTGGCATCAACCACTAGAACTGAGATACATAGAATAATGTCCGTAGAAGTTTTAATACATCGTAGTGGAGATAAGGATAGTGTATTAGTAGTGGAGTTAGACTTTGGGCCCTCATGGATATATCCCATCCGAGCATATTTGGAGTTCAAAATAGTTTCAGTAAATCCAAAAAAGGAAAAGAGGCTTTGGTACACGGCAACAAGGTACGTACTGGAAGGAGGAATCTTATTTAGAAAAGGATAATAATATCAGTGAATAAATGTGTTCATCGAACCAAAGTGAATGATTTGATTAAGGAAGTGTATGAGGTATCATGTGGAGCCCACTCGGCAATCACATCATTAGTGAAGCGAGTGGATACTCAAGGGTATTATTGAGAAACTATTAAAGAAGATTGTGCAAATTATGAAAAGAAGTGCGATAAGTGCCAAAAGTTCACCGTAATCTATAAAAGCCCACGAGTAACACTAGCACCAATCACATCTCATAGGCCCTTATCCATGTATGGGATCTATCTGGTCATCCCACTATTGAAGACAAGGGGTAGGTTAAAATATTTGGTCATAACAGTGGATTAATTCACTAGGTGGGTTGAAGTTGAGCCCTTGGTAGAGATGTCGTACGAAAAAGTTTTCTACTTTATATGAAAGAACATCATTTGTTGCTATGGAATTCCATATGCCTTCATGACAAACTATAGCACTCAGTTTAACAACGAAGAGCTTGAAGACTATTGTATACATTTAAATATTTAGAAATTGCACTCAGCACCAGTTCAATGGGTAGACAGAGATAACAAACGAAACCTTGCTTAGCGAAATGAAGAAAAAACTAGATGATGATAAATGGAATTGGATCAACGAACTATAGAGAATACTTTGGGCATACAGAATAACACCAAGAACATTGACAGGTAAAACCCCAATCACGCTAGTATTTGGCACCGAAGTAGTGGTGCCCACTGAAATAGGCCTAACTAGCCATCGAGTTCTTAACTTCAACCCATCGAAGAGCGATCTATTAAGAAGATTCGATCTAGACCTAGTTGAAAAGGATTAGGGAATGCGCTGCTCTACAGGATGTCTCTTACCAATAAAGGATTTCTCGATTTTATAATAAAAGAGTAAAATCGAGCATTTTAGAGGAAGGAGACTAAGTGTCGAAAAAGGTTATTCAAAAAATAAACAAACTGAAACCCAACTAGCACGGTCCATAAAAAGTATATATTATCGTTACGACTAAGAGCCTATAGAATTGAGACTCTAAACAGCTAGCAGTTCAATAATCCTTGGAACTTCGAGCATCTGAGGATATCAAACCAACAACGACAACAACATATGCCAAATTGAGGAGAAAATTAAATACCATTTCATCGCTGTGAGAGAAAGCTAAGTCGGAGACATCTCAGAGACAGGCACAACAAAACACACAATCAGAAATTTAACATCATGTACAATCTTGTCTTAGGCCAGATCTTGGATAAGAAGTCTCTCCAAGTCTAGAAAATCTAGTGTAGTCTTATGGATGATAAGTTCCGACCATAACTGAAAAACACAAGGATGGATCCTCATAAACTTGGCTGACTCTGGTAACCTATGATAATGCATGGTCAGGCCGATGAGACCCGTTCATATAACCTATAATTTGGCACAATCATGGGTAGAACCTAGGTCAAGACAAATTAGGTTCGTAAAAAACTGATAGCTGATAAGGCCGATCAGGTTGACAAAACCACATAATTGTAAACCTAGACCGTCGGTAGGCCTATCCAAACACTCCATGTATGACCACGTCTCCATACAGGTCACAAATAAGAAATTAAACTTCATGTACGATCTCATCTCAGGATATATCACAAATAAAAAGTCCCTTTAAGTCTGGGAAATCCATTGCAGTATTGTGGACAATAAGATCCGATCATAACTGACAAACACAAGGATAGATCCTCATAAACTTGGTCGACTCTGGTAACCTATACTGACGCATGTTCAGGACAATAAGATCCGTTCATATGACATCAAAACGATAAGATCCATTCATATGACCAGTAAGCCAACACAAACATTAGTAGAACCTAGGTCAGGACAACTTAGGCTCATCTAAAACTAGTAGCTGGTAAGGAAAACCTAGTTGGCGATAAGATGCGAACACGATCATAAGACTAAAATTTTAGTAAGACCATCCCAAGCACTAAACCAGTTAACAAAGTTGACATGGAAAATAAGATATATGCTACAATAAGTCCATGAGACTAATTGAGTTCAAGACATTCGACTATAAAAATAGTAAATATGGTAAAAGGATGATCATTACAATAATAAAGAGCATCCACGAGCTTCACAAAAATTAGTCAAAAATACAAAATGGGTTCGTCAAAACTATAAAGTCAGAAATAAAGAGCTTTACAAAAAACTTGTCAAGAGATGGAGGTTTAGGCTTCCCAAATGTTCGAAATTCCAGCCTATGTCATTTGGCTATTCGTGGCAGCGACAGGAATGGCATTAGAAGCATTGGGTAGTCAACAGCAATCCCAACCTGCTCATTCGCAATATCTTCAGTAGCTGCCTCCACTGCCATAGCATCATATTCAATAGCCAAAGCCTTATCTCATCATCATCACCTTCCCAGGCCCACACCATATCTGTGATATTAAGGAAATGCCTGATGACCCTCTTCTTGATCTCGTCGTAACCCTCTATATAGATGGTCACCAGGTCAATATTATTTGCTTGAGCTCTTAAACTTCCTCACTCAATCCTCTTCAGCATGCGCAAAGGAATAAGTTCTCTTCTCCAAGGTCTTAATACCCTTCCTCAAATATTTTCCCCCTTTGTAATCACCTCGTTTGAAGACTTGAGCTTAGTTGCAAACGTCTGCGCCTGATCCTTTAGCTTCTCGATCTCTTCCTATGCCTGGCTCAAAGCACTCACATTAGCTATCAGTTGATCATCCTTCTTTTTTAGCTCAGAGTAAACCTTGTTATGGTCGGCCTTAGCGGTCTTTAAATCCTCAGATAAGGTCGCATAGTTATTGAGGAGGTTGTTTTGATCTTCCTTCAGCTCATCGTACGCGTCATGGTACGAGGCCACATGCTCCCTCAAAATGGTATCATCATAGAGCAAATAGATAATCGTAATATGAGAAACGACATAGATATATTCAAAAACACAAGTCTATCTTAAATCTTACCATCATCATGTTGTGTTGTGTGATATTTCAAAGCTCATCGACGTTGAACTAACTAAGATGTTGGAAGTTACGGGCGTAACCGTGGTAACCAATCACCTTGATAGCAATGTACCTATGGCAGAGGATTGAGTCATTCTCATCTCTCAGCTGATCCCTAGTGATGGGTTTCTCAAGGCCCCGGGTAAAGGGATCCACCTCTCCTTAAAGACTAGAAGATCCAATACCTCGGACGAGTTGTTGAGCAAGTGCTCCCTGAATTGCAACTCTTTCCACCTTATCCTTGATCCTCTATTACTTGGGGCTAGGCTGAGGAGGGGGTTTCTTCATTAGCCTTTTTGGAAAAAAAATTGACCCATCATCTGAAGCGACGACCTTGCTCCTACCCTTGGCCTTGGTGGCAACAGCAGCCTTAGCATCAGCCTATCTCTTAATAGCATACTCAACATTTTTTATGGCCTCTATAGTGGCCCTCTTCTCTTCCTCTACCCGTTTCTTCTCCCTATATTCAAAATTAACAACGACCCTCAACTTCTTAGCCTCAGTATCTAACTTCCTTTTCCTAGAAATATCCATTTCCATACGATTAAGGACTGGAGGCATAATTGAATTTACTGAGCTGGACTTACTAAAGGAAGAAACTACACGGTAAGAATAAATAACACTTAATCAGACCATCAAGTAAAAGAACGCGTTAAAGAAGATCACAAGTTTAGCATTATACTTTCCTCAATCTCCTTTTCGGGTAAATTCTCATGAACCTCCCTTTCAGTAGCCAAGTCAATCTGTTTATCTATTTGGGGGACCACCTAGAGGGATGTAGTACCCCAAATCGATGAAGTTCTTGATGGAGAAAAACTTCTCAAAATCTATGAGAATGGGGGTGCAGGTGGTCCTGGCCAACTCTTTCAATGCAGGAGGAAGCTTTGGATCCTTCTTTACTATAAGAGGACGAACATAAAAGTGATATCAGAGAGCACAAATGAAAACAAACATAACGGAATAAAACATAAAGAGTGTAGCAATGTGGTGTGGATAGCACCAATCACGAGGAATATTTCCAGACTTATATCCTGTGACACCCCGAAGAATCAAATACCCGGTAGCTACTCCTTTATTAAATTAATACAGAATATCAAGTTGGTTCAGTCATAGCATCATTGTCGAAAACATTTAGTTACTTACAAGCCACCTAATATTTAAAGCAGAGAGATGTCAAATGTTATTAATTAAATTAACAATTAACCAAGTAATTAAATCATGATCCATCAAGCGCATAAACAATCTCATATGAATAACCAACGAAATGAAATAAACTGAGTCTGGAGTAAACACTCCAATAATAATAATACCAGAGTAAATAAAATTCCAATTCAAGAGTCTGAATAAATAAACCAACATCTGAAATAATGACACTCTGTATCTATAATCTCTAAATAAGAATGGGCAACATGCCCTAACTGATATGAATGACTCTGAAGGAACCAAGGATAAATGTGGAGGCGTCTAATACCGAGATCATGTAGCTTCCACAGCAGCTACAGCACTTCATCAGAATGGAACTCCTATGCTTGGCGTCCCTGTGGCTGGGCACATAAAAGGTTTTTACAAAAAAAATAGATTTTGAGGAAAACGGGTTAGAGCCGGAGGTGAAAAAAATTTAAAAACAACAAGTGTTTAATTACATTAAATAATAAATATTATA
The DNA here is from genome assembly GCA_949130495.1 of Sambucus nigra. Taxonomy (NCBI): domain Eukaryota; kingdom Viridiplantae; phylum Streptophyta; class Magnoliopsida; order Dipsacales; family Adoxaceae; genus Sambucus; species Sambucus nigra. The sequence continues at coordinate 371,391,618 of OX422219.1, forward strand.
TACATGTTAGTTGTGTACTCTCACATGAGTTTCTCACCCCTCAACTATAATGTGCACGCCTAACGTATACCCTTAACCCATCCTAGTTATGCCACTATCTAACTAGTCCGTACTAACTCATATTTTCACATTCTAATATAGGGTGTCTATTCGTGTTACCCAAATAGGTCATACTTATATCTCATAATTACATTAATCAAATTACTTATCTCAAGTGATATACAAATTCTCACATTTTTAACCCATTTAAATATATTAGTCATTCACATCTACTAAACAACAGTGAACTAGTCATGAGTACATATATAAATCACAATCAGTACATATATACATATATGGCACCCCTAGGCTAAGCTGTGGTGCACGCATAATCTGTTATCAAATCCAAGTACATATATAAATCATTATATTAATACAGGTATACACCAACCCTATATCTCAAGTCTCATACGTATCATAGTGTCGTCCCGAATATTCCACGTTATATGTGTAGCGCAACAACTCTCGTCGTATAAGTCTGAATACTCAAACCTACCTCATAAGGTTAGTAAGCCACCCACCAGTCTCTAAGGTTATCTCAGTAGTTCAAAGTCCCTCTTCTACTATTCCTAACCTTCCATTATCATTCATCCAAATTTCAATCCCAATTTATACAATTTCTAACGGTACCTCACTCAGTAAATACCCATAAGTATCCCATTAAGTCCCAAAAGGTATAACATTTTATGGGCATAAACTACAACCCTACTGACCTTAACCAAGTCCCACAATATTCTATTAAACCCCCTAAGAGTTATTATAAGCTTGGGATTTTTCAAAACTTAAAGGGAAATAATCCACAAAAATCAGGAGGAGTCGATCGATCGAGGGAAAGGGGTAGATCAATCGACATTCACGGGTTGATCGATCGATCAAATAGGTATTGCGATTCTGCATAATTTTGCCTACGGGTTTCATCAAACTTAACCCTCAAATCCTCTACTATAATGTCCCAAACTCCCAAATATTTATTCCTAACATCATACCAAAATAAATACATAAGTTCCAACGTTTTAGAATCATCAAATCATAATGGGAAATCAATTTCTTGGATCAATTCATATAATTTTCATAAAAACCCTAGTTCTCCTATTTTCTTCAAGAACATTATATAACTCAATACAAAATTCATAATTCCCTACGCATGAATCATAATTTCATGGCTGTTATATTCCCAGAAGTTAAACTACATGCAAAACCTACCTAGATTACGATTTTAATTCTTCAAATCCATTCATTCATCATTTTTCAAGATTATTCTCCAATTCTAAACTAATATGGATGATATATGCACTGAATTATTCCAAGTTAGATCACTTCCTGGAAATAAATATTCTAATCCTTTGAAACAGATGATATGGAAGTGATCCTTTCTTCCCAATCTACCCGGTGGTGGTGACGGTGGTGCAAAAGCCTCTAAGTGGTGGTTCTCCTTTGGGAACTTCCTTCTCTTCCTCTCTAATGGACGTTTGTGATTTTTGGTTATGGAAAACCTAGGAGACCTAAGTGTTGGGTGATATAATTACTCTAAAATTCGTGGGTTACTATTCCTCAAAAGGTCAAAATGGCTAAAATAACCTCCCGGGTTGCGAGTTAGGCCTAAAATGCCCCGAGACCCAAACTAAACTCCTGGCTAGTGTTTTCTGACTATCTCGACCCTTCCGGACACTTTGGCACACTTAAAATGGCCATACGAATGACCTAAAAATAAATTAGTTTTAAATCCATTAAATAGGGTCCTGACACATTTGACACGCGCGTCCTAGCTTAATTATCGAAACTGTCGTATTTTCAACTCACGACAATTTTAATAAATTTAATAATCATATATTACCATAATCACTCAGTAATATTCAACATTATCATCACAATAAAATACTAACTCTCATCTCGCTAGTTATTTAAATCTGAATTAATTTCCAATTAATTATTCTAATTTAATTTAATTAATCCCATAGTTAAAAGCAATTTCATTTAATTAATCTCATAATTAAAAGCCATAAAAATACGGGGTATTACATACTTCCCCCCTAATAACGTAATTTCATCCCAAAATTCGAAAAGGCATACCTCATAAAATCAGGTATTCTTTAGTACACGAAACAAACTTCAAAGTAAGGCTTGGTCACTATAGCCCCCGCTTCATAGCAAGATTGTTTAACACTCTCGATACCTTATCAGCTATAGGATCACACCTCAATAACGGCACCTCACCTTGTATTCCTACCAAACAACATTAGAATAAGAATAGCCTATACATCAATGCATGTATTATCTCAATATTATTAGGAGGCTGCACTTCCCTTCAATTCGACTCCGGTGTTAATTTAAACACAAAACTCCCATCCTGGGAGAAACCACATGAACCTTAGACTACTCTTATCCATTTTTTGATCTCTGTTTCAGGCAGTGTAACCTTTACGACAGGTAAAAGCCACTTAAGATAGTTTGTTGTTATCCTATTATAGTTATCCGACTCTAAATCCTTACAAATCCAAAACTCTGATTATCCGCTCACCTCTAAACATCGAGAGGAAAAATAGTAAGGTTTATCCTCACAAAACCTCAATAAGCACATTGTCCACAATAAATATGCACGGGTTCTTTCACACAACTCTACCATTAGGTAATATTCTCTCCCCATTACCGTATTATACTTCACTTATTAACTAGATTCGTTGTGAAAAAATAAAATGATTGCAATGAGGCCAAAGTTTCTTTCATATAGTTCCATTATTAATCACCTTGCGTCTAATCCTCGGATATAGGTGATACACCCTTCTCAAAATGAAATGTTATCCCCGCTACTTCCTGAAATTTCATATTGAAGGTGGGGTTCAAGGATCTTATCCTAGTTTCGAATAATACTGGGAAGGACCATGTACCGGTGCGATCCTCATTTTTAAAGACGGACTGGGTCACACTATCTAATGGTGTAAATCACCCAAAGGTATAACAATTACTTTCCTTTTGGTCAACATTTTCCTCACATTCGAAGGGACTCGTGACTTATCTTGAGGTTGGAAACCCATCAAAGAAGTTTACCAACTTGACTCTTCCACTATTGGAATCGTCGATTTGATACAAAAATTTTTGGTTGATCATCTTACTTTAACCAATTTTTATCTATGAGTGGTGTATGTGGAGACTACTTACTATGTCCCGCTCAACACCGACTTTCACTTATAATCCCTCCCATTAAGTGGTACTTAATATCCTCTTCTTTCCTCGCCATATAGCAAAAGTTCCAACCCGTGCACTTTTCACCACGATGTGCACTTCTAGACTCTTTATACCTTATTAACATCATCATTATATTTACGCGCAAATCACTCTCAACATTTGACTAGGTAAAACTCTGCTCTAAGTTGTCCATAGTAGTTAAATATTTATCTTCTCAAGGGATACCCCCTTTTTAAATGGCTTCCCACGTCCTTTCATCCAAGTTCGGACGTGTTACTCTGATTGCACATGAATATATGGATTATCGTCCTTTTCTCACGACACTTAATCCACTCTACCACTTTCTTTTTGTTACATTAGTCCCACAAGCATATATTTCACCCATTTATACCCATGTCTCTTTTCCCAACGAGTTTGACATCAGCAAACCAGGGTGTCTCCACACCCTTAAACTGTGCATACTAGTTTAAACATCGTATACGCTTCATATATGCACCTAATTCTTTATTTCCCCTGTATTCACAACGTGGATATACCACTTGGTCATTCTTAATCATACCGGGATTTTAAAATTCTAAATCCTCCTTAACATTATTTCACCCTTCAACCCGCAGTGATAAAACAAAATTTTTAATACTTCCCCACTACGCAACTGGCTCCACTGGCCTTATATCATAATTTAACTTTCAACTTACAGTTATAACTACATACTTCCATAACGACTAAGGTACCGGACTCATGGATGAATGGACAAACATCTCCCTACTTCCAACCTTACGCTAAGTTTCATGCGTGGGATGTCTCGCAAAGCGAAATCCAAATAAGGAACCCCTCCGATACACTACTACCTAGCATTGTCGGTCATCGGAATCCGTTAGGCCCTCAGTCCATAACATGTACCCCTATTTTCCCATCTCTTTACACAAAAGTTACATCTCCTTCCACAATTACACTTAAACAAGGAACTTCCTCCGAAAGACACTGTCATTTAATATTGGTGGTAGTCACATTCCATTAATATCGTGTACATATAATCGGGGATTTCGAAATCCTATCCCCGAACATACAACTAAGAGTCTTAACTCCCACATCTCTAAAGGAGTGATATAACAATGTGCTCTTCCTACTACCAAGTCCTGAGCATTAAACATAATAACAAGCTAAATTTTCCGCTGAATAGTAAACCCAATACATTCTGAATCATAACAATAAAGTCCCTACACACACTGGGATTGAATCTCTCGAGACCACTATACCCTTCGAAGTCTCTATAATATAAGTATAAATATAAACGTGAGCCCGACCCTCTCGCAGGTGAGATTTTACTAGAATATAACATTTTGCACTAAAGCAACCCCGATAGACTTACGACATCCGGCCACTATCGGTCTAATCATCACTATAAAACCATGATCAGGATAATATCATACTCATATAACACATCACAAAAACGAGAATCTCAATCAAGTATATACCACTATCAATACACCCATTCATCCTCCGCGGATAACTCTAAAGGTAACCCCGCTATACCAGGGAAAACATTCACATAATAATAGTGTTGTCGATATATACACTAAACTTGTCTCATATGCGAATCTAGCAATAATAAAAATATAGTAACTCGTTCGTATCACATAAAATAGGCATCATCCTCTAAGGGTAAAACTCATACTTCTACCTTGCCAATCGCCCTAGCTGCTTAAATGATTCTTGGACATAGCACGCCTGTTCGAACCAAATAGAAAACTACATTAACTATTGCCCTTGCTAGGCTCCATACCTTTATCCCTTTACTCACTTCTAGAAAATTTAACACATGGGGTTTTGCTCTCACCAAAATGCCTCTACACATAATCCACTTATCTCCGGTCATACTAACCATGTTAGGCTTGTCCTTCTCTCAAACTTTGGTAGTTTTGACTCTGATGTCTACCTCTGTTGTTCCCTTAGCTTTGATGGCCCTAAGGAACATGCTATCGGCTTCAACAACCCTTACTGAATTCACCTTCGCTCGATAAAAATTTAGCTATCCGAATCATTTAAATGGGTCCCCTGATGGGTCTCCCCCTTGTGGTGATTCACTAACACCATTTCACCCAATCTTACTCTCTGACTAAATTCTTTGATTCTTTTAGCTCCCCGCACAATGAAGCGTTAACATCCATATTGACAAACCCCGACATTGTTACCATCTACATTGATCGTCCAAGCAGAATTTCCCATCAGTGCTAGCAATTTTTCTTATGAGTTAATTTGCCCTTTATAGTCGTCTTCTCCATTGCACCTACTTCATCCAGTGCAAGGTTCGCTAATTAATTAAATTCCTTTTCACAAAGGGACCTCTGTTTGGCCCTCTGGTGTGAGTTCAGAATAACGTTCGCATCTTGTGCTGAACATCTGATGAAGTAACTTGAGGTTAAACAGTACCTAATATCCTACCATTGACATAACATTACACTAATAAATGTGGTGGTTGACTCCTACCTTTATTACTTTTCTCCAACGAGCCAACAAAAATTCTTACCCCAAATTTCACTTCTGGTTAGCCACACTCCGACATATGCCCAAGCCTTTGGATATTTTATCTTCATTGGCTAACACAGACCATTTTCGTATTTCTAGAATTTCCACAGGTGGTTCTCTTTAATGTTTCGTCTGACTTTCTCCCAATTCAACCTTGTTGGGTGAGTCTAATTTGACTCCACTTTCTACTATAGTGGTACCTGAAAGTCATATGTTGTGCCCTTGCCGTCTTTATCGTCCTGTCTTTTTGTGCCATAATAGGGGTGACCTCAACTACGGTCATCATTCTTGAATATACCCTATAACCTCAACTGAGCTCTGCCTTCTGCTGTTCGCCCAACTTCCCTCGCCTGACATATTACATGGTTCGACACACGAACACACCCGAATGCAAATAAGATTCACAAGCATATACATTATAGAAGGAGAACGACATCTCACAAAAGAAATCAGCAATCCTAAACATAGGGCTCTATATAAAAGAAAGCTACGCTGGAAGCATAATAAGCCGTACAGATCCTAAAGGACACTAGAACCTGATGCTCTGATACCACCTGTGATACCCCGACTAATTAAATATCGGTAGCTACTCCTTTATTAAATTAATACAGAATATCAAGTTGGTTCAGTCGTAGCATCACTGTCGAAAACATTTAGTTACTTACAAGCCACCTAATATTAAAGTAGAGAGATGCCAAATTTTATTAATTAAATTAACAATTAACCAAGTAATTAAATCATCATCCATTAATAGCATAAATAATTTCATATGAATAACCAACGAAATGAAATAAACCGAGTCTGGAGTAAACACTCCAATAATAATAATACCAAAGTAAATAAAATCCCAATACAAGAGTCTTCATAAATAAACCAACATCTGAAATAATGAAAGCCTGTATCTACAATCTCTAAATAAGAATGGGCAACATGCCCTAACTGATATGAATGACTCTGAAGGAACCAAGGATAAAACTAGAGGCGTCTAATACCAAGATCCTGTAGCTTCCACAACAGCTACAGCACATCATCAGAATGGAACTCCTATGCTTGGCGTCCCTGTGGCTGGGCACCTAAAAGGTTTTTACAAAACAAAATAGATTTGGAGGAAAACGGATCAGAGCCCGAGGTGAAAACAACAAGTATTTAATTGCATTAAATAGTAAATATTATATACATGTTAGTTGCGTACTCTCACATGAGTTTCTCACCCCTCAACTAATGTGCACGCATAACGTATACCCTTAAGCCATCCTAGCTATGCCACTATCTAACTAGTCCGTACTAACTCCTGTTTTCACATTCTAATATAGGGTGTCTATTCGTGTTACCCAAATAGATCATACTTATATCTCACATTTACATTAATCAAATTACTCATCTCAAGTGATATATAAATTCTCACATTTTTAACCCATTTAAATATCTTAGTCATCCACATCTACTAAGCAACAGTGAACCAGTCACAAGTACATATATAAATCACTCTCAGTACATATATACATATATGGCACCCATAGGATAAGCTGCGATGCACGCATACTCTGCTATTAAATTCAAGTAAATCACGTATGTAAGGATCACGCATTCCAAATCACTCAGGAACCATCTCAATACAAATCACACATATTGGAGGCAAACATAGTTCACATACCCATGGGTCATGCACATACCTACGCTCCCATGGTCAGTTGACTTATCAACTCAAAAATAAGTCATTCACAGTCCTATATGCTTAAGGTACCAATCTAAATCCCCTCGAAGGTACACAAAGATAAGATGTTCCTTTTTTCGAAAATCAACCTCCCATGATAGTAAGTATGGTAGGTATGTCATACATACAATAAACCATATACTTAGTAATCACACAACTTAGGTAATCATCATATTAATATAGGTATACACCAGCCCTATATCTCAAGTCTCATACGTATCATAGTGGCATCCCGAATATTCCACGTTATATGTTTAGCGCAACAACTCTCGCCGTATAAGTCCGAATACTTAAACCTACCTCATAAGGTTACTAAGCCACCCACTAGTATCTAAGGTTATCTCAGTAATTCATAGTCCCTCTTCTACTGTTCCTAACCTTACTTTATCATTCATCCAAATTTTAATCCCAATTTATACAATTTCTAACGGTACCTCACTCGGTAAACACCCATAAGTATCCCATTAAGTCCCAAAAGGTATAACATTTTTCGGGCATAAACTACAACCCTACTGACCTTAACCAAACCCTACAATATTCTATTAAACCCCCTAAGAGTTATTACAAGATTGGAATTTGTCAAAACTTAAAGGGAAATAATCCACAAAAATCAGGAGGAGTCGATTGATCGAGGGAAAGGGGTCGATCGATCGATTTAGTCGATCGATCGACATTCATGGGTCGATCGATCGATCAAATAGGTATTGCGATTCTGCATAATTTTTCCTACGAGTTTCATCAAACTTAACCCTCAAATCCTCTACTATAATGTCCCAAACTCCCAAATATTTATTCCTAACATCATACCAACATAAATACATAAGTTCCAATGTTTTAGAATCAGCAAATCATAATGGGAAATCAATTTCTTAGATCAATTCATATAATTTTCATAAAAACCCTAGTTCTACTATTTCCTTCGAGAACATTATATAATTCGATACAAAATTCATAATTCTCTACACATGGATCATAATTTTGTGGCTGCTATATTCCCAGAAGTTAAACTACATGCAAAACCTACCCAGATTTCGATTTTAATTCTTCAAATCCATTCATTCATCATTTTTCAAGACTATTCTCCAATTCTAAACTAACATGGATGATATATGCACTGAATTATTGCAAGTTAAATCACTTTCCTGGAAATAAATATTCTAATCCTTTGAAACAGATGATATAGATTTGATCCTCTCTTCCCGATCTACTCGGTGGTGGTGACGGTGGTGTAAAAGCCTCTGAGTGGTGGTTGTCCTTTGGGAACTTCCTTCTCTTCCTCTCTAATGGTCGTTTGTGATTTTTGGTTGTGGAAACCCTAGGAGACCTAACTGTGGGGTGATATAATTACTTTAAAATTCGTGGGTTACTATTCCTCAAAAAGTCAAAATGACTAAAATACCCACACGAGTTGCCGATTAGGCCTAAAATTCCCCGAGACCCAAACTAAACTCCCGGTTAGTGTTTTCTGACTATCTCGACCCTTACAGACACATTGGCGCACTTAAAATTACCATACGGATGACATAAAAATAAATTACTTTTAAATCCATTAAATTGGGTCCTGACGCGCGCGTTCCAACTTAATTACCGAAACTTCCGTATTTTCAACTCGTGACAATTTTAATAAATTCAATAATCATATATTACCATAATCACTTAGTAATATGCAACAGTATCATCATAATTAAATACTAACTCTCGTCTCGCTAGTTATTTAAATCCGAATTAATTTCCAATTAATTATCCCAAATTAATTTAATTAATCCCATAATTAAAAGCAATTTCATTTAATTAATCTCATTATTAAAAGCCATAAAAATACGGGGTATTACATATCCCTCTCATCAAAATGAAACTCCCAGTCACCTTTTATAAAGACCAACTGGTTTTTCCAAGTGTGATTGCTTATTTGTTCGACTTTCACCATCTTCTGGTCGCATTTCCGAGGGGAAAATAATAGTAAACGCAGTCTTTGGCATTGTCCTTGAAGCCATAAACCCATCAAAAGATGTCACCAATCAAATATAACCCCATGTGATGCTGCAAGTACACAATAGACCTAAGATTGGATCTATAAGAGTTTTGGCGGAGTTGATTAGGGGATACACTATAACCACTTATAATTGATCTTATGATAGGTTTAAGGGGAAGTTGAATTCCTACCTGCAAAGCCCATACAGGGAAATAAATCTCATCGGCATTGGGCCGATCATAAACCCTCTCCTTAGGGTATAGCATTCGTAAGGAAATGATAATTAGGATATTATACATGTCTCTCAAGTAATACAGATCATCCTCCATAATATCACAAACTTCATTTTTAGCGTCAGTAGTGACTAGATCTTAGGAGTCAAAGGCCCAAGAAGTTCCCTCATCGGTAAGGGGAGCCATAACAGGAGATGTGAAGGCCATTGGTCGTTGGTAGCATTATAAGGAGGAGAGTATCCAGGTTAACTATAGACATGGATACAGTGTTAATGAACCTCTCCCCGCCAAGAGGATGGTATACCACTGTAGTATCTATAATAATAGAAGATTCAGGTCCCACTAGTGGGGGTTGTGACCCTATGGATGAGGCAACTATAGGGGTGTATTTAGGATTTTTAGGACCGTCTTTCGGTTGAATGACTTGGACAGGTGTTAGGAATATCCTGGCGGTGATACCGGGACAAGTTGGCTTTAACTCGGCTAAAATATCAAAAAATCTTTGAACGTGGGGTGGATAGCTCATAAAGATGAAAGACGAAACCCAAAGCTTGGGGGGTATTCAGTCACCGATAAAAAAATTATGGGTTGCTTAATCTTGGGGGTTATTCAAATGCAGAAAATAGATTACGATTTTAGATTGAACCCTAACCGAATCAGGGTCCTAGGCCAACTAACTCAATGGTCGTCTAAATACAGGGACTCCAAAAAAATAAACCAAGAAATCACAACAAAAACAAGATGGCTGAGAATGAGGGTTTCTCTAAATAAACCCTAAACTGTAGATAAGGGATGGAAGGCGTACCTAAAAACCCTAACGAGTCCCGAAGTCGATCGAAAGCATATGAACCTTGAAGAAAAGAAAAGTAAAAGCTTGGATTTCCCGAGGGTTGCGAGAACTCAGAAAAAATCTGGGTTGAAGAAGAAGAAAAGTTAAAAGGTTAGGGTTTCTTCTTTTTCTCTCTCTAAAACTCACACAAAGGTTGTTTGGAAAATGGTGAGTATTTATACTTCAAAATGGCAGCAGCAATTTATCATGGCGTGTGACGTCATGCCAAGAAAAATGTAAAGATAATGCCAACTTAAATGCGTGCACGCTACCCCAGGCGTGTGTGATGATTACGCTAGGAGCAAAAAACCAACTACTGACACGTGCCAAATTTGATCTTATAGTGGAAATGCTAACAGTCATTATGTTCGGCGCACGTCGAAGGATTTTCAGGCTGATGTCATTCTCTTTGGATATAAGTTCACTAACTCATATCAGCTCAGTAGATACTCCCAAGACACGACACTTTATAGAATCTACCTCGTTCCTCAATCGCTAGCAAAGTCGTTAGGGATTTTGTTATACCATAAATGTGGTGTGATCAGAAAATCAATTATGATGCGACAACTGACTTTTCAATGACCTAAAAAAGGTCGGCTTAAACTGCAATTTGGGTATCCCACTCATTCTACTCGGCTCCAGTGTCATGGGCAATGTCTCTAGCTCACCTAGCCAACAATAGTTGACAGCGTTAATTAACATTGTGTACTAGTGGACATTAGGTAGTGGGATTGACATCAACAGTACTAAGGTTTATCAACAGTACTAAGCAGACAAGCACAATGGATTTAAGGTTTATTATTCCTCCACTATTGAGGGGGAACGTGTGTCCATCCCATTCTCCCATAAAGTGGGTAAAGGCGCACATGTTTAATCTATAAAGGCATGACATCTGTCAGCCTACACTCCTTTTTGTCTCCACTATTCTCACTCTCACACACTCTCTCTCCACCCACGACATATATAAATATGGCCAACAATCCCTCACACGGGAGAGATCTTTTCTACTGTTATGCTGTCCATTTCTAGAGTGAATGAGAGAGCTTGTAATCTTATGCAAATCTATGTTTTTTGCCCTCTGATACTAATACAATCATTAATACACCTGTGGACATAGGCACCATCTTGGGTTAAACCACGTCAATTTGGTTTCTATCTCAATTCTCCCATCTCTTCTCTATTTATACTTACTCTAGATAAGCATTTCAGCAATCATTATCTCTTTATCCGTTACGAATGTAAGATTAATGTATTTAGCTAAGACATAAATCCATACACCAGTTTTAAGCATTAAAAATGATAGTATTGATATTTAAAAAAAGTAAGAAACTTTGATTACGGACGAACAAAATAGGGACTGTTTTTATAAAAAAGAAAAGTTGAATGTACTTTCGTGGAGAAATAAATAGGTCTATGAAAATGAATGAGTAACTAAAACGATTGTAATTTAAAATAGTAAAAGAACATTTCTGCTATTGAATAATTTTAGTGACTAATTATATAAAAAATTATTATGTGTGCTATAGATATAATGACAATGTTAATAAAACTTTTTTTTAACATTTACCTTTTTAATAATTAAAACATTCACCCACTTTTACAATCATTATTTGTCAACTCTTCAATGGTAACCCATTGTTAAACACAACACCATATCACCGTCACACACCACCATCAACTAGGGGCGAACATACCTTTTCCAAAGGGGACACTAATATGTATGATAAAAAAAATTGCGGGGGTAGGGGGTGAATCCAGGTTTATGAAGTAAAAGGCAACAAAACATGAGCTCTCCAAATTTGTGGGAGAAAAATCGTAATTATTTTAACTTTGAAAAAAACATGCACGCGTTCTCACTTAAAAAAAGAATCCCTCTCTCTCTCTCTCTCTCATTTGTCGACATTCTCGGTGGTGGTGGATAACGGTGATCCCCCATCTCTCTCATAGATCATTCATCCTCATTTATTATTCAGTTCTCCTCTCTTTCTCATCTTTCTAATGTGGAAGCAGAATGGGCACCATCAGATTTATTTGTAAGTTTTTTTTCAATTTTCCTAATATATTCAAAAATTATTTGCATATATATATATATATATATATATATATATATATATATATATATATATATATATATATATATATATATATATGCAAATGATTTCCGAATATATTAGGAAAATTGAAAACAAATATTCGGACCACCTACAAGATCCGAAAAGGCTTAGTGATCCGAACCCTAGATTCATTATTTGAATCTAGTTTTTTATTAATTTCTGAATCATGGTCAACTGAAGTTCTTAGAGCAACTAAGTATTTATTATGTCAATACCCAACACCGAAGATAGATATTCTTCGAGAGAACTCTATGGAATAGAGGTGGTATAAGATTGGTGTGTTTACACTCCCAATTTTGCCTCCCCAACCCAAAATTATTAGTTTACCCCATACTTTGGAGAGCCTAAAACACAAAATGTGGAAGCAAAATTGTATTTTGCAAATTTGCAACTCGCCTTGAAAATAATATTATTTTCATTCCACAATACACTTACTGCTATTTTGCAATATTATTATTGGACACTCTAACACTAAGCTATTGTCATGGACACTTGTGTCTTTTGTTTTACAACTATTCCTTGGGTCCTACAAAATATTATCAATAAAAAAAAAATATGACTCGTGGTGATGAAATTTTGTAGAAAACATGTTAAATAATCCAAGATTAAAATATGATTATTGTCATCCGCTAGTTTGTAATAAGCATAAATGTTATTAGGAGCAATCATTTGACGATATTATTCCCTTACTTTCCTTAATTAGTTTCCTTAATTCTCATAATTGTCAACTCGTTATTACTTAAACTCTCTCTCTCCTCCCCTGTCTCCTTCGCTCTCTTACCTCTTACTTTCCTTAATTCTCATGATTGTCAACCCATCAATTTCTCAAACCTTCTCCCCCCCCCCCCCCCCCTCTCTCTAAACATGAGCTCGCCAAAATAATTTTTTGGTACCAATGAAACCTTTTGAAATAGGGTTAATTATACTTTAACCCCTATAATTTTACTTTTATTTTCACTTCACCACCTATACTCTTTTTTTTTTGGTAACATAGCATGAGGTGTCCAGGCCAGCTTACGCGCACTTCGACTAATCCTCATTCGCGGTTCATGGCTTCCGCTGGCCAAGCATTATTTTGACAGTGTCAGAAATCGAACTGGTGACCAAACCCAATCCACCCCAACACTGTCACAGTGACACCCTTATACCACTGGACCAAGAGGCTTGGTTCCCCGTACTTTCATTTTCTAGACTCTATTGCCTCATCTTATAAAAACATGCCACTTTACCGCTACAGTAATGATGATAATTTTATTGATGAAAAATTAATCATGTGCGTTTCACGTGAGGGTAATTTTATCCAACCACTAGTGCAAATTATTAATTTTTGTCCAAAAATTTGACACCGTAAGGTTAAGAGGTAAAACGATACATTTTTAAAAGCTGAGGGGGATAAGTCTAAAAAAATGAAAGTACGAGTGGTGAAGTGAAAATAAGTACAAAATTGAAAGCATCAAAGTATAATTATCCCTTTTAAATATTATTAATTTATGAAAGTTATTCTTTAATTTTTTTTTTTGTATATTTATAGCCTAAAATACTATTAAAGTAATATAGTCAAATGTTATAAATAAACGATTTGACTAACAAAGTTATGGACTAGGGATGTAATATAAATCTTTAAACCAAAATTGGAGGTAACCCAAAAATAATTATAAAATTGAGGGTTAAGCAAAAAAAATGGCAATTTTTATTATTTATTTATTTTATATCAAAGTTTTTCCACAAATATTATTTTATACATTGAGGATTTGAATTAAAGGTCATTTGACGAAAAGTCCCTTGATATTTTTTTAATTAACGGTTAGTCCAAACCTTTTTGTTTCTTTTTCAAAAAACCCTCACCATATAAAACATCAAGAGTCACTCTTTCTTCTCTTATCATAACCCCCCAAAAAATAATTATAAAAAGTAGGCAAGGACATCTTTGCAACAAAAGAAAATAAGGTGGACTAACTATCAAATATACTTAGCTCTTAGTGATTAAAAATTAGTTATCCCTTAAATTGAAAATAATAGTTAAATGTTTTAAAAACAGTTTGATTAACGGTGATATGGAATGAGTGTGCAACATAAATTATTAAAAATGATGGGGGTAACACAAAATCAAGTATAAAAATGATAGCAAACACAGAAAACAAAAATGCTATTGAAATAAAAAAAATTATCAAAAGTGAAGATACCGAATTAAGTGAAGAGTTTTTATTAATTAATTTGTTCACGTCAGTGAAATAAGAAAATCGATCAATATCATATTGCCGCATATGATTTTAATCAAAATTTATGTAAAAAAATCGATTATAATAGAAGAGCTCCATAGAAAAACATGATGATTTGACACACATCACCATGGCTACAATACAAGGTCTGGCAATAAGGCTAATGGTATGGGCTTTTGTGTTCGGATACCGTGTCCTTAATATCTTATATTAGATATAAAAATTAAAAAAGGGCAGCTATTTTCGCTCCCTTGCATTCCAAATTTAATTTTAAATGATAATATTATCTTTTTTTATATATACCCTCTTACACCTCTTTTTCTTTATTTTTACTTTAATTATTTAAATATAGCCTAAGTAAATAATAAAATTTACACTTTAAACCTACTCATTTATTTGCTTTAGCTTTTTAAATCAACATCAAGAATACGGCTTAATTATAACAAGATACGACACAAAACGATACGAAGTCTTATTTCTTTTACTTTACTTGAAAATAACCAAAATAAAAACGACACGACATGACATGATATAAAATATATTTTTTTGACCAAAAACGAAAAAAAAGAATAGTGACATGGCGTGATATATTTTTTTCGACCTGTCACGAACACGAACCAATTAAAAGCGACGCAACAAAAAATGTTATTTTGTAAACCAAAAATGCACCCGACCAAAATAAAATGACACGACGTGACACGACACGACCAAACATGAAATATTTTTTTTACGTATTACGAACACGACCAATGTAAAAGCAACACAACACAAAATGTTATTTTTTAAATAAAAAATTACCCTACCAAAATAAAAATGACACATTTTTAAAAATATTTACTTGAAAAATCCAGTGGGACAAAACTTAGTCAAAGGAAAAAGAGTATAACATAACATGACATTTTTTCAACCTATCTCAAACACGATCGAATTAAAAGCGGCATAACACAAAATATTATTTTTTTTTAACCAAAAATGAACTCTAGCCAAAATAAAAATGACACAACATGGCACTACACGACACAGCATAAAATATTTTGTTACTTATCACAAACACAACCCAAGTTAAAGCGACACAACACAAAATATATTTTTCAAAAAACATTTTATGTGTTTACGTTTATAACTGTTTTTACTTTTATAAATAAAGTATGTTTTAAAAAAAATATTTTGTGTTGTGCCGGTTTAACTTGGGTCGTGTTCTTGATAAATAACAAAATATTTTATGTTGTGCAGCTGTGTCGTGTCGTGTCGTGTATTTTTATTTTGACAGAGTTCATTTTTGGTTTAAAAAATAATATTTTGTGTTGTTCCACTTTTAATTCGGTCGTGTTCGAGATAGGTTGAAAAAAATGTCATGTTATGTTATACTCTTTTTCCGTTGACTAAGTGTTGTTCCATTGGATTTTTGAAGTAAATATTTTAAAAAAATATTTCGTGTCGTGTCATTTTTATTTTAGTTGGGTTCGTTTTTTATTTAAAATATAACATTTTGTATTGTGTTATTTTTACTTTGGTCGTATTCGTGATAAGTAAAAAAAATATTTCATGTTTGGTCGTGTCGTGTCATTTTATTTTGGCCGTGTTCATTTTTGGTTTACAAAATAACATTTTTTGTTATGTCGCTTTTATTTGGTTCGTGTTCGTGACAGGTTGAAAAAAATATATCACGTCATGTTGTACCGTCATGTCACTTTTTTTTTCTTTTTTGGTTAAAAAAATATATTTTATATCATGCAATGTCGTGTCGCTTTTATTTTGGTTGTTTTCAACTCAAGTAAAAAAATAAAATTTTGTATTGTTCTATGTCGTGTCTTGTTATAATTAAGTCGTGTTCTTGATATTGATTTAAAAAGTTAAAATAAATAAATGTGTAGATTTAAAGCGTAAAATCGATTATTTACTTAGACTATGTTTAAATAATTAAAATAAAGTTAAAAGGAAAAGCGGTGTAAGAGGGTTTATATAAAAAGGGAGCTGCACCAATTAGTATGAGATAAGCCTACAATGGTTATAATGTCATTTTTATAATCTCCCAGGGGTTCTAAAATTGGAAGTGTTTTGTACGAAAATTAATTTATGATTTTTTTAAAATAATATTTTACAAAGATATTAAATATTTAAAATGGACCTCTGAAAAATTAAATTTATTTTTTAAGGGCTCATTTTAGTTGGATGAGATTTTTTAATAGTTGAATCATTCTTTATAAAGAATATTTTTGGGTAGTTAAAAAAATGGACCCTAAAAGATTAAACTTATTTTAAAAATTGACATTTTTAATATACATAAAATATTTTTGAACCCCTAAAATATACATATATATGTGCGTACTCTAAAATAGGTCATGTGTCATTGTCCATTTGGCACATGACCAGAGCCCCTCCAACCGCTATGTAGAAGTTAAATTAGAAAAATATTTTTTCTTTAAATTTTGCTACCATTTACTTATTATTATGACTTTTATTGGTATCTTAAGTTGGGAAAAAATAAAGAGACCATTCATGTTTAGTCCCTAGAGACAAAACACATTTTTCACTTCGTTCGTCTTATTTTTTTATGTTTCACAAAGTTTCTTGCCTTTTCTTTTTAACAATTTTTTTGAGGTTTTAAGATAAGAAAAGAAATAGTGCTTATGAATGTTTTACATAGTAAGATGTTATATGAAACAAAATAAAATGATTTTAATTAAATGTTAATTAAAAAATATTTAAGATTTTTTTCAAATGACTCAATAGGAAATGGTCATTTAAGGCCTCTCACTGTTAGTTGCTAAAATCTAAAATAAATATAATATTTAAAATATTTAATAATGATTCAAAGTTAACATGACCCTGAAAATTAAGAGACTTGTATATTTTGTACAACTCGTTTTGTATTTTTAGAGAAATATAAAGGGGGAGAGAAAGAGGGAGAGAGTACTGGAATAATTTTGGGAATAGATTGGGTTTGGTCCCCAGTTTGATTCTTGACACTGTCAAAATAATGTTTGGTCAAAGAAAATTACGAGCAGCGAACGTGAATTAATCGATGTGCGTTTAAAGATGGCCGAATACCACATGGTATGATAAAAATAAATAAAAAATAAAAAATAAAAAAGAAAAGAAAGAGGGAGAGAGTACTAACTAATACAGAGTAGGTTGTATTAAATGTATTTAGGCCCGTAGATATTTTTTTTTTTGTGGGGCCATCTACCTGGGATTGGAAGGATACATATGACCTCATCACTTCATCAGAAGTTGGACCAAAAAGCCTTCATATTTTGGGTCAGATTGGATGGTCCACCGTCCACTAACCTTACTCCGTGTAATGTGGCGTCTTTTAACTCATAATACCCATCATTTATTATAAACAAAGTTCTAAAAAATGCGAGAGGTGATTGAGGGGTGGATGTTAAGTTTTAACCCTTAGAAGTTTAGGCGGGTCTAAGCGTAAAAAAGCGTTTAGGCCTTCTTAATATATTTTAATATTTTTTAACCATAACAATGCTATTAAAATACAAAAACTGCACATATCATAAAAATGTGTCTGAATATATGCAAATTAAAATACTATTTGATTTTTTTGGATAAGTTAATGGTCCGATTTGTAAACAAATTCTTTAAAATGCGACATCGTTTCACTAAGGCATTGTTGTTTTTAGAAAAAAGTGCGCCTTAAGAGTTTTACCAAGAATAAGGCGTGAAAAGCCCAAGTCTTAAGCCTAGGGGAATTTTTTAGAACAGTGATTATAAAGAAAGTTTAGAAACTAACAGTCACGCTCCCGTGCGGGAGCCCAAAATGAAGAACCCGTGCGGGATATTTTTTAGAAAAAAAAATATTTTTTTTAATTTTTTTTGTGTGGGTTATAAACATTTCAATGCACCCATGTAAAAAAAAATCAACTCAAAATAATATTTTTTGGTATTTTAAAAAAATGGGTCAAATTTTGACCCTACTTAAGCAACCTAAAATACTGTCAAAATTTGACTCATTTTTTTAAAATACCAAAAACTATTATTTTGAGCGGATTTTTTTTACATGGGTGCATTAAAATGTTTATAACCCACACAAAAAAAATAAAATAAAATAAATATTTTTTTTTTCTAAAAAATATCCTGCATGGGAGTCCCACATTTGGGCTCCCGCACGGGAGCCTGACTCTAGAAACTAAATTGAAGCATTTTAGTAGAATATTTTGTTAGACATTTCTAACGGTATTGCTTTTCTATTCCATGTATTGAAGGTATTTGTAAATATCTTTTTTTTTTCTGTGAAAAAAATGTCTTTTAAAAAAATAAAAATAAAATTGATGATTTCTTTCTATTTATAGAGTTGGTGGAGTTATGTGAGGTGTCCCGCACAAGATTTTGGCAAGGTTCTAAAAAACGCGAGGGGGGACCGATGCGTGGAGGTCAAGCCTTAAGTCTTAGAGGCCTAGGCGGGCCTTAGGTGTAAAAAGACGTGAAAATGCGTTTAGGCATTTTTTAATATATTTTAATATTTTTTTACTATGACAAGGTTATTAAAAATACTAAAATGGTATATACCTTAAAAATATGTCTAAATATTTGTAAATTAAAATACTATTTTTTTAAAATACAAAAAAAAAATTGCCTTTTTGCACGCCTTATTTCTAAAAAACTCGCGTTTTTCACGCCTTACCCCCCA
This sequence comes from Sambucus nigra, assembly GCA_949130495.1. NCBI lineage: Eukaryota > Viridiplantae > Streptophyta > Magnoliopsida > Dipsacales > Adoxaceae > Sambucus > Sambucus nigra. The sequence continues at coordinate 371,411,092 of OX422219.1, forward strand.
AAAACGTGCGTTTTTTCACGCCTTACCTCAAAAAACGTTGACTATCGTTGACCACACATTGATACACGCCTAGGGTCAAAACTTGGCGTATCTAAAAAGCCTCACGCCTAGGCGCGCCTTGACGCCGCCTAGGCGCGTTTTTTAGAACACTAGATTTTGGAAAATAAACTTTCACCCCCAAATATTTTGGAAAACAAACTTTTTGCCCTTAAATATTTTGGAAAGTAGGTAGAGTTCACATAAAATTTAATAATCAATTATAATTTTTATATATTTCGTGGACAGTTTTGTAGTCATTATGTGTATTTCATACATTTTAATAAATCTTTTATGGGTAACATATTACATGGTATATTTTCTTAACGATTCTTAATTAGTTTAATATTTAAGAAAGAAATATAAAAAAAGAAGAAATAATTGCATCTTTTAAATATGCAGTAGTATGGGAGAGTTTACTTTTTTAGGTCCCGCATTAAGATTGTACTTTAAAACCTTTGAACTAAACTTCACAAAATTTAACTAAGGGTCCGTTTGGTTAACAATAGGGTAAAAGAGTGGACATGATAAAATTTGTCTTGAGAAATTTTGTCTAGTCAAATTTTACCTATTTTTTTCACATGACGCTATCAAATAACCATTAGGTGAAATTATAGTCAATACACTTAGTTTATTTAACAACAGTTTTTATATTCTATTCAAAAATGTTAAAAACAGTTTTTATAATACTTTTATATTGCGGTTTTTAATAAAAAAAATTGTAAAACATTTGCTTAACAATTTTTTATATTATTAAAAATAGTTTTTAAAATATTACAAAATAATTTTTAAATATTCACAACAGTTTTTTAACTATTCAAAATTGTTTTTAAAATTGTTTTTTAAAACTTTAAAGTTGTTTTTATATTATATTCAAAACAGTTTTTACAATATTTTTATATTACGGTTTTAAAAAAGATTGTAAACATTTTCTTAACAATTTTTATGATATTAAAAACAATTTTTAAAATATTACAAAATAATTTTTAAATATTCACAACAGTTTTTTTTAACTATTTAAAATTGTTTTTTAAAACTTCAAAACTGTTTTTATATTATATTCGAAATAGTTTTTAGAAATGTTAAAAACAGTTTTTACAATATTTTTATATTACGATTTTTAAAAAAATTTGTAAAACATTTTCTTAACAATTTTTTATAATATTAAAACAGTTTTTAAAACATTACAAAATAGTTTTTAAATATTCATAACAGGCTTCTTATTTAAAATGTTTTTAAATTATTTTTTAAAACATTAAAACCGTTTAGGAAGTTAGCAAATTTGTTGGCAAATATTTCTCACTCAAATAGGTAAATAAAGTTTGCCAATAAATTATGCATAAATGATGTTGTAACCAAACAATTAAAAATGGACGAATTCTCATATTTGTCAACTTTTGAGCATTTACCTAAATAAAAACAGTCAACCAAACGGCCCTAAGTTTTAATTTAAACCATTAGTTATGCAATAGTCTCTTTTCATTTGTTTTTCTTCAGAACTCTTGATCTGGATGGAAACCATACATGCATGGGTGCCCGCGTGTGTGTGAGTATCCCACCCAATAAAAATTTCGGTATCCAATTGATACTTTTAAATTGTTGATGTGTTTTGGAATATTATCTCCTGCGTCGTTCATACTTATATTTAGGAATTATTTATTTTAAAAGTAAAAACTCAGAGTGAAATTATAGTGAAGGATCCAATTGATAAAAGAAATATTCCCCATCATGTTGTCAAATAAGTGTAGTATGTTTATTATTGTATTGTTACTTTTAAATTGTGTATAAGTTATTCTAAGTTTATAAAGACCTTTACACAATATTAATTGCATTTAAAATTTATTTTATGTTAAAAATATGTGATTTTTGGCTTTTTGGTGGATGTCCACTCAAATTCTTGTCTCTTGGAATTCCTCACTAAGTCCTATAAATAGAAGGAGCCTCATATGGTTTTATATAACAATTACACTCAATACTACTAAGAAATAAAATACTCCCTCTCTATTAATTCTCTGCCTTTTATTTACCACACGTTATCAGCACGATATAGCTTATAGTCCCCGTTATCAATTTCTGGCCTACTGTTACCATCAATTTTCTCAGCTTCGTAAGCAAAGTATTCTGTCCAGATCTTAAAGGTTTTGCCTATATGAAGATAAAGGTACACAAGTATATTCATCATCGGAAAAAAATTTGATGTGTTCAACGACATCAAATTTTGATATCATCCAATCAGATGGTTTCTTAAGAAGTGTTCTCTCACTTCATTTAATGGTTCATTCTCTCATTTTTAAATGATGTTCTCTCACTTCATTTAATACGGAACAAAATAGTTTACACCATCTATATATAAAAAAAGAATGACATTTTTATACTATAATAGTTTTTCTTTAATAACAGTTTTTATATATAAAAATATTACAAAAATGTTTAAATGGTTTTAAAACTTTTTTTTAAAAATAAAAAAGTTTAAAAAAATTATATAAACTATAAAAAATGTTTTAAATGTGTGCTATTTTTTTAAAACGTTAAAAAAAGTGATTTGTTAAACAGTTTGCATATATAAACAGTTTTTTTTTGTTGTACAAAAACAATTTTTTGAATGGGAAAAAACATTAAAAAAAATTGTTTTTTTATATATTAGAAATATAAAAACATTCAAAAAACGGTTATTTACAACAACAAAAAACTATTTTTTTGTTTAAGGAAAAAAATTGAAAAAAAAACTATTTTTTTCAGATTTATTTTTCAGAAAAGATTAATAAAAAAAAGTTATTCAATTTTTTTTTTTGTTTTTTTAAAAACTATTTTTTTTACAACATTATTTTTTAGTAAAGAATAAAAAAAAGTTACTAAAAAACTATTTAGATTTAAGTAAAAGTGCAACAAAACACTTTTTAAAAACTTTTTTGAAAAATAGTATATATTTAATACCTTTTTAACACTTTATATAGAAAGATATTTTTTTAACCTTTTTATAAATAAAAAACAGTTAATATATTAATAGTTTATTTTAATGTCTCTTTAACAGTTTATATAGACAAGGATTTTTTTATAGACAGGGATTTTTTTAACCTTTTTATAAATAAAAAACAGTTTATATTTAACATTTTATTTAAAAAAAATCAATTTAAAGAAACATTTAAAATATATTTTTACAGTTTTTATCAATAAAAAACTGTTTATATATATAAAAAAACTGTTTATATATGAAAAACAGTTTAAGAAAACACATTTTTTAACGTTTTAAAATAATAATACATATTTAAAACATTTTTAATAGTTTATATAGAAAATTATTTTTTAACTTTTTTTTATTTAAAAAACAGTTTTAAAAATATTTAAACATTTTTGTAATATTTTTTTATATAAAAACTGTTATTAAAGAAAAAATGTTATAGTATAAAAATGTCATTTTTTTTTATATATAAATGGTGTAAACGATTTTGTTCCGTATTAAATAAAGTGTGAGACAATCACTTAAAAATAGAATAATAATAAGAGTACAAAAATCTCCCTCAAATCTGATGTGGATTTCACTTACTCTTTCACTTGTCTATTAAGTATTATCTTGTGTTATGACACCCACCAAAAAACCATATTAATTATTTTTTGAAAAAATTTTAAAAAAATTATTTGAAATTTATAATAGTATTCTTAAAAATAAAATAATGAATCAATAAATAAAGTGAGATAAAATTTCTTAAAAAATCATTAAATTGAAGATGTCTTTGAACACATCAAAATTTTTTCCATTCATCATCCTTGAAACTGTACGAAAAGTCCTATTGAATTGATACATTCAAGACAGTTTTTTTTCTCACACTAATGATTGCTTTGGAGACCATCCAACCCAACATTCACGGATTACATCTTTATCAATTTAGTTACTTTAGATCAATTTTTTAAATATAATTTAAAGTTTAATTAATTATTCTTTTATGTGCAACCATATATTTTTAAATAATGATATAAGTACAAAAATCTCTCCTAAAATTTCTTTCAAATTTAATATGAATTTCACTTACTCTCTCACATATCTATTAAGTATTGCTTTGTGTTATGAAGTTCCGCCAAAATACCATATTAATTACTTTTTGAAAAAAATTTGAAGAAATTATTTAGGACTCATAACACTTCTCTTTATTTTTTATTTGAATGCAAGCTGTCTTTTTACAACTGCATAAGGCCTTTGCTACATATCCTTGAAAACTCTATTTGTAACAACTTTTTATGTTCATTTGTTCATATATATTACGAGACCCAAATACATCCATTAAAGTTTGAGAAATTATTCATTAGACATTAGTTTATATACATGATATATTAATGTTACTCTACTGTTTTTTTTTTTCTTTAGTTAGTCCTCGTATACGATTTTTTTATTTGTAATTTTGATTATTCACATTTGAAAAGTACTAATATGCAACAATTATACGATATATTTATTTTTCATATCAACCACTCATTAAATTTTTTGGGCAACAAGTTCCCAAAATAAAATTAGGACCCGAAGTTCCTAATTTATATTTAAATTTCGAATCTGAAGTTTCGAATTGCTATCTAAATTTTTTTTTGGACCTAAAGTTCCAAATGAATATCCCTTCAAGCTTTGATTATTTATATGGGACATTATATGTATCCACATAATTTGTAATTTGGACTCGAAGTTCCAAATATATATTTGTGATCAACCCTGAAGCTTTGACATAATGGGGTGTGAAATTTAACATGCCAAAATATTAATTGGACCCGAAGCTCCATATATTTATGTGTTGAACCCGAAAAATTAATCACTTGACGTTTCAATCATATTTTTTATTTACTTTGTTTAAATTATGCATTTTGTGTTTCTAATTATTATTCCTTACATGATCAGTTTTCAAAATGTCGGACATATCTAAACTTGAATTTGAGGCACTTGATATAAATGCTAACAATTATCTCAACTGGTCTTAAGATGCAGAACTCTATCTACAAGTCTGAAATCTCGGTGATGACACTATGTCCTGGCAGGACAAGGCTAAAGTCATCATATTTCTTAGGCATCACATACACAGTGATTTGAAAAGTGAATATCTAACTATGAAAGATCCATCAAAACTATGAAACTCCCTGAAGGAAAGATATGACCATCAAAATCGGTCATACTTCCATGTGCACGCCATAAATGGCTCAATTTGAGATTTCAGGATTTCAAGACAGTGTCAAAGTACAATTCTGATATGCTTAAAATCACCTCGCAACTCAAACTTTGCGGAGAAAAGATAGATGATCCAGATATGCTAGAGAAAACTTTCTCTACTTTTCATACCTCGAATATTCTCCTGCAGCAGCAATATCGAGAACGGGGTTTTAAACGATATTCATATTTGATATCATGTCTCCTAGTAGTTGAACAAAATAATGATTTGTTGATGAAAAATCATTCCTCAAGACCCTCTGGATCTGTAGCACTCCCTGAAGTGAATGCTACCTCAGCTCGAAATTTTGAAAGAGGCTGAGAAAATATAAGGCACCGCCGAGGCAACCCCAGAAGAGGTGGCTATAGTAACCAAGGGCCTAGATAAAATACAAATTTCAAGAACCACCATAAGTGAAATGGCCCAAATAAAAAAGCAAATCAGAATTCAAATATAGCACAACCGCAATACACTAGTTATAGATGTGGTGGCAGTGGTCATTGGACCCGTAATTGTCGTGCCTCAAAGAAATTTATGGAAAAATATCAAGCTTCAAAAAGGGGAGTGGAGACAAATATAATGGAAGGTCCAGAAGACCGTTGGAAAATGAAAGGTCTTGAAGATCGCTGGAACATTGATAATACCCATATCAATGTTAATGATTTTTTTGAAGATGAAGATGGCAATCCCATTGCTAATGAGACATTTGATGATATGCTTGGCAAACCCCCGAAAAACTGAATAATTTATGTCTTCTTCATATGGCTACAATAATGTTTTTTTTACTGGAAACATCCTTATGTTTTTATTTTCCCTTTCACTGCTTATTGTAATAAATTGCATGGTTTTACGTTTATTTTAAATGCTTATATGGTTTGTAACCTTTAATTGTGTTACTCGTATAAAAGGTATGGATCCTAAATTGCAAGCAAGTTATGACACTTGTCTAGTTGATAGTGGAACAACTCATACTATTTTAAAAAATTAGAAATTTTTCTCTCACTTGGTGTATGATAAGGAAAATGTGTCCACAATAGTCGGCCCTGCTAAAATCTTGATGGCTCTGAAAGAGCCCACATGATGCTACCTAATGGTACACACTTATTGATACAACATGCCATATACTCAACAACTTCTAGAAGAAATTTGTTGAGTTTTATAGACATCAGAATGAATGGGTATCATATGGAAACAAGGCATGTAAATAACAAAGAATTCCTTTACATTACTTCTAGTGTTGGAAGTCAGAAGCTCACACTAGAAAAACTCCCTACATTATCCATGGGGTTATACCACACAATACTTAGTGATTTAGAATCACACTCTGTCATGGGTCGAAATCTTAATGATCCTAATGAGTTGATAATATGGCATAATCGTTTGGGTCACCCTGGATTCAACATGTTTTGAAAGATCATCAATAATTCGAATGGACATTTTTTGGCAAATCAACAACTCACGCTACCAAGTGACCATTTTTGCACCCCATATACGCAAGGAAAATTAATAACTAAACGAGGTTTTCTCAAAATAGCCTCTGAGCTACCATCCTTTTTACAACGCATTCAAGGGGATGTTTGTGGCCCTGTTCACCCTTTTAGTGGACCTTTTAAATATTTTATGGTTTTAATTAATGCTTCCACTTGATAGTCAAATGTTTGCTTACTATCCACTCGCAATTTGGCTTTTGCAAAATTACTTGCTCAAATGATTAAGCTCAGAGCACATTTTTCTGATCATCACATCAAATCCATTCGCTTAGATAGTGCGGGGGAATTTACTTCTCAGGTTTTTTATGATTATTGATTATCCATAGGCATTGATGTTGAGCACCCAGTTCCCCATTTTCATACCCAAAATGGTTTAGCTGAATCATTAATTAAACGTTTACAACTGATAGCCAGACCATTGCTTATACAATCAAAACTCCCAATCTCCGCTTGGGGTCATGCCATCCTACATGCTGCCAAGTTAATTCAACTTCGACCAACTGCTTACCATTCTTTTTCCCCTTCACAACTTGTGACTGAATGCCAGGATAACATATCCCACTTGCATAAATTTAGTTGTGTTGTGTACATACCTATCTCACTGCTATAACATACCAAAATGGGTCCCCTAACGTCGTTTGGGCATATATGTGGGTTATGATTCCTCATCAATAATTCATTATATTGAACCATTGACAGGTGATGTATTTACCACTGGATTTGTGGATTGCCATTTTGATGAGACCATATTCCCACCGTTAGGGGGAGGGAAAAACGTACCTGAAGTATGGCCTGTTCCTGAAGAACGATGAGAATTAATGTGGAATAATTCCACATTATCTCATCTAGACCCCCGTACCTCACAATGTGAGCATGAAGTGGTAAGGATAATATATCTTCAGGTAATTGCAAATCAATTACCCGATGCATTCAATGATGCTGCAAAAGTAATCAAATCTCATGTACCCGCAGCTAATGCACCAGTCAGAATTGAAGTTCCAGCGGGACAAAATTTGATTTCAACAACAAATGATTTTGTTGCATGCCAGAAGCGTGGCAGACCTATAGGTTCCAAAGATTCAACTCCCCGGAAGCGGAGATTAAATGAAAAATCATGCCCTCATAATGCTTCAGAAAAGGTTATGAATAGAATATCCACTTTCTCTAAAACACCTGAAGAGGTTAGTGTCACTGAAAAGACACAAGTCCCTGAAGTGACTATAAAAGCCCCTGAAGAGGCAAAGGTACCTAAGAACAATAATGAGATCTCTATATTTTATACATGTTCAAGAGAAATGTGGGATCGTAATGAAACAATCATCGATGACATATTCTCATATGCAGTAGCTACACAAATTTCAAAGGGCATTGATGATGCTAATGAACCACGTACTATAAATGAATGTCGACAAAGAGAAGATTGGCCAAAATGGGAAATTGCCATCAAGGCAGAACTTGAGTCTCTAAATAAACGTGGTGTATTTGGACCTATAGTGCAAATCCCAAAAGATGTTAACCCATTAGGTTACAAATAGGTGTTTGTAAGAAAGAGAAATGAGAAAAATAAAATCACTTGATATAAGGCACGACTTGTGGCGCAAGGTTTCCTGCAGAAACCCGGAATTGATTATGATGAAACATACTCCCCCGTTATGGATGGTATAACTTTCAGATATCTGATTAGTTCGGCGGTCTCTGAAAATCTTGATATGAGACTCATGGATGTTGTGACTGCTTATTGTGACACCCCGCCTAATTAAATACCGGGCGATCACTCCTTTATTAAATTAAAATCAAGGTGAACAGTTGGTTCATTCTTAGCATCACTGTTGTAAAAATACTTTTCCAATTTAAACACCCTAATTAATTAAGCTAAGTGTCAAAACCATTTTTAAACATTACTTTCCAAATTTTATTTTGAAAACAAAGATTTAATTATTTATAACAATTCAATATTAAAGAATCACACCACAATAACCCTGGAGCATATAATCCAAATAATTTAAACATTCAAGAACTAAATCCCAACATTAAAACTCAAAGTAAAACATCCATACAGAAATAAATCCCAAAGTGACAATACTAGAAATAACTGAATCACAATGTCCAAATAAACAACTGAATAATGAAAAGGGCGACACATGCCCCACTAAATGAGTATGCTAGGAGTGGAGTCAAATAAATGAAGTCGTCTAAGCAAGTGGCCTGCAACTCCCACCTAAGCTGCAGCGCGTTCCTTCCAAGGGATTCCTATACAAGACGCCCCTGTGGCTGGGCACCTGTAATATATACATATATATACAAGAGAGAGAGAGAAATAGAAACGGGTCAGAGCCCGATAGTGTAATTAATTTAAAATTCCTTTAGCAAGTATTTAAAATGTTTACAGGCCAATGCAACAACATATTAGTGCGGCACTCTCTTGAGAAATTCTCACCTCTCTTCTAATGTGCACGCCTATCGTACCAACCTTCCCAACGGATTATCTTATCTCGCACTAAACTTCCAAATGGTTTAACTTGTCTTAGGTTACTCGTAGGGTTTAAAACTTGAACAATATAATTGTTTAAAAGGAAAATGTCATTTAGTAACAAAGCTCTCATTTTAACTTTATTTATTAATAAAGTTTCCCAGTGTCATGATTATACTTTTCGAAACAAGTATTTCCAATTTGAGTCATTATACATGTCTTACTTACCATAACACAATAGTCAGTTATATATATATATATATATATATATATATATATATATATTCTATCAGCACCCCACATAAAAATTATGGTGCGTGCATACTCTGCTATCCAACCACCGTATCTCTCGTACTAAGGGAAATACAAGTTCGGAATCACTCTCGAACTGTATTAACACATACACAAATAATATTGAGGCGAAGCATAGATTCCAAGTCTCTAAGAGGATAGCACATGCCCCCACGTCTCTTAGGACCGTCTGAACTATCGATTCGATAGCCTGTACCAAGGATATCTATCTTCTAGGGTACAAGTTAATATCCCCCATAAAGGTCCCATCGAGATAAGACTGTCCCGATGCGGTAACCTCAGGGATAGCAAGTAGTGCGGGAACGATTTTCACACATAGATAGTATATAATATATGCATACACACAATCATATAAATATACTACTTTTATCCTATTAATTTAAGTTCAACTCACAACCCATAATCACGACATTTATCCTCATTTTCCCATTATTAGTTATCACGTATAACGGTTCGTTTCCAACTTTAATTCAAGGGATTGTTCCAACTTACTACGTAATACTCATGGACTCTATCCTCTCAAGTGTAAAATTCAGTAGGTATGCATTTATGTTCCAACGTAACTATCTTACGCGTCTCTCCCTTCAATACCTAGTTTCATCGTCCCTTATATGTAAATGACCCAAACATACAACTCTCGTCTTACGTTAAAGGTCCCATAATTATTTATAAGTCCTACTGGTCTTCTTCATCTCCCAAAATATTTTAATGAGGGTGTCCAAGGATTATTTCTCATTAAATTGAATTCAACTGATTTAAAAAGGGGAATTATGAGTCTGCCAGAAGGGGTCGATCGATCGAGGGCTGGGGCTCGATCGATCGAACCTTCGATCGATTGAAGCTCTTGGCTCGATCGATCGATCAAGCAGGTATAGCGAATTCTGCAGTTACCAGTTACGGGTTTTCTCACATAACCCCATCCAAATCCAAACTTTTCATTCCCAATCGCCCAGAAATTTGTACTATTAATAGTGTAAACCCATTCCATACGTCTTTTACGTAAAGCATGCAAATTTCCATTAATAACCATGGATTAACAGGCCAAAATTCATGTAAATCTCAAGAACCCTAGAAATCTCTTTAACATGGTTCTAATCAGTCTTTTCTAGAATTTTCTTCTTCTAAAACATCAAAATTTCGTGGTTTAATCCTCTACATGTTAAGGGGTTTCCAGAATAACATTCAAATCATTACTACATACGATTTCCTATCTCAAATTTGGGTTTTTCTTCCATAAAACTCATCCTAATCATCCCTAGACTAACATGAGTGATGCATTAACGAAAATAAGCAAGATAAACACTTGGCTGAGATTTTCAGCGTTCTGATTTGCGGACGATTTTGGTGTGGTTGCGTTCTCCGTCGCGCGATCTACGCGTTGGTGGTTGTGGCGGTGCAATCGGGTGACTTTTTAGCATTGGATTGCTTTGGAAGCTCTCTCCTTCCCTCTCCTATTGCCGTCACTTGTCTTTGGTTGTTTTAACCCTAGAAGGAAACCTTAGACATCTGATATATCCCTTGAAATTTCGTGGGTTTAATTACCAAAAAATATAAAATGTCCAAAATGCCCTCTCGGGGTACTAATTAAGCCTAAAAATGCCCCGAGACTCAAACTAAACCACCGGGTACACTTTTCTGACTATCTCGACCCTTCCGGACACGTTGGCGCACTCAAAACAACCATATGGATAACTTAAAAATATTTCACTTTTATTAATCAATATTTATTCCCAACGCGACACAGGCGCGTCCCGACTTAAATTTCCAAAAATGTCATTCTATTCACTCGTGACATTTAACAGAATCAATATTATATATTACTTTGCTCATTAGTAATATTAAACAAGTTTTCCATAATTACTAACTCACATCACGTTAATAATTATAAAATAATTAATTTTCGTATCTATATTAAATAATTCATTGACATTAAATTTAATAAATCCCCAAATTAAGAAAGCATAAAAATACGGGGTATTACACTTATTTATATGGGGACTTAGACACAAAAATTTATATGAAAATCCCTAAAAGATTTGCTTTGCCAGAAGCAAAGTCAAGAAGCACGTACTCAATTCGACTAAGACGATCATTATATGGCTTAAAGCAATTCGTAAGGATGTGGTACAACCGTCTTAGTGAATGCTTATCTAAGGAAGGGTATGAAAATAATCCAATTTGCCCATGTGTCTTTATAAAGAAATCCCCAATGGGATTTGTGATAATAGCAGTTTATGTGGATGATATTAATTTAATCGGGAATCCAGAAGATCTCGAGAAAATTGCTAATTATTTGAAAAAGGAATTTGAGATGAAAGACCTCGGGAAAACTAAATTTTATCTCGTCCAGCAGATCGAGAGAAATTCTAGTGAAGTTCTTGTCCATTAGTCTAATTATACTGAAAAAGTCTTGAAAAGATTTGGTATGGATACATCACATCCACTAAGTACACCCATGGTCGTCCGATCTTTAGATATAAAGAAAGATCCATACCGTCCTAAAGATGATGATGAGGAAATATTGGGTCCAGAAGTACCCTATTTAAGTGCAATTGGTGCATTATTATATTTGGCAAAAATGCACTAGACCGGATATTTCCTTTTCAGTTAACTTGCTTGCCAAATATAGTTCTGAATCAACAAAAAGGCATTGGATTGGGATTAAGCATATCCTAAGATACCTACGAGGAACAACTGACAAGGGCTTATATTATTCTAATCATTCTAATGGTTCTGAGTTAGTAGGTTATGCAGATTTTGGATACCTTTTCGATCCTCATAAGGGTCGATCACAAATAGGTTATGTATTTCTTAGTAGTAATACTGTTAGTTCTTGGTGCTCTACTAAATAAACTATCACAGCTACTTCCTCTAACCACTCTAAAATTTTAGCACTGCATGAAGCAAGTCGAGAATGTGTATGACTGAGATCTTTAATTCAGCATGTTCGTAGTTCTTGTCAACTGTCTTCCATTGCAGATGTTCCCAGTATCATATATGAAGATAATGCAGCATGTATAGCTCAAATTCAGGAAGGCTTCATCAAAGGAGACATATTTAAGCACATTTCACCAAAGTTTTTCTTCACTCATGAGCTTCAAAAGAAAAATGAAATCAAAGTCAAGCAAGTACGTTAAACTAAAAATCTAGCTGATATGTTTACCAAGTCGCTTCCAAAAGCAACGTTCCAGAAACTTGTGCATGGGATTGGAATGAGGAGACTTCATCAATAGTCAATTTGAGTTATGCAAATTAGGGGGAGATCTTTTTCAGGGGAGAATAAAAAAGCATGCTCTTTTAGGACATAAGTGCATTGTACTCTTTTTCCTTTAACTAGGTTTTTCCCATTGGGTTTTTCTAGTAAAGGTTTTAATGAGGCATCATTAAGCACGTCCAACATCAATTCGATGATAACAAAAGTTGTACTCTTTTTCCTTCACTTTGATTTTTTCACACTAGGTTTTTCCTTAGTAAGGTTTGAATGAGGTAACAATCGTTGAATGGTGGATATGGTGTACATTCAAGGGGAGTGTTAAAAATATGTTGCTTTTGACTTTTGGGTGGATAACCACTCAAATTCTTGTCTCTTGGGATTCATCACCATGTCCTATAAATAGGAGGATCCTCATATGGTTTTGTATAACAATTACACCCAATAATAGTGAGAAATAAAATTCTCCCTCTCTATCAATTCTCTGTCTTTTATTTACAACATTTTATAGTATTGTTTAAGCTTAAGATCATCGCCTAATATGATTTATAGCTTAAGGTCATTCAAATCCTCTCCATTTTGTCAAGATTTTGATATTTATTATTATGTTAATTGCCACACCCTTTCTGATTCAAAATTAAAACTACTTGTATTAGGCATGTTTAAAAAGACACTTATTGGACATATGCCTAAATATTTTTTGTTTTTTTTACTTTAATATATTGCTAATTTGTGATTTTAGATTTTACTATAACTTTATCAGTTTATTAAACTTTAGTACAATTTTCATCGCTAAATGTCACCAAATATCACTTTTAGTGACAAAATTTTTACATTTAGCGACGAAAATGTACTAAAGTCTAATAAACTGATAAAATTGTATTTAAGTCTAAAATCAAAATTTTGTAATGTATTAAAGTTAAAATACTCATATATATTTAGAATAATGTTATTTTAGAATAGTGTTATACGTATGAATTTTTATTATCAAGTTGGTAGCACAAGTACATTAAATGATTGTACGTACATTTGAATTACAACGTTTTAAATTAATAAATTACTATAATAATTCTGGAGTGGAAAAAAAAAGAAACATGATTGTAGGAATTTGGCACGCGTCTTTTATATATTGAGGAATATTTTAATAGACCTTATGTTGCCTCGAGATGGGTTCCTCTGCAATGTTACATTACAATGTACTAAGCAATGACACGTGATAAAATGATAAAATTGTAATCAAGAAATTCGTATTGCTTATTAAATGAGGAGGGGAGGAGGAGTGTAATGCAACTTAGATACTGTTGCCCCCCACATCACTCAATAAATGACATATTTTTATCCTTTAATTAGTGTCTAAATTTTTCTTACCAATGTATAAGAGAATACAATTTTAGTAAAAGTTTTTAACATTCTCCATTCCATACATGGAATTTGAATATAATATGTGTTCTAACCTCTCAAGTTTGAAAAGGGTGTTGTCGAAGAAATATGTTTTTTTTGTCTCCATATAATGTTCAATTATTTTGTAGGTATTGAGTGGTATTCGTGAGAAGAAATATGGGTGCATATAAGAAAGGGCTTATGTGACAACCAGGATATAATTATGATAAATTATATTTAAATCATGCTTAACTTATGTGATATGAATAATGTGTTATTATTATATCTAATGTTAAGTGAGTATGTTTAGTCTAATCCTACTTTCATAAATCATGAAATGTCGAATTATTTACAAACACAAAATTTTGTTATTTTCGATAAAAATATTTCTGTTGAAGACTAGTTTTTACCCTTATAATGTAATAATTGACTCAAGGTGAAAACTATATAATTGTAGATATATGAGTTAGGGTTGTAACACAATAAACGGTGCATCAAATGGATGTTTGAGTAAGAAGTTAGGCCGAATTTACGAACAAGGAGCAAATATGTCCATTCCCTTTAAGTGGTAAATTGTCTTTTAGTAAACCAAATATTTTAATTTGATTGGATGGCTTGGGAGGCAACCTTGGACGACTTAAAACTCTCCCTCTAACTTATTTCTTCATCAAATTAAGTCCTAGGTTCAGTTTCAATTGTTGTTAGCTTGAGGAAAGAGAAAGTAGAAGTTTAGGAAGAAAAAGTGAGGAGAAAAAGTGTAGAAAAATCCGTAGAAATTACGTAAAAGTCCCGAAGGTAATCCTAATCGCAATTCTTGTTATTTTTCTTATATCACTGATTTAGATGATATAAATCATCATATTTTTAATAAAATTTTAGCCCTTTATATATAACTATGGTTAGATGAAAGTTTAAGTTAAATTGAATGTACAAACCCTTAAAATTATTTTGTATTAAAACCCCTTGTATTCAAACTTGTATATCTCTTTGTGTGCTTACTTTAATTGCGAAATTCCAATTGGATATGAAATTAGACTCATATATTCATATCATATCCGAAAATTAGAATTTATCTCCTTGTGGTTAGGCCTTAATGATGATTTCAAGTTGGTACATAGTTGCTGTTTGTATATTTTATTTCGGTATGCCCTGAGTTTGGTCAAGCTTTTGACATAGCAAATGAAGTCAAAAAATTATGAAACTTTAATTCTGTACTATTAAGTATGTGTAATGAAAATGGGTTGAAAATCAGGAAAATTTATAATGTAGAAAAATTATGAAAATTCTTGGAAGTCGAAGGAACAATAGAGGAGCTTGTAGGGAAGATTTCTTGTGTTGTAAAGAAATGGTCATAACTTGCTCTAGGAAGCTATATGTTTTCATATCGATAAGGTTGGACACCTGTATTTATACAATTTGGGAATATAGGATGTTTGAGTATAGAAGACAATAATTTGAGGCCATACTAAATACCCCATGAAAGAATATTGTTATCTCCTCTTTCTAAAGAGTATTTTGAATAGATGTTTCATGTGTATATACATTAAGAAGTATGTTTTCATATTTACTTGGGTTTAATTATAAATCCCTTATGAGATATTTTCTATGGTTGAATGTTCATAACTTTATCAACATGTGTACCATTGTTTTGTCTTTACTTATGTTTCAAGAAATGTGACTGAAGTGGAATTATATTGTTGTTGTATAGTCATGGAAAGTTACATAATTATGTTAGGATAATACTTATGATTGAGATTCAGTACTGATTTAGTTGGATTGACAGGTGTAAGGTCCAATCAACCCAATTCAGCTCCACCCGAAGGAAACATAAATACATAGTTGACAACCCAAGGTGAGTGTACTCACTGGAATGATGTATTTGTATACTGTTACGAATATAAAATTATTCATTTCGATTTACCGAAATAGAAAGTTACTCCTCGACCCGGAATGGGGGAGATTTGTCTATTAATGACAAGGGGTTACTCATCGACCAGGAATGGGGGAGAATTGTCTATTTAGACAGGATATGTGAATCATGATTCGAAAAAGTTGGTCATTCATTATGAATGAGCCGGATAAGTTAATACATAATTATATGGACATGATTTATTGCATTTAAATTCATGAAGTAGTATAGTAGTGATGCATTCACTGGATAATTTTCCTCATGGTTCCTATGTTCACATTTTTTTCAGGTAACGTGATGTCACTGTCAAATCTAGGATGTCGGGTTGAATTAGCCAGGAACGGGAGAAACAAAGATTTGGTTTAATATAAATGATGTAATTAAGTTAACTTATCTTTCAAGCAAGTTTTTATGGGCATGACTACTCTGATGTTGAAAAAAGGGTTTTAGTTATATGGATTCACAATGATGACTCTGAAATTAAAACTATGTTTATGGTTTGGTTAAATTAATCATGGTATGCCTCACTTTGACTTTTAAACTTAATTAAAAGTAACTGGGTTGGGGTGTGTCAGCTTTTGGTATCAGAGCCTAGGTTTTAGAGGTTCTGGAGTGAGAAGAGTCTAGATTTGGCAGTGAATGTTAGAAATATATTTTATTTGATACTAACGATTATGTTAGGAAAGATAGGTCTATATGTATGTTGTTATATCTTTGATTTATTTCAGATATAAAAGAATGGAAGGAGGGAATGTTAATGTGAGAATAGAAGATGAGGCTTCAAATATGGCAGCAGAAGCGAAGGTGGAGCAACCTGTTTATAGAAATGTAGAACCCGAGCCAGAATAATTAACAGATAAGCAAAAAATAGCACGTGCTATGACTCTAATGGCAGACCAGCAAGTTAGATTTATAGCTCAGATGGAAGAACAACAGACCAGGCAACTGGAGGCACAAGCATTGGCTAGGGCTGAGAAGGTGATACACTGGGAAAAAAGGAGTACTTCACATGAGAAATTTATTAAGATGAACCCACCATCGTTCGAAGGAGCAGTTGATCCAGCAGAGTCAAAAGTCTGGGTTAAAGAGATTGAACTTATCTTTGGGGTAATGAGGATGCCTGAAAATCAACAGGTGACCTTGGCGGTGTATATGCTGAAAGGCGAAGCTAAGTACTAGTGGTATGCCACAAAACATTTGTTGATTACTCCAGGAGGTGGGAATGTGATCTCATGGGATGCTTTTGTTAAAGCCTTGCATGACAAGTATTTTCACCCAATGTATCGAAAACAAAAGGAGAAAGAATATTTCAAGTTGAATCAGGAAAGCATGACTGTTAGAGAATACGAAGCTAAGCTTACAGCCTTATCTCGGTTTGCTTCGAGGTTTATACAGAATGAGGAAGATATGTGCAGCGGATTTCTCGATGGACTAGAGTTAGTTATTAAATCAAGGTTGTCGAATTTAGAGACTGTTAATTATTCGGCCTTGGTGAACAAAGCCCTGCTGGTAGAAAATGACATGAATAAAGCGAGAGGGAATCGAGAACGAGGTGTAACGAGAAGCAGATTTGATCCAAGTTATCAAAAAGGTAGTGATACATAATATTCGAGACTTGAAGGGCAGAAATTCCAGCATGGTAGAGGCATGGGAGGTAGTTCGCAAAGGGGTGAAGCAAGTGGTGGAATAGGTTCAATAGTTTCTGCACAAGGAGATCCGAATGTGTGTTTCTTTTGTGGTACATAGGGTCATATAAAGAGAAATTGCCCAAATTTACAGAATATAGAATGTTTGAACTGTCATTAGAAGGGCCATCTGAGAAAGAATTGTCCTATGTTATCAAGAGCGATTTCAGTTAGTAGTGTGGGGCCTCATAAAGGATCATGTCCAGGGAATGCAACCAGGGGAAGGGATACATGGCAAGCAAGTGTATCGAAGGCAGGAGGAAGAATGTTTGCGATGACATTGCAAGATGCCCATGTTACACCAGAAGTGGTTACAGGTAAATTCTCTATTGCAAACAAAGATTTATATACACTCATTGATCCTGGATCTACGCATTCATTTGTAGCATAACATATTGTTTCATATTTGGGTAAACCATGTTGATTTCTTAATTACGCCTTATATATTTCTACCCCAATGGAAAGTGTGATTCTGGTTGAGCACGTTTATAAAGATTGTGTTTTACGAATGGGTGAGCGAGATTTCTATATTGACTTGATACCGTTGGTCATTCGGGATTTTGATATTATATTGGGGATGGATTGGTTATCATCGTATCATGCTTCCATTGATTGTTTTATAAAATAAGTTACATTTCATCTTACTAGTGAACCCGAGTTCCAATTTATAGGAGAAAGGAATGTTGTTCCTAATTGTCTTATCTCAATAATTAAGAGTAGAAAGTTATTGAGTAATGGTTGTACAGGGTATTTAGTTTATGTTGTTGATGTTAGTAAAGAAGCACTTAAAGTTAAAGATATACCAGTAGTTAGAGAATTTTCTGATGTCTTCTTAGAGGAATTGCCAGGATTGCCACCCGATAGGGAAATAGAGTTTTCCATTGAATTAAATCCAGGTACTGGTCCGATTTCCTTTTCTCCTTATAGAATGGCACCAACAGAGTTGAAAGAATTGAAAGTGAAATTACAAGATCTGATAAGCAGAGGTTTCATTAGGCCTATTTCGCTATGGATAGCCCCAGTGTTATTTGTGAAAAAGAAAGATGGGACAATGCGATTATGTATTGATTATCGATAATTGAATAAGGTGACCATTAGAAACAAGTACCCTCTACCTCGTATCGATGATTTGTTTGACCAATTACAGGGGGCCATAATATTTTCAAAGATTGATTTGAGACCGGGTTACCACCAATTGAAAGTAAAGGATAGTGATATTTCCAAAACAACTTTTCGGACTCGATATGGGCACTATGAGTTTTTGGTGATGCCATTTGGATTAACTATTGCTCCAATAGTTTTTATGGATTTGATGAACCGGGTATTCCACCCTTTCATTGATTCATTTGTGATTGTATTCATAGACGAAGTGTTGATTTACTCGCGTAGCATGGTGGAACATGAGAAATATTTAAGACTTATATTGCAGATTTTGAGAGAGAAGAAATTATTTGCCAAATTTAGCAAGTGTGAGTTTTGGTTGAATGAAATTGTGTTTTTAGGGCATGTTATCTCGGGAAATGGGATATATGTTGATTCAAAGAAGGTGGAAGCAATCGTTGAATGGGAAAGTCCTAAGAATGTGACAGAAATTAGGAGTTTCCTAAGATTGGCAGGTTACTATCGCAGATTCATTAAGGGATTTTCAGCAATAGCATTACCATTGACAAAGTTGACTCGTAAAGAAGTGAAGTTTGTATGGGATGAAGAATGCGAGAGGAGTTTTAAAGAATTAAATAATCGATTGGTTTCAGCCCCTATACTTACTATTCCATGTGGGAATAAGTCTTTTGTGATCTATACAGACGCTTCATTTCAGGGATTATGATGTGTTCTTATACAGAATGGGAAGGTAATAGCATATGCTTCCAGATAATTAAAGACGCATGAACGAAACTACCCTACACACGATTTGGAGCTAACAACCATTATTTTTGCTTTAAAGTTGTGGAGACATTACTTGTATGGAGAAACTTGTGAGATATTTACAGATCATCAAAGTTTGAAATACTTGTTTACACAGAAAGAACTGAATTTGAGACAGAGGCGTTGGATAGAGCTGATTAAAGATTATGACTGTACCATCCATCATCATCCTGGGAAGGCCAATGTAGTAGCAGATGCTTTGAGCCGAAAATCATCAGGGATTCTTAGTTGCATACAGTGCGCCCGTGTTGGAAATATTCTTGACTTGGCATCGATGGGGATTGAATTGAAGTTTTAAAAAAGGGGAGGATTATTAGCACATGTCATAGTGAGACCTTTATTGGCAGAACGCATACGAAATTTTCAGATCAGTGATTCATTCATTGAGAAGAATAAACAAAATGTCCTGGATGGTAAAGAGAGTGACTTTGAGATTAAGAATGATGAATTATTGTGTTATAAAAAAAGGATTTGTGTGCCGAATGATCCACCCTTAAAGAAAGATATATTAGAAGAGGCACATAGTTCTATTTACTCTATGCATCTGGGAGGTACCAAAATGTACAGAGATTTGAAAGAGTATTACTGGTAGAACAATATGAAACGTGAGATTGCAGAGTTCGTAACTAAATGTTTAGTATGCCAGCAAGTAAAGGCGGAGCATTAGAAGCCGGCGGGATTATTACAGTCATTGCCTATTCCGGAATGGAAGTGGGAACATATAACGATGGACTTTGTTACAGGATTACCCCGGTAACCAAAGGGGCATGATTCTATTTGGGTGATTATAGTCCGATTGACGAAGTCAACCCATTTTCTTTTAATTAAGACCACCTATATTGTGGACAAATATGCACGTATATACGTTGATGAGATTATCCATTTACATGGGGGACCAGTGTCAATTATATCAGATAGAGATCCAATGTTCACTTATAAGTTTTGGCCTCGTCTACAGAATGCCATGGGCACAAGTTTGAAGTTCAGCACTGCATTTCATCCACAAACAGATGGGCAATCAGAAAGGACGATTCAAATATTAGAAGATATGTTACGAGCTTGTGTATTTGACTTTAAAGGTAGTTGGGATGATCATTTTCCATTAATGGAATTTTCGTATAATAATAGTAATCAGTCGACTATTGGTATGGCTCCTTGTGAAGATTTATATTGGAGGAGATGTAGAACGCCTTTGTGTTGTGATGAAGTAGGTGAAAGGAAAATTTTGGGTAATGAATTGATAGATATGACAACAGAAAAGATTAAAATGATTCGGAAACGAATAAAGATAGCAAAAAGTAAGCAGAAATTTTATGCAGATAAAAAAAAGTATCCATTGAAATTTCAGAAGGGAGATTTTGTATTCTTGCGTATTTCACCATGGAAAGGCGTTATGGGATTTGGGAAGAAGGGGAAACTAAGTCCAAGATACATTGGACCATATGAGGTGTTGGAAAGTATTGGGAACCTGCATATAGATTAGCATTACCTCTAAATTTATCCTGTTTACATGATGTGTTTTACGTATCGATGCTTCGTAAGTATTTGGCGGATCCATCTAATCAGTTGAAAACTCAACCAATTGAACTGAAGGACGACTTGTCGTACATCGAGGAACCAATGAAAATTATTGATCGTAAAGAGCAAGGGTATTGAGAAACAAAATTATTCCCTTAGTTAAAGTTATGTGGATGAGCCATGGAATTAAATAAGCAACTTGGAAAACGGAGGATAGCATGAAGAAACAGTATCCCCATTTATTTGGTAAGTGAACTTCATATTAAATTTCGGGGACGAAATTTTCTAAGGGGGGGAAGTTGTGACAACCCGAATATAATTATGATAAATTATATTTAAATCAGGCTTACCTCATATGATATGAATAATGTGTTATTAGTATATCTAATGTTAAGTGATTATGTTTAGTCAAATCCTACTTTCATAAATCATGAAATGTCGAATTATTTACAAACACAAAATTTTATTATTTTCGATAGAAATGTTCCTGTTGGAGACTAGTTTTGACCCTTATAATGTAATAATTGACTCAAGGTGAAAACTATATAATTGTATACATATGAACTAGGGTTGTAACACAATAAACGGTGCATCAAACAGAGTCCGAGTAAGAAGTTAGGCCTAATTTACGAACAAGGGGCAAATCTGTCCATTCCCATTAAGTGGTAAATTGTCTTTTAGTAAACCAAATGTTTTAATTTGATTGGATGGCTTGGGAGGCAGCCTTGTCTGACTTAAAACTCTCCCTCTAACTTATTTCTTCATCAAATTAAGCCCTAGGTTCAGTTTTAAGTGTTGTTAGCTTGAGGAAAGAGAAAGTAGAAGTTTAGGAAGAAAAAGTGAGGAGAAAAAGTGTAGAAAAATTCGTAGAAATTACGTAAATGTCCCGAAGGTAATCCTAATCGCAATTCTTGTTGTTTTTCTTATATTACTGATTTAGATGATATAAATCATCATTTGTTTACTAAAATTTCAGCCCTTTATATATATGTATGGTTAGATGAAAGTTTAAGTTAAATTGAATGTACAAACCCTTAAAATTGCTTTATATTAAAACCCCTTGTATTCAAACTTGTATATCTCTTTGTGTGCTTACTGTAATTGAGAAATTACAATTGGATATGAAATTAGACTCATATATTCATATCATATCCAAAAATTAGAATTTATATCCTTGTGGTTAGGCCTTAATGATGATTTCAAGTTGGTATATAGTTGTTGTTTGTATATTTCATTTTGGTATGCCCTGAGTTCGGTCAAGATTTTGACATAACAAATGAAGTCAAAAAATTATAAAACTTTAATTCTGTACTATCAAGCATGTTTATTGAAAATGGATTGAAAATTAGGGAAAGTTATACTGTAGAAAAATTATAAAAATTCTTGGAAGTCGAAGGAACAATAGAGGAGCTTGTAGGGAAGATTTCTTGTGTTGTAAAGAAATGGTCATAACTTGCTCTAGGAAGATTAAAAAATTACACCGTCACTTGTACTAGAAACTATATTCATATATGTTTTCATATCGATAAGTTTGGACACATGTATTTATATAATATGGGAATATAGGATGGTTGAGTATAGAAGACAATAATTTGAGGGCATACTGAATACCCCATGAAAGAATGTTGTTATCTCCTCTTTCTAAAGAGTATTTTGAATAGATGTTTCATGTGTATATACATTGAGAAGTATGTTTTCATATTTACTTAGGTTTAATTATAAATCCCTTATGAGTTATTTCCTACAGTTGAATGTTCATAACTTTATAGACATGTGTACCATTATTTTGTCTTTACTCATGTTTCATGAAATGTGACGGAAGTGGAATTATATTGTTGTTGTATAGTCATGAAAAGTTACACAATTATGTTAGGATAATACTTATGATTGAGATTCAGTACTGATTTAGTTGGATTAACATGTGTAAGGTCTAATCAACCCAGTTCAGCTTTACCTGAAGGAAACATAAATACATAGTTGACAACCCAAGGTGAGTGTACTCACTGGAATGATGTATTTGTATATTATTACGAATATGATCATCATGTTATGAATATAAAATTATTCATTTCGGTTTACTGAAATGGGAGGTTACTCCTCGACCCGGAATGGGGGAGATTTGTCTATTAATGACAAGGGGTTACTCCTCGATCAGGAATTAGGAAGAATTGTCTATTTAGACAGGATATGTGAATCATGATTCGAAAAAGTTGGTCATTCATTATGAATGAGCCGGATAAGTTAATACATAATTATATGGACATGATTTATTGCATTTAAATTCATGAAGTAGTATAGTAGTGATGCATTCACTGGCTAATTTTGCTCATGGTTCCTATGTTCACATTTTTTTCAGGTAAAGCGATGTCACTGTGAAATCTAGGAGGTCGGGTTGGGTTAGCCAGGAACGGAAGAAACAAAGATTTGGTTTAATATAAATGATGTAATTAAGTTAACTTATCCTTCAAGCAAGTTTTTATGGGCATGACTACTCTGATGTTGTAAAAAGATTTTTAGTTATATGGATTCACAATGATGACTCTGAAATTAAAACTCTGTTTATGGTTTGGTTAAATTAATCATGGTATGACTCACTTTGACTTTCAAACTTAATTAAAAGTAACTGGGTTGGGGTGTGTGAGCTTACAAGTATTTAGTCCTGCATTGTGTGTCTTTTTAGTGAGCAATTCTAAACTTTTTTTTTATTTTGGATGCTAGTCCCATTTCTTATAAATGTGTTGACTAGAAAAAAACTATCCACCCATAAAAAGAAGCGCAACTGACATACGAAACGAGCACAATAGTCGAAAATTTGGGATTGCCAACAAAAAACAAAAGACATGGGATCGATCTCATGTGAAACATGGAGACACATGACTAATCACAAATTATCTATGTAACAAAACCCAATGATAAATTTTTACATTAAATCTGCGGGGACAATTTAAATTTGGGAGAACTAACGCCCAATTTTGAATATACTATATACATACAAAATTGGTGAATGAATTTAATATCACCCCATACGTAAATGGTTGTAATGTATATATTAAGTTTGTTAACATAATTAAAAGAAAAAAGAGATGAAAAAGAGGTACAACTATTCTCACTCCAACCATTTAATAAGACACTCCAAAAAATTTGTAGAAGACAAAATAACCCTTTAACACTTGCACACTCCGATCAACATGCTGAAAGTAAAATATAATTAATAAACCTTCATGAAAAACAAAAGGCTTTTTATAGTTTTTTTTCAGAAAAAAATTTAATTTATATTTTTACTCTTAAAATAGTTTTAAACTATTTTTTTGGAAGTTGAAGAATCACTCTCCCTTTTAACAAAAGTTAATACCGCTGAAATGTACCCTAAATAATAATAAATAAATAAAACTGAGTTGTTTTAAAAAAAAAATCTGAGTTTTTTTTAAAAAGGGGATTAAAATATTTATTCTCGGATTCATTTTCTTTATTAAAAAATCAAATAGATGTTATAGATTTTGAAAAAAAACATTTTTTTATCCGTTATTTTTTAAACAAAACTCAGAATGGGTGTTATTATTTCTTTTACTTTTAAACTATTATTTTTTAAGCTGAAGAATACCCTTTTTTTAATAAAAGTTAAAACCTCTCAAATGTATAGCAAATAATTTAAAAAAAAACTAAGATTTTTTTTTAAATCTGGGTTTTGTTTTTAAGAAAAATTAATGGAATAAAAAAGATTTTTTTTTATATTTTTATAACACCCATTTGATTGTTTTTAATAAAGAAAATGAATTCGAGATAAATATTTTTATCCCCCCCTTTTTTAAAAAACTTAACTTTTTTTAAGGAAAAAAAATGTATTTTTATGTATTATTATTTGTGGTACATTTTTGAGATTTTAAATTTCATTTAAAAAGATAGTAATTCTTCAACTTAAAAAAAAGTTTGAAACTGTTTTAAAAGAAAAAAAATAATCTTTTAAGCAGTTTTTTCTTTAAATTTGAGGAATTACTCTTTTTTTTTAAAAATAAAAGTTACTCTGAAATGTACCCCAAATAATAATATAAAATATTCTTTTGTAAAAATTCTGAGTATTTTTTTTAAAGGGGATAAAAACTGTTTTAATTTTTCAAATTTATAATACCCATTTTATTGTATTTAATAAAGAAAATGAAATAAAAAGTGTAATGTCATTTTATTTTATCCTAGTTTTTAAAAATATTTTTAACCGAAAAACAACGAGAATCCCAATACAGTTTTTTCTTTTCTTTTATTTTCAGTTTTTCTATTAAAAAAATTGTTTTTGAAATATTTTATAGAAAAACGATAAACATTCCCAACACATTTTTTTCTTTATTTACAGTTTTTCTATTAAAAAATTGTTTTTCAAATATTTTATAGAAAAACGGTAAACATTCCGAAAACATTTTTTTCTTTATTTACAGTTTTTCTATTAAAGCAACGAAAAAACAGTAAAAATATTTATTCTCGAATTCATTTTCTTTATTAAAAATCAATCAAACGAGTGTTATAAAATAAAAAAAAAAACACTTTTTTATTACCTTCTTTATTAAAAAAAAAGCTCAAAATATTTTTTTAAAACACTCTTCACTTTTTATTATTATTATTAGGGGTACATTCCGTAGGTTTTAACTATTATGAACAAAGAGAGTCTTCCTTTCAACTTTGTAAAAAAAAAAAACAGTTTAAAGCTGTTTGAAAAGTAAAAAAAAAACGATTTAATTTTTATCTAAAAATTGTAAAAAGTCTCGAGTTTTTCGTGAAGATTTATTAATTATGCTTTAGTTTCAACATGTTCATTGGAGTGTGCAAGTATTAAATGATTGTTTTGTTATTCTACAAAATTTTGGAGTGTCTTAGATTGTGTTTGTGTTTACATCTCAAAGTCTGAATCTAAACTATTTGGACTTAAGAGTTATCATATATTGTTTGTTCTCTTAAATGATTAAGAGGTTAACGATTATTTTTGCCTCTCAATAATTAAGAAGGTAAATGAATTGTTGATGTCTGAATCAATCTAAATATATTTATTCAAAGGTCAATTCAAACATGAAAACAAATATTTTTTCTAAATTTAAATTTATATTTCAGATTTAGATGAAAAAATAAATGTAACCCTATAAATGGTCGGTGTGGGAATAACTGTGCTCGAAAATAATAATTGAAAATCCCTTAATCAAGCCTAGCAAAACACGCTTAAATTTGTGAAAAGACGCTTGCTCCCCCCTCTTCCCCCCCCCCCCCCCCTCCCCAAAAAAAAAATAGATTATACATTTTTAAGATTTAAAATAATATTGAGTTTAAATATAGAATAACAAATATTTTATTTTTATTTTTAAATTATCAATTGACGTAATATATTGTAATTGATTGACCTTTCATAAATATGACCCCCTTCAGAGATTTTATTAAAAAGTAAGAACTAAAAATAGATTTATGACGACCAGAGAGAACGAGAACGAGAGAGAAGTTGAATACGAAAAAAAGCTATAAATGCGAGTTGGTTTTTGTGGTTTCTTTTCACCTTCTCTCAACGAAACACAACACGATACTCCCATTTTTATTTGATTAAAACAACACCAACAACACCCAATCATACTAATAAATCCATGGAGTTGTACGCATACCAATCTCATTCTTTGCCTTCATCCTCAGCAATCTCTTCTTTTTCATCCCCAAATTTAGTCCTTAAGGTTAAACAATATCTCAGCTCTGCTGTTTCTGTCATTATAGGCAATGTTTTCTCTGCGATCTTCACCTTCTTCTTTGCTTTAGGTTTGTACTTTTATTACCCTCTTGTTCTTTTTCAATTTTTGTTACTGTATTGTAGTTTTACAAATAAAATCAAGAGAGGGTCTTGTTTATTGTAGGTGAAAATGAAATGGGTTTGTTTTGTTTTGTTTTGTGCAGTGGGTACTTTATTAGGAGCCATGACTGGGGCTTTAATAGGGCAAGAAACTGAAAGTGGGTTTGTTAGAGGTGCTGCAGTTGGTGCCATATCAGGAGCTGTTTTCTCCATTGAAGTTTTTGAATCTTCCCTTGTTCTTTGGCAATCAGATGAATCAGGGATTGGTTGTCTACTCTACTTGGTGAGAAATTTAGCTTCTCAATGGCTTTGTGTTTTCATTTTATTTTTGTGGAAGATATATGTAACCAATTAACTTGGGAAATATGACATTCAAACATAAAATGGTGTTGACAAGTAAGTTGAAAAGGGCAATTAGTGATATGTCAACAATGCATTGATTGCGATTACTATTGAAAATAACTATGAATGCATAATTGTCATATTGACGTGTCCCTTGTTTTGAGTCGCTATCCATAGTTAGGCTAGAATTAGTCAATTTTAGTGGTGTAATGACATCCAATTTATGGAATCTGTTGTGCAGATTGATGTCATTGTGAGCCTTTTAAGCGGTAGACTTGTTCGAGAGAGGATTGGTCCAGCTATGCTAAGCGCCGTACAAAGTCAGGTATTTGAAACATGTTCAAAATTTTGAGCCCTCGCTTGGTTCTAGTTCTTATACTTCCTTGGTGTTATAATATAGATTTATAAAATCTGTTAATTTATGTCAAATTAAGTGCTTCATCCCGATTCCCTCAATGGGGCTCAAACTTAAGATGTGAAGTTGCCAAATTTAAAACTTGAACCAAATGAGCACTGATAGCAGTGTTGATTCTCATTTTCTTTTGCTTACAATTTCTATGTTATTCAGATGGGAGCGGTTGAAACAAGCTTCGAAGATGTCCAAAACATCTTTGACATTGGTGGGTCTAAGGGCTTACCGGGAGACTCTGTTGAGAAAATCCCAAAGATCGTAATCGCTAGCAATAACAATGTTGATGCTTCTGGTGATAGAGTCTGTTGTTCAGTGTGCCTTCAGGTACTGCCATGATATTTTATGTAGACATGTTTGATTTGAATTGGTCATAGGCTAAAATGCAAAACTCCCCCAAACTATGTTGTGTTTGCAATAAAATCTTATGAACTATTTTTAATGCAAAAAGATTGTCCTGGAATATATGTCACTAAATATTGTGTAGCTAATAATCACTGCCAAAGAATCCAGAAGGGGCTCTTTGCAACAGTATTCAGGGGAGTTTTTTGGCATTAATATGGTTCACAGGAGTTTCTTGCAACTAATGAAGAGATCACGATTTTTTTGCACTTTTTCTTTAGTGAAAAAAAAGAACATGAAATTGACACTCTCTGTTTTATGTTTTAAGGACTTCCAGCTTGGAGAAACTGTTAGAAGTTTGCCTCAATGTCATCACATGTTTCATCTACCATGCATCGATAAGTGGCTTGTGAGGCACGGTTCTTGCCCGTTATGCAGAAGGGATTTGTAATGCTCGTTTACTGTATATTACTGCTTAAGAAAAAGAGTTAATTTGTTACTTCCCCATATTTAACTTGCAGGGTTTCTCTAACTAAGCCCTCAGTTATACCAGTTTTCAAGTCAGCCTTATGTAGTTATTTCAAGTATGTATCATGAGTTTGTTCACTATACTTGAACAGCATTTTGTACAAAAATATAGTGTTGGTTTACTTTTGTTTTTATCTTATCGTTTCATTACCAATTTTGGTTGAATTCTTGCATCTGTTGAAATGACAATCCCCTTTCTTCTGGTTTTATAAAATCTCTAGGATTGTTGAATTGAGTGACCCCCTTTTGTTCCTTTGTTCCTTTCTTACTTTTTCAGTTTTTGGTGAGAATAGTTGGAGCCAAATTATCTTTATCTGGATATTATTTGGTAGAATTAGAATCCTTTTGTACCTAATTAGAACCCATTCTACTTTATGGCTTGCAAAAGCAACATTTATTCCTACCAACATTTCAGAAACTACTTGCAAGCTATAATATCTCTATGGTTTACATCCCTCAAGTTCTTAGAAGAGGATTGATCTTTTATCTTCTCTAGTTTGGTATCCATGTTTATCAAATCTTTACGATACAGTCACCTTTGATTTCTCCAGTTTGTTGCTTGTTTCATTCAAATTGTTGTAGGGTTGTTTAGCCTTCTATTTTTGAATTTTTAATGTGGAAACATGTTCACACTAAACCCTTAATATATATGTGATTTGACCTTTGACCCTCATTTATTATGATATATTACACTTTGAGTTCTAAAATTTGCAATAATATACCAATGACCCCGAAGATAGAACAAAATAAATGATGTTTTTTGAAGATCTAAACATTGGTAGCAAACCAAAATAGACCAAAATAAATGAGGTTTGAAATCCAATTCACCCAAAATATCTAGTAACCATTCAAAGAACACTGGTCACCAATTTGCAGCAAGCTATATAAACTCTTGGGCCTACTTCATGCAAATACAGATATGGTTGGTTGTTTGCATTGATGAAAGCTGTAGGGACAAAAAAAAGGTTTGTACTTGTATTGACAAAATGAGGAGGCTAATGCAGGTGGGGTGAATTCCCACTAAGAACAATTTGATTACAGAGGTTGTTTACTATAGGTATATAATATCACCACCAAAGGAGTGGCCATATATAATCATATATTACATATCAAATTCACTTCATCAAATGTAATTCACAAATTTGCCCGATAAGTGTTTCTCATAACTTCTTAAAAGACTTTTTTACTCATTCATGAGAAATATCTAACTGCTCCCTGAATCAAGTTGTTGATACTCTTCTGTCACAAATAATAATAATAATAACAATCTAATTAAAAAATTGCATGATGTTTGATAGCATATATCATATATTTGTTTGTCCATCTATTAATTGTATATCGGACTCTATTCTTACTATTTTTGAGTTTTAAAAAATGTGCTTTAAGCTTGATATGTACACTGAATAATATTAAAAAACATCCACCAACTGTTCATAAATAAGCAATGCCAAATTGCCAATGGTAAAGAAACAAATGATACGAGTCATCAATCCTTTCTTCAAATCATCCCTAATTAAAAAAAACCGAACATTTATTACTCCAACTACCATTTTTTTATTACGCAAAAGGTAATAAACCATCTGTTTTACTGATTTTCAGCACAGATATTTTCAGCTCTTTTCAACGGTTTAATGACTTGGAATAACTACCACATGACTATCATTTACTAGTGTATGAGTGACGTTAGGTTTCTATTTAATATTATCGTTCAATTGTCAGTACTATAGCCGAAGAGGAGTTTTTGTAAATTTCTGAAATCTCTAAATACTGAATTTATATGTAAATTCTCTTAATGTATGTTAAGAAATTGAATAATATATATCCTAATTGTTTTTTAGAATTAGAACAAAAATATTAAAATTTATTTATAATTTATAGGATTACAAGTATTCCGCAAATCTAATTTTTAATCCAGATATCAAGGATTATCGTACAAACAAAAATGAGGCATTCACAAACAAGCTTCATAGGATAGTTTTAAGTTTGAAGTGATATTTAGTTGATTATTTATGCACACAAGGGAACTTATCTCGAGCAAATCAGACAGCAGGAAAAATATATGGCTTTTGGTCCACCAATTTAAATGCTCCAGCCATAAGATCAGACCTACCATATTAAATAGTCCTCAGAATCTGCGGTTTTTTGGTGGTGTAGCCCAAAATATCGCCTATTCACTAAAAATGGTCAGGTTTAACATGCAATGACGGCCATACCATCACTTCAATGCATTGTCTATGTCAATGAAAACATACAAGATATGATTGTGCATAGGTGCTTAAACAACTTAAACACCCTGAAATCAAATTCATAACCTTGAAGTAGCCATTATCTAAATTTGGAGAATGACTACAAATCACCTAACATGTTCCGATCACATTTTCACACCACTATTGCATCCGTTTGCAAAAGTACAATGCCGCGAGACTGCTCATGCTCTTAGGTCTTGTTTGATTTTGTTGTTACAGCAGTAAATTAAATGTAGAATTAAAGAACGAAATTACTCAATTTTGGAGTAAATAAATCTGAGACAAAAAGTATAAGAAATTCCGGAAGCAGGTACAGTCTAGAACATGACTGAGTCACGGACAATGTCGCTCTCTTTAAGGTGTTTCGCAGTTCTGCCCAATGTGTGCTGACAGTCAGAAATGTCTCGCCACCCCCAGGATAAAACAACCCCCAATAAATAAAATACGGATTGATAAAACACAAGAATCAATCCGGTCCATGTACATCCATTTGTAATAATTGCTCGAGTCTAATAATAAATCCGGGGCGGATTTATTATACCAGTGTAGGAAGAAAAAATTTAGAAGCATTTTTTGTGTGTTGAGAAGTTGCAGAACAGGTATGTTAGAAACGAAGGTGGAATACCTCTTTTATGGGGAAACAAAAGAGATGTTGGACAAAAAACGTGGAGAGAAAAATCTGAAAAGCAATGGGCAACTGGGTTGAAAATTTCAACTCAGATTTAATAACGTTTTAATTTTCGGAATTAAAAAACGGTTAAAAAATAATTTTTAAAGCCCAAAAACAGTTCTGTATTTGTCCAAAAAATTATTTCTTAATGAGCCCAAACCCAAGACCCAAGACCCGAACCCGGACACCGGCGGCGGCACGCGCGCGTGTGTGACTTGGCCCAATAAGTCTCCCACCCATACACACAAAATATCTAATGCCCAAAGGGCTTGCCCATTTCTTCCAAATAAATAGTAAATATACCGAACTCATTTTAACTCGCCCACCGATGTGGGACACTGCCTAAAGGCATTTTTTTCAAAGTTTGCACTTTAGCTGTTAACAACTATGTTCCAATAATCTCCCACTTGCAAAATTTGAAAATATTTTTATCGAGCAATAATTCATAGAATTATGCATAAGCAAAGGTGTCTTTCGACTTGAAACTTCACGTAGTAAAAATGATTCAAAATATACTAGAGTAACCATAGTTTTGAACTCTATCTCTGACAATATCCCACACACAACCCTACTTGGATGTCATTCTAATAGCTAGCACGTTACGGCCCTGTGCTTCTATCCCAGTATAGTGAACGCTTTAGGAATTTGCCCAAAATATCCATAGAAAGTGGCCACACTTCCACATTCATATAGGTGAGTCTATCAAGAATACTCCTGTAGCTAAGTACCCTACTCAAAATAGAGCTATAGATCTCATTAAGAGTTATAATAACTCATCCTTAACTCGCTTTAGGATATCATGCTCCATAGGGATGGACTCGGAGTAAAATCCCGTTCTATATTAATTAATAATCGCATGATTCAATCCATATCACTTGTGACTTGTTATTACCCTTTGAACATATTTCTTGGGATCTCCAGTTTATATGTTGGGTTACCATCACAAGTGACTCATGTATCCAAGGGCTTTAGTCCCATCCCTTTCGAGGTGTTCCACACCTTCTCCCTAGCTAGTCCTTTCGTCAAAGGATTAACTAAGTTCTGTTTAGACCGTATATGATCCACCCTCACAGCACCCGTAGAGATTAATTCTCTAACAGTACTATGCTTACGAAATATTTGCCGTTTCTTACCGTTATAATAACGATTCTCAACTTTTGCAATAGCCGCGGTACTATCACAATGAATCAAAACGGCTGATAGCGGTCTTTCCCACAGCGGGATATCTGACAGGAGATTTCTTAACCAACCTGCCTTTTCACTAGCAGTAGCTAGCGCTATCATCTCAGACTCTATAGTGGATTGAGCCAAAATAGTTTGTTTCTTAGATTTCCAAGAAACTGCACCACCCGGGATGCTAAATATATATCCACTAGTAGCCTTAGAATCATCAGATAGGGTGTTCCAATTAGCATCACTAAATCCTTCAAGGACATCGGGATGCTTATTATAGTGTAATTTGAGGTTCATCGTCCTTTTAAGGTACCGCATGACCCTCTCAATAGCATGCCAATGCTCCATACTAGGTCTACTGGTAAATCTACATAGTACTCCCACAACATAAGTTATGTCAGGTCTAGTGCAATCTGTAGCATAACGTAAGCTACCAATAATGCTTGCATAAGCATTTTGATTTACACCGTCGCCAGTGTTCTTAAATAACTTTACACTAGGGTCAAATGGAGTACTAGCAGGTTTACAGTCAAAGTAATTATATTTCTTTAGAACTTTCTTAATGTAATGATATTGATCCAAAGAAAGTCCCTTTTCTGACCTAGTAATATTAATTCCTAATATTACACTAGCTTCACCCAAATCCTTCATATCAAAATTGGCACACAATAATGATTTAACATTTTCTACGGCATGAATATTAGAACCAAATATAAGCAAGTCATCAACATAAAGACATATGATAGTGCAAATGTTCTTAACATATTTATAATAAATGCATTTGTCACTTTCATTTATTTTAAACCCATTGGAGATGACTAGGCTATCAAATTTATCATGCCATTGTTTTGGTGCCTGTTTGAGTCCATAAATAGATTTATCTAATTTACATACTTTATTTTCTTGACCGTGTACAATAAAACCTTCAGGTTGATCCATATAAATCTCTTCTTCTAATTCTCCATTTAAAAATGCAGTTTTAACATCCACTTGGTGTACAATTAAATTATTTAAGGCAGCTATAGCAAATAATACACGTATAGACGTTATTCTAGGGTGAAAATGTATAAAAAAAGTCTACGTTTTCTCTTTGTCTAAAACCTTTGGCAACAAGACGTGCCTTATATTTTTCAACAGTGCCATCAGGTTTTAATTTCTATTTAAGAATCAATTTACACCCAATTGTTTTACATCCAAGGGGAAGGTCTACTAAATGCCAAGTTTTATATGTTTCCAAAGAATCCATTTCATCATTAATAGCCTCTTACCATAAATCGGCATCTAAAGAAGATAAAGCTTCTTAAATAGTGTTAGGATCCTCCTCTAAAGTGTAAGCTGAAATTCTGTTACTAAAGCCGTTTATTAAAAATAAACTATTTAAGTAACTCCGAGCTGTTTTTTGAGGAAACTCTTTTCTTGAAAAAACAAAATTATTTGAACACAAGATGTGTTTAACAAAACAGTATGTACGAGATCTATTCAAGATTTGAATAACAGGTTTATTAAATAGTTTTAAACAAGCTTTTAAACCCAACACAACCAAGAATGAGATGAGAAGATGTAGGAAGATTAAGTACAAACAGTCCTAGCAAATTACATATAAGTCTATATGCTGTGATTTTTCTTTTTCTCTCTTCTCACAAAACTTTGAAACTGTTTGACCTTTAAATCAATCCCAGAATCCACGGATATCTTGCTTAGAAGATAGTCAAGATCTTAATCAATCTCAGAGTTTTGAAAAGATTTCGAGATTGAAAACCTCCAAGTGTGATTCCAAACTAGGTCAAAGGTTTAGTTTTAAGAGAACTAGAAACAAAAAACATTTTTGTTGATTTCAAAGTTAAAAACATTTACAGAAAATGAATTAAGAAAATATTTTTCAAGCTGAGAAACAAACATGCAAACTAAGTGTAATATATCATGAAAAACTCAGATCTGAAAATTTCTATATACAAGAACAACAGATTTAAGAAAATGATTAAGTTGGAAACAAGATCCAAAGAAGAAGAGGTTACAGCAACAAACCAACTCTCAAATCATCTTTTAAAACACTCAAACACTCAAGGTTGTGTTTGGTAAAGTATAGAGGTTTGAAGGTTTATATTTGGTTTGAACTGTGTAGACGATTTAGGGTTAGGGTTAGGGTTTCTAACTCTTTCTCTCTCTTCTGGTTTCTCTCTTCTCTCTCTACTCTCTCTTTCTTTTCTCTCAAAGGACGAAATGGCAAAAGTCTTCGAATGCTGAGAGTAGGAGCCTTTTTATAAGAGGCTGGGAAGGTTCGAGAATAAGGATTGAAATCAAGGGACCAGATTTAGTCAAGTTCAATTGACTTAGATCCAAGGGCATGCGATATGCGGTGGTTAAAGCTCTCCTGATAGGTTCAAGGAGGATCACATGGATTATGATGGAAGACATGCAGAACGTTGATAAGAACGATCCAAGGGATGAAAATGATAACTCGATTTGTCTCAGCAAGGAAACACACTTCTCACCAATCAGAAGCTAACACATGTTGGCATATGAGGCGAGATAAAACGCGCGTCTAAAGTAATTACAATGTAAACCCTGAAGTCTCTGCCGCTTTTGGTTTCTACCCAAACCATCTTTGAGACAATTAAACCAACATTCTAAAATAGCAGATTTACCCCATAACCTTTTAAAACCAAGTTTTATTAATAAAACCTTATTTTTAAAATGTTTTAAAAAATCCCAAAAATTATTTAAAAATAATATTGGGGATTTAAACACACACAACATATGTACACACACTAATATGCAACATGACATGTAAATGATTCATTCTACTGTGTGTGAGTGTTGGTAATTAGGTCTACGTCCCTTCAATCAAAGATGAAATAGAAATGCAAGCTCTGAGGTTCTTTAGATTCTAGGTTAAACATAATTTTGTCACAATTTCCAAACTAGATGAACACTTATACAATATAGACTCAAATGAGTCAAGAGTATAAGGTGCTTCAATCTCCCCCTTTGGAAATATGAGACAAAATCTCCTTTGAGTCAACTAGGACTCGTAGGGCGACAAAAGATAAGAAAAACCTATTCCTGTAAAGATTCTATCTACCCAAATCCTAGAAAAGAAAAGTACATAACTCAACTATTTACAATTGAATACCCTATAACATATGTTGAGAAAAGCTGTACAAACACCTGCAAGGAATCACTAGGATCAAGTTGTTTAGCATATGTTCAAAAAATAACATTCAATGTAAAATTTAAGCCTTAAGACTGTTAATTAAATGAATAAATATATAACCCACTAGATCGTGTGATTTCGTCAAAGAAACCTTGTGATGTGATGAACGAGGGGCCAACATATCAAATTTGTTCCCAGAGTCTTGATATGATCATGATTATTTTACTGATCCTCTTTTACAAGAGGTGGGTAAAGATTTTTCAGGTGAGAGAAAATTATTTTTCATATTGATCCCTTCCTATTCCCAATTTGGAGAGATAAAAATATGGTGAATGATTAAAGTCATTACCAAAAATAAAAAATCAATCAATTTGACTTTATTGACATAGATGGAAGATGAACCAAATTAAGTATATAATTCATAAAAGCGAATGCAAAGAGACTCAAACTTAAAGAGAGAGAGAATATATATGGGTCATGATTTCCATGAGAAGACTTTTCATTGTCTTTAACCTTTTCCCATTCTTTTATTAAAAATATGCTGGGAATTTGAATAGACATCAAATATCTTACAAAATTTATTTCAAAATCAACAATGAAAAGGATCAAATCTTATAATCGTCGTATATATTGGTATATTTAATCATTTAAAATATTTATTCCATGATATAAAATTGAAACTTGAGAATCAAGCAAAAATTTATGATTTATGAAATCCATTATTTTTCAGATTTCTAAATAAGGATAAATCTAACAGTTATGATTTAAAAATCATGATATGCAACAATTTGCAGATAAAAATCGGACAATTAATTTATGTATATAAACATAAAAATCATGATTGAATCAAAAGATGTATGTATAATTGATTATACGTAGAGAAAATAAAAACTTAGCTTTTGGTGGAGAACAACGCTTGTAACACGTTCCCACAGACGGCGCCAATCTGTTGAAGACAGAAAATGGTCCAGGCCATTTTAGTGGCGTCAACAGCAGATAAATGATGAGGATGAGATTGAAGATGAAGATAAACATTCACATCAAACATATAAGAGACAAAGGTTTTTAAAGTGGTTCGGCTATGAATAAAGCCTACGTCCACTGTTATTTTATTCCCAGGGGTTTACAATAGCACAATATGGTGTTTCTTGGTTCTCTCGGATCTCTCTTCGGGTGTTGAATATTGCCACGTAGGATGACACATGTCCTTTTCTGATTGGTCCTCGTAGATGGAGAATTTTTGCGTTAACAGCATATATAAAGAATCATTAGAGACTCAAATTTCTCCTCCATTTTGTCTCAAATGGACAAAGGGAAAAACTTGGATAATCAGCAAATGTATTACTCAGCACAAACCATACCAATAGATTTACGCAAGGAAATGAATATATTATAATCTAGAGGTTTGGTGAACATATATGCGAGTTGCAAATCAGTAGGAAGATAATTGATTTCTAATTCCTTAGTTTCAACCAATTCGCGTATAAAGTGATGTCTAATTTTTATGTGCTTTGTTCGCGAGTGTTGAACAGGGTTTTTAGAAATATTAATCGCACTTTGATTATCACAATAGAGATGCAATTGGTTTTCTTGAATACCATAATCACTTAGCATTTGTTTAAGCCACAGTAATTGAGCACAACAGCTGCCAGCGGCTATGTATTCAGATTCGGCTGTCGAGA
Organism: Sambucus nigra; assembly: GCA_949130495.1. Taxonomy (NCBI): domain Eukaryota; kingdom Viridiplantae; phylum Streptophyta; class Magnoliopsida; order Dipsacales; family Adoxaceae; genus Sambucus; species Sambucus nigra. The sequence goes on from OX422219.1 coordinate 371,448,567, forward strand.
GTGATGTGCAGTTTTGTTTCTTACTACTCCATCCTACCAAGGTATTACCTATATAATAACATGCTCCTGATGTGCTTTTACTATCATCAGTACACCCAGCCCAGTCAGCATCAGTGTACCCAATTATAGTGCTTGGTGTGTCATTAGTGTACCAAAGTCCTAGATTTAGAGTGCCTTTTACATATTTAATGATACGTTTAACATCATTCAAATGGCTCTCTTTAGGGTTATTTTGATAACGAGCACATACACACACAACATACATAATATCAGGACGCTAGGCAGTAAGATATAATAAGGTTCCTATCATACTACGATATAGAGTAGGATCTACGGATTTTCTATTTTCATCTTTAGAAAGTTTTAACGTAGTACTCATGGGCGTTTTAGCATCTTTAGCATTCTCGAGGCCAAATTTCTTTACTATCTCTAAAGCGTACTTAGATTGCGATACAAATAATCCTTCTGAATTTTGTTTGACTTAAAGGCCTAAGAAGAATTGTAACTCCCCCATAGGGACATTTTAAATTCCTTATGCATAGTTTCAGAGAAGGATTTTACTTATGAGGGAGAAGTTGATCCAAAGATAATATCGTCAACATAAACTTGAGCAATAATGATGTGTTTGTCAAAATTTTTGACAAAAAGAGTTTGATCATTTCCACCTCTTTTGAAACCTTTATCTAAGAGGAAACTGGAAAAACGCTCATACCAAGCTCTAGGTGCTTGTTTAAGGCCATACAGAGCCTTTTTAAGACGAAATACATGATTTGGATATTGAGGGTCAATGAACCCTTTAGGTTGTTCTACATAGGTCTCTTCAGTCAATATTCCACTAAGGAATGCAGATTTGACATCCATTTGGTAAAGTGTAAAATGCATGTGGCAAGCTATAGCAAAGAGCAGACGAACAGATTCTAACCGAGTAACAGGAGCAAAGCTCTCGTTAAAATCTATTCCTTCAATTTGAGAGTACCTTGAGGAACTAATCTAGCTTTATTTCTAATTATTATCCCATTTTCATCAGTCTTATTTTTAAAAATCCAACGTGTGCCAATAACCTTATTATGATCAGGACGAGGAACAAGATACCAAACATCATGAATGACAAATTGAAGAAGTTCTTCCTGCGTAGCAGAAATCCAGTGAGAGTCATTCAATTCCTTATTTACATTCTTTGGTTCCACAAGGGAAACAAAACATGCATAATGTGCATAGTTTCTTAGTTGGGATCTTGTACGCATTGGCTCACTAGGGTTACCAACTACGTTATTTATGGGATGATCCTTAGAAACCCAGTTAGGTACTTCAGGTGTCTCAATTGGTAATGAATCATCTATTTCAGGAGAGTTATTTTCTAAAATGTTTGTAGACTCTTCCTCAATAGTTGATTCACCAGTCTTACTCTCTACAGTAGTGTCACTCATAATTACATTTATGGATTCCATCAAGGTTTTAGTGCGAAGATTATACACTCGATAGGCTCTACTGTTGGGTGAGTATCCTAAAAATATAGCTTTATCTCCCCTACTCTCAAATTTGGATAAGTGTTCCCTATCTTTGCATACATAACAAGTTCTACCAAAAGTTCTAAGGTACTTAAGATTGGGCTTTTTCTTGTACCAAAGTTCGTAAGGGGTTTGTTTGGAATTCTTTCTAAGATAGACCCTATTTATGATGTGACATGCAGTACGAATAGATTCTACCCAAAAGTATTTAGGTAAATTCTTGGCATATAACATAACACGTGCCATCTCTTGAAGGGTACGATTCTTTCTTTCGGCAATTCCATTTTGTTGAGGAGTCTTAGGAGCACTGAATTCATGTTTGTAACCATTATAGTCACAGTATTCAATAATATCAGTGTCTTTGAATTCTCCACCTCTATCACTACGGATTCTATTTACTTGAGTGTCCTTTTCATTTTCAATCCGAAGAAGTATTTTTAAGAAAGTTTGAAAAGTGTCAGACTTTTGTTTTAAAAAGGCTACCCAAGTAAATCTGGTGAAGTCATCAACTATAACTAAAATATAACTGTGTCCACAAAGCATAACAGTTTGGGAGGGACCCATTAGGTCCATATGGATGAGCTCTAAGGGATTACAGGTAAGAACATCATTAACTTTCTTATGAGGTGCCTTAATAATTTTACCTTCCTGACAAGAACCACAAACAATATTAGGAATGGGTTTGATTTTAGGAACTCCTCTAACTATTTCTTGAGAGGTCAGTCTACTAAGGTTATCGTAATTTATATGACCCATTCTGTTATGCCATATCTCGTTGTCATCCATTCTGGCAACATTACAGATTTCAGATTTGTTCATGACAGTATAACAATTGTCAGGAGTCCTGAATCCTATAATTATGCATTCACCTTTTTCATTTAAAATTTTGCAATTGTTCTTTGAAAAGGTAACAGTATGATCTGAGTCACAAAATTACGATATACTAAGTAGATTTGCCTTAAGACCTTTAACTAGAAGGACATTTTCAAGAACAGGAAGCCCATCTTCTTGGAGATTTCCTTTGCCTATGATTTGAGATGAAACTCCATCACCAAAAATGACTTTACCACCAACAAAGCTGGTTTTGTTTAAAAGTTTAGTTTCATCCCCAGTCATGTGCTTAGAACATCCAGAGTCTAAATACCAACCAGATGATGTGTGTTAAGCTTTTAGAGCAGTAACAACTGTGTTACACTTCATCTGAGGTAATAGATCATCTTTTTTAACCCAAATTGCTCTAGTTTTCATTTTGCGCTTATTAGCTCTCAATTGATAAAATTTGCGAGCATTAGATTTTTGCTGAAAAATGTTTTGCGCATGATTTTGAATTTTATGAAAAACATGAGCATTTGGTTTAGGAAAGTGCTTAGGAATCCTTCTAGGAAATGTTCTTTTAGGTTTGGTCTTTCTCTATCTATAATTAAAGTTTTTCTCTGGTTATCAAGGAAGTATATAATTGTTGCGGCTCCTTCTAGAATAGTTAAAGTTTTGATAGATATGAGGATTATAGACAGGTTTAACTAATCTTCTAGCATAGCAACCATCAAAAGAATGACCGTATACATCGCAATAGGAGCAGTAAAGATTGCTCAAAATTGGGGTCTCCTTAGGAAAGTCTCTAAACAAAGGTTTTGAGAAGTTTTGAGGTTGAACTCTATTCCTAGGTGTGACAGTCTTGAATGCAGACTCACTCTTCCTAATAAAAGGGAAGACGTATTTAGCCTTAGGTGAACTTCCATGTTTAGAGAAACTTGATTCCCCAATGTTAAAATTTTGATGTTTTGAATCAAACTCAGTTTTTAGAGAATGAAAGTTTGGGCATGTTTCAATAGGCCTTTTGCCTCCTGACACAAACTTGATAGGTTCAAAAGATTTTGTTTGTGTCTTCAAATTGGGGCAAAACCCTATTCCAGTTCGATCATCAGAATTGGTTTTTGATTCAGCAACAAATTCATCAAAACAGTTTGAATTATTTTCAAATTTTGTAAATTTTTTAAAAACAGTTGCTGTCTTTTCTTTAGTTTGTTCCAATTCTAACAATATACCTTTGTACTTTTTCTCTAGAATTTCATTTGTTTCAGTCAAATTTCTGAGTTTTTCATCAAACATTTTAATTTCACTTTCATGAGTTAGACATTAGGAAGTATACTCTTCAGCATTCAGTTTAACCATTAGGCTTAGATCTTCTAACTTCTTAGTGAGATCTTTCACAATCTTTTCTAGTCTAGTGCTTTTCTTGAGAGTTTTAGCATAGAGGGTGTGAATATCTGGGAGGTCTTCATTGTTCGAGTCACTAAGTGTAGTGTATGAAATGACCCCTAGGGCTTCATTCTTTGTACTCACACACCCATTGACATCGTCATTATCGCTTTCCCTTTGACTCACATACCCCGAGGAACAGATAGCAATATTCTCAGTAATCAAAGCATCTAAACCAGTAATAGCAGTATTCGAAACATCAGAAGTAGAAGTACTATATTCATCCTCATTAACAAACACATGCATATCATCATTATAGATAATCTTGGCAAAGTAAGACATGCAAAGGTAAAAAACATCAGATGACTCAGGTTCCTCATTTTCAGATTCACTTGAATCATCCCATGTTTTGCAAATGTTGGCTCTAGTGTGTTTGTTTTGAGTGTTCAAGTTAACTCTACAGTCTTGTGCAATGTGATCTAGTTTACCACATCTATATCATTCAGTCTTCTTAAGGTCTCTATTAGGTCTAGTGTGAGAGTCCTTGTGATTTTTGTCATGGCTTTTCTCATGAGGTCTGTGATTGAAAGGAGTTGGATAATTGGACTTGCCTTGTTTATTAGCCATGTTGTTTCTAAATTTAATGATTTTCTTAAACTGTTTTGACATTAAGGCAATCTGATTGTCCAAACTCTCTATATCTCATTCCTCATCAGAATAATCATTGGAAGTATTAAACTCAGGCTTAATCAATTTAGAAGAGAAACTTAGATTGGAACTAGTCTGTTTCCTATGGGACTCGGTTAATTGTTTCTTAAATTCCAGTTCCATTTCCACAGTTCTTAATTTACTACTGAGTAGTTCAGGAGTGAGATTAATATCACATATTTCCTCAATAGCATATCTTTTGTTATCAAATTTCTGTGGTAATGATCTCAGAATTTTAGATACCATTTCTTGTCTATCATAAGTTATCCCATTAGCATGCAGTTTGGTCACAATATCAGTCAGGTTCATATAGAAGTCATCAAATGACTCAGTCTCAGACATAATTATGGAATTATACTGTTGAATGAGCATTTGAGTTTTAGCAGCCTTAACTCTAGTGTCACCTTCATGAGCAGTAACTAAAGTGTCCCAAGCTTCCTTAGAAGTGGTACAAGATGAGATTCTTTTGAACTCATGTTCATTTATAGACATAAATATAACATTCTTTCCTTTGCTATTGTTGTGAGAAACTTGTTTCTTTTCTTGTGTGAACTCACTTAAAACTTTCTTAACCCTCTCATTACATCCTTCAGTGGCTGGTTTTGTAGGAAAAGTGTAACCATTTTCAACAATGTCCCAGACATCATCTCCCAGAGTTATTTGAATGAAAGCAATCATCCTTACTTTCCAGTAAGCAAAATTGGTTCCATCAAAGATAGGAGGTCTGGTCAAGTTACCAAATCTTTCATTTTTCTCATCCATATTTGATTTTCAGAAAATAATTTCAGAAACACAGGATCTCATTAAAAGAAGTTTACCAAGCTCTGATACCAATTGAAATTCTGTTACTAAAACCGTTTATTAAAAATAAACTATTTAAGTAACTCCGAGCTGTTTTTTGAGGAAACTGTTTTCTTGAAAAAACAAAACTATTTGAACACAAGATGTGTTTAACAAAATAGTATGTACGAGATCTATTCAAGATTTGAATAACAGGTTTATTAAACAGTTTTAAACAAGCTTTTAAACCCAGCACAACCAAGAATGAGATGAGAAGATGTAGGAAGATTAAGTACAAACAGTCCTAGCAAATTACATATAAGTCTATATGCTGTGATTTTTCTTTTTCTCTCTTCTCACAAAACTTTGAACCTGTTTGACCTTTAAATCAATCCCAGAATCCACGGATATCTTGCTTAGAAGATAGTCAAGATCTTAATCAATCTCAGAGTTTTGAAAAGATTTTCGAGATTGAAAACCTCCAAGTGTGATTCTAAACTAGGTCAAAGGTTTAGTTTTAAGAGAACTAGAAACAAAAAACATTTTTGTTGATTTCAAAGTTAAAAACATTTACAAAAAATGAATCAACAAAATATTTCTCAAGCTGAGAAACAAACATGCAAACTAAGTGTAATATATCATGAAAAACTCAGATCTGAAAATTTCTATATACAAGAACAACAGATTTAAGAAAATGATTAAGTTGGAAACAAGATCCAAAGAAGAAGAGGTTACAGCAACAAACCAACTCTCAAATCATCTTTTAAAACACTCAAACACTCAAGGTTGTGTTTGGTAAAGTATAGAGGTTTGAAGGTTTATATTTGGTTTGAACTGTGTAGACGATTTAGGGTTAGGGTTTGGGTTTCTAACTCTTTCTATCTCTTCTGGTTTCTCTCTTCTCTCTCTTTCTTTTCTCTCAAAGGACGAAATGGCAAAAGTCTTCGAATGCTGAGAGTAGGAGCCTTTTTATAAGAGGCTGGGAAGGTTCGAGAATAAGTATTGAAATCAAGGGACCAGATTTAGTCAAGTTTAATTGACTTAGATCCAAGGGCATACGATATGCGGTGGTTAAAGCTCTCCTTATAGGTTCAAGGAGGATCACAGGGATTATGATGGAAGACATGCAGAACGTTGATAAGAACGATCCAAGGGATGAAAATGATCACTCGATTTGTCTCAGCAAGGAAACACACTTCTCACCAATCAGAAGCTAACACATGTTGGCATATGAGGCGAGATAAAACGCGCGTCTAAAGTAATTACAATGTAAACCCTGAAGTCTCTGCCGCTTTTGGTTTCAACCCAAACCAACTTTGAGACAATTAAACCAACATTCTAAAATAGCAGATTTACCCCATAACCTTTTAAAACCAAGTTTTATTAATAAAACCTTAATTTTAAAATGTTTTAAAAAATCCTAAAAAATATTTAAAAATAATATTGGGGATTTAAACACACACAACATATGTACACACACTAATATGCAATATGTCATGTAAATGATTCATTCTACTGTGTGTGAGTGTTGGTAATTAGGTCTAGGTCCCTTCAATCAAAGATGAAATAGAAATGCAAGCTCTGAGGTTCTTTGGATTCTAGGTTAGACATAATTTTGTCATAATTTTCAAACTAGATGAACACTTATATAATATGGACTCAAGTGAGTCAAGAGTATAAGGTGCTTCATAAGCATAAAAGTCGGGACCAAAATTTTTTTCTACACGAGCCCTTTTACTTTTTCGAAGTTCTAAAATTGATTCATTATTTTCTTTATTTTTATTTAAAGAAACATTAGTGGATGACTCGCCCCCACTATTTCTCAATTTAAAAGGAAATTTATCTTCATAAAAATCGACGTCATTTGATTCAATAATTACTTGATTTTCCAAGTCATAAAATCGGTATGCTTTGCTATTAATAGCATAGCCTATAAAAATGCATTCATATGCTCTGCTAGCCAATTTAGACCTCCTAGGGTAGGGTATACGAACATATGCTAAGCACCCCCACGTTCTAAAGTATGACACGTTGGGCTTAATATTTTTCCAAATTTCATAAGGAGATATTTTCATTTTAGTCTTAGGAATTCTATTAAGTACATGACACACAGTCAAAATAATTTCACCCCACCAATGTGAGGCAGCCCCTGAATTTAATAAAATAGCCACAACTAATTCAGTTAATGTCCTATTTTTTCTTTCGGCTTTACCGTTCATTTCGGGCGAATAAGGGACAGTTTTTTCGTGAATAATACCGTGGGTTTTATAAAATTCAATAAATAGTCCAGAATCATATTCGGTGCCACAATCACTACGTAACCTTCTTATTTTTCGATTAAATTGATTTTTAATTTCATTTAGGAAAATTTTAAACATGTCAAACGCTTCACTTTTATTTTTCATTAAATACACAAATGAATAATCGGAACAATCATCAATAAAAGTTATAAAATAACGTTTGCCATTTCTAGTTGTGACACCATCCAATTCACAAATATCCGAATGAATTAAATCAAGTGGTTCAGATTCTCTAAAAACAGATTTATGTGGTGTCTTAGTGATATTTGCTTGACTACACCATTCACATTTTTCAAAATCATTTAATGATAATTCTGGAATTAATCCTAAAGTGCTCATATTTTTAACAAGTCGTTTATTAACATGACAAAGCGTAGCATGCCAAATATTAAATGAACAAGCAATATAAGCAGAAGGAGAAATTTTATTCATTGCATCAACATTCAACTTAAACATCCCATCAGTGGCATAACCCTTGCCTATAAAAATTCCATTTTTGGTCAAAGTAAATAAATCAGCACCAATAGTTTGAGTAAAGCCAGCTTTGTTGAGAAGATAACCCGAAACCAAATTTTTCCTTATCTCGGGAGTGTGAAGAACATCTTTGAGGATAACAATCTTTCCCGAAGTGAACTTCAATTCCATATTTCTAGTACCAACAACCTCAGTGGAGTGAGAATCACCAAACAACACTTTCTTATCTGCAGTCTCAGAATAAGTCTTAAATAGAGTACGGTCATAACAGATATGACGGGAAGCGCCAGTATCCAACCACTACCCTTCGACACCGCTAACCATGTTGATTTCTGAAATCATAGCACATAGGTCCTCTTCGGTCAAATTCGCTTGTGCTTGTGGCACATTGCGACATTTGCGAGGCATATGGCCAGGCTTGCCACACTTGAAACAGAGAAACTATCCCGAGTTGCTAGACTGTCCATTTCCAGGGTTCTTATTCTTATTCTGAGTCTGATTTTTAAAATTTTGGTTTTGGCTCTTTTTCTGATTTTTCATATTTTTTTCGTTTGCCTTTAAAACAACTGGAGTATGGTTCTTTTTCTGATTTTTGTTTTTAGACACAACAAGAATTTCATCTTTATAGTCATGTTTTCGGGATTTCTCCTCAATTCTCAATTTAATAATGAGTGACTCAAGTGAAAATTCTTTAGACTTATGCCTCAAAATATTTTTGAACTCTTAACACAGTGGAAACAATTTATCAATAATCACAGCCACCTGAAATTGCTCATCTAAAGCCATACTCTCGAAAATAATTTCATGGACAATCATTTGCAAATCATGGGTTTGAGCAACAACAGATTTGTCATCCGTCATTTGAAATTTCAAATAACGGCTGATGGCATATTTTTTAGCACTCGCCTCCTCCGTGTCATATTTTTTAAACAGTGCATCCCAAACATCTTTTGCAGTTTTATAATTGACATAATAGTCATTAAGTTCGTCACTTAGAGCATTCAAAATATAATTCTTGCATAGAAAATCATTTTCCTCCCAAGTTCTAATTGTTTTGCTTTCCTCAACAGTAGGTGGATTATTTACCACGGGTTTGTCAAATTGAACACACGATGCGACTTTTTTTGTAGTTAAATAAAATTGCAGTTTTTTGCTCCAACGTTTAAAATGGGTGCCTTCATATTTGAAAGGCTTATTAAGGTTGCTTGAGTTAATTTCGTCCATGGCAGAATAGACACACCTTAAAATTGTTGTTACAGCAGTAAATTAAATGCAGAATTAAAGAACGAAATTACCCAATTTTGGAGCAAATAAATCTGGGACAGAAAGTATAAGAAATCCCGGAAGCAGGTACAGTCTAGAACACGACTGAGTCGCGAACAATGTCGCTCTCTTTAGGTGTTTCGCGGCTCTGCCCAATGTGTGCTGACAGTCAGAAATGTCTCGCCACTCCAGGATAAAACAGCCTCCAATAAATAAAATATGGATTGATAAAGCACAAGAATCAATCCGGTCCATGTACATCCATTCGTAATAATTGCTCGAGTTTAATAATAAATATGGGGCGGATTTATTATACTAGTGTAGGAAGAAAAAATTTAGAAGCAGTTTTTATGTGTTGAGAAGTTGCAGAACAGGTATGTTAAAAACGGAGGTGGAATACCTCTTTTATGGGAAAACAAAAGAGACGTTGGACAAAAAACGTGGAGAGAAAAATCTGAAAAACAGTGGGCAACTGGGTTGAAAATTTCAACTCAGATATAATAACGTTTTAATTTTCGGAATTAAAAAACGGTTAAAAAATATTTTTAAAGCCCAAAAAACAATTATGTATTTGTCCAAAAAATTATTTCTTAATGAGCCCAAGACCCGGACCCGAGCCGGGCCGGACGGACGGCGGCGGCGGTGCGCGCGCGCGTGACTTGGCCCAATAAGTCCCCCACCCATACACAGAAAACATCTAATGCCCAAAGGGCTTGCCCATTTGTTCCAAATAAATTTTAAATATACCCAACTCATTTTAACTCACCCACCGATGTGGGACACTGCCTAAAGGCATTTTTTTCAAAGTTTGCACTTTAGCTGATAACAGCTATGTTCCAACAGGTTTGAGAGTAAAAATATTTTCACTGATTTGAAGTTAAAGTTTTTTTTTCTTATACTTGTAATCAAGTGAGCTTAAATAAAACAATATAACAATATTTAATTCTTAATAGGTGATTTTTCCCTACCGTTTTACCAATTTGAGAAATATTTCACTCTAAGTTACATGGTATTATTTTAGAGGGTAAAAACAGTTTGGATCATGCACGTATGAAAATAGATTTCACCAATTTGAAAAAAACTATCTTGATGTTCATCTGGTTGATCACTTATTTTGACCTAGGCATTAATTTTGATTTCATATATACAACTCCACAATTTGGTATCTATATTGTTGGAATATTTTCTTGTGACTACTAGTAGTTATGATAATTATTTATTTTAACGTTAATATTCTACTCATGGAGGTAACGTTCAACATGTGGTCGCTGATCCATTGTACGCGCTACAACATTAGTAAATGGTTTATTACTGCAATGCTTTTAGTATCGTTTGAGACCCACAAATCATTTACAAACACTCTTTTCGACAGTGATTGTGTCCGAAATTTTTGTTTGATCTACCCATCACATGCCGCGCATATGAACATTCACACTCACGTTCATAGACTTATGCCCATCTTTTTTAATACAAATGGATTAAGTAACTTCAAATAGGGTTACATTGTGTAAAGACAATTTTTCAATCGAGTCATTTTATTTGTAATTGGCGTAATTTCAGACAAAATCTTTAAGTCATAGGATTAGGCTTTATATTGTCGATCTCGTAAGCCAATGATATGTTTGATGAAGACTTAGTGATCAAGCTTCAAAGTAAATATACATCGTACCGTGTTTAATGTCGAGTTTCTAATTATATTTATCGAGGATCCTGCAAGTATGAATGCCTTTTAGAATATGGTCCATGGATATTTTTTAGGGTCATTTAAAGTTTGGCCCCCATTTAATTCTCTATAATGAGTCAAATTCCGATAAATTGACTTTTTTAAAGTTTGACCCCTATTTTTAACATTCCGTCCATTCTGCCGTTAACTCACATATTTAATACCGATTATACCCTTACTTTAATATGGGGGCCAAACTTTAAATTAAAAAAACGCTCAGAAAATTAAAAAAAGAATATATATATATATATATATATATATATATATATATATATATATATATATATATATATATATAATAAAAAAATATTAACCCCAGAATTAATTTTAAAAAAACCCAGAAATTTATTAAAAAGTCAAAAATTTGTTAATTGAGAAAATAAATAACAGAAAATTACAGTAAGGCAGAAAATTAAAAAAAAAACATAAAATAATGAAAAACAAAGTATATATGAAAAAATACAGATAATGAATAAAAAACAGAAAATAAATATTAACCCCGGAATTAATTTAAAAAAAAAACAAAAATTTATTAATTAAGAAAATAAATAATAGAAAATTAAAAAAACGCTCAAAATCTCACATTTTACAAAATCTTTTTAAGGATCAATTTTATAAAATAAACATGTAGGTGATTGTTTTGACATTAACTCAAATTTTAATTTGATATAATATGATTATGTGCATTAAGGGATAATTTTTTTCTAAAAATTAAAGCTCAAACATGTCCTACTTTATACCAATTTAAGATTTAACCACTTCATTTTTTACTCAAATCAAGTCAAAACATACCCTTTTGTTAAAACTAAATAAATAAATTAAGTTTAAATGACGAAATTAACTGTTTATTTTAAAAAATAAATGTATTCACGAAGTTAGTTAACGTTGCATCACATTAGAAAGTGAATCCTCTCAAATATGAGGTATAAATTCTAATTAAACTTGAATATTAAATAAATTATTTTAACATTCTTCATGTGTGTCATTTGAACATGTTACACATGATAAAAAAGTATTTATTTTTTTAAACAGTTTTTTCTAAAACAGTTTTTTTGAATTTTTAATTTTCTGAGCGTTTTTTTTAATTTTCTGTTATTTAATTTCTTAATTAATAAATTTTTGACTTTTTAATAAATTTCTGGGTGTTTTTTAAATTAATTTTGGGTTAATATTTATTTCTGTTTTTATTCATTTTCTGTATTTTTTAATTATTTTTTGTTTTGATTTATTTTCTGACTTTTTTTTATTTTCTATTATTTATTTTCTTAATCAATAAATTTTTGACTTTTTAATAAATTTCTAGGTGTTTTTTAAAATTTATTATGGGGTTCATATTTATTTATTTCCTGTTATATATTTATTTATTTTTATTTATTTTCTGTTTTTTTTAATTTTCTGAGCGTTTTTTTAATTTAAGGTTTGGCCACCATATTAAAGTAAGTGTATAATCGGTATTAAATATGTGGGTTAGCGACAAAATGAACGAAATGTTAAAAATGGGGGCCAAACCTTAAGAAAGTTAGTTTACGGGGGTTTGACTCATTATAGAGAATTAAATGGGGGTCAAACCTTTAATTACCCTATTTTTAAGGGTGTTTTCTTTAAAATATTGTTTATACTATTTTTAAAATGTCTCTTAAAGAAAAATATTGTTTAGTTCCAATCTTATTAGAAAGAGATTTGAACCTCGTTAGAACGAAATTGAGTTTTCGTTAGAACAAAGTTGGTCTCATTAGAACAATATTGAAATCTCATTGGAACGACCATCTAATGTACATCTAATAAGGCCTCTCTGTTTAACAGTGTCACTCTCATTAGAAGCTCGATATATGGACAATCGAACGAACTGGACTTTTGTTATAACAAAAGGCTAATCTCGTTCGAACGACCTTAGTGTTTTCGCTCGAACAAGTTCGCCGCCTCAAAGTTCGTGTTTTCATTTTTAAGGCATGTTGGACTCAGATTTTTAAGAACTTTTGGTGAAAATCAATTCTACGCCTGTTTACCAAAGTTCTAAAACCCTAGTTTCACCCACTACGTTTAAAAATTTAAATTTCATCTTTCTTATGCTTTAAGATCTTTTTGTTTCAACATCAAAGTTTGTTTATCATGATCTTAGATTGAGAACTTATTTTGTGTGGTGGACTCTGCACTTGGTTGACGATTGCTGAGCCTCCTCGGTGGATACCAAGGGGTGAATGGACTCGTGCGTTGTGGCAGCATTCGTAGCTGGACTCCTGCGTTGCACTGTAAACATTTTAAAATCAGTTTTAAATAAAATAACACCCTTATAAAAATATTCCAAGAATACTAAACCATTAATGTATTCATACTTGAGAGAATCTTGGAAAATTCAGGTGGCGACGTGAAACGTGCACCAAAAACGCGACATGATCTATCTTTGGAGCTTGTTCGCTACATCTTCAACAAAAAGTCATAGTCTTAAGGGAATCGTGACATATAAAACTTTATCCCATGACTCAAAGTGATTTTTTTTGGAATAATGACAATACATACAAATTGACACTATTTGGAAATTTGACCTTACAAATATCCCCCTTTGGCTATTCCGAGACAAAATAAAAAACAGTGAAATGCCTATGTCGGGCCATCAAGCCAATGACTCAAATCCCATCCCATAAACCCAAAAAGAAAATAGAGGGCACAGACTAGTATATGTAGGACCGACAATCATGAGTTGTCTGAATGTGATGTAGTCTTAAAAAATTCGAATCTCTGAATAATCACGACACAGAGGAAACAAAAAAAAATACGAAGTTAAGTATGAAGGAATAAAATAATATATAAATAGTATGAGCAATCTTAATCAAATTTCAAATCTCAACAAATCTCCCCCTGCACCACATATCTATATCTCCCTCTTTTTGTCTGGAATAGACAACTAGTGGGACAAATAAATATAGAAACGCATATCTAGCATGAGAATGACATGAGAAGCATAACTAGATAAACATGAGTAACTAGCTAATCAAAGATCAGATTATGACAAAACTAGCTAGTAAACAGTCACATAAATGAATCATCAATAGAGCGAATGATGTCACTAAACAAAAGTTTTTCCAATCAGTGTAGTATAATAATCAAGCATGAATAATCCAAAACCACTGCATGAAAACAATCCTCAAATAGTCCAGAAGTACCATATCAGTATAGCAGAATAATATGTATCAAGCAGGTACTGAAACTGAGTGAAAAATAAAACTTGAAAAAAAGGTTGTTCAAACGACTAAGAGATGTCATTAGAACGACAGAAGCATTTCGCTCGAACCACAAACAGTCTCGCTACTAGCGATGCCAAAACAGTTTATCCTCGTGCGAACGTCGTTTGAAGGTACCCATCTAATGACCTTCTAACGACCTATAACTGTACGTCGATTTCATCTCGCTCGAAGCTCGTTAAATCCATACTTTGATCGACATAAGGAAATTGTTCAATTGACTAAAGGAAATCGTTCTAACGTCTGAAAAAAATCCCCAACTCCAACATAAAATCAGTGTTAAATCAGCCCAGAGACATGAATACCTGATATAAGCACATGATAGTACGAAAACATTAACAAAACTGACTCAAAAACAAATATGAGTTATACGTTAACATAGTATCAATGTGCCTAAACATGAAATAGAACGAATGGGTGTACCTAACATAAATGAATCATAATTCAAACACAAAGATACGTTCAAGAAGATCTAATTGACCGCTAAATGTCATCAAACTATGATTTAGTCATATGTGACAATTTTAAAGTGAACATAATGAACTAAACAAACATCGTGCACACAAGTCTAGAATTTTGACGATTCTACCAAACACTAGTATCATGACACGAATTTTTCAACTTAAGGCTCATTGTGTAAACCCGTTGATCTTCAACTAAACTCCCTCAAACATAAATGATAATTATTTTCATTTTTTCTTTTGAAGATCTATTTTCTCCTTTTAAGATATTTCCTATTGGCCCCATTTTGGCATGCATATGATCTTTTTAATGCCTTAATTTTTTCTTGGGGTCTTTTAAACGATGGCTTTCACGATGAGCTCACATGCCTCTCGCAGTCCTTTCCCGTGCACAATCATCATTTTTTCAATATGCAATAAAAATACTCACGGGTAATGGTTCTTACATGTACAACTCCCTCTAAGTTTAATATGCGTATAGATGACAAAATTGAGAGGACAACATCTCACCAAACTCAAATGTGCACAAGAAGTGAAACATTCATATAAGCTTGTGCATATGTGCGATGGCATATACATCATCGAATCTAAATGCAAATCAACTTCGAAACAACTCCATTAAACAAATGGTGGAGATCAATCTATGCATCCAAAATTATGACCAAATATACTAGCCATATGGATATATGAAGTGAAGGGGGTCAAAGAACACCAAACTCAAGACACAAAAAAAAAGAAAATATTTTTTTTGTTTTTCAAAATATTTTTGACCCCAAAAGAATTTTTTTTTGTATTTTTTAAAAAAGATACAGAATCGAAAATCTTTTTGTATTTTTCAATAAAACTCAATAAAATAAAAATAAAAATACAAATGATAAACATGCCATAACACTAGAAAACATATATTATGAAGCAAAACTAGCGTATGACGAACATGCTAACACAATCATCAATAAGATCTATCAGATAAGAATAACGTGAAAGCAAATGAGAGTTGTGAAATTTAATTCCTAAAGCCTCTAAGTCTGATTTCCTAACCCAAGTAGGTGTGTAACGACGCATGGGGGTTTTGAGAATTGAAATAACTTTATTCTTAAATTTCTTTGGAGTATTCTTAAGGTTATAGAAAAAACGTCTAAGGTGACCCTTCCTAGCGCAATGAGTGCAAGTGTAGATATGATGAGGAATGTTACCTAAATGTTGACCTCTCATAACATTCCTAGTTGGCTCTCTCACATGAGTGGAGTTGGCTTTAAAAGCGAGATCAATACGATCATCGAAGCCTATACCACACCTATCATCTTTGATTTGGACGGTGCCTAAAATCCTATCTAACTTTTCTAACCTAGCCTCCAAATCAAGCTTAACCTTACTCATATCTCTCAAGCTCTCCTATCCTGGACTTTAGTAAATGCCTAGACTCCTCAAAATCTAGAATCTCCTTTTTCATAGCCTCCATCAAACCACGAACACTATTTCTCTCACCATCAACGTATTCTAGTTTCTTCCGAAGAGTTTTCTCCCGTGCCTTAAGATCCTCAATCAATGCATCATTATTATTTATGTCATGTTCTTTCAACTGAGCAGGAAACTTTAAGTTTGATTTTTTCACCTTCACTATTTACTAATACAATTCAGTAAGGAAACTTGCAACTCACTTTCCTCTATCTCCTCATCCTCACTCTCTTCACACTCACTCACTTGTGATTCACTCAAAATGGCCTCGAAAATGTCATTCACGTGAGTATCTCTATGAGAAGATTTATTATCTTTGCTCACATGAGAAATCATCAACGTGATGTAGTTGCAATCAATGGGGGAATCCTCTCCCTCTTTCGGATCACTATCACTAAGGGTGGCGTTAAATGCAATTGGTTTATTTCCCTCCTTATTAAGTCTAATGGAGCATTCCTCTACCCTATGGTCATAACCCTTATAACCAAAACCCCTATTCGACTCATCTCTCTTATCACTCTCACTTCGATTCTTAAGGACGTGATCGGCCTTGTTGTTATTGAATTTTTCAAGTCTTTTTGCATCTTTCAATTGCTTTTGGAACTTAAGAAACTTCTTGAACTTCTTTGCCAACATGGCCACATCTTTGAAATTAGTGTTGGATTCATCATCCGAAACTTTTCTTTCCTCCTTTAGGTCTTTCTAAGCAATGCCCTTTTTTTTCTTCAGCACTTGTTTGGAGGTAAACACATCAAGCTCACAAGTTTGTAGGTCAACTACAAGATCTCCTAGTTTCCTTGAGTCAAGCAAACCGAAAGAGTTTAAAACAGTTACTTTTGGATAAAATCTAGAAGGCAATGACCTTAAGATTGTCTTTATGACTTTATTTTCGGGTATTTTCTCTCCCAAGTTGAACGACGAGTTGACAATATTAGACAACCTAGCGTAAAACTCATCAAACGTCTCACTCTCTAAATTCTTAATCGCCTCAAACTGGGTGGTGAGGTTTTGGAGTTTGGAAGCCCTAACAGTTCTAGTTCCCTCATGGGTAAGTGCAAGTACATCCTAAGCCTCTTTAAACTTCTCACACATCATAATACGATTATACTCTTTCGGGTGACAAACGAAACCTTTAGAATTATATTGTGCAAGTTTGTACTCGCCATCGATTAACGACTCAACAGGTTTTAAATGAGTGGCCTCACCCTCTCTTGTGACTGGTGGAGTCCACCCCTTTTCTACCGCCAACCAAACACGATCATCTATGGCCTTAAGTGCATACTCCATACGCATATTACAGTAAAAATAATTCCACCCATCAAACATAGGTGTTTTAAAGCCATAAAAAATTTCAAAATTCATACCTAAAGACACATGATAAACTATTGTTCAAGCTTTGATACCAATTTGTAGGAGTCCCTTTAAGTGTATGCGCTTTAGGCAAAAATTAATTTTTCAAACTTTTCTCAATTTTATTATGCACTAATTTTGTGAACCAATTTTAATTAAACTAATTTTATTTTCTTAACCCTAAACACGCATCTAGTGAGATTAAGAATATAAAGCAAAGATACTTTACAAAACATACCGATGTACGATGAAACCACTAAGAAAAAAATCTCGAATTACCCAGGCCAGACAATCACTATGATACCAAAATTACAAAGGAAGAATATAGTCTTACTCTGCGACTTGATCTCCACAAGTCTTAACACCTCTTCTTGTCTTCAACCACTCCTCCATAGTGAAATGTAGGAGTTCACCTATGCAAGGGCCATAATACACGAGTCCAGGTACACCTCGGTGTCCACTAATACAACCACAGTAGCCATCAGTTAGCAAGTACGGAGTCCACCTCACGAAAATAGTTCTTCAAATGATGAAAAAAAATAAACGGTGGTACAAACACAAAATCTCTATGACATATGGCATATGTAAACTCGGATCTTTAAACAAGGAAAGATGTTTTTAGCTTTGGAAAAATTTATAAGCAAACTATAAAAAACGTATATGTTTTGTTCTGTATGTTCTGCATCATCAGTTTTCTAAGCCAGAGACGCCTTAAATAATTTTTTTGAGGTGACACGTTGTTCTAACGAAACCAGTATGTCATTTGAACAAGAGTGCCATGTTGTTTGAACGACAATCCAAAGTCATTTAAGCGACCGGTAAAGTCGTTTGAACCATGTAAAAAGAAATGTAATGTTCATACGACTCTAAACATGATTTAACTTTGAAAAAACATTTTAAAATTAGTTTTAAATAAAATAGCATCCTTATTAAAAATATTTCGAGAATACTAAACCATTATGTATTTATACCTGACAGAATCTCAAAAAATCCATGTGAAGACGTGGAACGTGCACAAAAAACGCGGCATGATACATCTTTGAAGCTTGTTTGCTACGTCTTTAACACAACGTCATAGGCTTAAATGAATCGTGACATATAAAATTCTATCCTATAACTCAAAGTGATTTTTGTTTGGAATAATGTCAATACATACAAATTGACACTATTTGGAAATGTGTCCTTACAATAGAATAGCGTTAAGGCTTGCGAGGGATACGAGTCGTTGAGTAAGTCCATTAACTATTTTTATAAAACCTTGTTATAGTGAGCTGTTTAGTTGGGCCGTCCGAGAATTTTCCTTTGTAATTTTCCTTATACATCAGCGTGGAGTGTTGGATTTATTTATTTTATCTTCTTATTACCTAGATGCATGTTTTAAGTTAAAAAGATAAAATTGGGTAAATTATTTTTACTTAATAAAATGGTTTAATTTATTTCAATGGTTTAATCTTTAAATTTTGAAAAAGATAAAAATTAAACTTTTTATTTATTCGGATCATCCTTTCCTAGTGGAATTGCATTCTCAAATTGGTATCAAATATAGAAAACTAATTTACCATCTTTAGATTCCGTGTTGTTAGGCATGAATTTTTTTGGTTTTGATAGAATTAGAATCCCTATGTTTGATGGGTCGAACTACACATACTGAAAAATGCGTATGAAGTCAGCATTGCTATAGATGAGCGGGTTTGTTTAGTTATAGTTAAAGGGTGGTCTCCACCTGTCACTATAGAAGGTAAATCAACTCATTTAAAATTCGTCGAATCATAGAGTGAGGATGATCATAGGTTATCACATTATAAATCTCAAGGTTTAAGTGCTCTGTTTTGTTCTATCACTCCAAAGGAGTTCTGTCGTATTATGACTTGCGAAATGTCAGGCTTATGACTTACTCCAACTCATCCATGAAGGAACTACTGATATTAAGGCATACAAACTCCAAACCTCACCACTCAGTTAGAAACCATTAGGATGTTAATGAGTGAGTCCTTTGATGAGTTCTACGCTAGATTGTCCGGCATAGTTAATTCGCCTTTTAACTTGAGAGAGAAGATACGCGACAGTCGATTAATTAACAAAATCTTAAGGCCATTGCTTGAAATATTTAATCCAAAAGTGACCGTTTTGAATTCTTTGGGTTCTTTAGATTCTACGAAACATGAAGAGCTTGTAGGTGACTTACAAACTTATGAGCTTGACATGTTTACCTTCAAAACTGAGAATAACAACTATAAGATTATTACTTTGAAAGCGCGAAAAGAGGAAACACATATTTTGGATGATGAGTCTGACTTCGAGTCTGAGGATATATCCATGTTGGCAAAGAAATTCAATAAATTTCTCAAGTTTTATAAGCAATCGAAAGATGCAAAAGGATTTGAGAAAAATATTCACAATAAGGTCAGTCACCTCCCTAAAAAGTGGAATGAGAACTTTAAGAGGGATAAGTTAGAAAGATGTTATGGTTATGAGGGTTATGGCTATATGGTTATGAGGGTTACGACATTAGTAGAACACAAAACTTTAATAGGCTCCTCAATAATATTTTTTTTAATATATTGAAAAATGGACTCAACAATAAAGACAGTAACTAACTTGTGCCTCAAAGAGTCATGAAGTTGTAAGACTTTACCCCCAAACAAGATAATTTTCCATAATAACCCTCAAAACTATTGTGAACACCATTGTCCAACCACTCGTTTCACACTCCAACATTAACTCGCAAGGATCCTCACTCTCATGTTTTTTCTAATATTCAATACTCCTGAAGTCTTGCCAATGATCAATCGACATCGGACAATATCGACACAAACATCATCGCGACACCAGAGTACAAAATTCTATAACAAGCTCTAGACACATCAAAGAATACTCAGTAGAAAATGAAATGGACGTAATACGAATTCTAAGGACACTAGAACCTGGATGCTCTGATACCAACCATAATATTTTGTGATTTTCCATGACTGATTGATCAGGCAACAAACGAAATACCGGGGATATCTAAACAATTTATATCACTCTCAGCATCAACGCAAACTAAAAACCATAGTGAATTACAACCAACACAAATATGGATTCAATAAGATATTATAAACAGAAATACTAAACTGTGAAAATTGAATCCACTATATAAAAAATTATGATTATAATTTTTTAATTGAATACAAGAGCAAAATTGAACTTTCTCTAGATACAAAATTCCAACTGAAGTACAAATAGAGTAAAATGATGACCCTTCCACGTAACTCCGAATATTCTTACATCTATAATAAACCAGCGACTCCAACTCTGAAAATACCAAGATGGATTGCCACAACCTCAAGTCTGACCACCTAGTCGTGTTAACCTGTTTATAAATAATAATATTTGGGGGAAAATACTTTATAATTTGGGTCAACGCCCTAAAGTTGCAAGAATTAGCTTTCAATACTAATAAATAATGATGTAGTTAATTCCCAATATATATTACCTATCATCTCTCACATGTAATCAGTATTCCACCTCTCACCTAAGTGCAATACTAAGCGCATGTCTTAATTCAAGACCTAACTATGATAGAAGTCTCTAAACCTAGACAATTAAGCACTATCACGTAATGAACAACTACCATGGAGCTCTATCAATAACCTAAATGGGATTTCACCGCAAGGTCCACACATATATTTCTATTACGTATTCTTAGCCTCATAAACATAATGCTCGGCCTGTTTAAGTATCTTTTAATTAAACAAATTGTTATTCAATTACCATAAGGGATAGGTCGCAACTGAATGTAACACCTCATAATTTTTGGGTTATTATTTTAATTAATAAATTCGGTAATTAGTGATTCATTAATTAACGAGAATGAATTCATGGTAATATTTAAAAGTGAATATATTTAGATAAGTTAACGGGAGAGAGTTAATTTTAGAAATTTATTCCGGATGGTGATTTTAAGCACATGGTTGAGTCCGTTAGGGTCAAAATAGTCCAAAATGAGTGGTTACATCCATATATTGGGTATTGGGGCATAATTAAACATATGTGAGGTCCATATAGAGAGTATGAACCCTTTTTATAAGGCCCATTGGCCCAAAAACGTGAATAGAGTTTTTAACCCAAATGTGTAGGGGTTAGGAATCCTTAAATCACATTAGAAGACTAAAAAGGGGAAAAAGCTAAAGGGAGAGCCAAAGAGAAGAGCAACTTGGGAATCTTGGAGAGATTGTTTTAATTGCAATTCAACACCTTCATTCAAAGTCCTAGATCTTCATTATTGACGCAAGTGGTTTAAATTGTGTTTATTAAATTGCATCTATCTTTTCATATTAAAAGGGGTGGAGTTATATCAAATTATAGGGTTTGTTCTTGAGTAAATTGGGGATTTACTTTTAATGGGAGTAATAAATATGTAGAGGATTTGATAATTGATGAAATTGATGATTGAATTGGTGGAATTATTAGGGCTAGAATTTCTATAATGAAAGAATGAACTTAGGATGAATTTGGGGACGTTTTAATGTAGAAACCCGTTCAGAATAGAGGTTTAATAACTATTAATAGGGGTTTGGGTTTTTAGCAGAAGAGAGAGAAGGAGAAATACCATCATCGTTCGAACGACATGGTATTTCGTTCGAACGAGATTCATTGTCGTTTGAACAATAGGGCTCTTCGTTCGAACCAGGAATGATGTTTGCCAGATTTATGCAATTCCCCTGATTCAGACCTGTTATGTTGGAAATTTACAGTTCCTACCCTAACTGAATTATGAAATTGAGTATTGAATTAGGATTAATTTGGGAATACTTAACCTTGAAATTTATTTGACTAAATTGCATGAAATTGGAGATGTAAGTTCACGATTTAGCATATTGTAACCCTGTTGTTTAAGTGATTAAACTTGATTGCATGAAATAGAAGGGTGGATTGAAATAATTGAATTTCGGGCCAAGAGATAGGAAGTCCAGGTATACTTGAAAGGGGTTACACCAAAATAATGGGAATTAATTAGTGTGTAATTAGTTAAAAGTTAGTCGGACAATGGACATACTTATTTTAGGCTTGGGTATGGGTATAATACACCGGTAGCCTAGATTTTATATATATAAGATGATGTGCTGTGTATATATGTTTTATGAATAATTGTATGAACTATACTTATAGTATACCGAGTCTAGTGCTATCGAGGAGGTTGAGCGATGTGGTTGAATCCCCTGACTTGAGGAGCAAGGCGAGTATAGTCCCTAGGTCATAACGTTTGGGTTCACGAGTGAGACAAATGATCCCTAATTCGAACTCACTCCCGTGGAAAACTATGGCCGCCTCCACAACGTTTGTATGTTTTTTTTGGAACGGGGAGCTAATTGTATCAGAGTTTCGGGTGGATGAGAATATCCGGTTATGATAGCATCTAGACAATACCCGATAAGTGCCTACTCGGGGGAATAGTTATATATATATATCTACGACATATACGTGAATGTTGTAGTATGATTTCGTAATATGGTATAAGTATATAGGGGTTAGTACAGGATGGGAATTATTGTGACACCCCGACTAATTAAATACCGGGTAGCTACTCCTTTATTAAATCAATACAAAATGCCAAGTTGGTTCAGTTAATAGCATCACTGTCGAAAACATTTTAATAATTACTAACCACCTAGTATTTAAAAAGTAAGTTGCCAAATTTTAATTTAAGTCTGATTAACATGCGATAAAAGAATAATGGAAGAACAACATAATCCATTCACCATAACGAAGTAATGAAATAACCAACAAATAGTAATAAGTCCGGAGGAAAAACTCCTCACAACAATCCCACGAATGAAATAATAACATAAGTCTGAATCCTGAATTAATTACATACCAGAAGTCCGAATAACTGAAATAAATGAAAAGTCTCTAAAAGAAATGGGCGACATGCCCTACAACTGATAAATACTGATTATGGATTCAAGATAGATGAAGCGTCTACAAGCAAAGTCCTGTAACTTCCACAAACAGCTACAGCTCGTCACCTGAATGAGGATCCTAAGCATGGTGTCCTTGTGGCTGGGCACCTAAAATGGTTTTTACAAAAATAGATTTGAAAGCAAATGGGTCAGAGCCCGAAAGTGGAAATCATTTTAAAAACAACAAGTGTTTTAATAACATTAAAATATTAAATGCAAAATACATGTTAGGACGTGCACTCACATGAAATTCTCACCTCTCGACTACATGTGCACTCCTAACGAACCATACCCATCTAAATGACATATATATCTAACCAAACCGTACCAAGTTCTACCCCTTACTACTTGGTTCCCATATTACATTCTAGCGTTATCAATTAGATAGAGGGCTTTACTTAAACTCAGATTCTCAATTAGTAATACAATTCACTATCAAGTAACCCGTTATGTTTTCTCAAAACAAGACCATAATTATATTCACAATAATAACATGAAAGTTCCCATTAATTAAATGTATATTATTCACATCATAAATATACAATATAAGCACCCCGAGACTAGCTGTGGTGCACACATACTCTGCTATCCATCCCGGTACATCACGTACATGAGGATCACGCATTCCGAATCTCTCAGGAATCGTTCAGATAACAACATCACAAATAATGGAGGCGAACACAATCACATCACATGGGTCACGCACATACCTGCGCTCCCACGATTAGCAGACTTATTAACATCCCAATAATTCCTTCTCTGACCTATGTTCATCGAGGTACCAGTCTAAATCCGGGCAACACAAGGATTAGAGGGCCCTAAGCGAACGTAAACCTCCCGTGATAACAAGTATGGTAGGTATGTCATATACATAAAATCAATACATATACTAAGTATGCACACATCTTCGTAATCACCATAATATATATTTGTGGTACACTTCTAAATCTCGTACCGACATATAATGTTACACAATTTATATCTTCCCGATTAATATAGTAATCTAGGCCGTCAATAGTTCTCGCATCGTAATAGACACTCACGTCCTACTTCATATTTTCACTTAGGTTCAACTACGCTTCTAGGTTTTGCTCCTCATTATATCCCAAATATCCCAAACATATCAATTAATCCACGAGGAAGTGTTATCTCTACCTATAAACAAGGTTATGGGACACTAGGGATCCAAACAGGCTAAAAAGCCTAAACTGTCAACTCGTTCGAAGTCTCGATCGAACGAGGCTGTTCGAACGAGAGTTTGTTCGAACGAAGGGGGCTTTCTAACGAGGTCTCGTTCGAACGAAGTTATCGAATGAACTTCACCCTCGTTAGAAGTCAAAGGTCAACTCGTTAGAAACTCGTTCGAACGACCTGGGCAGGTCTTCTAACGAGTGGCCAGTTTCGAGCCCAGATTTCCTATTTTCATTTTTCCAACTTCTCTACACCTCAAATCTCATCCAAAGGTTAATCCAACGATTGTTCAAAGCCACCAATCATCCCTAAACATATTTAGGTCATATACTAACGTGATTTGTGGGGTTAATTCATTCTAACCTCATTCAATTATCAAATTCCTTCATATTTCCCCCAATTTTAAGAATATGAACCCTGGAATTTATAAATCATCAAAGAGCCTAATTAAATCCGTTTTTGTTTCATCCAAATTATAATATCATAAGAATAATCATCTAAATACCAATCTACATGCGATTCCTCATCAAAAATGAAATTCCTACTTCCAATTAAAATGGGTTTTTCATTAACTCCCAAGAACAATAAGATTTTATCAATTCCTACACATGGAAGAAACATTCTTTGCAAAATAACGAAATTAAACCACTTGCCTTAAGTGTAACTCTGGATTTGATGATGAATCTGATGAATGGTTCTCTCTCTCTTCTGCAAAATTCCTCCTCACTCTCTCCAAGCTTTCTTCTCTAATGGTGGCAATGGAGGCTAGGGTTTTACTTAGGAACGTTTGGGGTTAATTCTAATAACCCCCGTAGCCCTCTAATTAGTAAATGGATGGTAATGGGTTAGTGGGTATTTTAATTTTCCATTTAAAATTCCTAAAATTCGTTAATCAAAAATCCCAAAATTTTAAAATTACCAAACTACCCTTATATGTTGCCGGTATGGCCTAAAAATGCCCCGGGACGCAAACTAAACCCCCGACTAGTGTTTTCTGACTATTTCGATCCTTTCGGACGCGTTGGCGCACTCAAAATGACCATACGGTTTATAGAAATAAAATTCACTTTTTAATTATCATAATTATATTCCATGACGCTACTGTCACATGCGTCTCAACAAGATTTTCAAATTTCCGTATTTCTATCTCACGACAAATCAATAATTCCATATTCATATATAGCCATATATACTCATTAATATCAAATACTAACTCGTATCTCGCTAGTATTTTAATCCGGATTAATTTCCAATTAATACGCATTTAATTCAATTAATCCCATAAATAAATATCACAAAAATACGGGGTATTACATACTTCCCCCCTAATAACTGAATTTCGTCCCGAAATTCGGAACTAGAAAGTACCTGGTAAGAACAACTCTGGATAATGTTCTTGCATCTCATCCTCGCGCTCCCATGTGGACTCCTCGACATTATGATGCCGCCACTGAACACGCACTAACGGAACTATCTTTGACCGTAGTTTCCGCTCACTTCGGTCCAAAATAGCAATCGGCCCCTCCTCGTAGGAGCTATCAGGATGGAGATCTATGTCCTCCAAAGAAATATGAGAATGAGCTAAATCATCTCTAAGATATTTCCTTAGCAAGGAAATATGAAATACATCGTGAATCCGATGCAAATGCTCCGGTAATCCAAGCCTATAAGCAACCGGTCCAATCCGCTCAATAATAGGAAATGGTCCCACATATCTCGGTGCCAGCTTCCCTTTCTTCACTAAGCGCATAATCCCCTTCATAGGAGATACTCTGAACAAAACCTGGTCCCCCACTTGGAACTCCCTGAAGAATCTCTTCGCATCAGCATAACTCTTCTGCCGATCCTGAGCTACCCGAATGCGACTCCGAATCAATTCTATCCTCGCCGAAGTATCCTGAATCACTTTCGGCCCAAGTAGTTTGTTGTCCCCTACCTCCAACCAACATTCTGGGGAACGACAAGGTCTACCGTACAATGCCTCAAACGGAGCCATGCCAATGGTGAACTGGTAGGAGTTATTGTAAGAAAACTCCACCAGTGGAAGATACTGCTCCCATCCACCCCCAAAATCAATGATACTCATACGTAGCATGTCCTCCAACATCTGGTTCGTATGCTCGATTTGACCATCGGTCTGCGGGTGATACGCCGTACTCAACCGCAACTCCGTGCCCACGGCCTCCTGAAAACTCTCCCAAAATCGTGAAATAAATATCTTGTCCCGGTCAGACACGATATTTAAGGGCACACCGTGAAGTCTCACTATGTCTGAAATAAAGAGCTGGGCATACTGTCCCGTAGTGTAGTCTATCCTTACGGGTAGAAAATGAGCGACTTTGGTCAACCTGTCCACAATCACCCATACGGAGTCATGACCTCTCTGTGACGTAGGTAACCCCGTGATAAAATCCATGGATATGCTCTCCCACATCCACATCGGAATCTCCAATGGCTGTAGATTTCCTGTCGATCTCTGATGATCCACTTTTACAAGCTGACAAGTGGCGCATTTAGAAACAAACACGGCAATATCTCTCTTCATCCCGCTCCACCAATACTGTCGTCTCATGTCTTGGTACATTTTGTCCCCACCGGGATGTACCGTGAACCGTGAGCCGTGCGACTCTGCCATCACCTCGTGCCGCAATTCCTCCCCTTCCGGGACTACCAATCTCCCATTGAAGCATAATCCCCCGTCTGAGTTAACGGTATAAGATTCGACTTCCTCTGCTAGTAACCGAACTATCAGCTCCTGACAGAATGAGTCATCTGCTTGTGCTTTTATCACTCTCATGAAAATCTGCGGCGTAACAATCATTACTGACATGAATGATCGGGCCACTGCATCCTGGTGTCCCAACTCCTTCCACTTTACCTTCCACACCCCTGCCACTTCATCTACTGGCCTACGGCTCAACGCGTCTGCTACCACGTTAGCCTTCCCCGGGTGGTATTGGATATCGAACTGATAATCCTTCACGAATTCAAGCCACCTCCGTTGCCGCATATTCAACTCCTTCTGCGTGAATAGGTACTGTAGGGACTTGTGGTCCGTGAATAATCGAAACTTCTCCCCCAAAAAGTAATGTCTCCATATCCGAAGGGCAAATACAACTGCCGCCAACTCCAAGTCATGAGTGGGGTAATTCTTCTCATGAGGCTTAAGCTTACAGGAAGCATAAGCTATGGCCTGACTCTCCTGCTGTAATACACCTCCAAGTCCTTATAAGGACGCATTGGTGTAAACTAAATACTCAACTCCTGGTCTCGGCAATGCTAACACAGGTGCTGAGGTCAACTTATCCTTCAACTCATCAAATGCCAACTGACAAGCATCACTCCAGATGAATGGCACACCCTTATGAGTCAGATGTGTCAAAGGACCGCTATCTTCGAAAATCCCCGAATGAACCTCCTGTAGTATCTTGCTAGGCCCAAGAAACTACGGATCTCTGTCAGTGTCGTGGGCTGTCCCCACTCCCTCACCGCGGATACTTTCCCCGGATCAACAGATATTCCCCGATCGAAAATAATGTGTCCCAAAAATTGGACCTCCTTCAGCCAAAACCCGCATTTCTCATATTTTTCATACAGCTTGTTCTGACGTAGTGTCTGTAAAACTTGCCTCAAATGCTCGGCATGCTCCTCCTCTGTCTGGGAGTAAACCAGAATATCATCTATGAAGACAATGACAAACTGATCTAGGAAATCTCTGAACACCCTATTCATCAAGTCCATAAACACGGCTGGAGCATTGGTCAAACCAAAAGGCATAACCCGAAACTCGTAAGATCCATATCTCGATAAGAACGCAGTCTTCGAGATATCCTCTTCCCTGATACGCAACTGATGGTATCCTGATCGCAAATCGATCTTCGAGAAGAAAGAAGCTCCTCTCAACTGGTCGAATAAGTCATCGATTCGAGGCAACGGATACTTATTCCGTATCGTGACCTTATTCAACTCTCGGTAATCCACACACAATCTCAGAGAACCATCTCTCTTCTTCACGAACAACACAGGGGCACCCCACGGCGAAGTACTCCTTCGTATAAACCCCTGACCCAACAACTGATCAATCTGATCTCGTAGCTCTCGCATCTCTGCCGGAGCCATACGGTACGGTGCGCGTGCTATAGGTCTCGTATCCGGTAGTAAGTCTATGACAAAGTCTATCTCTCGACTGGGGGGTAGGCCTGGTATCTCCTGAAACACATCTGAGTACTCCCTGACAACTGGGATCGAATCTAAAGGAATCACAACCTCCTTAGAGGTATCCTCCTCTATGTAATACAAATGAGCGATCGAACCTCCCTCTGGGCGAGGCATCGCCACTACAAACATCTCTTGCCCCGGAATGGAAAAAACAATGCTCCCACCGAAGTAATCAATCATGGCTCTATAATCAGCGAGCCAATCCATACCGATAATTACATCGTGCACATGCATATCTAATACTAACATGTCTGCAGGTAATACCAAGCTACCAATATCTACCCCCACTCCCCGGCATATAAAGAAAATAAGTGACCCACTTCCCAAAGGTGAGTCTACACACGTCACTGTGCTCTCTGCTGTGGCTAACAACCCTAAGGCTTTCACAAAATGTGTAGCTATAAAACAGTGCGTTGCCCCCGTATCAAACAAAACCCGACCCATAGTACCATGGATAGGAAACATACCCTCAATCGCGGGTGGTGCCTGTGGAGCTGCTGCCTGGTGGACGTTATAGACACGTCCATACTGTAACTGTCCCTGCTGCACAGGAACTACTGGAATGGCCGGTAGTGCTGGCACCTGGGCTGGAGCTGGGAGAGTTGGTGGAAAAAGTGGCCTCTGGGGCTCATGTCGAGCACCCTGCTGCTGCTGCGGGGCCCTGCCCCTATCAGGACAGTCCTGGCGTTTATGGCCAGTCTTGCCACAAACGAAACACTTCCCCGGGAAATTCCCCCCTCTCTGCCCCTGCTGCCCCCGGCCCTGGTGGCCGTTACCGTTCCTCCACTGGCCCTGCTGAAACTGCTGTTGACCATTCTGACCCTGCTGGTTCTGATGGCCGTTCGGACCCTGATGGCCCTACCGGAAACCTCCCTGTCCGTACCTGAAATTTCCTGACCTGAACCTCTTGTTATCCCCCTGCTGGGAACCCTGGTCGCCCTGTCTCTGCCCCTGAACAGATTGTGCCCCACTGGCACCATGTCCTCCAGTCCTGCCCTGATGGCTGGACTCTCCCGATTGCTTGCCCTCAGCCATGTGAAAGCGGTGATCCTGATAATGGAGCAATGCAGCGTTAACCACATCAGAATAAGTGGCCAACGATAGGTTCCCCAACCAATGCTGACGAATCCTCCAAGTCAACCCGTCAGTAAATTTCTGTATCTTCTTTTCCTCTGTCGGTATCTCATCCGGAACAATGTTCAGAAGATTAGTGAATTCGGCCACATACTCGGCCACAGTCTTACCCTCCTGTCGAAGGCACATTAACTTCCTCCTCATTTCCGTATGAACAGCTGACGGAAAGTACTTGCGGTCGAATTGCACCCAGAACTCCTGAATAGTGAGAGTGTCTCTCTCCTCCACGGTGGTAATAGACTCCCACCACTGCAGGGCAGACCCCACTAGCTTAAAGGTAGCTAGTATCTGCTTCTGAACCTCAATGCACTTGTACATCCTCAAGTGCCGCTGAATATCCTTCCTCCACTGACTCGAAACTACCACATCGGAGCTACCTGCGAACTCCGGAGGGTGCGCTTTTTGAAAAGTATCACGTACACGTTCCCAAGCAGACGAAAATGTATGTGCCTGAACTGGCGTGGCTATAGGTGCCTGAGGTGGTGCCTGCTGAACTACGGTAAGAGCGGCATTTACCGCCTGGGCCATAATGGATGCAACTTCGGCGGCATTCATCGTGCCCTGAACTGGTGCGGGCTGTGGTTCTGGCGTAGCATCCCTGGGAACCCGCTGTGCACGTCGTGGAGGCATTTTGAAACAAGAATAAAGTCTATAAGTTCGAGGTTATAAACTTAAAATAACTGAAGAACGTAGCATAAACAAGAGAATACAACAGTCCTAAAATATAGGGCTCTACGTCAAAGAAAGCTCAGCGAAAAACATAATAAGCCGTACAGATCCTAAAGGACACTAGAACCTGATGCTCTGATACCACCTGTGACACCCCGACTAATTAAATACCGGGTAGCTACTCCTTTATTAAATCTATACAAAATGCCAAGTTTGTTCAGTTAATAGGATCACTGTCGAAAACATTTTAATAATTACTAACCACCTAGTATTTAAAAAGTAAGTTGCCAAATTTTAATTTAAGTCTGATTAACATGCGATAAAAGAATAATGGAAGAACAACATAATCCATTCACCATAACGAAGTAATGAAATAACCAACAAATAGTAATAAGTCCGGAGGAAAAACTCCTCACAACAATCCCACGAATGAAATAATAACATAAGTCTGAATCCTGAATTAATTACATGCCAGAAGTCCGAATAACTGAAATAAATGAAAAGTCTCTAAAAGAAATGGACGACATGCCCTACAACTGATAAATACTGATTATGGAGTCAAGATAGATGAAGCGTCTACAAGCAAAGTCCTGTAACTTCCACAAACAGCTACAACTCGTCACCTGAATGAGGATCCTAAGCATGGTGTCCTTGTGGCTGGGCACCTAAAATGGTAGATTTGAAAGCAAATGGGTCAGAGCCCGAAAGTGGAAATCATTTTAAAAACAACAAGTGTTTTAATAACATTAAAACATTAAATGCAAAATACATGTTCGGACGTGCACTCACATGAAATTCTCACCTCTCGACTACATGTGCACTCCTAACGAACCATACCCATCTAAATGACATATATATCTAACCAAACCGTACCAAGTTCTACCCCTTACTACTCGGTTCCCATATTACATTCTAGCGTTATCAATTAGATAAAGGGCTTTACTTAAACTCAGATTCTCAATTAGTAATACAATTCACTATCAAGTAACCCGTTATGTTTTCTCAAAACAATACCATAATTATCTTCAGAATAATAACATGAAAGTTCCCATTAATTAAATGTATATTATTCACGTCATAAATATACAATATAAGCACCCCGAGACTAGCTGCGGTGCACACATACTCTGCTATCCATACCGGTACATCACGTACATAAGGATCACGCATTCCAAATCTCTCAGGAATCGTTCAGATAACAACATCACAAATAATGGAGGTGAACACAGTCACGTCACATGGGTCATGCACATACCTGCGCTCCCACGATCAGCAGACTTATTAACATCCCAATAAGTCCTTCTCTGACCTATGTTCATCGAGGTACCAGTCTAAATCCGGGCAACACAAGGATTAGAGGGCCCTAAGCGAACGTAAACCTCCCGTGATAGCAAGTATGGTAGGTATGTCATACACATAAAATCAATACAGATACTAAGTATGCACACATCTTAGTAATCACCATAATATATATTGGTGGTACACTTCTAAATCTCGTACCGACATATAATGCTACACAATTTATATGTTCCCGATTAATATAGTAATCTAGGCCGTCAATAGTTCTCGCATCGTAATAGACACTCACGTCTTACTTCATATTTTCGCTTAGGTTCAATTACACTTCTAGGTTTTGCTCCTCATTATATCCCAAATATCCCAAACATATCAATTAATCCATGAGGAAGTGTTATCTCTACCTATAAACAAGGTTATGGGACACTAGGGATCCAAACAGGCTAAAAAGCCCAAACTGTCAACTCGTTCGAAGTCTCGTTCGAACGAAGGGGGCTTTCAAACGAGGTCTCGTTCGAACGAAGTTATCAAACGAACTTCACCCTCGTTAGAAGTCAAAGGTGAACTCGTTAGAAGCTCGTTCGAACGAGCTCGTTTGAACGACCTAAGCAGGTCTTCTAACGAGTGGCCAGTTTCGAGCCCAGATTTCCTATTTTCGTTTTTCCAACTTCTCTACACCTCAAATCTCATCCAAAGGTTAATCCAACAATTGTTCAAAGCCACTAATCATCCCTAAACATATTTAGGTCATATACTAACGTGATTTGTGGGGTTAATTCATTCTAACCTCATTCAATTATCAAATCTCTTCATATTTTCCCCAATTTTAAGAATATGAACCCTAGAATTTATAAATCATCAAAGAGCCTAATTAAATGCGTTTTTGTTTCATCCAAATTATAATATCATCAGAATAATCATCTAAATACCAATGTACATGCGATTCCTCATCAAAAATGAAATTCCTACTTCCAATTAAAATGGGTTTTTCATTAACTCCTAAGAACAATAAGATTTTATCAATTCCTACACATGGAAGAAACATTCTTTGCAAAATAACGAAATTAAACCACTTGCCTTAAGTGTAACTCTGGATTTGATGACGAATCTGATGAATGTTTCTCTCTCTCTTCTGCAGAATTCCTCCTCTCTCTCTCCAAGCTTTCTTCTCTAATGGTGGCAATGGAGGCTAGGGTTTTACTTAGGAACTTTTGGGGTTAATTCTAATAACCCCCGTAGCCCTCTAATTAGTAAATGGATGGTAATGGGTTAGTGGGTCTTTTAATTTTCCATTTAAAAATCCTAAAATTCGTTAATAAAAAATCCCAAAATTCTAAAATTACCAAATTACCCTTATACGTTGCCGGTATGGCCTAAAAATGCCCCGGGACCCAAACTAAACCCCCGACTAGTGTTTTCTGACTATTTCGACCCTTCCGGACGCGTTGGCACACTCAAAATGACCATACGGTTTATAGAAATAAAATTCACTTTTTAATTATCATAATTATATTCCATGACGGGACTGTCACACGCGTCTCAACAAGATTTCCAAATTGCCGTATTTCTATCTCACGACAAATCAATTATTCCATATTCATATATAGCCATATATACTCATTAATATCAAATACTAACTCACATCTCGCTAGTATTTTAATCCGGATTAATTTCCAATTAATACGCATTTAATTCAATTAATCCCATAAATAAATATCACAAAAATACGGGGTATTACAATTGTATTAATTATATAAATTGTGAAATGGTTATATGGTATCAAATGGGAAATGATGTTTTTTGTAAGTTAATGTGAATAATAACTCATAAAGAAATATACTATACTTACTTGGGGTGTAATAGTGGGGTAATTAGTATAGTATTTTTAGGATAAGGCTAGTTACATGGAGAATGGCTAGGTATATTATATATAATTCGTTAGGCGTGCACATTAGTTGAGGGGTGAGTTAAACTCAAGGGAGTGCGTGACACTAATTTAAATATGGAGAGAATTTGCATCTATATTTCTTGCATTTAAATACACTTGTTAAATATTTTTCAAATGTTTTGGGTTCTAACCCTTGATATAAAATATTTTTAAAACCCCTTTAGGTGTCCTACCACATGGGCGTCAGGCCTGATTCTTCCTATAGAGTGCGTAGCTGTAGCTTATGTGGATTGCAGCGGATTCTTTGTGTAGACGCTTGGCTCATTCTATCTGTAGATAAGGACTTTTTCATTGTACTTTTATATTTAGTCTTGGCATGTAGCAGTACTTTTTTATACTTTCACTTTGTGAATGGCTTGTAGTCGATGTTGTTCAACAAAATCTTGTAATTAGTTTATGACATGTTTTAGTTTTTTTCTTGTATTAGTTTATTTGCTTTCCTAGTATGTTGTTTGGGTTGGATTAATAAAGATAAAATTTGGCACCATGTCTTTTAAATACCAGGTGGTTAATAAGTTTTAAAAAGTTTTCGACAGTGATGCTAAGAATGAACCAGATGAAATTCTTGTTTAATTTGATATAGGACTGATCACCCGGTATTTTATTAGGCGGGGTGTCACAGATGGTATCAGAGCATCAGGTTCTAGTGTCCCTGGGATCTGTTCAGCTTACTTCAGTTTCAGCACTGCGTTTTTTGGCATAGAGACCCATTGTTAGGACTATTGACTCATGCTATGTTTATTTATTATCACTCTTCTGCTATTTCAAAATTTATGTTGCTTGTGAACTAATACAACTCGTTCTACATTTCAGATGCCTCCCAGGAGAGAGCGAGGGAGACCTAGGAGGAAAACCGCCAAGGGAGGATAGGGTGAGGCTCCCCAGGTGCCAGATGTGCAGCAACCTCAGTCGTCACAGGGGTTTGTTTCTACTGAGAAGGTAGCTGGCATTGTAGCTTGGCGGTTAATGCCCTCATGACCGCTATGGAAACCCATTTTCCCGAGCAGCAGCCACCGCTATGGCTCTAGCAGGACAAGTCCATTCCGGGCCGACTGAGTGGAAAAGAATTAGGGAGGCCTTCCAGAAAGGTCATCCCCCGGAGTTTTAGGGGACTGCGGACGTGATTACATCCTATCTGTGGAGACGGGACATGTAGAGGCACTTATGGATGGTAGACTGTAGCAAGATTCATAGGCAGATGCTCGCAATATTTAGATTGATAGGTGCCTCTTTGTAGTGGTGGGAGTCCACTACTACAACTGCATAGAGAGATTATATGACCGTGGCAGACTTTTGGGTGCGGTTTGACCACAAATACTTTCCTTCGGCCGTCGAGACTGAGATGAGGACGAGGCTTAGTGAGGTGACTTAGGGGGATAGATCGGTTGTCGATTACGAGGAGGAGTTCACTCATCTGGTCACGCTTGTGCCAAATGAGTTGAGCAATGAGGAGAGGAAGAAGATGGTGTTTGTTGATGGATTATCCTGGAGGATCAGGAAACATTTGATAGGATATCCGGCTCTTGTGACTTATACGGACGTGGTTAATGCGGCCCTTCTTCATTGCCAAGATCATCGTTTCCACCTTTATTTAATAATTAATTTTAGTGTTCATATTCAAGACAAGGATTTTTATTTTAAAATTTATGAAATATAGTTACGGCAATTATGAGGATAATTACCTATATATATTGTGTGCTATATGTATATGTTTATTATTTCTGTGAACATACCAGTGTTCATGGACGGTGTTGATACCAAAATTAATATGCTGATGTGGACGAATAATACTAAGACACGTGTCAATCTACGTAGCATAATAGTAGCGAGGAAGTTCATTCCCCGACCAACCATGATTCTTTCCGAGCAACGAGGATACACCGAGGAACTCCAGCGCACCGAGGAACTCCAGCACACCGAGGAACTCTAACGTTCCGAGGTACTCTAGTGCTCCGAGGAACTCCTGAGCAACGAGCAACTATGGCGGTCCGAGCTGCACCTCGGACGTATCATTAATTGCCAGATGATCAACAGTTCAAATATTCATTGAATGCTTATATTCTTGACGCGCACGTTGCATTAAATGTATTACCCTTTCACATGTATATCATTTAATGTATCGAACCTTTCATGTACAACCTCAAGACTATAAATACCTTGTATCATCCTTATTCAAGGAGGACCGGAATTTCTTGAGAGAACTTGTAATCAAGAATTCTGCAAACACTCAGCAATAACATAACAGTGGACGTAGGCTTTATTCCTAGCCGAACCACTTTAAAAATCTTTGTCTTATTTATTTATCTGTGATTGAATAATTAGAGCAATCTAGTTTTTTACATCAACAGATTGGCGCCGTCTGTGGGAAACGACTGTTACTATCGTTTTTCATAAAAATCATTTATCATCAATGGCAGATAATCCAGAATCCAGTAATCGAAATGCTGGAAATACTGGAAATCTTCCAAATCCATCTGCACCTTCAGATCTGGCCGGAATTATGACAAATCTGGCTCAAGGACAAACCGCCATGCAAGAATCTATGAGGCAACTCATTCAAACTCTTCAAGGCGGTGCACCTACTTATTCAGGGCAAAGGAGTGATCGTGGGCAATCGCGATCCAGACGTACTGGGTCATATCGTGATGGAGAATCTAATGATTCTTCTTATCATCCTGGGCAAACTTCATCGATACGGGCTACGGATATAAATCAACCTATATCTCTCTCTCCGGAGAGAACCAGCGCTTTGGAAAGATTAAGCAGGGCGTCTCCTTTCAGTCGGTTAGGACCAAGGAGAAACATGAGTCCACCTAGAGCTCTATCGAGAAGTGTTCGATCACCATCACGTTTGAGAGAAGGATCAGCACAATCACGACCAGCTACTCGTAGAGATAAATCACAGGAAGCTACATCAGAGCGATCGATTGCTCAGACTAAGCGGCCTGAGGAAGGAAATGAAGCATGGAAAGGTTCTATTCAGCGGTTGGAGGATAGATTAGGAGAAATGGCTAAGGCAAGGAACCCCTTACAGAGAACTTTTGTTCAATGGACGCCTTTTGTACAAGCCATTGTGGATTTTCCTACACCATCGAAATTCAAAGCACCTGTAGTGACTCCTAAGTACGATGGAAAAACAGATCCTGTACTTCATATAGAACAATACCAAGCTGCCGCCGACATATATGCCGTCCCCGATGAGATGAGGTGTAGAGCATTCTCGGGAACTCTTACCGGATCTGCACAGATATGGTATAACAATCTTCCTCGGGGTAAGATTTCAACTTTTATTCAATTAGCCGAGTTGTTAATTGGCAATTTTTGTTTTAGGGCGAAGCCGATAAAGCGAGTAGCACATTTGCTAAGTGTTAGACAAAAATCAGGTGAAAGTATTAGAGATTACATAACTCGTTTTAATAACGAGAAGTTGGAAGTCGTAGACTACGAAGAAAAGATAGCAATCACTGCTTTGATGAGTGGTTTGCTGCCTAATAAGCTGTACTACACCTTGGCCAAAGATCCACCTAAAACTATGTCCGAGTTGATGGCAAAAGCAGCCAAAATTATGAATACCGAGGAGGCTATGGCTGCGAAGAAGAATATGGACAAAGAAGTAAAAGTGGAGGTCGACAAGTCTAAGAAGAAAGATCAGAAAGGTAATGGTGGTGACAAGCATTACAAGAATAATAGGACAACGTTGGAAGTCCTAAAGAAGTACGATAATTATACCCCATTGAAAATAGGTATTAATCATGTTTTGGAAGAAATCAAGAATAGCGAGGAAATCAAGTGGCCAGAGAAACTGAGGACAAATCCCGATCTGAGGAATAAGGCCAAATATTGCGAGTTTCACAAAGATCATGGCCATATGACCAAAAATTGCATAGCCCTTCAGAACGAGATTGAAACACTCATCCGAAGAGGAAAATTGTCAAAGTATGTAAATCGCAGGAGTGAGAGGAAGAATGATGATAGAACTAGAGAGAGATCTAGATCTCCTCGTCGTGCAGAGGAGAAAAAGAGGAGGGACCACGAAGATGATCCAGATGATGACCCTGATCTTCCCAAGAAGCCAAGGCAGCCTGAATGAGAGGTATTCTCCATACGTTTTGGGTCATTTGATTGTAATGTTATTACACGAGGAGATGCAGGAGGAGGAGACCTTACTGCAGAAAGAAAAGCTTACCTCGGAGAGGCTCAAGCTTGTTCATATATTCAGCGAATAAATCTGGCCGAGGATGATCGTCCCAGGAAGGTAAACAAAGAGAAGTTAGTGATTGGTTTTTCAAAAAATGACCTGGCAGGTGTACTTTATCCTCATGATGATCCTTTGGTGATCAAAATGAGGATGAAGGATGTGGTCATTTCAAGGGTGTTAGTAGACAATGGTAGTTCGACAGACATCATGTACTATTCATGCTTTGATAGCTTGAATTTAAAATTATCTCAATTGGAACCTTATCACAGACCCCTTCTGGGTTTTGCTGGCGAGAAAGTTTTTCCACTTGGGACGATCAAGTTGGATATACTCATTGGAACTTGGCCTGCTTGTCGAACGGAAAGAATACGCTTCTTTGTGATGGATAAGAATGTGCAGTCAGCCTACACCATCATCATGGGAAGAGTTGGATTGAAGAAGTTCGAAGCAGTTCCATCTACAGTACATCAGTGTTTGAAATTCCCAACGAATTTTGGAGTCGGAATTATGAAAGGTGATCAAAAAGTAGCTCGAGAATGCTATTATTCGTCTGCCGAGCAAGAAGAACTTGAAGAATCAAGGAAAAAGACTACTACTTATCAAGTGGAGGAGGGCACAGAAATTGAAACTCTTGACCCTAGGGATGAATCTCAACTTGTAAAAGGACAGGTGGTGGAATCTACAGAAACTGTTATTCTGGACGACGAACATCCTGAACGAGTAACCCAGATAGGATCGTCGTTGGATGTTTCAATAAAACAGGAGTTGATAACTTTCTTGAGAAGTAGGAAGAATACTTTTGCTTGGAGTCATGAAGACATGCCAGCTATAGATCCAAACTTCTTATGTCATGAGCTCAATGTGAATAGGGAGATCAAGCCTGTGAAGCAAAGAAGAAGAGTGTTTAGTCCCGAGAAGAACCAGGCCATACAAGAGGAGGTCGAGAAACTTCAGAAAGCCCAATTCATTGAAGATGTGAAATATCCAGATTGGTTGGCAAATGTGGTGATGGTAAAGAAGAAGAACAACAAATGGAGAATATGTGTTGATTTCACTGATCTCAACAAGGCATGCCCAAAAGATCATTTTCCATTGCCCAGAATTGATCAACTAGTGGATGCTACCTCGGGACATGAGCTACTCAGCTTTATGGATGCTTATTCTGGCTACAATCAGATCAAAATGAAGCCGGAAGACAGGGAAAGTACTTCTTTTATTACCCCAAAGGGAACTTATTGTTATAATGTCATGCCTTTTGGTTTAAAAAATGCAGGTGCAACATATCAGCGGCTGATGAACAAGGTTTTTACCGAACAAATCAGTTGCAATATGGAAGTCTATGTCGACGACATGCTCACCAAAAGCAAGAGAGCTACTGATCATCTAGTTGACTTAGGCCAGACCTTTGATCAACTGGACAAATACCAAATGAAGCTCAACCCGACGAAGTGTACCTTTGGAGTACGAGAAGGAATGTTCCTCGGATACATCGTCAATCAACGAGGTATTGAGGCAAATCCAGAAAAGATCAAAGCTCTTTTAGGGCTGCGATCCCCAACGACGAGGAAAGAAGTACAGAGTCTTACCGGACGAGTTGCAGCGCTCAACAGATTTGTATCCCGAGCAACTGATAAATGCCTCCCATTCTTCAAAACACTGTGAAAAAGTTTTGAGTGGACTGATGAATGTGAGAAGGCCTTTCAAGATTTGAAGAAGTATTTGGGAGCCCCACCATTGTTGTCTAGGCCAATAATTGGAGAGAAGTTGTACTTGTATTTGGCAGTATCAGGGAATGCAGTTAGTTCAGCATTGATCAGATTGGAGAATGGAGTCCAGAAACCTATCTATTACACAAGTAAAGCTTTCCGAGGTGCATAAATCAGGTACCCAAAGCTAGAAAAATTGGCATTGGCATTAATTGAAGCGAGTAGAAGAATGAGGCCATACTTCCAGGCCCATACAATCATTGTATATACTGACATGCCACTAAGACAAGCCCTTCACAAGCCAAAAAAATCAGGAAGATTGATGTATTGGGCAATAGAACTCGGTGAATATGATATTGTGTACGAACCCAGATCATCATTAAAGGGGCAAGCTGTAGCAGATTTTATAGCAGAATTCACATACCCTGATACCCCTGAGAAACAAAAGGTACTTGCTGACCTACCTATGGACGATACAGTATCAACAGACACAAATCCAGACCAACTAAGGTTGGTAAAAGGACTTGTGGATGTAGAAAAATCATCATATTCAAACCCAGACCAACTAAGGTTGGTAAAAGGGCGCGAACAGATGACCGATGAGGAACGAAAGATACCAGGGAATGATGAAACAAAACAGCAGATATTTTACCGAGGAACTCTGACGGACAAGAAATTTGAAGACGAGGTACCTACATGGAAATTATATGTAGATGGATCATCGTGCACAGCTGGTTGTGGAGCAGGAATTATTTTAAACACCCCAGATGATATTGACATGGAGTATGCCCTGAGATTCCAATTCAAAGCTTCCAATAACGAGGCTGAGTATGAGGCTATGATAGCAGGTTTTTATTTGGCGAAAGTTATGGAGGCACGGCAAATAATTGTTTTCAGCGATTCTCAATTAATTGTGAATCAAATGATGGGAATATATGCAGTTAAAGGAGAATTAATGGTGAAGTACCATGCGAAGGTGATGGAGTTATTGGCAGAATTTGATTCTATTCAATTGGTGAGAATACCGAGGATGGAGAATGCTAGAGCAGACGCATTAGCCCGATTAGCGTCAGCTACGCGCACCGAGCTGCGAAGAACGATACCAATTAAAGTATTAGAAAGTCGGAGCATAGAAGAAGACCTGATGGTGAATATAATAACCCTTGATTTAGGACCATCTTGGATGGATCCTATCAGGGCATACATTGAAGAAGGATAATTACCAGAGGACAAGCTAACTGTAAAGAAATTGAAGTATAAAGTTGCTCGGTATGTGTTAACTAATGGTGTTTTGTATAGACGAGGAATTATGGCAGGTTTGCAGAGATGTGTGCATCCATCAGAAGTCAAAGAATTGGTTGAAGAAATCCATGAAGGATCTTGTGGAGCTCATGTAGCAGGTCAGACACTTTTGCAAAGGGTAATGACACAGGGATATTACTGGCCGACGTGAGGGCTGATTGTTTAGCCTATGCCAAGAAGTGTGACAAGTGCCAACGTTTTTCCTCCATCCGAAGAAATCCACAAGCATTGTTGACACCCATAACTTCACCTTGGCCATTTGCCATGTGGGGGGTTGATCTGGTTGGACCATTGCCGACGACCCGAGGAAGGTTCAAGTATCTCGTCGTGGCAGTGGATTATTTTACTAAGTGGGTGGAAGCTGAACCACTAATTGATATGACGTACGAGAAGGTATATCAGTTCATTTGGAAGAACATCATTTGTCGATATGGTCTCCCCCATGCATTCATCACAGACCATGGAACACAATTCGATAATGAAGAATTTGCTGCCTATTGTCATCAGTCGAACATTTTGAAGTATCATTCAGCACCAGGCCATCCCCACAGCAATGGACAGACTGAGGTGACAAACAGAACATTACTAAATGGTCTGAAGAAGAGGTTAAGTGAAGCTAAAGCAAATTGGATCA
Organism: Sambucus nigra; assembly: GCA_949130495.1. Taxonomy (NCBI): domain Eukaryota; kingdom Viridiplantae; phylum Streptophyta; class Magnoliopsida; order Dipsacales; family Adoxaceae; genus Sambucus; species Sambucus nigra. The sequence continues at coordinate 371,490,265 of OX422219.1, forward strand.
ATGAGCTCCAATCAGTACTATGGGCTTACCGAACAACTCCCCGAGCAGCAACTGGAGAATCACCATATATGCTAGCATTTGGAAGTGAGGCTGTGATACCTGCCGAGTTGGGTCTCCCAACGCATAGAGTACTAAATTTTAATTCCCCGGTCAGCGATTTGATGAGAAGACTGGATTTGGATATGCTCGAGGAGGTTAGAGAAGAGGCAGCCATTAGGAATGCTGCTTACCAACAACGTACAGCTCTGTTTTACAACAAAAGGGTGAAGAAATGTGACTTAAAAGAAGGGGATTATGTGCTAATGAAAGTCATTCAGAAGCAAAATAAGTTGGAAGAAAATTGGCATGGACCTTACCGAGTTACAGAGGTTGTTCGTCCAGGAACTTACAGAATAGCAACTCTAGAGGGAGAAGAATTTAAGAATGCGTGGAATGCTGAACACCTACGCAAGTATTATCAGTAATGTAAAATGTAAAGCATTTCCTTCATTATGAATAAAGCAAGGATGTTTCGCCATTTTCTTTCTGGTTGAAAGTTTTTCGTGGAATACTAGTGTTATACACTATGCACAAAAAGGCGCTCTAAGGAGCCAAAAAATACTCCTTTGGTTAGGAGGCGCTCTAAGGAGCCAAAAGCTCTAAGGAGCCAAAAAATAGGAAAAACAAAATATTCCAAAATACACCAAGTATAGTTGGTCGGGGATAAAGAGCCACTAACTGTAGTTGGTCGACGAGGACAAATTATTGACCTTAGTTGGTTGGACACATTTTTATATTTGAAATTGAACCAAGTATGGCTGGTCGGGGGATAAAAACCCATCAACTGTAGTTGGTCGACAAACATTATTTATCCACCTTGGTTGGTTGGAAACAGTTTGAACAATTTATACTCATTACTTTATTATTAAATGATTGAACAACCTTGAGACTTGTAAATTTTTATTATTAAGTTGGTTGATGGACATCACAATATTGTTATCTTTTTAACAGATACATGGATACATATGCACAAATATAAAGGTGTTTGATAAACACAAGACAATAGCAAAATTGGCAAACAGAAAATGAAAGTCTTTTCATTAAAAATCCAGAATAAATTACAAGTTACATGAATGTACTAACTGTTACATTGAAAACCTATTCTATTGGTTTCTTTCCTTTATTTTTTGAAACAGGCTCCTCGCCAGCAGGAGGATCCTCTAGGCAAAGAGGAGAATTAATGAAATTAACATCCCTGAGCATTCTGACGTTCATCACAGAAGGTGTATCCAAGAGATGCTCAGGACGAGACAATTCAACCTGAGAATGAAGGCTATAATCACCAAGGTACTTTGAAATCAAGCTACGAGGAATGGAACGAGCTGGGATCCATGCCATGTCCAATTTGAAAGGTGGTACAGGCAAGTCTAATAATCCTGGAGCATGATAATCCCATAAATAATGCCCTTGCTCCAATTTTAACACACCCAGTGCGTTCAACCATCCCTGCTTGTAACCTTCATTGTTGGCATGTTCAATACGAGCATCCAGATGAACAAGAGCTTCATTATATCCTGCCATCCATAATTCCCTGGGTTGTTTATGAAATTGAAAGGTTAATCTATCCAATTGCTCGAGAAGGTTTTTGGCAAAAAGATCCTTAGTATGAAGAGCAGACTTTGTCGCAGCCAGTTGATCTTCTAAAGATAAGTTTTTCTTGGACAATTCAGACAGAGCACGATCCTTAGCCTTCAGTTGGAACGCTTGAGTTTCCAGAGTAGATTGGGTGCGAGCCTCTTCAACGTTGCGACAAAGAACTCTTGATCGGCGCCGAGAAGCAACTGCAGAACTTTGCTCCTCGATAATTCTTCCTCGTCCCCGAGAACCTCTTCCTCGTCCACGAGCAGTCCCAGAAACAACAGATCTTCTTAAATCATCCAGCTCTTGCCTTAATTTGGCATTTTCGACCTCTAAGAAAGAGAAACCTTCATCAGTAACGGGCACTAGAGCAGTGGAAGATGACGCTGCAGATTCATATTGAGCCAATTTTTTCTGTAAATTATTATTTTCTTGTTCTAGGATCTCGGAAATTTGCCTGCAAGCTTCAACTTCACCTTTTAGGGTCCTTTCCCTAATATCATATCCAGCAATGATCTTCTTATCGCCTGTTTCAGAAGAGAGCTGTTGGTATCTATTTTCATAATCCTTGTGCAACGAAGCCATTGATGCATTGTGTTGATTTTGAAGATCCTCTATGGAACCATGAAGTTCCTCGATCAATTCGTAGTATGCCACATTATTGGCCACAGATCTATCAAGAAAATCCTTCAGGTACCGGTAAGCCTCAACTGCTTGTTCTGAGGCATCGTGACCAAGGATGTCGACAATCTCTGATACACTTAGGTCTGTATGACCAGCTTTATAATATCCATGGCATTGTCGCATCAACTCAGTATCAGGAGCAGATATCAATTCCATTCTGGCCAAAAACTAATAAAGAAGAGGAAGCAGGAGTTAATAAATAAAAGGAGACAGAGTATCAATAAAGAAGAGGAACGAAGATGTATTTTATTAGATCATCAAAAGGTTACATTGTTCGATTACAAGTAATGAAATATAGAAATGATACTGAACAACTTCACACCTTTTCCTTGTCCCCCAAGACTTTCTCGGGAGGCTGGGACGAGGAGCTCGGTTGCTCGGTGGTAATAACGGTTTGATCAGCAGGAATCTTCTCGGCAGGAGGAGGCATAGAAGAAATGTCCTCGATGACAGAGGGTTGAGAAGCAGAGACTGGGTCACCCATAGCCATAGAAGATTCATCTGAGACAGGCTCATCTTCTTCTTCTTCCACAATTGCTGGAGGAGGACCAGGGAGATGTCGTTGGAATAGATCAGAATCGTCTTTGACCTTCAACTCTTGCAGAGCAGCTACCCAACCATCATGGAAGTATTTCAACTTCCCATATTGGACTTGGGATGTCATGGCAGCAATCCCCTTATCCCATCCTTTCTCCCAACCAGCACTGAAAGATTTCTTGACTGCAACCTTTCTTCTCAACTTCTCCGAGGAGAGCTTCACATCCAATTCTTCTTTTTTGACCTTGATATCTCGTAGGGTAGATAACTCTTCCTCTGCCTTTTTCAGCTTGTCATCATATTCCTGATGTTTAACCTCCAAACCTTTTACTTTATCCTCCAAATTCTTGGAGGTTTCAGCCATCTTCACCTTCTCAGCTTCAGCCACAGCTAACTTTTTCTCCTAAACAGCTTTTTCGTCAACATACTGTTGACGAGATTCCTTTAAAGACTAGGTCAAACCCAACAGAGCATCCTCTACACCTGACGAGGAGCTTGAAGCTTTAATAGCTTCATCCTTCTTCACAATATTATTGAAACAGTTCACCAACTGAAAGATGAGAAAAATAGCAAAATCAATACAAAATGCAAGCTTTCAGAGAAAGAAAGAAAAACCATAAGCGTGAGAAATTTACTGAAGCAAGGTGACGAGCAGCTAAGGATGTCAGCATATCCCTAGGAATTCTTTCATCAATACCATGGACCTCGGGTACGACCGAGCTCATTGCAGAACTTGGAAGAATGATGTTTGGAACATCAGTACCACCAGCAGGTAGAGAGGCGGCAGTTTCAGCCGGAGTAACCAAAGATGATTTCCTCAATCTCCTCAACGGGAGATCAGAACCTTCAACCAAAGAAGTCTTGGTCGGAGAAATTGTAATTACATCTACAGGAGCATTTTTCTTGCTCGGAACCATTGGGGGCTTCTCGGTAGCTTTAGAAGACCCAACATCCACTTTTTTAGTCCCCTCTGGGGCATCAGTTTTGCTTTTCTTGGCCCCAGCAACAGAAGTAACATCATCAAAGAGAGCAGGAGGAGCTCTTTTCTTACCCATCCTTTGACTTAAAGGAAGATGATAATCTGAAGATAAACCTTCTGGAGTTGAAGCTGGTTCAACAGGGCGAGCAGTATAAGAGGTTGTGTAACTCTTATACTGTAGCAGATATGAGGCAGACCTGATGTGTTCGTCTGCAATGTTCTTGTGCAAACCCCAGATAAGTTTCAGATGCTTGATATTAACCTCTGATTCTTTTGGAGTTCTTCTTTTGCTATCAACTGCAAATAAATACATAACGAGATATCAATCATACATTTTGTCAAACATGATGAAAGCATAATTTCATAAGTAAAATAAAATGAAAAATAAACCTATCCCATTGCCATATGGGGGGCATCTGGGACCGTTGTATACTTCATCTCCAGTTAAAGGGGCATATTGCCAATTTTTTATAACCAACCCATGTTCAAAATAATCTCTATTTGAGTCAGGGAGGTTAACTACAAGAGCCCTATTCAAAAACCTAGTTTTTAAGTAATAAATATTATCTAGAGTGGCCCACTTATAGCAGTACATAATCTCAGGGATCCCAATACGAGTCCCATGAGTTAGATTTAATTTGTGCACCCCATTAATTATTCTCCATGAATTGGGGGCTATTTTTGCAGGGACAAGATCAAAATATTGACAAAACTCAAGACACAATGGATTTGGTGGAAAGGAAAAACCACATTCAGCAATAAAAAGACTGGGGAACCAATGTCCCTCAGCCAGACGAAAATAATTTTGAGGTTCAGAAAGTTCCTCCAAGATTACCCAAGATGGGATGGAAAAGTCAGAGCGGAATTTTTCAAGAGATTCAATAATGTAAACCATGATGAATAAAAGAAGAAGGAAGAAAATCTTACAGGAAGGAAGGAGATCTGCTGACAACTAACGAAGGAAAAGATGAACGCACAAGAGAGAAGGAGAAAATAGAAAGCTTGAAGGCAGAAAATTGGAAAACGTAGAAGACGGTATGGTTACCCAAGAAGTTTAAATACTTTGCATTGGGAAGCGGCGAAAGAAATGATTACTAAAAAGAAACTACTGAACTTCCGGCGGCTAAAAAGACAAAAACTACACAGAGAACGAAGCGCTTATAAAAAATTCAAAAAAAAGGCGGAAGCTGCGAAATGAGAAGGAAATTTGAACACAATGTTACTGAAACCCAGGAAAGTCATTTAATATTGCCATATACCAAGAAAGAATGTTCCATACTCCTCAAAGTTCGAAATATGAAACATTGGGGGCTTCTGTTGATACCAAAATTAATATGCTGATGTGGACGAATAATACTAAGACACGTGTCAATCTACGTAGCATAATAGTAGCGAGGAAGTTCATTCCCCGACCAACCATGATTCTTTCCGAGCAACGAGGATACACCGAGGAACTCCAGCGCACCGAGGAACTCCAGCACACCGAGGAACTCTAACGTTCCGAGGTACTCTAGTGCTCCGAGGAACTCCTGAGCAACGAGCAACTATGGCGGTCCGAGCTGCACCTCGGACGTATCATTAATTGCCAGATGATCAACAGTTCAAATATTCATTGAATGCTTATATTCTTGACGCGCACGCTGCATTAAATGTATTACCCTTTCACATGTATATCATTTAATGTATCGAACCTTTCATGTACAGCCTCAAGACTATAAATACCTTGTATCATCCTCATTCAAGGTGGACCGAAATTTCTTGAGAGAACTTGTAATCAAGAATTCTGCAAACACTCAGCAATAACATAACAGTGGACGTAGGCTTTATTCCTAGCCGAACCACTTTAAAAATCTTTGTCTTATTTATTTATCTGTGATTGAATAATTAGAGCAATCTAATTTTTTACATCAACAGACGGACCCAGGGTTGCGTACATTTTTAGACCGTAGCACGCATCGGCATAGATGGGCTAGGCGTAGTATATGCCGTTATTTTAAGTCTTACATTTAGCGACATTGCTTACGATAAGACAAGTGGGATAGTTGGATCCATTGTCATCGTCACGTGTATGGACCATGAAATGGCATACTGCATAGCGATCGCCCCGCTTATGTGTATTTTATTATGTCCGTTTGGTGCGAAAATCCTCCGGACATACCGATAGAGCATGAACTGGACACCGAAGGTATATACCTTCGTGTAACGTATATATAATGACACATATTTATATAAACTAATTAAGAACAAATCAATGTAGTCTAATGATGTAAACAACTATTATTAGTTAACACAATGCTACGTAAAATACATAATGTGATGCTATTGTATTTTTGTGAGGTAGGATTATGGGGTTAGTCTTTGGCACTAAGATCATATGAGTAGATATTTACCTCTCGATTACATATGGGATAGTTTCCCTCAATATTGTTATATTATCGTAGATACCAAAATCACATGTTTGGGCTTGGGTAGGAAATGCATATAGTATTACACTTAGACGTGGGACTCCTCTAGACTTGTCGATAGAGGTAGGGATGGATACCGAGAGTAGATGCCTTCGTATGCTATATATATATATATATATGTGTGTGTGTGTGTGTGTGTGTGTGTGCGCGCTCGCGCATATATCATATAAGAATTTATTCAGTCTAAGGATAGATTTTAATAATGAACCTATGGCATATTTGGTACTTTATGTGGTTTACTTGTATGTTTCTTGTGAGTGACATTGCGGGGTAGGTATTTGGCTTGTATTTTTACATCTGTGGCTAATTACATTCCTGATCCAGGCCCTATGATCCGAATCGATTCTCCCTTAGAGCCGAATTGATTCTCTCTGGGACAAACTGATTTTCCTTGGAGGCCAAATCTATTCACTTCGGGCAGTAAGCCCAAATTTGAAATTGTTTAATGCGGGATTTCTTCCCCAAAATTTCATAATCATTTTTTCTAATCTCTATTAACGAGTTCTAAGCTTTGTAAACCTCAATTTCATCAACTATGAATTCATATTTACTAAGAAATATATCCAAAAGATTTATAATCATGCTAAACATAATCGTCCATCCCAAATCACCAACTAAAGATTTCGGTCTCGTACATCATTCTGTAGAAAATTCATAACTCATTCAAAAAAGAAAAAAATTATGAAACTGGCGATCATGACTTCGTAAGAAAAAGATCTAAAATTTCATGACCCGAATCAATTCGCTACTAGACCAAATCGATTCAATTCTGAGCAGAAATCAACACGGCCTAGGACGAAGGTGAGACCTCCAAAACCTCCATTAATGTCCAAATTAAGCTTCAAAACAATACTCAATCAACACCCTAACCAAATATAAGTATAGGAACATGTGTTTAAAACTTTTTACACTATATTATGGGTCCAATAATATCTAATCCAAGATTCAAACTTTGTAACATAACTCGTCTTTAAAACAACTTAGGGGTTATTTACCATCAATTCCATCCCTAAACCTCAAATTAACATGGGGATAATTCATAAGAGCGAAGTTTCATTCTAAAATATCAGTTATATTTCATATTTACATCATTTAATCCATCAATTTCATATTTTAATCACCAAGGTACAATTACTCAATGCAGGACATATTCATATCTATCACGACCCCATCCCAAAGTTAGTAGGCAACGAGCATCTTGACATGCCACCATGGTGTTCAATATTCTGGATTTAATTTTTTCCTCAAATAAATGCAAAAAAATACATCCACATGGTCATGAATCGTAAACTACTGAAAATGAAGGAATTACGTCATCAGAGCTTTCTAAAAGGAAACTTTATATAAGTAACAACGAGTTCACAACTTAAGACAAAATTTAAAACCAATTACATGCTCTATCTGATAAATCAAACATTTTACATAAAGTAACAAAAAGACTCTAAAAGCCAAATCTCCAATATAGTCCTTTTACGTTCCATCCGTGAGCCTAGTTATTTCCTGAAAAATTATTACAACTTCAGCTAAAAGCCGAATGATATTTATTCTCAAAACATCCCAAGGTTATTATAAAATAGATACCTATTCAAGCAAGAACATAAGGCATATATATATATATAGACATGAATTTGCAGTAGTATATTTATATGTTAATGACAGTATGAATAAATGAACAGCTCAGAATAGAACAGATGCAACAATTCAAAGGCAATATCTTTTTCTTTAAATCATATCATTTTAATGGCCAAGTACACTCTAATACCGTATGCTTCTACCGTATTATTCCCCAATAGTTTAGGGTCAATTGAACTTGTTCATCACAACGCCTTATTTAGGGCAAACCAGCGATAACCCAGTTGGGAAGGTCAGCCAGTAAAAGAGGTCCCTTAGACCCAATCTTATTTTTCAATATTCAATATCATTTCGTCTATATGTACAAATATAAACATATCACAAGGAATCAATCATCTGTATCAGATGAATTAAAGAATAAAAGCATTTCACAAAATATATATAGTTTATATAATATCATATAATCAAAATACGGAAGGAATGTCATAGAGTACTAACCTAAAAAGAGGTTCGAAATTACAGATATCGGGTCTTGGATCACTAAGACAAAATTTCTTCTTAAACTTCCCCGTTGTAAGGACAAAATTTATAAATGTCCGGGGTAAAATCTAGGAATTTTCTGTTTTTCCTAGATCACAGTTTGATTGTCTGATATCGCTACATTCGACACGTCATCACGATCATCCACGACGACCTTTATTCGAATCCATGCATCCATCATCTTCACACGTGCATCATGCTACATGCGACGTACTGCTCATCTGTTTCCCACCACTCCACGACGCATTATTGGTAAAATGATTTAATGGAGTTGTTTATATTTGCATAAATATGTGGGAAAATTTTTAGAAAATGTTTTTTCGAAGTCTGATTTATTTTTATCAAAAGCAGAATTTTTTCTAAGTGTAGAAGCGGAGTGCCTTGGTCGATGAGTTCGTTCAAACGAGCTAGCACCGTCGTTCGAGCGAGATCAGCATCTCGCATGAAGTCATTTGAACGACACATGTCATTCGTTCGAGCAAGATGCCTATCTCGTTCGAGCGCCGCCACCGCCTCGATTTTTGTATAAATACTTGTGTTCCTTCTACACGTTTTTCAAGTCTTTTTCCAACACGATTTCTTTGAAAAATTGCCCAGAAAATAGACTTCATATTTTAAGGTTTTACACCTTGTTTATTCACATAAACACTCCCATCTATATATATGAATCTTTAAACCTTCATTAGGATCGTTTTTACTCATCTGGAGTAATTTGTGAAGAAGCCGTTCTCTTCTTCATTACTGCCCACCTGGAGTTCTTGCTGAAGATTCCAGCCAAGACATCAAAACCGACGCCTGAGGGTATTTCGTATATCGCTTTTTTTCATTGTAATCCGTGTAACCGTTTTTATAAATTATAGTGAAAATAAAAAGGTTTTGCCCCTTTGGGGGATTTTTCCTCATTTGTGTGATTAAATATTCTTGCATGATTATATTATTTCCAATCACACCTAGATGTATGTTTTAGGATTTAATTGAAAAACTGAGATTTAATTAAATAATTTCCTTATTTGAACGCACGCGCACTCTTCAAATTGGTATCAGAGACAATTACACAATTATACCGTTTAATTTTTTGCAAAATTTTTCTAAGATATCAATTTTCTGAAAAAATTGATTTTTAAAAAAAGGGCGTGTTCAATGGAGAAATTATATAATAAAATGCCAGTTTTTGACGGGACAAGCTATGCTTACTGGAAAGCCCGCACGAAATCTTCTTTAAAATCCATTGATGAATGTGTTTGGATTTTGGTTGAAAGAGGGTAGACACCTCCCTCCATAACTGTTGAGAACGTGACTAGATTAAAATCTGTCACTGCTTGGACTGAGGAAGAATTTAAATGGTCATCTTTTAATTCTAATGGTTTAAGTGCTATTTTTGGATCCGTCACACCTGACGAGTTCCGACGAATAATGACGTGCACCACATCAAAAGAGGCATGGGATATTTTACAACTTACCCATGAAGGAACTAATACTGTGAAATAGTCTAAACTGCAAAATTTGACAACTCAATTTGAAACCATCACCATGCTTGAGACGGAATGTTTTGATGAATTTTATGTTAGGTTATCTGATATTCTAAACACTAGCTTTAATCTTAGTGAACACATTCCTAATGCTAGAGTTGTTAAAAATATTCTTAGATCACTGCCTAAGCGTTTTATCCCTAAAGTCACTGTGCTAAATTCTATGGGTAATTTAAATACGCTTAAATTGGAGGAACTTGTAGAAGACTTACAAATGTATGAAATTGATATGTTTCCTAAATCTGTCAAGCCTAAAGATAAGGGAATTGCACTTAATGCCCAGGATAGAAAGAGCGAGGGGCTGGCAAGAAATAGGGTAGAGTCATCTAGAAAAGTGAGATAGAAACGTCAGATTCTGAGTCTGACTTTTAGTTAGATGATTTGGCCTTATTTGCAAAAAATTTCAAGAAAATTCTCAAGTTTAAGAAGAATGAAAATTTCAAAGATAAAAAGAATTTTGAGAAAAATAAGGTTGAAAAGAAAAATGAAAAATATTTTAAAGACCCTCCTAAGAAAGACAGTGAGAGATGCTATGAGTGCGACGTTAAGGGTCATAGATCTTTTGAATGTGCTACCAGGATTAACAGAATTGCCAAAGAAAAGGGCAAAGATGTCCTTAATGCTACCCTTAGTGATGACAGTGAGGTTGAGTCGATGGACTCTGGAGACGAGTCACCACATGAGTGTAACTTCACCGCATTCATGGCCAGTCATGTGAGTACTTCCAATGCTCCTCACGACGATGAGGATGCTGCTTCACAGGGACACCTCGACAGTGAGAACGATGTGAATGAGGGAACGTTGATGCAAGTGAGAGCGAGAGTGATCTCCAACGCTCCTATGCTAAGTTATATGCTAAGTCATTTAAAACCAAAGAGCGTAACAAAGAGTTAGTACTTAGGATCACAACTTTAGAGAAAGATTTAAGACTTTTTAGAGAGAGGGAGAGAGTTAGTGTGAGAATGAAAAAGAGAGAAAAAACAAACTTGAGATGATAAGATGTTTTGAGTGCGATGGGACAGGGCACAAGAAATTTGAGTGTCCCACTAGGCTTAGGAGAGAGGGAAAGAAAGTTTCCATGATGAGGATGGAGATGAAAGTATGATCCAAAAATCTTTTAGAAAGTTTTTTATCGAAACCATGGAAACAAAAAGTTCAAATAGGATCCTTGGTCTTCGGATTTGTGAGTTGAAGGAAGAGAATGATGAGATAAAAAGGGGAAAATGTGACTTGACCAACACGATGTCTAATCTGACAACTCATGTATCCCATCTCAAGGAAGATCTTAAATAAGCACGGGAGGTCCAATTCTCGTTAGAGAACGCATCTGAGAAGGCTGATAAGATGGTTCCCTATACCATTTTGAATGAGGTTGGAAAAGGTAATGATGGTGCATTCACTACTTTTAATGCGCCCGAGCTTATATCCACTTTGGTGAGTGAGTCTCATGGGTGCCCGTCTAGGAGAGCTCATCCCAAAATTCTTGATAATTTAATTCCTTGACCGGTTTATGTTTGCTCCCACTGCAAGAAGCGAGGACATCTTAGGGAGTTTTGTTCTAAGTTGGGTTTTGTTCCATATCATTCCACTTCACACGTCCCCGCATATACACCCATTCATGATACTTTGCTTGCACGTAATGATAGAGAGTTTGCACATATTCGCAAGCAAGTGAAGTTTTTGATCAAGACCACACATGATCTTATAGAGTTGGTCCAAAAGATGTCACCATCTTTGGAAAACTCCACCGCTCTTCCCGGTTGAGGTCTTAACATGTCTTCTAGCTTAGGGTGATTTACATGACTTCTCTTTTGCCTATTACTAGCATGTACCATTAGTGTGTTTTATTTTTTGATTTTTATATTTTTTTGAAAAAATCCAAAAAGATTTTCTTTTTATAAAATTTTTAGAAAAGCACAAAAATATTTTTGTTTTTTATTTGCACCTTTTATGGATGAGCATTTAAGATAGCCTAGCCACAAATTTCATTCCATTTATCCATGTGACTGTTTGATAGTGATTTGAGACGCTACATCATTGCATCCATGTGCTTTACATTGTTTGGAGTCTTTGATATGTGATTAGCGATATCTTTCTACATATTTGGCCCCTTATCTCCTTTATTGCACACATGTACCGTTTTATTTGATTATTGTACTTGTCTATCACATATTGCCTTGAGTGTTTCCATCTCAATTCTATCTATACAACGAACCATATGCGATAAAACTTGACAAGATTGGAATACATGTAAAAAACCGTTTGGTGAGATTATTTTTTTTTTAAAACAGTGAAGGGCTACGAAAGGTAATTAGATATCCTTTGCGATTAAGCCACCGTTAAATCGAACCTAAAAAATTGAGGAATTTTATTATTCGGGGTCCAAAGAGGTTAAAAGAGATCGAAAAAATTTAAATGCAATAAAAAGCAATACACGCCAAATAGGGGCCATTAGGTTTCACCATCAATACTCCTAAGTTTGAGAATTTAGATCACCTCTATTCAAAATATATATCCGAGGGAGTTTGGTTGGAGAATTTAAATGGGTTTGCACTTCCTTGAAAGTCCTGAAAAAGCATTAAATCGTTTTGAACGTTATTGGTGTGAAAATCATTTTGAGCTTTGATTTGTTGATTTGATTGAGTCAATGTCTCATATTTTCATCTTTTTACACCTAAAGAAGATGCTGAGTTTATTTGTTAGGAGTATACGATATTCATCCTGCACATATGTCATGTTTATATGCATTGATTTTCCTATCGAATTTGATCACACCCCTGCATTTACGCTATCATCGACTTGGTTGTTTTTGTGTTTGTTCATGGTGTGATTCTTTGTTGTATATTTTGTATGAAAAATTTTGAAAAATTCAAAAATAGAAAGTTTATTACCATGTGACATTTTCCATATTTATGCTTCTCATATCTGTCTATTTGGGGACATCATAAAAAGGGGGAGAATGAATTATAGGGGAGAATTTTTGTTGATTTATCAATGATTTGCTTAAGCTTAATTGATCTTTGATTTTAGCATATCATTATATTTCAAACTGTTGCGTGTCACGGGTATTTGCTTTATCTCATGTGTGTAGGTACAAAAGTGATATTCATTGGATTGCACAGCCCCATGAGAAAAACTTTTGGAGTTACTGAAGAGATGAAATTTTAAAGATGTTGAGGTTTGATTGTAGACATGTCATTTAGTATTCTCAGTTTGAGGGTTTAATGGGGATATTAAATGTATGTCATTTGTTTAATAGAGATTGCATAATTCGGATTTTTTATGTATGTATCGGCATAGACATAAGGGGGAGATTTGTAAGGATATAATTTTATAAATGTCCGGGGTAGAATCTAGGAATTTTCAGTTTTCCCTAGATCACAGTTTGTATGTCTGATACCGATACATTCGGCACGTCATCACGATCATCCACGACGGCCTTTATCAGAATCCATGCATCCATTATCTTCACACGTGCATCATGCTACATGCGACGTGCTGCTCATCTGTTTCCCACTACTCCATGACACATTATTGGTAAAATGATTTAATGGAGTTGTTTATATTTGCATAAATATATGGGAAATTTTTCGAAAAATGTTTTTTTGAAGTCTGATTTATTTTTATCAAAAGGAGAATTTTTTCTAAGTGTAGAAGCGGAGTGCCTCGGTCGACGAGTTCGTTCAAATGAGCAAGCACTATCGTTCGAATGAGATCAGTATCTCGCATGAAGTCGTTCGAACGACACGTGTCCTTCGTTCGAGCGAGATGCTTATCACGTTCGAGCGACGTCGCCGCCTCGATTTTCGTATAAATACCAGTGTTCCTTGTACACATTTTCAAGTCTTTTTCCAACACGATTTTTGTGAAAAATTGCCCAGAAAATAGACTTCACTTTTTAAGGTTTTACACCTTGTTTATTCACATAAACAATCCCATCTATGTATGTGAATCGTTAAACCTTCATGAGGTGTTTTTACTCATATGGAGTAATTTGTGGAGAATCCATTCTCTTCTTCATTACTGCCCACCTGGAATTCTTGCGAGAGATTCCTGCTTAGACATCGAAATCGACGCCTGAGGGTATTTCGAATGTCGCTCTTATTTTCATTATAATCCGCGTAACCATTTTTTACAAATTATAGTGAAAATAAAAAGGTTTTGCCCCTTTAGGGGATTTTTCCTCATTTTTATGTTTTGTGTGTGATTAAATATTCTTGCATGATTATATTATTTCCAATCACACCTAGATTCATGTTTTAGGATTTAATTGAAAAACTGAGATTTAATTAAATAATTTCCTTATTTGAACGCACGCGCACTCTTCACCCGTACTTTCTGTCACTATTTATCTTTGATCTTTTGAATGGATTACATGTAATAACTGACTCCAAGGACTCTATTTATAGTTTTTCAAAGTTATTTGGGTGTTGACACGTGTTTGGGTGACTAAACTTTCATTTTGGTGAGTCGGCATTGACGTGTCGCGTAATGAAGCGGTCTTGCAGTCTTATTTCATCACACGTCGACTCGTGTTTTAGCTTTCCTATATGCATGACATGCGCTTTAAGCTTTATTTCTATGGACGACATGTGTACGGTGGAGGGATCAAACCAAGCACGACGTGGAAAGGTATTGGGGGTATAACACATAAAGGTTATTTTGGTAATTTCACACTATATATTTTCAATATTTCTTAGAGGTCCCTAAAAATATTTTATTTACAAAATGGTCCTTTTATATTTTCATTTTAGTCCCTGAAACTTTCTTAATTAAAACCAAGTCTCTAAAGTTTCATAAATTATATTTTCTACCCCAAAACTTATCATTTCGCTTATGATGTGTCATAAAACTTCAATATAACCCATTTTACAATTGATTCTTTAAATTTAGAAATATGTTTTGTCATATTAAGAACCTATAATACCACATTTTTAATAATACAACATTTATAAGATAATAAGTGAGACGAAATTGTAAAAAAAAACTATAAATGAGCATATACAAGTGGGGTCATTACCTCCTACTCTCCTTATAAAAAGTTTGGTCCCTAAACTTTACCTACATTATTTTCAAACAAGTATGCATATTTCCCCTTTATTTCATCTTCCCTCTCCCATGTTGCTTCTTCAACGGAATGATTACACCATAATACTTTGACTAGTGGAATTACCTTGGTTCATAATATTTGATCTTTATGGTCGAAAATTTCTACTGGACGCTTAATGTAGGTCAGATCCTTCTAACTTGAAAAGGTTCATGACTTAAGATATGCCTCGGATCTGGTACGTATTTCTTCATAATTGACACGTGAAACACATTATGCACACTAGAGAACTCAGGGGGTAAGACTATTATATACGCAACAACTCCTATCCTTTCAAGGATTTAAAAAGGTCACATGTATCTTGGACTCAACTTCCCTTTCTTCCTGAATCTGATTACTCCCTTCTTTGGTGATACACACAAAAACACTTAACCTCCTCTTTGGAATTCCAACTGTCATTGGCGATTATCGATATAACTCTTTTGATGGCTTTGAGCGATTCGAAGTCGGTGTTGTATCAATTTCACTTTCTTCGTTGTGATCTGGATTAATTCTGGTCCCAATAATTTTCTTTCTCCAAATCTACCCAATATGTAGGGGAATGACACCTTCTACCATAGAGTGCCGTGTACGGAGCCATTTGAATACTTTCTTGATAACTATTATTATATGCAAATTTCACTAACGGTAAATGATCATCCCAATTCCCTTTCAAATCAAGTACACATGCCCTAAGCATATCCTTTAAGGTTTGAATGGTTATTTCAGATTGTCCGTCTGTTTGAGGATGAAAAGCCGTTCTGAAACCCAATTGGGTTCCCATGGATGCTTATAGGCTTTTCCAAAAGCGAGACACAAATCTAGGGTCACGATAAGAAACAATTGAAATTGGGGTTCCATGAAGCCTAATAATTTCCCGCGCATACAATTTAGCTAACTTGTTTAAAGAATGTGTAATCTTAATGGCAAGAAAATGAGTAGATTTAGTTAACCTATCAATAATCACCCAAATAGAATCAGTACCATTTAAACTCCTTGGTAAACCAGTCACAAAATCCATAGTAATATGTTTCCATTTTCACTCAGGGATAGGTAGGGGTTGTAGTAATCCTGATGTTTTCTGATGTTCAGTTTTTACTTGTTGACAAACCAAACACTGAGATACAAATTCCGCTCTCTTTCTTTTCATGTTATTCCACCCAAAAACTTCTCGAAGATCCCTATACATCTTTGTACATCCGGGATGAAATGTGAATCTTGAGTGATGACTTTCCTCAAAAAATTGCCTCTTTAGTTGGGCATCACATGGCACACACACTCTATTTCCAAACCTCAATATATCATCTCCTATCACAAATTCAATTCTCCTACCCTCGATGACTTCTTCTCTAATCTTCTTCAGCTATGGGTCATTTACTTGTGTAATTTTGATAATTTTCATCAACATGGGTTGTACTTGTAAGTTTGCTATTATTCTTCCTTTGCTGTAAATACGTACATCTATTTTCATTCTTCTCAAATCCCTTAAAAAAGGTTCCTGATTTATAATGAGACATGCTAAATTTGTTGTATACTTCCTACTTAAAGCATCAGCTACTACATTAGCTTTTCCTGGGTGATAATGAATATTTAAATCATAATCCTTCATTAATTCTAACCACCTCCTTTGTCTCATATTCAATTATTTTTGGGCAAAGATATATTTCAAACTCTTATGATCGGTATAAATCTCACAAGTCTCACCATATAAATAATGTCTCCAAATCTTAAGAGCAACAATTACAGCTGCTAATTCAAGGTCATGGGTTGGATAATTATATTCATGTGTTTTTAACTGTCTTGAGGCATAAGCTACTACTTTTCCATTTTGCATAAGTACACATCCTAAACCATTTTTAGAAGCATCACTATAAATCACAAATCCTCCTGTCCCGGAAGGAATAGTCAAAATTGGGGCAGTTACTAATCGATTCTAAAGTTCTTGAAAACTATTCTCAACTTCCTCATACCATTCATATTTCACCTTCTTTTGGGTGAACCTAGATAGAGGTTTGGAAATACTAAAAAATACTTCAACAAATCTTCGATAATAATCGGCTAATCCAAGAAAACTATGAATCTCCGTCACATTAGTTGGTCTAGGCCAATCCATTTTTGGTCAACCGACACTCCCTCCCTGGAAATGACATGTCCTAGAAAAGAGACGCTAGGCAACCAAAACTCACACTTCTTTAATTTTGCATATAATTTTCTTCTCCTAAGAATTTGTAACACTATCTCTAAATGCTTTTCGTGTTCTTCAATAATTTTAGAATAAATAATGATGTCATCAATGAAAACAACCACACACTGATCTAAATATTTCCTAAACACCCTATTTATCATATCCATAAAAGCGGCTGGTGGATTAGTTATTCCAAATGGATCACAAGAAATTTATAGTGACCATATCTAGTATGAAAAGCTGATTTCGAAATATCATCTTCCTTAATCTTCAATTAGTGATAGCCTGACCTAAGGTCAATCTTTGAAAATACATGTGCTCCTTGTAGTTAGTCAAATAAATCATCTATATGAGGTAGGAGATATTTATTCTTAATGGTCACATTGTTTAGTTCGCAATAATCTATACATAACCTCATCGTCCTATCCTTCTTTTTAACAAATAACACTAGAGCACCCCCAAGGGGATACACTTGGTCTAACAAAACCTTTATCTAACAGATCTTGTAATTGAACTTTTAATTTCCTTAATTCTAAAGGTGCCATGCGATAAGGTGGTTTTGAGATTAGTATAGTTCCAGGAATAAGGTCAATTATAAAATATATTTCTCTACTAGGAGGAAGATTGGGTAAATCATCTAAAAAATGTTTAGCTATAGGAATATCTTCTAAACTAGGATATTTTGTTTGCAAATCAATAACACTTGCACGGAATCCTTGACATCCCTTCTTAAGAAAACTACAAGCTTGCATTGCAGAAATAATACGTATGGGGGATAGGATGCCAGTTCCTTCAAAACTAAATTCTGAATGGTTAGAAATTTGGAAAGTAACTCCCTTCTCAAAACAATCTACCTTAACATGATACGATGATAACCAATCCATCCCCAAAATGACTTAAAAAATCTCTTATGTCTAAAATTATCAAATCGATGAATAGTTTATGACTACTAACATCTATAGGGATAGACTTATATACTAATATTCTTGTCAATAACTCACTCGAAGGAGTGGAAATGTGTATGCTATGATTCAAGGGTTCAGGAATATTAGGAAAACGATTAACAAAACGTATAGACACAAATGAATGGGTAGAACCAGGATCTATTAAAACTTGAAAAGGTTGTGCACATATAAAAAATGTACCTAACACTACTGTATTAGAAGCCTTTGCATCAGAAAGATTAAAAACTCTACCTTGTCTGCCATGATCCTTATTGTCATTAAAAGTCTTTGTTGGTTCCTTCCCTTTGTTTGGGCAATCTCTCATTTTATGTCCCTTTTGGCCACACCCAATGCAACTTCCCGTCTACAAATAACATGGTTGCCCTCTGTGAATATTACCGCATCGTTGGCATCTATCATTGTTAAAGGGTTTGTTTACAAAAGGTTGCCCTATATTAGGTATAGTCCTAAAGGGTTTGTTATTCGTGTTCCTTCCTCTTTGTTTTCCAAACTTCCTCTTTCTCTCTCTAACTTGATTATATTCTTTACTATCCTTCTCAGCTATCGTTGCCCTGGTCACCACGTCATTATATGATGTCAACTTCAGGATGGAAATTCGACTACGAATATTCAACCTTAACCCACGTTCAAACTTATTGGCCTTTAAAACATCGTTTATCACAACATGAGGTTCAAAACGGGATAACCCAGTAAACTTTGCCTCATATTGACTAACAGTCATATTTCCTTGAACCAGACTTATGAAGTCAGCTGTTTTTTGGTCTTGCACCGTTTTGGGAAGGTATTTCTCGTAGAAGATCACTAAGAAGTCATTCCAACCTATATGATTATTCCTTCCCTCGTAAATTCTCTTAGTCATTCTCCACCAATGTTCGGCTTCAACTTATAATATGAATGTTACAAATGAAACCCTTTGTTCACTAGTACACTTAAGAACATCGAATATCTTTTTCATTTGGATCACCTAACTTTTTCCTTCAGTGGGGTTAGGAGTACCTTAAAAGATGACAGATTCAACTTTTTGAACTGTTCAATAGTACAACTACTTAGTTCAAGATTCCTTAGTGATCCATTAGACACCTGATGCCCCATAATCCTTGTTAGACTTTTAATTTCCTTGTATGCACCTTCCTGTCCTTCCATACTTGAACAACTAGTTCCCGTAGTTAATCTCGTCTTGGTCATTTTCTACAGTCATGGCCAAACATAAAATGTATTATACTATCTCAAAATTTTAAATTAGAAGAACAATTATATATATACAGTTATATAAGATGTAAAATATATGGAGGGTTATCATATAAGTTGGATATTTAATTCTATACCCTATGTATGGAAACTTAAAATCTATAACGTTGGAAACTTATGTTCAATAGTCTACGGGTTCATAACCTATGCTCTAATACCACCTCTGTCACGATCTCGTCCCAAAGTTAGTAGGGAACGAGCGTCTTGACATGCCACCAAGGCATTCAATATTCTGGATTTAATTTGTTTCCTCAAATAAATGCAATGAAAATACATTAACATGGTCATGAATCATAAACTACTGAAAATGAAGGAATTACGTCATCAGATCTTTCTAAAAGGAAACTTTATATAAGTAACAATGAGTTTACAACTTAAGACAAAATTTAAAACCTATTACATGCTCTATTTGATAAACCAAACATTTTACGTAAAGTAACAAAAAGAGCTCCAAAAGCCAAATCTTCAATATAGTCCTTTTACGTTCGATCTGTGAGCCTAGTAATTTTCTGAAAAATTATTACAACGTCAACTAAAAGCCGAATGAGATTTAATCTCCAGACATTACAAGGTTTTCATAAAATAAATACCTATTTAAGCAAGAACAGAAGGCATAGATATATATAGACAGGAATTTGCAGTAGTATGTTTATATGTGAATGACAGCATGTAGAAATGAATAGCTCAGAATAGAACAGATGCAACAATTCAAAGGCAATATCTTTTTCTTTAAATCATATCATTTTAATGGCCAAGTACACTCTAATACCGCATGCTTCTAGCGTATTATTCCCCGGTAGTTGAGGGTCAATCGAACTGGTTCGTCACAACGCCTTATTTAGGGCACACCAGCGATAACCCAACTGGGAAGGTCAATAAATAAAAGAGGTCCCTTAGGCCAAATCTTATTTTCCAATATTCAGTATCATTTTCAAAACTCATTTTAATCGGTATGTCTATATGGACAAATATAAACATATCACAAGGAATCAATCATCGGTATCAGATGAATCTGAGAATAAAAGCATCTCACAAAATATATGTAGTGTGCATAATATCATATAATCAAAATACGCAAGGAATGTCATAGAGTACTCACCTAAAAAGGGGTTCGAAATTACCGATATTGGGTCTTGGGTCTTGGATCACTAAGACGAAATTTCTTCTTAAACTTCCCCGCACTTTATCTCACTATTTCTCTCTGATCTTTTGAATGGATTTCGTGTAATAACTGACCCCAAGGACTCTATTTATAGTTTTTCAAAGTAATTTGGGTGTTGACACGTGTCTTGGTGACTAAGCTTTCATTTTGGTGAGTCGACATTGACGTGTCGCGTAATGAAGCGGTCTTGCAGTCTTATTTCACCACACGTCGACACGTGTTTTAGCTTTTCTATATGCATGACATGTGTTTTAAGCTTTATTTCTATGAACGACAAGTGTACGGTGGAGGTGTCAAACCAAGCACGAGATGGAAATGTATTAGGGGTATAAGGGTTATTTTACACATAAAGGGTTTTTTGATAATTTCACACTATATATTTTCAATATTTCATAGAGGTCCCTGAAAATATTTTAATCACAAAATGATCATTTTATATTTTTATTTTAGTCCCTAAAGTTTCATAAATTATATTTTCTACCCCAAAACTTATCATTTCGCTTATGATGTGTCATAAAACTTCAATATAGCCCATTTTACAATTGATTCTTTAAATTTAAAAATAGGTTTTGTCATATTATGAACCTATAATATCACATTTGTACTAATACAACATTTATAAGAAAATAAGTGAGACAAAATTGTAAAAAAATAGACTATATATGAGCATATACAAGTGGGGTCATTGCAATATTATTCCTAATTAATCCAAACCATAAATCATCATAACAATTCGTCTCCAATATAATCAAAAAATAAATCAACAAACCCATTATTACAGATATTGCAAGAAAATTCTTGCCTTAAAGTGGAGGATTGAAGAACTCTTCTTGAATTGTCCCCTTGCTTTCTCCTCTCCAAACTTGCTCAATTTTTCCCAAGTGTTTGTGGATATCAGGGTTAGGTTTAGTGAATGAAAATTACCTAAATGAGGTGGTTTAACCCTTTTTTAAAACCCCAATCTCGTATCTCCCCGTAAGGCTTAATTTCGAGCCCTTAAATGAGCCCAAAATATTACCCAGAATAGTCCAAAATCTTTCCTAAGGGTATTCCTACCTCCCAAAACCAATTTAAAGCAAAAAAAATAGGTAAATGAACATTTGTGCGATCTCACAGACCGGTCTAAATGATACTACCCACAATACACAGTAATACCTCGCAGTATCAACAAAATAAAATATTAATTATTCTAAATGTACATATTTTCAATTACCATCTAATTTTTGCCAAATCATTATTACAATGCCACACATGTAATAATTAATTTCATTTATTAATTTATTAATCACTTGAGAAATAATAATTACAGTTTGTAAAAATATGAGATATTATATTCTTTTACCCTAATAATGGAATTTTGTCTTCAAAATTTGCTGAAGCATAACATCAAACCATAAGTCGAATAAATATCATAAGTTTATACACAATTAGTCTATAAGCATATCCAACGAGATAAAGGGAAAAGACTCGCATACACCTCCCATAACATCAGCTTTTTTAACATATGTTATGGTCATATTTTTTAAATATATCATATGCTTTTTTAACTTTCTCAAATCAGGAAATAAACATCCTCACATACACATTTTTAGGAGTTTAGACACCCCTTCACAAGTCTTAAGAAGCTTTGAACTCTTTCCTAAACAACATAAATCTTTATCATTCCTTATAAAATAGTACCTAATCGATTTTTAGTGACGTGTAAAGTGCAAAAATATATGATCATGAATTCCATTAGTACAACTCCTCTCAAAGTTTATAAGACTTAAATAAAATATATCATAATTAGCCAAAAGAAAAAAATGATTAAAAACAACCCTTTGATATATATATAAAATAGTTATATTGAGAGGAGTATGACATCTAAAGATAATATAAATGATTGTATTAAAGTCTTTTTATGGCAAGATATACAATCAAACTCAAATAAAAAACATCACATGGGAAAAAAGTTAATATGAGGATATAAGTATCCAATCATATACATGTTACTAAGAAATCAATTAATAATGTAAATGCCTAATGATGATCTTAGATAGGAAAATATGTTTCAATCAAGAGTTTTAGTTAGGATATCGGTTAATTGTTACTTGGTTTCAACATAACTAGATGACGCCACCTTGCCTTCAATAAGATCTCTAATAAAATGATGGAAAGTGTGTTTTGTGCATGAATGTTGAATTGGATTTTTAGAAATATCAATGAAACTAGTACTATCACAATATACAGTCATTCAATCATGATAAATACTAATATTCCAACATTAGTTTCATCCAATGTAATTGAGTATAATAACTACCCGTCGCAATATATTCTTCTTTGGCAGTGAATAAGACATGCAATTTTTCTTCTTGGTGTGTTAAGAAACCAAAAAACTTTCTAAGTTGTTTGGTTTTAAATTACTGCTCAATCTGTGGATCCATCTTCTCCGACAGGATCGGATCCATCTTCGGTTGAACACAAATGCTATTAAGCAGCAATTACTGCCTATCAACCCGATAATGCAATTACGACTATCATTTCACGACGGCTTTCAAGTGATATAAATATTTGTAAGATGCTTAGTTTTAAATTTCTTAAGTTGTTTTGTTTAATGTAATGTCCGCTTATGAATTAAATAAAAGTTTTTATTTTTCATTTTTCATTTCTTTAATAATGATTACAATTAAAGAAATGCTATTGAAATAATATACTATATGTTGCCACACAAATACTCCATCAAATCAAAGTGGGGAGAAAGCATTTGTTGTAGAGTCACGAAGGTGGGAACGTGAAATTACTTAAGCCACAATATTTATGTCATTGTAGTTGATAAGTTCAGTATCATTTAACTAGATTTGGTTTCCCCGACATAATATATTTGTCCTATTCATTTTCTATGGTCACATTGTGCAAAACGATTGTTGATACCAAATTTAGTCAGCTGACGTGAACCAATCATATGAAGACACGTGTCAACCTATGTGGCAAATACAAATACCTTCATCGAGGTACTCAAGCGTACCGAGCTACTCAGGCATACCGAGCAACTCAAGCGGTCCGAGCAGCTCAAGCGTACCGAACAACTCAAGCGGTCCGAGCTACTTAGCGTACAGAGCATCCAAATCAAGAAAACCAAAAGGAGACTATGCATTAAATGTGCATTATTATTGTACAGATGTGTATGTCTACTAGATAACAACGCATTACCTTTTCATATGTGCAGCCTCAAGGCTACAAATACATTGTAATCTCGTCATAAGAAGGGGACTTTTGGGTCTCTGGGTGAGCTCATCATCGAGATTCAAGACAAACAGTCAGCAATATAGAATAGTGGACGTAGGCCATTTTCATAAGGCTGAACCACTTTAAAAATCCGTTGTCTTACTTATTTCATTTTTTTATCTGTGATTGATTAATTAGATAGAGTCTAGTTTTTTGCATCAACAGATTGACGCCGTTTATGGGAAACGACTATACTTATCGTTTCTTACCAAAAATTCATCATATATGGATGAGTTCCCAGAATCCAGTAACCGAAACACTGGGGTCCCACCAAACCCCTCTACTCCACCAAATATTCAAGATCTGGCTGACATAATGGCTAACTTAGCCTAAGGGTAAACAACCATGCAAGAAACCATGCGTCAACTTATACAAACTGTTCGAGATGGAGTTCCTGCTCAATCAGGACAATGAAGTGTTCATAGAAGAACCCATATGCCATCCTTAAGGATTAGACGAACGCTGTTCTCGGAGGTCTCTCAATCTAGACATACCGATTCATATCGTACTGAGAGGTCCAGTGATCCTTTGTATCAACCTGGTCGGACTTCATCAGTACGAGCTACAGATTCTCAACAGAATATCACTCTAACTCCAGAACGGACTAGTGCTTTGGAAAGGCTGAGTAGAATCTCTCATTTTGATCGATTGGGCCCCAGGAGGAATAGAAACCCTCCTAGGATCGCGTCGAGGAACTTTCAACGACAATCTGATTTAAGGGAAGGTTCTACCCAATCACGCCCAATAGTCCGTAGTGAAAGGTCCCAAGAGGAAAACTCGGCGCGATTAGTTGCTCGGACGAATAGGCCCGAGGTGGGAAACGATGCATGGAAGGGTTATATTCAAAGGTTAGAGGATAGATTAGGGGAAATGGCTAAGGCCAGGAATCCTCTACAAAGAACTTTTGTCCAAGGGACACCATTCGTGCAGGTAATTGTGGACTTTCCCACACCCTCAAAATTTAAAGCTCCCATGGTGACACCCAAATATGATGGAAAAATCGATCCTGTCCTCCATATAGAGCAATACCAAGCTGCTGACGATATTTATGCGATTCCAGATGAGATGAGATGAGATGCAGGGCATTTTCAGGAACTCTCACTGGGTCAGCTCAGATATGGTATAACAACCTTCCTCGGGGGAAGATTGTAACTTTCCTTCAACTGGCAGTGCTTTTCATAGGAAATTTATGTTTTAGAGCGAAACCGGTTAAAAGAGTAGCACACTTACTGAGCGTTAGACAGAAGAAAGTACCAGGAACTATATTACTCATTTCAATAACGAGAAACTTGAGGTAATTGATTACGAGGAAAAAATAACAATTACTGCTCTGATGAGTGGACTGTTACCAGACAAGTTGTACTATACTTTGGCCAAAGATCCGCCTACGACCATGGCAGAACTGATGATAAAGGCAACCAAGATCATGAATGCTGAGGAAGCCATGGATGCCAAAAATAATACAGACACTAAGGAGACCAAGGTTGAGGCTAGTAAAACTGAGAAGAAGGATCAGAAGAACAATGGTGGCAACAAGCAGTCGAAAGGTAAACAAGCGCTGGAGCAGATGAGAAAATATGGAAATTATACTCCCTTAAAGGTAGATATAAATCACATTCTGTAGGAGATCAAGAACATCGAGGAGCTAACTTGGCCAGAGAAAATGAAGGCATATCCTGACAAAAGGGACAAGTCCAAATATTGCGAATTTCACAAAGACCATTGTCACACGATCAAACGTTTCATAGATATCAAGAATGAAATCGAAGCGCTCATTAGGTGAGGAAAGCTGACTAAGTACGTTGATCGTCAAAGTGGTGGCAAGACCAACAATAGGGGAAGGCAAAGATCTAAGTCTCCTCGCCAAGCAAAAGAAGACAAGAAGAGAGATCACAAAGACGATCCAGAAGATGACCCCGATCTCCACAAAAGTCTAAGACAGTCCGAGCACGAGGTATTTTCAATCCATTTTGGGTCATTTGATTGTAATATCATTACAGGAGGAGATACGGGAGGCGGAGATCTTACTGCGGAGAGAAAAGCTTACCTCAATGAGGCCCAAGCTTGCTCTTACATACAACGCATAAACATGGCTGAAGATGATCACCCAAGGAAGGTGAATAGGGATAAACTAGTCATCGGCTTTCCAAGAACGACCTGGCAGGATTATTATATCCTCATGATGACCCATTGGTGATCAAGATGATAATGAAGGAGGTGGTGATTTCACGGGTATTAGTGGATAATTGTAGCTCTGCAGATATCATGTTCTACCCATGTTTTGACAGTTTGAATCTGAAATTAGCCCAATTGGAGCCATATCATAGGCCCCTCCTCGACTTTACTGGAGAAAAGGTTTTTCCACTTGGGATGATCAAGTTGGACATACTTATTGGTACCTGACCTGCTTGCCGAACATAAAGAGTATGCTTTTTCATAATGGATAAAAACGTCCAACTTGATCAATGTTTAAAGTTCAAGGTAGTTCCATCTACTGTACATCAATGTTTAAAGTTCCCAACCAATTTCGGAGTGGGAGCTATGAAAGGTGACTAGAAAGTTGCTCGGAAATGCTACTATTCCTCTGCCGAACAGGAAGAACTGGAAGAATCCAGGAAAAAGACTACTACGTATCAAGTGAATGAGACAAAAGAAGCAAATATTGAAACATTAGACCCTAGAGACGAGTCTCAGCTCGTGAAGGGACAGGTCATGGAAGCTACTGAAAATATCATTCTGGATGATGAACACCCATAACGAACAACCCAAATTGGTGCGTCATTGGATGTATCGATGAAACAGGAACTGATAGCATTTCTAAGATGCAGAAAATAGACTTTTGCATGGAGTCATGAAGACATGCCAGGGATAGACCCGAGTTTCCTGTGCCATGAGCTCAACGTTAACAAGGAAGTCAAGCCAGTGAAGTAAAGAAGAAGAGTGTTCATCCCTGAAAAGAACCAAGCTATACAAGAAGAGGTAGAAAAACTACAGAAAGCCTTTTTTATTGAGGACATCAAATATCCAGATTGGCTAGCAAAGGTGGTAATAGTAAAGAAAAAAAACAACAAGTGGAGGATGTGTGTGGACTTCACTGATCTTAATAAAGCCTGCCCAAAGGATCATTTTCCTTTGCCCCAAATCAATCAGTTGGTAGATGCTACCTCGGGGCATGAATTATTGAATTTCATGAATGCTTACTCTGGCTACAACCAGATTAAAATGAAACCTGAGGACAGGGAAAGTACCTCTTTCATCACCCTAAGGGGAACTTATTGTTATAATGTTACGCCTTTCGGACTCAAAAATGCAGGTGCAACATACCAGAGGCTGATGAATAAGGTGTTTGCAGAGCAAATCGGTCATAACATGGAGGTTTATGTTGATGATATGTTGACGAAAAGTAAGAAAGTTGATAATTATTTGGTTGACCAAGGTCAGACTTTTGATTAACTAGAGAAATATCAAATGAAGTTGAATCCCACCAAATGCATATTTGGAGTACGATAAGGTATGTTTATCAAATATATTGTTAACCAACAAGGCATATAGGCGAACATTGACAAGATGAAGGCCTTACTGGAATTAAGATCTCCAGGTACGAAAAGGAAAGTGCAAAATCTCACAAGGCGAGTTGCAGCACTTAACATATTTGTGTCATGAGCAACAGACAGATGCATCCCATTCTTCAAAACACTTCGAAAAACCTTTGAATGGAATGACGAATACGAGGAGGCCTTTCAAGAGTTAAAAAAATATCTAGGGACGCCTCCATTTTTATCTAGACCAGTGATGGGAGAAATGCTATATTTGTACTTGGCGGTTTCAGATAATGAAGTTAGCTCAGCATTGATATGAGTGGAGGACGGAGTGCAGAAACTAGTCTATTACACCAACAAAGCCTTTCGAGGAGCAGAGGTCAGATATCCAAGCGCATACTATAGTTGTGTATACTGATATGCCATTAAGACAAGCTCTGCATAAATTGGAGAAATCAGGAAGATTGATGTACTGGGCAGTAGAACTTGGTGAATATGGCATAATTTATGATCCTAGATCGTCACTTAAGGGGTAGGCAGTAGCGAATTTTATCGCAAAGTTTACTCACTCTGATACATTCGAAGAGTAGGAATTTAATACAGACCAACCCATGGATGTTACGGGGTCATCAAAGGTAACACCCGACCAACTTCCATTCGTAGATAAGTAGGAGAAGATAATCAACGAGCAGCGAGAAGTATCGGGGGAAGACAAAAGGAAGTATCAAATATTCCACCGAGGAACTCTGTCAGACCAAGAGTTTGATAATAAAATACCTGTATGGAATCTATATGTGGATGGCTCTTCGTGTACCACAGGCAGTGGAGAAGGAATAGTTTTAAACAGTCCCGATGGAATTGATATGGAGTATGCTCTACATTTTCAATTTAAGGCTTCCAATAATGAAGCTGAATATAAAGCTATGATCATGGGTCTAAGTCTGGCCAAAACCATGAAGGCAGAGCAGGTCGTCGTATTCAGTGATTCACAATTAATCGTAAATCAAATTGTCGGTTCGTATGCAGCGAAGGGAGAACTAAGGGTCAAGTATCATGTAAAAGCTATGGAGGTTATCTCGAACTTTACCGCATTTCAGTTGATCAGAGTACCAAGATTAAAAAATACAAGAGCTGACGCACTAGCTCGGCTGGCATCAGCAACACGCACTGAGCTGCGAAGAACAATCCCTATAGAAATTTTGGTAAATAGGAGCGTCAATGAAGATTTGATGATGAACTTCATTACCCTAGACTTGGGATCATCCTGGATGGATCCCATCAGGGTCTATATCGAAGAGGGGGTTATGCCAACTGATAAACTCGCAGCCAAGAAACTGAAGTTTAAAGCTGCTCATTACGTATTAACCAGTGGAATTTTGTATAGAAGAGGCATTATAGCAGGATTACAAAGATGTGTCCATCCCTCCGAAGTTAAAGACTTGATCAAAGAGGTTCACGAAGGATCCTACGGGGCTCATGTTGCAGGTCGGACGCTTTTTCAAAGGATAACAACACAGGGGTATTACTGGCCAACGATGAGAGCTGACTGCGCAGTTTATGCTAAGAAGTGCGATAAATGCCAATGTTTCTCTTCCATCCGAAGAACTCCTCAAGTATTGTTAACACCCATTACGTCCCCTTGGCCATTCGCCATATGGGGGATGGACTTGGTTGGGCCACTTCTAATGACCAAAGGGAGATTCAAAACCTCGTAGTTGCTGTGGATTATTTTACCAAATGGGGGGAAGCAGAACCTCTCATTCACATGACGTATGACAAGGTCTATCAGTTTATTTAGTAGAGTATTATTTACAGATACGGTCTCCCACATGCATTCATTACTAACCATGAAACCCAATTTGACAATGAAGAGTTCGCTACATATTGTCACCAATCCAGTGTTCAGAAGATCCACTCTGTGCCGGGACATCCTCAGAGCAATGGGAAAACTGAAGTGACGAACATAACCCTATTGAATGGTCTGAAAAAATGGCTGGATGATGCAAAGGGAAACTGGATTAACGAGCTACACTTTGTGTTAGGTGTTTATCGCACTACATCGCGAACAACAACTGGCGAATCTCCGTACATGTTGATATTTGGGAGCGAGGCTGTCATACCTACTAAATTGGGTCTACCCACACATAGGGCACTTAATTTTAATTCTCCTGTAAGCGCCTTGTTGAGACGTTTAGACCTGGATATGCTCGAAGAAGTTATGGAAGAAGCAGTAATCAGGAATGCAGCTTACCAATAACGAACAACTTTGTTCTACAACAAAAGGGTGAAAAAGTGTGATCTGAAAGAAGGAGATTATCTCCTGAAGAAAGTGATCCAAAAGCATAACAACCTAGAGGCCAACTGGCATGGACCTTACAGAGTAACTGAAGTTGTTCGTCTTGGGACCTAAAGAATTGAAACTTTGGAGGGAGAAGAATTTAAGAATGCATGGAATGCAGAGCATCTGCGCAAGTACTATCAGTAATTAAAATCCATATGTAACACATTTCTTTCAAGATGAATAAAGTGATGTTTCGCCAATATTTCCTCCTTTGTTGAATTATTTTTCGGAATATTAGTGCTACACACTACACAAACACGAGTTCAGAGCAGCAACCACCAACTCCGATTAGCTGGTCAGCAATTCAATAACCACCAACTCCGGTTGGTCGGTAATTCATTAACCACCAACTCCGGTTAGTCGGTAATTCATTAACCACCAACTTCGATTGGTCGGCAATTCATTAACCACCAACTCCGATTGGTCGGCAGTTCATTAACCACCAACTCCGGTTGGTCGGCAATTCATTAACCACCAACTCTGGTTGGTCGGTAACTCAGCAACCACCAACTCCGATTGGCTGGTCGCAAAATTCAATAACCACCAACTCCGGTTGGTCGGCAATTCATTAACCACCAACTCTGATTGTTCGACAATTCATTAACCACCAACTCCGGTTGGTCGGCAGTTCATTAACCACCAACTCCATTTGGTCGACAATTCATTAACCACCAGCTCCGGTTGGTCGGCAACTCATTAACCACTAACTCCGGTTGGTCGGTAACTCATTAACCACCAACTCTGGTTCGTCGACAATTCAATAACCACCAACTCCGGTTGGTCGACAATTCATTAACCACCAACTCCTGTTGGTCGGTAAATAAATATCATACAAGGCAAAAGCCTGTTTGATTATGGGTGATCTCAAGGGACACCCCAAACTAGGCAAGAAGATGGGTGACCTCCCGAGGCATCCACCGTCTAGGCAACAAGGTAATCGTGGAAAGATTACTACAACTAAGCAGGAACATGGGATGAAAATCATTCCATTGCTTAGGCCCAAAGAGTGACAAGTCACTATAGTCAAACAACAAATGGGATAAGTTTCATTGTCTAAAAACCAGGAGAGACATTTCATCCTTCTACTAATATACATATATATACATTCACCAACGAATAACAAAGACATTCTATAAAATATTTCCAAGAAAATAAAATTGGCACAGAAACTAAATCTTTCTTTATTAAAAACAAGTAGATTACATACGATATGAAATTTGATTCATTACATACAAATGTACTATTCTATGGGTTTCTTTACCTCTTCTTTTGAAACAGGTTCCACCCCAGCTGGAGGATCATCTAATGCATAAGGAGAGTTGATAAAGTTCATATCTCGCAGCATTCTGACATTAATTATGGATGGTCGATCAAGCAAGTGCTCTGGACGAGATATCTCAAAATTCGAATGAAGACTATAATCACCGAGATACTTGGTGATCAAAATTCGAGGAATAGCACGGGCTGGAATCCAGCGAAGGTCAAGTTTGAAGGGAGGCATAGGTAAATCAAGAACTCCAGGCTCATAATAATCCCATAAGAAATGACCTTTCTCCAGTTTCATAACACATAAAGCATTCAGCCATCCCTGCTTATATCCTTCGTTGTTCGACTGCTACGAACGAGGATCAAGATGATACAGAGCTTCATTATACCCAGCCATCCAAAATTCCCTGGGCTGCTTGTGAAATTCATAAGTCAATCTATCAAGTTGCTCGTGGAGATTTTTCACCAAGATTTCTTTACTTTCCAATGCAGAACTCTGATTGGAGAGTTGGTCGGTAAAACTCTGATTTTTTTTAGACATTTTTGAAAAAGCCTGATTCTTCGCCGTAAATTGAATGACTTGATTTTCTAAGGCCAATTGAGTTCTTATCTCGTCAATATCAAACCGACCAGCCCTTGCTCGTTTGCGGGAGGAAGATCTTGCTCTGCCACGAGCAGGTGTGGAAGGTCTAGTTCGTTTTAAAGTCTCTAACTCTTCCCGTAAGCGAGAATTTTCTATTTCTAAAAAGGAAAAACCATCATCATTAATTAAGACCAAGGCTCCCGAAGAAGAGGAGGCAGCAGATTTGAGCTATTTTATTTCCTCCTGCAACGTGATATTCTCTTACTCTAGCAGCTTGGCAATATGTCTATGCTCTTCGATCTCAAGCTTTAACACACTTTCCTTTTTCTCATGGGCTGAAATGTACTTGTCATATCCCTTGTCAGCACTCAATTATTGGTACTTTTTCTCATAACCTTGATGCAAAAGTGTAGGGTATTCTCTGTACTGCTGTTGAAGTTCCTCGATCGTTCCTTGAAGATCTTCAATCATTTCTTAATAAGCCACAATGTTGGCTACAACATGATCAAGTTTGTACTTCAAGTACTGATAAGTGTCAATTGCTCGTTCAGAGGCATCTGAGCCGAGGATGTCAATTATTTGGGCTTCAAAAAAGTTTTGCATGACCAGCTTTGAAATAATCATTGAATTTCTTCATCAACTCTGTATCATTAGCTGATAAGAGTTCTATCCTGGCCACAAACTTGCAAAGAGAAAATAAAAACAAAATCAACAACGATGTGAACAGAGAAAGTAAGAGAAAAATTCAAGACGAACAACAAAAGTTCACTTTTTATTCATCACGACAAAGGAAAATACAGTTTAGGTTTACATCCAATAAACAACGCAATAAAAGACCCGAAAAACTTTACACCTTTTCCTTATTTCCTACGACTTTTATGGAAGGTTTGGGTGAAGGGGTTGATTTCTAGGAGAGTGATGGCAGTTGCTCGACATATGTGCTTGCTTGTTGGACTTGCTCTCCCATCATCATAGAAGATTCATCTGATGCATCTTCATCTTCTTCCTCTTCTCCAGGAGAGGGATGAGGGCCATGAGTATGCTCCTGGAACAACTCAGAATCTTCAGCAACTTTTAATTTCTTCAAAGCTGTTATCCATCCATCCCTAAAATACTTAACACTGGCATACTCCATCTAAGAAGACATAACAGCGAGGCCCTTATTCCTACCCTTGTCCTAACCAGCACTAAAAGATTTCTTAACAACAACTTTCCTTTTTGCTCTTTCCGAGGAAGACTTTTTCCTAAAGAACTCTTCGGCAGATTTTAAATTTTCTTCTACCTCTTTCTCACGTCGTTCAGCATCTTGAAGCTTGCCTTCAAGCTCCTTTTTATGCTGTTCAGCTGTGATACCCCGCCTAATTAAATATCGGGCGATCACTCCTTTATTAAATTAAATCAAGGTGAATAGTTGGTCCATTCTTAGCATCACTGTCGAAAAATAAGTCTTCCAATTTAACACCCTAATTAATTAAGCTAAGTGTCAAAACCATGTTCATAAATACTTTCCAAATTTTATTTAAAGAAAATTCATTTATTTTATTAACAACATTCAATAAGTAAGAATCACACCACATTAAATTCTGCAACATAATCCAATTAATTTAATACATTCGTCAATCGAATGTCAACATACGAAATCTAAAGTCACACATCCAAATTGAATAAATCCCATAGTAACAATACTGGAAATAACTGAAATACAAATGTCCAATAACAACGAAATAATGGAAAGATCTACACATGCCCAACTAGATGAAAGTACTAAGAGTGGATCCGAATGAACGAAGTCATCTAATCAAGAGTCCTGCAACTTCCACCTAAGCTGCAGCGCGTTCCTTCCAAGAGATCCTAAGCAAGACGCCCCTGTGGCTGGGCACCTGTAATACACACATATATATACAAGAGAGAGAGAGAAAGAAAAATGGGTCAGGGCCCGATAGTGTATATGATTTAAAATTTGTTTAGCAAGTATTTAAATTGATACAGGCCAATGCAACAACATATTAGTGCGTCACTCTCTTGAGGAATTCTCACCTCTCCTCTAATGTGCACACCTATCGCACTAACCTTCCCAACGGTTTGTCTTATCATTTATCGCACTAATCTTCCCAATAATTTAACTTATCTTAGCTTACTCGTAAGATTCAAAATTTAACGATTCAATTGTTCGAAAAGGATATTTCAATTAGCAACCAAAGTTCTCATTTTTAACTTTATAAATCAATAAAGTTTTCCAGTGTCATATTATACTTTCTCAACACAAGTATTTATAATTTGAGTTATTAACCACGTCCTACATATCACATCACAGTAGACAGTTCCAGATTTCAGAATTTCATATATATATATTAACCACTAGTAAAATATATATATATAAACCATAACAGCACCCCAAATAAAACTATAGTGCGGGCATACTCTACTATCCAAACCCCATATCACTCACATTAAGGGGAATACAAATTCGGAATCACTCTCGAATTGTATTAACACATACACAAACTATGGGTTCCAAGTCCCTTAGGACTGTCTGAACTATCACTGCGATAGCCTGTACCAAGGATACCTATACATAAACAAAATGAGTCGAAGCATAGATTCCAAGTCTCTAAGAGGAAAGCACATACCCGCATCTCTTAGGACCGTCTGAACTATCATTCCGATAGCCTGTACCAAGGATATCTATCTTCTAGGGTACAAGTCAATATTCCCCGTAAAGGTCCCATCGAGATAAGACTGTCCCAGCGCGGAAACCTCAGGGATAGCAAGTAGCGTGGGCATGATTTTCACACATAGATAGTATATGCATACACAATCATATAACTATACTAACATTACCATTTCAATAATGGGTAAATTCTCAATTCCCATAATTATGACATTTGTATTTATTTCTCATTATTTAGTTATCACGTATAACCATTCACATCTTATTTTAATTTGAGGAACTTTTCCACTTACTACATCACGCTCATGGATTCTATCCTCCCAAGTATAAAATTCAGTAGGTATACACATTTGTCCCAAAGTAACTCTCTTACGTGTCTCTCTCTCTTTAACATATACTTACATTGTCCCTCATGTAAGATATCCCAAAAATATAGATTTCGCCTTACATTAAAGGATTTTGAATTTTATTTTCAAAGATGAGAATTTCAAATGGTTTCGAAATCGGAATTAAAATGGAGTTTTAATTGAATTTTTTTTTAGAAGAGTCCTTAAAATATAAAACTCTCTAAGAGTCCTCAAAATATAAAACTCTCTAAGAGTCCTCAAAACATAAAACTCTCTAGTAAAAATAATATTTTTAGAAATCCGACCGTTCGATCAAGCTGGATTTTTGTCAGCAGTCCTGTCTCGCCGTTCGCTACAACATACTGAAATTTCAAGCGATTCCAATGGTCCGATCATCCGGAATAAATTTTTAGTGTTTGTATCTAATTGGAACTCTTTTCTTAATCAAACTCTTAATCCTTTACATGACAAAGGGTTTCTAAAATATCATTTAAGTCATCGCTACATGCAATTTCCTATCTCAAATTGGGTTTTTCTTCCATACAATTCATCCTAATCATTCCTAAACTAATATGAAAGATGCATCAACGAAATAAGCAAGATAAACACTTACTTGGAATTTTTAGAAATCTGGTTTGGTGCCGAAATTGGTGTGTTTTCGTTCCCCATCTCGCGATCTACGCGTTGGTGGTGACGGCGGTGCAATCGGAGGTGTTCTTGGCCTAGAACTCCTTGGAGAGCTTCTCCTCTTCCTCTCCAATGGCCGTTATTTGTCTTTGGTTGTTCTAACCCTAGAAGACAACCTAGATATCTTATATAACCCTTTTAATTTTCGTAGGTTTAATTACCCATAATTGCGAAATGTCCAAAACGCCCTCCCGGGGTAGTAATTGGGCCTAAAAATGCCCCGAGACCCAAACTAAACCCCCGGGTACACTTTTCTGACTATCTCGACCCTTCCGGACACGTTGGCGCACTCAAAACGACCATACAAACAACTTATAAAATGTTCACTTATTAATCAACATTTAGTCCCGACACGACACAGGCGCGTCCCGACTTAAATTTCCATAATTGTCATTTTATTCACACTTGACAATATTATAACAATAAATCTCATTTATTACTATACTCATCTAGTAATATGAAACAAATAACAAATTTTCAATAATTACTAACTCTCGTCACGCTAGTAAATATTTAGAACAACATTCCGGATTAAAATTAAATTAATTTATCTCAATTAAATTTAATAAATCCCATAATTTAAAAGCCATGAAAATACGGGGTATTACATCAGCATCCTTTAATTTCTTCTCCAACTCTTTGGAGGTAGTCACAGCTTGATCTCGATTTGTTTCAACATACTGGAGCTTTTTGTCCCATGCATTTTTGTCTTCCTTGTACTTCTGACGAGAATCCTTCAAAGATTGAGTTAATCCATCAAAAGCTTCTTCTATTCCACCCGAACAAGTGGAAGTCCGAATGGCTTCATGCTTCTTCAAAGTACTATTGAAACATGTTACAAGCTGAAAAAAGAAAGAATTTTAAATCAGCATACGAATATAACATTAGAAGATAAAGAAGTCAGGTTAATGGTACTTACTGACGCAATATGTTGAGCAGCCAAAGAAGTAACTTTCTCATGAGAAATAGTATTATCAACACCTTGGAATTTTGGGACAGTCCACGATTTGATCAAACCCATAGCAGAGCTCGGGGGAATACGAGCTGGAACATTACCCTCAGCATTTGAAGGTTGAAAAATAGAATCAACAGGTCTCTCAGTAGGACCTCTTTTCAATCTCCTAAGAGGAGCACTTTCAATCAAAGGTGCTCCCTCTCCTTGTGAAATGGCAACAGTTTCACTCGAAGGTGCTACCTCTTTTGGAGGCACATGGGGCTTCTTTCCAGTTTCTTTAGCTACAGTAGATGGGGGGTACGTCTACCTTCTTTGTCCCCTCATCTGGGGCATCCTATTTATTTTTCTTTGCCCCATCAGCTGAAAAAGCAGACTTGTCAAAAAATACGGGAACTTTCCTCTTCTTCATCAGATCAGTAATAGGAATGCTTAAGTCAGAAGAAGATCCTTTCTCACTGGTTTCAGAAGTCGGTATCCGATCAAGATCAACCACCACTGGATGAGCAATGAAAGATGAAGTGGTGCTTCTGTATCTCAACAAATAGGAATCAGCTCTAATGTGCTCCCCGGCAATTGATTGATGCAAGCCCCAGATAAGTTTTAAATGTTTTATATTAATATCAATCTCTTTTAGAGGTTTCCTTTTACTGTCAACTGTAACAAACAAAATTAATGTCAGTGATACATTTCATCGAATACAAAGTAAACAAGATTTCAAAAATAAAAATAATCTATCCCATTGCCATAAAGCGAACACCTGGGACCTTGGTACATATTATTTCCATTTAATGGAGAGTGTTGCCAATTTTTCATCACAACCCCATGATCAAAATATTCTCTATTAGTATCGGGAAGGTTGACATCTAAAGCTCTATTCGAAAACCTAGTTTTTAAATAGAAAGTAGTGTCACTGGTAACCCATCTATAGCAATACATAATTTCTGGAATTTCCAAACGAGTTTCATGAAGTTGATTCAATCTAGATACGCCATTAACTACCCTCCATGTATTTGGAGCTACTCTTGCAGGTACAATATTGAAATATTGGCAAAACTCCAAACACAGGGGATTTGGCTGGAAAGAAAAGCCACATTTAACTACAAAAAGACTTGGGAACCAGTGTTCCTCCGCCAAAGAAAATAAATCAGAAGGACAAGGAGGTTCCTCCAAAATAACCCACGAAGGGATTGAAAAATTAGACCGAAATTTATCCAACGACTCAACAAGATAAACCATGGTGAATAAAGTAAATAAAGAAGAATAAAGAAAATCTTACAGAAGAAAGAGAGATCGGTTGACAATGAATGATAGAAAGAGCGACGGGACAAGATAGAGAGAAAGTGAAGAGTTCAAAACACAGATTTGAAAAGTAAAAGACGATAGGATTCCTGTCGCACTTAAATACTTCACCTCGGGAATAGAGAAAAACAATGATTACAAGGGAAGACGTTTGCGTTTCCAGCGGCTAAAAGAGAAAAAAGGGCACAGATATCGAAGTGATCGTAAAAAATTCAAAATATGTATGAAGCTCGATATTATGCGCTCAAAAGGAATGACAATTTTCATAAATGTCTGAAGACCAGTAATTCGAGCAGTTTTCAAGCAAAATGTTCCACACTCTTCTTCAACCTCAAACTGTGAAACATTGGGGGCTTCTGTTGATACCAAATTTAGTCAGCTGACGTGAATAAATCATATGAAGACACGTGTCAACCTACGTGACAAATACAAATACCTTCATCGAGGTACTCAAGCGTACCGAGCAACTCAAGCGGTCCGAGCAGCTCAAGCGTACCGAGCAACTCAAGCGGTCCCAGCTACTTAGTGTGCAGAGCATCCAAATCAAGAAAATCAAAAGGCGACTATGCATTAAATGCACATTATTATGTATATTTCTATTAGATAACAACGCATTACCTTTTCATATGTGCAGCCTTAAGGCTATAAATACATTGTAACCTCGTCATAAGAAGGGGACTTTTGGATCCCTGGGTGAACCCATCATCGAGATTCAAGGCAAACAGTCAGCAATACAGAATAGTGGACGTAGGCAATTTTCATAAGGCTGAACCACTTTAAAAATCCTTTGTCTTACTTATTTCATTTTTTTATCTGTGATTGATTAATTAGATAGAATCTACTTTTTTGCATCAACAATAATACAAGTCATCATAATGTGCCCTAAATTTTCACAGTATCAAAAATGAATTAACACTTTAAAAATGGAAAAACGATATTCTAAAACACTGAAATCTCGTTCCACACCCATTTATGTGTCTCTTAACACTCTGTGAAGTGTTTTTGTTTTGCGGTTTGCAGTTGCACAATTATTTAGGAAAAGGTGCCACTTCAAGTATCATATGAATATCCATTGATAACCATATTGCATTAAGTTGCTTTTTCGTGTATAAGCTCCTAAAAATGTTTGACTGATAAAGAACGTTTAAATGTTGTTCGACGCCGACATATCGAAAATGCCTGCCAGATAAGAGGTTATGGCTAGCCATGGCCTCTAGCATGATTGTAGCATTGTTGTAGTGACCTAGATGTGTTCTCAACCAAGTCATTGAATAATTCTTCTACTCTTAATGCATATAATATATGTTACCTAACATCCACATGAACCCTAATTATCCCTTTTCGCGAGCTAAGCATTGGACATTTTGGGTCATAAGTATAAAAAAGTACTTAGTTGCATACACAACATCGTAAAACCACTTAAACGTCTCAATGGTAGTACTCCTCAAAATTCAAACATATGCATCAATTGAATCGGCTAAGGATCCGTATGCGAGCGTTCAAAGATTTGCGGTCAGTTTTTGCACCCAGGAAAAATTCATTTTTAAGGCACGTCTTTCTTCTAAAAAGTCATCTTATGAAGTTATACGCCAAGTGTACGAAGGAACAAAGAGCGCCTCATGCGGAAATGACGCCAGAAAATCTTGGCGTCGTAAGTTGATCCTACATCAAAATAACTTTCATTAATCGTACATGCACTCCCTCTTTATTTATGCTAATAACGTTTAGTGCCTCGGTGATGAAATGAGTGATGTTCGTCTTGAGCCTCCAAGAGATGAGTAAAGTCAAATATCCCATTAAACAAAAACATGGTTTGGTGGTAAATCTAATCTTCATCCAATGATGACCTGCTTAGAATTTTATTGAGGGAGTCGTCAAACAAAGAAAATATCCTTAGTACGAAATTTATAAAGAATAATAGCTTTAGTTATTGGTGATGAAATTTATTAACTGGGCGCTATATATAGTGGATTTGAAAATATGACGGTTAAAAAAGTAGTCTTGTTACAAAAAGCTAGTTGTTGGTGGAGTCACTTATAATGCCATGGGAAAGTGAAGCGCGCTACAATTCATTTGTCGAGGGAGGTAACCAATATTCAAATTCTGGAGCGAATACAGTTGTCTGGTAAGAAAAATAGCATTAGACCATTTTGGCCAAAAAAATATAATCAATGCTACGTGGATGATCTTTGAGTCAACCACCTGCAAGCATTCTTGATCTGAATTGAGTCCCCTTTTCCCGTAAAGTAAACTATAATGGAAGAAAATGATCCACTCTCAATGAATGGCCCTTCAGCATCCTTTCTCACTTGGATTTGAACAAGCTGATGATTCTGTTTCTTCCTCTTTTTTACCTTTTTGTGGCTCTGTTATTACCCTCTCTATCCTTCAAGTAACTATT
The DNA here is from genome assembly GCA_949130495.1 of Sambucus nigra. Taxonomy (NCBI): domain Eukaryota; kingdom Viridiplantae; phylum Streptophyta; class Magnoliopsida; order Dipsacales; family Adoxaceae; genus Sambucus; species Sambucus nigra. The sequence continues at coordinate 371,530,187 of OX422219.1, forward strand.
TATTGTGGAAATTTTATTCTCATTATGTTTCTTCACCTCCACCTTCACAATAGCAGCTAGGTAATTTAGATTAAGATTATCCAGGGGAATGTGTAAATGATTGCTATTGAATCTCCCTTGTTGTGTCCTTTTGAGAGAGAGAATATCAAAAGGAAAAGCTCAATAGTTATCACAAATAACTGGACTTCTCTCAGCTTGAGTAATGAGCTGGGAGGGACTTGAAACAGTCAGTGGATGCTTGGCTCAAGATGGGGATTGTAGACATTTGGTTTAACGTGGCTGGCGATGTTTGATTACATGACAGATGGGGAGGGATTAATGTTGGGTTGGATAGTTAGGCAGTTTGGTCATTAAGTTTGTGTACGCTTAATGAGATGAGCTATATAAGGAGGTTTTGTTCAATGTTACCTGTTGAGATTAGAGAAAGACAATGGCTTACATTGTTTATTTGAAAACAAGTAACTTTTTTAGAATTGACCATTAGAGTTGGGAAAAACCTCTGCTCTAGTCTGTTCATATAATTTCCCATGATCTGATGATGATTCTTGTTTCCAATGTCTCAAATTTCGTAACGGTTGCTCTCTTGGAAGTGCTCCTCATGCAGAAGTAACCGACGTAGTATCACATTCCGACATAAATTTTAATGGATTATGCGAGTAACAAGAGAGAAGCTTTTACAACACTTTAATGCATTTTATGCACATCCTTGGTGTAAACTATTGGTGCACATAAACATTTTCCAATTAAAATCTCTCTCTCTCTCTCTCTCTCTCTCTCTCTCTCTCTCTTCCAACTCATCTTCTCTAACTTTTCTGATAGGTTGATGCATTCCCATTAATATGAAAAAATGGCTTTCGACATCAAGATTTAATTTCCGAGAATATATAGTTTTACAACATCTACACAACTTATATTTCAAAAGAGAAAGATGTATAGATAAACGAATAAATAGAAGAGATCATCCTCAAGAAACAATCCTATAGTCAATTTGAAACTTTGTTCCCTTGATTCTTCCATTTTTTTTTCTTCTCAGAAATTAAATGCAACATTATAATTAAGAGAAGAAAAAAAAAACAAAAGAAAAATCTTAGGGTTGCAACTTCACTTATCTCTCTTAAATCAAACACAAGATAGATAGCATCATCAAAGTCCATCAACAACACTAGAGCACACACCACAACAGATGAATAAAGCTCAAGTGATACGGAGTCCCATGGTCTAATGGGTGGTGTGATACAGAGGGACTAAAGATTTTGCACAAAGTTGACACCACCCCCTCTTAGGGACAAGGTAGGGTCCACTCTCGACGAGCTGGCTCGGCTCATGAGATTTGAATCTAGAAACACGACTATGATAGTGATGTCATCATGGAAATGACGTCGGACCCCACGGTCGATCTTCATCAAATCAGAGTATCGAATCTCTCTCTTCTTTGACGCTTCTTGCAAGGCGGCTTTCAAGAGCCTCCGAGCACTTCCCTGCATTAAGAAATAAGGTAATGTAACCCTCCAAAAATCTTATTATGAATTAAAAATGTAAATTCATCTAACAGAAGGAAACCAGTTTATTCGTATAAAAAGAGGGGCATACAAAATTGGACCTGAATTCATAGCCCAATGGTTAGTGCAACTTGAAATTCCTACTGTGGAGTGGATTTTCACCAATAAGAGTCAGATAGCAATGGTTCGAAACACTTCTTTTTATACTATTTCTTTTGTTCATTGGTACTTCTAGAGTCAGGTATTGTGTTTGATACTGTGATTTAATGATTAATAACTTAAAGCATTTCGTCAATTGAGAGTTCTTGTTGAAGGTTGGATAAACGATGAGTTGATGATAGTACATACCAATGGACAGAATTGTTTTGGGGAGAAAAAAAATCATTTCCTCTTCAGCTGTACAGTACATGTGGCATAGTGCTGGACAAAACTGTTTTGGGCAAAAAAAATTACCCTTTCCCTCTTCATGCACTGTGCAATATTATTTTGGGAATAAAACAAAACCTAATTAGATTGAATCATATTTAAGTATTATATATAACTTCATATATATAGTATACGACATATTCCCAGCATTTCAGTATCCAACATTTTTAAAAATAATTTAATTTCTAGTTCTTCAGTTCTTGCTACCTGCAACGTCCATTATAAGACCTTTTCAGCAAGGAAATCATTAATAAGCATAATAAGGATACCTAATCTGTATAAGGACGGCGGAGAAAAAGACTCGGAGTCCACTGTCCACACGTCTGTCAGAAATTTAATTCTAAGAAAGATAGCTAGGTTTTGGTTGCATGAAAATGAATACTTCTATACAGACTAGACCGCCATTTTGAACCAAACTCAAAGCAAATGTTTATGTGACAATCAGGAGTTGTTTTTGATTGCTTAAAAAGTGGACAAATAGTGGGGTTACAAACAATATGTAATTGACACATACACATTTGGTTGCAGTTTCCTTCACAATGGGGGGATAAATAAAATTTTTCCATGAAAATTATCAATTGCCAAACTTCAGCAGTAGCTATTGCTCCAGCAGTTATCAGTGCTTAAATTTCAGACTATGTGGTATAATTTGTCAGTCCTTTAAGTAACTTTTCACTCTCAGCAGTTGTTCATTTTCAGCTTTATTGAACATAACCCAAGTTGGGATTCCTTGTTCTAAGATAGATAGAGGATAGAAAGTTATATCTTCGTGCCAAGACAAAGACACCAATAACAATAATAAAGATTAAAATTTATAAAACTTACACTATGAGGATGGTTTTGAACTATATCAACCGCTTCCTGATAGCTATGGTGCTCCCAAAGGCCATCGGAAGCAAGTATGAGGAACTGATCGTGTGGTTGGATTTCACGCACGGAAATTGACGGCTCACAGCTCAATATAGGTCTTGTAATAGGCTCCCGAAGGCGAAACTTAGCATACAAAGGCTCCCTGTTAAATTCTGCCTTTTTAAGATATGCATCACCGATTGATCTAGAAACCTGCAAGATCATTTCTGACATTAACTAAATGCACTCCATTAACATGATATATCTTCTCATAAATAATAAATTATTCGCTCATTTATCTCAACCTTCTCAAACTTAAATGTTCTACCCTCACGTCTCAATTTCTATTTTGCAGTTTGACAGGTTCTGAGAAACCTGTGTAGCATTGGTACAAATACAACATAAGTACGCCAATACAGATAACTCTTAGCAAAGTTCGAATAGGTATCTGTCATACAGTACACAATATGTTAAGCAAGCGCACCTTCCAATGCATGTGTTAATATAAAAAATATATGTAATTCTTAAAATGATACACTATTTGACGTTGTTTTTAAGAAGAATAAAAGGACTCGGAGACTCAGGGAATTCGCTCAACGAGTGGACAGCATTTTGGTCATTTCATTCGAGTTGATTTCATCAATATATATAGCATAGGTACGAGTAACGTTTTGGAACACAAAATCAAATCGGCTCGGTCGACTCCATGGACAAGTCGTTAACCATGATATAGATTATCATCGTATTCAATAAAGTAGCATGGCGCCATGACTAGTACAATTCTTCCTTATACTAATTCGTAGGGTTGGTCATCAATGTTCCCACAATATACTTCCAGTACCTCCCTTTCACTCAACTCCAAGAGCAATACCACCTTCAACTGATTCTCCTCCATCATGATAATTGTGTTCGTAGTTTAGGGTCTGTATAAAAGTAGAAGCATAAAGGATGAACACATCAACGACAAACTCATAAAGAAATTAACAAACCCACAACATCTTCTTCTGCACTAGGAGGAGGAACAAATATTTGTTTCTTACTCTGCCAAGTAACAAGATTGCCCCAGTAAATGTACAATAGCCAGGGTTGGACCACCAATCAGGACAATTCGCATCACTAACATTTTCTGTGATATTGGGGCGGAAGGTACTACAATCCTCGACCAAAGGATTCTTATGATAATTAAAGATGCTACAATGACTCAATGCAGAATAAGAAGGGCATCGAACATACAAAGTAACACCACCGACCTCATAAGTAATATTTGGATGAGTAACTGAAATATAAATTATCTTCCAATGAGACTCAAACTCGTCCTCAGCAAACAACTCCCCTATATTCACCATCAAGCTTTGACGTATTCACCATCAAGCTTGATATAGCATCCGTATGAGTTGTGATAGGGTAAACACTAAACAGTCACAAAACAAAATAGAAATCACGTATTTCATTTGCCAGAAGGGAGATGCCCAGACGAGAAGTGCCGGTTTGACTCCATCCCAAATCTTTAGTATGAAATTGTCTCCCGAAAAACATTCCAAATCAACAATATCTATTATGGTTCAAAGTCAAGGTCGGTACCGCGAAGATATGGCCGAGTTGACTAGGTATTGGTGTTCACCGATCCGATTCCGGGTTACGAGTTGAGTTTTCAATTATTGATATGAATCGATCCTATATCGGTAATTTCTCGATAGTATCGGTGATATCGCGGTATAATCGGCCCATATCGAAGATATCGCAGTAGAATCGACCCATATCGGCGATATCGCAATGAAATTGACCTATATCGGCGATATCGCGATGAAATCCATATCGATGATATATCGGCCGAGATGGTATAAGTTACTAAGCATCTCTCTCTCTCTCTCTCTCCAGTGTTGTGTCGATTTTTGGGGGGGTTACGAAAGGCTAATTGTTTTTTTAATTTAGTGTGCTCCGTGTGTGGGTTATTTGATCATTGTGTGGATTTAATTTAGTGCGTTGTATATGTGCTAGTTTTTTTTTAAAGAATGCAAATGATCCAAATGTTATTTGTTATTATTTTTTATAATAATGCTCCCAATGTTATTTTTTAATATGTTATTATTTATAAACAAAAGCGTAAAGGTTATTCTTTTACAAACAAATATACAACCGTAATTATTGTAAAAATAATATTTGTATCCTCTAAACATTTGTAAAAATAATATTTGCATCCTTTATGTATAAATAACATTTGCAACACAAGTAAAAAAAATATATATATTTTCATCCTCTTTGTAAAAAAATAACATTTGCATCAATTTAGAAAAAATAATTTGCAACCCAACAACAAAAAAAAATAACATTTACATTCCTTTTATAAAAAAATAACATTTGCATCACTTTTTGTAAGAAAATAACATTTGCATCCTTTTTGTAAAAAACGATTGTAAAAAAATGTAGTGTTTTGTTAAAATCACTATTTGTATCCTCTTCGTAAAAAAATAAAAATACTAAAAAAGAAACATTTCTTTCCTTTTTAGAAAAATATAACATATTTAAAAAACACATTTGTATCCTCTTACTAAAAATAATACTAAGAATATAATAGTTGTATCCTCTTTGTAAAAAAAATTATCCTCTTACTAAAAATGTAAAATTCGTTTCTTTGTAAAAACATAATATTTGTATCCTCCGTGGAAAAAAATATTGATTTATTATGGAACATTGAATCTGGCAAGTTCGCAGTACGTTAGTATAATCAATTGTACAATGTTATGCATATTAAAGGATAGTTTTAAACTTATCTAATTGGTCCACATTGTTAATCGTATTTTTTAAAAAATTTCTAGATTTTTTTCGGAATTTTTTGCACTCTCTAAATAGTGTATCTATGCGTATCGCCCGATACCGTGATCGATACCGCGACCGAGTTGAAAATCGGGTGGCCGATACCGGGATCGATACCGAGACTTTGAACGATGATATCTATGAAGTCAAGATCACCCCTACAGTGTACGACTTGAGAACTGGTGAATAAAAACTGAACCTTTGCAGGTAGAATGAAATCCATAATTGAGTTTTGGCTTAGCTTCTTCATAACTATCTTAGATTAGGCTTTCTATGTTCTGTTGGATTTTCCTGGGCTAGAGATTCCATAAAAAAGAAAGACTTGAACGAATACTAAGTAATCAACCTATATTAGACATTGTTCGATGCACAAATAAGGTGCTCACTGGCAGGAGCATCAGAAGTAAAGAATTCTTTATAATTGTATAAATATTTGGGGAATAATAATTTATGTATTGATCTCTTAAAGGAGGAGACAATATATATACATGTCAAATAATAAAAAACTAACTCACTAATTAGGCCCACTAATGAGGCTATCAATTCTCCTATCACTAATTACAAATATACCACTAATATACCACTAATAATATATTACAACACTCCCCCTAAAGCCGGAGAGTAGATATCAATCATTTCCAGCTTGTCACAAATAGAGTCAATTTTATCGATATAATTATCTGCCAGCTGATAACGAGATGGAACAAAAGGAGTAATAATTTACTTTGATTCCACTTTTGATCATATGAAATGACAATCAACCTCAATATGCTTGTTTAATTTTATAAAAGAAAGAATTGCTAGCAATGTGAATGGCGGCCTGATTGTCACAATAGAGAGGAGTTAGAGATTAATTTGAAATGCCAAACTCCTCTAAGAGGGTTATCAACCACGTGAGTTCACAAACTGTATGAGCTATTGCTCGATACTCAGCTTCAGCACTATAACGGGCAACAACCGACTGTTTCTTGCTCCTCCAAGTCACAAGATTACCTCCAACAAAAGTACAAATGCCCGTGGTCGATTTTTTTATCCGAAGGAGATCCTGCCCAATCTGCATTTGTGTATCCCTCAAGACGAAGATGACCAGAAGACCAATAAAGAAGTTCATGTCCTGAGCATTCTTGAGATACTACATGATGCGAATGACTGCATCTAAGGGCGGGACCCTGGTATTAGTCATAAACTGGCTCACAATACTGATTGCATATGAGATGTTAGGCCTGGTAATGGTAAGATAAATAAGTTTGTCTACAAGTCTCCAATACATTTATGGATCTGCAATTGGATCACCTGAATCCGAAAATAGCTTCTGATTTGCATCCATGGGAGAAGAAACTGGTTTAGAACCAAGATTACTAGTTTCTTTTAGAATATCCAAAGTGTATTTCCTTTGAGAAAGATTAATGCCAGCTTTTGACCTAACTACCTTAATACCCAAGAAATAACAAAGCTTCTCCAAATCTTTGGTATTAAAACAGGAACAAAGGTGATTAATATGAATCCGAATGTCATTAGTGCCACACTCCCAGTAATGGCTATATCATCCACATAAACAACCAGAATAACAATGCTTACACGAGTCTTCTTAAAGAAGATATAATGATCAGCTTAGTAACAACTCCTCTGCTGAACTTATCAAACCATGCTTGTTGAGAGGCAATAGATAGATTTTCTGAGAAGACACCCCCCCTTGGACTCAAACACAAGTGGTTGAGCCATATAAACCTGGAAGAAAGATCAACATGCATGAAGGCATTCTTAATATTAAGTTGATGAAGAGGCCAATCCAGAGTAGCATCTAAAGAAATAACAATGCGAACAGAGTTGAGCTTAGCCATGAGAGAGAATTTATTTGTATAGTCAATGACATAGGTCTGAGTGAAACCTTTAGCAACTACTTGAGCTTTAAGGTGATCAACAGAACCGTCAGGATTCGGTTTGACAGTAAACACCCAACGACATCCAATAATTGGAGTATCAGCAGGTCGAGGAATAAGATCCCAAGTATGATTCAAATCTAAAGCATGCATCTCTTCCTCCATGGCAATGCGCCATCCAGGATATGAAAGAGCTTTCATGTGTAAGGCCGAGGAATAGCACAAGAGTAGTTGATTGAGATTTTTTTTAAAAAGTAGGAGATAAATGAATATAAGAAACATAATTAGAAATAAAATGAGAAGGAGGATCGACAGACGCTGAGGTAGGGGGTGGAGGAGATGAAGAGGACCCATCAGGAAGGAGTATCTGGAGTAATATTTTGGCGATGACGGACATACACCTGTGTAATGGGAGGAAAAGTAGAGATAGTGGGGGAAATGGTAAAGTCAGGAGTAATAATGGTCAATACAATATCAGAAGGTATCAGATCATAGGGAAATTATCCTTTTGAGGAGTAGTAGGAAGCATCCTCAGAGAAGGTCATACCTGCGCTGACGAAGCATTGTCGTAAGGTAGGACTATAACATCATAACCTTTCTGTGTGCGAGAGTAACCAAGGAATATGCATTTGTGAGTGCGAGGATCAAGTTTGTCACGACTAGGTAGTAACTTATGAACAAATGAGACACTCGAAAACCTTTAGAGATCAAGGAAAAAGTAGAATATCGAGAAACATGACTTGGAAAGGTGATTGATTGTACGAACACGAGATGGAGTTCTATTAAGAATATAAGTGGCGGTTAAGACTGCATCACTCCAAAGGTTTTGAAAACATTCATTTGAAGCATAAGACCTCATGCAATGACAAGAATAGGACCATTTTTGCGTTCAACAATTCCATTTTGTTGTTGTGTAGTGACACAGGAAGTTTGATGAATAATGCCATGGGAGGCAAAAAAATCGATTAAAATATTTATCAGTATATTCTTGAGCATTATCACTACAAGAAATGAGTAAGTGAGAATTAAATTAATGACAAATTTCATCAGAAAAAGTTTTAAAAAATCAAACAGTTGAGAACGATATTTAAGAACATACGCCTAAGTTAAACAAGAATAATCATCTATAAATGTAACAAAATATTTAGCACCACATAAACTAGTGGTCCGGGATGGACCCCAAATATCTGAATGAACAACTTGAAAAGGTTTAAAACATGGAGAAGAATCCCAAGGAGGAAAAGACACTCTACGGTGTTTACTAAATTCCCATATTTCACAATTAAAAGGAGAAAAATTAGGTAGAGAGGGAACTAAACGCCTAAGGTTTGTCGAGGAGGGATGCCCGACCTGACAATGCCACTGATATGGAGAAGAAGTGGAGTGAAAAGCAAATGGAGCGGAAGTTTGTAAGAAATAGAGTCCATCTTTATCATATCCCCCACCAATCGTCCTGAAAAACACAAAAAGAAGAAAAGAAGGTTACGGAGTAGTTGAAATCTCGAGTAATCTTGTGGATGGAAAGTAAGTAAATGAAAACTGTGGTAAATAAAGAACAAAGGAATAATGAAGACCAGAGATGTGAATAGTGCTAATACCCTTAGCACATGTTTTAGAGCCATTAGCAGTAGTAACAAACGAGGGAAAAGATGGATAAACAACATTAGAAAGAAGAGATAAATCACCTGTCATATGATCAGAAGCACTGAAATCAGGAATCTAAGGTGTCCTGTAAGAAGAAAGAAGGCCGATATTACCTGAGGTGCTAAGGCCAGCAGTGGAAACAATAAAAGTAGAAGAACACTGAAGAAGATCATTTGATGTTCCTTTAGTAGGAGGAGGGGTAAATGACATCCCCTCAAGAGTAGTCTGATTAGACCAAGTAGGCTTGACATGAAGACGCTAACAAAAGACAACAGTATGGTTGGCCTGTCCACAATGAGTACATATCTTGGTAACCGGATCTTTGTTATCACCCCTGTTAAAAAATAACAATAGATCACAAAACCGAGGGAAGAAAGCCGAGAAAGAAGATTTGAAAGAAAGAAAGTGATCATATCTATAGTAAGGTAAGACAATAATTTTTTTATTAACAATATCGATGAACGGTAGCGGGGGAATGGTAACCGATGAACAGTGCCGAGATGCGGAGATGAGAGAGAAATTCTACCGCGATGCTGAGATGAGAGAGAGGCTACCGAGAGAAGAAAAACCCTAGAAGGGTTGCTCTGATACCATGTAGAAATATTTGGAAAATAATAATTTGTGTATTCATATCTTAAAGGAAGAGGCAATATATATACATGTCAAATAATAAAAACTGGCCCACTAATTAGGCCATCAAATTTCCTATCACTAATTACTAAAAAACCACTAATACACATTACAAATATGCCACTAATAATATATTACAACAATATTTAATTGATATAAAGTCCAAAAAAGACATGCGGCTACGGGCAGCAAGACACAAGTAGAGTTGAGCCACACTATCAGAGAAAATGTCTTAAAGAAACTATCAGCTCCACAAGTCTGGGTATACACTTTCCAAATCAACAGTACCGTAAGGTGCTCAACTAAACCATCATGAAGGTATTAAGAGAAAGAGTAATGGCTCTTGTGGAGAAAATTTCATGTCTGTGCCCTGAAGAAACCACAAGCCCATCGACCATAATCAACACATAATGCATAGCAGATTGGGTATAATGAACATCGAATCATAATGCAATTAAAAATCTAGTTATAGAAGATATAAATAAACAATGTAACCTGGGTCATTGTTTAGTCAAGAAAAAGTTAGAATAACCACACAGTTTTAGAGAAGACGCCAACAAAGACAATAGGATATGAAAAGTCATTTGAACAAGCAATTCAAGCATCACTCCAAATACCATGAGTACTAAATTAAAGAGCATATCATATTGACAACTATAGCTGATATGAAGGAAAGAACAATTGATGCATCAGGTGGCTTGGTCGGACCAATTGAGAAGGAAGCAACGAGTTCAAGTGACTATTTAAGAGAAGTTCAACGATCTAATCAGATAGTACATTAAAAATAGGATTATTATTAGTTGCAAATATTTAGGATATATATTGTTTAGTTGGTAATTGAAGGAGGGCTTATTGAAATTCCGTTTTTATTACTGACTACGTAGGCCATCATCTTAACTTCAGCAATATGTCGTGAACGATTTACTGACCTTGACATGGTGTGACACCCCGCCTAATTAAATACCGGGTGATCAGTCATTTATTAAATTAATTCAGAATATCCAGTTGGTTCAGAATATGCATCACTGTTGAAAACTTTATTATTAACACTAACCACCTAATATTTAAAAAGGTTGATGTCAAAATTTTATCTTTTAATTAACATGAAGTCAAATTAACCAATTATTAAACATACACCATTCAAACTAATCTCATATGAAATAAAATGACTAAGGTAATAAATGTGACTGGAGTAAACACTTCCAGCCTAAATTCCAAATACAATAATCCAACAAAATAACACTACACCAAAAACAGGAATTTGGCACAGTTTAAAACTGTGCCAGATCAAATCCGGCACGGTTTTGAACTGTGCCAGAATCAGGTGTTCCAAAATGGCAATTTTTTTCTGGCACGGCTCAAAAGTGTGCCAAATTTGGTCAAACAGGAACACTTCTGGCACACTTTTAAACCGTGCCAGAATTTGATATTTCTGGCACACTTTTGGCACAGTTTTTAACTGTGCTAGATTTGGGCAAATAGGAACACTTCTGGCACACTTTTAAATCGTGCCAGAATTTGATATTTCTGGCAAACTTTTGGCACAGTTTTTAACTGTGCCAGATTCAGAACAGTTTAAAATTTTTTGGCACAGTTCAAAATCGTGCCAAAATATGATACACTTTTGCCACGATTTTGAACTGTGCGAAATTTTTTATATAAAAAAAAATTATTTGAAAGCACAAAATTCACAAATTAATAATATTGCACGTTGTTAATAAATTAATGTACATACAAACTTCAAAATATTACAAGTCTTTAATAGTTTACATGCCCAAAAAAAAATGGGCAGAGTTTCCTCTATTTTTTGGCATTCCAAAACCTGCCTAATATAAAGCCCGCACGGTCACAAAATATAACAATTAACTTACAAAAGCCTGCACGGCCATAAAACTCAACAATAAAACAACAAAAGACCGCACGGCCATGACACAAAAAATGGAATCATGAATAAATCCCTTGTTGTAAACCATTGAGTTCTCTGTGTGTTCCACGTGAATAAATGCCAACGATAAACTATTATCCTGCAAAAAAAATAGGATACAAAAAAGATACGATATTAGTAACCCAATAATTTGCAAATTTTTTTTTTACTTAAACTATAAAATTACATATATGAGTGAAAATTATCAGCATACTCTCAAACCGGGAGACCCGAGACTACGAGGTCAGTTCCTACAAGTTACATCGGTCCCGTGCGAGTGTTCATGCCTCCTACGAGGTCGTTGGGGGGGGGGGGGCTGGCTTGGGTTTTCACCCTTTAACGGCATGTTTTTAACTCTAAGTGTGATTTTTGCAAATTATCGTCATCCTCTCAAACCGGGAGACCCGGGACTACGCGATCAGTTCCTACAAGTTACATTGGTCCCGTGCGAGGTGTTCGTGCCTCCTACGGGGTCGATGAGGGGCTGGTTTGGGTTTTCACACTTTAACGGCTTGTTTTTAAGTCTAAGTGTGATTTTTGCAAATTATCATCATTCTCTTAAACCGAGAGACCCGGGACTACGCGCCCAGTTCCTACAAGTTACATTGGTCCCGTGCGAGGTGTTCGGGCCTCCTACGGGATCGATGGGGGGTTGGTTTGGGTTTTCACTCCTTAACGGCATGTTTTTAACTCTAAAAGTGATTTTTGCAGATTATCGTCATACTCTCAAATCGGGTTACCCGGGATTACACGGTCAGTTCCTACAAGTTACATTGATCCCGTGCGAGGTGTTCGTGCCTCCTACGGGGTCGTTTGGGGGCTGGTTTGGGTTTTCACCCTTTAACGGCTTGTTTTTAAGTCTAAGTGTGATTTTTGCAAATTATCGTCATCCTCTCAAACCGGGCGACCCGGGGCTACGCGATCAGTTCTTACAAGTTACATTGGTCCCGTGCGAGGTGTTCGTGCCTCCTACGGGGTCGTTTGGGGCTCGTTAGGGTTTTCACTCTTTAACAGCATGTTTTTAAGTCTAAGTGTGATTTTTGCAAATTATCGTCATACTCTCAAACCGGGATACCCGGGATTACATGGTCAGTTCCTACAAGTTACATTGGTCCCATGCGAGGTGTTCGTGCCTCCTACGGGGTCGTTTGGGGGCTGGTTTGGGTTTTCACCCTTTAACGGTTTGTTTTTAAGAGTGTAATTTTTGTAAATTATCGTCATCCTCTCAAACTGGGAGACCCGGGGCTACGCGGTCAGTTCCTACAAGTTACATTGGTCCCGTGCGAGGTGTTCGTGCCTCCTATGGGGTCGTTGGGGGGCTAGTTTGGATTTTCACCCTTTAACGGCATGTTTTTAACTCTAAGTGTGATTTTTGCAGATTATCGTCATACTCTCAAACCGAGCGACCCGGGACTACGCGGTCAGTTCCTACAAGTTACATTGGTCCCGTGCGAGGTGTTCGTGCCTCCTACGGGGTCGTTTGGGGGCTGGTTTGGGTTTTCACCCTTTAACGACATGTTTTTAACTCTAAGTGTGATTTTTGTAGATTATCGTCATACTCTCAAACCGAGCGACCCGGGACTACGCGATCAGTTCCTACAAGTTACATTGGTACCGTGCGAGGTATTTGTGCCTCCTACAGGGTCGATCGGGGGTTGGTTTGGGTTTTCACCCTTTAATGGCTTGTTTTTAAGTCTAAGTGTGATTTTTGCAAATTATCATCATCCTCTCAAACCGGGAGACCCGGGGCTACGCGGTCAGTTCCTACAAGTTACATTGGTCCCGTGCGAGGTGTTCGTGCCTCCTACGGGGTCGTTTGGGGCTGGTTTGGGTTTTCACCCTTTAACGGCTTGTTTTTAAGTCTAAGTGTGATTTTTGCAAATTATCATCATCCTCTCAAACCGGGAGACCCGGGGCTACGCGGTCAGTTCCTACAAGTTACATTGGTCCCGTGTGAGGTGTTCGTGCCTCCTACGGGATCGACGGGGGGTTGGTTTGGGTTTTTACCCTTGAACGGCTTGTTTTTGAGTCTAAGTGTGATTTTTACAAATTATCGTCAAACTATCAAACCGGGAGACCCGGGACTACGCGGTCAGTTCCTACAAGTTGCATTGGTCCCTTGCGAGGTGTTCGTGCCTCCTACGGGATCGATCGGGGGTTGGTTTGGGTTTTCTCCCTTTAACGTCTTGTTTTCAAGTCTAAGTGCGATTTTTGCAAATTATCGTCATCCTCTCAAACCGGGAGACCCGGGGCTACGCGGTCAGTTCCTATAAGTTACATTGGTCCCGTGCGAGGTGTTCGTGCCTCCTACGGGGTCGTTGGGGGGCTGGTTTGGGTTTCCACTCCTTAACGGCATGTTTTTAACTCTAAAAGTGATTTTTACAGATTACCGTCATACTCTCAAATTGGGTTACCCGGGATTACACGGTCAGTTCCTACAAGTTACATTGGTCCCGTGCGAGGTGTTCGTGCATCCTACGGGGTCGTTTGGGGGATGGTTTGGGTTTTCACCCTTTAACAGCTTGTTTTTAAGTCTAAGTGTGATTTTTGCAAATTATCGTCATCCTCTCAAACCGGGAGACCCGGGGCTACGTGGTCAGTTCCTACAAGTTACATTGGTCCCGTGCGAGGTGTTCGTGCCTCCTACGGGATCAATGGGGGGTCGGTTTGGGTTTTCACACTTTAACGGCTTGTTTTTAAGTCTAAGTGTGATTTTTGCAAATTATCGTCATACTATCAAACCGGGAGACCCGGGACTATGCGGTCAGTTCCTACAAGTTACATTGGTCCCGTGCGAGGTGTTCGTGCCTTCTACGGGGTCGATCGGGGGTTGGTTTGGGTTTTCACCCTTGAACGGCTTGTTTTCAAGTCTAAGTGTGATTTTTGCAAATTATCGTCATCCTCTCAAACCGGCAGACCCGGGGCTACGCGGTCAGTTCTTACAAGTTACATTGGTCCTGTGCGAGGTGTTCGTGCCTCCTACGGGGTCGTTGGGGGGCTAGTTTGGGTTTTCACCCTCTAACGGTATGTTTTTAACTCTAAGTGTGATTTTTGCAGATTATCGTCATACTCTCAAACCGAGCGACCTGGGACTACGCGGTCAGTTCCTACAAGTTACATTGGTCCCGTGCGAGGTGTTCGTGCCTCCTACGGGGTCGTTTGGGGGCTGGTTTGTGTTTTCACCCTTTAACGGCTTGTTTTTAAGTCTAAGTGTGATATTTGCAAATTATCATCATACTCTCAAACCGTGGGACCCGGGACTACACGGTCAGTTCCTACAAGTAACATTGGTCCCGTGCGAGGTATTTGTGCCTCCTATAGGGTCGATCGGGGGTTGGTTTGGGTTTTCACCCTTTAATGGCTTGTTTTTAAGTCTAAGTGTGATTTTTGCAAATTATCGTCATCCTCTCAAACCGGGAGACTCGGGGCTACGCGGTCAGTTCCAACAAGTTACATTGGTCCCGTGCGAGGTGTTCGTGCCTCCTACGGGGTCGTTTGGGTTTTCACCCTTTAACGGCATGTTTTTAAGTCTATGTGTGATTTTTGCAAATTATCATCATACTCTCAAACCGAGCGACCCGGGACTACGCGATCAGTTCGTACAAGTTACATTGGTCCCGTACGAGGTGTTCGTGCCTTCTACGGGGTCGTTTGGGGGCTGGTTAGGGTTTTCACCCTTTAACGGAATATTTTTAAGTCTATGTGTGATTTTTGCAAATTATCGTCATACTCTCAAACCGAGCGACCCGGGACTACGCGATCAGTTCCTACAAGTTACATTGGTCCCGTGCGAGGTGTTCGTGCCTCCTACGGGGTCGTTTGGGGGCTGGTTTGGGTTTTCACCCTTTAACGGCATGTTTTTTACTCTAAGTGTGATTTTTGCAGATTATCGTCATACTCTCAAACCGAGCGACCCAGGACTACGCGGTCAGTTGCTATAAGTTACATTGATCCCGTGCGAGGTGTTCGTGCCTCCTACGGGGTCGTTTGGGGGCTGATTTGGGTTTTCACCCTTTAACGTCTTGTTTTCAAGTCTAAATGTGATTTTTGCAAATTATCGTCATCCTCTCAAACCGGGAGACCCGGGGCTACGCGGTCAGTTCCTACAAGTAACATTGGTCCCGTGCGAGGTGTTCGTGCCTCCTACGGGGTCGTTGGGGGGCTGGTTTGGGTTTCCACTCCTTAACGACATGTTTTTAACTCTAAAATTGATTTTTGCAGATTATCATCATACTCTCAAATCGAGTTACCCGGGATTACACGGTCAGTTCCTACAAGTTACATTGGTCCCGTGCGAGGTGTTCGTGCCTCCTACGGGGTCGTTTGGGGGCTGATTTGGGTTTTCACCCTTTAACGTCTTGTTTTCAAGTCTAAATGTGATTTTTGCAAATTATCGTCATCCTCTCAAACCGGGAGACCCGGGGCTACGCGGTCAGTTCCTACAAGTAACATTGGTCCCGTGCGAGGTGTTCGTGCCTCCTACGGGGTCGTTGGGGGGCTGGTTTGGGTTTCCACTCCTTAACGACATGTTTTTAACTCTAAAATTGATTTTTGCAGATTATCATCATACTCTCAAATCGAGTTACCCGGGATTACACGGTCAGTTCCTATAAGTTACATTGGTCCCGTGCGAGGTGTTCGTACCTCCTACGGGGTCGTTTGGGGGTTGGTTTGGGTTTTCACCCTTTAACGGCATGTTTTTGACTCTAAGTGTGATTTTTACAGATTATCGTCATACTCTCAAACCAAGCGACCCGGGACTACGCGGTCAGTTCCTACAAGTTACATTGGTCCCGTGCGAGGTGTTCGTGCCTCCTACGGGGTCGTTTGGGGGCTGGTTAGGATTTTCACTCTTTAACAGCATGTTTTTAAGTCTAAGTGTGATTTTTGCAAATTATCATCATACTCTCAAACCGGGAGACCCGCGACTACGGGGTCAGTTCCTACAAGTTACATCGGTCTCGTACGAGATGTTCATGCCTCCTACGAGGTCGTTGGGGGACTGGTTTGGATTTTCACCCTTTAACGGCATGTTTTTAACTCTAAGTGTGATTTTTACAGATTATCATCATACTCTCAAACCGAGCGACCTGGGATTACGCGGTTAGTTCCTACAAGTTACATTGGTCCCGTGCAAGGTGTTCGTGCCTCCTACGGGGTTGTTTTGGGGGCTGGTTTGGGTTTTCACCCTTTAACAGCTTGCTTTTAAGTCTTAAGTGTGAGTTTTGCAAATCATCGTCATACTCTCAAACCGAGAGACCCGGGACTATGCGATCAGTTCCTACAGGTTACATTGGTCCCGTACGAGGTGTTTGTGCCTCCTACGGGATCGTTTGGGTGTTGGTTTGGGTTTTCACCCTTTAATGGCATGTTTTTAACTCTAAGTGTGATTTTTCCAGATTATCGTCATACTCTCAAACCGGGAGACCCAGGGCTACGCGGTCAGTTCCTACAAGTTACATTCATCCCGTGTGAGGTGTTCGTGCCTCCTACGGGGTCATTGGGGTGCTAGTTTGGGTTTCCACTCCTTAATGGCATGTTTTTAACTCTAAAAGTTATTTTTGAAGATTATCGTCATACTCTCAAATCGGGTTACCCAGGATTACGCGGTCAGTTCCTACAAGTTACATTGGTCCCGTGCGAGGTGTTCGTGCCTCCTACGGGGTCGTTTGGGGGATGGTTTGGGTTTTCACCCTTTAACAGCTTGTTTTTAAGTCTAAGTGTGATTTTTGCAAATTATCGTCATCCTCTCAAACCGGGAGACCCAGGGCTACGCGGTCAGTTCCTACAAGTTACATTGGTCCCGTGCGAGGTGTTCGTGCCTCCTACGGGATCGATGGGTGGTCGGTTTGGGTTTTCACACTTTAACGGCTTGTTTTTAAGTCTAAGTGTGATTTTTGCAAATTATTGTCATACTCTCAAATCGAGCGACCCGGGACTACGCGGTTAGTTCCTACAAGTTACATTGGTCACGTGCGAGGTGTTCGTGCCTCCTACGGGGTCGTTTGGGGGCTAGTTTGGGTTTTCACCCATTAACGACTTGTTTTTAAGTCTAAGTGTACTTTTTGCAAATTATCGTCATCCTCTCAAACTCGGAGACCCGGCCGGGGCTACGCGGTCAGTTCCTATAAGTTACATTGGTCCCGTGCGAGGTGTTCGTGCCTCCTACGGGGTCGTTGGGGGGCTAGTTTGGGTTTTCACCCTTTAACGACTTGTTTTTAACTCTAAGTGTGATTTTTGCAGATTATCGTCTTACTCTCAAATCGAGCGACCCGGGACTACGCGATCAGTTCCTATAATTTGCATGGTCCCGTACGAGGTGTTCGTGCCTCCTACGGGGTCGTTTGGGGGCTGGTTTGGGTTTTCACCCTTTAACGGCATGTTTTTAACTCTAAGTGTGATTTTTGCAGATTATCGTCATACTCTCAAACTGAGCGACCCGGGACTACGCAGTCAGTTCCTACAAGTTACATTGGTACCGTGCGAGGTGTTCGTGCCTCCTACGAGGTCGTTTGGTGGTTGGTTAGGGTTTTCACTCTTTAACAGCATGTTTTTAAGTCTAAGTGTGATTTTTGTAGATTATCGTCATACTCTCAAACCGAGCGACCCGGGACTACGCGGTCAGTTCCTACAAGTTACATTGGTACCGTGCGAGGTGTTCGTGCCTCCTATGGGGTCGTTTGGGGGCTGGTTAGGGTTTTCACTCTTTAACAGCATGTTTTTAAGTCTAAGTGTGATTTTTGCAAATTATCGTCATACTCTCAAACCGGGATACCCGGGATTACACGGTCAGTTTTTACAAGTTACATTGGTCCCGTGCGAGGTGTTCATGCCTCCTACGAGGTCGTTGGGGGGCTAGTTTGGGTTTTCACCCTTTAACGGCATGTTTTTAACTCTAAGTGTGATTTTTGCAGATTATCGTCATACTCTCAAACCGAGCGACCCGGGACAACGCGGTCCGTTCCTACAAGTTACATTGGTCCCGTGCGAGGTGTTCGTGCCTCCTACGGGGTCGTTTGGGGGCTGATTTGGGTTTTCACCCTTTAACGTCTTGTTTTCAAGTCTAAATGTGATTTTTGCAAATTATCGTCATCCTCTCAAACTGGGAGACCCGGGGCTACGCGATCAGTTCCTACAAGTAACATTGGTCCCGTGCGAGGTGTTCGTGCCTCCTACGGGGTCGTTGGGGGGCTGGTTTGGGTTTCCACTCCTTAACGACATGTTTTTAACTCTAAAATTGATTTTTACAGATTATCGTCATACTCTCAAATCGAGTTACCCGGGATTACACGGTCAGTTCCTACAAGTTACATTGGTCCCGTGCGAGGTGTTCGTGCCTCCTACGGGGTCGTTTGGGGGCTGGTTTGGGTTTTCACCCTTTAACGGCATGTTTTTAACTCTAAGTGTGATTTTTGCAGATTATCGTCATACTCTCAAACTGAGCGACCCGGGACTACGCAGTCAGTTCCTACAAGTTACATTGGTACCGTGCGAGGTGTTCGTGCCTCCTACGAGGTCGTTTGGTGGTTGGTTAGGGTTTTCACTCTTTAACAGCATGTTTTTAAGTCTAAGTGTGATTTTTGTAGATTATCGTCATACTCTCAAACCGAGCGACCCGGGACTACGCGGTCAGTTCCTACAAGTTACATTGGTACCGTGCGAGGTGTTCGTGCCTCCTATGGGGTCGTTTGGGGGCTGGTTAGGGTTTTCACTCTTTAACAGCATGTTTTTAAGTCTAAGTGTGATTTTTGCAAATTATCGTCATACTCTCAAACCGGGATACCCGGGATTACACGGTCAGTTTTTACAAGTTACATTGGTCCCGTGCGAGGTGTTCATGCCTCCTACGAGGTCGTTGGGGGGCTAGTTTGGGTTTTCACCCTTTAACGGCATGTTTTTAACTCTAAGTGTGATTTTTGCAGATTATCGTCATACTCTCAAACCGAGCGACCCGGGACAACGCGGTCCGTTCCTACAAGTTACATTGGTCCCGTGCGAGGTGTTCGTGCCTCCTACGGGGTCGTTTGGGGGCTGATTTGGGTTTTCACCCTTTAACGTCTTGTTTTCAAGTCTAAATGTGATTTTTGCAAATTATCGTCATCCTCTCAAACCGGGAGACCCGGGGCTACGCGATCAGTTCCTACAAGTAACATTGGTCCCGTGCGAGGTGTTCGTGCCTCCTACGGGGTCGTTGGGGGGCTGGTTTGGGTTTCCACTCCTTAACGACATGTTTTTAACTCTAAAATTGATTTTTACAGATTATCGTCATACTCTCAAATCGAGTTACCCGGGATTACACGGTCAGTTCCTACAAGTTACATTGGTCCCGTGCGAGGTGTTCGTGCCTCCTACGGGGTCGTTTGGGGGCTGGTTTGGGTTTTCACCCTTTGACGCTTGTTTTTAAGTCTAAGTATGATTTTTGCAAATTATCGTCATACTCTCAAACCGGGATACCCGGGATTACACGGTCAGTTTCTACAAGTTACATTGGTCCCGTGCGAGGTGTTCATGCCTCCTACGAGATTGTTGGGGGGCTAGTTTGGGTTTTCACCCTTTAACGGCATGTTTTTAACTCTAAGTGTGATTTTTGCAGATTATCGTCATACTCTCAAACCGAGCGACCCGAGACAACGCGGTCCGTTCCTACAAGTTACATTGGTCCCGTGCGAGGTGTTCGTGCCTCCTACGGGGTCGTTTGGGGGCTGATTTGGGTTTTCACCCTTTAACGTCTTGTTTTCAAGTCTAAATGTGATTTTTGCAAATTATCGTCATCCTCTCAAACCGGGAGACCCGGGGCTACGCGGTCAGTTCCTACAAGTAACATTGGTCCCGTGCGAGGTGTTCGTGCCTCCTACGGGGTCGTTGGGGGGCTGGTTTGGGTTTCCACTCCTTAACGACATGTTTTTAACTCTAAAATTGATTTTTGCAGATTATCATCATACTCTCAAATCGAGTTACCCGGGATTACACGGTCAGTTCCTACAAGTTACATTGGTCCCGTGCGAGGTGTTCGTGCCTCCTACGGGGTCGTTTGGGGGCTGGTTTGGGTTTTCACCCTTTAATGGCTTGTTTTTAAGTCTAATTGTGATTTTTGCAAATTATCGTCATCCTCTCAAACCGGGAGACCCGGGGCTACGCGGTAAGTTCCTACAAGTTACATTGGTCCCGTGCGAGGTGTTCGTGCCTCCTACGGGATCGATGGGGGGTTGGTTTGGGTTTTCACACTTTAACGACTTATTTTTAAGTAAGTGTGATTTTTGCAAATTATCGTCATACTATCAAACCGGGAGACCCGGGACTACGCGGTCAGTTCCTTTAAGTTACATTGGTCCCGTGCGAGGTGTTCGTGCCTCCTACGGGGTCGATCGGGGGTTGGTTTGGGTTTTCACCCTTGAACGGCTTGTTTTCAAGTCTAAGTGTGATTTTTGCAAATTATCGTCATCCTCTCAAATCGGGAGACCCGGGGCTACGCGGTCAATTTTTACAAGTTACATTGTCCCGTGCGAGATGTACGTGCCTCCTACGGGGTCGTTGGGGGGCTAGTTTGGGTTTTCACCCTTTAACGACATGTTTTTAACTCTAAGTGTGAGTTTTGCAGATTATCGTCATACTCTCAAACCGAGCGACTCGGGACTACGCGGTCAGTTCCAACAAGTTACAATGGTCCCGTGCGAGGTGTTCGTGCCTCCTACGGGGTCGTTTGGGGGTTGGTTTGGGTTTTCACCCTTTAACGGCTTGTTTTTAAGTCTAAGTGTGATTTTTGTAAATTATCGTCATACTCTCAAACCGTGAGACCCGGGACTACACGGTCAGTTCCTTCAAGTAACATTGGTCCCGTGCGAGGTATTTGTGCCTCCTACAGGGTCGATCGGGGGTTGGTTTGGGTTTCCACCCTTTAATGGCTTGTTTTTAAGGCTAAGTGTGATTTTTGCAAATTATCGTCATCCGCTCAAACCGGGAGACCCGGGGCTACGCAGTCAGTTCCTACAAGTTACATTGGTCCCGTACGAGGTGTTCGTGCCTCCTACGGGGTCGTTTGGGGGCTAGTTTGGGTTTTCACCCTTTAACGACATGTTTTTAAGTCTATGTGTGATTTTTGCAAATTATCGTTATACTCTCAAACCGAGCGACCCGGGACTACGCGATCATTTCCTACAAATTACATTGGTCCCGTGCGAGGTGTTCGTGCCTCCTACGGGGTCGTTTGGGGGCTGGTTTGGGTTTTCACCCTTTAACGGCATGTTTTTAACTCTAAGTGTGATTTTTGCAGATTATCGTCATACTCTCAAACCGAGCGACCTGGGACTACGCGGTCAGTTCCTACAAGTTACATTGGTCCCGTGCGAGGTGTTCGTGCCTCCTACGGGGTCGTTTGGGGGCTGGTTAGGGCTTTCACTCTTTAACAGCATGTTTTTAAGTCTAAGTGTGAATTTTGCAAATTATCATCATACTCTCAAATCGGGAGACCCGCGACTACGGGGTCAGTTCCTACAAGTTACATCGGTCCCGTACGAGGTGTTCATGCCTCCTACGAGGTCGTTGGGGGTCCGGTTTGGGTTTTCACCCTTTAACGGCATGTTTTTAACTCTAAGTGTGATTTTTGCAGATTATCATCATACTCTCAAACCGAGCGACCTGGGACTACGCGGTCAGTTCCTACAAGTTACATTAGTCCCGTGCGAGGTGTTCGTGCCTCCTACGGGGTTGTTTTGGGGGCTGGTTTTTGTTTTCACCCTTTAACAGCTTGCTTTTAAGTCTTAAGTATGATTTTGGCAAATCATCGTCATACTCTCAAACCGGGAGACCCGGGACTATGCGATCAGTTCCTACAGGTTACATTGGTCCCGTACGAGGTGTTTGTGCCTCCTACGGGATCGTTTGGGTGTTGGTTTGGGTTTTCACCCTTTAATGGCATGTTTTTAACTCTAAGTGTGATTTTTCCAGATTATCGTCATACTATCAAACCGGGAGACCCAGGGCTACGCGGTCAGTTCCTACAAGTTACATTCGTCCTGTGTGAGGTGTTCGTGCCTCCTACGGGGTCGTTGGGGGGCTAGTTTGGGTTTTCACTCCTTAACGGCATATTTTTAACTCTAAAAGTGATTTTTGCAGATTATCGTCATACTCTCAAATCGGGTTACCCGGAATTACGCGGTCAGTTCCTACAAGTTACATTAGTCCCGTGCGAGGTGTTCGTGCCTCCTACGGGATCGATGGGGGGTTGGTTTGGGTTTTCACCCTTTAACGACATGTTTTTAACTCTAACTGTGATTTTTTCTAATTATCGTCATACTATCAAACCGGGAGACCCGGGACTACGCGGTCAGTTCCTACAAGTTGAATTGGTCCCGTGCGAGGTGTTCGTGCCTCCTACGGGGTCATTGGGGGGCTAGTTTGGATTTTCACCCTTTAACGGCATGTTTTTAACTCTAAGTGTGATTTTTGCAGATTATCGTCATACTCTCAAATCGAGCGACTCGGGACTACGCGGTTAGTTCCTACAAGTTACATTGATCCCGTGCGAGGTGTTCGTGCCTCCTACGGGGTCGTTTGGGGGCTGGTTTGGGTTTTCACCCTTTATCGGCTTGTTTTTAAGTCTAAGTGTGATTTTTGTAAATTATCGTCATACTCTCAAACCGTGAGACCCGACACTACACGGTCAGTTCCTACAAGTTACATTGATCCCGTGCGAGGTATTTGTGCCTCCTACAGGGTCGATCGGGGGTTGGTTTGGGTTTTCACCCTTTAACGGCTTGTTTTTAAGTCTAAGTGTAATTTTTGCAAATTATCGTCATCCTCTTAAACCGGGAGACCCGGGGCTACGCGGTCAGTTCCTACAAGTTACATTGGTCCCGTGCGAGGTGTTCGTGCCTCCTACGGGGTCGTTTGGGGGCTGGTTTGGGTTTTCACCCTTTAACGGCATGTTTTTAAGTCTAAGTGTGATTTTTGCAAATTATCGTCATACTCTCAAACCGAGTGACCCGGGACTACGCGGTCAGTTCCTACAAGTTGCATTGGTCCCGTGCGAGGTGTTCGTGCCTCCTACGGGGTCGTTTGGGGGCTGGTTTGGGTTTTCACCCTTTAACGACATGTTTTTAACTCTAAGTGTGATTTTTGCAGATTATCGTCATACTCTCAAACCGAGCGACCCGGGACTACGCGGTCAGTTCCTACAGGTTACATTGGTCCCGTGCGAGGTGTTCATGCCTCCTACGGGGTCATTTGGGGGCTGGTTAGGGTTTTCACTCTTTAACAGCATGTTTTTAAGTCTAAGTGTGATTTTTGCAAATTATCATCATACTCTCAAACCGGGAGACCTGCGACTACGGGGTCAGTTCCTGCAAGTTACATCGGTCCCGTACGAGGTGTTCATGCCTCCTACGAGGTCGTTGGGGGGCTGGTTTGGTTTTTCACCCTTTAACGGCTATTTTTAACTCTAAGTGTGATTTTTGCAGATTATCATCATACTCTCAAACCGAGCGATCTGGGACTACGCGGTCAGTTCCTACAAGTTACATTGGTCCCATGCGAGGTGTTCGTGCCTCCTACGGGGTTGTTTTGGGGGTTGGTTTGGGTTTTCACCCTTTAATAGATTGCTTTTAAGTCTTAAGTGTGATTTTTGCAAATCATCGTCATACTCTCAAACCGGGAGACCCGGGACTATGCGATCAGTTCCTACAGGTTACATTGGTCCCGTACGAGGTGTTTGTGCCTCCTACCGGATCGTTTTGGGGTTGGTTTGGATTTTCACCCTTTAATGGCATGTTTTTAACTCTAAGTGTGATTTTTCCAGATTATCGTCATACTCTCAAACCGGGAGACCCGGGGCTACGCGGTCAGTTCCTACAAGTTACATTGGTCCCGTGCGAGGTGTTCGTGCCTCCTATGTCGTCATATATCGTCATATTCTCTTACGGTATGTTTTTAATCAATTTTGAACGTTTATGGATTTTAGAAAATTTTGACATAGTTTCATTTGTTTATTCGTTAAATCCAACATGTTTTAACATTTAATATAAACTCAACAGCAACAGCGAATTCCAAAACCAAACCACCAGCAAGTCCCTTCCACCAATTTAACTAAATAAGCTCATAAAGTAAGCCATGAAGTGATTTTCAAACTTTAAAAGGAATGATCAGATATAGAATAAAAAAGATAGACTATAAATGTTGAGTAGAAATAATTTATTGCATTTTAAAAGATTAATGAATGGGTACTAAATAATAGTTACCTGTAGTAACTTGATTAAGATTGGATGGGGCTGGCCTGAGTTGAAAATTTGTGAAACAAAACCAAATAAATCACTGGCAGCCTATGCTGGCCTTTTGATCTCCAAACCTCCCCAATACCTGCATTCAATTCCCACCGAGCACTGGATCAAACTCTTTAATATTACAGTACCCATATATGATTATACACACACGTGTGTGAAATTGATAACATGTCCCTTTTATGAGTATAATTAGGTATCATTATGTGCCATTAGGACACGCGTTATATTGTGCTTTATTATATATATAGTGAATAATCTACCTTTGATTGTGCTTAAGATGTATTGAATTGATCTAGAGATCAAAGATTGTGATGGAAGATGATCATGGTTAATCTTTTTAAGAAAGTAGTCTATGAAAGAACTTGGGATCTCCATTCAAGGTTCTCAAAACAAGAAGCGCCATTCTTTGTATGGTTTTGCCTTCAAATAAAAATTTGGGATCTCCTACCTACTCACAAAAATCCATATGTCCATTACATATAAGAACATATCATAAAGGAAAATGGATCAATATATAATGAAATAAATAAATATTCACATTAATTTTTCTCTCACCTGTAAATCAACAATGGGAGGCACTTCAATCTCCTCCATTTTTGTTGCTAGCGAGAAACAGGCCACAGCTAATAATTGGACTATCCAAGCTTTACCCCTCTATATGCACATTAACATTGTCACAAACATGAACAGGCACAATTAGCATTTAAACACTTAAATATTAATATGAGATTATTATGCCCTAAAATGCATTTTGTGCACATTGAACCATTTTTGTGCCAAAAAAAATGCATTTTGTTGCAAAACAAAAAACCCATTCAAAAAATTAATATGAGAAATACCTTAGAGGGGCGACAACAGCCTTGTAGGGAGTGTGCCCTGACTGGGCCTTTGAGAACACAATCACCTCAAGTGCTTGGAAATCCCATCACCCCCATCAGATCTTGCCAAGAAAACACAATCACCTCCTATATCACCCACCTCAAGACTGAAAATGTTAGCTGCACATGGCTCTCTCTTTCCTAAACTGGACTATTGAAAAGTTATCTCCACATTCCAAAAATCAGTATATATTAGATTTAATTCCACCTCAGTATATATATATATATTAAAAAAAACTCTAGAATTAGATTTAATCTAGAATTATCTAGAATTAAATCTAATATATAGTGATTTAATAAAATAGATTTAATTCTAGATAATTCTAAATAATTCTAGATTAAATCAAATTCTAGAGTTTAATCGAATATATATATATATATATATATATATATATATATATATATATATAATCAATATATATGATTTTATATTTATATATTAGTTAGTATATATGATTTTATATTTATAGATCAGTATATATGATATAAATCAGTATATAAATCAGTATATATATAATATATATCAGTATATATGATTTTATATTTATATATCAGTATATATGATATAAATCAGTATATAAATAATATATATTAGTATATATATATATATATATATATATATATATATATATATATATATATATATATATATATATAATGATAGAAATTACGAAACCAGATAAAATACCTCAAACTGAGAAAACACGAGGTCGCCGGAAGGGACACCACGACACCGGAATATCAAAAACCCGGAACCAGGGGAGCGGGGGAGGTTACCGGAGGAGGATAAACCCGGAAATAGGGGCGACGGCAGGGGATAAACCCAAGGGGGGAGGCGACGACAGGAATAGGGCTGACGCAGCAGGGGAGAGAGGGGGAGAGCGGATGGTAGGGCTTGGGTTTTTGGTGGAGAGAGAGGGGAGAGCGGGGGAGAAGACGAAGAAGGAGAGAGAAGAGGGAAACTAAAATGTCCCAAAATTTTGAGGTATTTTATATCCTAGTAAAGTGTAATCAATTTTGGCACACTTTAAAACAGTGCCAAATTTTGGCACTGCTTTAAAGTGTGCCAAATTTCTATTAAACCGTGCCAAAATCTGGCACAGTTTTAAACCGTGCCAGATTTTTAATATCAGGGTGTGCCAAAATGCTATTTTTGGTGTAGTGTAAACCAACAACTGAAAGGAGTAAATAAATAGATCCACAATCTCTGACTGTCTGAATAAGTAAAAAGGGCAACATGCCCTAAGTGAAATAGATAACTCAAGATGCAAGAATGAGAATCATGGAGGCGTCTACTACTAAGTCCTCTAACTCAACAGCAGCTACATCTCGTCAAATGAATGGAACTCCTATACTTGGTGTCCCTGTGCTCGGGCACCTAAAATGATTTGACAAAAGAGATTTGCAATAAACGGGTCAGAGCCTATAAAAATCAGTAAGTGTTTAAATGAAAATAATAGCACATATAGTGTTCATGTTAGATTCTCGTAATACTCACCTCTTATCTAATGTGCTCACCTAACGCGTATATTTAAGCCATCCTAGTTATGCTACCCCGCCTAACTAGTTCGAAGATGATTATTATCACACCAATGTGACAACCCGCTTATTAAAATAAAAGGTGGCTAGCTCGATACTCCAATAATTACAGGAATCATAGATGGACCATTCTTAGCATCACTGTCGTTAAAATAAAAATATGAGATAACCACTAATTATTTTAGAAAACGGAGTGTCAAAATTTAATTATTAGTTTAAAGAAAATTATTTAGACAATCCAATTTAAAAATAAGGTGGATATAAAAACAAACGGGTAACTGTATAACGATAATGCACAATGTAATAACTGAATAAGCTGTCGGTTAACAGACTATTACAAGCAGGTTACACCGAGTATTAAAATTTAAATATCACATTATATTAAACAGGTATAAAACTTGAGCAACACACCCGAATATGTAAACTGATCATACCTAGAGTACAAAATATAGAAGCATCTGTAATGAAGATCCTACAACATCCGCAATATGTTATAGCTCCAGGACAACTATGATGGAGAGGTCAATACGGGCATCCTTGCGGTGGAGCACCTGGGCGAATATAGAATTCATACAAAACAAAGAGATATAGATGGGTCAGGGCCCGGTTTGATATGATCACCACGTGAATAAAATGCATGACAGTTATGAATAATTTATCATCAATCATAAACTTATCTCGCTCTCACAAATAATGATAAGAATTCTCACCTCTTAATCTAAAAGCACAACCTAGCGCAATAACAATGACAATACGCAATGTTCATTTACTCATGAGAGAAATATCTAAGTTTCACTTAATGAGATCTCATTTCAGTTTTACACAACTTAATTGCACAATTCCTTTTTCTCTTTGGGAAACATATTTAAAGCAATTTATTTCACAAAATGATTTACAAATCCAGTTTTACACCATTTAACTTCACAGTTCCCTTTTCTCTCTGGGAAACATATTCAAAGCGGTTTATCTCACAAAATGCTTTACCATCATTACAAGTTCCACTTTATTAGGAATAGTTATAATCACATCGTATAACGATTCTAATACCATTCTTCTGGGTACCCCCACTGGATGCGCCCCTAAATGTCTATCATCTTCCAGGTCCTATCACCAAGACAACCTGGGCATCCTACATCGCGTGATGTCGGGAAGCGGCCATATACCTTCGACAGTGAGTCATAACCACACCCAAAATTACCTCACTTCGAACAATAATCACACAATATAATAACCGGTCCTATGGCCGAGGACTATATTCGCCCCGCATTCACTAGCCAGGGGACTTCACCTAATGCGCGTAACTTCCCTTATGATAGTTATTTAGAGAGGTGTATATATGCAAATTATCATTTACAAGTTTTTCTCATTTAAAACATTCACTTTTTACATTCTCAAAATAATTTATACTTAACAAATATGTGCCAATTTAAAATATGCATTTCTTATTCACGAAGTCATATTTTATTAATGATATAGGCCACGAAGTGCAATTATCCTCACACTAATCTCCAAGAGTTCAAAGTAATACCATAAGCCATAAATGGAAAATTTTCTCAATACTAGTCTCCCAAAAATCCTAGACCATTTCACTTAACTCTCCCTTAGTTCCAAGCTAGCTCACTAGATGAAACAACTCTAACGCCTATTAAACAACCCTTGAATTAATCCCACTTTACCCCATACTAATCTAAGGTATTAATCTCCCTAATACAAACCTCTAATACTCTTTATTACTTCCCAAGAGAAGGTTCCTAAGCCTTGAACCTAAAAGAAAAGGACTAAAAACCAAGATGGAAAAATCCTATAAAATAACAGGGTTTTCGGATCGATTCGCCCCTGGTAGCGAATCGATTTGCCCAAACACGAATCGATTTAGCTGAGAAACCCAACCTCCTGTCTCAGCCCGAATCGATTCGTCTTTAACCCGAATCGATTCGACCCTTCAGACCTGTAGCCCTCAATGATAGCGAATCGATTCGCTAATGGGGCGAATCGATTCGCCCTGGTCAGATTGCCCAGTTTGGGCTACAGGATTAAGAACCCTAAATTCCCAAAATACAAATTTCTCTCTTCAAATCTCAACCAACTCAACTTATATTTTATCCAAATCATTTCTACACAATAACTAACTAATATTTCCAACTCAAATCAAATTTTAATCCAAGATTAAGGATTTAAACACTAAAATCATCAAAAACCCATTAATGGTTAAAACTCCCCAAAACACAACTATATATGCATATTATTCACATTAAATCATACACTAGAAAGTTAGAAAGTTGCCTCGAGTTCGTACTCTCGGATTCTCTTCCCGTAGCAACGATTCCATCTCCAAATCTTCAATTCTCTCATTTCTCTCCATTTTCTCCCAAACTCTCTCTTCTCTCTAACTCTCTCTAAGTTTACAACATATAAATGAGAAAAATAAGAGGGTTGGAAGACTTAATCGGGCACTTAACATTAATTCCCATCTTTAAATGTAAATACACCATTAAAATGACTCGTAACTACATAATTGAGTCATAACCTGTTAAAAGTGCCCGAAACTCCAAAAATACAATATGGCACTTATTTTGACTGTCTCGACTATATCAGGACTAACCGCACTCTCAAAATTGTCATTCGAAATATCGTACAATTATTTCATATTCCGACGTCATATTAATTCCTTAATCATAATCCAATTGATATAAATTCCATAACCGCCGCTTAAAGAACAACGACGCAATAAAACATAACATGATGCTATTTACCTTCTCTCAACGGTAAATATGCAAAGCTCAGTAAATATTATCTCTTAAATCACTTCAAATAATATGTACTCTAACTTCCATTATTTTTTATATAATTATCTCTCATGGCAAAATTATATAAAAGTAACTTCTGAAAATTTGAGGAAGATTCTTCAATTTTTGCGTCAATCTTCATCTTCTTCCTCTTGCCTCTCATGCGAATCATAAAAATATCTTCCACGCAGGTCAAAAACACGTCTAGGGCTGCAAGCTTCTCTGCCAATCCCTTACCGACCATTATCTTGACCTTGGATGAGGGTGAAGGGTTATCCGTAACCCAAGGGCAACACTGGTATGGTGGGGCGACCCCTGTCTATCGGAGCAGTATTGGAGGTCATCGGGTGGGCCACTTGGGGGAAGGGGTAGGTTTGTCAGAATCGGGTGGGTTCGAACAACAATCACATGAAATGCTAGGGTTTTAGCGCCACCGACTAGACTAGAGGGGAATCCAACCGCTAGGGAAGAGCTCTGGCCTTGACTGTGATGGGTGGGAGTAATTCCGATGGTTCCGCCTAGTCTGGAGTGGGGTCTGACCCTTTGGGTGCACCTGGCTATTGTTTGGAGTAGATCCTAGCCTCTGATGGTTGTCCGATTGGGGGCCACCACTATTGCCGTCTCTGACCACTGCTGGATCGGTGGTGATAGGGTTAGGGTTTGCTGGGACAATCTGTTTTGGGGGTTGAGGGGTGGAGATGGTTGAAAAAGCGTAGGTGGAGGAGTTTAGGGGGCTAGGGTTAGGGTTTCTTAAGCTAGGGTTAGGATTAGGATTTTGGGTGGTGGTAGAAGGGAGGCGGGCCTCAAGATCATCCATTCGCATTAAGAGGTGATCCAAGATCCTCGCGAGTCATTCATTGCAAGTTTTCACGGAAGCACATCTCCTCTTAAAACCCATCTTGGCCTTGTTTATGAGTTTTTATTTTTTTGCAACAACGGGTAGAACCAATGAGGCTCTGATACCAATTGACGTAAATGACGCCAAATGGGTAATAAGAGGAATATATCTCACAACTAAACTCTCCAAAATATAGATTTTCCCAAATGAGACTACAATAGGTGTATTTATAGGTGGGAGATAGCTTAATCTCCAAGCAATGTTCTAATTATAAATATATCCCTATTAGCCTTTGCTGCTTCCTTCCTATAATATCAAGCAGACAATTACTAAAAGAAAATACATCAAAATAAGAAAAATAACAAAAATGCCACTAATGCCTAAAAATACTAAAAATAACCCCTAAACTTCTAATTCACATCATACTCCTTCCATTCCAAATTAAGAGTCCACTATTCTTTTTTGAGCCGTCCCAAATTAGGAGTCCACTTTTCTTTTTTGGACATAATCAATGAACCAAGTTCCACGATGGTGAACTAGAGTTAAGCCTAAAATACGGATCTAACAACCCAACAATGACTACCCATAACAAAAAAAAAATGCTTACTAACTTTTAGGCTTCTAGAGTAATCCCAGATTTGTACTATTACCTCATATCTACTCTGCTACTACTAACTTTAAATTATATGTATGTTGCCTTTATTTTGGTTTTTCGAAATCTTTTAGATTTAATAAACAAATTCATGGGTAAACTCATATTCTTGTACGTTCAAAAAGCATGGAGGAAGAGGGGGGGGGGGTTGACACTGTTTAGTAAAACACAACAAACCCCCTCTGCAGCTAGGCAGCCCTAACAGTCAAAATAATAATATAATTTATTCTATGGGTGAATAGAATACAACTCTTGTCTAATAGATTTTATACTGTCATTATGCTCGGTTGATAGCTGGATGGAAAGAAAGTTCCCTATTTTCTTGACAAGACTCCCCCAAACAACAGGGGAATCACCCAGGTTAGCGACATATAGGGTCCCATCACATATCACGCTGACCACACAACAAGATCCAACAGTAGCTAATTGGGGTTTCATTGGCCACTGTTTGGCAACAAGAGATATAAATCCCTCATCTGTAGCTTGAAACACATTACGTATTACATTTACCGACATGGACTCGTGCTCGGAGGTGAAAAACAATAGCAACCAAAACCAAACAATATTGAAGCCATTCTGGACATTAGAGTCGGGATATTTTTACTTACCCTCTGTCCATAATGTGAAATATGAGATATCCTTTTTTTCATAATCATTCGACCTACCCCTCATTTCAGAAGGTATACGAAAGAAAATATTCAATAATTCTTAGACTTACCCCCACATTTTAGAAGATATATTTAATGATTATTAGACTTACACCCGAATAGGGGCAATTCAAAGAATTACAAAAACAGTTGGTATAGCATATCTTCGCTTTATTGATAGGGGAAGTGCAAAGAATCCCAACAAATTATAACAACATGTATAGGATTATAGACATGATTTTTTTAGCAATGATCAAAGTTCTGAATTCTAATTACAACGGAATTGAAAAGAATCATCTTGCAACAGAACACTCTGCCATTAAAGACTATAATTATGATCAGGCGTAGCACACTTAGGTTGTGTTAGTTTTTTGTCTGAATCTGAAGTCTGAATAGGAAATCTGAAGACTGAAATCTGAATCTGAAAAATATGTTTGTTTTTATGTTTGAACGTAGCTCGGAATAATTTTATGTCTGAATGTAGCTATGAATGAATGTATTTATAATGAATGTATTTAGACTGTTTCAGACTTCAAATTCAGACTTCAGATTCAGATTTCAGACGTAACTCTACCTCTTAATGATTAAGAGCCAAATATAGCCATTAGGCTCTTAATCACTTCAGAAAACAAACACTTTTTGGTACCTCTTAAGTCTAAACGGTTCAGATTCAGACTTAAGAGGTAAAAAGAAACAACACCTACTCTTGAGATCGTGAAAAAGATGATCATTAATGTAGCGTGATGTCTCGGGCCCACCGTGACCATCGTATACTCCAACAAAGGTTCCATACGAGCCAGAATCGAGCAAGCTCAAGGTCCTCGACTCAATCTGGCTTTGGTCCTCGAGAAAATTATTGGCTTGGACAACAACCATTGAGAATTCACCATTCTAGTGCTGCCCAATATCCTTGTACCAAAGAAGCCCATCTTGCTTGCCACTTGAGTTCCAACCCGTGTACACGTAATGGCCTGACAAGGGCTGGCAACAGACCTTGAGAAATTTTACCAACCTTGATAACATCCCTCATCTCACCCCAGCCTTACCTTCAATTCCTCAACATCCAAATTGGATGCAAAGAGCAATCTAACTAAATCCCCACCAATAATCTTCTTATTCCAAATGTATTACAAAAGAATAAACAATGTGACAATTATATTAATAGCAAGCTAAGATCATATAATTGAATAGACCTGGCAAAATGAGGCACGACACGACACGACACGTCACAAAATTATAAGTTAATGGGTTTAGTCTTATCGGGTTTGGGTCATTAACATGTCAATACGGTAGATCCGTTATCATAACGGGTCGTGTTTGAGTTTGTACTCTTACACGATTAAACCCGTTTATACCCATTATCACCCGTTAGTGGTACCGGATTTTATTGGGTCGTGTGACCTGAACTAATATTACACCCATTATAACCCAACCCGAACTAATATTACACCCACGAAGACTAATGGGTATTAACTGGTATTAACAGGTATTAACGGGTAATATAGGGTCACCCAACCCGTTACCCGTTTAGACCCATTAATATTAACGGGTGTTAACGGTTTGGGTCGCGTACCCGTTAATATTAACGGGTCGTGTTTGGGTATTATAATTGGACCCGTCAGTCTTAACGGGTCGTGTACGGGTTAAGGGTGTTTTCACCCGTTAACTCGACCCGTTGATAGCTCTATAATTGACAACAAAAGATTTATCTTATTTTTTGTGGGGTAAATGCAGAGGAAATACATTACAAACTGATCTATAATTTAAATAAACACTGTTGGGTCCCGAAGATATAGACAAATTACTAAAAACAATGGTCAATCTTAAACTTTAGTGCTACCCTTCCATTTTTAAAACATTAACACGAGAATGAATATAATATTTTACTAAAATTTCTTAGTGGATTTTTTCACTAAATTGTCAAGTTGGACCGTTAATCTTAAACTTATGTGTACATAGAAGGTAAAAAGAAATAGGATCATTTTGACTTTACCACCAATTTAGGTTTCGTTATTATTAGACTTTATCCAACATTTTGTTTTTACTTTAGACTTAGTCACTTTTTTTATTAACTGAAGAGGTATTTTGACTCTAAAAGATTCACAAAATATACTAATTAATTTGAGGAGAGACATCAAGGATTATATAAGAGAAAATCAAAACAAGAAATCACTAGCTCAGTGAGGTCATTTTTCAAAGGTTATTATCTATTGAATGTGGGTCAGTCGAACACCTCAATCTATATTACGCATTCCTTATAATTTCTTGTTTTGCTTTTCCCTTGTTGTATCCTTAATGATGCAACATGACTTACCATTAAAATAAGATGGTGGTTTGCTTTGTATATTTTATGAATCTAATAACGAAACTAAATCGATGGTAAGATCCAAATAAATGAAAAAACAGTGATAAAGAAATAACGTCTAAAGGAAAATAAAATGACGAGTAATTCTAATAACCAAAACTAAGCTCGTGGTAACATCAAAATGCACCCAACGAAATAACTATGACTACCTTAACAACAAAAAATTTGAAGACAATATAGTTAAGGTGGAAACCAGGGTAAATATATGAATAAATAGTAAACTTATATTGCTAAAAAATAGAAAATTTTATTATAAAACAATATCAATTTCCAAGAACATTTTTTTTCCATTCAATTATAAGAGAAATAATAAAAAGAGGACACTCACAATATGATTAGGCGTTGTTTCTAGTCAGCTACTTAACCATACCATATGAAATAGACTTATGATTATGAAAGCCTTAGATCTATACATCCCAATGAACCCACTTTGTAGATATGACTTTATAGATGTGGTTTTATTAGTGGGTGTTTTTCTTTTTTTTCCCTCTCCTCTTGTTTTTCTTGTGGGCGATTTGGAGAGAGAAAGTGAACAAGGAATAGATAGAGAATTTTTTGTTATTGTTTATTTGTTTATAGATAGAGGGATAATTGAAGAGTTATTTTTCTGAATCAGAGTGATCATACAAACTATAAAAAATGTTCCTTTTATTTTTCTGTGTCTGAGGCATGAGCCTATTGAGAGGGAATGAACGAATTCGATGGCTAAAAGCTAGCAAAGGGGTTGCCACGGGCTCCAAGGGAAATTTTATAAATAAAGTTAAGTATAAAAGGAAAATCGATAAAGAGTGAGGAAAAAACAAAAATATGATTGTAAATTGGTGAACCCTCATTTTCAAGGAGGTTCTAATGGTCATATAATTTCTATTTCATTAATCTAAAATGGAAGACTTCGCTTAAGTCTCCTTCATGTATAAGTTATTCATGTAGGACAAATATATTCAATTATGTATAGCTTATATTGTCTATTTATTTTTAAGTGACGATTCTCCCCCTCTATTATAATATAGTATTCCCTTCCCCTCTAACAAACTGTTCCAGGATTATAGCCGCTCCAACTCCATTTTCACTCGATACATATTCTATAATGGAATATGTAAAGTTTTATGACCAATCTATTTATTGAAAAGAATTTCATCGAAAATTCCTCATTTTTTCGAGCAATAATTTTTGTGCAGTGTAATAATCTTTACAATGAGTTTTTCCCTTTAATTCGTAGAGCTTTTTTTCCTTTTTTATTTATTTTTACATATTTTTGTTTTGGAAACAAATCAATTGGTGTAGCAGTTGTTCGAGTATTTGCTTTGCATATCCTTATTTTCAGCTAAGAGGCTTTGTTCCAGGTAAAAATCATGTATTGTTGTTATTTTACCATGTAGTTTTTACACTAAATTTATTGTAAAGTTGAGTTCATTGAATATAATTTGGATCATACTTTATTTTGGGGTTCCATAATATGTGCTTACCAATTGTTTGATTTAATGTATATATGGTTTCATCATCATGACTTTGAATCCATAAAGTTTTTTTGATCATGTATTGGATTTCATAGGATTTTGCCGAAACCATTTAAATAGATTATTAAATTACATCATGTATTAGAAAAAATTATATCCAATTTAATAATAATATTCTTAAAAACATCAATGGTTATATAGAGTTGTATAAATGGGTGATTATGTGTTGTACTCTTCATTATAATTAGAGTAGTTATTAGAATATCATTTTGGTAGTTGTTATATTAGAATGTTTTGATGGTCGACCTATGAGTTCTACACATGATTAGTATGAGGGGATTTTGGTACTGCTGAAGACTCAAGTTGGCATGAGTACAGCATGACAACCTAAGTTCTTGATTATAAATGGATACTCAAAGCTACTAAAAAGGGCAAGAATTGGATT
Source organism: Sambucus nigra (assembly GCA_949130495.1). Classification (NCBI taxonomy): domain Eukaryota; kingdom Viridiplantae; phylum Streptophyta; class Magnoliopsida; order Dipsacales; family Adoxaceae; genus Sambucus; species Sambucus nigra. The sequence goes on from OX422219.1 coordinate 371,566,734, forward strand.
GCATATCTATTGCTTGATTTTATTCCACAAAAAAATCAACTACGATATTTGCTAACATTTAATTTAGACTTTACTATCATGGTAAGAGAAATTTTGACTTGGTGGGTCAAATGAAAGTTCTTTTTTGTGGTAGTTAATACATATAATTAGTTACTTTAAAATTAAATTCTCATAGTGGATCCATAGTGTACTTTTCTCATACAACTTTTGTTAAGGGGTGAGTTGCATGTTATGAAAGTTGAAGATGTGATAGGTTGGGGGTTTTATGGATGTTGGAAAATTGGAACTTAAATGGGTATTTAAAGATGTCTAGATTTTTCTGGACAGATTTTTGAGCAACTTAAATTTAGGTGGGACCCACACTACGGAAATTGTGGGACCATATACGAACGCGTTCACCTCCGCAAGGAGATTAACGTAGTATATTCATATGTCCAATTTCAATAAGTTATGAATGATAATTATGTCCCCAAAGTGACTCACAAAGCAATGGAAGTTAATGAATTGGGTGTGTTTTAACTCTTGTCCCACATTGGAAGAGTAGTGGAATTTTGATGAGTTAATAACACCCCAAATATGGACTAAGGCTTGGATGCCTTGGGAGTATCCCAACTCTTTGGAAGGGAGATGACCTAAGCTATGCTCGGGTTGACTTTCGGTCAAAAGTCCACGCGCGCGCGCGTCCGTCCGTCCGGCTCGGTTCGGGCTTAGGCTTAGGCTTAGGCTTAAGAAAATTCTTAAATTGCTTTGACAGTTAATTTCGGTTTTGACTGTTCCCAACAGTCAAGACATTTACTATAAATAAAATGTTTTCCCCTCAGTTTTAACTACCAAAAAAATTCCGAAATTCCGAAAATTCTTTTCTTCATTTTCTGCATTGCATGTTCTTGGTTGTGTTGAGTACAAAACACAGAAATTGTGTTCGCTGGGATTAGTCATTGCTGTGCTGCTTGATTAAATCCGAAAATCCGTTCTATCTTGGGAGGCAATCATTCATTAAACTCAAGCACGTTGGAGGAATAATTTTGTCTTAAGGAGACTGTTCAACAGGGCTCGGATTTCTTTCTAATTATTATTATTTCTGCAAATTCTAGTAAGTATTTCATTTCTATAATTCTGTTTCTATTCTGTCATCGTTCATAATTCTGTACAATTGTTATTTATAAATAGTAGACATAACAATCTTAAGACAAAATTATTTAGTTCTACTGTTTTTTGTGTACAGAATTTTTTTTATTACAGAAATTTATTTGTTGGAAATAAATCTGTTTTCACAGAAAAAATGAATTAATTTACTGTTTTATTGTAGAAATTAGTAAAACAGTTTTGATATAGAAATTAGTTTCTATACTGTTTTTATATTCTCTTTTAGAAAATAAAATTTTATTTGTGTACTCTTGTTAAAATCTGTTTATCTAATTTTTTTTTTAATCTTAAATTATAATTCTGTTTTGTACGGATTTTTTTTTTATTATTAAAAATTAGTGTGACACAGATTTTAAAAAAATTTAATTCTGTTTTGTACGAAATTCTGTTTATATTATACTTTAAATTCTGAATTATTATTTGAATTCTTTTGAAATTCATTTATTGTGAATTATATTTGGAGGAAATTGGTGCACAGAATTTTGTATTCTGTTTTGATTAAAATTCTGTTTTTGTAACAGAAATGGAATCACAAAGTACAAACACTACTCCTACGAAACTGATTGTCACCAACACAAATGTGACTGCACCCGTATCTATGCCACACGGGGAGAAACCGGAAAAGTTCATTGGGGCTGACTTCAAACGTTGGCAAGGACAAATGTACTTCTATCTCACTACCTGCCAACTGGGCAGGTTTGTATATGAAGATTGCCCCTCTATTCAAGAGGGAGATGACGCTGAAAAGGTTGCTGCTGTCGATGCTTGGAAGCACTCGGACTACCTATGCCGAAATTATATTTTGGCCTACTTGGACAAGACTTTGTACCATGTCTATTGCACTATCAAAACTTCCAAGGAATTATGGAATTCTTTGGAAAAGAAGTATAAAACTGAAGATGCTGGGATGAAGAAATTTATCGTTGGGCGTTTTCTGGACTTCAAAATGGTTGATTCTAAATCTGTGATCTCGCAAGTGCAAGAATTCCAAGTGATCCTCCACGACATTCATGCTGAAGGAATGTAAATTAGTGAAACTTTCCAAGTTGCTGCAATTGTTGAAAAGTTGCCACCATCTTGGACTTTGTTCAAAAACTATCTCAAGCATAAGCGTAAGGAGATGAATGTGGAGGAGTTGGTGGTCCGGATAAGAATCGAAGAAGACAACCGTGAATCTCAAAAGAAAAGTGGGAAGAATCCGATGGAAACAAAGGTCCATGTCGTTGAAGGTCCTAAAAAGAACAAACGAAAGTATGATGGGGAAGGCACTTCCAAACATAACAAGAAAAAGTTCAAAGGAAAATGCTACAATTGTGGTAAACCGGGACACCGCTCAAGTGAGTGTCGTAAGCCGAAGAAGCAAAATAAAAATAACTCTCAAGCAAATGTGACTGAGGGTGAGAATATCACCAATGATTTGGCGGATATGAATCTTTCTTCCGTTGTCTCTGAATGTAACTTGGTTGGAAATACCAAGGAATGGTGGGTGGACACTGGAGCCACACGACACATTTGTGCAAACAAATGGATGTTCTCCACCTATAAACCTTTGGAAAATGAGGAGAACCTTTTTATGGGAAATTCTTCCACTTCTAAAGTGGTGGGACAAGGAAAGATTGCTTTGAAAATGACTTCTGGAAAGGAACTTACTCTCAACAATGTTCTTCACGTGCCTGATATCCGAAAGAATCTGATTTCTGGATCTTTCCTTACTAAGAATGGTTTCAAGCTTGTGTTTGTGTCTGATCGCTTTGTGTTGTCTAAAAATGACATGTATGTAGGAAAGGGCTACCTAAATGAGGGGCTCTTTAAACTGAATGTTCTTACTGTAACCCCTAAAACATCTGTTTCAATGAATGAAGTTGCTAGTTCTTCTTACTTGATTGAGTCATCTAATATTTGGCATGCTAGATTGGGACATGTTAATTTTGATACATTGCGTAGATTAATTAACTTGGAATTTTTGCCAAAATTCAATATTGATAAAAATCATAAATGTGAAATTTGTGTGGAATCTAAATTAGCTAGATTACCTTTCCATTCTATTGAAAGGATAACTTAACCTTTAGATTTAATTCACACCGATATTTGTTATTTAAAATTTGTTCAAACTAGAGGTGGGAAAAAGTATTTTATTACTTTTATTGACGATTGCACAAAATATTGCTATGTATATTGGTTACATAGTAAAGATGAGGCTATTAATGCATTTAAACAATATAAGAATGAAGTTGAGAATCAATTAAGAAAAATGATAAAGGCTATTAGAAGTGATAGAGGAGGTGAATATGAATATCCATTTGAGGAATTTTGTTCTGAAAATGGGATTATTCATCAAACAACCGCTCCTTATTCTCCTCAATCGAATGGTGTTGCTGAACGCAAAAACCGTACTTTGAAAGAAATGATGAACTCAATGTTATTAAGTTCAGGAGCTCCACAAAATTTGTGGGGGGAAGCCTTACTTTCTTCTAATTACATTCTCAATAAAGTACCTCACAGAAAGACTCACAAGACACCTTATGAATTATGGAAAGGTCGAAGACCTTCCTATAAATATTTACGAGTGTGGGGGTGCTTAGCCAAAGTGATGGTTCCTAAACCTAAAAAGGTAAGAATAGGGCCAAAAACCGTGGATTATGTATTCATCGGTTATGCTACTAATAGAAGTGCATATCGATTTCTAGTTTGTAAATCTGAGATTTCGGACATTCATGTAAATACGGTTATTGAATCGATGGATGCTTCATTTTTTGAAAATGAATTCCCGTATAACATGACCCGAGAATCTGGTTCTCCTAAAAGGACAAATCAAGCTACTACAAGTGGTACTCATCAACCTATTGAATCAATAGAGGATGAACCAAGACGTAGTAAAAGAGCAAAAACCTCGACTTCTTTCGGTCCGTATTTTCTAACATATTTGTTAGAAAATGAACCTCAATTGTATAAAGAAGCTATATCCTTACCCGATGCTTCCAATTGGAAAGAAGCAATTAATAGTCAAATTGAATCCATATTACAAAATCATACATGGGAACTAGTGGATCTTCCACCAAGTTCAAAACCGTTAGGTTATAAATGGATCTTCAAAAAGAAATTGAAGGCCGATGGATCAATTGATAAATATAAAGCTAGACTTGTAGCTAAAGGCTATAGGCAAAAGGAAGGGTTGGATTGCTTCGACACATATTCACCGGTAACAAGAATAACATCCATTCGGATGTTAATAGCAATAGCTGCTATTAATGGACTTGAAATACATCAAATGGATGTAAAAACTGCATTCTTAAACGGTGAACTAGACGATGAAATTTATATGGAGCAACCTGAAGGGTTCAAAGCTCCCGGACAAGAAGGAAAAGTATGTAAGCTTGTTAAATCACTATATGAATTAAAACAAGCACCTAAACAATGGCATGAAAAATTTGATAATGCAATGTTATCAAATGGTTTCAAAATTAATGAATGCGATAAATGTGTTTACTTTAAATACATTCATAATGGATATGTCATTGTATGCCTCTATGTTGATGATATGCTTATCATGGGTAGTAACTTGGAAATTGTCAAAACTACAAAATAAATGTTGAGTAGTAGATTTGACATGAAAGATATGGGAATCGCCGATGTTATATTAGGAATTAAAATTTCTAGAACATCGGATGGACTTATATTATCTCAATCTCATTACATTGAGAAAGTACTTGAAAAATTCAAGAAGTATGATATTAGTCCTACCAAGACACCTGTAGATGTAAATTTACATCTAGCAAGAAATAATGGTGAAAGCATATCTCAACTAGAATATTCTCGTATTATCGGCAGTTTAATGTATATCATGAACTGTACGCGACCAGACATAGCATACTCAATAAGTAAGCTAAGTCGATTTACGAGTAATCCAGGTAGAGATCCCTGGAAAGCAATATTGAGAGTTTTGGGTTATTTAAAATATACTCAAAACTATGGATTGCATTACTCAAAATATCCAGCTGTTCTTGAAGGACATTGCGATGCAAATTGGATATCTGATACAAAAGACTCTAAGTCTACGAGTGGGTATGTGTTTACCCTCGGAGGTGCAGCCGTATCTTGGAAATCCTCAAAACAAACGTACATTGCTAGATCGACAATGGAATCTGAATTCATTGCACTAGACAAAGCTGGAGAAGAAGCTGAATGGCTTCGAAATTTCTTAGAGGATGTTCCAAATTGGTCTAAACCTGTGCCCGCAATATGTATACATTGCGATAGCCAATCAGCGATTGGAAGGGCACAAAATCACATGTATAACGGAAAGTCACGACATATTCGTCGTCGACACAATACCGTTAGACAACTTCTCTCAAACGGAATTATCTCAATTGACTATGTAAAGTCAAAAGATAATATATCGGATCCACTAACGAAAGGTTTAAACCGAGAGCAAGTTGAAAGATCATAGAGAGGAATGGGTCTAAAGACTATAAATAAATAAGAATCAATATAGTGGCAACCCAACCTAGCTGACTGGAGATCCCAAGATCTAGGTTCAATGGGAAAACCGAACTACGTTGTATTCAGTAAGCACTGGAGGATATTTAATCCTATCCATTCCAAAGATGAGACAGTGCATATCTGCCGCGAAATTAGGATAAGTTATGCTTTTAATGACATCTATATCTTAGTACGTCTAAGTGGGGTATTACAGAATACTCTTTATGGAAGTCACCTACGTAAGTAAGAAGGGGGCCACTTCTATGAGAATAATGAAAGGCATATTCTCTAAAATACTTGCGGAACCAAGTGGTGTTCACGACCAAAATGAACACAAACGTGAGAACCAACTGTGTTGAAGAATTGTTGTGTGAATACTGTTGTCTAGGTTTACAAAAACGGTTGACGGTTCAAGGACGTGAATTCTACTGATTAACCAAGTAAATCCGATAGTATATCACTAAGGAAAGTTCAAGGCCACTAGGCTACTTCTCCCGATGCAATAAGTCTTCAGTTTTACTCAACCTGTGTCTGCATCTGCATCAGCATCTGTTTTGTTTTATTTATAGCGATATATCATTCATGTGGGGGATTGTTGGAAAATTGGAACTTAAATGGGTATTTAAAGATGTCTAGATTTTTCTGGACAGATTTTTGAGCAACTTTGAGCTCAAATTTAGGTGGGACCCACACTACGGAAATTGTGGGACCATATACGAACGCGTTCACCTCCGCAAGGAGATTAACGTAGTATATTCATATGTCCAATTTCAATAAGTTATGAATGATAATTATGTCCCCAAAGTGACTCACAAAGCAATGGAAGTTAATGAATTGGGTGTGTTTTAACTCTTGTCCCACATTGGAAGAGTAGTGGAATTTTGATGAGTTAATAACACCCCAAGTATGGACTAAGGCTTGGATGCCTTGGGGGTATCCCAACTCTTTGAAGGGGAGATGACCTAAGCTATGCTCGGGTTGACTTTCGGTCAAAAGTCCACACGTGCGCGCGCGCGCGTCTGTCCGGCTGGCTCGGCTCGGCTCGGTTCGGTTCGGGCTTGGGCTTATAAAAATTCTTAAATTTTTGGGCCGAATCTAATTAACTTTCTGGGCTTTAATTAATTAATTACGGAATTAATTAATATTTAATTAACTGATAATCAGTAAATTCCAAGAGTCAGCAGTTAACCAAATTAACTACTTTGACAGTTAATTTCGGTTTTGACTGTTCCCAACAGTCAAGACATTTACTATAAATAAAATGTTTTTCCCTCAGTTTTAACTACTGAAAAAATTCTGAAATTGCTACTGCATTATTTCCTCTGCCCAGAAAATTCTTTTCTTCATTTTCTGCATTGCATGTTCTTGGTTGTGTTGAGTACAAAACACATAAATTGTGTTCGCTGGGATTAGTCATTACTGTGCTGCTTGATTAAATCCGAAAATCCGTTCAATCTTGGGAGGCAATTATTCATTAAACTCAAGCACGTTGGAGGAATAATTTTGTCTTAAGGAGACTGTTCAACAAGGCTCAGATTTCTTTCTAATTATTATTATTTCTGCAAATTCTAGTAAGTATTTCATTTCTATAATTCTGTTTCTATTCTGTCATCGTTCATAATTCTGTACAATTGTTATTTATAAATAGTAGACATAACAATGGATTGGGTGAAGTGGTAGTTTTATTGGTTCTTTCAATCTGGAAGTGGTTATGTGGAGTATGGTGGATCTTTGGGGTTTATTGTATTTATAGAGTAATTATTCATATTCAAATCATTATAAAAATGACATTCGTATATATTTGTAAATTTTCATTAAGTCATATATCGTCCAGTATAATGCATTATAAACTTACTTTTTACTAAAGCAAAAAATAAGAGTTAAGTAATGACATATGAAGGGAAACATTCATTATACTTAACATATTATTTGAAAATGGGAACCGTATGGGTCCATAAAACCATTTCCTCACATCGATTCATAAATAGATAAATAAAACAAATAAGTGAACCTACGTCTCTAATGTTAATGTTTTAAGCTAAGGATCAGGCACTAATTTATTTTAAGTTAAGAAAAGCATATAAAAATATTTGAATTATGTTATTTGATTTAATATAGAGCTAAAAAGAATTACTAAACATAAATTTTTATAGATTCCATTTCTTCCACTTTCTTTTCATTGTAAGTAACAATTGACAATTAGACACGATATGGGGGTAAACTATAGTGAGATGTTTCTTGAAAAATTGTACAAAGATAAAAGGTATCTTAAAGTGATTTGGTACGGTGTTTAGGAACTCCATCACTCTTACACCGTGGTCGGAAGAGATGGCGATTGTTGGGCAGAATGTCTTTACAAATGATGGACCTTCTAAACTTAGACTTGATCGAAATACACCCATATTTGGAAATAAATTAAAAAGTAGGGGCATTTACGTTTAGATCCTATTAGACGTTCTTATAGACATTCTAGTCCCATCATGTTTTTCTCTTACATATAAGTCCTATTCCTAATTTTTTGTAACTTTTTTTTCCAATTTTACCCTTTTAAAACCAACAATCCGTAACTTCCTTGAGGAAGTTACATAAGTGGTTGAACTTTTTTTTAATCTTCAAATGATCATAACTTTTGATTCACAAATCCATTTTTCACAAAATTACTATTTTTGAAATCTGCTCGACGAGATCTATCAAACAAGATCCATGAAGGCTATAAAATTCCAAAGAAAAAAATTTACACAAACAGTAAACTTTACTGTATGCACTAGAATATGAAATAGTTTTATATATGTGACATTTTCACAAATAGACAGTAACATTTAATGTGCTAATACTACACAGCATATATATATACGGTGGATCCAAACCCTTTTTTTTTTCAAAATTACCTTATATTTGAAGGTTCACGCTAGCGGTATCCAATCTTTACCACCATTATTGGAGCTTCAACGACCTTCGTCAGAGCTCTGATTTGGGGTGGGTAAGGGTGGCATGTGGTGCCGCTGGCGCGGACCTTTGAAAATAAGAGACTATTGAATAAATGGGCTTTGGATCCACCGAAGTATCATGGGGGCAGCTGACGCGGACCTTTGAAAATAAGATTGGATAAATGGGATCGAGATCATCTGGAGCGCCAATTTGGGGTGAATAGGGGTGGCACAGAACTTTAAAAATAGGAGCATATTGGATATATATATATATATATATAGTTTGTAAAAATGTCATAGATATTAAACTTTATTGTATATACCAGAAAATTAAATAGTTTTATATTTCTGACATTTTCACAAACAATAACATTTACTGTGATAATATATTTATGAAATAGTTTTATATATATAACATTTTCACAAACAGTAACATTTACTGAGTTAATATTACACAATATATATATAACATTTTCACAAAAACGCTAACATTTACTGAGTTAATATATATATATATATATATATCCAAACCTCTTTTTTTTTTTTTAAATTACCATATTTTTAAAGGTTTACGCTAGCGACATTCAATCCCCACCACTACCCACCCCAATTGTCGACGCTTCAACGACTTTCATCAGCGCTATGATTTAGGTGGGTAGTAGTGGCATAGGGTGCCGCTGGCGCGGACCTCTGAAATTAAAAGAATATTAGATAAATGGAGTTTGGATCCACTGGCGCTCCGATTTGGGGTGAGTAGGGGTGACAGTGGGTTAGGTTTATATCTATAACATTTTTACAAACGTTAACATTTACTGTGTTATAACACAGTATATATATATATATATATATATATATATATATATATATATATATATATATATATATATATATATATATATATATATATATATATATATACTGTGTTTAACGACCCGCGCTAGCGGTATCTAATCCCAACCATTACCAACCCCAATTGTCGGAGCTCGAACAACCTCCATCAGAGTTCTGATTTAGGGTGACATGGAGTGCCGCTGGCGCGGACCTTAGGAAATAAAGGAATATTGGACAAATGGGGTTTGGATACACCGGCGCACCAGTTTGAGGTGGGTAGGGGTAGCATTGGATTAGGTTTATATCTGTAATATTTTCACAAATAATAAATGTTACTGTTTGTGAAAATGTTACATCGGCATCCCATGCCACCTCAAATCAATGCTCTGATGAAGGTTGTTGGAGCTCCGATAAAGGGAGTGGGGATTGGATGCCGCTGGCGCGGACCGTTAAAAATAAGATAATATCTGAAAAAAGAGGTTTGGATGCACTGTATATATATATATATATATATATATATATATATATATATATATATATATATACTGTGTTATAACACAGTAAATGTTAACGTTTGTAAAAATGTTATAGATATAAACCTAACCCACTGTCACCCCTACTCACCCCAAATCAGAGCGCCAGTGGATCCAAACTCCATTTATCTAATATTCTTTTAATTTTAGAGGTCCGCGCCAGTGGCACCCTATGCCACTACTACCCACCTAAATCATAGCTCTGATGAAAGTCATTGAAGCTTCGACAATTGGGGTGGGTAGTGGTGGGGATTGAATGTCGCTAGCGTAAACCTTTAAAAATATGGTAATTAAAGAAAAAAGAGGTTTGGATCTACCGTGTATATATATATATTAACTCAGTAAATGTTACTGTTTGTGAAAATGTTATATATATATATATTGTGTAATATTAACTCACTGATGTTACTGTTTGTGAAAATGTTATATCTATAAAACTATTTCATAAATATATTATCACAGTAAATGTTATTGTTTGTGAAAATGTCAGAAATATAAAACTATTTCATTTTTTGGTGTATACAATAAAGTTTAATATCTATGACATTTTTACAAACTATATATATATATATATATATATATATATATATATATATATATATATATATATATATCCAATATGCTCGTAAATTTTTAAAGTTCTGTGCCACCCCTATTCACCCCAAATTGGCGCTCCAGATGATCCCGATTCCATTGATCCAATCTTATTTTCAAAGGTCCGCGTCAGCGGCCCCCTATGATACTTCGGTGGATCGAAAGCCCTTTTATTCAATAGTCTCTTATTTTCAAAGGTCCGCGCCAGCGGCACTACATGCCACCCTTACCCACCCAAATCGGAGCTCTAACGATGGTCGTTGAAGCTCCAATAATGGTGGTAAGGATTGGATACCGCAAGCGCGAACCTTCAAATATAAGGTAATTTTGAAAAAATAGGGTTTGGATCCACCATATATATATATATATATATATATATATATATATATATATATATATATATATACTGTGTAGTCTTAACTCAGTAAATGTCTATTTGTGAAAATGTTATATATATATTGTGTAATATTAACTCAGTAAATGTTACTGTTTGTGAAAATGTTATATATATAAAACTATTTCATAAATATATTATCACAGTAAATGTTGTTTTTTTTGAAAATGTCACAAATATAAAACTATTTCATAAATATATTATCACAGTAAATGTTGTTGTTTGTGAAAATGTCACAAATATAAAACTATTTCATTTTCTGGTGTATACAATAAAGTTTAATATCTATGACATTTTTACAAACTATATATATATATATATATATATCCAATATGCTCGTAAATTTTTAAAGTTCTGTGCCACCCCTATTCACCTCAAATTGGCGCTCCAGATGATCCCGATCCCATTGATCCAATCTTATTTTCAAAGGTCCGCGCCAGCGGCACCCCATAATACTCCGATGGATCCAAAACCCATTTATCCAAAAGTCTCTTATTTTCAAAGGTCCGCGCCAGCGGCACCACATGCCACCCTTACCCACCCCAAATCGGAGCTCTGACGAAGGTCGTTGAAGCTCCAACAATGGTGGTAAGGATTGGATGCCGTTAGCGCTGACCTTTAAATATAAGGTATTTTTGAAAAAAGAGGGTTTGGATCCACCGGATGTGTGTATATATATATATATATACTGTGTGGTATTACCACAGTAAATGTTACTGTCTGTTTATGAAATGTCACATATATAAAACTATTTCATATTCTAGTGCATACAGTAAAGTTTACTGTTTGTGTAAATTTTTTTCTTTGAAATTTTATAGTCTTCATGGATCTTGTTTGATAGATCTCGTCGAGCAGATTTCAAAAATAGTAATTTTGCGAAAAACGGATTTGTGAATCAAAAGTCATGATCATTTAAAGATTAAAAAAAAAAGTCCAACCACTTATGTAACTTCCTCAAGGAAGTTACGTATGGTTGGTTTGAAAAGGGTAAAATTATGAAAAAAATTCCTAAAAAGTTGGAATAGGACCTATGTAATTATGAAAAAGTCAATAAAACTTATAAGCTTGTTGACCTAATAAATAGGACCTAGATATAATTTGCTCTAAAAAGTATCATTGTCTCCATTTCAGTCCACCCATATGGCTGAGGGCCTTAGGCTAGTGTATTTCTATCTATAAGTGCGTGAGTCACAATGGTTGTCAACGCTTTTCAGTTATCTATTTTGAATCTTCTGTTGTGACATTTTTAAATTATTACTTTGAATGAATTGCTAGACAAATCTTTGGCAACCAACAACTCTTCTAAGTATTTACTACTCATTTTTAAATTTCTAACTTTTTTTACTTGTCTTAGAAATCACATAAAAAAATTTACTTGATTTATGTGTATTATAGATCCATTACAACATCTTTACTGTGACTGTTTCACTATGAGGCAATGTTAGTATACTTTAGTAAAACAAAACCTTCTTAAAATTTTACATTGAGTTTAACTTAATTATCTATCATTTTGTCACCAACCAATATTTTTTTTTAAAGTATAACATTATCGTCACCATATTTGTAAATTACATGGTGGTCGATAGAGATGGCGATGCTCGGCCGAACCGTCGTTGCATCGGATGGATCGTCTAAATTCTGATAGATCTAGACCTGATCAAAATTCACCCATATTTAGAAAGAAAGTAAAAAGTATAATTGTCGCCATTTTCAGTCCACCCATATTGCTCAGGGATATGCATGAGTCACAATGGTTGTCAACGCCTTTCAGTTTTCTATTTTGAATCTTCCATTGTGACATCTATGAATTACTGCTTCTCGTTGGTGCTATTTGATTTTAGTGTAGAATTAAAATATTATAAACAAAAGCAAACGAAAGAAGCAATGGGTCTGAATCAAATAGAGATTCCATGATAGGATAACAATGAATTTGAATGAATTGCTAGAAAAATCTTGGGCAACCAACAAAACTTCTAAATATTGTCTACACATTTTCAAATTTCTAAGTTATTTTACATGTCTTAGAAATCACTTAAAAAATTTACTTGATCTATATGTAATTTAAATCCATCACAAAATCTTTACCATGATTGTTCCATTATGAGGTGATATTACATTTAGTATACTTTAGTAAAATAAAACCTTCTTAAAAATTTACATAGAGTTTAACTTAATTATCTATCATTTAGTCACCATCTAATGCTTTTTTTGTAACATAACTTCAACGTTACCATAATGGTAAATTAGTAATATGTAAAGATTTTGTATCTAATATTTTTTTTTCTTCTCCTTCTTACTTCTCTGTTATATATCATTGATTTTTTTAATTTGTTGTTGAAATTACACATGTTTCAAACTCAAATGGTTGCTATTATTCAGTGGATTACTTTAGGAACTCATATGACTCGTATCCTTTTATTTAGAAATCATTTTTTAGTATTTTTAAATGATTTTTTGGATGAGTTCTTAATCCTCAATCATACTTTGTTTTAATTTTATCACCATGAAGGTCACGTGGGAGTTCAAAAGTGTATAAAAAAGAAGAAGCATGTTGGCAGTAATTAAATAGGAACGGTCAATAATTAATGAAACTATTTGTATGTTCCTCTATAGATGCTTCTATTGTATTCTTTGAGTTTATTTAATTAAAGCAATGATTTGTTTCCCTTAAAAGTTCAACCGCAATATATAACTTCTATATCTTGAAATTCGTTCATTTAACATAACCATTTTTTATTGTTATAATGTTGATGCTTTTTGTACTAATTGCTTTCATCATGCATTAAAGAAAATTTCCAACCGCGGTATATAACTTCTATATCTTGAAATTTGTTCATTTGAAGTAAACAATTTTTATTGTTATCATGTTGATGGTTTTGTACTAATTTCTTTCATCATGCATCAAAGAGATGGTTTTTGTACTAAATGCTTTCATCATGCACTAAAGAAAATTCCCCAATGTTAATGGAATGCTTCGATTTTTAATATGAATATATCATTTGTCAAGGGAATGTATATGCCCCTGTTTGATTTTTCTTAAAATTTCATCGATGGACAACCTACGATCACTTCATTTACTTTTTTAGTTGAATAAGTGGAATGATGAGTAAATTAGACATGTAAGGAGTGGAGTAAATGAAAAAAAAAACGTGATGGTTCATCTATTTTTAGTTTCAATTAGTACTTTTATGTTATTTGTTGTTTTTTCATCCAATAATTACTATCTTCTTTTATTCATATTATCTTTTGAGGAGAATTCTTTGAAAATGGGTTGGATTCAAATTAATCCACATGTCTGATGTCTAAAGTAATGCGCAAATATCTTAAAATAATTATAAAAATAAATATATAATAAAACTTATTTCATGGATTAGAATTATTTGTTTTGTTATTATTAATATAACTCTACTGTCATTAACCAGTCACTTAACTATCTTTCGTAAAATTACATTGTGTGTATATAGGGGGAATATGGCTCGAATGAATGACAAAGTCTAATTCAAGCGAATCAAATTTAAGCTCGAAAAGATGTTATTGATGTGAATAACCCGACCCCTCGGGAGTTACGTTTCCAATCAAGGCCCCGAGAGAGGGAATTGGATGCCTTTGTCAAGTACTCAAAGATCAAACCTAAAAAGACTAGGTCCGAGAAGCATTATGATATTTACAACTATTTAGACAATGTACTAACATTAAAACATTTGATAAAGACGAAAAGATTGTTCCATAAAAGTGTAATACCCCGTATTTCCATGTATTTTAATTTAATTAATTTGACGAATTAATTGGGAAAATACGTTTTAATTAAATTACGCGAGTGAAGTAATTTAATGCGATTAGATGATAATTGTGACTATTAATTATTAATCGAGAGATAGATACTGATTAATATTGCATGATGAGATCTTTAGCCAAAGTGTAATACAGCTTGTTAGGCAGCAAACCACTCATCAAAGCAGTGATTGCTGTCTTTTCTTCATAATCTATGACTTCCAACTTTTCGTTATTAAAACGAGTTATGTAATCTCTAGTACTTTCACCTGATTTTTGTCTAACACTTAGCAAGTGTGCTACTCGCTTTACCGGCTTTGCTCCAAAACAAAAATTGCAAATAAACAACTCGGCTAACTGAACAAAAGTTGAAATCTTACCCCGAGGAAGATTATTGTACCATATCTGTGCAGATCCAGTAAGAGTTCCCGAGAATGCTCTACACCTCATCTCGTCGGGGACAGCGTAGATATCTGCAGCAGCTTGGTATTGTTCTATATGAAGTACGGGATCTGTCTTTCCATCGTACTTGGGAGTTACTACGGGTGCTTTGAATTTCGACGGCGTAGGGAAATCCACAATGGCTTGCACAAAAGGTGTTCCTTGAACAAAAGTTCTCTGTAAGGGATTTCTTGCCTTAGCCATTTCTCCCAGTCTATCCTCCAATCGTTGAATGGAACCTTTCCATGCTTCATTCCCTTCCTCGGGCCGTTTAGTCCGAGCAACTGATTGCTCTGACGTAGCTTCCTGAGATTTATCTCGACGAGTGGTTGGTCGCGATTGCGCAGATCCTTCTCTCAAACCTGGTGGTGGTCGAAAACTTCTTGATGGGGCCCTAGGTGGATTCATGTTCCTCCTTGGTCCTAACCGACTGAAAGGAGATACTCTACTTAACCTCTCCAAAGCGCTAGTTCTCTCCGGAGAGAGAATGATACGTTGATCTGTATCCGAAGCCCGTATTGATGAAGTTCGCCCAGGTTGATAAGAAAAATCATTAGACTCCTCATTGCGATATGACCCAGTGCGTCTAGATTGCGATTGCCTATGATCACTTCTTTGCCCTGAATAGGTAGGTGAACCGCCCTGAAGAGTTTGAATGAGTTGCCTCATGGATTCTTGCATGGCGGTTTGTCCTTGAGCCAGATTCGTCATAATCCCAGCCAGATCTGGGGATGCAGATGGATTTGGAAGATTTCCAGTATTTCCAACATTTCGATTACTGGATTCTGGATTATCAGCCATTGGTGATAAATGATTTTTATGAAAAACGATAATAACAGTCGTTTCCCACAGACGGCGCCAATCTGTTGATGTAAAAAACTAGATTGCTCTAATTATTCAATCACAGATAAATAAATAAGACAAAGATTTTTAAAGTGGTTCGGCTAGGAATAAAAGCCTACGTCCACTGTTATGTTATTGCTGAGTGTTTGTGGAATTCTTGATTACAAATTCTCTCAAGAAATTCCGCCCCTTTTGAATGAGGGAGATACAATGTATTTATAGCCTTGAGGCTGTACATGAAAGGTCCAATACATTAAATGATTTACATATGAAAGGGTAATACATTTAATGCAACGTGTGCGTCAAGAATACAATGGATAGTTGAACAGTTGTCCGTCTAGTAATTAATGATACGGCCGAGATGCAGTTCGGACCGCCTTAGTTGCTTGTTGATCAAGAGTTCCTCGGAGTACTTAGAGTATCTCGGGATGATGTAGTTTCTCGGTGTATTCTTGTTGAAGGGAAAGAAGCACAGTTGGTCGGGAAATGATCTTCCTCGTTGCTATTGTGCCATGTAGATTGACACGTGTCTTCATCTTATTCGTCCACATCAGCACATTAATTTTGGTATCAACAGAAGCCCCCAATGTTTCATATTTTGAACTTTGAAGAGTATGGAACATTCTTTCTCGGTATATGGTAATATTAAATGTATTTCCCGGGTTTCAGGAACATTATATTCAAATTTCCTTCTTATTTCGCAGTTTCCGCCTTTTTGATAAGCGCTTTGATATTCGTGTAAATTTTGTCCTTTTAGCCGCCGGAAGTTTAGTAGTTTCTTTTTGGTAATCATTTCTTTCGCCGCTTCCCAATGCAAAGTATTTAAACTTCTTTGGTAACCATACCGTCGTCTACGTTTTTCATTCTCTGCATTCCAACTTTCTCTTCTCTTCTTCTCTTGTGCGTTCATCTTTGTTTCCGTTCGTTGTCAACACATCTCCTTTCTTTCTGTAAGATCTTCTTTCTTTCTTCTGTATCTCTTTTATTCAATATGGTTTATATTGTGGAATCTGTTGAGAAATTCCGTTCTGATTTTTCCATTCCTTCGTGGGTAACTCTAGAGGTTCTTTCTGAGCCTTTAGATTACTTTCGATTGGCTGAGGGACATTGGTTCCCCAGTCTTTTTGTTGCTGAATGCGGTTTTTCCTTTCCACCAAACCCATTATGTCTTGAGTTTTGTCAATATTTTGATCTTGTTCCTGCAAAAATAGCCCCCAATTCATGGAGAATAATTAACGGGGTGCACAAATTAAATTTAACTCATGGGACTCGTATTGGGATCCCTGAAATTATGTTTTGTTATAAATGGGCCGTTCTAGATAATATTTATTATTTGAAAACTAGGTATTTGAATAGGGCTCTTGTAGTTAATCTCTCTGACTCAAATAGGGATTATTTTGAGCATGGGTTGGTCATAAAAAATTGGCAACATGCGCCTTTATCTGGGAATGAAGTATACAACGGTCCCAGATGCCCCCCATACGGCAATGGGATAGGTTTATTTTTCATTTTATTTTACTTATGAAATTATGCTTTCATCCTGTTTGACAAAATGTATGACTGATATTCTATTATGTATTTGTTTGATTTTAGTTCAATGGTATGTGAACCCCTATCACAAAATGTATGACTGATATTCTATTAATGTGCTGATGTGGACGAATAAGATGAAGACACGTGTCAATCTACATGGCACAATAGCAACGAGGAAGATCATTTCCCGACCAACTGTGCTTCTTTCCCTTCAACAAGAATACACCGAGAAACTACATCATCCCGAGATACTCTAAGTACTCCGAGGAACTCTTGATCAACAAGCAACTAAGGCGGTCCGAACTGCATCTCGGCCGTATCATTAATTACTAGACGGACAACTGTTCAACTATCCATTGTATTCTTGACGCACACGTTGCATTAAATGTATTACCCTTTCATATGTAAATCATTTAATGTATTGGACCTTTCATGTACAGCCTCAAGGCTATAAATACATTGTATCTCCCTCATTCAAAAGGGGCGGAATTTCTTGAGAGAATTTGTAATCAAGAATTCCACAAACACTCAGCAATAACATAACAGTGGACGTAGGCTTTATTCCTAGCCGAACCACTTTAAAAATCTTTGTCTTATTTATTTATCTGTGATTGAATAATTAGAGCAATCTAGTTTTTTACATCAACAAATTGGCGCCGTCTGTGGGAAACGACTGTTATTATCGTTTTTCATAAAGATCATTTATCACCAATGGCTGATAATCCAGAATCCAGTAATCGAAATGTTGGAAATACTGGAAATCTTCCAAATCCATCTCCAGATCTGGCTGGGATTATGACGAATCTGGCTCAAGGACAAACCGCCATGCAGGAATCCATGAGGCAACTCATTCAAACTCTTCAGGGCGGTGCACCTACCTATTCAGGGCAAAGAAGTGATCATAGGCAATCGCAATCTAGACGCACTGGGTCATATCGCAATGAGGAGTCTAATGATTTTTCTTATCAACCTGGGCGAACTTCATCAATACGGGCTTCGGATACAGATCAACGTATCACTCTCTCTCCGGAGAGAACTAGCGCTTTGGAGAGGTTAAGTAGAGTATCTCCTTTCAGTCGGTTAGGACCAAGGAGGAACATGAATCCACCTAGGGCCCCATCAAGAAGTTTTCGACCACCACCAGGTTTGAGAGAAGGATCTGCGCAATCGCGACCAACCACTCGTCGAGATAAATCTCAGGAAGCTACGTCAGAGCAATCAGTTGCTCGGACTAAACGGCCCGAGGAAGGGAATGAAGCATGGAAAGGTTCCATTCAACGATTGGAGGATAGACTGGGAGAAATGGCTAAGGCAAGAAATCCCTTACAGATAACTTTTGTTCAAGGAACACCTTTTGTGCAAGCCATTGTGGATTTCCCTACGCCGTCGAAATTCAAAGCACCCGTAGTAACTCCCAAGTACGATGGAAAGACAGATCCCGTACTTCATATAGAATAATACCAAGCTGCTGCAGATATCTACGCTGTCCCCGACGAGATGAGGTGTAGAGCATTCTCGGGAACTCTTACTGGATCTGCACAGATATGGTACAATAATCTTCCTCGGGGTAAGATTTCAACTTTTGTTCAGTTAGCCGAGTTGTTTATTGGCAATTTTTGTTTTGGAGCAAAGCCGGTAAAGCGAGTAGCACACTTGCTAAGTGTTAGACAAAAATCAGGTGAAAGTACTAGAGATTACATAACTCGTTTCAATAACGAAAAGTTGGAAGTCATAGATTATGAAGAAAAGACAGCAATCACTGCTTTGATGAGTGGTTTGCTGCCTAACAAGCTGTATTACACTTTGGCTAAAGATCCACCTAAAAATATGTCGGAGTTGATGGCAAAGGCGACCAAAATCATGAATGCCGAGGAGGCTATGGCTGCGAAGAAGAGTATGGATAAAGAAGTTAAAGTGGAGGTCGACAATTCTAAGAAGAAAGATCAGAAAAGTAATGATGGTGACAAATATTCCAAGAATAACAGGATGAAGTTGGAAGCCCTAAAGAAGTATGATAATTATACTCCATTGAAAGTGGGTATTAATCATGTTTTGGAAGAAATCAGGAATAACGAGGAAATCAAATGGCCAGAGAAAATGAAGACAGATCCTGACCTGAGGAATAAGACCAAATATTGCGAATTTCACAAAGATCATGGCCATATGACCAAAAATTGTATAGCCCTTCAGAACGAGATTGAAACACTCATCCGAAGAGGAAAATTATCAAAGTACGTAGATCGCAGGAGTGAGAGGAAGAATGATGATAGAACTAGAGAGAGATCTAGATCTCCTCGTCGAGTAGAGGAGAAAAAGAGGAGGGACCATGAAGAGGATCCAGATGATGACCCCGATCTTCCCAAGAAGCCAAGGAAACCTGAACGAGAGGTATTTTCCATACGTTTTGGGTCATTTGATTGTAATGTTATTACAGGAGGAGATGCAGGAGGAGGAGACCTTACTGCAGAAAGAAAAGCTTATCTCGGAGAGGCTCAAGCTTGTTCATGCATTCAACAAATAAACCTGGCCGAGGATGATCGTCCGAGGAAAGTAAACAAAGAGAAGCTAGTGATTGGTTTTTCAAAAAATGACCTGGCAGGTGTTCTCTACCCTCATGATGATCCGCTGGTGATCAAAATGAGGATGAAGGATGTGGTCATTTCAAGGGTGTTAGTAGACAATGGTAGTTCAGCAGACATCATGTATTATTCATGCTTTGATAGCTTGAATTTAAAATTATCTCAGTTAGAACCTTATCACAGACCCCTTCTGGGTTTTGCTGGCGAGAAGGTTTTTCCACTTGGGACGATCAAGTTGGATATACTCATTGGAACTTGGCCTGCTTGTCGAACGGAAAGAATACGCTTTTTTGTAATGGATAAGAATGTGCAGTCCGCCTACAACATCATCATGGGAAGAGTTGGATTGAAGAAGTTCGAAGCAGTTCCATCTACAGTTCATCAATGTTTGAAATTCCCAACGAATTTTGGAGTAGGAATTATGAAAGGTGATCAAAAAGTAGCTCGGGAATGCTATTATTCGTCGGCCGAGCAAGAGGAACTTGAAGAGTTACAGAAAAAGACTACTACTTACCAAGTGGAGGAAAGCACAGAAATTGAAACTCTTGACCCTAGGGATGAATCTCAACTCGTAAAAGGACAGGTTGTGGAATCTACAGAAATTGTTATCCTGGACGACGAGCATCCTGAACGAATAACTCAGATAGGGTCGTCGTTGGATTTTTCAATAAAACAGGAGTTGATAACTTTCTTGAGAAACAGGAAGAATACTTTTGCTTGGAGTCATGAAGACATGCCAGGAATAGATCCAAACTTCTTATGTCATGAACTCAATGTGAATAAGGAGATCAAACCTGTGAAGCAAAGAAGAAGAGTGTTTAGTCCCGAGAAGAACCAGGCCATACAAGAGGAGGTCGAGAAACTCCAGAAAGCCCAATTCATTGAAGACGTGAAATATCCAGATTGGTTGGCGAATGTGGTGATGGTAAAGAAGAAGAACAACAAGTGGAGAATGTGTGTTGATTTTACTGATCTCAACAAAGCATGTCCAAAAGATCATTTTCCATTGCCCAGAATTGATCAACTAGTGGATGCTACTTCGGGACACGAGCTACTCAGCTTCATGGATGCTTATTTTGGCTATAACCAAATCAAAATGAAACCTGAAGACAGGGAAAGTACTTCTTTTATTACCCCAAGGGGAACTTATTGTTATAATGTTATGCCTTTTGGTTTAAAAAATGCAGGTGCAACATATCAGCGGTTGATGAACAAGGTATTCACCGAACAAATCAGCCGCAATATGGAGGTCTATGTCGACGACATGCTCACCAAAAGCAAGAGAGCTGCAGATCATTTGGTTGACTTGAGTCAAACTTTTGATCAACTGGATAAATACCAGATGAAGCTTAACCCGACGAAATGTACCTTTGGAGTACGAGAAGGAATGTTCCTCGGATACATCGTCAACCAACGAGGTATTGAGGCAAATCCAGAAAAGATCAAAGCTCTTTTAGGGCTGCGATCCCCGACGACGAAGAAAGAAGTGCAAAGTCTTACCGGACGAGTTGCAGCACTCAACAGATTTGTATCCCGAGCAACTGATAAATGCCTACCATTCTTCAAAACGCTACGAAAAAGTTTTGAGTGGACTGATGAATGTGAGAAAGCCTTTCAAGATCTGAAGAAGTATTTGGGAGCCCCACCATTGTTGTCTAGGCCAATAAATGGAGAGAAGCTGTACTTGTATTTGGCAGTATCAGAAAATGCAGTTAGCTCGGCGTTGATCAGATTGGAGAATGGAGTCCAGAAGCCAATTTATTACACAAGCAAGGCCTTCCGAGGTGCGGAAATCAGATACCCAAAGCTGGAAAAATTGGCACTGGCATTAATTGAAGCAAGTAGAAGAATGAGACCATACTTCCAGGCCCATACCATCATTGTGTATACCGACATGCCGTTAAGACAAGCCCTTCACAAGCCAGAAAAATCAGGAAGATTGATGTATTGGGCAATAGAACTCGGTGAATATGATATTGTGTATGAACCCAGATCATCGTTGAAAGGGCAAGCCGTGGCAGATTTTATAGCAGAGTTCACATACCCTGATACCCCCGAGGAGCAAAAGATGCTTGCTGACCTACCTGTGGACGATACAGGATCGACAGACACAGATCCAAACCAACCAAGGTTGGTAAAAGGACTTGTGGATGTAGAAAAATCATCATATTCAAATCCCGACCAACTCCGGTTGGTGGAGGGGCACGAACAAATGATCGACGAGGAACGAAGGATACCCGGGGATGATGAAAGAAAACAGATGATATTTCACCGAGGAACTCTAACAGATAAGAAATTTGAAGACGAGTTACATACATGGAGATTATATGTAGATGGATCATCTTGCACGGCTGGTTGTGGAGCAGGGATTGTTTTAAATTCTCCAGATGATATTGACATGGAGTACGCCTTGAGATTCCAATTCAAAGCTTCCAATAATGAAGCTGAATATGAGGCTATGATAGCAGGTTTTCATTTGGCGAAAGTTATGGAGGCACGTCAAGTAATTGTTTTCAGTGATTCTCAGTTAATTGTGAATCAAATGATGGGAATATATGCAGTGAAGGGAGAGTTAATGGTGAAGTACTATGCAAAAGTGATGGAATTGTTGAAAGAATTTGATGCTATTCAATTGGTGAGGATACCGAGAATGGATAATGCCAGAGCAGACGCATTGGCCCGACTAGCGTCAGCTACGCGCACCGAGCTGCGAAGAACAATACCAATTGAAGTATTAGAAAGTCGGAGCATAGAAGAAGATATGACGATGAAGATTATTACCCTTGATTTAGGACCATCTTGGATGGATCCTATCAGAGCATACATTGAAGAAGGAGTACTACCGGAGGACAAACTAGCTGCCAAGAAATTGAAGTATAAAGTTGCTCGGTATGTGTTAACTAATGGTGTTTTGTATAGACGAGGAATTATGGCAGGTTTGCAGAGATGTGTGCATCCATCAGAAGTCAAAGAATTGATTGAAGAAATCCATGAAGGATCTTGTGGAGCTCATGTAGAAGGTCAGACCCTACTGCAAAGGGTGATGACACAGGGATACTATTGGCCGACGATGAGAGCTGATTATATAGCTTATGCTAAGAAGTGTGACAAGTGCCAACGTTTTTCTTCCATCCGAAGAACTCCACAGGCATTGTTGACACCCATAACATCACCTTGGCCATTTGCCATGTGGGGGATTGATCTGGTTGGACCACTGCCGATGACCCGAGGAAGGTTCAAGTATCTCGTCGTGGCAGTAGACTATTTTACTAAGTGGGTGGAAGCTGAACCACTAATTGATATGACGTACGAGAAGGTGTATCAATTCATATGGAAGAATATCATTTGTCGATATGGTCTCCCCCACGCTTTCATCACAGACCATGGAACACAATTTGATAATGAAGAATTTGCTGCCTATTGTCATCAGTCAAACGTCTTGAAGTTTCATTCAGCACCAGGCCATCCCCAAAGCAATGGGCAGACTGAAGTGACGAACAGAACATTACTAAATGGGTTGAAGAAGAGGTTAAGTGAGGCTAAAGCAAATTGGATTAATGAGCTACAGTCAGTTTTGTGGGCTTACCGAACAACTCCCCGAGCAGCAACAGGAGAATCACCATATATGCTAGCATTTGGAAGTGAGGCTGTGATACCTGCCGAGTTGTGCCTACCAACACATAGGGTGTTAAATTTCAATTCTCCGATCAGTGATTTGATGAGAAGAATGGATTTAGATATGCTCGAGGAAGTCAGAGAAGAGGCAACCATTAGGAATGCTGCTTATCAACAACGAACAGCTCTGTTTTACAACAAAAGGGTAAAGAAATATGATTTAAAAGAAGGGGATTATGTGCTAAAGAAGGTCATTCAGAAGCAGAATAAACTGGAAGCAAACTGGCATGGACCTTACCGAGTTACAGAGGTTGTTCGACCAGGAACTTACAGAATAGCAACTCTAGAAGGAGAGGAATTTAAAAATGATGGAATGCTGAACACCTGCGCAAGTATTATCAATGATGTCCAATGTAAAGCATTTCTCTCATTATGAATAAAACGAAGATGTTTCACCATTTTTTCCTTCTGGATGAAAGTTTTTCGGGGAATACTAGTGTAATACACTATACAACGAAAGTGCTCTAAGGAGCCAACCTCCTTTGGTTAGGAGGACAGCTCTTCGGGGCAAAAGTGCTCTAAGGAGCCAACCTCCTTTGGTTAGGAGGACATGCTCTAAGTAGCCAACAAATACAGCTCTTCGGAGCAAAAGTGCTCTAAGGAGCCAAAAGTGCAAAAGTGCTCTATTGAGCAAAAAGTGCTATAAGTAGCCAACCTCCTTTGGTTAGGAGGACATGCTCTACGGAGCCAAAAAAAAAAATGCTCTAAGGAGCCAAAAGCTTTAAGGAGCCAAAAAGTGTACACCAGCAGGATCAACCACGGTTGGTAAGATAAAAATATACTCTCATATTACAACTTATGTTGGTCGGGAGGTAATATTGTTACAATGAGTTCTTTGAAGAACAAAATGTTTAAAAAATACACCAAGTATAGTTGGTCGGGGATAAAAACCCAATAACTGTAGTTGGTCGGCGAGGACAACTTATTGATCTTAGTTGGTCGGACGCAATTTTATAATCAAACCAAGTATAGTTCGTCGGAGCTGTATTTAGTCGACAAACATTATTCACCCACCTTGGTTGGTTGGAAACAGTTTGAACATTTTTCTCATTACTTTATTATTAAGTGATCGAGAAACATTACTAATACTTGTAACCTTTTATTAAGTTGCTTATTGAACAATAATACTGTTAGCTTTTTAATAGATACATAGGTACATATGTACAAATATAAATGTGCTTGATAAAACAAAATTGGCAAACAGAAAATGAAAATCTTTTCATTAATCTGGAATAAATTACAAATTACAAAATTGTTACATGGACATTACTATTCTATTGGTTTTTTGCCCTGTGCTTTAGAAACAGGTTCCTCGCCGGCAGGAGGGTCTTCTAGGCAAAGGGGAGAATTGATGAAATTAACATCTCTGAGCATTCTGACGTTCATAACAGAAGGTGTATCCAAAAGATGCTCAGGACGAGATAATTCAGCTTGGGAGTGAAGGCTATAATCACCAAGATATTTCGAAATTAGACTGCGAGGAATGGAGCGAGCTGGAATCCATGCCATATCCAATTTGAAAGGTGGTACAGGCAGGTCTAATAATGATGGAGCATGATAGTCCCATAAAAAATGCCCTTGCTCCAACTTTAATACACCCAATGCATTTAACCATCCTTGCTTGTAACCTTCATTATTAGCATGTTCAATGCGAGCATCCAGATGAACGAGAGCTTCATTGTATCCTGCCATCCAGAATTCTCTTGGCTGTTTATGGAATTGGAAGGTTAATCTATCCAATTGTTCATGAAGGCTTTTGGCAAAGAGATCTTTGTTATGCAAGGCAGATTTCGTTGATGCCAGCTGATCTTCCAGAGACAGATTTTTATTAGACATTTCAGTCAGAGCACGGTCTTTTACTTTCAACTGGAATGCTTGAGTTTCCAGAGTAGACTGAGTGCGAGCCTCCTCAACATTTTGGCTGACTCTTCCTCGCCCCCGAGAACCTCTTCCTCGTCCCCGAGCAGTTCCAGAAATAGCAGATCTTCTTAAGTCCTCCAGCTCTTGCCTCAGTTTGGCATTTTCGACCTCTAAGAACGAGAAGCCTTCATCAGTGACTGGTATTAATGCAGTAGAGGATGAAGCAGAAGATTCATATTGAGCTAATTTCTTCTGCAAATTATTATTTTCTTGCTCCAAGATCTCAGCGATTTGTCTACAGGCTTCAATTTCACCTTTTAGGGTCCTCTCCCTGACGTCATACCCAGCAATGATCTTCTTGTGGCCTGTTTCTGAAGAGAGCTGCTGGTATCTATTTTCATAATCTTCATGTAACAAAGCCATTGATTCGTTATGTTGATTTTGAAGATCCTTTAAGGAACCATGAAGCTCTTCAATCAACTCATAGTAAGCGACATTGTTGGCCACTGCTCGGTCGAGTAAAGCTTTCAAGTATTGATAAGCTTCAATAGCCTGCTCTGAAGCACCGTGACCAAGGATATCAACAATTTTCGATGTACTAAGATCTGTATGACCAGCCTTATAGTATTGATGACAGTGCTGCATCAGCTCGGTATCATGAGAAGAGATCAATTCCATTTTATCAACAAACTAATGACAAGAAAAAGACAACAATCAACAAAAACAAGTTATCAACAACAGAGATGAGCAAAGATATATTTTATTAGATCATCAAAAAGTTACATCGTTCGATTACAAGGAAATACAGAAAGGCTACCGAACAACTTCACACCTTTTCCTTGTCCCCCAAGACTTTCTCGGGAGGCTGGGACGAGGAGCTCGGTTGCTCGGTGATAACTATAGCTTGATCGGTAGGAGTCTTCTCGGGAGGAGGAGGCATGGAGGAAATGTCCTCGGTGGCAGATGGTTGAGAGGCAGAAACTTGATCGCCCATAGCCATGGAAGATTCATCTGAAGCAAGTTCATCTTCTTCTTCTTCCACAATTGGTGGAGGAGGACCAGGGAGATGCCGTTGGAATAGCTCAGAATCATCTTGGACTTTTAGCTCTTGCAGAGCAGCTACCCAACCATCATAGAAGTATTTCAACTCCCCATATTGGACTTGGGACGTCATTGCAGCTATCCCTCTCTCCCATCCTTTTTCCCAACCAACACTGAAATGTTTCTTGATTGCAACTTTTCTCCTCGATTTCTCCGAGGAGAGCTTCACCTCCAGTTCCTCTTTCTTAACCTTAATATCTCGCAGAGTAGATATTTCTTCTTCTGCCTTCTTCAATTTATCATCAGATTCCTGATGTTTAACTTCCAAATCTTTAATTTTCTCCTCCAAATTCTTGGAGGTTTCAGCCATCTTCATCTTATCAGCCTCGGCCACAACCAATTTTTTCTCCCAAACAGTTTTCTCCTCGATGTACTGTTGGCGAGATTCCTTCACAGATTGGGTTAAACCCAACAGAGAATCGTCAACATCGGACGAGGAAGTGGAAGCTTTAATAACATGATCTTTCTTCACGATGGTATTGAAGCAGTTCACCAGCTGAAAGATAAGAAAAACAATAGAGTCAACACAAATACAAGAATTCAAGAAAAAGAAAGAAAGATCAAAGGTATGAGAAATTTACTGAAGAAAAATGGCGAGCAGCTAGGGACGTCAGTGTATCCCTAGGAATTTTTTCATCAACCCCGAGAACCTCGGGTATAACTGAGTTCGTTGAAGAACTCGGAAGAATAATTTTTGAGACACCACTACCACCAGCGGGTAGAGAAGGTGCAGTTCCAGCAAGATTAACCGAGGATGATTTCCTCAATCTCTTCAAAGGACGGTCAGTAGCATCAACCAAGGAAGAAGTCTTGGTCGGAGAGATGGCAATTACATCAGCAGGAGCATTTTTCTTGCTCGGGGCCACCGGGGGCTTCTCGACAACTTTGGAGGAACCAGCATCTACTTTTTTAGTCCCCTCTGGGATATCAATTTTGCCTTTCTGGGCTCCAACAGCAGAAGAAGTGTCACCAAATAGAGCAGGAGGATCTCTTTTCTTGCCCATTCTCTGAGATAGGGGGATATGAGAATCCGAAGATGAACTTTCTGGTGTTGAAGCTGGTTCAACAGGGCGAGCAGTATAAGAGGTTGTGTAACTCTTATACTGTAGTAAATATGAAGCAGATCTAATATGCTCGTCAGCAATGGTCTTATGCAAATTCCAGATAAGTTTCAAATGCTTGATATTCACTTCTGACTCTTTTGGAGTTTTTCTTTTGCTATCAACTGCAAACAAATACATAATAGAATATCAGTCATACATTTTGTCAAACAGGATGAAAGCATAATTTCATAAGTAAAATAAAATGAAAAATAAACCTATCCCATTGCCGTATGGGGGGCATCTGGGACCGTTGTATACTTCATTCCCAGATAAAGGCGCATGTTGCCAATTTTTTATGACCAACCCATGCTCAAAATAATCCCTATTTGAGTCAGGGAGATTAACTACAAGAGCCCTATTCAAATACCTAGTTTTCAAATAATAAATATTATCTAGAACGGCCCATTTATAACAAAACATAATTTCAGGGATCCCAATACGAGTCCCATGAGTTAAATTTAATTTGTGCACCCCGTTAATTATTCTCCATGAATTGGGGGCTATTTTTGCAGGAACAAGATCAAAATATTGACAAAACTCAAGACATAATGGGTTTGGTGGAAAGGAAAAACCGCATTCAGCAACAAAAAGACTGGGGAACCAATGTCCCTCAGCCAATCGAAAGTAATCTAAAGGCTCAGAAAGAACCTCTAGAGTTACCCACGAAGGAATGGAAAAATCAGAACGGAATTTCTCAACAGATTCCACAATATAAACCATATTGAATAAAAGAGATACAGAAGAAAGAAAGAAGATCTTACAGAAAGAAAGGAGATGTGTTGACAACGAACGGAAACAAAGATGAACGCACAGAGAAGAAGAGAAGAGAAAGCTGGAATGCAGAGAATGAAAAACGTAGACGACGGTATGGTTACCAAAGAAGTTTAAATACTTTGCATTGGGAAGCGGCGAAAGAAATGATTACCAAAAAGAAACTACTAAACTTCCGGCGGCTAAAAGGACAAAATTTACACGAATATCAAAGCGCTTATCAAAAAGGCGGAAACTGCGAAATAAGAAGGAAATTTGAATATAATGTTCCTGAAACCCGGGAAGTACATTTAATATTACCATATACCGAGAAAGAATGTTCCATACTCTTCAAAGTTCAAAATATGAAACATTGGGGGCTTCTGTTGATACCAAAATTAATGTGCTGATGTGGACGAATAAGATGAAGACACGTGTCAATCTACATGGCACAATAGCAACGAGGAAGATCATTTCCCGACCAACTGTGCTTCTTTCCCTTCAACAAGAATACACCGAGAAACTACATCATCCCGAGATACTCTAAGTACTCCGAGGAACTCTTGATCAACAAGCAACTAAGGCGGTCCGAACTGCATCTCGGCCGTATCATTAATTACTAGACGGACAACTGTTCAACTATCCATTGTATTCTTGACGCACACGTTGCATTAAATGTATTACCCTTTCATATGTAAATCATTTAATGTATTGGACCTTTCATGTACAGCCTCAAGGCTATAAATACATTGTATCTCCCTCATTCAAAAGGGGCGGAATTTCTTGAGAGAATTTGTAATCAAGAATTCCACAAACACTCAGCAATAACATAACAGTGGACGTAGGCTTTATTCCTAGCCGAACCACTTTAAAAATCTTTGTCTTATTTATTTATCTGTGATTGAATAATTAGAGCAATCTAGTTTTTTACATCAACATTTACTAAGTGTGAATAGTAAATAATTGATAATTATGGTTATACGGCATAGAGAGTGATATGTGCATATTTTAAATTATCTCACCAGGAGTCGCGTGTAGAATATATTGAGGTGAGATATAAGAAATATATTTTAAGTGACTCAGATGATAATTTAGAGGTCACGAATAATTCCGGATGGGTCGAAATAGTTAGAATAGTGTAACCGGGGGTATAGTTCGGGTCTCGGGTAAATTTTAGACCAAGTCGGCACCTTTTGAGGGTAATTTGATCATTTTAAAAATAGGTGTTAAATGACCTACGAAAATTAGCACCCTATATCTGATTATTAGAATTTGGGGTTAGGTTTGATAACTCACAAAACTTAGAGAGGCCATTAGAGAGAAGAGGGAAACCAATTCCAAAACTTAAGATGAGATTCTTGAAGAATTGGACTTGAATCTTGCACCCAAATCATCCAAGGAGGAAGGATTAAGGGAGAAAAACATCAGTCCACCATCAATAACACGAAATCAGACCCTACGAACTAAGAGGCAAGTGTTTATTGCAAATCAAATTGATGTTATAATACCCATGTGTAGGGATTTTATGATTTGATTGATTTTACTGAAAAATCTTTAATCAAAAGTATCAATTGGTTACATGTTTGGATAGGATTGCATGTAGTTTGTTATTACATCTGTAGAGGACTGTAAAATTAGAAGGGATATGATTGTTTCTAAGGATTTAAATATGAGTTTGTGATAGACAAACATGAAGAACATGAAAATTTAAGGTTGAAGATGATAAATAGATTTTGATGATTCTTTGATTGATTCTATAAAGATTTGATAACATTTTTATGTCAGAAATAATCTCTATACATACATTTGATGTTTGGTTATGTTGGGAGATATTTCTAGAAGGTTTCATGAGAGTTTGATGGGTTAACAATGGTGAAAAATGAAGTTGGGACGAAGCTATCAACCAGGGTCGATAGAACGATCAGATTAATCGACGACCCTAGCTGATTTTTGGGTTCTTTTCTTGGTTGAATTTTCTGGGATTACTAATGATGGAGTGGAACCTTGGGGATGATATTATACCTATGTGGGGACTTGATAAAGACCACTAGGTGTGTAGTTAAGATTCATTAAGGTCATTGAGTGTAGGACTTAAAGCATGGATCGATAGGGATAACCGATTGAGAAGTAGGTCGGGACAAATTAAGAATTGAGCTACTAAGAGAGAGTAAGCATCGATTTCACTTGGAACCAGTAGGTTAAAGATGGTAATATAATACCCCATTATTTTGAGGGTTATTTATGAATATTATGCAAGATTTAAGTAATATTATTATTTTATTAATCGAGGATAATATAATTTGTTTTGGTTTGGAATCGAATCAAACATTTAAATTTAAATTGTTTTTGGACATTTTATAATGGTTTAAATATATAAACTAGACAATTTTGAATTAAAGTGCAATATAGTAATATAGGTTATCTTAGGCACCAATCAAGGGTTTGAGAGAGGGAAGATATAAGGAACATTATGGGTGATTATAAGGAAAGGGAGATGAAAAAGAGAGGCCAAAAATGAAATCAAAAGAGGCAAAAAACGAGTGGAATGAGAAGAGCCTATTTGGAATGTTTAGATCTTCTTTTTGAGTGCCTTCGAATGAGATTTGAGGAAAAACATAAAACACATACCTGGCTCAATTTTTCATGTAGAATCCAAATATGAAGTCGGATTTGTGATTGGAATAACTTTTGGGGCTGAATTTTTTGAGTTTTAAAGTAGGGCTATTTGGGGTTATCTCGTATTAGGGCTAGAACATGATTTGATTATTTTCGTGAGAGGAACGTGATGTTGCGATCAGATTTTGAGGTTGAATTTATGTGGCGATTCATGCGATGATTTTGAGGTATCGAATTTTACACAATATGCTCTTTAAATCTCTCGAGAGTTATTCCGTTCATTTCATGCTTAATTGAACTCATATTTGAATTGTTAAATTCATTAAAATATGGAAAAATAATTGTTGAATTATTTTGATTCATGTAGTATCACTATATTATTGTTGAGCATGTTGTCATGAGATTTTAATATGGCACGGAGGTTGGGCACCTGCCAAAATTTCTGCTTCCCGGAGCTATGTCTTGATAAAGCATATGCAGATGGGGTGAGGCCTGGTGACCCATTGATGTGTTGTTGAAAAATTTATTGATAAATGCTTATGAGATTAATTTGAATATTCGTACTCGTGTTGTTACGTTTTATTCACCGCTAATATATTTGTTGAGCATCTTTCCTGTTGTATTGTGTACTTTCCCATATTTTCTTTTCGTTGGCAGGTTAGCGTGAATTTGAGCGCTATGGACCAATTGGGATGATTTTTAGCTTGGATTATTTGAGAAGAATTTTAATACAAGATAAGAAGACTTGTATTTATTTATTTTTGATGTATAGAGTATTAGAGATTTACTTTAGTTGTTTTATTCGAGAGAATATTGTTCTATTAATTTGAAGAGATTGAGATTATCTTTTTGTATTGTTGTGGGTTTTATTAGATGCTCTATACCTTCTTACTTCCTTTTGATGGATTTGTTTAGTTTTATCGATAGTGGCGCTCCGTTCGCTCTCCCCGGGCGGGCGGGATGTTATAGGTAACTACTGAATTTATCTATCAAGGGGTAACTATGACCCTTAGGGTTTTGTGAACACTCTTATATATACGATGGTGAGATAAATCGTAAGGCAAATAGTATGACAAGTATGCGAGGGATTTATACTACGTACTAATGCGTATTATCGAGTTGTGTGAATACCTATTAATACATAGTGATGCATAGGATGTGTGAATACCTATATATATATATATATATATATATATATATATATTAGTGATCGAGGTGGGATTCCGAGCTAATATAGATGACTAGTATTGGTGATCGAGGTGTGATTCCGAGACAATCTAGATATGATTATTATTGGTGATCGAGGTGTGATTTTTGAGCCAATTTGATCAAGAACTATTGGTGATCGAGGTATGATTCCGAGCCAAGAGATATAAATCACTATTGGTGATCGAGGTAGGATTCTGAGCCAATAATCCCTAATGTGTGATACGGGGGTGTGATTATAAAGTATGCACTTATAGTATATATTGTGTGTGAAATATATACTTTATGATTATTCTACTTATGTGATATAGTAGACTGGAAAATGTTATATATAGATATATAACTGAAAAGTAAATTAAGGTGAGAGACTTAATTAACTGATTGAAGACAGATTGTGAATATCTAAGAAATTTAAATTAAGTAGAGAGAAACTTAATTACAAAATTTAAAATAGATTGGTAATAATTTATAGTAAATTAAGTAGTGAAGATTAATTATGAAGGTTAAATGATGATAGGATAATTGGGGTCGATGATTATCCGGGCCAATAATCCTTATAGTATATATATTGTGAGTGAAATGTATACCATATGAGTAATCTGCTTATATGGGATAGTGGATAAGTAGATGACGTGTATACATCTAAGTTGAGTAGAGAAACTTAATTATAAATATTTAATGTTAGATAGTGGATATCTAAAAGATAAAATTAAGTAGTGAGACTTAGTCATAAATATGGAAAGATAACATGTGAAGAATGTTACTATTGTGTTAATTAACAAATGAGGGATATTAACAAATTTATGTACTGTATGGGCGGTATGGGTACTTAGACGTGTAAATAAGTTCGTCTGAATACTCTAGTCTAATTAACTTCAGTAGTATAGCTAGGTGGACTAAGTATAGAACATTAGGCTTGCACTATTGATGAGAGGTAAGAATAACTCAAGCGAGAGTGTACGCGAATATGTGTAATCAATAACTGAATTTTATTGTGATAAATGCTTGCTAAATATTTTCAAAATGGTTTGAGTACTAACTTTTGCTGTAAAAATATTTTTAAAACCTTTTAGGTGTCCAGCCACAGAGACGCCAGACTTAAGGATTTCATTCCAGGGACTCAGAGCCGTAGCAATGTGGATGCTGACAGGATCTTGATTAGACGATTCTACCTTTCTGATCTAGTGTAGGATCTTATTTTATATTCCATGTATGGATATGTTGTCCGTTGGTGGTTTACAGTTATTCAGTTCTTTTAGTATTATGGATTGTGGTTTTGAACTTTTAGTCGATGGTTTATCGGCTAAGACTTTTATTCTTATATATATTGTGTTGGTTTGAACTCTAGTGTACTGTGAATGTTTTATGTTGTATTTTCTCATGGTACAACTGTTTATGTTACCAAAAGGTAAAATTTGGCACTAGTCTAATTTCACTTAAGTGGTTAGTAATTAAAAAAATTTCAACTATGATGCTCAGAATAAACCATATGAGAAATCTATTTTAATTTAATAAAGGACTAATGACCCGATGTTTAATTAGGCGGGTTGTCACAAAAAGAATATCAATAAGTTTAAGGAGGAAATACGTTTGTTGTTACCGCTTATTATGGTTGATTATGTTAGAGGAATCAATGGTCATGCTGAAAATGAAGATTTTTTCATCATCAGAGAAGGAGAATATGTAGAATATAGGAATCGACATGTGCGTTTGGGTTAACATGTCGTCTAGAGTGGTAATCATTTTTACGCATTGGGATATGTGGGTTATTTTTTTTAGAGTGAGAATAATGATTTCTATCATGTTGAGTTATATTTTACATGTATTATCTATTATTGAAAACTTTTAACTTCACGATATACGACAATATATGAAATAATGAAAAGGTGATTTCTTTAATTTATAAGCTTTGATATCACTTTGAAAATGCCATAATTATATGAATATGGGGTGATGGCTCCGAATTTTTAAATCTAAATATTTCTTTAAATTAAAATTTACTTTTCTAAAACAAAACTTCATTTCAAGTTCAAATTTATACAAACCAATCTAAACATGAATTTTGCCAAATTAAATTTTTCTTAAGCTTATATTATAGTAAACTAAATTACCAAAATGAATCAAACACCAATTACACCTTTTTTAAGATTAAAACAATTTTATCTTGTTAAACCTAAGCATGCATCTAGGTGAGAATTTGTAAGATAAAATGCACAACCACAACGTCGCGATGTACGAGGAAAATCGACAACAGGAAATACCTCGGTTGACCCAACCACAAGTCCACTAAGTACGGATTTATTACAAGGACATGACATAATAATTACTCAATCACTCGACGCCCTCGCAAACCTTTATGCTGTTACTTTTACCTCTGCCTAGTGACAATGCAAAAGTCCACCAACGTCTCGGAATCCACTGATGGGGCACTACTACCTTCACGAACACGGAGTCCACCGTAGGCACAATAACGATTACGAAATCCTCTGAAAAAAATAATCCATAGGAATGTACGAAACGAACATAGTGCCAAAACTATGATCTCAAAACATATATTATGGAAAAGCTTGGATTGCTAAACTATTTAGGTGTAAACATGTGTTTTGTTTTAAGTATTAAACCAAAAGTTTAGAACAAAACTCTCTTAGACTTTTTAAAGGTTTCTCTATTTTGGAAGATGGAAAAAGTCTCTGAATAAAGTTAACTCCTGCACTACATAAATGGTTGGGAAAAAGTAGTGTGAGTTTATGAGAAAACTGCATGAAAAAATTGTCATTTTTTCAAAAACTGCTCCAGTCGTTCGAACGACATTCAATCTCGTTCAAAAGACATACCATCTCAGTCGAACAAGATAAGAACGAAACTTCAAATGAGAAAACAACACAAGCCATAGTGGCCTCATTAGATGTCTCGTTCAAACGACCTCAAATCTTATTCGAATGACCTGGAAAAAACCAGATAATTTTATTATAAAAAATATAAAGTCATTTTAAAATAATTATCCAACATAAAATTTCCAAGTCTCAACATAATATAGGCATTTATACCTGAGAGATCCTTGGAATTTTGATGACGAAACATGACACGAAACACGACATAAGATGTGATCGTTTCGACTTGGCCTCTACGTTTTCAATAAGAACGTCATAGGCTTGAAAAGATACAATTATGTAAGGACAAATTTCCAATCGAGTCAATTTGTAGTATTAGCTTAATTCCGAACAAAATGTTTTGAGTCATAGGATAAAATCTCTTGTGTATCCATCCAAGCCTATAACGAGTGTGATGAAGACGTAGTGGTCAGATTTGTAAAGCTTCATCATTGTCAAGTTTTTAGTGCCTCGTTTATACGTAAACAACAATTAGATTCCATAGTCTCCAAATGTATGAATGCAATTTTATATATGTAGGAGACTTGGAATATTTTATGGGTGTAATTTTAATTTAAAATGGCTTTTACTTTCTAGTATTTATTTTAGAACTTTGGATAAAGTTGTTGGTCTTAAAATTGAAAATCTAAAATTTCTATTTTTTAGTTTAAATTGTCGTTCGAACGAGATTGTCGTTCGAACGAGAATTAGAAGGAGTTTTCTAACGAGATTGCCATTTGTTCTCTGCTTTTTCGTTCGAAGTTTCGTTCTAACGAACTCGTTCGAACAAGTTTTTCCAACGAGATTTTGACATATTTTTCCTTTGAAATCTCGTTCGAATGATGTCGTTCGTTCGAATGACAAGGGAAAGTCGTTCGAACGACTTTGGCGGGAAGGCTAAATGTTTGGTAGTTTTTGGTATCCACCCACTAACCCACTTTTGTACCTTCTTTTAACCATTTTTGTGGGAAGAATTTTGGAAGAGAGCTTAAAGAGAGAAAATCTTCCAAGAAAAGTTCCACTTTTAAGTGTTTGATTTTTATATTGTTAAATAATTTCAAAACTCACATATTTTACACCCAATATGTTTTAGTTTAAATCCAAGTATCTTCATATATATAATTGTTGCTTGGAGTGTTTGGCACCGGGTTCTACTCTACGATTTGAAGAGTTTGTTTGGCTTTGCTTCTATATCCCATAAAGAAGAAGATTTGTTGCTACGATGTTCCCACTCGAAGAAAGGCTTCGTTTGAGGGTGATGGAGACCAAAAGCCTCATCGATGGATTCAGAGACCGTGGAGGAGTTCATGGTTGTCGTCTAGGCGGAGGTAGTTACAAGAAGACGCTTGAAGGCTTGGACATAATCCAGTCAAGGAAGTAAGTCATCTGCCTTGTAATAATAAATCCATACTTAGTGGACTTAAGGCTAGGGCAGTCTGAGGTTTTTTCGATTTGGGTTTTCCTCGTACATCGACATGTAGTGCGATTGATTTATCTTTATTTTGCAAAAATCACTTAGAACGCATGCTTAGGATAATTCAAGATAAAATTGGTTTAATTATGACACTAACATAATTTGGTGCTAAAAATCAGTTTGGGTAAAGTTTAACTTAATTTAATTCAAGTCAAGATAATTTTAATTTGATAAAATTTGGTTTAGCCTAAATAATAAAATGAATTAATCTTGTTAGGAAAATTTTAGGACTTGGGTTAAATTAAATTTGTTTAAGTGAATATTTATGTTGGATTAATTTTATTTCACTTTAGTTGAGTTTAATTTTAATTTGAAAGAAATAAAAATTTAAAGGTTGCGTGTGTTGTGTTGAACCATCCTATTCCGCATTTTAGGAAATTAATATCTAATTAAAAAGTGATATTTAACATTTGGGGGCTTTCAAATTGGTATCAGAGCAGGAGCGCTAATTTATTGCGTTAAGGTCCTTTTAAAATTTTGTTGTTAAAAATGGACTTTTCCCCATTTTCAAAATTTCTTATTTTCGATGGTTCCAATTACGCATATTGTAAAGTGCGTATGAAATCGAAAATAAAGTCCATAGACGAGAGGGTTTGGCTGTCAGTTGTTCACGGGTAGTCCCGACCCACATGTTTGGTTGAAAATGAGCGTGTCCCCAAACCCGTAGATAGATGGAGTCCAAATGAATTTAAACAATCCAACTTTAATTCCCGAGGCTTGAATGCATTATTTAGTGTGGTTACACCGGATGAATTCCGTCATATCATGACTTGTGAAACCGTTAAGGAAGCTTGGGATATATTACAACTCACTCACGAGGGAACCAGTGTCGTTAAGGCTTCAAAACTCCAAAACCTCATCACTCAATTTGCAACCATCAAAATGCTTGAGAACGAAACCTTTGATGAATTTTATGCTAGACTTTTCGATATAGTTAATTCATCATTTATTTTGGGAGAGAAAATACCCGACAACCGAGTAGTGAAGAAAATTTTAAGGTCCCTACCCGATAGATTTATCCCTAAAGTGACCATTTTAAATTATTTACCCACCTTGCACTTTACCAAACTTGAGGAGCTAGTAGGTGATTTGCAAACCTATGAACAAGATATGTTTCCCTCCATAAATGAAAAGAAAATAGATAAGGGCAATGCTTTGAAAGCCCGAAAGGAGGAAAAATAAGTTATGATTGATGAGAGTGATAGTGACTCAGAGGACATGGCTATGTTTGCGAGAAAATTTCAAAAATTTTAATAAAGATAAATTTAAAAATGATTATAAGAAATTTGAAAAATCCAAGCATGACAAAGCCAAAAATATCCCTAAATCATACAATGAAAATCTTAATAGGGATGAGTCAAGTAGGTGCTACGGTTGTGAAGGTTATGGCCATAGGGAGAGAGAGTTCCCCACTAAAGTAAGGAGAGAAGTCAAACAACAAATTTCCTATAATGCCACCCTTAGTGATGAAAGTGAAAAGGAAGAGGGACCCGATTCCCCCATTGAGCGTAACTTTATCGCGTTCATGGCAAGTTATGTGAGCACCGATAGTGAATCTTCCCATGAAGATATACATTTACATGACCCTTTCGAGGCCTTTGTTTGTGAATACCCAAAAGATGATGGTTGTGAGAGTGAAGAAGAGAGAGATGTTGAAAGTGATGAAGAGGTTGATGACAGTGAACTTCAAATTTCATTTAGATAATTACATGAAGAATCTATTAAATTAAAAAGAGAAAATTTGAAATTAAAATCTAGTTTAAGAGAACGTCTCAAGGTCATTGATGAGAGTGACTTAGTGAAAGACCTTGAGACACGTGAGAGATCTCTTCGAGAGAATCTTGAATATGTGTAAGGCGAGAGAGATAGCCTTAGAGGTTTGGTGGAATCAATGAAAAAGAAGCTTCTTATATTTGAAGAGAGGAATGTTTTGCTAGAGTCTAGAATTTTAGGTTTGGAAGAAAAATTGAGATACTCTAGTGGGGTCAAATTTGATTTGGAATATAGGTCCACTAAATTAAAGAAAATATTAGGAACTGTCCAAGTAAAAAATGACACTTGTGGTTTAGGCTTCGATTCTTATAATGATTCCACTAATAAAGTCAAAACTAATGTTTTGAGAGAATCACCTTGGAACTCTTCTAGAGGTCAATCCTTAGGTACTACTTTTCGACGTGTTTTTACTTGCTCACATTGTGGTCGAAAAGGTCATCTTGGAAAGTTTTGTTTTGATCTTAAAAGAATCTCTAGAAAATTCAAGAGTAACGTAACCGAGGTAGCTAACATCCCCAAATCCCGAGATAGTCTCCCTTCACTAGTTTGGGTTAGGAGATCCGACTTGGTAGCCTTACAAAATATAATTTTTGATTCTCATTTGCTCTTTCACATGTTTCCTCCCTTCCAAAATCTAAAGGTTGAATGTGTTAGCTTTAGATACTCTAGTTTTATTTTTCAAGCTATATGTTCATACTAGTTGTATGCTTGTTTATCATTTTCTAGTCTATGCTCCATGATTAATCACATACTAGAATTATGATTTGTGTATATCTTTTGTATTATATTCTTTTCATTTTAGTTTGCATTAAATGAAATATACAAAATGATTTTGTTTATCATTTCTGTTTTACCTTATGAGTAGTTTAGGCTTAATGAAAAATGCAAAATGATTTTTGTTTGTCTTTTGAGTAAATATTTTTTGTATGTTTGGTTAAAAATTTCAAAAACTCAAAAATATTTTTTTTTGTGTATCTTCGTTTGACACACCTTTTGTGGCATATGTTTGTGTTGAATCCTATCATTCCGCTTCCATGTGGCTAGAACTTTTGCTTAAAATTTTCAATCCTTAAAATGTTCTTTCTCATGGTTACATGGAGTAGTTTAAGTTTAACTTGATTAATGGATCCGCTTTTATATGCCTTTTCACACACGTGCACGAGCTCTTTTGACTTTTAAGTTCACATGTATATTTGAGCTTTTGTGAAGTGTTCTCCTTCCAATCTAGTCATCTACATATCTTGTGACCTAGGAGGATTGGTGCATGTTAATTTCGTTGCACATGAGATTTGTGTGATAAAAAATGATATATGAATGTGCACGGGGAAGGGCTCCGAAAGGAAATATTATCCTTTGTGAGTAAGCCACCGTTTGGAATGGACCTAAAAGAAATATGTGGTCCAAAGTCCTAATAGAAAAAATTTAATTAAAAGAAAAATATTTGTCAAGGACTATTTATTTAGTTTGGTATATTCATTCAAAAGTATTATATGCATATTTTGAGGGAGTTTGGATGGTATATCAACGGTTTTACACAATGTCTTTGTATCCTAGTTGCTATATCTTGTCATGACTCTATTGGTTTGTAGAATCATCAACATTCTAGGCTTGTATGCATTGAGCTTGGTTGTTCATAGAGTTCTCCTTTTCTTATCACATAAGGTTAAATCTTAGTTGATAAAGTTTTGCAATCAAATGAGAACTCCATGAACATGTTTAAGTGACTGAGTTTTAATTCATTGGTATCTTGTTCACACCCCTTCACTTTCATTTACATATGATACATTGATTCTATAAGAGTGTGGAAAACTCATTTAGTTATTTTATTTTATGTCATTTGTGCGTTTATATATATATATATATATATGTGTGTGTGTGTGTGTGTGTGTGTGTGTGTGTGTTATTATGCTTATTTTGTATCTATTGTGTATTCATACATATGATATGTTTATTGTTTTGAGTCTTTGCATTATTAGCTAATCCATTTATGATTTTAATTCATAATTGGTATCTATCTTGTTGTGAATTTTGGTTGATACCCCGTGCTTATGTTGAATATATTTTAGTTGGTATCATTTTTTTTCGCATCATAAGTGGGTATCTATTTACACTTATTGTGGATTTATTATCTTGTAATGTTGCCCATATGCTTAAATATTTTTATCACTTTATGCACCATCATGTCTTTACTTATTTTCCCATATTTTTTATCCCTTGTTTCAATTTAAGGGTGAGAAATGGTGTTGCTTTAATTAGAGGGAGAAATAAGTAATGTTTTATTTTTTTATCCTTTGTCAATTCCAAAAACAAAAAGGGGGAGAGATTGTATCTAAACCTTTAGTTTAGGATATTGAACTTAGGGGGAGTCGCGACCTTCTTAGTTAGATCATATTTGATAAAGGGGAGAATTAATTTAGGGTAGTGGGAGCATTTAGTTTAATTGCATTTAGTATTTTAACATTCCCTATGCGTTTAATGGTTTGCTTAAGTGTGCAAGAATTTATTCTATAAGCATCTTTATATCGGCAAAGCTATTATTTATCCTTGGGTCGAGTCAACGTCTGTATTTCTATTTTTTTGGTGGGATGTTTGAGTCTAGACGAGCTTGACGGCCCTTTAGGATTTTTGTTTTGATTTTGTCACAGAATAGCCAAAGGGGGAGATTTGTAAGGATAAATTTCCAATCGAGTCAATTTGTAGTATTGGCTTAATTCCAGACAAAACTTTTTGAGTCATAGGATAGAATGTCTTGTGTATCCATCCAAGCCTATGACGAGTGTGTTGAAGACGTAACGGTCAGATTTGTAAAGCTTCATCATTGCTGAGTTTTTAGCACCTTGTTTCTACATCAACAACAATTGGATTCCATAGTCTCCAAAGGTATGAATGCAATTTTATATATGTACGATACTTGGAATATTTTATGGGTGTAATTATTTTATAACTTTGGATAAAAGTTGTTGGTCTTAAAATTGAAAATCTAGATTTTCTATTTTTTCGTTCGAATTGTCGTTCGAACGAGAATTCGAACGAGTTTACCAACGAGATTGCCATTTGTTCTCTGCTTTTCCGTTCGAAGTTTCGTTCTAACGAAGAGTTTTTCCAATGAGCTTTTGGCCTATTTTTCCTTTGAAATCTTATTCGAATGACATGGGAAAGTCGTTCAAACGACTTTAGCAAGAAAGCTAAATGTCTGGCAGTTTTTGGTATCCACCCACTAACCCACTTTTTGTACCTACTTTTAACCATTTTCGAGGGAAGAATTTCAGAAAATAACTTTTCACTTTTCAAGAGAGTTTAGAGAGAGAAAATCTTGTAAGAAAAGTTCCACTTTTATGTGTTTGATTTTTATATTTTTAAATACTTTCAAAACACATGTTTTACACCCAATATATTTTAGTTTAAATTCAAGTATCTTCATATATATAATTGTTGCTTGGAGTGTTTGGCACCGGGTTCTACTCTACCATGTGAAAAGTTTGTTTGGGTTTGCTTCTATATCCCATAAAGAAGAAGATTTGTTGCTGCGGTGTTCCCACTCGAAGAAAGGCTTCGTGTGAGGGTGACAGAGAGCAAAAGCCTCATCGGTGGATTTCGAGACCGTGGAGGATTTCATAGTTATCGACTGGGCGGAGGTAGTTACAGGAAGACGCATCAAGTCTTGGACGGAATCGAATCGAGGAAGTAAGTCATCTGCGTTATAATAATAAATCCATACTTAGAGGACTTAAGGCTAGGGTCGTCCGAGGTTTTTCCCATTTGGATTTTCCTCGTTAATCGGCGTGTAGTGTGATTGGTTTATCTTTATTTTGGAAATTCACTTAGAACGCATGCTTAGGATAATTCAAGATAAAATTGGTTTAATTATCACACTAATATAATTTGGTGCTTAAAATTTATTGGGGTGAAGTTTAACTTAATTTAATTAAAGTCAAGATAATTTTAATTTGATAAAATTTGGTTTGGCCTAAATAGTAAAATGAATTAATCTTATTA
Organism: Sambucus nigra; assembly: GCA_949130495.1. Lineage (NCBI taxonomy): Eukaryota > Viridiplantae > Streptophyta > Magnoliopsida > Dipsacales > Adoxaceae > Sambucus > Sambucus nigra. Next base: position 371,609,229 of record OX422219.1, read on the forward strand.
AACAAATTTTAGGACTTGGGTTAAATTAAATTTGTTTAAGTGAATATTTATTTTTGATTAATTTTATTTCACTTTAGTTGAGTTTAATTTTAATTTGAAAGAAATTAAAATTTAAAGGTTGTCTGTGTTGTGTTAAAGCATCCTCTTCCGCATTTTAGGAAATTAATATTTAATATAAAAGCGATATTTAACATCTGGGGGCTTTCAAATTACAACTTCTATCCTATGACTCAAATAGTTTTGTCCTGAATTAAGACAACACATATAAAGTGACTCAATTGGAAATTTGTCCTTACAAATCTCCCCCTTCTGCTATTCCAGGACAAAACTAAAAATAAAATCCTATGTGCCGTCAATCTCATCTAAAAGGCTCAATACTAACCCATAAATAGAAAAAATACAGACGCTTGACCGACACATATTTTGAGAAGCTTTGCATTAAAAAGTTTGCCGTAAGGATGAAAAATTTACCGACACATATCTTAAGAATCTTTGCATTAAAAACTTTGACGTATGGATGAAAACTTTCACACTTTAACACACATAAAATGCATAGGGAATATGATGATATAAATTGTATAATTAAATCCTCCCCCTTTGTCTAACAATGTCTACCTAAAAAAGGAAGTCTCTCCCTCAGTTATATCTCCCCAAATGAAAAGACTTAGATACTATTTCTCCCAGTTTTTGTTCTGGAATAGACAAAGATCATTTGCATAAAATAATTAATTCCTCCACAATTTGAACGACATGTCCAAGTTGTTTGAAGTCTGCTTCTAACGACATGCTTTTCGAGGTGGTAATTTTGTCAGATATGGTCATTAAAAGGTCGTTTTTAGGGTCATTATATAGGTGCTTCAAATGATAACTTATTGTTTTGGGTCATTTTTTACCTCTTTCAAACGACTTACCAATATCGTACAAATAACATGGCTTAGTCATTCGAACGACCAGTCTGGTTTTTTGAGCCCTTATTCTACTTTTGTACCTGATATATATATATGAGATGATATCTTTCTGTTTTGGTACTTTTGGGTTCATTTGGGAAGTTTTCATGCAGTCAATATTGATTATTTATGTGTTTATTCTTATACTGCATTGATTCGTTTTGTCACATCATTGCTTAGATTGATGATTTATGATTTGAGACTATTCTCTAGCTATGAGTTGGTATCTTCTGATTATTTTTAGCTGGTGTTGATACAAAAAATTATCCTACTATGTGGACCAATTGGATACTGACACGTGCCATATAATGGAAGGTTAATCCTAGATAGCAAGGAGGAAATGCCGACCTATTGAGGGATGCCGATAATCTATCAATGAAGGCCGACCAACACTATGAAGGCCGATGAACAATGATAGTAAAACACCAATAGTTGTATACATAAATGATTGTACAGATTTAAATGTCTACATTATAAAGACATTATATCCTTTGATATTCCAACACTTGTACACCCCCTGGGGGCTATAAATACATTGTAAATCCTACATCCAAAGGGGACGGAAGAAGAGGCAATTGAACAAGCCCAAAGAAATACACAACAGTGGATGTTGGATCTTTCTTTAAGCCAAACCACTTTAAAAATCTTTTGTCTCTTTTACTTATATTTATTTGTGATCAATTAATTAGCCTAATCTAGTTTTTTGCATCAACAGATTGGCGCCGTCTGTGGGAACTGTATTTCTAATCGATCTCACTTATTCAAACATCTAAATGGATGATATTCCTGAATCAAGTCTCAAGAATGAGGGCCTTCCGTATGTCCCTTCATCTTTTCCACCTGTAAAAGATTTAATTGGAATTTTAGCCAGTCTTGCAAGAGGCCAAAAGGCTATGAAAGATACTATCAGGAAACTTACACAAACTCTTCAAGACAGGGCACCTTCTCTATATGCCCAGGGAAATATGCCACCACCCCCACCAAGAAGTGGTCGGCGTAGCCAATCATTGATGACAAGGGATATCTCCTACCATCCAAGGTCAAATTTATTGCTCAGGACATTAGACTCTTTCCACACACAATCTTATTCTCCATAAAGTCCAAGTGCTTTAGAGAGATTAAGTCTTGCTTCTCCCTTCGATTGTTTGGGACCCAGGGGGAACATAAATGTTCCTAGGGCAATGTCAGGTAACAACCGTTGACCAACTGATAAAAAATAAGGCATTGCCCAGTCTAGATCAAATGCCCAACGAATTACTGCCCGGACCGAGCCATAACTTCAGGAAGAAAACTCATCAAATAACAAGGTGGAAATGCATAGATTTGGTGCTGCCATTGGTGCATGGAAAGGCTTCATATAGAGACTGGAAGGAAGATTAGGAGAAATGGCGAAGGCCAAAAACCCACTGCAAAGAATCTTTGTAAATGGGTCTCTGTTTGTGCAGGTAATTATGGATTTTCCTACTCCAGCAAAGTTTAAGGCTCCAGTAGTAACACCCAAGTATGATGGAAAAAATGACCCAATTCTCCACATAGAAAAATATCAAGTGGCTGTTGACATTTATGCTGTCCCCGACGAAATGAGGTGTTGAGCATTTTCTGGAACCATTACTGGATCTGCCCAAATCTGGTATAATAGTCTTCCCCGGGGATAAATTTCTAGCTTCAACCAATTGAATGAGCTATTCATTAGCAACTTTTACTTTGGAGCAAAGCCTGTGAAAAGGGTGGCACACTTGCTTAGTGTGAGACAGAAAGAAGGAGAGAGCACCAAAGATTACATCACTCATTTTAATAACGAGAAATTAAAAGTTATGGATTATGAAGAAAAGACCGCAATAACCGCCCTTATGAGTGGACTGCTCCCCGAGAAACAGTATTAAACTCTTGCCAAAGATCCTTCGAAGACAATGGAAGAATTAATGGCTAACATAGCAAAGATCATGAATGCCGAGGAAGCAATGGCAGCCAAGCGTAGCTCGGGCATAAAAGTCGATGGCAAAAATTATAAGAAAGATCATAAAGATCCCAAAGAACACAGGGAGTCAAAATAAAAAGGAGTTTTGGAGAGACTCAAGAAGTACAGTTATACTCCATTAACCATGGTAATTCACCATGTTTTGGAAGAAATAAAACATAATAAAGCTGTGCATTGGCCTGATAAGTTATGAAGTTCCCCGACCAAGAGGGATCACGGTCACACGATGGAGCGTTGCATAACTCTTCAAAATGAGATTGAAATTCTCATTAGACGAGGAAAGTTGAATCAATATATTGATTAGCAGAACAACGAAAGAGCTCGACATATATCAAAATCTCCTTCCAAGCCCAGAGAGGAGAAGAAAAGAACTCATTAAAATAACCAGGATGATAATCCTGATCTCCCCAAAAAGCCCCGACAACCGAAACGTGAGGTATTCTGTATCAATTTTGGTTCTTTTAATTTCCAAATGATTACAGGTGGAGGAGGAGATCATACAGAAGAGCGAAAAGATTACCTCAATGAGACACAATCTTGCTCGTTCAGACAAAAGATTAATCTTGCCGAGGAAGGTCGACCAAGTAAGGTTAATAAAGTCACCGGTAATTGGTTTCTCTAAAAATGATCTCTCAGGGGTATTGTACCCTCACGATGACCCACTAGTAATCAAAGTCAGAAAGGAAGAAATCATTGTCTCTAGAGTACTAGTAGATAATGGTAGCTCATCGAATATCATGTTTTATCCTTGTTTTAGTAACTTGGATTTTAAAATCAGCCAATTAGAGCCCTATCATCGACCACTAATATTCTTTACAGGTAAGAAAGTCTCCCCTTCTGTAACCATTAAGATGGAGGTGATGATCAGCACATGGCCAGCCAGCCGAATAGAGAAAATCTATTTTTTTGTAATGGATAAAAACGTCCCTTCAGCTTATAATATAATCATGGGAAGAGTAAGGCTAAAGAAGTTTAAGGAAGTTCCTTCCACTGTCCATCAGTGTCTAAATTTTCGTACTAACTTTGGCGTGGGAGTTGTGAAAGGTGATCAGAAACTAGCTCGAGAGTGCTACTACTCTTCTACCGAGCAAGAAGACTTGGAAGAAATAAAGAAAAAAACCACTACCTACCAAGTAGATACTTCTGAACCCGTTGAAGAATCTGAGGTTGAAACCTCAGACCCAAGGGAGGAAACAAAGCTGGTAAAAGGACCGATTGTGGAATCAACTAAAAGCATTGTGTTAGACGACGACAAACTGGAGCGCACCACTCAGATAGGACCACGCTAGATCCTGTTCTTAAACAGGAACTTGTTTATCTTCCTTAGTTAGAGAAAGCATGTGTTTGAATCCCACTTTCCTTTGCCATGATCTCAACATAAACAAAAAAGTTAAACCAGTAAAGAAAAGACGAAGAGTGTTCAGCCCCGAGAAGAACCAAGCTATACAGGAAGAAGTCGAAAACCTTCAAAAGATAACTTTTATTGATGAGGTAAAATATCCAGATTGGTTAGCCAATGTAGTTATGGTAAAAAAGAATAACAAGTGGAGAATGTGTGTAGACTTCACATATCTAAATAAAGCATGCCCGAAGGATCACTTTCCTTTACCCCAAATAGATCAGCTTGTGGATGCTACATCAAGACATGAGGTACTCCATTTTATGAATGCTTATTCTGGTTATAACCAAATAAAAATGAAGCCTGAAGACAGGGAAATCACTTCTTTCATCACTCCCTGAGGAACATACTGTTATAATGTTATGCCTTTTGGTTTAAAAAATGCAGGTGCTACATATCAAAGGCTGTTCTGTAAGGTGTTCGAGGAGAAAATAGGCAAGAATATGGAAGTCTACGTGGACGATATGATTACAAAGAGCAAAAAGGCAGCTGATCACATTACTCACCTCAGCCAGAATTTTGATCAACTTGAGAAGCACTAGATGAGGCTGAACTCGACCAAGACATTTTTGGAGTGCAATAAGGAATGTTCCTCGGGTAAATAGTAAATCAAAGGGTAATTGAAAAAAATCCAGATAGGATCAAGGCATCAATTGAAATGCAATCCCCAACCTGCAAGAAGGATGTGCAAAGGCTGACTGGACGAGTAGCAGCACTATGGCATTATATCCCTCACCCTAGATTAATTAGCATAAAATATTTATATAAGGAGAAAAGCTAAATACGACTGCATCCACTTTTTCTCTCTAATCCCACCCTAACCTTAATTAGGGTTGAATGGAAACCTCTACGTCCACCCTAAAACACGACGACATTAAGCCCCTCAACCCTCTAAATGAATGGAATAAATCCTTTGCTAGTGTAGTATTAGGACCCTACTCATCTAAAGATGTCCCCTTAATCAAATTCTCTTCATTCCAAAGTGAACCAACCAAAAAATTCTCTTTGGAATACATATAAAAGCTTGCTGAATTATTTGAATGTTCGATAGTTGGAAAATTCTTCCATGTAAGACCCCCCTGAAGATATACATAAAACTTTTCTCACTATGAATCTCAAAGCTTTTTTTCCATATTGGTCTGATTGACCAAAAACATATTCTCATTAGACTCTTTGATGAAGAAGACTTCAACGATTGTGGATGAGGAATAAATGGTATTTCGACAAATATCCAATGAGAACATTCAAATGGAGCACCGAGTTCAGACTTAAAAAGAAAGCCACATAGCCTCTATGTAAATATCTTTTCCTTCCTCTACTTATCCATTTCTAGCATAAGTTGTTGGAAATCCATTGAAATTTGATGGATTAACTGCAACTTGTAACAGACCTAGCACTGTAAGAGTTTGTGTTCAGTTAGATCTTCTGTCATAAGGTCCTGGTCATCTTTGGATTAAATGTGGTGAAGATGGTTTCTGAAAGAAGATAGAATATAAAGTTGTTCCAAAATAATGTATTGAATGCTTCACGACAAAGCTAAGTGTATTATGAATAATAAGGTTACTTTAAAAGATGGTGAAGTGTGGAAAGCAATAAAACCTCATACTACTAATCCCCAATCCCAAAATCCTCCATAAAGAAGTTGTCCAGGATCATCCTAAACCTATTCAAAATGGGTATCAAGTGGAAGATCCTAAACTAATAAAGACTTAATATAAAAAGCCCTCTCAACTCTCTAAAGAGCCTCATTACCCTATCACCTAAACCTTCTAAGAACCTATTTCGATTGTGCCGAAACCCTCTAAAATCTCATCCAAAATGCATAATATCCAAGATGTGGAATTATATGGCAAAGAAGTTGATAATCTAATGCTTTTAACTAAAGTAATAGACCTCCCCACCCATGTCAAGAATGATTATAATGTTTTATTTATTTATTTATTTTTTCAAGCAAATAATGATTATTATGGTTGCTTAGCAGCTACTGATATTAATAAAGATGATGATGATAGCTCTTCAATGTTTGAATAACTGCTAATCTTCTTAAGAACTATATCAAGAAAACTTGAAGCATATAGAAAACAATGGCTCAAGCAACTTTGATGATAGATGGCCATCAACTTAGAGATGGGAAAACATTGGTTCCTAAAAAGACCAATTTTAAACCAATTGATCCTATGTTTAGAAGACTTACTGGAGCTGCATCGAAGATAACAACAGCTAGCATTCCTAGCTTTTTCTCAATGATTAACTTCATTTTTTGGAACATTAGGGGCTATTTAATAAGCCATAAAAAAGGATAAAAAAAGCTTTGTAAAATTCACAAACTCCCTTTCATTTCACTACTTGAATCTAAGGCTAATGCATTGAACATTGAAGATACTAGGATAATAATTAAATTTGAGGTCTATTTGTCCAATTCTAACTACAAATTTTGGTTTTCTAGAGATTTGGGGTTAGTTATGACTTAGTTCAATATGATGATCATGCCATGCTTCTTAAAATTCACCATGAACATTTTCCTACTGCAGTTTTCTTATCTATAGTACATGCGAAAATGCTCATGAAGTGAAAGAATTCCTCTTTAGGATACTCTTATCCAACATAAAAGTGTAGTTTTAGGAAACTTGGCATTTAATGGGTAATTTTAATGTAGTATCCAATAGTACTGATAAGTTGGGTGGTAACAAATTGACAACTAATCTTTTGAAGACTTCAATAATTTCATTTCTAATGCAACTCTCTTGGAAGTGGGGTTTATTGGATCCAAATTAACATGGCATAATTTTAGAGATAATGGGAAAATTTGGGCTAGAATTGATAGAGGCTTGTCATTTCTTGGATGAAACTCTTATTTTCCTAACTTCTCTCTTAAATACTTCAATACAACATGCTCAGACCACTCCCCTCTTCTATTCTCTATAAAATCCCAATTGAATGACATTCTAAAACCCTTTAAATTTCATAATATGTGGTTCTCTCACCATAATACCAGAGATATCCTTGCTAACTCTTAGAATAAACCTATAGAAGGTAATCCATTCAGGTGTTTCTCTGCCAAAATTCAAGGATTGAATTAGGAACTAGTTAAATGGAACAAAGAATATGAAGTCTTTACTTGTGCAAGTTTGTATGAGAATGAACCCTCTTTGAAAAATAGGGAGAATCTCCCCACATTTCCAAGGCAAACCTTGTTAGGGCATTAAAAAATGGAAATGACTATTGGCATCAGAAAATGAAGGAGAAATATATATATATGATGGTGAATTACTAAATTATTCTATGATTTCGTGAATAGAAGAGATCAAATTGTTTAATTTGCAAGATAAAAAATAATGATGGTGCGTGGATCGATGACATAGAGAACATTAAACCATAGTTCATATGACAGTTTAAAAATATTTTCAAATCATAGAATATTAAAGGTGAAAAATAAATTATTGATATCATTGATGTAAAAGTGTCTAACACCCAATCTTTGATGCTTAATGAATTTCCAATAGAGGATGAAGTTTGGAAAATAATTCAAGATCTTAATTCAGAGAGTAGTGCATGCCCTAATGGTTTTCATGGTATATTTTTCCAAAAACTCTGGGAGATCATTAAATTAAACACCTTAAATGCCATTTGATACTTATTTTCTATAGGAAAACTTCCCAAACGTTGGGCAAGTACAAATATCATATTGATTCTAAAAACAAAGCATGTTTTCAAATGATTAGACTTCATGCTAATCAGTTTATATAATTTTTATTTCAAAATTACTACAAAGTCTCTTCCTTGTATATTATTTTTTGTTCTTCCTATCATTATTGACAGATCTCAAGAGGCTTTATTAAAGGTAGATTGATTACTGATAATATACTTCTAGCCTAAGAATTAATGAGATTAATTGGTAGAAAAACAAATGGATCCAGTGCTTTTATAAAATTAGACATGTTAAAATCGTATAACAGAGTATCATGCACTTTTCTCATTAAAAATCTTAGAAAGTTTGGATTCTCCAAGGTCTGGATTAATAGAGTATGGAGGTGTACATCAAACAACTGGTTTTGACAAATGTGAATGGTCAATTTTCAGGTTTCTTCAAATCTGGTAAAGGCTTGAAATAAGGAGATACTCTATCTCCTAAACTATTTGTCATTGTGGCAAAGGATCTGAAAAAAGGTATCCATAACCTATTTTGAAAGGGCGTGTAAAATATTTCTCCCACCCTAGAGGTCGTCCTCTAATTTGCAACCTTAATTTTACTAATGATTCAATCAGTTTCTATAAGGAGATACTAGAAGCTTCAATAACCTATTGAAGTTCTTGAAGAAGTTTTAAAAAGTCTTTGTGTAGGTCATAAACTTTGATAAAAGCAGTTTTATTGTCCATGCATTAGTGAGTAGAAGGAAGATTAAGGCCATTGCAGAAACAACTTCATTCAGATTGAAGAAATTATCTTTAAAATATCTAGGATGCTCATTTTCTATGGTAGAAGCAAACATATCTATTTTGAAGAGATCATTCGAAAAATGAAGTCCAAAATTTAGGGATGGCAATCAAAATATCTTTTATTAGCAGGTAGGAGGACTCTCATTAATTCTGTCTTATCCCCAATACCTATAAATACTATTTTAGCCTTAAAACCTATCAGAAAACTCTAAACAGATCTAAGGCCTTCTCAGTCATTTCACGTGGGGATCATCTAAAGATTTTAGTTTAAAATACCATTGGATCAAATGGGAATCTATATGCTTTCTAGTTGAAGAAGGAGGCACATGCTTAAAATCCCTTTTAGATATTTATCGCACCTTTAGCATGAAACTTTAGTGAAATTTAAATGTAATAAATAGTCTATAGCCTGAATTTTTTTGGGAATAATTACAAAGACTGCACTATAGGTTGTGGCTCAGTAACTCTTCAAAGCATCGTGAAGATTAAAGCTGATACTGAGAAATTTATCAAAAAAATAGATGGAAGTAAATATTAGAGTCTATTATATGGAGGTAATTTCACTTCAAAATATTCTTAGCATGCAATTAGAAAATCAAATCCCCCATCTCTTCTTTGCAAATTCATTTGGAATAGTATTTATCCTCCTTAAATTTCCATTTTTCTTTGGAAATGCATTTATAACATTATTTCGATTAAAGAAAATATTCAATTAAAAGGAATTATGTTGGCATCAAAATGCAACTGTTGTAATTAAAATCCTGAAACATTCAATCATCTCTCCATTAATGTCCCATAGTTACTTCTGTGTGGCTTTCTTTGCTAACCTCTTTGTTGTAAAAGTCTATTTCTCTTCTCTAAATCTGATGCTTATGTATTAGTGGCTTAGAAAGACTTATAAAGACTTCTTACAATACCTGTTTCATATCCTACCTCAAGTTATCTTGTGGGAAATTTGGTTAAGTAGGAAGCAATACTAATATGAAGGATCAAAGATGGAGAGCAAGATGACAATCAACAAATTAGTCTAACTCGTTAAAGATAGTTCCTCCAAGGCTTGTTTTAAATCTCAAATATTCAACTATGAAGAGTTGATCCATATATTCAGTCATAATTTTTCTACTGTCCCTTATTATTTTCACCTGGTCACTTGTTTAAAACCAAAGGTAAACTTCATTAAGCATAATACTGATGTGGCTGCCAAAGGGAATTAAGGGATAACTAGTTCGGGAGGCATTATTAGAGGTCATAAAGGAGGATTCATTTAGGCTTTTTCTACCTTTAAAGGGGGTCCAGCTTATTCTCTTCATCTCAATAATATTATTGTCTAATCATACTCTCAAATTGTGATTGATGTTCTCAAAGGTAAAATTCAAAAACCTCCCTGAAACCTTATAGATCTAGTCAATCCAATTAAAGACATTAGAATCCAAGATTCATATGTTCACTATTGGGGAGAATCTAATTTTGTTACAAACATTTTAGCAAATTATGGTATACAAAGTCAGTCATTTAGGTGTTTTTAAAAAGTTATTGCTCTTCCTAATTGAAGAATAGTTCATTTTAATATGTATTTACAAGGGCTTCCATCCATTAGATTGGTAAGGTCTTTATTGTTCTTATTTTACATTTAAAGTCATTTTCTCTTTTATTTTTATTTATCTTTGTAAAGATGAATTTTAATAAAGCCATCACCCATTTCTTGTTAAAGCCTCCATGGTAGGGCTATTCTACCTAGCTTCTTAATAAATTTTGGGGATCTTTCCCTCGTTTTCTAAAAAACAGGAGAAAAGATTATCAAGATTAAATATCGTATTTATAATTAATAAAATCTAGAGTTGTCACCCCCTAAATTCTCCTAAAAGGTTAATTGATTTTGGCATAAAAAATATCCCCAAGATTTGACAAAAATGTTCGTAAATACGGTGAATACATGATATAAACCGTTAAATATCTTGGGCATAAAATTAAGAACAACCTAACCCATTTAGTTTAGTCCAATTCATTACCAAACTAAAGAAACGAACTAATCCAAGGTGAGTTATATCATCTCAACATGATCTAAATTACCTACAAAGCATACTAAATGAATTGGAAATTAAAGGAAATCAATAAAAGAAAGTAGTAAATTAATCAAGAAACAAAGATTTAATTGATGGAAGGGATTATGAATAGTAATTTACACCCAAACCTTTTGAGAGAGAACGGAGGAAAGCTCACAACACTAACCAAACCCTAACCTAAACTAACCTAAATGAAATCTCCTGAATAATATCTATAATTTATGTATTTATAGTAAGTTGAAATAAAAGAAAAAAAGAAAAAAATCTTGTAATATCTGAATTCTAGGGGCGAGAATCGATTCTCAAAAGGTTCGAATCGATTCTCAAAAAGTGAGAATCGATTACCTTTGTAAAATTTAGCAAAACACAGAGGAATGAAAAAATACTGAGAACTGATTCTAAAAAAATTGGAATGAATTCCTTTCACAAAATCTTTTCAAGACTGGTAGCTTGAGAAGAGTGTGAATAGATTCTCAAAAAGTGACAATAAATTCGCTTTGTAAATTTCATTGTAGAGATAATCCATTGGTGAGAGTGCACCAAAAATCAATAAATGAACTTGTTTAATTAAATTCTAATTTTAGTCCCCAAAATCCTAACTTTTCCAATTATTTATGATTGACTAATTCAATGAAATCAAGCATGCACATAATCACAAATATGTGAAAAAATCCCCCAAAGGGTCAAAAACTTTTTATTTCACTATATCTTGTAATAACTTACAAATACATAGAAATAGATCTTGACATATGAATACCCGCATGCATCAGTTCTTAGTCGTTGTCAAGAGATCCCACAAGAGCTCCAATAGTCAGCAATGGAGAATCAACCCTTTTCTCCACAAGAATACTCCAAATGACTAAATAAGTAATCTAGGGTTTAAATGATTCACATATTAATTTGAGACAATTTTGTGAATCGAAAGAGGTTTAAAACTCACCAAAACGAAGTCTTAAATTGCAGATGTTTATGCAGAAAACGGTGTTGTGAAGACTGGAAAAATGTGAGTGCAAAAAACTTAAATTTATAAGAAATTTAAGGCGGTGCTGTCGCTCGAACGAAACAGGGACGTCAATCGAACAACAGTTCATGTCATTTGAATGACTTCGAACAGATTCATTTGTCGTTTGGACGACAGTTTAACCTCGTTCGAGCGACAAGACCGTCAAATCTTGTTCGCCTCAACACTTAGAAAAACTTCTATCACGTTAGAAAACATTTCAGGAACTCAAACAGTTTATAAAAAAATCCCAAATAAATATGTAAACCTTAAAAACTCCAAATTAAATATTTTACGATAATCATGAGTGGAGTAGTGGTAATGTTGAATATGCACGTTGAACATTGCAAGTTGAGGTTGCACTACGCACGTATGAAGATGATGATGGGTGAGTGAAGCTTCAGATTCAGATCGAGGTCATCATGGATGATCATGTTGACGTGCCGAATGTAGCAATATAAGACATATATGCTGTGATCTAGGACATTTAGAAAATTTTCTAGATACTAATATGGACATTTATAAAATCACGTCCTTACAAATCTCCCCCTATGTTTATACTGGTACATACATAAAAACTATCCGGATTATGCTTTCCAAAATCAAAATAAATGAAATACAATTTAATATCCCCATTAAACTTAAAAACTAGAAATACTAAATGACATGTCTTCAAAAAGGCTTCAACATGTTCAATTCTCCAGCTTCTTCAATCTTTCTTTGTCATCATCAGTGTGTGCAAAAATGATCCTCAATTTTGTACCTACACACATGAGACAAAAAATAATACTCGTAACGTGCAACAATAGGAAAAAATCAATACCAATTAAGCTTAAACCAATCATTATCAATTCAAACATGCTAAAAAAAATCTCCCCCATAATTCGCTCTCCCCCTTTTCATGATGTCCGCAAATAGACAAATATGAAAACACAAAGTAATGCAAATAGAGAATGTCACATGGTAACAAAACCTTTTCTTTTTGAATTTTTCAAATTTTTTCCAAAACAAACAGTTTATAAAAAAAAAATCACACCATGAAAGAACCCGAAAATAACCAAGTCGATGATAGCAAAAATGTAGGGGTGTGAAAAAATTCAATAGGAAAATCAATACATACAAATATAACATATGTGCACGATGAAGTTCGGATATTCCTAACGAATGTACTCAAAATCCTCCTTAGGTGTAAAAAATGTGAATTCATATGACATTGACTCAATCTAATAGACAAAAAAAAGTCTAAAATGATTTTCACACCAATAACATCTAAAACTATGTAATGCTTTTTCAAGACTTTGTCAGAATGTGCCAACCCATTTTTTACATATCCATCCGAACACCCTTATAAATAATAAATCTTTTATTATTTCTTGAGGTTATCTATTTTTCTCTCCTTAGAGAAATCCTATTGGCCCCATTTTTGGCACATTATTATTTTTTATTGCCTTAATTTTTTCTCGGGCTCTTTTAAATGGTGGCTTTCTCGATGAGTTAATTTTTTACTCTCGCAACCCCTTCTCGTGAACACTCATTATTTTTTGCAATTTAATTCCTCACGGAAAACGGTTCTTACATACACTACTTTCATTGTCAAGTTTTATTGCATTTGGTTCTTTTTAAAGATATGATTTAGATGGAAACATTTCTTCCAACATGTGATTGTACAAGTACAATAATCAAATGAACCCATGCACGTGTGTATTAAAGGAGATAAGGAGTCAAGCATGTAGAAGATATCACTAATCACATCTTAATGACTACATACATTGTAAAGCACATGAATGAAACAATGTAGCATTTCAAATCACTATCAAACAGTCACGTGGAATATGGAATGAAGTTGTGACTATGGCTATCTTAAATGTTCATCCATAAATGGTGTAAAAAAATACAAAACTATTTTTGAATTTTTCAAAAATTTTTATCAAAAGAAAATCTTTGTCTTTTTCAAAAAATTTATCAAAAACAAAATCTTTTTGGAGTTTTCAATTTTTCAAAAAATAGAAAATCTTTTTTTTTTTGAAAAATAAGAAAACAATGAAACAACAAAAAATAATATCAGTGAAACAATCTAGAGATGGAATCATATGATATGAATATGAAAAATGCATCCTACTATAATAACCTGCGTAATTTTTGGGATATTTTCAAAATATAGAGGAAAATAAAGTTTTTGAAAAAATTATTTTTATTGCTCAATTATGTTGAGAATTATTTTTATTGGTGGGAATTTCAAACGGTTTCGAAATCGGAGGTAAATAAGATTTTATAATGATTTTTATATAATTTATAAATTTTTAGGCCGAACTACAAAAATACCCGGTTGATCGATCGATCAACCCCCTCAGGGTTCGCGCGCAGCAAGGTTTTGTTATGTGTTTTGGTTTGTTTCAAACTCTTTTATTTTTGCCTTATAAATTAAGGTCGTGGGTGACCCTTTGAGGTACAACTTTTTGGCAGCAAACATATTTGTAATTCCTCTCCTTTTTATATACACTTTGCCCCTTTGATTTATGCATTCAACCTTAGGTTTTTAGAGGTGTTCTTGTGGGTGTTTTGGTGTTTGTTCTTGGAGGAGTTTTGATGATTCTTGGGAGATGATTTTGATGTCTTTATCTGACTTTTCTAGACGGATTGATGTTGGCATCCTTTTGGTGGTTTAAGGTATGGGGTTTTACACAATATGATCTTTAACCTCGCGAGTGTTATTCCCTTTAATTTCATGTGATTATTGACTTATATTTGAATTGATAAATTCTTTTGGAAATCTGGAAAATATTTGTTGGAATCTAATTTTGATTCATGTGGTATTATTATTATGTTGGGCATGTTGTCATGAGATTTTAATATGGCACGGAGGTTGGGCACCCGCCAATATTCTTTTTTCCGGATATGCTTAAGAATGCATATGCGCGGTATGGTGGTGAGGCCTGGTGACCTGATTAATGTGTTGTTGAGAAATTATATTGATAAAAATTCTATTGAGATTCACATTTGATTTGAATATTCTTACTTGTATTGTTACGCTTTATTCACCACTAATATTTGTTGAGCATCTTTCCTGTCGTATTGTGCACTTCCCCATATTTTCTTTTAGTGGCAGGTTAGCGCGGATTTTGGGGGGCTATGGAGAATGGTTTTGGCTTGAATTATTTTGGGAAGAATACTCGAGAATACAAGTTGAGAGAAGATTGTATCTATTTTTGATGTATAGATCATTTTATTTCGAGAGAATTGGTTGTATTTTGATTTGAAGAATTGAGATTAATGTTTTTTTTTTATTGTGGGATTTGTTTTAGATTCTCTATACCTTGTTATTTGTGGATTTAGATTTAGTTGCATCGCAGTAGCGCTCCGCTCTCCCGAGCGGGGTGTTACAGAATGGTATCAAAGCTTAGGTATACGACCACCCTCGAGTCTTGGGCTTTAGGTCTATTGCATTTTTGTGGGTGCATATTTGGAGATAGAAAGTTTAGATGATCGTTTCGTGATAGGTTCTGAGATTAGATATGAGGAATTTATTTTTTGGAGATGAATTATTTTTGGAGAAAGTTATAGTGGCCTGATTTTTTAGAGTTGGGCTTTCGGCGAATTTCGAGGGCGAAATTCCATTATTAGTGGGGAAGTGTAATAACCCACGTAATTTTTGGGGTATTTTCAAAACATAGAGGAAAATAAAGTTTTTGAGAAAATTATTTTTATTGTTCAATTATGTTGAGAATTATTTTTAAAGGCAAGAATTTCACACGGTTTCAAAATCGGAGTTAAAACGGATTTTATAATGATTTTTATATAATTTATCCCTTATAAATTTTTAGGCCAAACTGCCAAAATCTCTGGGAGATCGATCGATCGATGCCAGGGGTCGATCGATCGACCCCCTCAGGTTTCATGCATATAAAGGTTTTGTTAAGTGTTTTGGTTTGTTTCAAATTCTTTTGTTTTTGCCTTATAAATTAAGGTCGTGGGTGACCCTTTGAGGTACAACTTTTTGGCAGAAAACATATTTGTAATTCCTCTCCTTTTTATATGCACTTTGTCGCTTTGATTTATGCATTAAACCTTAGGTTTTTGGAGATGTTATTGGGGCTGTTTTGGATTTTGTTCTTGGAGGAGTTTTGATTATTTTTGGGAGATAATTTTGATTGCTTTATCTGACGTTTCTGGGCATATTGATGTTGGTATACTTTTGGAGGTTTAAGGTATGGGGTTTTACACAATATGCTCCTTAATCTCGCGAGTGTTATTCCCTTTAATTTCATGTGATTATTGACTCATATTTGAATTGATAAATTCTTTTGGAAATATGGAAAATATTTGTTGGAATCTGATTTTAATTCATATGGTATTATTATTGTGTTGGGCATGTTGTCGTGAGATTTTAATATGGCACGGAGTTTGGGCACCCGCCAATATTCCTTTTTTCGGATATGCTTAAGAATGCATAGGCACCGTATGGTGGTGAGGCCTGGTGGCCCAGTTAATGTGCTGTTGATAAATTATATTGATAAAAATGCTATTGAGATTCACATTTGATTGGAATATTCGTACTCGTATTGTTACGCTTTATTCACCGTTAATATTTGTTGAGCATCTTTCCTGTCGTATTGTGTACTTCCCCATATTTTCTTTTAGTGGCAGGTTAGCACGGATTTTGGGGCGCTATGGAGAATGATTTTAGCTTGAATTATTTTGGGAAGAATATTTAAGAATACAAGTTGAGAGAAGATTTTATCTATTTTTGATGTATAGAGCATTTTATTTCGACATAGATAGTTGTTTTATTTCGAGATAATTGGCTGTATTCTGATTTGAAGAATTGAGATTAATGGTTTCTATTTTTTTATTATGGGATTTGTTATAGATTCTCTATACCTTGTTATTTGTTGATTTGGATTTAGTTGCATTGTAGTAGCGCCCCGCTCTCCTGGGCGGGGTGTTACACCTACTCTAAACATAGTGACCACCCCTCAGTCAACTATGCAAATTCCTAATGACTTCCTATGACTCTCGAATCTAAGGGAGTCTAAAGGATTCATCAAAATATCGGCTATCTGGAGGTTGGTAGACACAAAACTCAAGGATACGATCTTCTCTTCTACTAGTTCACGGATAAAGTGCTCGCTTATCCTAATGTGCTTTGTGCACGAATGCTGGATTGGATTACGGGATATGTGTATCGCTCGTGTTATCAAAGGAAATAGTCATGGTGTTCTGTGATATCCCATAATCCTCCAGCACCTACTTCATCCACAGAAGTTGCGTGCAACAGCTCCTGGTGGCTATGTACTCATCCTCCGCCGTGGACAAAGAGATGGATTTTTTCTTCTTGCTCAACTAAGAAACAAGAGTAGCGCTAAAGAAGAAACACCCAACAGAAGTGTTCCTACATCCATCTGCATCCCCAACCCAATCAGCATCCGAATAGGCATATAAATGGTCATCGGTATCAAAGGACTACCAAATGCCAAATGAGGGATCCCCACTCATGTATTTGATAATACGTTTAAGAGCGAGTAAGTGTGACTCTTCTAAGGATGCCTCAAATCGTGCACAAACTCTAATACTAAAGTCTAGGTCGGGACGACTGCCAATTAATTATAGAAGAATACCTATCATACTTCGATAAAAGGTTTGCTCTATGTTTTTGCCTTAAGAGTCCTTGATAAGCTTTGTTGAGGTAGTCATCGGGGGTATGTGCATGCTTAGCAAAGTTTAAATCGATTTTTTTCACAAGGTCTCTAGTATACTTGGATTGGGAGATGAACATTCCATCCTTCAGCTAATGAACCTGTGGACCAAGGAAGAATGTAATATCACTAAGTATGCTCATCTCAAACTCACTCTTCATCTCCTCCTTAAAGTTGTGAGCATGTCAGGAGTACGTTTATCCAAAGAATATGTCATCCACATAGAACCGAGAAACCAAAATAGCACTGTCTCCTCTCCTAACAAATAATGTATTATCAACTCCCCCTCTCATGAACCCACGGGCTCGGAGATAGGAAGTAATCCGCACGTACCAAGCACGGGGTGCTTTCTTCAAACCATACAAGGCTTTTCTAAAAAAATAGACGTGATCAGGGTGCTTAGGGTCTTCAAACCCTTTTTGTTGTTCCAGGTAAATTTCCTATTATAGAATGCCATTCAGGAAGGTACTCTTAACATCCATATGGTATATCTTGAAGTCTAGATAACACGTGATGATGAGTAGTAAGTGGAAGGAATTAAGCCTCACAATAGAAGCAAATGTCTCGTCAAAGTCTACACCCTCTATCTGTACGTATCCTTGAGTGACCAACCTAGCCTTATTTCGAATAATGGTACCATTCTCATCCATATTGTTCTTGTAGATCAATTTGGTACCAATTACATTCTTCTCGTTAGGTCGGGGGACTTGATCCCAGGCATCATTCTTTCTAAACTGAAGTAACTCATACTGCATAGCAGATATATAATGTTCATCCTTGAGTGCCTCCTCGATGTTTCTGGGCTCGACTTTTGACGTGTAGTAAAAAAAAACTAACCATGTTCTCCAGCTGAGCACTGGTGTTGACCCTTAGGGTGGGATCTCCTATAATGGAAGTAGGATCATGACTCTTGCGAGACCAAGAAGGTATGTCCCCCAATACAGGAGTAGGGTCCACCCTGGGTATGGGAGGTACAATGGGATCATGAGTAGGAAGTGCATCCTCCTCACACAAAAGGTTTGAATCAACAAATGCTGACATTTACTCATCTTGTACGATGACGTTTATTGACTCCATAGCCTTAGATCTACTCAGGTTAAAAACTCGATAATCTCTATTTGTCGATGAATACCCTAATAATATTCCCTTGTCGCTTCGGGAGTCGAACTTTCTTAATTGCTCTTTATCCCGTAGGATGTAGTATTTTCTCCTAACGACACGAAAATATTAAAGGTTAGGATTCTTTCTAGTCCACAATTCATAGGGCGTCTTAAGTGTGTGAGGATGAAGGTAAACCCTATTCACCCTACGGCACGTGGTAAACACCGCCTCTCCCCAAAATCTCCTAGAAATTCTACGACCTAGAAACATAAATCTAGACATCTCCCGAATCTTTTGATTATTTCTCTCAATAATCACATTTTGCTGAGGAGTTTTCACGACTAAAAATTCATGTTTGATACTGAGGCTATTCCATTTATGGTGACACCATGTTGATTTTACAGGACACGACACTTGGTTGTAAGAAATTCCACAGCATCAGATTTCTCTCTCAAAAAACCAATCGAGTAACGAGAGTAATCATCTACCATCAGGAGGATATACCTCTTACCACCCAAACTCTCAGTATGAGTAGTATCCATAAGATCCATGTGTATCAACTCAAGCACTCGTGAAGTGGGAATGGTATTCAACTTCCTGTGGGGGCTACAGACTTGCTTTCCCAACTGATAGGGTCCACAAATCGCAAAAGTTAGCTCTTCCAGTGATGGAAAGACACGTACTAGGTCCTTTTTAGTTAATCTATCCAAATCTCTAAAATTTACATGACTTAGACATTGATGCCACAGATCCATAGGAGTGATCGTGGTGCTGTTACAGACAAATAAGGACTTAGGCACAATCCCATAGCAATTATCTTCAGTCCTTACCCCTTGCAATAGAAGTTTACTGACTTGACCATAAACATTACACTCGTTTCGTTAAACTTTACTGCAAAGTCAGCATCGTACAACTGGCTAATGCTGAGATGGTTTTCTCTCAAACCGTTGACATACAAAATATCCTCTAGCTTAGGAAATCCTAGTATCTCTACTGTACATCGTCTTATTTGCTAGGCTTGTACCCATCTCCAAACATGACTTTACCTTCCTTATGATCCTCTAGGTAGGTAAAAAATGAAACGTCACTGGTCATGTGTTTGGAGAACCCACTATTAAAGTGCCATTTAGAGGTATTATGTGCTTTGAGAGAAATATGAACAACGAGGGCTTTTGGGTCATGTTTACGCACCCAAGTGGAGGTAACCTTATGTTTGCCCTTGTCATTGTTGGTTCTAGTTGGGATTCTGGAAGTATCCGTAAACGACAAAGAAATCTGTTAGAAATCTTCCATTAAACTCTGAGATGTGGAAACTAGAAACTCAACCCGGTATTTAAGACTCAAAAAATCCCTAATGGCACATGGTGGAGAAAATGTACGTCGTGTCCGACCGAAACTATAGCAAAACTCCGTAAGGTGTCATTTTCTTTTACAATAGGTACAAAAGTACACAGTCTTAGGGAGACCTTAATTTTGTTTTCTTGGCCAAACTCTTCTCTGGGGTTTTGGGTGATGGCCATATATATTCGTAGTAAACTCATGAATTACTTCTGATGTCACACGAGACGTGGAAGCACCATCAAAACCTATTCCCTACCTTTCACCAAACCCTAAAGCAGGGGTGAGGATCATCTTTCCCATATTTCTAGATTTGTCCTCTATCTTTACCTTAACCTTCTGAGCTCTCTCAAGGTCATAAGTGAGTTGGGCTACAAGGGCTTCAAGTTTCTTTCGAGTGCTAAGGGAGGAATGGAGATCACTCGTAAGACTAGTCACTTTCTTGGTCAAGTCCCCTTTCTCTTTCTCTCAACTACTCTCTCTTTTTCCAAACACTCTTTCTGTCTCTCTAAATTGATTCTCCCTCTCTATTAAACTCTCTCTCTCTCTCTCCCCCTCTCTCTCTCTCTCTCTACGCAAACAGTCTCTCTCTCTCTCTCTCTCTCTCTCTCTCTCTCTCTCAAGGAAGTGCTAATGGAGGACTCTCTTTATCTTGTGTTTCCCAAATCTTTCTCTAAGGCAACGATCCTAAGTGCTAATGCATTGTTATGCTTTTTAATTTTAAAAGCATCAGCATATAAATCAGCGTACACGCGTCATAAACCACTCTCAGTCTCACTTGCAGCATTCTCCCCCTCACTCACATCGCCTTCACTGTCGAGGTGTCCCTATGAAGTAGAATCCTCATCATCGTGAGGTGCAGTGTTAGTACTCATATGACTAGAAATGAATGTGGTGAAGTTACGTTCATGCGGTAACTCATCTCCAGAATCCACTGACTCGACCCCACTGCCGTAACTAAGGGAGGCATTTAAAGTATCTTTTCCTTTGCCTTGACGTTCCAATATAGTAGGACACTCAAATGCCTTATGGCCTCTACCGTCACACTTATAACATCTCTACTCGTCTTTCTTAGGCCTGTCCTTTTTATCTTTTTTATTTTTCTTTTCACTCTCATTTTTCTCAAAATTCTTTTTATCTTTGAAATTGCTAGTTTTCTTTAATTTGAGAAATTTCTTGAAATTTTTCGCAAACAAAGCCAAATCGTCTAAGTCAAAATCAAACTCCGAATCAGACATCTCTTCCTCTTTTCTCCTAGACGATTCACCTCTCTCTCTTGCTGACCCCTCACTCTTCCTAGCCTGGGCTTTAAGTGCTACCCCTTTATCTTTTGATTTTATCATGTTAGGAAACATGTCAATTTCATAAGTCTCGAGGTCTCCTACCAATTCTTCTAATTTTAGACTGCTCAAATTTCCTATAGCATTTAATAGTGTGACTTTAGGGATAAAATGCTTAGGCAGTGATCTCATAATCTTTTTAACTACTTTAGCCTCAGGAATGTGTTGACCTAGATTGAAACTAGTGTTTACAATATCAGATAAGTGTGCATAGAATTCATCAAAACACTCAGATTCAAGCATGGTGATTGTTTCAAATTGTGTAGTTAAATTTTGCAATTTTGTTTCTTTGACTACATTAGTGCCTTCACGTGTAAGTTGTAAAACATCCCATGCTTCTTTAGACATGGTGCACGTCATAATACGTCTAAAATCCTCATGGGTGATGTCACCCGAAATTGCAAAAGTCCACGTGAGTTATATGTCCTCCATTTAAATTCATCATTAGTCCATTTAGTGACACCTTTTAAATTTGTTACGTTGTCTACAGTGACAATGGGAGGAGTCCACCCTATTTCACACATACCCAAACATGTTCATCAATGGGCTTTAAGTGGGATTTCATACGGGCTTTCTAATATGCATAATTTGTCCTGTGAAAAATTAGCACTCGATTACACAAGTTTCCCATTGAAATTGCGCTTTTCAAAAATCATTTTTTAGACCAATATTGATATCCAGAAAAATTTTATGGAAAAAATTACACGGTATAATTGTGTAATTGCCTTTGATACAAATTTGAGAGTGCTCCAGCAATCAATAGATGAACTTGTTTAATTAAATTCCAATTTTAGTCCAAAAATCCTAACGCTTGCAAATAATTGTGATTGTCTAGTTCAATGAAATCAAGCATGCACACAATCACAAATATGAGGAAAAATCCTCGAAAATGGCAAAACCTTTTTATTTCACTATATCGTGTAACAACTTACAAATACATAGAAATATATCTTGACACACGAATACCCGCAGGCGTCGGTTCGTTGTCGTTGGCAAGAGATACTGCAAGAGCTCCAATCATCAGGAATGGAGAATCAACCTTATTTTCTATAAGAGTACTCCAGATGAGTAAAATAAGTAATCTAGGATTTAAATGATTCACGTATGAATTTGGGACAATTTTGTGAATCAAAAGACGTTTAAAACTCACAAAAGGAGTCTTATATTGCAGCTGTTTCTGCAGAAAATGCAGTTGTGAAGACTTGAAAAATGTGAGTGAGGAAAACTGGAATTTATATGAAAGTTAAGGCAATGCTGTCGTTCGAACAAAACAGGGACGTCGCGCGAATGACTTCATGTGTGATGCATATATCGTTTGAACGACATGAACGTCAAATCTTGTCCACCTTAACACTTAAGAAAAAATACTATCACTTTGGAAAACAGTTCAGGAACTGAAAATAGTTTTTAAAAAATTCCCAAATAATATGTAAACCTTAAAAACTTCAAATTAAATATTTGACCATAATTGTGAGTGGAGTAGTGGGAATGTTGAAGATACACGTTGCTTATTGCACATTGAGGTTGCAATTCGCATGTATGAAGATGATGATGGGTGCGTGAAGCTTTGCATTCGGATCGAGGTCGTCATGGATGATCGTATTGACATGCCGAATGTAACAGTATAAGACATATATGATGTGATCTAGGATACTTAGAAAATTTCCTAGATACTAAGTCGAAAACTTATAAATTCACGTTCTTATAATTGGGCATCAGTGTAGCTTCTTTATCCAAACATTAAATGATGCATGATCAGTGGCCACGCAAATCTAATTCGACGAGCTACAAAACCAAGTATTTTAAATACCCAAATTTTGAAGTTTGAAATTATAAAAATGCCCTTATAATTGCATCTTCTTATGGAAGTTTTTCGAAACACAACCGATTTCACCTCGCAAAGAATATATATATTGAAGATAAATTTTAACAAATATATGATCATAAAAGTAGGAAACAACAAATACAATAGTGCGATAATGCATAAGAATAAAGGGCACAAATATACAATATTAGTGAGGTGTCATACGCCCTTAGACATTGCTAGTCCCTAGTAATGAAAAAAGTAAAACAATTCAGGAACGAGAGATAATCAAAAGTATATAAGCATAAATATAGGAATGGCACTTCAATAGGTGAACAATTGAATTTAACATATGAAATAAGTCGTTAAATCCCTAAGTTACCCTAGCGGATCAATTGGTTATATTTCGGGAAAGTACTGTCACAAGATGCCACTTCAAGGGAATTTTCATAACTTCAAACTTTAGAATTTATGAATTTAGAATAAATGGTTTTGTATCTCGTCGAATTAGATCTCATGGCCACCAATAGTGCTTCATTCTGAGTTTGGATGAAGATGTTATGCTGATTCTTATTGGATGCTCCCAAGATAAAATTTACAAAGGGAGTCGATTCTCACTTTTAAAGAATCGATTATTACTCTTCTCTAGCTACAAGTCTTGAAGAGGAGTTTGTGAAGGGAATAAATTCTCACTTTTTGAGAATCGGTTCTCAGTATTTTCAAAGCACTCTAGTTTTTGCTAAATTTTACAAAGCGAATCGATTCTCACTTTTTGAGAATCGATTCTCACCCCGAAAATTTAGATATTCAAGATATTTTGATTTTTTTTTTCAAATTACTATATATGTGTAAGATAGAGGTATTATACATGATCTTTCATTTTAGGTTGTGTTGGGAGTTTTCCTCCATTCTCTCTCTAGGGGTTTTTGTGTAAATTACCAGTCATTGTTCCTTCCATTAATTAAAGCATTCTTTATTAGTTTCTTTATTAATTTAATGTTTTCTTTAATTTCCAAGTAATTTATTATGATTTGTAGTTAATTTACATTAGGTTTAGATGATTTAACTCACCTTCGATTGTTTGTTGCTTTGATTTGGTGATGAATTAGACTAGTTTAAATGGGTTAGGTTGTTCTTGATTTTACGCTTAGGAGATTTAATGGTGTATATCATATATGCACTATATTTATGACCTTGCGTGTGTAATCTCGGGGATATTTATTGATGCCAAAATCAATTAAACTTTTATGATAATTAGGGGTGACAACTCTAAATTTCATTTATTATGAAAATGAGATTTAATCTTGATATGCTTTTCTTCCCATTTAAGATTTTTATGCAAATTAATCCAGGGTGAGGGATACCATTCTATATCTATAGTTTTTATTCTTATTTATTAAAATAGTTCTTATATTTTTCTAGTTTAAAATTAGTATAAAATATTTTAAATCCAAAGATTATATTTTATAACTTTATTTAAGAAGTAATAAATCAATAACGTTCTAAACAACATTCGTTGTGGATTTGATACCCGGACTAGCCGCTATACTCCCGTAAGATCGTCGCCAATGTTTATGTTTTTTCGTAGCGATGGGAACCGAAAACCTTGGCCAGTGTATTTACATGACACATGGTTCCCCTGCTTGTCATTTTTTGATGAGGCGTAAACTTAGTATGTGAAATATTTCGTTTAGTGTCTACGCCCTATACAAAACAAATACCATAACTAGGCACGCTATATATGGAAGTGCAATGGAAAGTTGAGATTGAATCCGCAGGGAACAATATGTATGATTAAATTTATTTAGTATCTTGAAAAGGGGGAAAAGAAGAGATGGTTTGGGTTGAAAAAAATTAACACCAGTCAATAAGTAAACTAAATAAAATTATAAAAACCAAATTATGGTCATTTCCCCACCATGGGCTAACAACATGCGTAGATCGAAACCCACTTAATCAAGTATATTCAATTGATTATAAACATCAAACATGAAAAAAAATTAATTCAAAAATTTAAGATTAAACTTTCACTCTGATATGGTCACGAATGGATTAAAGTCGCAATATCACTATATACATTACCGTTGTATGACAAATGAAGTTAAACATATAATATTCTAACTTTAATTCATAAGGTTTCGATTAAAAGTGCTTCAACCCAAAATGTGGATTTTAATGGCAATACCCATCAATGGCGGATATATGAACCTGACCTTTAAATTAGTTACCACACATGATTAAATAATAAATACAACTTATTAACAAATGAAAACAACAAGTAAACCGACAAAATATAATTATATTAAAACAAAACTAAGTTACAGAGTAAGAAATAAAGCTACTAATGAAAATAAAAATGAAGAAGACGATGAATAATAGCCTTACCCACCAAGCCCTAGAAGAGAGAAATGGAGGAAAGCTCGCAAACACCAAAATATCAGACTAAACTAACCTAAAAATGAATGTATATGAAAAAAGAAAATCCAACTTACTATTTGTAAAAAACATAAAGATGAAAATTAACAGGGAAATTCATGGATGCCCTCCTCGGGCTGACTTGTGCCTGTTTGGAACCGGTTCGAGCTGGTTTTGTGAATTTGAAAACAACTACCATGGTTTAGCATAGGCCTAATTTCGAGCTTCGGTATGAGAGCGTCTATAAAATCCCCATACGAAATTGGAATGACACATGGTGAGAAGAAATGCGAAGATAATTTGATTATCTACACGTTGGTAATTTTATACGATAAAAAATATAGAGTTTGAAAATAACAAATTGCCTTTGATATTGAATCTTGTGATGAAACTTTTCCGAAATGCAGCCAAACTTTACGCTTAGGCCCTTAACACATACAAAATCTCAATTATACCCCACAAAGCATGTATATATATATATATATATATATATATATATATATATATAAGTGGTTGTTTAGTTAATGAGCATAAGTGTAGGAAGTGAGCACAATAAGGGCAAAAATGCGCAAGTAAAAGGGGTAATAATATGCAATATTGAAGATGAATCACATCCCCAAACTTACACATTTCTAATCCCTAGTAATGAAGTGCAAAGAAACAACAACTACAAGTAGCAACACAATGGGGAAAATATGTACAAAGGAGATAAAGGCCACTTTCGCGGGCGAACAATTGCATTTAACATATACAATGAGGGTTAAACCCCTAGGTTACCCTAATGTATGAGTGGTTCCTCGTGAATATTTATATAAGTAATACCCATAAACATTGAGTTTCCTCAAACGTATGCCCAAATATCAAATAATCTAATTCAACACCAAAAAGGATTTCAACACATTAGTGGCATTGTGAATGAATTCATGCAAAAATCCTAATTTACCAACATCAAAAGAATAACAACATATAATTGAAATCTCATATGTGAATGGTGTGGAAGAAATGGTTTGATTTGGTCAGAACACATATAACTCATAAAATACAATTAAAGCATACTTTCACTCAAATCCTCTCCAGATATTACACTAAAGAAATGAAATAATTAAGAACGCGAGGTAATATATCATGTTGGCATAAAGAGTAATTGTAATGGAAACAAGGACGCACACATGTCATCAATAAAAAACTCTACATATAAAATTAAAAATTACAATCTCAATGAAAGCTATTGTTCATCAAATGAGGTGAAATCCGCTTTAGCAGATTATTGCATTATTTAAACTTTTGAATTACCTTCACCCATAGGACTTTATGAGGTTGTAATATGGGTTTGTGTTTAAGGGTATGAAATGAAAGGGATATTTATGGATTCAAAGGCTTGTAAAGAATACATGGGAGAATGGAAAATCGTGGGGAATTTTAAAATTGAAATATGACCATAACAGGCAAAGATATAACAATGGAGTATAACTAAAACTATTCTCTAATAACATAGAGCCTAGATTCTTACTTTTTTCCATCCCTTTACTTTTTTTTCTTTTGTTCCTTTTATATTTCACTTCTTTTTCTTTTCCAATACGTTTCACGAGAATACAAGTCAACTCATATTCTTAATTGCGTGCACGGAAAGAAATGTCATTAAATCCAAATTATTATTCCAAATAGAGGTATGTAAGGTGTATATATGGTTTGAAAACTCCAATTTGGAGTTTCTTATAGGATTTTGGGTTTTGAAATGACGAGCTAATATTTAGGATCAAAGGGGTTGATTAGGGAAATATATAGGAAGAGGTCAAGGTCAATATGAGTTAAATAAAAAAGATGGCATATGACCATTTAATAAGGTTTACGCGATTCTCGACTCAAAATAACTTTAAAAATCATGATCAAGTAACACATTTAAAAATGGACTCAATTAATGAACGATCAAAGAACTAATAGTGAGATTACCAATGAATTTAATGTTTTCGAGAAGGAAAGAGTAAGGTATATAACATTCACAAATGAGTAAAAGCACAAAGCTCACTCGGTTTTAGTGTACACAAAGCAATAAAAGATCACCAAGCTATAATTGTCCTACCAAATCATTTTGCACGAAAAGTGCATGTGCACATGAGGTAAAAGATTCAATTCATGCATTCATTCTTAAATCGACAATTTGAGGAATAAAGTTAAATAGCATGAAAGAAATTTAATTTAGTAATTATATAGGGCAATTATTTTAATAAATCATCAGAAACAAAGGAAAAATTCCCAATAAATGAGGAAAAAGAAAGAAAATATTTTTGAAATTTTTTCATTTTTAACAAAAAACGTGCATACATACTTGGTAAGAAAATGTAATTAAATCAAAGAAATTACCAATGAATGGGAAGAATAACCCACATCACCTAACCTAAAATATTGTATTTTTCTCAACGCGAATTATGAACACAACATAATGAGAGGAAGATAAAGATATTTTCCAAAATTGAGATATCTCTCTGATAAGTACAAGTCCATTGATTCTATAAAACATGTTAGAACTAAGCATAACAAAAAAATACTAACAAAAACTTTAACTAATTACATTAGACTATAATTTGAAACCTCTAACTAACTATACACTAGAAGTTAAAATTTTTGAGGGTCCACCCAAAATACGATTTGGCTTTTAGGGATAATTGGTTTACCCTCATTTGAGGGCATGTCTCCCAAAAAAGTTATGTTTCGTTTAAGAAGTGGAAGGCCTATATAAGGCGGAAGACACGAACCATTACCAATTAATCATTTTTGGGGGATGATGCGAGGTTTAAATTGTAAGGGGGAATAAGTACATATGTGATTCAAAAACCAATACGCGATAGAAAAGTTAGAAGTAGCTCACATTAGAGATAAATTAAAAAAAAGTAGACTTAGGTGGTACGATCATGTGTTGCGTAGACCAATAAATGCCCCTGTAAAAAGAGGAAGATTGTTGGAAATAGAGGGTAAAATAAAAAGTGGTCGCCCTAAGCTATCGTGGGAGGAAATTATTAGGAGAGACCTTAAGGAATTAAACTTGAATGATAATAATGCATATAATAGTTTAGAATGGAAAAGGAAAATCCATGTGGCCGACCCCATATGATGGGATTAAGGCAATAATGATGACGAATATGATCATGATTAAAAAAAATAGAATTTCCTCCAATGTTTTTTCAAATGGAATGGGAGGTAGGGCATACGTAAGGGAGAATTACATCATGAAAAGCATTTTGAAAATGCATTCATTGAAATGAATCGGGTCAAAGTACTCAGGACTTCCATACAAATATTGTACTACTTGCAATGGTCTGATAAAGGTGAACGGGAATGGGGATGAAATAAATTTAATCTCAATGGATGACTTATCATATCTCAAAGATTAAATTTTGAAGGAAGAAGATTAACTTTCAATGAAATTTTCTTCTAAAATTATTTAAGGCCTCTTTATTTTTCTAAGAAGAAATAACTCATTGCAAAGTGATTGAATTTTCAAATCATTTACATTATCATTTTTCATTTCACTTTGGGCAAAAATAAGCATGGTTTCTTCTATAGTAGGCTTCCTTTTCTCAAAACCTCGACTTTCTCATTTGGTCGAAAAAATTCGTCACCATAAAAAATCTCAGAAAAAAATCGTCGTTGGATTTGGATAATGCATCAAATTCTGGTTCCTAATAATAATTTTTCCCCATAATAGTTTTCTATATTTTTATGCTAAGAAGGCCCTCATGCAATGTCATAGGTGGATGCACGAATTCTTAAAAATAAAAAGTTTGAGAACTATTGTCGAAACTGCTTTCATAATTATCACTTCAAAAATTTTGAGGCCCAATATCGAAACAATCGTTCCCAAAATTATCCACATCCTTTAATTGACTTTGGTAATACTCACTGAAAGTCATAGGCTTTATAATTTCTTCTATTTGTAAGTAATCACTAAAAGTCATTGGTTGTGGGGAATCTTGACAACTATCATTGCGATACAAACGCGAATCACTACAATTACAAAGATTACCAAAATAAGACATGATTACCAAAAAAGTTCGAAGATGGAAAACCCACTCTAAGAGGTGTGCGGTTTTAAGTGTTTCTTGGTGGTTAAATGTAGAAGTCTACAATTTTTTAGAAAAAAAAGGAGTAATACAAAAGTATATAGGAAATACTAAATCAATGAAGTTCTAAAGCACAATAATCCCCAGTAGTGGCTCCATTTGATAAGAAAAGGAAAACCACATCCTGTAAATATGTTGGTCATTATTATCGATTCCCACCTCTATAAAAAAAACCTAAACTTTAACTAAACCCTTATGAGAGTATAGCGTCTTGTTTGGGTATCGAATTCATAGGAATGTTGTTTAGAACTTTATTTATTTATTACTTATTAAATAAAGTTGTAAAAGACGATTTTTGGTTTTAAAATGTTTTACACTACTTTTAAACTATATAAATATTAAAACTAGTTTAATCAACAAGAATAAAAACTATAGATTGAGAATGATATACCTCACCCCGGATATATAGAATAATATTGTTACATGGAAAGAAAATCTTATCAAGATTAAATCTCAGTTTTATAGATCACAAAATCTAGAGTTGCCACCCCCTAAATTCTAATGAAAGTTTAATTGATTTTTTCGTCAGTAAATATCCCCGAGATTACAAACGAAAGGTCTTAAATATGACACATACATGATATACACCATTAATTCTCCTAGGCATAAACCTAACCCATTTAAACTAGTCCAATCCATCACCAAAGCAAAGCAAACAACTTATATAAGGGGAGCTATCTCAACATAATCTTAATTACCTACAAAGGATATTAAATTACTTGAAAATTAAAGGAAATGATTAAAGGAAAGTAGTATATGAAGGAAGAAACTAAGGATGAAAGTTTTAATTAATGGAAGGGATGATGAATAATAATTTCCACACAAACCCTTGGAAAGATAATGGAGGAAAACTCCCAACACCAACCAAACCCTGACCTAAACAAACCTAAAATAAAAGATCGTTAATAATATCTATAACTTACATATATAGTGAATTGAAATAAAAGAAAATAAATCAAAATACGTCGAAGTGTCTAAATTCTGGGGGTGAGAATTGATTCTCATAAAGTGAGAATCGATTCTCATACCGTGAGAATCGACTCCCTTTATAAATTATTTTCAAGGTTCATAGCTGGAACATAGTGAGAATCGATTCTCAAAAATTGAGAATTGATTCCCATCAACATAACTTTTTCATCTGAACTCAAAATGACGCATTGCTGGTGGCAATGCGATCTAAATCGATGAGATAAAAAACCATGTATTTTAGATGCACAAATTCTGAAGTTTGAAGTTTTGAAAATGCACTTGAAGTAGCATCTTATGACTGAACTTTCCTGAAATGTAATAAATTGATTCACTAGGGTAACCTAGGGGTTTAACGACTTATTTAACATGTTAAATGAAATCTTTCACCTACTAAAGTAGCATTTCTATCTTTATGATTATATACTTTTGATTATTTCTCGTTATTGGATAGTTTTGTTTTATTTCATCACTAAGGACTAGCAATGTCTATGTTAGGGGGTGTTAAACATTACCAATATTTTATATTTATGCCCTTTATTCTTATGCATTGTAGAACTATTGTATTCATTTTTTCCTAACTTCTTTATCTGAACTCGGAATGCTGCATGGTCAATAGACACGTGAATATAATTCGATGAGAAACACAACCATGTGTTTTAAATTCCCAAAATCTAAGGTTTGAAATTACAAAAGTGCCTTTAAAGTTGCATCTTGCTATGGAACTTTCTCGAAATGCATCCAATTGCTCCGCTAAGCATTCCAATACCTACAAAAGTTCAAATAAACCTTGCAAAGCACACGCACACGCACACGCACACGCACACGCACACACACACACACACACACACACACACACACACACACACATATATATATATATATATATATATATATATATATATATATATATTGAAAACCAAGTTTATTTAATATATGAGCATAAAAGTAGTAAATAATGGAAACAACAGGGATAAAATTCATAAGAATAAAGGGTGCAAATATACAATATTCATGAAATATCAACTCTCTTGATAAAAGATGTTGGAAAACCACAAGAAACTCATGAAGTTAATCAGGAAAGTAAGTACATTCGTGATAGGCTGGGGCCATGCATGGTGCCCATAAAAGAAAAGAACAATGTAAAAATTAAGGTAAAAGAGAAAGCTAGACCTGCTCTAACGTGTAAGAAATGGCCCTCTTAAATCAGAGGGTGATATACTGTTTATAATGATGTGTTTGGGAACTATTTTTGTATGATATTGCTGAACCGATGATAGAATTTTTTGTAATCAATGACTCTCATATAGTGGAGTATATTGAGAAATTAAAATATGCTCCCGAGTGCATGCATGACGGACCAACAAAGCAACTACAAGAACTTAAAAAGTTGAACTTCATAGAATAAGATGGAGATAAAAGAAAAAATTTCATATCCAAAAGCCTAAAATAAAAACAAAGGAAGAGATTGTGAGATAATTAAAAGAACTAACTAATCTATTTTTGTGGAGGTATATAAAGATGTTAGAAATAGATTTTGAGGTAAGTTCTCACAAATTGAATATATTACCTAATGTTTTTCCTGTGAGGCCGATGACTCGAACCTACAAAGAAAAGTTGGATTTAAAAATAAAATTGGAGGAGGAGAAGATGCTCATAAAAGCCCATGCAACAACCCATTTTTCTTTAAAGCATTGTTTTAGTAGCCAACTCAGATTAGAAACAAATCTGGGTTTATGTGGATTTTAGATATTTGAACTGCACATGTCCAATAGATGAATTCCCATTTCCTAACATAGAAAAGATGGTAGATACTACTGCTGGCCATGAAATGTATGGCTTTATGCATGGTTATATTGGGTATAACCGAATCAAAATGGATTCGATGTACACTAAAAATACGGACTTTCGAACCCCTCTTGGGAACTTCCACTATACTGCATGCCATTTGGGTTAAAGAATTCTAATACGACCTACCAATGAAGGATTATGAACATATTTCATGATGCATTGGAATTTTAAGTATATCATCTAGTGGTTAAGTCGAAAAATGAATATAGGCTAATTTAATACTTAAGTAGAGTCTTATAGTGGTGCAAGAAATATAAAATGCGAATAAACCCATTGAAGTTTGCTTTCGACATTACAACGGGAAAGTTCCTTAGTTTTTTTGTTAAAACACAACGTTTATAAATGGACATGGAGAACATAAAGAAATTATAATGATGCCACCTCCAAATCTGGCCAAAGGAAAGATCCGATTCATTTAAAAATTGCATAATTTCTACGTTCTACATTTTGTAATTTTGAGAGAGTGGTTAACATATTAGGATTCAATTGGTGTTTTGTACCAGAATAGCCAAAGGGGGATATTTGTAAGAGAAAATGTTATGATTGCTCATATTTTATTTTAGTTTGCCATATTCCATTACACAAAGACGTTTCCATCACAACTTCTAGATACTCGAAGACTTAGTTGAAGACCGTCAGAGTTTGAAAGATTTGGTCATCTCAACAATCATGGAAGAAGTATGCGATTGGAGTTCGTAAAAGGTTTTTTAATATTTTATAGGGATTAGTTAAAATTTATGATGCTACTTTTATAAAAAGATAACTTGAACAGGCACTGAAAAAATAATGCCTCATTCGAACAAGGTTGCTTGTTGTTCGAACATGGTTCCAACAAAATATTTTCCACATTTGTTTGGAATCTCGTTAGAAACACTTATTCGAAGTCATTCGAACGAGATGTTGGTGTCATTCAAATGGCCTGCCTTTTCGTTTAAACGACCGAGCATATTTTTTTAAAAAGTTTATCTTCCTAATATCTTTTGTGTTGATCTTTTTCATCTCTCCTTGTTATAAAAATGTTGAACAAGATATGATATCTTAAGAACTATTTTTCATAAAGAAAAACACCTTTTGAATTCTCTTTTTATGATCAAATACCTCATATAGTATTCCTTACCCCCAAGAATTATTCAAGATCATGTTTACCCATCACAAGAAGGATTCTTATCGAGTTGACTTTGTAGAGACTTGTCTTTACTACTCAGATTATGGAATGGGGTTCCACTATAAAAGAAGGAAAAAAGATTGATCGATGGATACCGAGGGTAGACCGCTACCAGTGGATGATTCTGGAGCTGAGCATATCTATTGGCATTTTGAAGACTCTGCACATCTAACTTAGTGTAGCTTAGTTTTTTCTAATTAGATTTTATTCAAAACTGTCAATCGTGCTGAATTAAAGGTTTTGCCCCTCTTAGGAATTTTTCCCCATCTTGTGTTTTTCATGGATGGCTTGTTTGTTGCAAATTGGAATCTGAAATCATCTCGTATGCACACCATAATTAATTGAAGATAAAATTGATGAAAGATTAAATTGCGTGCGTGGCATTTAATTATGAAAATTTGTCGATTAGTTCACGTGCACTCTAAAATTGGTATCAGAGCATGTTACACCAAATTGTGATCCTTTTTCAGCGAAAAAAGTTTGATATCAATTTTTTTGAAAAATTGTTGATCTTTGAAAATTCAAAATTTAATGGAAAATCTGTATAATTGAATGCCCAGTTTTTATGGTTCAAATTATGCTTTTTGGAAAACTAGGATGTGGTCAACCTTAAAATCTATTGATGAATGTGTCTGTTTACTTTGTGAAAGAGGGTGGATACCTCCCTCTATGATTTTTGACATTTTCGTCAGCCCTAAACCCGCCTCTTCATAGACATATGATGACTTTTAATGGAGAGATTTTAACTCATGCAGTTTGAGTGCCATCTCAGGAGCCGTTACCTACGACGAGTTCTGCCGTATTATGATGTGCACCAAATCTAAAAAAGCTTCAGATACTCTTCATCTCACTCATGATGGAACCAATGTTATTAAAGCTTCTAAGATGCAAAATCTCACCACATAATTTGAAACTGTCACTATGCTTGAATATGAATCATTTAACGAATTTTATGCATGACTGTCTGATATAGTTAAGTCGAGTTTCAATTTATTTGAAAGAATACATGAGACACACATTTTAAAGAAAATATTGAGATCTCTCCTTGCCTGTTTTATTCCTAAGGTTACTAAGATAAATTCATTAGGGATACTTGATACACTTAGTCTAGAAGAACTCATAGGATACCTTCAAACATACGAGATAGATATATTTCCTAAAATTGTTAAGCCTAAGGAAAATGGAATTTCACTAAAACCCCAATCTAAAAACAAAGAAGAAGTGTCTTCGAATTTCGAGTACGATTTTGAATTAGATGACTTAGCCCTTTTTGCAAAAAAATCAAAAAGTTTCTCAAACTTAAAAAGCAAAATACTTTCAAA
The DNA here is from genome assembly GCA_949130495.1 of Sambucus nigra. NCBI lineage: Eukaryota > Viridiplantae > Streptophyta > Magnoliopsida > Dipsacales > Adoxaceae > Sambucus > Sambucus nigra. Next base: position 371,644,166 of record OX422219.1, read on the forward strand.
GGAAAGAATTTTTTTGAGAAAGATAAAAAATATAAATCGTGCAAGAAATGTTTTAAAAATGAAAATAAAGATTTACCGAAAGAAAGATGAGGAGATATGTTACGAGTGTGAGGGAAAGGGTCACAAATCTCATGAGTGTTCGACTAGGTTAAAGAGACAAGGGAGGCAGGGCTGCCTTAAATGTCACGCTTAGTAATAGCGAGGTCGAGTAAATGATTTTGGGGGATGAATCACCACAAGGATGCAACTTCATCGCACTCATGGGCAGTCAATTTAGTATACCGAGTGCACTTCATGCCAATGAGGAAGTTACTAAACATGAACATCTTGACAATGAGTCAGTGATTTCGACGAGAGGGGGAGGGGTAAGATGCTTTAAGTGAGATAGAGAGTGACCTAAAAAGTGCCGATGTCAATCTTAATGTGGATTCCTTTAAAACCAAGAAACAAAATAAGGGTTTAGCTATGAGGGTTTTATCCTTAGAGTACGAGTTGATAGAGGAGAGAGAGAGTGAGTCCTTGGTGAGAAAGCTTTCGGAGAGAGATTTCGTTTAGTTGAGAGAGAGGGACTTAATCAACAAGGTAACTAGTTTTACGAGGGATCTCTAAACATCCCTACAGACTCATGAGAAACTTTAAAACCTTGTATCCTAACTCGAGAAAGATCTCGAGTGTGGTCGGAGGTCAAGTTAACTATATAGGATACATCGAAGAAGGTAGGGAAGATGTTCCTTGGCCCTACTTTAGGTTTTAGTGAGCGGTATGGAATAGGTTACGACAGTACATCCACTTCCCACACCACACCAAAATCGGTTCCTAAATTCGTGGTTAATTCTTATGGCCCTCAACCAAAACCACAAAAGAAAGTTCAACTTAAGAAAACAAACCAAGGTACACCCAAAAAAGTCTATGTTTTCACCCTTTTCAAGAGAAGATGTCGCCTTAGAGAGTTTTTCTATAAACTATATAGAACTCGGTGTACACATACTTCCATTCACCGCTCTAGCGACTTTGCTACTTTTACAGAACAATTTGACTTTCTAGTCCCTAATTCGTATAACTTGATGAAATAATTTCAATGAATGTCTTTGTCATTAGAGAAGGCATCTAATGCTCTGACTAGAGTCAACAACAATAAGGAAAAATATAAGGTTGCCCCCACTTAGGTACATAAGCAAGATGTCAAAACCGTTATCATGAAAGATTCTCTTAAGGTTAAAAATATTTCACAATGGTATTTTGATAGTGGGTGCTCTAGGCACATGACATGTGATATTTTATTTTTTTACCTACCTTGAGGATCGTAAGGAAGGGAAAGTCACTTTTGAATATGGGAGTAGGTCTAGTAGTTTAGGGCATGGATATCTTGAGATACCCGACTCCCTTAAACTAGACAATTTGTTGTACGTGAATGGGTTGGAAGAGAACTAATTAGCATAAGCCAACATTCCGATGAAAACTGTGAGGTAAAGTTTGATCGGTCTGAATGTAATGTTTGTGATAAATACGATGAACTTCTACTACAAGGCGTGAGGATGGAAGATATTTATTATGGGATTATGACCAAGTCCTTCTTTTTATGCAACAGTGCCATGGTCTCCCCCATGGACATATGATATCAACGACTTGGTAACATCAACTATAGAGGTCTTGAGAGATTAGTTATCAATGACCTAGTTCGTGGTAATCCAAAAATTCGGAAACCAACTTCCCCTATTTGTGTACCTTGGCAACAAGAAAAATGTGACACCCTGCTTAATTATATACCGATCAATCGGTCTTTTATTAAATTAAAACAGGATTTTCATTTGGTTCATTCTTAGAATCATTGTCAAAAATCATAATAATTACCATCCACCTACTTAGTTAATTAAATGGGTGCCAAATTTTATCTTTCATTAAACAGGTAAATCGACATGAGGAATAAAATAATAAATCCATACACACTATCACTAAGTTTGAACATAATACTGAATAAATAACTAAAAGATGCGCTGAATAAACCATCAGCTATAAATCAAAATCCCACATAATAATCCAACGAGTAAAATTAATAATTCAAAACTAAATATGAAAGAAATGGGAAACACGCCCAAAATAGAACTACAACTGAAATGATATCCCTAAACTAGGAATCAAGAAAAGATGTGTCTACTCAAATCTCCTGCATGCATCCACATACGTCGCAGCTGTGTAACCCTTGGAATAAAATCTCAAGTCTGGTCTCCCTGTGGCTGGACACCTAAAAGGTTTTTAACAATATTTAGCAAGTGATTAAGGTTGCAGAAAATAAAATGCATGAATGTTCTTCATATTTAAGCTAGTGTCGCACTCACTTGAGATATTAATCTCCCCTCAAAATTTGTGTACACCTACCGCTTTTCCATTTAACCCTCCTATCTGCACTACCCCGTCTAACTAGCCTTGTTATAAACGTTACCTGAAACCTTACTCTATCCCGAGTAACTCTTACTAATAATTTCTAAGTTATCTTTCACATTAACTTAATTTATCATCTTTAAATAACTATACAACAATTTCACTGGTTATATAAATAATACCATTGCACTCTAGGTATTTCACCCATATATAACTATCAACCCTATTATATACGTATACATTACACACACGTCGTATATAGTATCCATCCTCTTGAGTAAGAACTCACCGAATGTTTTTTCTAAAATGCTATCACCCCAGGTATTTTCAATCGAATCAAACAAATTAAAATTAAAATAAAATTAGTAGAGACGATCATATTTCCCTAGTTGTGAGATCGGATAATACCCAAAATGTCTCACCCTCAAAAGATCACAATATAATATAATGGATGATATGACTTGGGGATTATACTCTCCATACTCCTCAAGATAGGGGATTCACCCACATCACACAAAAACCTGTGATAGTACTAGAGGGGTATGTATTTATAAAAATATATAGTCACTGATATTTAAAGATCACACACACACACACATACACACACACACACACACACACACACACACACACACACACACATATATATATATATACTATCACACTACCATATATATATATATAATTAATTTAAACCCGACTAATTTGTGCCTAACTCCCGTAGCACTAGGCCTAGAATATCTGAGTCTATAATCTGACTCCTAATTTAATTAATTTTCATATGAATTAATATATTAAAGTAGTGTCACTCAACTACAATCCCCGGACGCATTCACTCGGCCCGTAATGTAATACTTATGAATTTATTTCCCAAAATTTATTCATTATTTGTCACACACTTTCCACCCTCCTAATCCCAATTATATCCATCTATAATTTCCGAAGATATGCCTCATATTTTTTTCACTAAATTAATAAGTTCCAGAGTAATCCCAAAAAATCTTGCATATATACGTTCCTAGGCAAAACTACCAAAAATCCAGGATCATCGATTGATCAGGTCTCAGCGTCTTCCCCGACTCTGTTTTTCCACCATTGTTATGCACTCAAGCTTTAAATATTCAAACCCAGAACTCAATTAGTTTTCCCCATCATATGTTTACCCTCAAACAACTTCCAAACATCATAATGATCTCCACACATCATTAATTTATAAATTTCCCCAATATTTCCCGAACTGGGTTTATAACCGTTTATACGAATTTCATCCTAGATTTAATTCAATCCATCCAAATGAAATAAGTCCAACTATTGGGTTTCGTAATCAAATCAGATTCCAATAGTACCATATCATAGTCTATCATCAATTGAGTAATTAATCTACACCTTTTACTCTAAATATCCAAAAGCCCATTTTAATATCAACACACACCCAAAAATGGATTTCAAGTTATACCCACTATGATATGAATTGATTATCACAGATTTACAATTAAAGAAAATTAACCACTTGCCTCTATTTATTCATAGTATCTGATCCTTTGAGGTAGAAGACTATTTGACGAAGAACACGCACTAATCCTCCTTGATTTGGCTCCAAAAAGATCTCCAAATCCTTCCTCTTTCCTTCTCTCAAGTTCTTAGGTTTAGAATAGTGTTAGATATCATTCAACCCTTTAAGACCTATGTTAAATATCATTAACCCCATTTTTAGGCTAATGGGCCAAGCCCAAATGACCAGAACACCCCCGTGTGGGCCCGGTTATGCCTAAAAATTTCACGAGATCCATTTACTACCCCTCGGTACACTTTTTCGACTATCTTGGTCTATCCGGACTCAACTGTCCACTCAGAATGGTCATCCGAATGACATTACTAAAAATCTTTATCTCGAACTCAAAATAGTCTATGCCCAACTCCCATTTGAGATAAAATAATACCATGTCACTATCGCTCGGCATGACATTAATAAATTGTTAGTATTGACTTAGTAATTTATATTCCATAAATATTAACAATTTACTCTTTCGATTAATATTTAAATAAACTTACAATAATTGATTTAATTAAATTATGACACACTAGTAATTTAAATTAGTCGAATTAATTAAATATATATTGCTTAAAAATACGAGGTGTTATATATTCCCGCCATACAAGGGAGTTTTGTCCCCGAAATAAGCTCATACCTGTGGTGAATAACTACATATACTGCTCTCGCATGTCATGCTCCCTCTCCAAGTCGACTCATCCATATTGTGATGTCCCCACTAAACTCTGACTAGTAGTACTACGTTATACTGCAGCTTATGCTGACTATGATCCAGAATAGTAACGAGTCACTCCTCATACAAGATGTTCGGTTATAAATCAATCTCCTCGAGTGGAATATGCCAAAGATCTCTCTTGATTCTTCAATATTTATTCATAATAGCCACGTGGAACACGTCATGTATCCACTGAAGATGATCCGGTAAACCCAATCTATATGCCACTGGTCCCACTCTCTTAATAATAGGGAAGGGCCCCTCGTATATCGACGCTAGTTTCCCTTTCTTGCTAAAGATCATAACCCCCTTCATGAGAGACACCCGAATTAACACCTGGTCGTCAACCTCTAACTCAACGTGTCTCCGGTTAGCATCGACATAATTCTTCTGCCAGTCTTGAGCTATACGAATACGTCCCCAAATCAGGTCAATCTTGGCAGTAGTCTCCTGTATCATCTCTGGCCCCAATAACTTGTTGTTGCCCACCTCTAACCAACAGGCGAGCGAACAAAAAGGCCTCCCATAAAGAGCCTTAAATGGTGCAATACCGATAGTGAACTTGGTATAGTTATTGTATGCAAACTCTACCAGTGGAAGATATTGCTCCCATACTCCTTCGAAGTCTAGAATACACATCCTTAACATATCCTCTAGCATTTGATTAACCCACTTAGTTTGTCCATATGTTTGAGGATTATATGTGATACTCAATCGCAAGTTTGTGCCCATGACCTCTTGAAAGTTCTGCTATAAGTGAGACATAAAGATCTTGTCTCTATCAGACATAATGTTAGTTGGTACCCCATACAGCTTAACTATCTCCGCAATAAATATTTATGCGTACTGAATTGTCACAAAATAGGTGCATAATGGTAATAAATGGGCCAACTTAGTCAGCCGACCCACTATAACCCAAATGGAGTCATGACCCCTCTGCGATATCGGTAATCCCATAATAAAGTCCATCAAAATGCACTCCTATTTCCACATGGGAATATCGAGCGGATGTAACATCCCCAAAGGACTCTGGTGGTCTACCTTAGCCAACTAGCAGGAAACACACTTAGAGACAAACTCTCCTACGTCTCACTTCATCCCTGACCACCAGTACTATCTCGTCATATCCTGGTACTTCTTATCCCCGACAGGGTGTACTGTAAATCTTGAACCGTGGGACTCCATCATAATATCATGCCTCAAATACTTATCCTTAGTCACAACTAGTCTCCCATTAAAATATAGGATTCCTTCTAAGCTAATTGAGTTAGACTCTGTACCCTAAGAAATAATTGATGTACCCGATACTGATCCTTCGCCTGTACTTTTACTACCCACATGAAAATCTTGGGAGTGATAGCTAAAAATGACGTGCATGCTTTAGCAGTCTCATTATCAGGTCGAAGATCACTCCACTTCTCCTTCCAGACACTTCCTACCAGAGGTGGGACTGAAAGGTCTCATCCTAATTCACAATAATATTGGATGGCACCTTGTTCCTTTTCACTTCTTTTCTTCAATTGCAAATTTGGATATATTTTCCGATAGTATAACCCAACCCAAAACAACAATTATTTTGTTCTAGTCGATCCATTCCTTAACCCGATGGAAACCCTGACCTCTCCATAATGTTTGGATGACCCAAATGTGAAGTTACCCATCTGTGCATTAATCCCGCCACTAGAATCATCAAAATTACAAAATTATGGTTGGTAACCACGGATGAATCTTTTTCCATCCCTAAAAGGTGTACTCGGAGACTAATTCACTATGTATTATTCAACACCAATCCCCATGCTCAACGTTTCACATTACGTGGAACATATTACTCCCCTTTTTTCAGGATTTACCAAAATCATTGCCCTTGGGTATGCTCTAAAACTCTATTTATTTGGCCCTTTTCGTCTGGTAAGAATCTACACTTTATTTATGCGTGAACCACTCTAGGCATTTGACTAAGTTAGACTCTGCTCTACTTTCCCAAAATTGTTGGGTTCTCCTTTGTCTAGGGGTATCTTGTTACATGTGCCTCCACCATCTTTCAACTCACCATGATTGTGATAGTTCTCTTGATATGCATATAGTCGGACTATTTCCTTTCTCAAACGGATTTTAGTTCCTCACACCTTTCCACATATGTTCCTAATTTCCCCATAGGCATACATTAACACTTTTATTTTTACATTCCTTTATCCTAGATGAATCTGAAAATCATGCTAACCAGTATGCCCATACAGTTTATAGCCCACGCATCCCAGCATAATTATAACTAAAGTCTCGTATGTAACATACTTATCTCTAGCCTAGCCCCGCACTCTTGATGTGGTTATATCATACGAGCATTCTCGATTACACCATAAATATCCTTTTGATTCTTCTCGATATTGCCTCACCCATCAACTTGCAGTGTAAAAGTTTTCACAGTGCTTCCTTCGCAGCACTACCTGGCTCCACTGGCCCTATTTCGTAGTAGCTCTCAGCTCAAAATGTGTTTCCAGTAACACCCCGCCTGCGCCCAGGGAGAGCGGGGTGGAGCGCTACTGCGATAAAACTAAAATTAAATCCACAAACAACAAGGTATAGAGCATCTAAAATAAACCCACAATAGAAAAGAAACCACTAATCTCAATCTTCAAATTAAATATAGCGAAAGTCTCTCGAAATAATACAACTAACTATCTCGAAATAAAATGCTCTATACATAAAAGATAAATACAAATCTCCTCATTTTGTATTCTCGAATATTCTTCCCAAAATAATCCACGCTAAAATCAATCTCCATAGCGCCCCAAAATTTGCACTAACCTGCCACTAAAAGAAAATATGGGGAAGAACACAATACGACAGGAAATATGCTCAACAAAATATATTAGAGGTGAATAAAACGTAACAACACGAGTATGAATATTCAAATCAAATGCAAATCTCAATAACATTTTGTGGCCATCCCCGATTCTCACCGCTGGTAGGCGCGTGAAGAGAGGATCCTCAGGTCCCACGCGTCCCTCTCGGGAGCTCTTCGGCTGACGTCGTTTGAGATGCGGGGTAAAAATGTAGAGATATTTAGAGTCGCCAGTATATTTTACTCAAAACAGACAAAAGAAAAGAGGTAAGCCATCCCGAAGGATGGTATCCAAAGACATACTGGTGCATGCGAAACCAAAATGATTCGAGAAGGGTTCGGAGGCTAAGTTACGAAATGAGAAGGTGTTAGGCATCCATTCCTCCCTTTAGGTCTCTCATGGATGTTTGCAATTTTCCTTTTTTAATTTTCCTGTGATATGTGTGCATGTGTATATATATAGTGGAGATAGGAATCCTCAACTTGTATCATGGAAGAGATAAAGCGAGCTATCCATAGGAAGGTATAAAAATAATATTAGAAAATGAGATTTACGCGATTACCCTTACGTTAATCGTTATAATGGAACGATAACGCATATGGAGTAATACGTCACTAAGAGAAAGTATATAGAATATAAGAAAATTGGATTTAGAGAAGATAGAAAATGAGGGAGAAAGTGAGAATAGGACTCGAGTCTTGGGTTTTACCCCGAGACGTCTACGTAGCCTATAAAGGCATCAACGTCCACGTAGTTTGCATACAAAATGAGGGGTGGGGTTTATCCCATAAATCCAAATGGGGGGATCTCTTATTTGTGAGTGCGTGTGTGTGTAGAAAAAAGTATTTTAGTTGTGTAAAAAGTGTGAGAAAAGTATGAGAATCCCAATTTGGAATTTATGAGCAAACCCTCTTTTTCTTATTTTTTGGGGTTTTATTTATATGAAAATAAGAGTTGTGCAATAATACTTAAATAAAAAGTATATTAGGATGTTTGAGATGAGATAACAAAAGTGCTAAGTAATAAAACAAGTTATTGAGAATTTAAGGGAATTTAAGAGAAAGTTAAGAAAGTTGGACCTTCTTGAAGATCGTGAGCTTGATCTTGAATGTTGGAGAGAAGATCTTGTACTTGGATGATGATGGAGAGTGGATAATTCACCAAGTTTGATGAAAAGGATGATGAAAAGTGGAAGTTAGAAAGGGATTTGGATGTTGAAATCGCGCTGTCTTCGAGAGAGTTTTTTGGGATTTGCTGAGATCGATTGTTATCAAATCTCGGCTCATTTTTCAAATAAGGTGAATGCCTCCTTTTAAATGCCCAGGTCACTGCTGATCGGTATATACCTGGTCCTACCTATCGGTACCTGCCAATAGGCAGGGTCTGGAACCTGCCATTTGGTAGTGTGTTTCAGGCCTTTTAAGAAAATTGTCCGCCGAGGGCAAATCGTTGGTCACAATTGTGTACGGGGTAGACAGTTGGAAAGGTAATTTAAATACCTTTTAAAGTCCTTTGGATCACTCTCGAGTTTGGGAGTCGACTTTGGGTCAAATATGGCTCGGAAGCATTTATCGGTCCATTGGACGGGGAATCGTTCGGATGCAAACGGATCGTTCATTCCCATGGTAAGTCCAAACCGCGCACAGGGTGGACCGTTTGAAAGGTTAGGAGATGTATTTCAACATTCCAAAGATTTTGACCCGGTTTGGGGAGTTTACTTTGGTCAACCGGTCCCTGGAAGCATTCAGTGACCTCTTGGAGTCAAACGAATTGTTCGTCCGCATGGTAAGTCAGAATCACACACGGAGCGGACCATTTGAAAGGGGTTTCAATGCCCTTCAAAGAGTCATACATCCTCAATCGAGATGAAGAGTTGACTTAGGTAAAATAGAGCTCGGGAGCGCCCGATGGCCTTTGGATTAAGTTTCGGATGCAAACGGATCGTTTGTCTGCATGATAAGGTGGAATTATGCATGGGATGGACCATTGGAAAGGTATTTTAGTGTGCTTCGAATATTCATTCAGCTTTGGTCGAGCTTAAGATTTTGGCTTTTTGGTTAAACGGAACTCGAGAGTGCTCGATGGCTTCTAGGTCAGTACTCGAGGTATGACCTGGGTTTGTAGTGATGAAGGGAGGTACTAGGGACTTAAGGAGAGTTAGGGGGTAACAGAATAGGGTGTCTATAGAGCCCCTCGATGGGTGAGTTTGGAACAAATGATAACCGTCGAATAGACACTATATGATGCTTTTAATGGAGTATAACCGATTTAGAGGCTCGAGGCCGATTCTGAGGACCTGAGGGGTGTGCTGGGGATGACCAATTTTGTCGGTCAAAGACAAATCTGTGGGCTTAAGTGATGAGGGTCACCGATTTTGTGGGTCAAAGCCAATTTTTTGGTCTTAGGGTAAAGATCTAAAGATCGAGGTTAATTCTGACCTAAGAGTGGTGATGACCGAGGACCGAGATCAATTATGACCTAACTCAGGTGACGATCAAAGTTCGAGGTCAATTCTGACCTAAGAGTGGTGACGATCGAGGAATGAGGTCAATTCTGACCTAACTCAGGTGATGATCCAAGACTGAGGTCAATTATGACCTAAGAGTGGTGACGATCGAGGACTGAGGTCAATTTTGACCTAACTCAGGTGGTGTTCCAAGACTGAGGTCAATTATGACCTAAGAGTGGTGACGACCGAGGACCAAGGTCAATTTTGACCTAACTCAGGTGACGATCCAAGACCAAGGTCAATTCTGACCTAAGAGTGGTGATGACCGAGGATCGAGGTCAATTTTGACCTAACTCAGGTGAAGATCTAAGACCGAGGTCGATTCTGACCTAAGAGTGGTGAGTACCAAGGAATGAGGTCAATTCTGACCTAACTCAGGCGACGATCCAAGACTGAGGTTAATTATGACCTAAGAGTGGTGACGATCGAGGATCGAGGTCAATTCTAACCTAACTCAGGTAACGATCTAAGACCGAGGCCAATTTTGACCTAAGAGTGGTGACGATCGAGGACTGAGGTCAATTCTAACCTAACTCAGGTGACGATCTAAGACCGAGGTCAATTCTGACCTAAGATTGGTGACGACCGAGGACCAAGGTCAATTCTGACCTAACTCAGGTGACGATCCAAGACCGAGGTCGATTCTAACCTAAGAGTAGTGACAACCGAGGATCGAGGTCAATTCTAACCTAACTCAGGTGATGATCCAAGACCGAGGTCAATTATGACCTAAGAATGGTGACGACCGAGGACCGAGGTCAATTCTGACCTAACTCAGGTAACGATCCAAGACCGAGGTCAATTCTGACCTATGAGTGGTGACGACCGAGGACCAAGGTCAATTCTAACCTAACTCAGGTAACGATCCAATACCGAGGTCAATTCTGACCTAACTCAGGTGACGATCTAAGACCGAGGTCAATTCTGACCTAAGAGTGGATAAAGATTGGATTTTTATTCCGCTGGAGAAAGTGCTTTGTGATTTTGATCTGAGCTGGGGAGCTTTTGTTTCTTTAGGAGGCATCGCAAGGGGAACAACCAATTTTGGTGCTGTAAAAAATCCACTGGGGAAGTGATCAGGCGATCCTTAGAGATCCTCCGGAGCTTTGCCGGGAGGAGATTCACTTGGTTTTTGAGGATTTTGCTGGGAAAGAGGGGTTCTGCTTGAGGGAATGCAAATTTTTCCTGGTGAAAATGTTCTATATCCTTCCTGGGATTTTTAGGAATTTTGTGAGGATTTTTTTGGGGATTTCTGGTATTTTTTGGGAATTTTTGTACGAAATTAAGGGGGGGTGCCGATCGGCATGGTATGAGGGGTGCCCTTCGGTAGAGGCACATACTTTTGGACTACCTCGAAAAGGTAAGAATTTAGTGTCGATCGGTATGGTTGGGGTCAGTGCCATTTGGCATCTTATATAAAGGGGGAGAATCCCTTCATTTTTTCACAGCTTCTTTGCTTTCTCTCTTTCTGCGATTTCTCTGCACATCTTTCTAGCATTCCGATCTTCAAGAAATGGCGACGATGGTCGGCGAGTCCTACTTGTTGTACACCGATATGGCTGTGTCGTATGACTATATTGACTTTGTGATGAGCCGGTTGATGGCGCCCAGCATATATGATGCCCTGGATTTCCCTCCTGCGGGTTCGAGTCGGGTGGTGGGATCATCCCACAGTGGCGGCGGTCCGTCGGCATCTGCGGCGGCGACTTCAAAGGTTTCTTTTGTGCGATTGCACACTCCTTCCTACAACATTCGGCGAGCTAATGGAGGGATGGTGCCTATGCTGCATCGTCCTCATGCGATGGATCCGGAGGAGTTGGGTTTGGTAGAGGAAGTCCTCCGACCTGCGGTATACCTTTTTATTCTTCTCTTTCTTTATTTTTTGTTTTGGTCATCTCTGCTTTGATACTGATTTTGCCTTTTCTTGCAGCAACTCCGAGTGTCGACCATTTTGGTTAAGAAACATTAGAGACTGGATATCTTCGATGACTACCCATATTTGGGATGCAGTTCCTGTTCCTTCTTTCTTGGTGCCATCTGCTTGGTTCGGAGAGGACTCTGGATCGGGTAGTGGCGGTGCATCGTCTCACCATAGGGGGAAGAGAGCACGTCGCAAGAGTGGAAGATCTTAGAGAGAAAGGTGGGTGAGAGAGAGAGAGAGAGAATGTGGGTTCGGGCTGAGTCTCGCTGTTTTTGCTTTTCCTTTTTATTTCATGCAAAATTGATGTAACATAGAAACAAATAGATGCAATGCAATGGAGTTTTTTATTATCTTTTATTAATGATGAATGAATGCATGAAAATGCGCTTTTTACTTTGCCGTTGAGACCATAAAAAGGTGTATTTTTGGAATTTTTTGAAGGATAGTTTTAAATTAAAAGGGGAAATTATATAAGGAGGAAAAGGGATTTTGAAATTCTGTTGAGAATATCAATTTATTTTTATTGAGTTTTCTGATTTGTCAAAAGAGGAAAACAAGGGAAATTTCTAAAAATGGGGGGTTGTCGATCGGCAAGCACCCTGTCCTGCCTATCGGGAGTTCAGTCCAGTCCCATTAATTCAAAGCTTTGATTGGTACCCTCTTCAGCCTTTTGTGTTTTGTGGGGTAGGATTCCCTCCGATTTCTGCAGGGATTATGTCTCTTGTGAGGGTTCTCAAGTATAAAAGAGGGGTAAGGGTGGAGTGTTTCCATCACACCTTCACACTCTTACTTGCCCCTATATCTTAGCTTTGGAAGATGGCTCTCCCTGGTAGCATTGAGTTTGCTAACTACCTCGAAGCCTTGGGAGAAATGTGCTCTTATAATGTCGACTATGATGCTTTAAACATGCGTCAAGTCTCCTTGGGTGTAATCGACCTATTGAATGGAACATGATGATGGCGGTGGTACAAATCTAGTACCCCAAAGACGATGTATTTCTCTTTGGGTTAGATGAAGTTTGTCCTACCTACAAGGAATTTTCTGTCATGCTGGTGTAAATCGCAGTGTTGTTGTGACTTTGCCCGAATTTTCCTGTTCTCCCAGGGATTTGTTGGTCGGGCTTCTTCATATTTTGCCTACGACGGCAATATCATTAGTTGCTGGAGGAATGATCTCCCTCCCGGCGGTGCTGCAGTCCATATATTTGCGGGAAGTAGGTGATGCTGGCTATACTGGGGCTATTGCTCTGGTTTTAATTTCAAAATTACTGCTGGTGACTGGGGAACTACTGGTGGACCCGCAACTTGCAGCCATTACTTCGTGGATGTTATACCGTCGTAATCCTACGGCGGTGATACTGGCGAAGACGCTGAATGGTCTGGATGCCTGGCGAGAAGGTCGTTCTGACTTCCTGAGGGGTAGCCCCTTGATGTTGTTCATGTGGTTATCTGAAAGACTCCGCTTGGTGACTCCTCTAGAATATCCTTTATGGGCTGTGCCCAAATTCTTTTCCCATCATTTCTTCTATGTTTGCATGGATATTGTGAGTTGGGAGAATTGGTTTGTGGAGCATGGGGCTCGGAGTTTGTACTGGTCAGTGCCTTGGTGGAGGCAGTTGCGGCCTATTTTGGAGCTAGGAGAGTACTCATATGTGCGACTGGTTGGTCTCAGACATACCTCTTTTTATTTCCCTTGGCGGCTTCTGCGCCAATTTGGTTGGGCACGGGTCATGCCACCTCGGACACTAAATTTCTTTTCGGTAGACATTTTGACCGAGCGCTTGCGTCTATTGCTGGGATCTCTGTGGGAGAATCGGCGTCCATCGACCCATCCCTCTCAGTCTGTTGGGTGAGTTTGGCATGTCCCTGGGGATTATATAAAGGGTTGTGGAGGAGAGTAGTCAGCAAGATGTTGGAAGTGGAGATTGGACAAAGGTGGTTTGTTTTATTTAACACCATGGAAGTGGGTGTTGTGATTTTTTCGAAGCTGGTTCGAACTTATCGGACCATGGAGTGTTTACGGCACTCTATTCAGGCAGGGAAAATTTGAGCCCCCCCAGGATGTAGATGATGAGGTTGCAGGCTCCTCTGGTAGCTATGGGTAGGACTCTTGGAGAGTCTAGATGTGGGGATTTTATTTTGCTTTTTATGGCAGTAGGGGGAAGGGAGTTATCCATTCCTTTTCTTATGTAATATGTGCTGTAATTTCTTATTAATGAAATACGCAAGTTTCTGATCATCTAGCTGTGACTTTCGATGAATTTTGTAATTTTGAATTATCTATATCGATCGTTAAGGCATACATAATCCTTTTGTTCAAGTTTTTGTTAGAATGAACTCCCGTTCTCAGAGATAAGAAAATAATAGTATTTTGTGAAAAATAAAGGGTTGTGCTCCTATAAGATGTATGAGCTGCCTACGTACCTCTGGGGATTTTGGAAAATTTTTTTTCTTGAAAAATGGTTTTTTTGTAGAGAATTAGGCCTACGTAGTTCTGTGTAGAGGGAAATGAAGAGAGTTTTTTTAAGAATAGAAGGGAGACGAGAAGAGTCGTAGCGCGCCGAGATTTCGAACTAGGGGTAGAATTTCTTGAAATGGTCCAGGTTGACTGGGCGAGCCATCTCCTCCCCATCTAGGTCAGTGAGCATGGAGGCACCGCCGGATAAGATTTTCTTCACAATGTAGGGGCCTCTCCAATTGGGCTTGAATTTCCCTTTGGGGTCCCAGATGGGTTCTATTATCTCCTTGAGGGCTAAATCCCCTTCCCGGACACCACGATCCTTGACTCTCTTGTTGAATGATCACGCTATTCGATGATGGTACCCCTGTATGTGGTGAATAGATTTCAATCTCCTTTCATCTAGGAGGGTCAGCTCGTTGAGACGATTTTGGTACCAGTCTTCTTCATTAACTTTGCTTTCGAGCATATTGCGTAGCGAGGGTACTTCCAGCTCCACAGGTAGGACCGCTTCCATGCCGTAGACCAGAGAGTAAGGGGTAGCCCCAGTAGAGGTTCGGATTGAGGTTCGATAGCCCCAGAGGGCATATGGGATCCGGTCGGCCCAATCCCTACAGCTTCCGATCATCTTGCTGATGATGTCTTTGAGGTTCTTATTGGCGGCTTCAACTGCACCATTGGTTTGAGGTCGGTAGGGAGAAGATTTGTGTCTCTAAATCCCATACTCATTGACTACTTCTGTGACTTTTTCTTTGAAATTCAACCCATTATCTGACACTAACTCATGCGGGACCCCATATCGGCAGATGATATTTTTATTGAGGAATTTGGCAACTTTCTTGGCGTTCAATACTGCATATGACTCAGCTTCGACCCATTTGGTGAAGTAATAAATGGCAACTATGATGAATTCATGTCCATTTGAAGCCTTTGGTGTAACCTTCCCTATAATGTCGACACCCCAGGTGGAGAATGGCCTGGGAGAGGTCATGTTGTATAATTCTCACGAAGGCAGGTGTTGAAGATTAGAGAACTGTTAGCATTTGAGGCATCTCTGGACATAGGCGGTGCAATCTTGGGACATAGTGGTCCAGTAGTAACCCTGTCGGATGATCTTCTTAGCAAGCATGTGACCGTTCATGTGGGGCCTGCATTCACCGCTGTGGATCTTCTGCATTATCCTTTTAATCTCGGCCCCTGTGATACAGTGTAAATGAGTTCCATCGAAGTTCCTTTTGAGTAGAGCTTTATGACAGATGATGTACTGGGCGGCCAGTCTTCGGAGGGTCGTTCGGTCTTTCTTATTGGAACCCTCGGGATACCTACCATATTTGAGAAGGCACCAGATATCATAGTACCAGGAGTCCGCTAGTTCAGGATCTTTAGTGGAGATAAGCTCAATATGGTAGTAGTGGGTTGGTTTGTCTTACTTTTGAACTAGGAAGGGGGTCATTGTTATTCGTTTGGGCATATCGACTATGGAGACCAAGGTAGCGAGAGCATCGGCTACGTTATTCTTTGCTCGAGGTAGGTAATGGAAGGTGATATCTCAGAATCGGGAGGCTAACTCTTCTAAGTGGGCATGGAAGGGTTAGAGCGTTTCGTCCTTGACTTTCCACTTTCTGAGCACTTGACCGATGATGAGGGCATAGTCCCCGTAGACATCAAGATATTGAATACCTTTCTTTAGAGCAACGTTAAGGCCTACTGTGCATTCCTCGTATTTCGTCATGTTGTTGGTGCAAAGGAAATCCAATTTGATGGCGATGGGAGTGTGGGAATCATCTTTGCTGATCAGAAGTATCCCAATGCCATATCCCTTTTTGTTGGCAGCACCGTTAAAGAATAATTGCCATCGAAGGTTATCTTGAGCGGTGTAGAGGATATTTTCATCTGGGAATTCAGAGATCCAAACATCTGCTTCTTCTATGGGGTAGTCAGCGAGGTAGTCAGAGATGGATCTTCCTTTAATGGTTTTCTGCGTGACGTACACAATATCGAACTCAGTTAGAAGCATCAACCATCGGGCCATTCGACTGAATGAGGAAGATTTCTCAAGAAGGCATTTGATGGGATCCATTTGGGATACAAGTTTGATGGGGAAGGCGAGCATGTAGTGTTGTAACTTTTGGGTGACCCAAACAAGTGCTGCACATGCCTTTTCTAAAGTAGTGTAGTTGACCTCGTACCCGGTCAATTTGTGACTGGCGTAAAAAATGTCTCTTTCTTTGCGAGAGTCTTCAAGGTATTGGGATAGCAAAGCCCCAGCTGAAGTGTCGGTTAGGGTTAGGTATAGGAGCAAAGGGAGACCAAGCTGTGGTGGCATGAGCACTGGAGATTGGGTCAGATATTGTTTGATTCGGTCAAAAGCATCATGACAGGCCTCGTTTCAAACCTTGGTTGAATCCTTTTGGAGGACCTTGAAGATCGGTTCACAGATGGAGGTTAGCTGGCTGATGAACCAACTGATATGAAAACCTCGGACTTCTTTTATCTGTTCGGGGCGGTGTCATCTCAAGTATGTCCTTTAGCTTTGCATGATCTGCTTCTATCCCCTTCTCACTGACCATGAATCCCAAGAGTTTTCCCTTTGTAATGTCGAAGACACACTTCTGTGGATTGAGTCTCATCTGATACCGTCATAGTCGTTCGAAGAACTTCTGGAGAGAGGGAACATGGCCTTCTCTAGTTTTGGACTTGATAATCATATCATCCATATAAACCTGGACTTCTTTGTGAATCAAATCAGGCAGGATGGTTGTGGCAGCCCTTTAGTAGGTATCCCCAGCATTCTTGAGACCAAATGGCATGACGGTGTAGCAAAAGGTTCCCCATGTGGTGATGAATGCGATTTTTTCTTGGTGGTTTGGGTGCATCTTGATTTGGTTATTTCTGGCAAACCCGTCGACGAATGACTTGAGAGCATGACTGGCTGTATTATCCACGATCATGTCGATATTGGGTAGATGATAATCATCCTTTGGAGAAGCTTTGTTTAAATCCTGGTAGTCTACACACATTCGAACCTTCCCTCCTGATTTCGGCACAGGTACTATGTTGGCTAGCCATATGGGATATTTGATCACACGAATGAAGCCCATGTTTAACTGTTTGACCATCTCTTCTTTGACCTTGAGCGACCATTCGATGCGGAGCTTTCTTAATTTTTGTTTAACCGTCTTGTAATCTGGGAGAGTGGTGATCTCGTGCTGAGCTATTTCAGGATCAATGCCGAGCATCTCATTATAGGACCACGCAAAGACATCCACGAATTACTTTAGTAATTCTTTCAGTTGTGCACGCTCATGCTCGTCAAGGGTGGCCCCTATCCTAGTCTCGTACAGTTGGCTACTAGAATCGAGACTAATAACAACAATCACTTTTTCATTAACTTGAATGCGGTTATGTTGTTTATTATTAACCATATTTAGATCAGTTAAGAATTGCTCATTTGTAAAATCATCATTATCAAAAGTTTGATTAGAATCCAAACAATTAATGTAAGGCACAACAAGATACTCAAAATCTTCGTTTATTTCATTGATAGGAAAAACAGCATTGAGAACCTTATCAAAAGAGGTCTCGATTACATTTGAACAAGGATAGACAACAAAAGAGGAAATATGGTAAACATTGGGGTTATGTGAGATTTCAAGAGGTAGAACTGGCGCAACATGCCAGTTGAGGAGGGGTGTATCAGCAGCTTTAATCAGATGGGATGGATCCATTGATGTAGTGCCTAAATGAATCATGCAGAGTGCCAGCCCCAGTGTCTGTAAGTTGAAGGAATTTTTGGAATCACTTTCCTCAGTCTCTTTGATATCTTTGATGAGCAGTTGTACTCGGTGTTGGAAACTTTCGACCCATGGGTAGCTATCTTGGAAAAAGATCTCCATTCTAGGCTTCATCTTCTTATCTATGTGGTCATACCATGGTTCGGGAAAACCGCAAAAGGGGAAGTATTCCCCTTCTTTGATGAATCGTCCATTTAAGGAGTCTCCTGGGATACTTGGGATGTAGTCTAACCTTCTCTTTGGCCGAGAATGGTGAATTATTCCGAGTTCTTGTTCTGATGGTTGATACCCCAAGCCATAAGGAGGGAAAGCTTTCTTCAGTCCGATAGGATCAAGTATCCCTTGCTGCCTTTGCCCTAGCCCCAGTCCAGGAATAAAGTGCATGTTTCTGAACATTTGAATCACATTGACATTTCCATGAGGTTCATATTCTGGACAAAACGTTTCTTTAAAACTGTCCCCTGCCGGGAGTAGGAGTGGCTCAACTCGGAATCCTGATAGGAGCATATCATTTTACCCGTGCTGTATCTCAAGGATTGAACTGCTGGTGCTTGCACCCTCGATATTTTCGACGTTGCCCAAAATGGTGATAACTCGCCCGTCGATGAAGAACTTTAATTTCTGATGAAGTGAGGAAGACACACCCTTGATACTATGGAGCCAGGGTCGTCCGAGCAATAGGTTGAAACAAGCTGGGATGTCTATGACTTGGAATTCAACGACAGGGTTTATAGGGCCAACTCCAATTACAAGTTTTATGGATCCCATCACCTCCCAGCGAGTATTATCGTAGGCACGTACATCGACGGAGGTTAGAGCAAGGTCTCTTTCTTTTAGGCCTAAACCCTTATAGGTTCTCAGTGGGCAAACATTCAAGGTGGATCCGTTATCGACAAGAGAGAGTGGCACGACCTTCCCCATAACATCGACGGAGATATTGAGTGTATGATTGTGATTCGGCCCAATTCTGGGGATTTTTTCTTCAGAAAATGATATCATCCGGGTAGAGGTCAAGGATCTGACGAGATTTACCGCCTCTTCTGGTGTGGTCGAAGGAGGAACTGTGGGTCCAGTGAGCATCTTGATTAAAGCATTTCTGTGCAGTTGGGAAGACATGAAAAGCCCCCATAGAGTGATGTTAGCTTGAGTTTTCTTCAGTTGATCGAGGATCTTGCTCTCCTTGATGGTCATTTCTGGCATAGGAAGGTTTTTAACGCCCTTCCCCTTGTCATTTACTGGTAGTGAGCTTGGAACCTGTCAATGTCTCCCTGATCTGGTCATGTGATTTACTGAAGAAGGTAAGAACATGAATCTCATTTCCTTGTAAATCTCAGGTTGTTCTGTCACCCTGTTTATTTCTCCGAGGATTTGTTCAAATGATATTATCCAACATATGTCGGTTACTGGGCCAGTTCTTCCTGAAGCTTATTCTTCACTCGAATCTTCGAATTCTTCCCCCCATCTGGTGGCAACAATTCTGTCTTTCCATATAAAGTCACTGTATTTCACAACTTCAACGACTTCTTTATACAGGTCTTCCCATTCTGTGGGGACATGTATGGTTGAAGGGACTAAGCGCCCTTGTAGATTCAAAATGTCAAGTAACCCAGGTGCTATAATCTGGACAACATCATCTAGGCTGACTTCATCGGTTGATATCACCCACTTATTTGAATCTCGGGCCAATTTTCGTGCTTCCAAGAATAGTGTACTGAACCTTCGACAATCGATGACCATCTGCGAGGGCAATTTTAGTCCGAACTTTAGGAGTTGGTTTAACACCTCTAATAACTCCATATTTCCATTTTCAGAATGGGTACGGACAACGATGCATGCTCTGGTAAGGAGTGACAGTGCCTGATCAGCGAGGATAATGGGGTGTAGGAGGAAATATGGGCAGATTTGAAGAGGTTTAGGAGAGTATATGGGTGCGATTTGAGTTGAGGGATCAAAATCTGAGTTTTCTTCTAAGAAGATGGCATTGGTATAATTTGGGAGCGGATTGTGAGTAGCGTTTGGCTTAGGATTGTCTAGTGGGGTGATGGTACCCTGGTCAATGATATATTGGATTATGTTTCGGAGGTGAAACCATTGGTCGGTGGTATGGCCAGCAGTTTGGTGAAAGGCGGAATGAGCATCGGCCTTGAAGTTTCTTGGGAGTGGATTTAGCAATGGACGGGGATCCAAGGGTTTGATGAGGTTTTGGCTTAATAGGGCTTGGTAAACTTTGGAGACGGGAGCATAGAGCTCAGTGTATTCCCTTCAGATGGGGGCGGGGCGGCTTTCTGGTGTCCATGATGTGGTTGGTTGAGAGATGTTGTTGATGGTTGAGACTGTAGCACTGGCAGGCTTATTATACTTTCTAGGGGTGAACTGTCCGGACACCTTCTTTGATTCAACCTCTGTTTTAACAAGTCTTTCCTCAATTTCTACCCCCTCTTCTCTGAGAGCTCAAAAATGGGGATAGTACTATCCTCCCATCGTCGCTCGGATATTGGACAAGAAGTTCTTCTTCATTATGTTGACCTGTTCCTCCTCAAATGGTCGATTGGTCATGGTAGCTGCTTGCCCCCTCCACCAAGTTATGAAGTTACTGACTGATTTCCCAGGGTTCTATTTGGGCAACTCTAAATCACGATGAGTGACCTCAATCTCTTTGTTGTGTTTGTACTGCGACATGAATTCTCGGGCTACATCCTCCAAACTACGGATTCTGGATTCCTCGAAAGACAAAAACCATCAGAGAGAACTATCCTTCAAAGTTTGTTGAAACAATTGGGCCATCACTTCTTCAGAAGCCCCTAGTAGAGTCATGGAATGATGATAACTGTAAAGATGAAAAATCGGGGGTCCACTTCCTCCAAACTTCTCAATATTTGGCATCTTGAACTTAACGAGTAACCTCCCTTTAGGATAAGGAGACATTTGGGTGTAGTCTGTGTAATTCCCCGAGATTCTGACTTGGTCTAACTTCTTGGTGAGCATCTTGAGATCCTCTTTGACTTTATTCAAATCCTCCTCTTTTGGATCAGCGACCATAGGCAGATTAGCCACAAGCTAGGCAATGTTTGGCATCGAAAGCTGGGCAGGCGGCGGACCATTGATAGGAGGGGCATATGGAGCGTTCTGATATTATTCGGGAACTCAGATAGGCTCAGGTGGACCCATAGAACGAGTGAATAGGGCCTCAGGATCTTGAGGAATAGGAACCTAGTTTCGTTGCATCTCTCGAACCTCAGTTTGAAGGTTATCAATCTTGGACACGAGCTAAGCTAGGAATGTCGTTAGATCCGACTTTATGACTGGTAATTGATCTGTATTTTCCATGGAAAATGGATGGATTTTGGACTCAGAAGAATTAGTAGAGGAACAGACGAAACTCCGGGGTGATTTGACTGAAGACCGAAGCCAATAGGGAGCCAGGCTAAGGGCTTGCGATTGACCTGAAAAGACGTATAATGGGATTTATTTTTGAGAAAAATGGGAAGAAACTATTTTTGGATTTTTGATAAAGAAGGGAGAAATGTTTTTAGAAATGGAACTCAACATAATTATTACGATTATTATGTTCTCACTTGTATTTAATTCTCCTAAATGCAATGTCGGACGGGACTCGAGCCTGAAAAAGTGGGGTTTTTAATATATGTAAAGCTACGGCTGGACTTATAACCAGGCTCACAGACAGGGTCCCGTTTTAAAAAATGCACGAGAAATTCGGGCGACAAGCCGACCCGGAATTTCGACAGAGTTTCGGGTTGAAACCGACAATCTAAAGTGCGTGTCCTAGGTTTGACACCTATATGCGGGTATGTAGTTGGTTGGGTTAATCGGAATGGGTTCCCCCCTTTGGCGTGACTTCCACGATATACGTCTTGCTCTTGAGGGAAATCGTTACGTGTGAACAAGACATTTGATATACCTGAGTGTATGTGAATTCCCTCACTATATACCTCATGGGGACGGTACGTGTGAGAGCGAATTCGATATACTCGGCATACGTGAACAAATTCCCTACGATATACCTCCCGTCATGACTTCGGTCAAGTGGTACGATGTGGGGGAACCGTTCGATATATGTCGAAGGTACTTGGCCAATAGAAGGTGAGAGTCATATCGCTTAGGCTAACTGCGCCCTGTCGGACCAACGCCCATCACGAAGTGACCCTCCAGTTACTGGGTAAAATTTGGTCAATAACAATGCTCTTTGGTGATGTCGTGTGAATCATGCATGATTCTCTTATTAGTATCTTATGATGAGAATGCTTTTCTTGATTATGCCAAATAGGGAGCAAAGTAAAAATACCAAAGGTACACCAAGGGTGAATGGTTAATACGTGCAACATGTGGATATATGTGATCCTAGGTGCACGTGGTGTGAAGTGTACATGGAGAATTTTCTACAAGTGTGTGAACAGAAGCATAAGCATGGGATACACATGAAAAGGGGAACATGCAGATATGGGGGAAATATAAAAAAATATAAAATCCATGTAAATAGAGTCAAGCCCTCAAAACATACAAGTCCCTAGCAGAGTCGCCACTATGGCCATCCCGATCCTTGCCGCGGGCGGGAGCATGAAGGGAGGAACCTCGGGTCCCGCACGTCCCTCCCGAGAGCGCTTCGGCCGGTGTCGTTTGAGATGAGGTGTAAAACTGTAGAGAGATTTAGAGTCGCCAGTCTATTTTACTCAAAACAGACAAAAGAAAAGGGGGGAAGCCATCCTAAAGGATGGAATCCAAAGACATACTGGTGCATGCGAAACCAAAATGATTCGAGAAGGGTCCGGAGGCTAAGTTACAAAATGGGAAGGTGTTAGGCACACATTCTGCCCTTTCGGTCTCTCATGGATGTTTGTTATTTTCCTTTTTTAATTTCCCCATGATATGTGTGCATGTTTATATATATAGTGGAGATAGGAATACTCAACTTGTATCATGGAAGAGATAAAGCGAGTCATTTATAGGAAGGTATAAAAATAATATTAGAAAATGCGATTTACACGATTACCCTTACGTTAATCGTTATAATGGAACGATAACGCATATGGAGTAATACGTCACTAAGAGCAAGTATATAGAATCTAATAAAATTGGATTTAGAGAAGATAGAAAATGAGGGAGAAAGTGAGAATAGGACTCGAGTATTGGGTTTTACCCCGAGACGTCTATGTAGCCTATAAAGGCATCAACGTCCACGTAGTTTGCATACAAAACGAGGGGTGGGGTTTATCCCATAAATCCAAATGGGGGGATCTCTTATTTGTGAGTGCGTGTGTGTGTAGAAAAAAGTATTTTAGTTGTGTAAAAAGTGTGAGAAAAGTATGAGAATCCCAATTTGGAATTTATGAGCAAACCCTCTTTTTCTTATTTTTTGGGG
This sequence comes from Sambucus nigra, assembly GCA_949130495.1. Taxonomy (NCBI): domain Eukaryota; kingdom Viridiplantae; phylum Streptophyta; class Magnoliopsida; order Dipsacales; family Adoxaceae; genus Sambucus; species Sambucus nigra. The sequence continues at coordinate 371,667,713 of OX422219.1, forward strand.
TTTTATTTATATGAAAATAAGAGTTGTGCAATAATACTTACAAAAAGTATATTAGGATGTGTGAGATGAGATAACAAAAGTGCTAAGTAATAAAACAAGTTATTGAGAATTTAAGGGAATTTAAGAGAAAGTTAAGAAAGTTGGACCTTCTTGAAGATCGTGAGCTTGATCTTGAATGTTGGAGAGAAGATCTTGTACTTGGATGATGATGGAGAGTGGATAATTCACCAAGTTTGATGAAAAGGATGATGAAAAGTGGAAGTTAGAAAGGGATTTGGATGTTGAAATCGCGCTGTCTTCGAGAGAGTTTTTGGGATTCTCTGAGATCGATTGTTATCAGATCTCAGCTCCTTTTGCAAATGAGGTGAAGTCCTTATTTTATAGGCTTAGGTCACTGCCGATCGGCATAGACCTGGTCCTACCTATCGGCACCTGCCAATAGGCAGGGTCTGGAACCTGCCATTTGGTAGTGTGTTTCAGGCCTTTTCGAAAATTGGTTGCGGAGGGAAAACCATTGGTCAGAATTGTACACGGGCACACCGTTGGAAAGGTGATTCAGAGACCTTTTAAAGTCCTTTGGACCGTTCCTGGATTCGAGATTTGACTTTGGGTCAAATATGGCTCGAAAGCGTTTGTCGGTCCATTGGACAGGGAATTGGTCAGACGCAAACGGATCGTTTATCCGCATGGTAAGTTTGAATCTCGCACGGGATAGACCGTTGGAAAGGTTAGGATATGTATTTTGACATTCCAAAGAGTTGTCCCGATTTAGGGAGTTTACTTTGGTCAACTGAGCCCTGGAAGCATTCGGTGACCTCTTGGAGTCAAACGAATTGTTCGTCCGCATAGTAAGTCGGAATTGTGCACGGAGCAGACCGTTTGAAAGGGTTTTCAGTGCCCTTCGAAGATTCATTTAGCCTCGATCGAGCTGAAGAGTTGACTTAGGCCAAACAGAGCTCAGGAGCGCCCGGTGGCCTTTGGATCAAGTTTCGGAAGCAAACGAATCGTTCGTCCGCATGGTAAGTCAGAATCGTGAAGGGGCGGACCATTAGAAAGGGATTTCAGTGCCCTTAGAATATTCATTCAGCTTTGGTCAAGCTGAAGAGTTTGAATTTTTGGTCAAACGGAACCCGGGAGTGCCCGATGGCTTCTAGGTCAGTACTCGGGGTATGACCTGGGTTTGTAGTGATGAATGGAGGTACTAGGGGCCTAAGGAGAGTTAGAGGGTAACAAAATGGGGTGTCTACATATTTTATCAATATAATTTCTTAACAACACATCAATGGGTCACCAGGACTCACCCCATCCGCATATGTTTTATCAAGCCATAGCCCGGGAAGCCAGAATTTTGGCGGGTGCCCAACATCCGTGCCATATTAAAATCTATTGACAACGTGCTTAACAACAATATAATGATACCACATGAATCAAAATAATTCAACAATTATTTTTCCATATTTCAAAGAATTTAATAATTCAAATATGAGTTCAATAATCACATGAATTCAAAAGGAATAACACTCGCGAGATTAGGGAGCATATTGTGTAAAATCCCACCTTAAACCATCAAAAGAATCCAACATAAATCTGCCCAGAAAAATCAGATTACACCATCAAAATCATCTCCCAAGAATCCTCAAAACTCCTCCAAGATCCAACACCAAAATAGCCCCAAGAACACCTCCAAAAACAAGGGTTGAATTCATAATATAAAGGGTACTGTTTGTGTATAAAAAGAGAGGAAATAAAATTTGTTTACTGCATATTTTTGTGCCAAAAGTTTGATCCAAAATGGTCACCCACGACCCATTTAAATAAGGCAAAATAAATAATTTGAAATATACCAAAACTCTTCAAAAATCCTTGCAACGCACGAAATCTGTTGGGGTCAATCGATCGACCCTTCGCGTCGATCGATCGATCGCCCAGGTATTTTGACAGTTTCGCTTAAAAAATATAATAAGGGATCAAATTTAAAAATCCATTAAAAATCCGTTTGAACTCTGATTTTGAAACCGTTTGAAATTATCGCCTTTAAAAATAATAACCAACATGAGCAAGAAAATAATTTTATCAAAAACTTTATTTTTCCTTTATATTTTGAAAATACCCCCCAAATTACGCGGGTTGTTATATTTCCATACACATTTACTAATCAAACATTTAAACCAATGCCATAGAATTCATCAACGTCTCCCCACTCCCAACATTTATTAAGGTTTATGAATGTAATTTTTTGCAATGAAGATCAAAAGGGCTTTCTCCAATGCACTATCCCCCAACATTGTCGATCCTCTACTTACATAGAACCTGAAGCATATATCCGGGACACCCAAAACCCCATCCCTATAATCTGAAGTCTAAGCATTGACTCTCGTGTCTCTAAAGGAGTCTAATACTACTGTGCTCGTAATATCTTTAAGTCCTCAGTGCTAAGTTACTAACGAGCTAAATCTTTTCGCTCCACGGTAAAACCGCCATACCCTGAATCTCATCAGTAAAAGTCCCTATGCACCGGGGTAAAATATAACTAGACCACTATACCCTTTGAAGTCTACTTCATAACTTAATATAGACGGGGCTTGACTCTCTTTCAAGTGAGACATCGCAAAATATACATTCTGATCTGGAATTGCGAACACTATAATCTTGCTGTAACCTCCCACCCTCGATTAACTATTGCTACCTAGCCCGTGCCCAGGGTAAAATTATACTCGTATAACACCTCTTAAAATGAACTAACCTCATAAAATATACCCTCTCACTGTCCACACCCGCTCCCCTATAGATGGGACTAAAGATAGCCCCGCTACCCAATGGTAATTATAAGCATTTAACTATAAGACTAACACTGCCAATGCACCACTAAACTCAACTCGCCTCCGAATTTTATTGGTAATGATTATATATTGTCATGCACCATGTCACCGAAAGTTCCCCATTTCCCCTAGGAAACATAAATTAACAAAAAATCATACCTTTTAATGCTAGTGACACCTGAGGTGTCTGTGGAATGATAGTATATCGAATGTTATAGGCATCTCCATTCGTTAGTTGCACCTGCTGTGGCAGAGTTGATGCTGTCGGGGATAACTGTCCTTCTTGGACACTCTGTTGTGGTACGCTATACTGTTATTGGAAATCTTTCCATTAGTGACTCACCTACCCACATATAAAATAACAACAACCATTGAAGGGTAATTCTATCATCTAATGGCCTTACTTCCTGCATGAGAAATAGTGGTTCGAGTGGCCTCGCTCTCTCCGACCCGGGCCCTATCGAGACTGACCTTTGGGCTGTCCCCAGCCAATCCTTTATGGGCACTCTTTCTTCACATGACCGTCTTGGAAAAAAATGAAGCAACACCCCCGAAAAACTCCCTGTCACTATACCTGTTGGTCCCGACGAGGCTGCCCTTGATGATGGACCCGGTGGCCTGGGTCCTAATAGCCTCCCCCATTGTTCCCTTGGCCCTGGGAAACCTACCGCTGCTAATTAGTACACTTTTTTCCCTTGATGGAACTATAAACCCCTGGCTGGTAACTCCCTAGTTAAAACTTCTTGGAGAAATCCCTCTTGTGATGGTTAATTCGGCCCGGGGTGATGGTTAATTCGTTGGATTATTACGTTTGATTTGGATTTATAGTCGATGGTTAATTCGGCCCGTCTTTTAGTTATTTATTCAGTATTGTGTTCAGACTCAGTGATGGTGTGTATGGATTAATTATTTTTATTCCACATGTATATTTATCTATTTAATGAAACATAAAATTTAATTAGTTGGATTGAAATTAGGCGAAATTAGGACTTCCATTTAGTTCGTTCTTAGGCCTAATTGACATCCCCGGAGGGTATTATTGACATTTTATATTTTTGGGTAAATAAAACCACGAATTTTCTTTGAATATATCAGCCATTTGGAGTTGTCTCTTAGGGTTAACAAACACAAAACCTAAGCCCAACCATTAGAGAAGAAAGTGAAGAGATTAGAGAAGAAGGTGAAGAGTTTCCAAGCAATCCAAGGCCTAGAACTCACCCGATTGCACTGCGACCACCACCAAAACGTAGATCGCACAACGAGGAACACAATCATATCTTTTTCATAAACAAATTAGATCATTAAATCCCAGGCAAGTATCTATCTTGCTTTGTTTTAGTTAATGTTCCACCCATGTTAGTTTAGGAATGTTAAGGACATGCTTTATGGATGAAATTGATAATTTAGAGATTTTAAATCACATGTTTTAGAGGAATTAAATATATTCTGGACATCTAAATCATATGTATAGGGTTACCCATGAATTTTTATGGATCTAAAAGCAAGAAATCTGGAAAAGATTTAGAAGAATGGATGTTTCATGAAAAAATTAGGGTTCTTGATAATTATATTATTTTTACTCCACTAATCCAATACGTTTGATGAATTTGGGCATGTTTCACGTAGGAAAGCATATATATAGGTATATATGATTGTTAGTGATCTTGTTTGGAAGTTTGGGGGTCATTATTGGTGTTTTGGAGAAGAGTTTTTGATGAAACCCGTAGGTTGGAAATTGCAGATTCTGGGCAAGAACTGCTTGATCGATCGATCGACCAACAGTATCGATCGATCGGTGATCAATCGATCGACCCTAATCCATAATCGATCGATCCCTCCTGGAAAAGTGCTTATTTTTATCCTTTTTGTTTATTCCGGTTAAGATATGTAGGTACCCTTGATTATTATTTATGGAGTATAATGGGTTATGAAGAGGACCAGTAGGGTCTAAGTAGACTTCGATGAGTGAAATTTATATGAGATGAAATAGTGGGTTAATAGGGAATTATTCTGTGACAACCCGCTCACCAAAATAAGGGGTGGCCAGCCCAATACTCCAATATAACAGGAATTATGGATGGAATCATTCTCAGCATCACAACAATTTAAAAAGTATCCAGGATAACCACCCAATATTTCAGAAAACAGGTTGCCAAAATTTTTGATTTAAAGTTAAAGAAAGAATTTAAACAACCCAATGCTGAAAAGAAAGGGGAAACCCCAAGAATATATATATTACAATAACAACAAATATACAATAAAGGGAACAAATATGCAGTCGGTCAACAGACTCTACAACAGTATTAAACAAATTCAATAAATTATATAATACATTACATTAGAAAATTACAAAGGATTGGGCCTCACGCCCGAGTAAAAGACCTGGTCTTAACTAGAGCACAAGAATGACGACGTCTATTGCAATATGTACCGTAATACCCACAAAGCATCACAGCTCATCAAAAACATCGGAATAGGAAAGTCAGAACAGGCGTCCTTGCGACGGAGTACCTGAGCGGATACAGGATGCATGCACAACAAGAAATATAAATGGGTCAAGGCCCGATTTTATGTGATCACCAGATGAATAAAAAGTATGACAATTTATGCAGAGTAAATCACGATTAATAGTGATAAGGATCTACCTACACAATTCTATGCACAAACTAGGATAATTCACTTAAACATAAATTTAATTTTGTTAAACAGGAAAACAAAGATGATTAACATTAATTACAACTTTCATCAAGTACAATTATTCTTTTCATATATCTATTCCTTTACAGGAAAATATATATTCACAATTATATGCACTTTATGGCATCGTTAGCTCAATTATACATTTTGTAAGAAAATCCTTTCCTTATCAGGAATATAATCATTTTCAAATGCTCTTTGTGGCATTTCAATGTGCTCTTTATGGCACTTCATTATGCTCTTTATGGCATAGATAGTCCATCAAGTCCCACTTGATTAAGAATAGTTATAATTATTTTTATATAACGATTCTAAGACCGCCCGTCCAGGTTTCCCCACTGTGCACGCCCCTAAATGACCATCATCTTCCAGGGCCTATCAATTACGACACCTGGACACCTAAAACGCAAGACGTCGAGAAGCGGCCATGTGCCTGCGGGGTAGTCATAACCACACTTGGAATTACCTATTCATCGTAAAAAAATATACAACAACAAAATCTCACATGGCCTAGGACTATATCCACCCTGAATTCATTAGCCAGGGGGCTTCACCTCACGCACGAACTTTCCTTATGATGGCATTTAGTGAGGGTGTGTTTAAAAAAAATCATTTACCATATTCATAATTTAGTAAATTATCATTTGCCAAAATTATTACCATTTCCATTTCCATTTCATTTCCATTTTTCATATGTATGTTCCATTATAGGAAGCCATAATCATTTACATTTTTGTAAACTATATTGCATTTTCTCCGGAGCCAAATTTAATACATCTCAACATTGTAACCTCAACGAATGAATAAACTTTCAAGTTATTCTCCCAACATTCTTTTACGGTGATAATATAAACCATCAAGACTAATATAGCTTAATTGAGCTTCTAAAGTCTCCCAAACATAACACTATGACCCCTAGTTTCATAATAATCAACTAGAAGAAAGAATGCCCTAACATCAATTGGCATATCCCCGAAAAAGCCCCCACGCAACCCATTTCTAATGTAGCGTAATAAACTAATTCATCTAGGACTCTAGGACTCTAAGTTTACTTCATCCAAGAAGGTTCCTAAGTCCTATGCCTCAAGAAAATGGATTGAAATTGAGTTGTAAAACAAACTAAAAAACAGCAGGAAAACGAATCGATTTGCCCAAGGGACGAATCGATTCGCCCAGAAAGCGAATCGGTTCGGACAAGGGAACCTGGGATTCTGTAACCTACCAAATCGATTCGGCCTGGCCGAATCGATTCAGTCCAAACAGACCTGTAAGCTGACCCTTTGGCGAATCGATTCGCCCAAGGGCCGAATCGATTCGCCCCTACGAATTTGCCAAGAATGGCTTACGGGTTATAAACCCTATATTTTTCCCAAAACTCAAATCTCTTCCATTTTTACCCACATCCAACAACATTAAACTACCCCAAATCATCCTACATGATTATTAACTATTAAAACCCAAAATTTCATCATCAAAAACTAAGGTTAGAGTTAAAACTCCATAAATTTCCATTTTTCTCCATAATACAAAAACATAAATATCACACAAATTATTCATCTTAAATCACATATTAGCAAGTAGAAAACTTGCCTTAGAGTTGAAATCTTAGATTTCTTTTGGGTAGAAGCAATCCCAATCTTCAATCTCCAAATCTCTCTTCTTTCTCCACTTTTCTCTTCTCCTCTCTCTTTCTCTCCTTTTCTCTCTATGTTTAAGACATGTAATAGGGAAATTAGGGGGTTTAGAAGACTAAAATCGGGGCTTAACACAAGTCTCCCTACTTAAGTGGTTAATACCACATTAAAATGACTCTTAAATACGCATTTAAATTAAAACCAGGTAAAAGTGCCCAAAACCCAAAAAATACAATATGACACTTATTTTGACTATCTCGCACATTCCGAGATTAACTATTCCCTTAAAAATGGCATCCGGAAATTTTATAAATTATGTCAAGTCCCGGTCTCATTTAAACCACAATGTCATTTAAATCATATGACACCATAAAATAGACAACCGAATGATATTTACTTTCTCATGCAGTAAATATGCAATAACCCAGTAAATATTAACCTTCAACTCATTTAATTAATATTTACTCCAGCTCCAACATTTTATATAATTACCTCATGCGGTAAATTAATATAAACTTAACCTCCTAAAAGCGAGGGTTGTTACATACTCCCCCCCTTATGAGGGAATTTTGACCTCAAAATTCAGGCGTACCCTCATCATATAAAGGGTATATTATCCTAAACTATCATTCTATCACCCTTAACAAACCCCTCGTTATCGTGGCGTCAAAAATGAACTCGGACTAAGGTCGTCTATATCGATCTCAGTCTACATTCTTAGTGCTCTAATGTAGCAGTAACTCATTCCTCACGAACTATCAATCCTACCTATCTGCGGCAAAATAAGATTCCCATAAGACTCGGCATAAATTGCATTACTTTCGAAATTACATTACATCCCACCTCGGGGATATCTACACCAACGCTATAGGCTTAACCCCAACACCACTCAACTTCTCTTCGCATAGGCATATTCCTTCAAAGTATACGGCTCAATAAGCCCAATTATTAAAGAAATGTTTTGGGACCACTCCAAGTCCAAGGAATATATTATCCGCTGGTTCCATCCAACGAGTATGCGAATTACTCAACCGGCTACACCAAGCCACTCACGGTGCCATACCTTAGGAAATAGTCCGAATTATTGTATGGGAATTTTTATCCCTATAAGCTATTGCTCCCATCAGCTGTGCATCCTAAAATGCACATTCGAGGTATGCCTCTCGGCATTAAGTCAACTTCCTCCATTTATCTATCCACTTTAGGGTGGTAAGATATACTCCATTTCCATACGGCTCCCATTTCTTCCTGGAAACTCTACCAGACCTTCGACATGAATATCTAGTCTCGGTCCACCACCAGTGATGGGCACTTCAGATGGCTCTACCATTCCTCCATATAGAATGAGGTGTACTCTTCTAAATATAGTCCACCCATAATGGTCGAAAAATCAACGATTCGGTCGAACGATCAACAATTTTCTCAAATAGGACCATGACCATTTCGGTGCCGGCACATCAATGAAAATGTCTATGAATATACCCTTCTTCGTTCCACCACTACTCTTCTTCACACGAGTAGGTGAAATGGTCAGTTACAGACATGAATGCTCTTTCTAAAAAGTCCTCCTAATTATGCTCGTTCCATTAGGCTTTCCATGCCTTCACTAATTTCCCCGACGAGTTTTCTACTCGCCACATATACAGTCCCAATCGTATTCCCTTAACGAAAGGAAATTTCCAATCGATGGTCCTTCATGAACTTCATACACCAACTCGATTCCTCCCACAACATATTGCAACAACTTGTTGCTCGTGAGAAAGACCAAATTTCCTGCCTAGGAAGTAGCGCCTCATTTCTTTAAGGCGATTACTACTGCCATGAATTTTAAATCAAGGGTGGAATAATACTTCCCACAACGTTTAAGATTGTGAGATGCATAAACAATGGGTCCATGCTCCAGTATTATTATTCCCCATCCCTGACAGAGACTTATACATTAAATCCACCCTCGAGCTTAACAATATGGGCTCAGGAGCAAAAGTCAATTCAACATTTTAACTCCCCGAAAGTTAAGTTACCAATGTAACACTCTATCTAAGAGAGGCCTCATCTCCTTCGTCCTAACCATCCAAACCTCTCGATATTCCATACTTCTCGTTCCTAGGGATCTAATCCCTCTTAGAGTTAACCCACAACATATACGTGGTCAAATCCTTATAGCCTTCCTAAGTCAACATCACATGACCTAAAGGCCTTACGTCCTAATAATCCTAAGGTTGGTCTATATATATCCTATCTAAGTCGTAGATGCATTATACTAAGTATATCCCAAGCGCCCAAGACCTTTTTCGACTCCCGACAGTCGCTCGGTTTCATGCATGGGACATCTCGCGGAAGCAAAATTCAAACAAGGAACCCTCACGTTACACTACTACCTCGCATTGTCGGTCATCAAGATATGACAATCTAAGACACATGATCGGGACCGATAAAATGATAATTCATAATCCTACCAATAAGATTCTACTTCTACGTCTTACCATCTCAAATAATTAAAGGATTTCAACTAATCGGACATTTACTTTCTGTAAAGTCTTTCAAATATTTATCCCACTACATACACATCTTACTAAATGGCCTTTTCATCAAGGCATAATCAGAAGTCTCAATTCAACTTCATATCTCAATCTCCCTCGCATCGATCAGAGGAGATAACTATATACAGAGCTTCTATCTCGCACTTTAGTAGCCCTTAATCACTCAACTACGTGATTCTCGGCTAAACCTTTCAACCTAACTCTCAATCAACAAACCAAAATAAAATAAGACAAAGGAAAAGTAGCATCTCTCCACTCCCAAAGTCGTTAAGGTTCACGCGTGGAGCATCCCGCAAAAGTGGAATCCAAACAAGGAACCCCTCCTATGCATTACTACTTAACCTTGTTGGTCGTGGAGATAAGGCATAACAACCACATATATAGTAAACAAACAATCAAACATTCAATCAAGATAACACAACAAGTAATGAAAACTTCCTACTTACCTTAAACAAACCAAAGTATATTTACTAGCATAATACACATAATACAAGTAACACATAACACACATGACACTAACTAAAAATATCATCACTCGCTTTATAAAGAGTGAAGGAAAATATAAAACTTCCCTACCACGGAAGTCATATAGTTACCCTTTCTATAATAGCGTCAATACTACCACAAGCTCGATATACACACCCGAATCTAGGGTAAATACAGTACTACACCATCCTATCGTAAGGAATACACCACCCTTAACTAAGGTGAAATTTCCACCAACATCCTCGCTAATCATCCTGGCCACTACTAATGGTTCCCAAACACAATATTCTAGTCTGATATGAACCAAACTACTTCCATTTATGCCCCAGCTAGGCATCTTATCCTTACCCTTGTTCTCCAATGAACAAAAATTAAAACGAGTGGTTCTACACTCCATGTCATAACCATTGTTCTGACCCTGGCTGTCAACCAATTTCCCACGCAGTCCCTTTTTCTTTCTCAACAAAAGAGAACACGTTACTGGCCTCTGACCGAACCTCGTGTGAACATTTGAGAATCCACCTTCTCATCAGTCCAGTCATCCTAGAGAAAATCACTGTTGCAAGTGTCCACCGAGCTTCTTCATGGGCAAAACTTCATGCACCCATAATTAATGTGACTACGTTCCCCCCATTTCAACACTACTCCGACAGGTGAAGGATTTTCCTCTATCCTTTTCATCTAGGCACTTCTATACCCCTCCTCTAGGCCAAAGCTCCTGTACCTTATGCATCCACCAAACGAGGACGCATTTCCTCCATCTTACTTCGACATGTGGCCCTCGTCATGGGCTCTTCCCCGCTTCAATCTAGTATCTCTTGGCATCCCAAGCTTAGTACCACCCTCTACTTCTAGCGGTACTTGGAAAACTACATCCACTGTAATTTGTAGTCGCAGTAGCAAGGTAAAAAATGCCACAAAAGGAAGCGACCTCCCAAGCGATCCTCATCCCCGACCGCAACTTACAGTTCCTAGTAGTCCCATCTCACGACGCCTTCATGACGACCTTCCCCTGGCGTCCTTCTTCAATCGACCTACTCATCTCACATGAAATCGCAACAGATTCTATAGGTTCTACCTCATGGCAGGGGAACGAAATCTCATAAGAGAAATCAACGATCTTAATCCTAAGGCTCTATGTCAAATAAAAAGAAATGCTGAAAACATAAGGCGTCCACACAGATTCCTAAGGACTCAAGAACCTTATGCTCTGATACCATCTGTGACAACCCGCTCACCAAAATAAGGGGTGGCCAACCCAATACTCCAATATAACAGGAATCATGGATGAAATCATTATCAACATCACAATAATTTAAAAAGTATCCAGGATAACCACCCAATATTTCAGAAAATGGGTTGCCAAAATTTTTGATTTAAAGTTAAAGAAAGAATTTAAACAACCCAATGCTGAAAAGAAAGGGGAAACCCCAAGAATATATATATTACAATAACAACAAATATACAATAAAGGGACCGAATATGCAGTCGGTCAACAGACTCTACAACAGTATTAAACAAATTCAATAAATTATATAATACATTACATTAGAAAATTACAAAGGATTGGGCCTCACGCCCGAGTAAAAGACCTGGTCTTAACTAGAGTACAAGAATGACGGCGTATATTGCAATGTGTCCCGTAATACCCATAAAGCATCACGGTTCATAAAAAACATCGGAATAGGAAAGTCAGAACAGGCGTCCTTGCGGCGGAGTACCTGGGAGGATACAAGATGCATGCACAACAAGAAATATAAACGGGTCTGGGGACGATTTTATGTGATCACAAGATGAATAAAAAGTATGACAATTTATGCACAGTAAATCAGTATTAATAGTGATAAGGATCTACCTACACAATTCTATACATAAACTAGGATAATTCACTTAAACATAAATTCAATTTAGGTAAACAGGAAAACAAAGATGATTAACATTAATTACAACTTTTATCAAGTAAACTTATTCTTTTCATATATCTATTCCTTAACAGGACAATATATATTCACAATTATATGCACTTTATGGCATCATTAGCTCAATTATACATTTTGTACGAAAATCTTTTCCTTATCAGGAATATAATCATTTTCAAATTCTCTTTGAGGCATTTCAATGTCCTCTTTATGGCATAGATAGTCCATCAAGTCCCACTTGATTAAGAATAGTTATAATTATTTTTATATAACGATTCTAAGACCGTCCATTCGGTTTTTCCCACTGTGCGCGCCCCTAAATGACCATCATCTTCCAGGGCCTATCAATTACGACACTTGGGCACGTAAAACGCAAGACGTCGGGAAGCGGCAATGTGCATGTGGGGTAGTCATAACCACACCCGGAATTACCTACCCATCATAGAAAAATATACAACAACAAATGCTCACATGGCCTAGGACTATATCCACCCTGCATTCATTTTCAGGGGCTTCACCTCACGCGCGAACTTCCCTTATGATGGCATTTAGAGAGGGTGTGTTTAAAAAAAAGCATTTACCATATTCATATTTTAGTAAATTATCATTTATCAAAATTATTACCATTTCCATTTCATTTTCATTTCCATTTTTCATATGTATGTTCCATTATAGGAAACCATAAACATTTACATTTTTGTAAACTACATTACATTTTCTCTGGAGCCATACCTAATACATCTCATCATTGTAACCTCAATGAACAAATAAACTTTCAAGTTATTCTCCCAACATTCTTTTACGGTGATAATGTAAACCATCAAGACTAATATAGCTCAATTGAGCTTCTAAAGTCTCCCAAACATAACACTATGACCCCTAGTTTCATAATAATCAACTAGAAGAAAGAATGCCCTAACATCAATTGGCATATCCCCGAAAAAGCCCCTACGTAATCCATTTCTAATGTAGAGTAATAAAATAATTCATCTAGGACTCTAGGACTCTAAGTTTACTTCATACAAGAAGGTTCCTAAGTCCTATGCCTCAAGAAAATGGATTGAAATTGAGTTGTAAAACTAACTCAAAAATAGCAGGAAAACAAATCGATTCGCACAGGAAGCGAATCAGTTCAGATAAGGGAACCTAGGATTCTGTAAACTACCGAATCGATTCGGCCTGGCCGAATTGATTCGGTTCAAACAGACCTGTAAGCTGACCCTTTGGCGAATCGATTCGCCCAAGGGCCGAATCGATTCACCCCTACGAATTTGCCAAGAATGGCTTACGGGTTATAAACCCTAGATTTTTCCCAAAACTGAAATCTCTTCCATTTTTACCCACATCCAACAACATTAAACTACCCCAAATCATCCTACATGATTATTAACTACTAAAACCCAAAATTTCATTATCAAAAACTAAGGTGAGGGTTAAAACTCCATGAATTTCCATTTTTGCTCCATAATACAAATACATAAATATCACACAAATTATTCATCTTAAATCACATATTAGCAAGTAGAAAACTTTCCTTAGAGTTGAAATCTTAGATTTATTTTGGGTAGAAGCAATCCCAATCTTCAATCTCCAAATCTCTCTTCTTTCTCCACTTTTCTCTTCTCCTCTCTATTTATCTCCTTTTCTCTCTATGTTTAAGACATGTAATAGGGAAATTAGGGGATTTAGAAGACTAAAATCGGGGCTTAACACAAGTCTCCCAACTTAAGTGGTTAATACCACATTAAAATGACTCCCAAATACGCATTTAAATTAAAACCAGGTAAAAGTGCCCGAAATCCAAAAATACAATATGGCACTTATTTTGACTGTCTCGCACATTTCGGGACTAACTACGCCCTCTAAAATGGCATCCGGAAATTTTATAAATTATGTCAAGTCCCGATCTCATTTAAACCATAGTGTCATTTAAATCATATGACACCATAAAACACACAACCGAATGATATTTACTTTCTCATGCAGTAAATATGCAATAACCCACTAAATATTAACCTTCAAATCATTTAATTAATATTTACTCCCGCTTCAACATTTTATATAATTACCTCATGCGGTAAATTAATATAAAATTAGCCTCCTAAAAGCTAGGGTTGTTACATATTCAAACATAAGAAATTGTGCGTACTACTATAAGATCGAGACTCATGAAAGATTTAGACTAGAAGGTAAGTGAGGGTATACCTACTGAAATTATACTCAGTGAGTTAGAATACTTAGAGAGATGATAAGTATGTATGAAATAAATTATAAATGGGAATAAAAGAGACAAATTCGTTATGCGAGATAATGGAGTAATTTGTGGTAAGAATGGATAATTATAATTATGGGTCGTGGGCGTACCTAATTTAGAAAATGTGAATATTTATATATATGACTGTGTGACTATGCATATATTATGTATCTGTGTAAAAATCATACCCAGGCTACTTGTTATCACGGGGGTTTTCGCACCGGGATAGTCTTATCTCGATTTGACCTTTAAGGGGGATATTGACTCGTACCCTAGAAGATAGTATCCTTGATACAGGCTATCTGAGAATGATAGTCAAATGTTCTAAGAGACGCGAGGGTATGTGATGACCTCTTAGGACCTGGAACTATGCTTCACCTCCATTTGTTTGTGTATTGTGTTAATACAGTTCGAGAGTGATTGTATTTCCCTTAGTTTGAGTGATACGGGGACTTAATAGCAGAGTATGCCAGCACCATAGATAATGTGGGGTACCGATAGTGTGTATATATATATATATATATATATATATATATATATATATATATATATACACATATGTATGGAAACTTTCTACTGTGTGTATAAGTAGTTAAGAAATGAATAAATGCTTTAGCTTTATAACAAGTGTTCGTGAATTTTGTAATGGCAACTAAGTGGTTCTAAGTAAAGTAAGAATATGGAAGAGGATGATTTTTTAAAACTAAATATTATGGCCTTAGTACTTCTTGGGATAGAACTTTATGGTAGGATAAGTTAGATACACTTATGTGATCAGTAGTACGGTAGGCGTGCACACTAGTTGAGAGTTGATAATTCTCAAGAGAGTATCGCATACTAACATGGTAGTTATATTTGTCGGTAAGCATTTTAAATACTTACTAAACTATTTTTAAAACTATTTTACAATTGGGCTCTGACCCGTTTTCTGTAATTTCTTTCTCTCTCTTGTATATATATGTATGTATTATAGGTTTATAGCCACAGGGGCGTCATGCTTGGGTTCTTTGGATTGGACGTGCTGCAACTTATGTGGGAGTTGCAGGCCTTTGATTTAGACGAACTCTTCATCGATTCAATTCCTATTTTAGTTCTTCATAGTTAGGGCACGTGTCGCCCGATTTCCTATTTCATTTGGATTTGTCAGAGATTTATGTTTATTTATATTTCAAGTATTCAGTACTCCTTGGGAGTTAACTATTATCAGAAGGATTTCATTTATGGTTCTTAAACTTGGTTTGGATTATTGAGATGGTTAAATTCTTATGTGTTAATTTCCATCCTTAGTATGTATGTGATTTTTAACTATTGGGTATTAAAAAGGTTTTCGTATTGGTATTTAATAAAGGAAAAATAATACTTTAAATTTGTACACTTACCTTAATTATTTAGGGTGTTTAAATTGGAAATATTATTTTGCGACAGTGATGCTGAGAATGAACCAATCGGTCACTTTGATTTTTAATTTAATAAAGGACTGATCACCCTGTATTTTATTAGGAGGGGTGTTACACCTACACCTCTTTAATCAAGCCCAAGAATGTGAAATAAGCACTCAAGGAAGATCATTGGATTTCTGCCATGCAAGATAAGTCTCTTGAGTTTCGAAAGAACGATTTCTGGCAGTTATTCCCTGAAACCTAAAGAGGCTAATATGATAGGTACCAAGTGGATTTATAAGAATGATATAGATGCGAATGGTACCATAGTTCGTAATAAGGATAGGTTGGACGCTTAAGTCTACACATATCGAGGGTGTCGACTTTGATGATACACTCACTCATGTTGCTAGGTTTGAGTCCGTCAGCTTACTACTCACCATAACATGTCATCTACGTTTTAAGTTATATCAAATGGATATTAAGAGTGCCTTTATAAATGGAATTCTACAGAAGGAGGTTTACGTGGAACAACCAAAGGGTTTCGAAGACTCTAAGCACTCGAGACATGCCTGTTATCCTAATAAGGCCTTGTATGGTCTGGATCAAGAGCCCTGGGCTTGGTAAGAGAGGATCACTTTCTATCTCTTGGCTCGTGGCTTCAAGAGAGGTGGAGTGGATAAGACGTTGTTTGAGAGGAAAAAAAGTTATTCTATTTTGGTTACCTAAGTTTATGTAGACAACATAGTATTTTAATCCACGTGCTCCTACCATGGTCTCACCTTTAAGGAGGAGATGAAGAGTGAGTTTGAGATGATCATGGTAGGTGAGAATAAATTTTTCTTAGGTCTCCAGGTTCGTCAGCTTAAGGATGGGATATTCATATCTCAATCCAAATATGTAAAAGACCCTGTGAATAAGTTATGTCTAGACTTCGAAAAGCATTCATGCACTCCTATGAGTATATTAACTAAGCTTAGTAAAGACTCTTTAGGCAAGGACGTAGAGAAAGCCCTTTAATGAAGTATGATTGGTAGTCTCCTCTACTTGATTGCTAGCCGTCCTGATAATGCCTTTAGTGTCGGAGTCTGTGCATCACACCAGACATCCCTAAAAGAGTCACAATTGCTCACCCTTAAACGTATTATCAATTGAGTGAGTGGAACTCTTTCATACGATAATTGGTATTCCTTCGATATCGATGACCGTTTATCTGCATATTCGGATGATGAATGGGTTGGGGATGATGATGGTTGTAGGAGCACTTTGGGTCGGTGTTTATATTTTGGGAGTGCTATTGTCCCTTGGTTGAGCAATATGCAAAACTCCATATATTTTCCCATTGTGGAGGCTAAGTGTATTTCCATTGGGATTTGTTGCACAAAACTCTTATGCATGAAGTAAATTTTGAAAGATTATGGAATTTCCTAAGATACGATGACATTTTCTTGTGATAATACGAGTGCAATCCATATTACTCGTAATATGGTCGAACATTCGCGCATGAAGTACATTAGGGTACGCGAGCATTTCATACGTGACCTAGTTGAGGATAAGGTCGTATCTTGAGGTTACCGATTGTCAGTTAGCTAATATATTCACAAAACCTTTAGATGCACTTCGATTTGAGAATCTTAGGAAATATTTAGGTATTTGCATGGTTGACTGAGTTAAGATACTTTATCCAGTGTAAGATGATTATCAGGCATATATTTCTTATTCCTATTGAAAGACTATATTATCATTATGATATCATTGTATTTATATTTTTCATTTTGATATTTTTCAAAAAATCCAAATAGAGTTTTGTTTTATTGAAAAATACAAAAATATTTATGTTTTTCCAGAAATATGCGAAAAGATTTTATTTTTGATAAGAATATTTTTAAAAAAATATAGAAAGAGTTTTGTATTTTTTTGTCACCATATATGGATGAACATTTAAGAATTTCGGTTCACCCTTTCATTAAATTTTCCATGTGCCTTTTTCGTAGAGTTTTGAGCCTAGACGTCAGTTCTATAGTCTGCTTAATAATGTGTGGAGTCATTACTTACTATTTGATGACTACTTTCTACATGTTTGACTCCTAGTCATCTTTAATGCACACGTGCATGAACTTGTTTGAACATTACACTTACTTGTCACTTGTTGAATACGATGTTCTTATCTCAATTTTGCTTTATAATGAACTTAATGTAAAAATGAGATAAAAGTTGTGCATGTGAGAACCATTGCCCAGATTACCCTAATTTTTCCAAAAAATTTGTTATTCATTAATCAATGTAAAAGGGTACTGAAGATTAAAGGTATTTGCATTAAAATCCTCCATTTGCATAAAAGATCCTAAAAATATTAGAGGCACGTAAAAATAGAAGTGCCAGGCTAATTTTTCATACATTGATGCTTCGCTACATATGAGAATTAATTTCTTCATCAATCATTAAGAGTTTATCATCATATATGAAATAAATTGAGGGAGTTAAACTTGAAGATCAATGGGTTTGCACAACTAAAATTTCTTAAAAAACATTACATAGTTAGGCATCATTGGTGTGAGAAAAATTTATATTCATGACATGTTGATTAAGTTTAAGTTAATTTCACATAAGTTCACCGATTGTACACCTAAGCTACAATGTGAGATATTTTGTTAGGAGTGTCTCAAATCTTCATTCACACATGTTATGACTATATATATTGATTAACCTATAAATTATGTTCACACTCTAACATTCTTCATTCATGATTAAGATATTTTAGTATTATTCCATGTTGTGTTGAATTTGATCTCTTAATACTTTATTTCTATAAATAAAGTTGAAAATTTTCAAAAATATTTGGTTGATACACTGCCATTTGAGATTATCATCACCTAATCTTCCTTGATTATATTTTTTTTGATATCTTACTTCTTCATGTGATGCTTTTATTTCATGCTTAGTTTTGACTCCTTTGTCTATTACGGACAAAAAGGGGGAGAACAAATTGAGGGGGAGGTTTTTATTTTTATTTAAAACTATATGCATTACGGTATCTTTGTCTCATGTTGTAGGACATTACGCTTGGATGATGATCATTTGGACCCATACAAGATGAAGACAAAGCTATCCAAAGGAAATATCTGATTCAATGAAGAATTAGACAATTTCTACATTCTGCATTTTGTAATTTTGAGAGGGTAGTTAATATATTAGGATTCAATTGTTGTGTTGTACCGGAATAGCCGTAGGGGGAGATTTGCAAGAGAAAATGTTATGATTTCTCATATTTTATTTTAGTTTGGCATATCCCGTTACACAAATACATTACCGTTATAACTTCTCGATACCCGAAGACATAATTGAAGACCGTTAGAGTTTGAAAGATTTGTTCATCTCAACAATCATGGTAGAAGTATGTGATTGGAGTTGGTAAGAGATTTTTTTATATTTTATAGGGATTAGATATATTTTATGAGGTTACTTTTATCAAAAGAAAATTTGAAATTTTTTATAAGAAAAAGTGCCAGAAAATGACATATCATTCGAACAAGGTTGCTAGTCGTTCGAACGGGGTTCCAACGAAGTATTTTCCATGTTCCTATGGAATTTCATTAGAATGAATTATTTGAAGTCGTTCGAATGAGATGTGGGTGTCTTTTGAATGACCCGCCTTTTCGTTCAAATGACCGGGAGTATTTTATTTTCATAAGATTATCTTCCCAATATCTTTTATGTTTATCCCTTTAATCGCTCCTTCTTATAAAAAGGTTGAAAGTGATTAGAGATCCGAAGAACTATTTTTCACAAAGAAAAACACATTTCGATTTCTCATTTTGTGATCAAATACCTCATATTATATTCCTCACCCATGGGAATTATTCAATATCACATCTGCCCATCATAAGAAGGATTCTTCTCAAGTTACCTTTCAAGACACTTTTATCAATTGCTGAGATTGTGGAACGAGGTTCCACTACTGAAGAAAGAAGAAGGCTGATTGATGGATATCAAGGGTAGACCACTACGTGTGGACTACTCTGGAGATGAGTCGTATCTGTTGGAATTTTGAAGAATCTACGCATTTAAATTTGTGTAGCTAAGTGTTTTGTGAGTTGATTGTATTCAAAACTACCAATAGTTCTCAATTAAAGGTTTTTACCTTATTAAGGATTTTTCCTCGTCTTGTGTTTTTCATGCTTGACTTGTTTATTGTAAATTGGAATTTGAAATTATCTCGTATCCACACCATAATTAATTGAAGATAATATTGATTAAAAATTGAATTATGTATGTGGCATTTAATTATATAAATTAGTTCAGTAGTTCACGTGCATTCTCAACTGATGTAATGAATGAAATCTCAACATACAAGGAGATTCCAATCTCATGGTTAAACAATTCAATGATGATTTTTCTCTCAATCATGAAAATATGGCTCGTTACCAAGCAATCATTAAATTCTTATTGAAGTAGTTCTTATTAGTGAACATTGACAGAGATCCTCCAACAATGAATGGATATCTAGATGCATTAGCAATGATTGCATAGAAATTGGAAATGGATGAGTTCGTGGCTACAATAAACCTTTACATAAGCATAATTCCCACTATAATCAAATCTTTGTTTCCTACCCAGGAACCGCAAAATTAGAGAGATCTAGTGGTTAAATAGCTGGAAAGAGCATGAAAGGTCGATAAAGTTGTGAGAGTTACCAAATTTTTCTTTCTTACAAGGTATTTTAAAGTTTAAAAACTTCGAAGGGCTACTTAGAAAGATGCATGGGAGAAGAAGAATCCCAGATAAGTTTTAAGCAATGCATGAGGCCTATTATGGAGATAGAAATTCTTTCTTTGTTACAAGGTATTTTAAAGTTTAAAACCTATGGGAGCTACTTAGAAAGATGCGTGGGGGAAGAAAAATCCCAAATAAGTTTTAATCAATGCATGAAGCCCATTGTGGAGATATTAATATTCTCATCTACATACGCTTGCAATGAGGGGAAACTTTTGTCCTATTATGTATAAAGAGAATTTTTAACTACAAAAAAATTATTCGAAGTGCCAAACTTAGTTTGATTAACTAGTAGATGCTAACTTTGTCGACATTCTAGATGATTAGATAAATCCCTACATAGATTATCTTAAGGATGGATAATTTCCCATTGAAAGAGCAAATGAGAATTATTTGAAAAAAACATGTTATTCGTTTCCACTTAATCAATGTGGAGTTATGCAGAAAAGGTTACAATGACAACACCCTGCGATAAATTTCCAAAGAACAAACTTTGAAGGTGTTGAAAGAAGATCACTAACCATACCATATTATTGGAGATACGTTATATGATCAATTAGTGATGTTGGGATATTATTGGTCCATGGTGGAGGCTAATTCCATTAATTTCATAAAGAAATGTAAGGTTTGCTAGGTTCATGGAAATATGTCGCATGCCTCGTTAGAAATACACCAAAAAAGGACTTTTGTCACCTTTCACCCTTAAGGACTTGTCACAATAAAAAATTGTGACAATAAAACATGGAGGTGTTGTCACGGTCTTTGACCCTGACATGACTGGGAAAACAGGTCATGTCAGTGTCAAAGATCATGACAACACCTACATATTGTGTTTTCAAGGTTGTGTCAGGGTCAAATACCATGATAATAATTCTGAGATGAATTAAAACATCATCCCTTTTTTTCTCAGCCCATGCAAACCATTTTGCTCCCTCTCTCTCTCCATAAACTGCCTCTCTCCTCTCTTTCTGAGCTCGACTCTCCCTCATCTCTCTCTCTCTCTCTCTCTCTCTCTCTCTCTCTCTCTCTCTCTCTCTCTCTCTCTCTCTCCCCATGACCCTGCTTCACCCTACCCCACCCCGCCCAATCTTCCCTTGCTTAGCTCCACCACACATAGCTTAGCCCTGCCCCACACAACCACCTTTGTCCTTGCGTCTCTCTACGGTAATTTTTCTCTTTCTTCTCCATTAATTTATGTAGATTCAATATATATATATATATATATATATATATATATATATATATATATATATATATATATATATATATATATATAAAATTAAATTTCATTTATAAATAAATGATATTTATTATTTATAATCAAAACGTACCAATTAAATTGAATGGTCTGAAACTCACAGTTGAAAAACTGCTTCACAATAATTAAACATTACCAAAAATAATTCATGATTTTCTTGATTGTGTTTATTGTTCGTCTGATAAAAATACCAATCGATAATAATTTTTAGTGTGTTAAAATGATAATATTTACAAATTTTTGGGGTTCAAATAATTTTTTCTTGTCTTTTATTTTCTTGAAATCGAGTGGATTTTTGGGGTTCAAATCGTTTTTTCACACTATTTGACTCACCATTGTGTATATTTAAAAGTTTTCTTGTCAGTTACCTTTGGCATTAAAGTTTTTCTAAGAAATAAAAAGTATGGATCTGCAAAGACATGTTCACTATATTGCTCATATAAAGTGCACCTAGAAACCCAACTTAGTATGTAATATCAACTTAATAGCATAATAAAGTTAATGACTTAAAAGGATTGGATTAAGGTGATAAAACTTTTATGCTTAATTGGACTCTGGGAGAGACCATGTGATAGAGCTTGGGCAACATTGCAATCAGTTTGTAGGATTGATCTTAGCATTTGATATGATAATGAATAAATTAAATTGGGATTGACCACTACGTAATTTGTTTTCAAATGCACTACTTAATCTAAATTTTTTATCTAACTTAGGGTTATTGACTTTTTCATACTTTTGTTGATATTAATCAATGAATATATTATTCTTACCCATAATAGGTGATTATTTGTAGTAGCTACAATTCATTATTTATATTTCTAAATCATCTTCTTATATATATATAAGTTTCTATCGATAACAAGTTTTGTAGGATATGTCTACATTAGGGCGTGATCCGAAAAGCGACGACAAGGAAGGCTCTTTTAGCACTTGGCCCCTAAAGTGGGGAAGGTTGGGCATAATAGTGGAGAATAATACGGCCTTCCATGCTAGGTTCTTGGAATTTTACAATACGATTATTGGTCTCTAGTACACTGATTGGAGGAAGGTGCCCGTTGAGCTTAAGATGGACGTTTGGGGGGGATTATAGTTATTTGCTTGATTTAATAATATTAAAATTTTATTTTTTTAACTTAAATACTACTACGTAACCTATTTTTTTTATTTGTTGGACAAAAACTATTTGAGTTGCCCCTAGAATCGCGTGACGCCGCGTTGGGACAACTAAGGGAGCAATGGAAAATGTGGAAGAAAAACATGCGTGCACGGTATTTTGGTAGGGATAGGGAGTCTCTTACGGTGTAGGGACATGGTACCCAAGAAGGAGACAACATCGTTGGCAAATTGGAAACAGTTTGTTGATAATTAGATATCAAAGAGGCAGTCATCCTCTCGTGAATCAGGGAGGGCAAATCGGGGTTGACCTGCACTACGCTGGGTGTACGTCTTATGCTGAGGTGGAGCATTGGATAGTAAGTTTTGAATGTTATTTCATTTTACTTTTATTGTATTCTATTTGGTGGTAATTATATACTGATTCAATAATTTTGCATTATCTTATTTCAAGAGAAATGGATTGGTCCTGAAGGGTAAGCCACATTGGCTCGATGCATATGTGGAAATTTGAACGAAGAATGGGAAGGAAAAGTAGGCCAATCTATCTGTAGCCCAAACTATTATAAGTTATAATTGTGTTGTTGTTATTAAGTCATTATTTATAATCACATACATTATTGTTATTTCATCTAATCACAAACTTTTTTGTTATTTCAGTAAAAGCTTAAATAAGTCCAAGACTCGTAGATTGATGTCGACAAGGCATATTATAGTAAGGATGCACTTAGCCAAATGCTTGGGAAAGATTATAAAGTCTGTACTTGGGGTGTTAGCTCTCAGGTGGGGAAGTCGAACCTCATCGAGATTTCATCGAGCAATAGTGGATTGTCATGCAAGGTCTACGAGTTGAAGTCCAACTCGGACAAAAAGTTGACAACATTAAAAAATAATTGAATAAAATGTTTTTAATGGTTAAGCATGCTATTAAAGGTCAAGACGGGAGCATCTCAGGGGAGGGAAATGAGAAAGTAGTGGATTAAGGGACAACTACTTTGTCTTTCTCACCCTCAACGATATACCCTCATATCCATATGACTTATTTGACTCCCCCTCCATACTAATTTTCCAGAGTTTACTTGTAATTGGTCAGGATAAAGTCTATTTACTAAAATTACAGGGAGGCAATAGAATATTTAGGGGGTTATGGACCTGAGTATACGCCCAGGTTTCGTGGTGCATAACCATCCACTGCAGCGTCATGAGGCTAGGGTCTGCTTCACTAACGTTGTGGTGGGGAAAGAAAATGAAACCCAATGGTTGAATGAACAACGTGGCATGAGACATATTGAGAGATTTGTTGGTTCTTATATTGTATGGCCTACCTTTCTCCTCCAACCTGAGAATTAATGAACATTTACTTTTTACGTAATAATTTGTATTTAACATTCAAATTCGGGTTAATACATTGTTTTCCTTATTTATATTTGGTTAGCGGTTGATTATTATTAATATTGGTGTTGATTGTTGTTAGTTATTATTACTATATATCTTTGATTGCTACTACTGGTTAAATAATATACTAGTCGGTAGTGGCAGTGGCCATACTACACAACAATTTTTTTATTCTGTTGCCTAGTTTTGTCATGAACTTTGACCGTGATAAGTTCTTGACAAGGAATACTTGTCAAGGACTTGTCACGATCAATGTCCGTGACATTTTTTTTCAGGGACTTATCACGATCAAAGTCCATGACAAAGGAAAACTTGTAATGGAATTTGATCGTGACATGTCCGTGATAAATGAAAACTTATCGCGGACTTTGATCGTGAATAGTCCTTAATAAAAGCAGTTGTCACCTCTATTCCTGTCGCGGTCTATGACCATGACAAGTTCGGCTTGTCAAGGTCTATGATCATGACAAGTTCAACTTTTCAAGGTCTATGATCGTGAAAACTAGTGTGTTATGGTGTAGTGTACTTAGCTTGAAAAGATTGGCTTCTTTATATCCCAACCATAAATGGCTGTTCAATTTGGTGAATTTATTTGTTCCCTCAGGGATGTTGCTCTCCTCTGGCATTCTTCGTCATTAGTTTCCTTATAAAACTTGACATCACCTAATTTTTTCACTGAGGAGTGAATGATATTATGAACAAGGACATCCCACAAATCCAATTTGAAGTGGTAGCAATCCTCCAAGTTCTTAATGGAAGATAGCAAATGACGAGCATTTGTGGAAGTCATGTATTTTGGAGAAGCAACAGTGTACATCGTAATTAATTAGCCGATTCTCAGATGTTAGTGATTGTAAGGCCTTTAACATTACAAACGGACCTACTGGTGAAGGTCTCTGGATGGTTATCATATATGAGATCAATCATAGTCCTAGCATCCATGCAAAAACAATCCATAAAATTCTCGGACTGTATTACCTTCAAATACTTTCTTTCTACAAGATAAATACCTCTTCCCATCGATCTCTCCTCATCTGAACCAACCCTAGAATCCTCATCACCTTGTTCATTACAATTACCACTAGATCCCATAACATTTTAATCTTCCTCGCCATCATTGCCTAACTTAGTCTAACAAAAGAAAGTGGAAGAAGTAGATAGTGAAAATTCTAGTGCCTATGTATAAGGGTTCAAATTTTAATGTTAATTGAATGAATTGACCAAATGAGAAATTACAATAATTTTATATTCAACACGGATTAAACATTTATTCTGTAAACATTACTCCAATTTTATATCGCTTAACATTTATCTATGTGAACGTGCAAGAGTAAAATAAAAAAGTAATAAGCAAATACTCAACATCGTGATGTATTAGGAAAACCCACAATAGGGAAAACCTCGATCGACCTGACCTATACAAGTCAACTATGATATAGGATAAATACAAGGAATACAAATAACTTACTCATTGACTCGACTCCCTTCAAGACTAATGGAATCTTATCTCCTCTGACATTTTTCATAAAACCCCCAAGAATCCACTAATGACAAACGACGTAGTGCTCCCATGTCTCGATATCTACCGATCTCCGAAATAGTCCCTGTCACGTAACAACACGGAATCCATCATGCCAAAATAACTCACACAAATTAATAGTATACTTCTTTAAGTATTAAAACTAGATCTATACACTGGTTATTAAGTTAAATCTTGAATCTCATAAACTAGGTGTAAAAGTGTTAATAAGAGGCTATAGTTTTGTTTTATGAAATACCTTTTGAAACTGAACTGCCTCTGCCCATATTTATCTTTTAAATGTGTAAAATTGATAGCACTAATTTTGAGGTAAGAAACTTGATATTGTTTAAATGAATACAAGGACTCGTTCGAACAATAATTGTTTCTCGTTCAAATTGACCATGTCATTCGAAGGACACATCTAAAGCCATTATAATGACCTTCGAATGAGCATCTATCCATATTTTGAAAGTTTGATAAGTAAGGTGTGATTTGAAGTTCGTTTGATCCTTATTCAAATTAAAAACCAAAATCGTGCAAACGAGATAACATATCTCGTTAGAACACAAACATTATTTCGTTCGAACGACTTCAATAAAAAAAAAAATTTAAAAACTTGTTTGAAAAATTTCCGCAATAAAAATGAGAACACCCAAACAGAAAACTAGGGATCAACATATTAATATTTTATATCTTTTTGAGATCCCGAGATTGAAGCTGAAAACTCGACACAAATTTAATGTCTCTTTAAGAGGGTCGCTTAATGTATTCAATGCATTGGCTTGAAGGTACCAACATAAACATCTTAACCTATGACTCAAACATTTTTGTCCAATGGAAGAAATCTAATAGTAAAATTTTAAACATGCTCATTACATACAATCTATAATTTTTCCTAACAAATCTCCCTCTTTGTTTATTCAGGGAATAAACGCAAAAATAAAAACTAGATCATGAAGCTCTAATGCCCATTCCCCAAAAGGAAAAAAGACATAACCAACACTTGGATGACTTTAACTCTTGATAATCTTTGCACTTTTGAAACTTTATCACATTAAATCATAAACTTGCACACTTAACAAACCTTTCAAATGCATAAAGAATATGAAATATATAACATTATGAGGCAAAATATTGCCCACATATGAAATTCCTCCACCTTAATCCAAAATTCTCTCCGTTTTTGTTCGGGAAGAGGCAAAGGAAAAAGAGTAAACAAGGGATAAAAAAATCTTGAAACAAGGAACACTACAAGAAAAATATGTTTTTATGACACTTAAAAAAATAACTTTAGTACAGTTTTAAACAATTTTCATTAAAAGTATAATACTATTATTTACATGACATATTAGTTATAAATGTCATTATATATTTATTAGTATTAATATACATGGAAATATAAATATAACAATCATATTAAATGGTACATATTATGACTATTTTTATTAAACATAAATATTTAGTAACATAACATATATAAATCATTTTTTACCTCAAAATTTTTAGACGTATGCAATGAAGGAAAAAAAGATGGGATTCTTTCACCCCATATAATAAACTTGTCAAAACTCCCCCCCCCCCCCCCCCCCCCCCCCCCCAAAGTCATCCCTAACCAAAATTGTTTCACCCCATTTCCTTCTCACGAAATAATCACCGCAACCTCTATTAGGTACTCTTCTCTCTCTCTCTCTCTCTCTCACACACACACACACACACACACACACACATAGACACCATTTTAATTATGTATAAAACCAAATCAATTCGTGTAATTATTTTTTTAATTTTGATAATTATTTTTTAGATTTACTTCTTTTTTAGTTTAAGATTGATTGTTGTGGTTGTTTGGGTAAATTATTAATTTCATGGCTTTTAAGATCATATTAGTATATAAATAAAATGATGATTTTAAATTTTTAGTGGTTGGTTGGATTCATTTTGTTAAAATGGTTCGAGTTTATTTAGTTATGTTGTCCTTGGTTGAGGTGAAATTTCATGTGAATGTGCTAAATAATCGTGTTGTGTTTCTTAGGTTTAAAATATTATTTTTAAGCACTAATAAATTTAAAACGAGAATTCTTAATTAATCACATGTAATCATAATCGGGTTGTCTCGATAAAATTGGTTATCATGTCAAAAATTGTCATTTCAATTATTATTGTGGTTGTCTTCTTTTTAGGTCAAATTTGAGGTTAGGCATGTTATTATTGTTGGGACAGTTATAAAGCGTGACATACGTTACACGCATGAAATAGAACAATAATCGTATTCTTTGGATGGATTAATTGACTCTTACAACGTGTGAAATATGATACATCAAATTTGAGGTTATGCATGTAACATGTTACTATTGTTTGGATTAATTACTTGACTCTTAATTTTTAACGAATAGAATGCAAAGTCAGTTAGTAAAAGTAAGTGAGATTAAGTAACGTGAGTTAAGTTCGATGGTAATCTCATTTCTACGACTAATAATTCTAATCTTATTAAGAACACATTAAGAAATGAGAACATATAAAAAATGGATGTCTATGCATATATTATCACATGAGTACTTACAAGGGGTTGAATACTTTCTTAAAGTTGCTAAAAGAGATTACGAAAATTATAAATCTATATGATGCCCGTCTATATCTTAGTGAAATTACATTAAATGGAGTTTGAAATAAATCAACGGTTACCTATATGCGAATAGAGTTGATCAAAGCTACCGTATAGGGATATGCCATGGGGAAGTTGCTCCTAATTCAACTTTCTCACATGTCAACATCGGTGAACCAATCCATAAAGACAATTTGATGGAAAATCCAGAAGATGTTTGGTTGCGTGATTGAGATGTTTGAGATAGTAAATGAATATTTTCCAGGGAAACCTAAAGGATTTGAAAAGTTGTTTAAAGATGTACAGAAGCCCATATACCAAGGGTGTATAAAGTTTACAAATATGTCTAAACTTATGAGTTTATTCAATTTTAAAGTAAAGAGCGGGAATAGAGATACGATCTTTGCAAATATGATGGAATTTTTGCCCAAAGGCCCCTTGAAGATAATGAACTACCTTTATCTACAAAGAAGGCCTTAAAGACATTGTTAATGTTTGGAATTGGGTATGAAAAGATACAGGCATGCCCTAATGATTACATACTCTATAGAAAATAGAACAAAGATTCAATTGTATGCCCTTTTAATGGAACACCAAGGTATAAGTTGAAAAAGAATACAAATGTGATGAAGGTGGGTGTGCCTACAAAACTTTTATGGTATTTTCGCCTATTCCTAGGTACAACATATGGTTTCAGTCTATACAAACTGCTAAGGATTTCACATGGAATTCAAATGTAAGAGATATTTATGGCAAGTAACGCCACCCTACAGATTCCCCTGCATGGAAGTTAGTGGATGACAAGTGGCTAGAGTTTAGAAAGGGAGATATAAACTCTGATTAGAACTTTCAGCAAATGGAATTAACCCACTTAGTGCTCTTAGTAGTAAGTATAATTAATGCCTAGTCATTTTGGCAATCTATAATCTTGAGTCATCATTAAGCACAAAGAGGATTTTTTTTTACGTTGACAATTTTGATATCAGGTCCGTGATAGCCATGCAATTATATTGATGTTTACTTGGCACCATTAATCGATGACTTAAAAAACTTATGGGATAAAGGTGTTCAGGTTTATGATGATTATCGACAAGAAAATTTTACATTGAAAGATGTATTGTAGGGACTATTAATGATTTCGCAAGATATGGGAATTTGTGTGGTTATGTTGTAAAGGGATACTAGGCTTGTCTAGTTTGTGGGGACCAAAGTGATTATATTCGATTAAAACATTATATATATATATATATATATATATATATAGACACACACACACACACACACACATACACCACATATAAGATTTATTCCCCAATACCATCAGTTTCAAAAGCAAAAAAAAAGTATTTTAATGGTAAGCAAGTGTTTCGAGAACAACCTAAGCCATTGAGTGGAGAGCAAATATAATAAAATGTTAAAAGTATTAATGCATCTTGGGGAAAGAAAGTGAGTCCAAAATACACACCAATATGGAAGGTAAAGGTTGAATTGAAATAAAAGAGGAAACATAGTGAAGAGCATCTGGATGATCATAATGGCTCCAAGTATCGGAATAAAAAATAAATATTCATTATGTACAACAAGCATTTATATGTTTACGTGTTTATATTATGTAATTGATGCTTTGATTTATTTAAAGTTAATGATCTATTTAGTTTTGGGAAACCGTATAGGGTGAATTAGAAACCTTTGCTTTGAAAAGTGGTTGAAGGATTACTATTTCCTCATGACGTATAATGTCTACGTCGTTGGATAAGATTCAAATATTAGTTGAATTTGGTGATTAATAGTTGTTTGAATTTGTTGGGGGAAATTATTTTCGTAATTTTTTGTATTTTTTGGTTTATTAGGAATATATATACAGTGAATTAGAGGAGCACTATTTAATTTATTGGGAATCCACATGAGGTGAATTAAAGGATCATTGGAAAGTAGCTGGAATGAATAGGCTTAGTATGAATGAATATTTGATGGCAGTGGAAATTATCTTAGCTAACAGTGGCAGTGGCAGTGTCAAGTGTCCGCATGATTGGCTAAATATATCCTTATTGGATTCTCTGTCTTAACGATTTGGAATGATTGAGATGTTAGTGTAAATAGGTAACATAAAGGGAATAAATAATTGTTGCATGTTCATACTCATGCTAAAAAAGAATGACCCTAATCAATAAGCTTTCTATGTCATATGCATCGTTTTATATATCGGTCACTTTATCGTTGTCAGTAACGTCTATAATGATAGATGCATTAAAAACTTTCAATTGAACTGTTGGCACGCCCACTATTCACATTATTACTATAGACACGTTCATTATCGAGCACCATGCTTTACTTGTAAAGGCTAAGGTCCTTCCTTCTCCCATTAACAGACCGCCAATCCCAATGCCATAAGCATCACATCATTATTAATATGATTGGTTTCTTGAGAAGAGAATATATAATTTAGTTCTGAATAAAAGTCATCTGTTGTTAGGTTAGTTTGAGATGAATTTGATTATATAGTGGAGTTGTAGAGTACATGAATTTGTCGAGGAATGGTTGAACTCTAAAATTTGGCATAACATATTTAGAGAATATATTTTTCTTGAGTTGCAGAATATATTTTTCTTACAAAATAGATACATGGAAATAGTGATGGCTTAAGTATTTAACTGTTTACTAGATATAGTGCTATCTTGAATAGTTTAAGCCTCTGATGTTTTTTTTTTGCATCTAGCATCTTTTGTTCCATTTGGTTTCATTTTTAAATGATACTATGCATGTTTTTTTAGATTAAGATTAAAAGGAAGTCTACGATTGTTTTTTATATATTTATACAGGATTTTGGATGGGTGTTTTTATATGAACCACATGTATATAAACCTAGCTTTTGTTAAGCCGATAGGAATAGGGGTGTAAAACGGACGGATACGGAGCAGATACCATAGTATCAACATCCGTATCCGCCAAATCCCCGTACTATCCGTATCCGTATCCGCCCGAATAATAATTTCATCTATCCTTATCCATATCCTCTTGGATTTCTGGAGTCTTATCGGTTTTTATTAATTAAGATACATTAAGACTCACATAACTTATTAAACACTAATTTAATCAATGAATTAAATATATAATTTTCCAAATAAGATATAGGGAATGTGTAAAACATCAAATTAAATTATAAAAGAAGGTTCAAACATAAGTAATAACCTTCAATGTGCATTTTCTTATTCAATTGTGATAATCCATTGAAATTTCTATCCTTGTCCATTTCTCTAATGTTTGAACAAAAATGAAGTGAAACATCATCTTACCTGAAAAATGTAACTCAATTAAAATAGTGATTGAGAAAACAAAGAATATATTACAATAAAGATGGGATGCTATTTTTTACCCCTTAAGTTCATAAAGTGTGTCATTCTCATTTCCTCTGTATCCCTGTTGCATTAAGCATTAAGGTAATCATAACTCGCAAGTTAGTAGTAATGCATAAAGATAAATTAAGACATATTAATTGTTTGAACATACTAATTCACCCAAATAAAACTTCATCAATATATTGTAGTAAAACGAGAAATACATGAGTTTAATAATACATGTAACATAAGATTTTCTTATACATAAAAGTTTCTTCCACCAAAATCCATCCCCCATGACATAAAAATTATCATCTTCAGCTTCCAAGGTCCCACAAAGCTGTATTGGACGAGAGTAAAGAAAAAAATTATAAACAGAGGAAGATTCATGTGTGGAAGAATAATGTTGATTAGCTTATGTAGACATATTAAACAGCATTATTGATTACAAAAAATAATTAGTAAAAATAACACTGAAATTTGGTAAAAATTGTAAGCGACACTGAATATTTTTGGGCCAAAATCGTAAGCAACACTGAATATTTTTGGGTAAAAATCGTAAGCAACACTGAATATTTTTTGGGTAAGAAATGCATCTGTGATTTTCAGTTGAATAAGAAAAGAACAAACAACAATCAACAATAAAATAGGTTTAAAACCCATAATCAGGTATAAAACACATAACAAACAACAAATAGGTATAAACGTATTCAACTAAAAATGTATAGACCCATCTTTGATTTTCGAACAACAACTGAAAACAACAACGCATAAAACCCACAACAAACAACAAACGATTTTTGAAAACAGCAACGCATCTCAAATTTTGAAAAAAAGCATTAACAAATGAAATGATTAACTTACCATGAGTTTTTGTGCAAATGGAGCAGGAGCGTTAATCCATGGAGTCACTTACTAAGGTAGGTATTAGAGAGAGAGAGTGAGTTTTTGTGGTATGGGAAAAATAAGAGGAGGGGGAGTTTTTGTGTGTGTAGCGTACTAGCGTGTGAGTTAAAAATAGATATGAGTAGATTTATTTTAAATTTAATATATTTTATTTAGTTAGGGTGGTAATATTATATAAATAATAATATGAATTAATAAATATGTATTTATGTTACGGATACGGATATCCATTGAAAGGATATTCACTAATACGAATTGTCCACCTCGGATACGGATTATCCTCCACGAATACTATAACTATCCTTATCCGTATCTGTATCCATTTTTTCGGATACTAAAAATGGTTATCCGTATCCTCTCTTTCGGATATTTATTCGGATAATTATTTGCTAAATTTGGATATGAATAGCGAACGGATTCGTATTTTTGAATATCCATTATTACCCCTACATGGGAACATGCTGAAACCTGTTTGACATCCCTAACTAATGGCATCTATAGTAAGAAAATGAAAATAAAATAAAATTATTTCTCAATCGATATTTAGAAAATAAGCAATCTTCAATCTAAAATACCTAATTGTTGTTAGTAAGTCCAATAATATGTAAGTTTGTTTGCCATTTAGCCAATATATTCAGTACAGATTTCAGTAAAAACTACATACTAGACATGGAGAATAAGAAGCACCAAGGGAGAATAAGAAATGGTGAATAAAAATCACACACTACTCAGACCAGATCTTAAACATGGTTTTATTTTATTCCATACTTGTTCAGCTTCTTAGTGATCTCGACAACAAAGGCATGGCATTGAATTGTTCCGTTTTTTAGCAATCTTTTCTTGACATTTACATATAATATTCATAGAGAATTACAAAGATTTTTTAAAAATCATGTCGAGTTCTTTTTTATGGTGACGAGACTTGTGCTGAATCCATTAGTTGTGGAATTGAATTAATATGTAGATTGAACTCAACATGTTATCGGGGGTATTTTTTAAGGGATATAAATGTCTTTTTACTAATGTGTTATTTAAATATTGAATGGCTACACTGTTTTCTATAAGAGAGTATTACATTACTTAAGATTTAAAGGTTATTTTGAGAGCCTATGGAGCAACAAGTTTGTGAAGCGTGACTAAAGGTTTCATTGATTTGTATATGTGAAGGTAGAATATAGTCTCCAGAGTCGAAATAATTACTTATGTTTTTATCTTTTCTTTGATTTACTGATATAGTTGCGAAGGTACTTTTTTCTTATAAATATTTCGTTGTAATTCACATCATATAGCAAATAAAGTTATATCTTTTATATATATATATTTCATCATTATCATCATCATCATCATCATCATCATCATCATCATCATCATCATCATCACCATTATCATCATTCTTAACTTAATTCCATCACATGGGGTCGGCCACATGGATTCGCCTCTTCAATTCTAAAGTCTTATAATCAATATTATCATTCAAATTTAATTTCTTAAGATCTATTCTAATAATTTCTTCCCAAGATAGCTTAGGATGACCCATTTTTCTTTTACACTATATTTTCAATAATCTTCTTCTTGTTATAGGTGCATCTACTTGTCTACGCAACACATGTCTCTTAACTTATCATTAATGGGAGCTACTCCTAATTTTTCATTAATATAATAGCTTTTAATCTTGTACTTTCTAGTAATTTCTATCATCCATCGAAGCATCCTCATCTCACTAATATGGATACTTTGCACACGTTTTTTATATAAAGCCCAACACTCCACTCTATATAGGGTCGCTGGCCTAACAACTATTCTATTAATTTTTTTAATTTATTAGTCATCCTCTTATTGCATAACACCCCTCTCGCTTGTGTTTATTTCATCTAACCAGTTAATATTCTACTCGTAACATCCTCATCTATAATACCCGCACTTTTAATTGTACTTGTACGATTATCCTTTTATTTAGCGACGCTCCGTTAAAGAAAATTTTATGTCGCATATTTCTATACGAGTTATGATTTGTGTCCGTATAATTATTTTAAGTATTTTTGTTAAGCTTCACACGATTCGGACAAGCAACGAATGCTACACGAGCTTGTGTGCTAATTGTCTTACGACGCGTGACACAACGAAAGTCTAGTTTTGCGTGACTTGTTCACGACAATCGAAAAGTCAAAAAAATATTCCAACTATATATTTAGACTTATAAAAATATAAGGAATATTACTATGCGAAGAAAAATTGAAAAAAAATATATTTTGCGCGGAGGTCCCATTTCTTGCGCGTATTGCTTCATTTTCTCATCCCTTACGGTGAGGGAGTCCCACTTGAAGTCGAGGAACCCATCAAAAGATCCTCGTTCCACCAGAAGTAGTGGAAACCGACTAGACCCTAGCCCTTCCTTAGAAGAATGGAATTGCATGGTTTCATATTCGCTGCCCCGGATAGAATCATTTCGATCGAAGGGTGAGTGCCAATCGTTGGAAAGAGTAGGCCTTCTCAGCCTATGTCCATCAATTGTCGTGCTCTCCTCTCCTCAGTTACCAGTGTTCGTTCCTTCATGAAACAAGACCGTCTATCACTTTCTCTCATCGAATCGAGGGAGAGTAGTCATTTCAATCCGATCGCCAGTCATAAGAATAAGATGTCGATGCTTTATGGTAAAGATAGAATAGAGGGGCCAACATTGATTTCCCCATTCGTAATAGATGTCTCCCCCGGGGGATAATAGATCCGAGAGGCGGAAGGATGCCTCGGAACGTCAAAAAAATATTGTGAAAATTTTTTTGACTCACAAAATATAAGGAATATTACTATGAAGAGAAAAGTCGAAAAAAAAATACTTTCGCGCGGAGGTCCCGATTTGGCACATCACAGGACAATTCGGTAGGCCAAACGACTATTGTAAATATGATTTTTTAGCAAAAAAATGCAAGGAATATGAATCTCAAATTAAAATTAAAAAAAAAATTGGGCAGGAGAGAGAAAGTGATGAAAATACCCCTTATTTATGGTGTCAACTTGTGTGTCAGAAATGAGAGACTTGATGTGGTGGTGTAGTCTCTTTCACCCATCAGATTTTTAGACCTTAATATACTCTTTCACTCTTTTAGAAAGTGACTAGTTCTTAGTCTTTTTCTGTAGGATGGAAGATAATCATTTTTGACTTATAAGAGTCTTGTAAGGGGTGAGGGCTTGGAGCCAAAAACGTCATCTATTTCCATCGGATTTCTCTTTTTTCCATAGATAAAGAAATGTGGTTCTCTTCCAAATATGTGTGCCTCTTTTACCACTCATTTACCACCATTGTTGCACCATTTTGGAGGTCTCAAACTCCATTAAATCTTGCTTAAGAAGTAGGACAACTTGTTGGAGCAAAACATAAGTGGTTTTGGAGCCTTTGAGTGGTGGGGGAAGTGTTGCGGTGTTCCTCTTCCATCTTCTTTAACCGTCTCCTCTTCCTATTTCCAAGTAGGTTTTTTCTCACTCATCTTTTATTTCTGATGCTAATATGAACAAGATGATGAAAAGAATATGAGTTTTTAGCTCTTCTCCCTTATTTTCATATGGTATGAAAAACCCATTTTGTGAGAAATGATAAATGGAGAAGATGATGTTTAGAAAAAAATTTCAAATTTTTATATATGTTGCAATCATTTTATAAATGTAATAATATCATGAAATAAACACGGAAAATGGAATACTATAAGAAAATGACTAGTTAATGCATTTGTTGGGTTTTCTAAGGAAGAATACCTATTTTCTTGAAATAGTGTATGTAGTATGTGTTAATCTTGACAATAAGATGATTAATGTCGCGATATAGTGGTTTAAATATGAGATTAGTAATCTCATAAAAATAACCCCAAAATCTATTGTGTTGAAATATTAATTTAAGCCTCCTGAATATTTTAAATAAGGCTCATGTGGATGGATTTAAATGTAAAATTGTGCTAAAATGGGTTGTACGTCACTAATAAAGGTTTAAATATTGGTGGAAACATGTAGTACATTAAAAAAGGAATTTTGTACTTCAAACCCACTTAGAAAGTGATTTTTGGTTAAAAAATGCCTTAGTGGCAAATTTGGTAAATATGTGGAAAAGTCACTTAAGTGGTGTTTTTGCATGAAAAGTACTTGGAAAATGCTAAGGAAATGCTTTTTAGATAATAAAAGTGTAAGATGGCATTTTATTAAATTAAAATGTAAAAGGGTGATTTAGTACATTTTGTTGTTCAGTGGTGACACTAAGTAGCCTCCTCGGCCCGTTAGGAAAATGGCTAATAATTAGTTTTAAATGATAAAACCGGATAAGTTGAATGTGAACATTGATAATAATGTTGAACATATGAAAGATAAATGATATTTGGATGACGTCGAGAGGAAATAATTGTGGAGGGCATGACGTCCCTAGTGGTGAAAGACCCCAAACCAACTGCAGTAGTATGTGGCGGCGGAGACCGATGGTGTGAGGCCACGAAGTCCATTAGTGTTCGTTGGCAAAATCGAAAAAATAATGTTAAGTAATGAATGCGAAAAATTCATGAAACTTAAACTGATGAATGAATAAGAATTCATTACTAATTATGTGGATGACATAATTGGAATTAATTATGTCCCTGGCATGTGACATCGAAAATGCTAAGTGTGAGTGGGCACGTAGCCCAGGGCATTACATGTAGGTGCATTTATGACTAAGTTAAAGAATGTTATTAGTATAGATACATGATAACTTAGTTGAATATAATTTTAACTTAGTTGAATATAATGAAGACTTCTTGAATATTGTTAGCATAGTTAAATCTTAACTGAGATAATCATTAATGATAATAAATGAATAAGGGACAATGGATGGTTTTTAGAATTACTAAAATGCATTGTATATGTATAGTATTTTTCTATGAAAATTATTGCTTAGTATTTTCCCACCCTACTGGGCATTTCGCTCGTACCCTATTTTCAAAAACCTAAGGTACAACAGGTGGTATGTCGAGTAAGGATGTTGAAAAGGCCGAGAAAAGTGCTAGTCCTCGTTAGAGGCTCTGTAACCAATTTTAATCCATGGACTTATGTTGAACCGTAAACCCTTATGTCTTGTTAAGACAATTTGGTTTGAACTTGAACTATTTGGAAATTATAATAACACGGGGATTTATGCTTTATTTATGGATTAAATCTTATAAAAGATTTACTTGTTAAATTGTTAATAGAATATTAACTTACATAATACGGACCTCACCTTTTTACACTAAAAGAAACCAAAGATTTTCTTGAAGTATAACGTGGCAACTGTTTTCCAATTTAATAGAATATTTTATCCCCCTTCCCCTTAACACCTTGGTTCGGATACTGGTTATTCCAACGGTATCTCTAATCCGGACCGGGGCGTTACATCATCAATATCCCCATTACTTTGTATTACTAAACCTCAATAGTTCGATTCATCATGTTTTCTTCAATATTTAATATTATGCTATCAGATGCCTCATTGTTAAATTTGCATTCCATAAATTCAATTTTACTTCTACTGATTTTTAGTCCATTAGACTTTAAGGTATTTCTCCAAGTATCTACTCTCATAGCTAATGCCTCATTTGGAGTGTTTACTAAACTATATCATCCGCAAACAACATACACAATGGGACATCTTCTTATATGTCCTTAGTAATCTCATCCAATACTACGACAAATAAGTGAGGACTTAAATTCGATCCTTGATGTAGACCCACTTTAATCGTAAAATCATTAGTTTCTCTACAAATAGTTATTAATCTAGTCTTTGTGTTATCATACATATCTTCAATAACTTTAATATGACTCCTAGGAATTCTTTCTCCTTAAAGCCCACCATATTATATCCATAGGTACTTTATCAAAAGCCTTTTCTAAGTCTATAGAGAGTGTGTATGTTTTTATTCTTACTTCTATATTTATCTATTAACTGTCTTAATAAGTAAATAGCTTCTGTGGTGGATCTTCCTCGCATAAATCCAAATTAGTTGTCTGAAATAGTTAACTTGTTTATTAATTATTCCAATTTTGCGATGCATTAGTTTGGTTCTTCATAGTGTGATGCATTAGTTTGGTTCTTTTATAATTATTCCAATTTTGTATATACCCTTTATTTTTATGCAAAGATATTATGGTGCTTTTCCTCCGCTCAATTGGCATATTTCATTCTTTTAAAATTTTATTAAATAAACATGTTAACCAGTTTATCCTTAGACATCCAAGCATTCTCCATAACATTAAACGTAATCTATCCAGGCCATCCTGCTTTATTCCTCCCCATTTTTAATTAATATATCCACTTCCTTTTCAATATCGAGCACACCATCCCTATATTCGGTTTCTGGACATCGTTTTTGGTATATTCTTCATTTAATAATCCTTAAAAATATTTTCCCCATATATCTAGAATTTCTTTATCGTTAATTAATATATTTTAATTTATGTCTTTAATACACTTAATTGGACCCATATCCCTTATCAATCAATTTCTATTCTTTGCCAATTTATATATTCCCTTTTCACCTTCCTTGGCACCTAATTTACTATAAATATTATATGTGCATTTTGTTACGCATATCTAATAATACTTTTTACTTCCCTTTTTAATTTCTTATAACTTTCTAGGTCTTCTTGATTTTTACTCTTTTTCCATTTTTTTAAAACTTACTCACTTCTTTTTGTATTACTTGTTGCACTTCCTCATTCCACCACCAAGTCTCCTTTTTAATGAATCTTTTCCCTTTAATCTCACATAAAATTTGCTTACCTATTTTCTCAATATCATTCTTTATTCTTGACCAAATGCTGTTAACATTTTCGTCCCAATTCCACCTCATGTTTAGCAGGAAGTTGTAACACCCCGTATTTTCATGTACTTAATATTTAATTAAATCGGGAATTCAAAATTACTTGTGTGTCGTAATTTTAATTGAATTAATTATGGCAAGTTATATTTAAGTATTAATCGGGCAGTGAATGGTTAATATTTAGGGAAACTTAATTACTAAGTGAATATAAATAATGTAGATACCTCATTTCGAGTATTAATGATGGGACATGTACTTATTTCAGCCGGGAGTCGGTATAGACTAATTTGGGTGTGAAATAAGGAGTTTTAGAAATTAATTTGGATGCCAATTTTGAGTGTATGGTTGAGTCCGGATGGGTTGAGATAGTCAGAAAAGTGTACCCGGGGGTAGTAAACGGGTCACATGACGTTTTTAGGCATAGCCGGGCCCACACGGGGGCATTTGGATCCCTTGGGCTTGGCCCATTAGACAAAAAAGGGATTAAGGTTAATTAAACAAAGAAAAGAAAGAGGGGAACGACTGAATTAATTAGAGAAAAGACTTAGAGGGTTAGGAGACCCTAACAACAGCAAAAGTCAAATTTGGGGATCATAAGAGAGCCAAAAAGTAGTCATTTTCAATCTTGAGCTTTCACGGTTCCAAATTCAGACTCTACGAACCCTAAGGCAATATAACACCCCGTATTTTTGTACATTTAATATTTAATTAATTCGGGAATTTTAAATTACTTGTGTGTGGTAATTTTAATTGAATTAATTATGGCAATATATATATTTAAATATTAATCGGGGAGTGAATGGTTAATGTTTAGGGACATTTATTTACTAAGTGAATAGTAATAATTTAATTACGCCATTTCGGGTATTAATGACGGGGTATGCACTTATCCTAGCCGGGAGTCGGTATAGACTTAATGGGGTGTGAGATAAGGATTTTTATAAATTAAGTCGGATGTCAATTCTGACTGCGCGGTTGAGTCCGGATGGGTCGAGATAGTCAGAAAAGAGTACCCGGGGGTAAAAATTGGGTCTCGGGGTATTTTTGGGCATAGCCGGGCCCACACGGGGTGAGTTGGGCCACTTTAATTAAGCCCATTAGGTGAAAAACGGGATTAAGGGTTTTTAACCTAATGGGGAGATTAGAAAATCAGCAGCCATCAAATTCTAAACCTAGGGTTTGAGAGGGGATTTGGGGAAAAATGAATCAAGAGCAAATTGAAGGTTTTTAGAGCCAAATTGAGGGACTACGCCAACGGATCAGACACTACGAACACTTTTAGGCAAGTGGTTAACTGTTTTGATTCTTAAAGCATGATAATCAATTCATATCATAGTATGTGTGTATGAAAATTCGTTTTTGGGTGTAAATGGGTACAAAATGGGATTTTCGTTTTTGAAACACTTGAATGAGATTCAAAGTAAGATTTAGATGAGTGATTTATATCTGAATGTGTATATATGATTTGAATGAGAAATCCAGAACATAAAAGAGGGGAAATTGAATCTGGAAATTGGGATTTAAAACAGGTAATTGAATTTTATGGAGTAAGACCCATTTAAAAAATTATGAGATAATTAGAGAGGTTGATCATCTTAATGTTTTCTATGAGGAATAGGATGTGGATTAACCATGTGTAGATGATGGGATTATGTAATTAGAGGTTTAAATTATGATTTAAAAACCCTGAAATTCGTTAATGGTGGAAAACAGGGGGGAAGAAGAGCTGTAACGAAGGGGTCGATCGATCGATCGGGGGCATCGATCGATCGATGATAGGAAATTCTGGGCAGTTCGTCCAGATTATTATATAAAAGGAAAATTATTAAAAGTTAAGTTTCATACATTAATAAGTGATAGATAATTGTGAAACAAATATCCCTAGCAATTATGGGAGAAAGTAATTGGGATTAGGATGAATTTATGTAGGACATTAAATGGATGAAATTTGAGAAATTTTATTCCAAAATAGTGAGGTACGGATCAAGTGAGTGAATCCGGGTATATTGGTCATGCGACCCTAAGGTAGTGAATTAAGTTTGGAGATAAACTAAATAATTTTGAGTCGGAATATAGACTCGGGTGAATATTGAATTATGGACCAAGTGGGCGAGTCCGGGTATGTTGGTAATTATAGGTAAATATAATTGGGAAATTATGGAAATAAATGTGTGACACATTGTGGGCGAAAAATGTGGAAAAGGAATTTATGAAATGTAAAAATGGACCAAGTGAGTGAGTCCGGGTATGTTGGTTATGTGACACCAAAGTATTTAATTAATTATTAAGAGAGAGTAATTAATTTGGAGTCGGAACATAGACTCGGGAAATATTAAAATAATAAGAGTGTATTAATTAATTTAATTAGAGTCAGTTTGTAGACTCGGGTAGGATTAAATTAATAAGGGTGTTAATTAATTTGATTAAAGTCGGTTTGTAGACTCGGGTAGGATTAAACTAATGGATGGGATAATTTGTTTTATCAGAATCGGATTGTAGACTCGTGAAGGGGTACTTATTAATTAATGTGATAATTAATTATATTAGAGTCGGACCACAGACTCAGAATTTGGGTTAATTAATTTAAGTGTAAATTAATTGTATTAGAGTCGAACCACAGACTCGGATTGGTGTTAAATTAATATGAGTGTTAATTAATTTAATTAGAATCGGGCGATAGACTCGGGGAAAGTATTATATTAATTGAGGTGTGAATTAATTATATTAGAGTCGGACCATAGACTCGGGAAGAGGATAAATTATTAAGTGAAAATTAACAGCATTGAGTCGGGCCACAGACTCAGGAAATTTCAGGCCGTGTACGGGACTTGGAGTACACGGTAGAGCCGGGGTTTATATTTTATATATACGGTGTCGTGATAGTATATATATACGTGTATTTATTGTGCGTGATACTAAATATCAGTGATTAGATATTTATTTAATTTATATACTCTAATGCTATCAAGGGAGGTTGCGCGATGTGGGTGAATCCCCTAGCTTGAGGAGTAGGGCGAGTATATCCCCAGGTCATAGCGTCCGGTATATATGGGTGAGGGATTTATCTCACTTTCAGGGAAGGAATATGACCGCCTCCATTTCGTATATTTTGGTCCAAGTTGGTGAGCGATTATAACTTGGGGAAACTAGGTTTTGTGAGCACACCTAGTGAGATAACATTCTAGAGGGAATCATCCGGTGAGGGTATACTCGGAAGGATGGATACACGTATGATATATGTGTGGATGTTAGTAAAGGTACGTATAATATGGTAGTAAATATTATATGTAGGTGATAATACAGTGCGTGATGTATTTACCTTATATAACTCGGGTTACAGTTATATGTTGTCAATTAATGAGAAATTAATTAAGTTAATCATTTGTGGGAATAATACAGTGTGTGATGTATTTACTTTATATAACTTGTGACACGGTTATATGCTGCTATTTAAGAGGAATTAATTAAGTTAATTGTGAAATAACTTATAATTCAATAATCATTATACTCGGGTTAGAGTAGTATGGCAAGGGAAGGTTATACCAGGACTAGTTGGACGGGGTAGTACAACTAGGTGGGGTTAAGTTAACCGGTAGGTGTGCACAATAGTGGAGGGGTGAGAATGTCCACAAGGGAGTGGGACACTAACTTAAATATGAAGCGCATTCATGCATTTTAAATTACTGCAGCTAATTCACTTGCTAAATATTTTCAAAATGTTTTGGGTTCTAACCCTTGCTATAAAACTATTTTCAAAACCTTTTAGGTGTCCAGCCACAGGGACGCCAGGATTGATATTCTATTCCAGGGTCATGGAGCTGCGGCATATGTGGATGCTAGCAGGAGTTTGGATTAGACGCATCATTCATTCATTCCTAGAGTAGGAAATCTTGTATCAGTTTCAGTTTTATTTGGGGCTTGTAGCCCAGACTTCTCGGTACAGTTTTCAAGTGTAATTTATTCAGGTGTTGAAATTGTATTTGGATTATTTATTTGGTGGTCGGGGATTTATTCGGCAAGTTGTGTAATTACTATTCTGTTTACTTTCATTCAGTTGTGTGAATGGTTTATATTTTAATTCTGCATGTACTGTTTTGTTTATTTAAAAAGTTAAAATTGGCACCAGCTTTTGGAACACTAGGTGGTTAGTAAGTTTTAAAAAGTTTTCGATAGTGATGCTAAGTATGATCCAACTAGGATTCCTGTTTTAATTTGGTATAGGACTGATCACCCGGTATTTTATTAGGCGGGGTGTCACAGATGGTATCAGAGCATCAGGTTCTAGTGTCCTTAGGATCTGTGCGGCTTTTCACGTTTCAGCTTAGCAATCTTTGATATAGAGACCTATCATAGGATTGTTGTATTCTCATACATATGCGCATATACGTTCTTCTGCGAAATTTATATTTGAAAGTGAACTCATACCAATTCGGTTCTCATTCCAGATGACGCCCATGAGGGAGAGAACAGTTAGGGCAGCAGGGGGAGAGGAGAC
This sequence comes from Sambucus nigra, assembly GCA_949130495.1. Classification (NCBI taxonomy): domain Eukaryota; kingdom Viridiplantae; phylum Streptophyta; class Magnoliopsida; order Dipsacales; family Adoxaceae; genus Sambucus; species Sambucus nigra. Next base: position 371,711,649 of record OX422219.1, read on the forward strand.
GGGGGAGGCTTGTTAGGAGCAAGAGCTACCACAGCAACGGCCATAGATGATTGGGACAACATAGGTCACTGAAATAGTGGCACAGGAAGTTTGAGCAACGGTGGTCACATCGGCAAGGTACTTGACACGGGATCAGCCACAAGTGTTAGTGGCGTCGGACGTTCAGACTCACGCGGAGTCGTCAGGGTGGAAGCAAGAAAGAGAGGATATTTTAGTGGGAACCCATCAGAATTGTGAGGGTTTCAGATGTAGTTCTAGCGTGTCAAGGAAGAGAGATATCCAGCGTTACCTACGCATAGGAGATTGCGATGAGGTACGGAAGCAAATGCTAACCACTTTTAGTTTAGTGGGAGAAGCACTACAGTGGTGGGAGTCGATCACCACAGTTGAGGAAAGGGACACACTAGCTACTGCAGAGTTTTGGGTGCGGTTTGACCGCAAGTATTTTTCCTTCAGCAGTCGAGACCGAAATGAGGAGAGAATTTTGTGAGGAGACTCAAAGGGAGACCGTTTAGTGATCGATTACGAGGAATATTTCACCCGTTGGTAAATTTTATACCGGATGAGGTAAGCGAGGAAAAGAGAAAGGAAGCAACGTTTAGGGATGGGTTAGTCTGGAGAATCAGACAACAGTTAATTGATAATTCCGCATTAGTAGATTATACTGATGTCATTAACGCAACACTCCGGTACTGTCGGGAATATCGCTTCCACGCGAAAGGAAACAGGAAGGGAGTGGGGATTAACCAGTTGGATGAGGCAGAAGGGAACAATACCAGTGGGGTATCCCAGCAGCAGACTGGGGGAGTTCAGGGGCAGTATTTCTGGCAGGGAAATCATGCCAAACGATTTAAAACTGGAGGCTATCGGTGGGATGTCCAGGAATTCCAACACGGTTGGCATGGAAGGGATCAGTGGCAGGGTGAACATGTTAGAAAGTGTTTCGTTTGTGGGAAAAGCGAGACACATGAAGAGATATTGCCTTAAGTGAGGCTGGGGTCAATTACAGGACGAGGTCCTAGATGTATAGCCACTAACGCAAGTCACGGATGCATTCGGGCAGGGAGAAGCTGCTCCAAAAATCGAGAACCAGCCGTTGTAGCTGGAGTATAGAGGTAATTATTTTTACCCTAAGGGCATGGGGTATATTGTTTTTGAGTGACAAAGAGGATGTCAAAAAAATAAGACATATTTTTCACTAAAGTTTGCAGGTGAGTCGAACTTAGTGGGTGCGTTGGCGGTAGCAGCCTTAGTATGTGGAGAAATTTCCGTAGGGTAGCAGAGTTCCTTGGTGTTCTTCACGAGAGGGTTGAGGTGTACGCTGAGTGATTGTTTGAATTTTGCGAAATATTACTACTTTCGAGAATTATGGGAGTAGGAATGATAATATTTCCTAAATGTCGGCTGGATAGCGATGGAAGTTAACTATTGTGGATAGTAGTGTAAAATTTTGGTGTTCGCGGCACCAGGGTAGGGTTGGTACTAGGTATCACCAGAAAGGGCGTATAGCCTGTATATATATGTGGATGTATAGATGTTGTATTGCGTGGTGCGATAGCACATAGTGAAGTTTTGTGTTCTCACATTTTATCCCAGTATGTGGGGATGTTTACGGAAGTGAATCAGAGTGGTTAGATTTATTTTCGAGCAAAGAGAGATAGCTCGGGGTTCATTTTGCGCAAGGACTAGTGGTAGTAAGGGCGCGGTATTATGTTGTCTTTGGTAGCATAAGGGTAAGCGTATATTCTTTTGTGTTGAGAGATAAGTAATAATGGAGAGATAGTTGGACGTAACATGGGTTGAGTACCCGGGCAGTAATTATATATATATGTGATATAACTACGGGTTCGAAGTTATACTACGGGTTACGACTAGTACAGTCGGGTAACTTCCGTGTAGTAGGGCACGGGGATAGGGTGTATGGGCACCCGGGTTAATTAAGGCAAATTTTGTGCGGTAAAGCATTGGAATAGGGTGTATGGGCGCCCTGGGTAAATTTTAAATGCATACTTGTGCAACGTGGTTAGAAACAGATGGGATAGATATAGCGGGCTTGGAGGCACATGACTGGTGTGAAAGATGTGAATATCGGAACACTAGGTTTATCTTAATTTCAAGGGCGAAATTCCTTTGTAAGGGGGGAAGTATGTAACACCCCGTATTTTTGTACATTTAATATTTAATTAATTCGGGAATTTTAAATTACTTGTGTGTGGTAATTTTAATTGAATTAATTATGGCAATATATATATTTAAATATTAATCGGGGAGTGAATGGTTAATGTTTAGGGACATTTATTTACTAAGTGAATAGTAATAATTTAATTACGTCATTTTGGGTATTAATGACGGGGTATGCACTTATCCCAGCCGGGAGTCGGTATAGACTTAATGGGGTGTGAGATAAGGATTTTTATAAATTAAGTCGGATGTCAATTCTGACTGGGCGGTTGAGTCCGGATGGGTCGAGATAGTCAGAAAAGAGTACCCGGGGGTAAAAATTGGGTCTCGGGGTATTTTTGGGCATAGCCGGGCCCACACGGGGTGAGTTGGGCCACTTTAATTAAGCCCATTAGGTGAAAAACGGGATTAAGGGTTTTTAACCTAATGGGGAGATTAGAAAATCAGCAGCCATCAAATTCTAAACCTAGGGTTTGAGAGGGGATTTGGGGAAAAAGGAATCAAGAGCAAATTGGAGGTTTTTGGAGCCAAATTGAGGGACTACACCAACGGATCAGACACTACGAACACTTTTAGGCAAGTGGTTAACTGTTTTGATTCTTAAAGCATGATAATCAATTCATATCATAGTATGTGTGTATGAAAATTCGTTTTTGGGTGTAAATGGGTACAAAATGGGATTTTCGTTTTTGAAACACTTGAATGAGATTCAAAGTAAGATTTAGATGAGTGATTTATATCTGAATGTGTATATATGATTTGAATGAGAAATCCAGAACATAAAAGAGGGGAAATTGAATCTGGAAATTGGGATTTAAAACAGATAATTGAATTTTATGGAGTAAGACCCATTTCAAAAATTATGAGATAATTAGAGAAGTTGATCATCTTAATGTTTTCTATGAGGAATAGGATGTGGATTAACCATGTGTAGATGATGGGATTATGTAATTAGAGGTTTAAATTATGATTTAAAAACCTTGAAATTCGTTAATGGTGGAAAATAGGGGGGAAGAAGAGCTGTAACGAAGGGGTCGATCGATCGATCGGGGGCATCGATCGATCGATGATAGGAAATTCTGGGCAGTTCGGCCAGATTATTATATAAAAGGAAAATTATTAAAAGTTAAGTTTCATACATTAATAAGTGATAGATAATTGTGAAACAAATATCCCTAGCAATTATGGGAGAAAGTAATTGGGATTAGGATGAATTTATGTAGGACATTAAATGGATGAAATTCGAGAAATTTTATTCCAAAATAGTGAGGTACGGATCAAGTGAGTGAATCCGGGTATATTGGTCATGCGACCCTAAGGTAGTGAATTAAGTTTGGAGATAAACTAAATAATTTTGAGTCGGAATATAGACTCGGGTGAATATTGAATTATGGACCAAGTGGGCGAGTCCGGGTATGTTGGTAATTATAGGTAAATATAATTGGGAAATTATGGAAATAAATGTGTGACACATTGTGGGCGAAAAATGTGGAAAAGGAATTTATGAAATGTAAAAATGGACCAAGTGAGTGAGTCCGGGTATGTTGGTTATGTGACACCAAAGTATTTAATTAATTATTAAGAGAGAGTAATTAATTTGGAGTCGGAACATAGACTCGGGAAATATTAAAATAATAAGAGTGTATTAATTAATTTAATTAGAGTCAGTTTGTAGACTCGGGTAGGATTAAATTAATAAGGGTGTTAATTAATTTGATTAAAGTTGGTTTGTAGACTCGGGTAGGATTAAACTAATGGATGGGATAATTAGTTTTATCAGAATCGGATTGTAGACTCGTGAAGGGGTACTTATTAATTAATGTGATAATTAATTATATTAGAGTCGGACCACAGACTCAGAATTTGGGTTAATTAATTTAAGTGTAAATTAATTGTATTAGAGTCGAACCACAGACTCGGATTGGTGTTAAATTAATATGAGTGTTAATTAATTTAATTAGAGTCGGGCGATAGACTCGGGGAAAGTATTATATTAATTGAGGTGTGAATTAATTATATTAGAGTCGGACCATAGACTCGGGAAGAGGATAAATTATTAAGTGAAAATTAACAGCATTGAGTCGGGCCACAGACTCAGGAAATTTCAGGTCGTGTACGGGACTTGGAGTACACGGTAGAGCAAGGGTTTATATTATATATATACGGTGTCGTGATAGTATATATATACGTGTATTTATTGTGCGTGATACTAAATATCAGTGATTAGATATTTATTTAATTTATATACTCTAATGCTATCAAGGGAGGTTGCGCAATGTGGGTGAATCCCCTAGCTTGAGGAGTAGGGCGAGTATATCCCCAGGTCATAGCGTCCGGTATATATGGGTGAGGGATTTATCTCACTTTCAGGGAAGGAATATGACCGCCTCCATTTCGTATATTTTGGTCCAAGTTGGTGAGCGATTCTAACTTGGGGAAACTAGGTTTTGTGAGCACACCTAGTGAGATAACATTCTAGAGGGAATCATCCGGTGAGGGTATACTCGGAAGGATGGATACGCGTATGATATATGTGTGGATGTTAGTAAAGGTACGTATAATATGGTAGTAAATATTATATGTAGGTGATAATACAGTGCGTGATGTATTTACCTTATATAACTCGGGTTACAGTTATATGTTGTCAATTAATGAGAAATTAATTAAGTTAATCATTTGTGGGAATAATACAGTGTGTGATGTATTTACTTTATATAACTTGTGACATGGTTATATGCTGCTATTTAAGAGGAATTAATTAAGTTAATTGTGAAATAACTTATAATTCAATAATCATTATACTCGGGTTAGAGTAGTATGGCAAGGGAAGGTTATACCAGGACTAGTTGGACGGGGTAGTACAACTAGGTGGGGTTAAGTTAACCGGTAGGTGAGCACAATAGTGGAGGGGTGAGAATGTCCACAAGGGAGTGCGACACTAACTTAAATATGAAGCGCATTCATGCATTTTAAATTACTGCAGCTAATTCACTTGCTAAATATTTTCAAAATGTTTTGGGTTCTAACCCTTGCTATAAAACTATTTTCAAAACCTTTTAGGTGTCCAGCCACAGGGACGCCAGGATTGATATTCTATTCCAGGATCACGGAGCTGCGGCATATGTGGATGCTAGCAGGAGTTTGGATTAGACGCATCATTCATTCATTCCTAGAGTAGGAAATCTTGTATCAGTTTCAGTTTTATTTGGGGCTTGTAGCCCAGACTTCTCGGTACAGTTTTCAAGTGTAATTTATTCAGGTGTTGAAATTGTATTTGGATTATTTATTTGGTGGTCGAGGATTTATTCGGCAAGTTGTGTAATTACTATTCTGTTTACTTTCATTCAGTTGTGTGAATGGTTTATATTTTAATTCTGCATGTACTGTTTTGTTTATTTAAAAAGTTAAAATTGGCACCAACTTTTGGAATACTAGGTGGTTAGTAAGCTTTAAAAAGTTTTCGATAGTGATGCTAAGTATGATCCAACTGGATTCCTGTTTTAATTTGGTATAGGACTGATCACCCGGTATTTTATTAGGCGGGGTGTCACAGATGGTATCAGAGCATCAGGTTCTAGTGTCCTTAGGATCTGTGCGGCTTTTCACGTTTCAGCTTAGCAATCTTTGATATAGAGCCCTATCATAGGATTGTTGTATTCTCATACGTATGCGCATATACGTTCTTCTACGAAATTTATATTTGAAAGTGAACTCATACCAATTCGGTTCTCATTCCAGATGACGCCCATGAGGGAGAGAACAGTTAGGGCAGCAGGGGGAGAGGAGACGGGGGAGGCTCGTTAGGAGCAAGAGCTACCACAGCAACGGCCATAGATGATTGGGACAACATAGGTCACTGAAATAGTGGCACAGGCAGTTGGAGCAACGGTGGTCACAACGGCAAGGTACTTGACACGGGATCAGCCACAAGTGTTAGTGGCGTCGGACGTTCAGACTCACGCGGAGTCGTAAGGGTGGAAGCAAGAAAGAGAGGATATTTTAGTGGGAACCCATATGAATTGTGAGGGTTTCAGATGTAGTTCTAGCGTGTCAAGGAAGAGAGATATCCAGCATTACCTACGCATAGGAGATTGCGATGAGGTACGGAAGCAAATGCTAACCACTTTTAGTTTAGTGGGAGAAGCACTACAGTGGTGGGAGTCGATCACCACAGTTGAGGAAAGGGACACACTAGCTACTGCAGAGTTTTGGGTGCGGTTTGACCGCAAGTATTTTTCCTTCAGCAGTCGAGACCGAAATGAGGAGAGAATTTTGTGAGGAGACTCAAAGGGAGACCGTTTAGTGATCGATTACGAGGAAGATTTCACCCGTTGGTAAATTTTATACCGGATGAGGTAAGCGAGGAAAAGAGAAAGGAAGCACCGTTTAGGGATGGGTTAGTCTGGAGAATCAGACAACAGTTAATTGATAATTCCGCATTAGTAGATTATACTGATGTCATTAACGTAACACTCCGGCACTGTCGGGAATATCGCTTCCACGCGAAAGGAAACAGGAAGGGAGTGGGGATTAGCCAGTTGGATGAGGCAGAAGGGAACAATACCAGTGGGGTATCCCAGCAGCAGACTGGGGGAGTTCAGGGGCAGTATTTCTGGCAGGGAAATCATGCCAAACGATCTAAAACTGGAGGCTATCAGCGGGATGGCCAGGAATTCCAACATGGTTGGCATGGAAGGGATCAGTGGCAGGGTGAACATGTTAGAAAGTGTTTCGTTTGTGGGAAAAGAGAGACACATGAAGAGATATTGCCTTAAGTGAGGCTGGGGTCAATTACAGGACGAGTCCTAGATGTACAGCCACTAACGCAAGTCACAGATGCATTCGGGCAGGGAGAAGCTGCTCCAAAAATCGAGAACCAGCCGTTGTAGCTGGAGTATAGAGGTAATTATTTTTACCCTAGGGGCATGGGGTATGTTGTTTTTTAGTGACAAAGAGGATGTCACAAAAATAAGACATATTTTTCACTAAAGTTTGCAGGTGAGTCGAACTTAGTGGGTGCGTTGGCGGTAGCAGCCATAGTATGTGGAGAAATTTTCGTAGGGTAGCGGAGTTCCTTGGTGTTCTTCACGAGAGGGTGGAGGTGTACGCTGAGTGATTGTTTGAATTTTGCGAAATATTACTACTTTCGAGAATCATGGGAGTAGGAATGATAATATTTCCTAAATGTCGGCTGGATAGAGATGGAAGTTAACTATTGTGGATAGTAGTGTAAAATTTTGGTGTTCGCGGCACCAGGGTAGGGTTGGTACTAGGTATCACCAGAAAGGGCGTATAGCGTGTATATATGTGGATGTATAGATGTTGTATTGCATGGTGCGATAGCACATAGTGAAGTTTTGTGTTCTCACATTTTATCCCAGTATGTGGGGATGTTTACGGAAGTGAATCAGAGTGGTTAGATTTATTTTCGAGCAAAGAGAGATAGCTCGGGGTTCATTTTGCGCAAGGACTAGTGGTAGTAAGGGCGCGGTATTATGTTGTCTTTGGTAGCATAAGGGTAAGCGTATATTCTTTTGTGTTGAGAGATAAGTATTAATGGAGAGATAGTTGGACGTAACATGGGTTGAGTACCCGGGCAGTAATTATATATATATGTGATATAACTACGGGTTCGAAGTTATACTACGGGTTACGACTAGTACAGTCGGGTAACTTCCGTGTAGTAGGGCACGGGGATAGGGTGTATGGGCACCCGGGTTAATTAAGGCAAATTTTGTGCGGTAAAGCACGGGAATAGGGTGTATGGGCGCCCTGGGTAAATTTTAAATGCATACTTGTGCAACGTGGTTAGAAACAGATGGGATAGATATAACGGGCTTGGAGGCACATGACTGGTGTGAAAGATGTGAATATCGGAACACTAGGTTTATCTTAATTTCAAGGGCGAAATTCCTTTGTAAGGGGGGAAGTATGTAACACCCCGTATTTTTGTACATTTAATATTTAATTAATTCGAGAATTTTAAATTACTTGTGTGTGGTAATTTTAATTGAATTAATTATGGCAATATATATATTTAAATATTAATCGGGGAGTGAATGGTTAATGTTTAGGGACATTTATTTACTAAGTGAATAGTAATAATTTAATTACGTCATTTTGGGTATTAATGACGGGGTATGCACTTATCCCAGCCGGGAGTCGGTATAGACTTAATGGGGTGTGAGATAAGGATTTTTATAAATTAAGTCGGATGTCAATTCTGACTGCGCGGTTGAGTCCGGATGGGTCGAGATAGTCAGAAAAGAGTACACGGGGGTAAAAATTGGGTCTCGGGGTATTTTTGGGCATAGCCGGGCCCACACGGGGTGAGTTGGGCCACTTTAATTAAGCCCATTAGGTGAAAAACGGGATTAAGGGTTTTTAACCTAATGGGGAGATTAGAAAATCAGCAGCCATCAAATTCTAAACCTAGGGTTTGAGAGGGGATTTGGGGAAAAACGAATCAAGAGCAAATTGGAGGTTTTTGGAGCCAAATTGAGGGACTACGCCAACGGATCAGACACTACGAACACTTTTAGGCAAGTGGTTAACTGTTTTGATTCTTAAAGCATGATAATCAATTCATATCATAGTATGTGTGTATGAAAATTCGTTTTTGGGTGTAAATGGGTACAAAATGGGATTTTCGTTTTTGAAACACTTGAATGAGATTCAAAAGAAGATTTAGATGAGTGATTTATATCTGAATGTGTATATATGATTTGAATGAGAAATCCAGAACATAAAAGAGGGGAAATTGAATCTGGAAATTGGGATTTAAAACAGATAATTGAATTTTATGGACTAAGACCCATTTCAAAAATTATGAGATAATTAGAGAAGTTGATCATCTTAATGTTTTCTATGAGGAATAGGATGTGGATTAACCATGTGTAGATGATGGGATTATGTAATTAGAGGTTTAAATTATGATTTAAAAACCTTGAAATTCGTTAATGGTGGAAAATAGGGGGGAAGAAGAGCTGTAACGAAGGGGTCGATCGATCGATCGGGGGCATCGATCGATCGATGATAGGAAGTTCTGGGCAGTTCGGCCAGATTATTATATAAAAGGAAAATTATTAAAAGTTAAGTTTCATACATTAATAAGTGATAGATAATTGTGAAACAAATATCCCTAGCAATTATGGGAGAAAGTAATTGGGATTAGGATGAATTTATGTAGGACATTAAATGGTTGAAATTCGAGAAATTTTATTCCAAAATAGTGAGGTACGGATCAAGTGAGTGAATCCGGGTATATTGGTCATGCGACCCTAAGGTAGTGAATTAAGTTTGGAGATAAACTAAATAATTTTGAGTCGGAATATAGACTCGGGTGAATATTGAATTATGGACCAAGTGGGCGAGTCCGGGTATGTTGGTAATTATAGGTAAATATAATTGGGAAATTATGGAAATAAATGTGTGACACATTGTGGGCGAAAAATGTGGAAAAGGAATTTATGAAATGTAAAAATGGACCAAGTGAGTGAGTCCGGGTATGTTGGTTATGTGACACCAAAGTATTTAATTAATTATTAAGAGAGAGTAATTAATTTGGATTCGGAACATAGACTCGGGAAATATTAAAATAATAAGAGTGTATTAATTAATTTAATTAGAGTCGGTTTGTAGACTCGGGTAGGATTAAATTAATAAGGGTGTTAATTAATTTGATTAAAGTCGGTTTGTAGACTCGGGTAGGATTAAACTAATGGATGGGATAATTTGTTTTATCAGAATCGGATTGTAGACTCGTGAAGGGGTACTTATTAATTAATGTGATAATTAATTATATTAGAGTCGGACCACAGACTCAGAATTTGGATTAATTAATTTAAGTGTAAATTAATTGTATTAGAGTCGAACCACAAACTCGGATTGGTGTTAAATTAATATGAGTGTTAATTAATTTAATTAGAGTTTGGCGATAGACTCGGGGAAAGTATTATATTAATTGAGGTGTGAATTAATTATATTAGAGTCGGACCATAGACTCGGGAAGAGGATAAATTATTAAGTGAAAATTAACAGCATTGAGTCGGGCCACAGACTCAGGAAATTTCAGGCCGTGTACGGGACTTGGAGTACACGGTAGAGCAGGGGTTTATATTATATATATACGGTGTTGTGATAGTATATATATACGTGTATTTATTGTGCGTGATACTAAATATCAGTGATTAGATATTTATTTAATTTATATACTCTAATGCTATCAAGGGAGGTTGCGCGATGTGGGTGAATCCCCTAGCTTGAGGAGTAGGGCGAGTATATCCCCAGGTCATAGCGTCCGGTATATATGGGTGAGGGATTTATCTCACTTTCAGGGAAGGAATATGACCGCCTCCATTTCGTATATTTTGGTCCAAGTTGGTGAGCGATTCTAACTTGGGGAAACTAGGTTTTGTGAGCACACCTAGTGAGATAACATTCTAGAGGGAATCATCCGGTGAGGGTATACTCGGAAGGATGGATACGCGTATGATATATGTGTGGATGTTAGTAAAGGTACGTATAATATGGTAGTAAATATTATATGTAGGTGATAATACAGTGCGTGATGTATTTACCTTATATAACTCGGGTTACAGTTATATGTTGTCAATTAATGAGAAATTAATTAAGTTAATCATTTGTGGGAATAATACAGTGTGTGATGTATTTACTTTATATAACTTGTGACACGGTTATATGCTGCTATTTAAGAGGAATTAATTAAGTTAATTGTGAAATAACTTATAATTCAATAATCATTATACTCGGGTTAGAGTAGTATGGCAAGGGAAGGTTATACCAGGACTAGTTGGACGGGGTAGTACAACTAGGTGGGGTTAAGGTAACCGGTATGTGTGCACAATAGTGGAGGGGTGAGAATGTCCACAAGGGAGTGCGACACTAACTTAAATATGAAGCGCATTCATGCATTTTAAATTACTGCAGTTAATTCACTTGCTAAATATTTTCAAAATGTTTTGGGTTCTAACCCTTGCTATAAAACTATTTTCAAAACCTTTTAGGTGTCCAGCCACAGGGACGCCAGGATTGATATTCTATTCCAGGGACACGGAGCTGCGGCATATGTGGATGCTAGCAGGAGTTCGGATTAGACGCATCATTCATTCATTCCTAGAGTAGTAAATCTTGTATCAGTTTCAGTTTTATTTGGGGCTTGTAGCCCAGACTTCTCGGTACAGTTTTCAGGTGTAATTTATTCAGGTGTTGAAATTGTATTTGGATTATTTATTTGGTGGCCGGGGATTTATTCGGCAAGTTGTGTAATTACTATTCTGTTTACTTTCATTCAGTTGTGTGAATGGTTTATATTTTAATTCCGCATGTACTGTTTTGTTTATTTAAAAAGTTAAAATTGGCACCATCTTTTGGAATACTAGGTGGTTAGTAAGTTTTAAAAAGTTTTCGACAGTGATGCTAAGTATGATCCAACTGGGATTCCTGTTTTAATTTGGTATAGGACTGATCACCCGGTATTTTATTAGGCGGGGTGTCACAGGCAAGGGTTAACTTGATGTATCATTTAAAGTGTAATTAAATTCATATTTATGTGATTTTGATAATTATAGAAATTCGTTTTGGGAATTAAAGGGGATAAACATGGGGTTTTGTAAACCATGAATCTGATTTCTAAAATTGAGTAAAAATTCGTATATAATCTAAGATTGGTATTCGTATCTGGTAAAATGTGTAAATCTGGATGATTTAGAAACGAGTTGGTATTATGGAATTGAGGTTTAATTGTGTTAAAGATTAAATGGGTCTTTACCCAAATTCGTGGAAACAGTAGAGAAAGTAAAATTTAGGGATGTTTCTGGACTCTAGGAAGGATCCTTATAAGGTTTTTGATGTTATTTGTCGATGGGAAAACTTTTTTTTAGTGTATAAGAAATTAGGGTTTGGAGGTGACCATCAATGGCTAAAACAGCCAACTCGGAGAAGACGAGGACTTGATCGATCGATCGATCGAAGGTGGACCATCGATTGATCGATCGATGGTCAAGATATTTTGAGAGTTCGCCCAGTTTTTAATGTATAGGGAAAATAATTAAAAATCCTTCCATGCCTTAATTGTTGAATAATTAATACATGGGTTTAAATCTAATTAATTGTGAATCAAGATTAATTAGAATTTAAGGGCGGTTTGGTGTGACATCATAGTTAAAAATTAATTGGGATTTGGAGAAAATTTGGTGACACACAAAGGTTGAATTTTGGAAAGTTTATTTCGAAATGACTAAATATGAATGTAGTAAACAAATTCGGGAATAACGATTTGAGCGATACGAGAATGTAAATTGTATTTCGGTGAAGGCTAAATAAATTTAGAGTCGGGGATTTAGACTCGGGTAATGTTACTTCTAGCCACGAGAGTAAGTCCGAATACATTGGTTGGGGTGGTACCAAAAGGAATTGATGTGTAAATTAATTAATAATTAGAGTTGGGCCATAAACTCAAAATAAAATGGAATAGGCTTGTGTCACGGAATTAGTGAACGGTGTAGCTGGGATATTTTATATTTATATATATACGGTGTGTGATAGTATATATATATGATGTGTACATTAATATCAGTGAATAGGTATTATTATTATATATATACTCTAGTGCTATAGGGGGAGGTGGCACATAGGGGATGAACCCCTGGCTTGAGGAGTACGGCGAGTATATGGGTAAGGGACATCTAACTTTCAGGGAAGGAATATGACCACCTCCAACATTTATGTATTTACCAAGTTAGTGAACGATTCTGACTTGGGGTAACTAGGTTATGTGAATATACCTAGCGGGATAGCACTGTAGAGAATTTATACCCGGTGAGACTTTACTCGGGGGAAATACTATTATTAATGTTATTTTAGTAGGGTTGTGAATACTGTAATATGATTGAGTATATAATTATTTATGGAATAATTAATACAAAGCATGAGTTGTATTATATGTATAACCGACGTGGAAGTTATATGAAATTAAAAGGGGAAATGATTTAATTAAGATGATGATGTTAATAACTTAAAAATCATAATTTACTCATACTCAGTTAGAGTAGGGTGTTTACAAGGGGTTTTATAATTTATCTAGTCATAAGATGAAGAACTAAGTAAATTTATAAAGGGCGTTAGTAGTGCACATTAGAGGAGGGGTGAGGATGTCCTCAAGGGAGTGCGACACTAACTAAAATATGGAGAGCATGCATATTTAATTATTACTGCAAGTTAATCATTTGCTAAATGTTTTCAAATGTTTTGGGTACTAACCCTTGCTATAAGTTTTTTAAAAACCTTCTAGGTGTCAAGCCACAGGGACGCCAGGCTTGACTCTATTTCATGGATCCGTTGCCGCAGCATATTGTGGATGTTGCGGGAGATTGGTAGACGCCTCACTCTTTCATTCTAGTATGGAGACTCCTATTAGTTATTTCGAGCATGTCGCTCACAGTCAATTTAGATTTTGTCAGACTTGTTGTGATTGATTACTTGTCATTATTTTATATTTGTTGGATTTTAGGCCGATGGTTTATTCGGTTAGTCATTTAATTGTGTATGGTTGTTTCAGTTAATTAACATTGTATTGTTGCTTTATTTTTCGCATGGGTTTCATTTAAGATAATGAAAGATAAAACTTCGCACCAGACTAATTTTCTCACTTAGGTGGTTATTAATTAAAAAGGCGGCATTGATGCTAAGAATTATCCAACTGAGAAACCTGTTCTAATTTAATTTAGGACTGATCACCCGGGGTTAATTAGGCGGGGTGTCACAGATGGTATCATAGCATCTGGTTCTAGTGTCCTTAGGATCTGTGCAGCTTTCTATGTTTCAGCGTGTCACTCAGTTGTTATAGGGCCCTATTATTAGGACTGTTGATTCATTTCCGCTTGTGAGATATTGTATTTCTGCTGTGAATATTTTTGTGTAAATTTTGTATTTATACGATTCAATCTATTTCAGATGCCACCGAGGAGACTGAGAGCGGAGAGGGTTGAGGCTAGGGATGAGGCCAAGGAGGATCATCAGGATCCACAAGTACCGCCACCACCACCCCCACCTGAGTTGATTTTCACTACTTAGGTGGCAGTGATAGTGGCCCAGGTGGTCGAGACAGCGATGCAAGCTATGGCAACTCACTTTCCACAGCCCCAGGCACCGCCTCCAGTGGCACCGGCAGTTCAGGCTCCAATGGGGCCACCATCTTGGCAGAGAGTTAGGGAGACCTTTCAGAAGGGTCACCCACCTAAGTTTAGGGGTAGCACAAATGTAGTAGAGGCTTGTGACTGGAAGAAGAACATTCAGTGCCATCTGTGCATGCTGGAGTGTATCGATGTACAGAAACTGATGTTTGCTACCTTTCACCTATCAGGGGCAGTCTTACAGTGGTGGGAGTCAGTTACCACCGCCGAGGAGCGGGATTTGATGCCGATAGCAGAGTTCTGGGTGGGGTTCGACCGCAAATACTTTCCATCAGCGATAGAGGCTGAGATGAGAAAGAAATTCAGTGATTTAGTATAGGGTGACTGATCAGTAGCAGACTATGAGGAAGAGTTCACCCGTTTGGCAAACTTTGTGCCAAATGAGGTGAGCGATGAGGAGCGAAAGAAATTGAGGTTTATGGATGGTTTAGCATGGCGGATCAGGCAACATTTGATTGGAAATCCGACATTGGTGACTTATACAGATGTCGTTAATGCCGCACTTGTGCATTTCCAGGATCATCGCTTCCATGTGAAAGGGAGCAAGAGAATAGGGGAGCGAGCCAACAGGGCAAGGCAGTTACTAGTGGTGACACGAGTGGTACTCAGCAGTAGACGGGCAGTCAACAGGGGAATCAGGTTAAGAAGTTTAAGCCTAGTGGGTTTCGACTAAGAGGACATGGTATCAGGCAGGGGCAGCCGGGCCTGAATCAGCAGCAGCAAGTTCCTCAGGGTCGTCAGGGCCAAGGGAAAATTGGGGGAGGCTAGCAGGGCCAGCCAAGTCAGGGCCAACGATAGGGGGATGGTCAAAAATGTTGTTTTGTCTGTGGCCAGCCAGGACACTTCAAGAGGGATTTCCCATAGAGGGGCAAAGGTCAACAATAGGAGGCACAACAGGGACAACGGGGGCCGATGCCACCAGCAACACCAACCCCACCTGCCCCATCGCAGCAGGGGCAGATGCACTACGGGCGTGTGTATAACTTCAGGGATGTTCCTAATCCTCCAGCGCAGGAAGCACTGCCTGCAGTTGATGGTATGTTTCTCATTCATGGTTATGAGGGTAGTATTCTTTTTTATACGGGAGCATCGCATTCATTCGTTAAATATAATTTTGATAAATGGGCCGGGTTACTAGAAATCGCAGGTAGTCTTCGGATGTGTATTGAGTCACCAGTAGGCAGCGAGGCTTCGATTCACTTGATTTGTCGGGGGGTGGACATTTTGATTGAGAGACTTAGTTTAGTGGCGGACCTCTTAGTGTTAGATATGGAGGGGTACGATGTCATCTTGGGTATGGACTGGTTGGAAGGTTATCGGGCGACGGTGGATTGCTACGAGAGGACTATCGTGTTCTCCATTCTAGGGCATGAAATGTTTTTGATAGCAATGTCGTTACCTGGGGGGGGGGGCGTCACGTATGCACCTGTATTACATCGAGGGGGAGACCTCACAGGAGGTGGCGATTCTTTTGGACTCAATCCCGGTAGTGAGGGACTTTGAGGATGTGTTCTAGGAAATACCGGGGTTGCCACCTAGCAGGGAAATCAAATTTGTGATCGATTTAGCACCAGGAACGAGGCCGATTTCTCGGGCCCCATACCGTATGGCCCTGTCAGAGATGCGTGAGTTGAGAGAGCAGATTCAATAGCTTCTGGGTCAAGGTTTCATTCGGCGGAGTACATCATCGTGGGGTGCACCGGTGTTGTTTGTAAAGAAGAGGGATGGATCACTATGGTTATGCGTGGACTATACGGAATAAGTATCCGTTGCCTAGGATTGATGATTTATTTGACCAGTTGAGAAGGGCGTCTTACTTCTCCAAGGTCGACTTGAGGTCAGGTTATCATCAACTACGTATCCGAGAGGAGGATGTTCCTAAGACCGCTTTCCTGTTGCGGTATGGATCTTATGAGTTCAGGGTGATGCCATTCGGGCTCACCAATGCACCAGCAGTGTTCATGGACCTTATGAACAGGGTTTTCAGGGAGTTTCTCGATTAGTTTGTCATCGTGTTTATTGATGACATCCTGATCTACTCGTGCACCAAGGAGGAGCATGCAGAGAATCTGCGTATAGTGTTACAGACATTGAGGAAGCACCAGCTCTATGTCAAATTCAAGAAGTGTGGATTTTAGCTATGGGAGGTTCAGTTTCTGGGCCACATGGTGTCAGATCGGGGTATTGCGGTGGATCCAAGTATGGTATCGACGGTGAGGGAATGGGGATAGCCCATGACACCGATCGAGGTGCGCAGTTTTCTAGGATTGGCTGATTATTATAGGCGGTTCATCAAAGGATTATCAAAGATTGCGGGCCCTTTGACTAATCTGACCCGGAAAGGGGTAACTTTTACTTGGAATGATCATTGTCAATTAGCTTTCGACGAGCTAAAGGACAAGTTGACATCTGCACCCGTACTTGTGTTGCCTAAGGGAGGATCAGAATCTCGGGTTTACACTAACGCATACTTACAGGGACTTGGGGGTGTGCTTCAGCAGGAGGAAAGGGCTATAGCTTATGCTTCCAGAAAGCTAAAGCCCCATGAGAGGAATTACCCCACTCACGACCTGTAGCTAGCAGCAGTCATTTTTTCTTTGAGGATATGGAGACATTATCTTCTGGGAGAGCAGTTCACGTTATTCACGGATCACAAATCACTTCAGTATCTCTTCACACAGAAGGATATGAATATGAGGCAGAGGTGATGGCTAGAATTCGTGAAGGACTACCAGTTTGATATTCAGTATCATCCTGGTAACGCTAATGTGGTAGAAAATGCATTGAGCCGGAGACCGACCGGGGAAATATCAGAAGTTTGGAAGCGAAGTGGAAAGAGCTTTGATATGAGGATGATGTAGCCAGGGCTTGCATGTCAGCATTATCCATCACACATGAGATCATTATGCGGGTTGTGAGGGCGCAGAAAGAGGAATAGATCTGCTAAGATAGGGTGAGCCAGTTGCTAGATGAGGGAGCAGAGGGTTACTCGGTCAGCTCAGAAGGAGGCTTACGCCTTAATGGGAGGTTAATTGTGCCAGAGGATGAGGCTTTGACGCATGCCGTTATGACAGAGTCCCATGGGTCACGATTCGCGGTACATATCGGTGGGGATAAGTTGTACCAGGATATGAGGAAGAAGTATTGGTGGGCAGGAATGAAACGAGACATGGCAGAGTTTATTTCAAAGTGTGCCACGTGTCAGCTTGTGAAAGTTGACCACCAGAGACCATCAAAGATGCTACATCCACTGGAGATTCCCGTGTGGAAATGGGAGAGCATCTCTATGGACTTTATTACAGGGTTACCTGCATCGCAAAAGGGTCACAATTCCATATGGGTCATTGTGGATCGGTTGACCAAAGTGGCCCACTTTTGCCAGTTCGCACAAGCTTTGAGACGATGCGGTATGCGTAGATGTTCATAGCTGAGATAGTTAAACTGCACGGGGTACCAATTAATATTGTGTCTGACAGAGACAAGATCTTTGTGGCCCAATTTTGGCAGAGCTTTCAAGAGGCCATGGGCACGGAGTTACATTTGAGTACAGCCTATCACCCACAGACTGACGGGCAGACTGAGAGAGTCAATCAGATGCTGGAAGATATGCTCAGAATGTGCATATTAGAATTTGGGGGAGGTTGGGAGAAATATCTTCCTTTGGTAGAGTCTGCGTATAACAACTCTTACCAATTGACGATCGGTATGGCACCATTCGAGGCACTGTACGGGAGACCTTGTCGTTCACCCGCTTGTTGGTTAGAGGTTGGAGACAACAAACTATTGGAGCCGGAGATTATTCAGGAGACATCTTCTAAGATAGATCTGATCCAAGGGATAATTCGGATAGCTTAGGATAGGCAGAAAAGTTACGCTAATGCTTTACGGAGACATGTGGAGTTGGAGGTTGAGGATCAGGTGTTGGTCCGGGTGTCCCCTATGAAAGGGGTGATGAGATTCGGCAAGAAGGGTAAGTTAGCACCAAGGTACGTGGGACCTTTCCCTATTATCGAGAGGGTGGTTCCAGTAACCTACAGGCTGGGATTGCCAGAGCACTTTCATCGGATACACGACGTGTTCCATGTAGCATCGCTAAAGAAATATCGCATGAGCGAGAGGGCTTTCTGGCACATTACACTCGAGGAAATTGATTTATAGCCAGACATCTCATACAAGGAGAGACCGGTGGGTATTCAGGACCATAGTGAGCGGAAGTTACGATCCAAGGTCGTTCCACTAGTTAGAGTACAGTGGGGTCATCACAAAGTCGAAGAGTCTACCTGGGAGCGGGAGGAGGATATGCGGGAACAATATCCAGAGCTTTTCACCACAGGTACGACATAATTTTAGGGATAAAATTCCTTTGTAAGGGGGGGAGTATGTAACACCCCGTATTTTCATGCATTTAATATTTAATTAATTGGGATATTTAAAATTACTTGTGTGTCGTAATTTTAATTGAATTAATTATGGCAAGTTATATTTAAATATTAATCGGGAAGTGAATGGTTAATATTTAGGTAAACTTAATTACTAAGTGAATAGAAATAATGTAAATACGTCATTTCGAGTATTAATGAAGGGACCTGTACTTATTTCAGTCGGGAGTCGGTATAGACTAATTTGGGTGTGAAATAAGGATTTTTAGAAATTAATTCGGATGCTAATTCTGAGTGTACGGTTGAGTCCGAATGGGCCGAGATAGTTGAAAAAGTGTACCCGGGGTAGTAAACGGGTCATGGGACATTTTTAGGCATAGCCGGGCCCATACGGGGGCATTTGGGTCACTAGGGCTTGGCCCATTAGACAAAAAATGGGATTAAGGTTAATTAAACAAACAAAAGAAAGGGGGGAATGAATGAACTAATTATAGAAAAGACTTATAGGGTTAGGAAACCCTAACAGCAGCCAAAGTCAAATTTGGGGATCATAGGAGAGCCAAAAAGGAGTCATCTTCAACCTTGAGCATTCACGGTTCCAAATTCAGGCTCGACAAACCCTAAGGCAAGTGGTTAACTTGTTTTAGCATTTAAAGTATAATTCAATTCATATTTATGTGATGTGGATAATTATACAAATTCGTTTTGGGATTTAAAGGGGATAAACATGGGGTTTTGTAAACCATGAATCTGATTTCTAAAATTGAGTAGAAATTCGTCTACAATCTGAGATTGATATTCGTATATGGTAAAATGTGTAAATATGGATGATTTAGAAACGAGTTGGTATTATGGAATTGAGGTTTAATTGGGTTAAAGATTAAATGGGTCTTTACCCAAATTCATGGAAACAGTAGAGAAAGTAAAATTTAGTGATGTTTTTGGACTCTATGAAGGATCCTTATAAGGTTTTTGATGTTATTTGTCGATGGGAAAACGTATTTTTCAGTGTAGAAGAAACTAGGGTTTGGAAGTGTCCATCAATCGCCGAAACAGTCAACTTGGAGAAGACGAGGACCTGATCGATCGAAGGTGGACCATCGATCGATCGATGGTCCGGAAATTTTGACAGTTCGCTCAGTTTTTAATGTATAGGGAAAATAATTAAAAATCCTTCCATGCCTTTATTGTTGAATAATTAATACATGAGTTTAAATCTAATTAATTGTGAATCAAGATTAATTAGGATTTGAGGGTGGTTTGGTGTGACATCATAATTAAAAATTAATTGGGATTTGGTGAAAATTTGGTGTGACACACTAAGGTTGAATTTGGGAAAGTTTGTTTCGAAATGACTAAATATGGATGTAGTAAACAAATTCGGGAATAACGATTTGAGCGATACCAAAATGTAAATTGTATTAAGGTGAAGGCTAAATAAATTTAGAGTCGGGGATTTAGACTCGGGTAATATTACTTTGGGTCACTAGAGTATGTCCGAATACATTGGTTGGGGTGGTACCAAAAGGAATTGATGTGTAAATTAATTAATAATTAGAGTTGGGCCATAAACTCAAAATAAAATGGAATAGGCTTGTGTCACGGACTTAGTGCACGGTGTAGCTGGGATATTTTATATTTATATATATACGGTGTGTGATAGTATATATATATATATGATGTGTACATTAATATTAGTTAATATGTATTATTATTATATATACACTCTAGTGCTATAGGGGGAGGTGGCGCGTAGTGGATGAATCCCCTAGCTTGAGGAGTAGGGCGAGTATAATCCTAGGTCATATCGTCCGTTATATGGGTGAGGGACATCTCACTTTCAGGGAAGGAATATGACCGCCTACAACATTTATGTATTTACCAAGTTAGTGAACAATTCTGACTTGGGGTAACTAGGTTATGTGAATATACCTAGCGGGATAGCATTGTAGAGAATTTATACCGGGTGAGACTTTACTCGGGGAAAATACTATTATTAAATGTTATTTCAGTAGGGTTGTGAATGCTATAATATGATTGAGTATATAATTAGGTAAATAATTATAAATGGGCTAATTAATACAAAGCATGAGTTGTATTATATGTATAACCGATGTGGAAGTTATATGAAATTCAAAGGGGAAATGATTTAATTAAGATGATGATGCTAATAACTTAAAAATCATAATTTAAGCATATTCGGTTAGAGTAGGGTGTTTACAAGGGGTTTTATAATTTATATAGTCATAAGATGAAGAACTAAGTAAATTTATAAAAGTCATTAGTAGTGCACATTAGAGGAGGGGTGAGGATGTCCTCAAGGGAGTGCGGCACTATCTAAAATATGGAGAGCATGCATATTTAATTATTACTGCAAGTTAATCATTTGCTAAATGTTTTCAAATATTTTGGGTACTAACCCTTGCTATAAATATTTCAAAAACCTTTTAGGTGTCCAGCCACAGGGATGCCAGGATTGACTCAATTTTAGGGATCCGTTGCTGCAGCATATTGTGGATGTTGTGGGAGATTGATAGATGCCTCACTCTTTCATTATATTATAGAGACTCCTATTAGTTATTTCGAGCAAGTCGCTCACGGTCCATTTAGATTTTGTCAGACTTGTTGTGATTGATTACTTGTCATTATTTTATATTTGTTGGATTTTGGGCCGATGGTTTATTCGGTTAGTCATTTAATTGTGTATGGTTGTTTCAGTTAATTAAGATTATATTGTTGCTTTATTTTCCGCATGGGTTTCATTTAAGATAATGAAAGATAAAACTTGGCACCAGACTAATTTTCTTACTTAGGTGGTTAGTAATTAAAAAGGCAGCAGTGATGCTAAGAATGATCTAACTGAGAAACCTGTTCTAACTTAATTTAGGACTGATCACCCGGGGTTAATTAGGCAGGGTGTCACAGAAGTCCTCCCTAAATTCTATCGCTTTGTATCCTTTCAAATCCTTTCATTTTATATTTTGATAGTCTATTTTTTCTTTACGATACTTAAATCCTTTAATGGCTAAATCTGCTACTAATAAGCGATGTTAACTTGTTAAGCTTTCACATGGTTTAACCTTACAGTCTTTGTATGTTTTAAAGTCTCTTCTTTCAAGTTTGAAATAATCTATTTGAGTTTTATTCTTGTCGCGTTTAAATGTTATTAAATGTTTCTTTTTAAAAAAAAATGTGTTTGCTATCGCTAGATCGTAGGCCTTAGCTAATTCTAAGATAGTTTTCCCTCTTTTATTCTCTCGCCAACACAACCTCTGTGTATCCTTAGATAACCATCCCTTTCTACTCTTAAATGTCCATTCAAGTTAGCTCCTAAAAATATATTTTCATGTGTAGAAAATTGTTGTAATATTTCATATGGTAATTCTAAAAATAATTTATTTATATTTTCATCTAAAGCTCTTTGGGATGCGTAAGCACTTATAACCTTCAATATTGTTTTAGCTAAGAAAATATTAATGTTCATTAATCTATATTCCATCTTTTAACATCCACCACTTTATCTTTCATACCGTGACCAACAATAATATCTGGCCCATTTTTACGATTATCTCTCCCTCCTGAATAAAATAATTTACAACCTTATCCTATCTCTCTAGACTTTTCTCCCTTCCATTTAGTTTCTTATAGACACGATACATTGATTTTTCTTCATTTCAAGGTATACATAAGTTCTTACAATTTCCAGTTAATGTTCCTAAATTCCACGTACCAAATCTAGATAATTTTTTATATGTTATTATTATTATTTAAGTTTCTTCTTTTAATAAGAGAATTCATCATCAAGATTTGACAAAAATTTTACAGTCAGATTTCAACCTTACACTAACCCACATCATTTCACATCCAGACTTCCGTATCGACAATGGTAGAGTCAAAAGGATTAATTAAATAATTAATTAATTACTCTTACAAATTAATTCACTACATCAATGTGCTAAAGTAATGTCTCAAGTATGCTCATAAATACACACACATATACGTATGTTAAAATAATAGTAAGTCGAGCCCATACAATTACGAGATTCAAACCTATTAAGAAGATAACTCCAATAAATATTCTAATCTCCTAAGTAAAAATATATAGAAATACATGCAAGTTAAAATAATAATGGAAATGACACTCCTGGGTAATTCCAGCTTTGCAATAATGAGTTGTCTTGAGGTGTTACTCTCACAATGCATAACTGTCATAAAATAACATTTATGGTTATTTACTCATTTACTTTGCTGCTTCAAAACTAATTTGTTTACTTCTTGGAGTTTTTCATTGTACTGACTAGTTTGTATCATTTTAATGCTTTTGTTTCATATTTACAAGCAATTAGTGATAGTTTGATACTTTTTTTTGCTATTTCTTTGGCAGATTGATTCCATACTATCATATAACATCCAGGAGCATCTACATAGAGGTGTGTAAAGGTGTACCATTCTCGAACAACACGATTGTGAACATATGTGGGAAGAGGACATCGATGCATTATTGCCTAAAACTGTGAAGAAATCATTACTACGGAGGAACACTTAATTTTTATAGTTGAATTAAATTTAGTTGATGGGTTAACTCAATCTAATTTATTGTAGTTTTTTTATATGAGATGAAAAAAATATTGGTGGGAGTGTTGTTTTTATCTCTTGGCTAAATGATATATTTTATAATATCTACTTTTAACATTGAATGTGGAATAAACGATTCTACATCTTTTGATTTGTGTTTGGGTTGATATGTGATAAGCACCCAAAACTGAATAATTTATACCTCAAATGGACATACTTTAGTTTCAAATTCTCGACAATATTGGTCTTATGCGCTTAATTGTTCAATATGCAGGTTTAATTACAGTTACGGGATCGAAAGCTATATTTCGGAGCAATTTGCATTAAAATGGTGCTAATTCCCTATCCCATAACCAAACCCGAGCCTAAACCTAGCCCAAACCTACCCCAAACCATGTGTGTGTTTTGTTTGTATCTTTTTATATTTTTTATATTTTTTGTTTGAGTCATTTTTATTTTAAATATTTATTTTAGATTTATTTAATATTTTCTAGGTTTATTTTCTATTTTTATTATTATTAGTATAATTTATTTTATTTTGATTAGTTTTTAGTTCTATTTTATTTTATTAGGATTTTAATTTTTAGGATTTCATTTATTTATTAGTTTTTACATTTTCTTTTTAGGATTTTAATTTTAAGTTTTATTAGATTTTATTTTTATTTTTATTTTATTTCTTTTTAGTTTCATTTTTTTTTGAGTCTTTATTTTATTTTTAGAATAGGAATTTTATTTTTAGATTTTTAGTTTTAATCATTTTTTTTAGTTGAGTCTTTATTAGTGTTATTTTTAGGTGTCCAAATAAAAAAAACACACCCCGCTTGCCCTACACTTTCCTACACCCAAACACATCCTATACCCACACCATAGCCCATACACCCTCACACACACAATAATCCCCTACTCCATCTTCTACCGCCAACAACCTTCTCTCTCCTCTCACCTAACCTTACCTCCATTACAATGAAAACCCTCATTCTCTCTCTCCTCTCTCCACTAAACCCATCTTTCTCCTCCATCAACAATCAACAAAACCCATGACCACCAACCCGACCTCCTCTCCCTGACATCCGTCGCGTGAAACCCTCAACCGCCGATGATAGATCCAAACGACGACCCCCATTATCCCCTCTGGCGTCGCGCCCAGCGATCCTCCACCTCTGCTCCCCCTGCCACCGGTGTCGAACCCAAAACCCTCTCCCTCTGGTCGCAAGCCCCTCTTCGACGACGAAATCCACATTCACCCATTTCCTATTTCCAACCATTCAAATACCCATCCATTCCACCCAAACCCGTTTCTACCTCAAGCCATCCACGATTTATTTCATTACCTGCCAAAAATACCAAAGCAAGCCAACAAAACTAAAAACTAAATTAACCCATATGCTGAAAACCATTTAATACCTTTAACCCCTTTTTCCCTATTATACTCCCCAACTACCTCTTTTACCCAATACCCAAAATTACCCCTCACCATATCAGATTTTTATTCTCATTCACATGACACACCCAAACCACGTGCACACTTATACCAATTACTCAATTACCCCTAGCTCCTTGGCACCTACTTTTAAAAGAGGATGAAGACACATTTTCAAAAGATCTCAAAATTAGTTTTAAGCTTTGTGTGATAAAATTCTCTCCACCCCTCTATGTTGAGTATTTGCATTTTTAGCAAATACCTCAATATAGAGGTGTGTAGTGAAAATTATCTCTAGGATAAATTTCACCCACCCCTCTATTATGAATTATTGTATTTTTAGCAATTAATTCAAAATAGATTGATGTAGTGAAATTTATTCCTTATGGGAGGTAAATTCTAATCCATTCCTTTATGTTGAGATTTTGTATTTTTAGCAATTATCTCAATATAAATGAATGATCTAGAATTTATTTCTTTGAGTGAGTTCTAATGTACAATTTTATAATGTTAGGATTTGCATTTTTAGCAAATCTCTTTTATTATTTAATTGTCCATTATGAATTCATCCATTATCCTTTTTATTTTTATTTTGTAATTTTTAGTTTAGATTCAAGAAGCTTCGAGATAGAAATTTGTAGAGAGAGAAAATACCATTTTAGTGTAGTTTTAGATTAGAATTTGTAAGGACATTTTTGTCCATTAGCATTTTATATGTCGTACGCCGTTACACCATTGAGAAAATTCAAGAATCATACGCTCATCAACGGAATCCGAATATCAAAGGCAGAAAAGGAATCAGGGAACAGACCGGACCGATCCGGCCCAGATAAAAGAACCGATCCGATTCATCCGGACCGATCCGCCTAAAGAGACCGGACCGATCCGCCTGCTGAGGTGAGGCCAGTATACGCCGGATCCATAGCGAACCGATGAAGCCAAAAAGTCGAACCGATCCGATGTCAACCGGACCGATCCATCTTAAAAAAAGAACCGATCCGATGTCACCGGACCGATCCGACTAAAGAGACCGAACCGATCCGACGATGATAATTTCAAACAGATCGTGTTCAGATCATGTTCTGAATTTTAGGGCACAAGTTGTAAGGACACAAATTTCCAATTGATTCCATATATAGTTTTGGCTCAATTCCGGACAAAAACATTTATTCATAGGATAGTATTTATTTGTAATATTCTCAAGCCTATGAAGTGTGTGTTGAAGACGTAGCGGCAAAGAATTTAAAGCTTCATCAAAATGCCAGTTTGTGTGCCTCGTTTCTACGCCATCAATTAAGGTTCCATGCTCCCAAGGTATGAATGTAATTATATGTATATAGGAGCTTGGAACAATTCCTATTGGGTGTTAGGTATAATAAAAACTGCATTTTATTTTCAGAAAGAATCAAATAGAACTTTAATATAAGTATATAAAAGTTTCTGGGCCAAAATCGAATTTTACAAACTTTCTGGTCGTTCGTTAGAAATGTCGTTCGAACGAGTTTTTTTGTTCGAACCAGATTTCGTTCGAACGAGTTTTGTCGTTCGAACCAGTTTCGTTCGAACGAGTTTTGCCAACGACCCTAACTGGTCATTCGTTCGATATGTCGTTCGAACGAATGTTCGTTCTAACGAGGTATCTAACGAACTTCTAACGAGCCCAGGCTGGTCACTCGTTAGAAGTCTCGTTCGAACGAGAATCAAGTTCGTTCGAACGAGATTCCAGCGGGAACAGTTATTTGGCAGTTTTTTGCAGTTTTTCCCCACTCCTCCACTTGGCTTTCAACCAACTTTTTTCATACATTATTATATGCGGGAAACACATTTTCCAAGACAACTTTTCCATCCTAATACATCTCCTAGAGAGAGTTTGAGAGATCATTTTAAAAAGGAAAATGTTCATGTTTGAGTGTTCTTCAACTTAAAGAAAAATCTTTAAACACTTAGTTTACACCCATTGTTGTTTATTCCAAGTTCTATATATACATATCTCTACTTGGAGTTTTTGGCACCGGTTTTCTCTACCGAATTCAAGAGACGTTTCGGGTTTGCTTCTACACCCCATCACAAAGAAGACTTTTGTTGAGATTCTACCCACACGGAGAAAGGCTCCATGCTTGGGTGACGGTGACCATATAAAGTCCCATCGGTGAATTTCGAGACCACGGTGGAGCTCCGTTGGTTATCCGCTAATTGGAGGTTGATACAAGAAGAAGCATCACGGCTTGAGAGGGTTCGAGTTTAGGAAGTAAGTCTTTTATCTTGTATTTTGTAATACCGTTTTTAGTGGATTTAAGGCTAGGTCCGTCCCGAGGTTTTTTCCCGTTAGTGGGTTTTTCCTCGTACATCGCGGTGTAGTGTGACATTGTTTATTTTATCTTACACAATAATTTAGAATCCATGCTTAGGATAATTTCAAGATAAAATTTGGTTTAATTTTCACACACATTTAATTTGGGACTTAAATTAAATATTGGGTAAATTTGGTTTATTCAAGTCATTTGCTAAAATTGGTTTCGCCTATCTTTGGATAATTGTTAATTATGACTTAGGCAAATTCTAGGACTTGAATTATGTTTTTGTTTTGAAGAAATTAAAACTTGTTATTTTTGAAAGTTGAACCATCACCTGATTTACAACGCTTCCGCATCATCTCTATTGTGTTTTAGATTGAAAAGGAAATTAAATATTTTAATCAAGTGAGATATATAAAACCCGGGGATTCCACGTTTCAAATTGGTATCAGAGCCAAAAACGATAATTTATTTCGTTAGGATCTTTTAATTTTTGGCTAAAATGGATTTTTCCCCATTTTCAAAATTTCGTATTTTCGATGGTTCAAACTACGCGTATTGGAAAGCTCGAATGAGATCGGCACTAAAATCTATCGACGAGAGAGTTTGGATGTCTGTTGTTACCGAATATTCCCCACCAACTTACTTTGTTGAAAATGAACGTGTTTTAAAACCCGCCGATAGATGGACTGAAAATGAGTTTAAACTTGCTAACTTTAATTCCCGAGGTTTAAATGCCTTGTTTAGCGCTGTCGCACCGGATGAATTCCGACGTATTATGACGTGTGAAACCGCTAAAGAATCTTGGGATATTTTACAATTAACTCATGAAGGAACTAGTGTCGTTAAAGCTTCAAAACTCCAAAACCTCACCACTCAATTTGAAACTATCAAAATGGATGAAAAAGAAACTTTTGATAAATTTTATGCTAGACTTTCTAATATTGTTAATTCATCCTTTAACTTGGGAGAGAAAATACCTGACGACCGTGTTGTAAAGAAAATTTTAAGGTCCCTACCTGATAGATTTATTCCTAAGGTGACCGTTTTAAATTCTTTACCCACTTTAGCCTCTACGAAATTAGAAGAGCTTGTAGGTGATTTACAAACCTATGAACTGGATATGTTTCCCTCTAAAACTGAAAAGAAAATTGAAAAGGGTGTTGCTTTAAAAGCCCGAAAAGAGGTCAAACAAGTAGTAGAGAGCGGTAGTGATAGTGACTCGGAAGACATGGCTTTGTTTGCTCGTAAATTTAGAAAATTTCTTAAATTTAACAAAGCTAAAGTTAAAAATGATTTTAAGAAATTTGATACTTCTAAACATGATAAAAGCGAGAATATTTCTAAAGCCGAGAAAATCCCTAAACCTAGTAATGAACATTTAGATAGGGATGAGTCTAATAAGTGTTTTGGTTGTGAACGTTATGTCCATAGGGCTTATGAGTGCCCCACTAAACTAAGGAAAGATGGTAAGCGGCCTATTTCATATAATGCAACCCTTAGTGATAGTGATAAGGAAGAAAAGCCCGATTCCCCCACTAAGAAAAACTTTGTGGCTTTTATGGCTAGTCATGTGAGAGATAATGAGAACTCATCGATTGATGACACGATAGCACATGCCAATTCCAAGGTCATTGTTCATAATTCCCTTGTTTTTAATGATAGTGAGAGTGGATAAGAGAATGAAAATGAAGAAGAGGTTGATGTGAGTGAACTTCAAAATGCTTTTCATGAATTATATAAAGAATCTATTTATTTTAAAAGAACTAATTTGAAGTTAGAAGCTTGTTTAAGAAAGAGTGTCAAGGTCGTTGATGATAGTGACTTAATAGAAGACCTTAGGACACATGTGAGGACTCTTCAAGAGAAGCTTGATTATGTAGAAGGCGAAAGAGATAGCCTTAGGGGTTTAATGGAATCCTTGAAAAAGGAGCTTCTTGCTTTTGAAGAGCGAAATGTTTTACTAGAATCTAACATTGCTGAATTAGAAAATAAATTAAAAGATTCTAGTAATGTTAAATTTGATTTGGAATGTCGTTCTGAAAAACTAGATAAAATGTTGGGAACGGTCCAAATTAAAAATGACACTTGTGGTTTAGGCTTCAATCCTTGTAATGAATTTACTCATAATGCCCAAACCAATGTTTTAGGAGAATCAACTAGGAATACCTTTAAAGATCACTCCTTAATTAAATCTTTTCGACATGTTCTCACTTGTACACATTGTGATCGACAAGGTCATCTTAGGAAATTTTGTTTAGATCTTAAACGAATTCCTAGAAAATCCCATTGTAAAGTAACCATGATAGCTAACGTTCCTACACCCCAAGACAGTCATTCCTCATTAATTTGGGTTAGGAAATCCGACTTGGTTACCTTACAAAATAGGGTTGTTGATTCTCATTTACTTACGCATGCTTCCTCCCTTGCTAAATCTAATGGATGAATGTGTTAGTGTTTGCATACTTTAGCGTTTGTACTTCATGCTATATTCATATGCTAAATGTATGCTTGTTTAGTCATTTTCTAGTCATAACCTTATTTCATATCACATGCTAGAAATCATGACTTGTTTATATTTTTGTATTATATTTTGTGTTTGAATTAATTGAAAAATATAAAAAGATTTTTGTTTATCATTTGTGTTTTATTTATTTCATTTAAGCTTAATGAAAAATACAAAAGATTTTTGTTTGTACTTTTGAGTAAATATTTATTATTGATTAAAAATTTTAAAAACTCAAAAAGATTTTGTTTGGTGTGTATTTTTGTTTGACACACTTTATGTGGAATATTCTTGTGTTTGAATCCCATCATTTACGCTCCCACATGGCTAGAACTTTTGGTTTAGATTTTCAATCCTTATTATGTTCTTTACCATATTTTATGGAGTAGTTGAATTTTGTATTGTTTAAATGGATTCTATTTCTATATGCCTCTATTCACACATGCACGAGCTCTTTTGAAATCTTAATGTCACATGTTATATTTGAGCTTTTTGAGGTGTTCTCCTATCAATCTAGTCATCTACATATCTATGACCTAGGAGGACTAGTGCATGTCAAAATCCGTTGCAGGTGAGATTTGTGTGAAAAAAATGAAAACATGATAAATTAATATATGCACGGGGAAGGGCTCGGAAAGGATGAATTAAATCCTTTGCGATAGTAAGCCACCGTTGATTGGATCTAAAAGAAATACGTGATCCAAAGGCCTAAAAACAGAATATTTGGCATTAAACAGAAAGCAATTGCCAAGGCCTATGTTTGTTTGATATATTCATTCAAAAACAAAAGAATATATATGCTCATTGAGGGAGAATTGGATGGTATATCAACGGTTTGCACAATGTCCGTTTATCCTAGTTGTCTTTATTGTCATGAATCTATTTGGTTTGTAGAATCATCATCATGCTAGGCTTGTATGAATTGTGTATGTTTGTTCATTGAGTTCAATCTTTATATTGTCACATGAGGTTATATTTAACTGTGATGAAGTTTGCAATCAAATGAGAACTCCGTGAACATTTCTTAAGTGTTTGGGTCTAAATTTAATTGTTGCTAGTTCACACCCCTACACTTCCGTTTCCATATGACACATTTTTGCCATTCGAGTGTGCAATCTTATTGTATTTTGTGTCATGTGTGTGTTTATATCTATATATATGCAAGTACTATATTGGTATATTTCTAATGAATATATATATGATATTTGTTTGTCTTTGCCCTGCTTTTATTGCCCATATGCTTTCATGTCTTATCTCCTTAAGCTTTCACATGTTGTTTATTAGTTCTTTATCCTTTGCCTATTCCCGAACAAAAAGGGGGAGAATGATGATAGGGGGAGAAATGGTATCTAATCCTATTATTATCGTATCTTAGTTTAGGGGAGATTTATCTTAGGGGGAGACGTCTTTCTAAGTATGTCATGTGTTTAAAAGGGAAAATTATTTTAGGGGGAGTAATTAATTAATTGCATTTAATATTTTGATATTCCCTATGCATTTGATGAGTTTGCTTAAGTGTGCAGGAATTATTCTAAAGCGGCATCTTTCTATGGCAAAGCGTTTGATCCTTGGGTTGAGTCAAGATTGGGCGGGTTATGTTTTGAGTCTAGTAGAGCTTGACGGCCCTTTAGGATTTTTGTTTGGTTTTTGTCCCGGAATAGCCAAAGGGGGAGATTTGTAAGGACACAAATTTCCAATTGAGTCCATATATAGTTTTGGCTCAATTCTGGACAAAAACATTTATTCATAGGATAGTATTTATTTGTAATATTCTCAAGCCTATGAAGTGTGTGTTAAAGACGTAGCGGCAAAGAATTTAAAGCTTCATCAAAATGCCAGTTTGTGTGCCTCGTTTCTACGTCATCAATTAAGGTTCCATGCTCCCAAGGTATGAATGTAATTACATGTATATAGGAGCTTGGAACAATTTCTATTGGGTGTTAGGTATAATAAAAACTACATTTTATTTTCAGAAAGAATCAAATAGAACTTTAATATAAGTATATAAAAGTTTCTGGGCCAAAATAGAATTTTACAAACTTTCTGGTCGTTCGTTAGAAATGTCGTTCGAACGAGTTTTTTCGTTCGAACCAGTTTCGTTCGAACGAGTTTTGTCTGGTTCGAACGAGTTTTGTCGTTCGAACCAGTTTCGTTCGAACGAGTTTTGCCAACGACCCTAACTGATCATTCGTTCGATATGTCATTCGAACGAATGTTCGTTCTAACGAGGTATCTAACGAACTTCTAAAGAGCCCAGGCTGGTCACTCGTTAGAAGTCTCGTTCGAACGAGAATCAAGTTCGTTCGAACGAGATTCCAGCGGGAACAGTTATTTGGCAGTTTTTTGCAGTTTTTCCCCACTTCTCCACTTGGCTTTCAACCAACTTTTTTCATACATTATTATGTGCGGGAAACACATTTTCCAAGACAAATTTTCTATCCTAATACATCTCCTAGAGAGAGTTTGAGAGATCATTTTAAAAAGGAAAATGTTCATGTTTGAGTGTTCTTCAACTTTAAGAAAAATATTTAAACACTTAGTTTACACCCATTGTTGTTTATTCCAAGTTCTATATATACATATCTCTACTTCGAGTTTTTGGCACCGGTTTTCTCTACCAAATTCAAGAGACGTTTCGGGTTTTCTTCTACACCCCATCACAAAGAAGACTTTTGTTGAGATTCTACCCACACGGAGAAAGGCTCCATGCTTGGGTGACGGTGACCATATAAAGTCCCATCGGTGAATTCCGAGACCACGGTGGAGCTCCGTTGGTTATCCGCTAATTTGAGGTTGATATAAGAAGAAGCATCACGGCTTGAGAGGGTTCGAGTTTAGGAAGTAAGTCTTTTGTCTTGTATTTTGTAATACCGTTTTTAGTGGATTTGAGGCTAGGGCCGTCCCGAGGTTTTTTCCCGTTAGTGGGTTTTTCCTCGTACATCGCGGTGTAGTGTGACATTGTTTATTTTATCTTGCACAATAATTTAGAATCCATGCTTAGGATAATTTCAAGATAAAATTTGGTTTAATTTTCACACACATTTAATTTGGGACTTAAATTAAATATTGGGTAAATTTGGTTTATTCAAGTCATTTGCTAAAATTGGTTTCGCCTATCTTTGGATAATTGTTAATTATGACTTAGGCAAATTCTAGGACTTGAATTATGTTTTTGTTTTGAAGAAATTAAAACTTGTTGTTATTTTTGAAAGTTGAACCATCACCTGTTTTACAACGCTTCCGCATCATCTCTATTGTGTTTTAGATTGAAAAGGAAATTAAATATTTTAATCAAGTGAGATATATAAAACCCGGGGATTCCACTTTTCACAAGTTCTCGTATTTAGTCCCACTACGGGAAGTGTTTTTTCCAAGACTTCTACACAGAATTTTCAGAGCAGAGAAAGCCCTAAGTATTCACCTATTGAGTACCAATACTCTAGGTATTTTGATTCACACAAATTCCATACATTTGTGAATCCTTTTGGTAACCCAGGAACGCAGTTTTGCAGTTCAACCCTTGTGGAGGAGACCGTTCTTCTTCTCCATTGCAGCCCTACTGGAAAGGGATAATTCCAGCCGTGACTACAGAATCCGATACACGAGGGTAATTCTTAGTCAACTTGTATTTTCATTGTAATCCGATTGTAAGCCGTTTTCTTAAAAATTATAGTGAAAATAAATGGTTTTGCCCCTGTGGGGGATTTTTCCTTAATTGCATGTGTTTGAATGTTCTTGCATAGATTATAATTTTATTCAATCACATACTACTGCATGTTTAGGGTTTGTTTGTGTTAAAAGGGTTTTATTTATAATTTGATCATTTGAACGCGAGCACACACGTTCTTAAAATTTTTATTTTATTATTTTTAGATAGTGAGGAGAAAATAAATTGTTGTGAGGATTAAATTGAGTGAGATTCTTGATGTAATTGTGTTTGAATCATTCAAATTAAGGGATGTGAATTTCAACTCATGGATTGAAGATCAATTAAGCATCAAGAGATTGAGGTTTGATTGTTCTTTTCTCGTCTCATTTATTTTATGCCTATTGAATATTTGTTTATTATGTTTGATACCATGTTAGGCTAAATCCACTTTCAAAGGATGGAGTAAGACCCTTACTTGATGTTATTTTATTTTAATTAGTTTAATTACTTGAAAAGTCCATTTGAATGTTAATTTTGATCCCTCACCCTTAGATTTACGCCTCGAGAGAGGGTAAATAATTTTCGAGAGAAAATCAAAATTCTAGTTATAATACCCATTTTAGTTTCGAACTAGAGATATGAGTTTCTTAAGTGGGGTATTATAACTTGAATTTCAACTCTAAATTTATTTTATAAGATTTGCATAAATTCTAATTGATCGATCTTAGTGGGTGATTAATTAAAAGGAGTGTAGATCTATTTTTCTAGAGTTGTGGGGTGTTAAACTTAATTTTCTAAAATATTACTATTAAAATTACACTTGCAATGAGAGATGGTTTGTAATTTTGATATTAATTTGGGAGAATTCAAATAATTAAATTAATTAATTAGAATAGCTAAAATTTGTGGTGTAATCCCACTCCTTGATTATTCTCACAATTATTTACCTCACTTTATCTCTTATTTTAGTGTTAGACTTTTGTTTTCATTTGAGTCATTTTCTAGTTAGTTATTATCATATTACATTTAGTTTAGTTTAGTTTAAACCTCACCTCACCATATTGTTTTAATATTTGAAAAAGCTAAAAAAAAAGTAGAAAAGTGGAAAAGCACAAAAAGAAAATAAATATTGAATTACAATTGAATTTGTTCCATTTTCTTTACAACCTTCAAAGTGGATTGATACCCTTACTTACCACTACACTTTAGATTGTTTTATTTTGTAGGTATATGAGATTTTGATTAGAAGGACTTTTCAAGCAACGACAAAAGAAAATTATACATGCAAAAGTTCTTTTCTATCAAATGGCGTCGTTGCCGATCTTTGGAGCTTGACGTGCTTGAGAGGATTTCCAAATTTTGAGATTCACTTGTATTTTATTTTTCAATTTTAGTACCATTTATTTTTTATTTTAGAAGGCTTGTATTTAGGATTTTATTACCTTGCTTGTATTGCGGTGCACAGAGACACCATTTCATTTTCATTTAAATTTTGTAATTATCGAAGCAAGTGTGATAGGAAAATCGGACAAGGTAGAGAGAGGGCATCCAAAGGCGAGGATTTAGAAGCCTCTCTACCTTGGGTCAGTAGGACTCCTGGGGACGACTGAGATAGGCGTGATCTCTCTCTGGTCGACTCAAAATTTTCGGCACCCCACGGCGTAAAAACCGTGGGAGGAATATTTCTTAAACCCTCGCGCCTCTCCTGTTAGCGAGTCAATTCTTTTGTGTGATTTTATTCTCGCATTTATTTTTTGAATGGTGTGATGAATTAAATTACTAAGACCTACACCCAGTCACTCACGAGAAGGGATTTCATCACCCGACTCACTCGCTTACCTTTGTGTGCTACCCTAGCCATCACTAAATTTAAAATCAATCAACTAGGTAGCCCAATAGGAGAACATTTTGCAATGGCGATCACTAAAATATTTCCGTGATTTTTTCTCGCCCACGGACTTAATTAAAATTTGACTACCCCTTTCACTAAATTTTGAAGATAAAAATTGGTTATGTGCTAGTTAGGAATTCTTCTTGACTTGTGCGTGTCCAATTTAATTTTTTGGTAGTCGATTTTAGTGAGTTCGTCCAAATTCAAAGAGTCCATATCTTTCCCCACCCTTTTCTTCCAAAAAAAAAATCAAAAGATATTTTTCTTCCTTTATTTTTTTTATTTTTACTTTTTTACAAAAAAATACAAAAATATTTTCTTTCTTTCATTTTTATAGAAAAATCCAAAAATATTTTCTTCCATTATTTTTAGAAAATCCCAAAATATTTTCTTTCCTTTTAAAAAAATTAAAAATTTCAATAAAAATATTTCTCTCCTCGTGGCCGAAGAACGTCCTTTACGGGACTACTTTGGCCATTTTTCATTGACACGTGTGAGAGTGATCCCGAGCTGTCTTTTTATGATATTCTTAGTCGTTTCACCTCTCTCACGAGTACCGTTTGTATTCTTGACCCATCCATGCCTGCACCTCCTATTCCATCACCCTCGGTGTCAAGTGTCACCGTGCCTCCTTCTTTGTTGTGCACCCACTGTTATTATGCCGATCACATGTCCCATTAGTGTCCATACTTGTCATATCCATACAAGCCCACCACGGACCATGTGTATCCATATGACACTATTTCGGAACCCACCTCGGCCTACTATCCCGATATACCTAAACCTGAGTTGTGTGAGTACCTGAGTTATTCGTGGAGGCCTGATCAACCTTCCACGCAATATGAATCCCAACCCGATGTTATAGATCCTCACACGTTCCAACAGTCGTCATGGCAACATTGTGCACCCAGTCACGATCAGTATCCTCACTACGCACCCCATGCGCATCAACCAATTGTCCATCACGAAAGCGATCCTTTCGTGTATGATTCACTTGGCCCCACCCCACACACTTCATATGAGTATTCTCCATATAGTCCCGATTATAGCGAGTTGTGTCCACATCCCCCACCGCCACCACCTGCCACTCCACCACCACTATCATCCACCTCCACTCTAGAAACCCTCTTGCAAAAGTTCATACTTGAGCAAGAGCATGCAATTCAAACTCAAGCTCTCCAAAGTCTTGAACAAAGGTTAAATAAATTGGAGTGTGCGCGAGAGTCGGATATTCCTATGGATCCTCCCATCGTTTCAACCGAGTATGATGATGATGTGTCCTCTCGTGATACGGATTCTGAGTGTGACCAACCCTACCACCTCGAGAATCTCGAAGTTGAGACCATTCCATGGTCCGGGACCCAAGTCGACAATTGTGTTGACTTACCTTTCGATAGTGAGCCTGATCAAATCCCACCATGTCCACATGAACTCATCATTGCGGCTCATATTCCTATTCCCTCTCCCGCTGAATCCAAAATAATGCCCGAGTCTACACCTATCGAGCTTCACCTTTGTGTTCCCGAGGAACCAATTTATTCTAGGTTAGCTCCGGCTACGAGTGTTCATCATTTTCACAAGATAGAATTCGTTATAGTTCCAAACTATCCAGATATGGATGATATCCCTACATGCATAGCTCCCTTTGAGCCCAATATTTCTAGTGATTCCTCAATCTTAGATATTGGTGCCTCGTTTGACCCACCCACCACATTTCCCGATGCTACTTTATGGAGAAGTTGACAACTCCATCTTTAGAAACTACACTCCCTTGTGAGTATTCCTTTACTCATCCCATTGAGGTGTGTCTCCCACGCTTGAGTTGGATCATCTTCCTCCACCGTTTATCCCACCCGATACACCATTTATCCCACCCGACCCACCCATTGTCCCTTCTATCCCACCACTTGGTTTGGATCTTGACTTTACACATTTCAGGTTTCCATCAACATTTTTAGATCCTCACCTGAAACGTCCACCACCCATGAGAGTATATGTGGTGATACTCTATACTTCCGTGACATCGAGCTTATTCCTCCATGCACACCACTTCTGTGCGGTGTTGATTTCTCTTTTCAACAGCTCCCTGGCGTGTCATGGCGCGACCATTATCATCGCCCATTTATAGAATGGTCGTGTAATTTTTATGAGCCCCACCCCATTCCACTTTCTACACCTTTTCGCCTCCTTAACCAACTAGAGCACCATGCTTATAGGGCCCTTGTTTCCCTCACCTTTCGGCTCAATAAGGCCAGTTACCGATGCCTATTCACCCTCTCCTTTACCCTAATACCCACCCGCCCATGGTCCACCGATGCTTTGCATCATGTGACGCACTTTGCTATACAAGTGCATTGAACCGTTTTAGCATCTATCCAACAAGATTGGGGCTTCAGTCTTGTTTGGGGTTGATTCTCATCACCCGATTTTTCTGCCGCCCCGCGCTTTCATAGATCTTATCATTGGGGTGAGAATGGTTCGGTCTGGCTGAAGACATTATACTTAGCACTATCGGGAGGCAATCCGCATTTCTTGTACTAGTCTCATCTAGTTTGGGGGTGGTGTTTCACATCACCCTATGTTTTACCATGTTTAGAGACTTGTACACATTTTTTTTTATCATTTTTCTTCAGGTTTATTCTTGGCTACATCTGTCCACTTCATTAGCGGTTCATTCTGGTAATCTCTTTCCTCCCTTATGCTCTCAATTTTAAAAATCATTTTACTTAACATCGAGGACGATGTTCTTTTTTGTTTGGGGGTGAGGAATTTTATCAAAATCGTACCTCTTTTGAAAAATTTTGATTTTTAAACCCGATTTTTAAAATTTCGTGCAGCTTATTTCATCTCACTCATTGATGTGAATTTTCAATTGTCCATCTTTCAAAGTCTAGGAATCAAGCTAGAGAATATTTTTTCTAAATAGCTTATGTAATACGTAACAAGGCATATTGCACTATGAATTTCTAGACTCAACAAACTTTGCGCACTTATCACGTCACTATGGTTTAGAGTTGAAGAGTACTACAATTCTAAAGAGAACCTTAAGGATCACTAGTAGAGACTTTAGCCCGTGAGATTTGTGCCTTTCACCCTTTCAGAGTGTTTTACGCAATCTCCGAGTCACAAGTTGATTCAACTTCATTTGGGTCCGCATTTAATTGTTGTATGATCTCATTATCTTTCATAAAAATTTGGCTTGATCACTGAGAACGACATCATTTTTGAGTTGTAAGAAACGCGTGTCTTGAAATTTTTCCGGACTACCACTTTTCCCCATATCACATTTCCATTCACTCACCCATGTTCTTCCATATTCCCATATATTCCCCTCACCATCATTCCCCAGTCCATTCATATATCA
Organism: Sambucus nigra; assembly: GCA_949130495.1. NCBI lineage: Eukaryota > Viridiplantae > Streptophyta > Magnoliopsida > Dipsacales > Adoxaceae > Sambucus > Sambucus nigra. The sequence continues at coordinate 371,750,120 of OX422219.1, forward strand.
TCCATCATCATTTTGAGAAAAAGAGTGTGATTTCAAATGTAAATGTCTTCATTGTTGGTTTCAAAAGTGAGAGAAAAACAAAAAAGAAAAAAAAATAGAAAATTAGCAAATTATAGGGGAAAAAAAGAAAAAAAATAGAAAAATGAGAGAAAAGAAAAGAGAGTTTGTAGTTTATTTTGTTGTAGTAAAGACATTTTTGTTCTTCAAGTATAAAACACTTTTCTCACACATCCATCATACATTCATCCATTATCCATCCATATTCATCCATACATCACCATCCTACCTTATGTCCCATCCTTCTCATCTCATTTCCCCCTCACCCATAAACATCATTATTTCCCTTAAGTGTTCGGGCAAATAAAAGTCGACGTGGTGAATAACTCGACATTGTCACTATAGTGATTAGCATTCTTTCATGAGATCATTTTTCTTTCTTATTGTTCGTTCTTTCTTATGTGTGTGAGAGACGTTTGAACTTGCTTATATTTACTCACCTCCTCACACACAAGAGGGATACACTAACCCTAATCTCGTGAGTTCGTTTGTGAGAGTTTTATCCCGTGAGATTTTAAAGTTGAAGCGTTGATTCCGAAGAGGCAATCTAGGAATTACTTTTGTGATACTCGACCCATTTTGACTGATTCACACTACACACGTTGAGTTCTAGGGAGGATGTCCCTTGAGTATTTACTTAGCTAAAATTTTTACACAATTCTAGCTTGTATTTCTGAAATAATTTATCTCATGATGGATTGTGCGATTATTCTATGTCTAATAAGAGATTGACTGCATTCCAATAAATTTTTGCAAATAAGAATTTTATGGGTATATTCCCTGCAAACCCTCACGAGACACAACTCGACCTATAGGGCAACCTATAGGTTTAAAGGCTTGTTGCATGTGCTAAGTGCAATCGCAAGTGCCCGCGAAAGTGGTACACTTTTGGTTACTTATCTTTCTCTTTCTCTCTATCTTATTACTCGAGGACTAGCAACGCTCTGTTTGGGGGTGGTGTGATAAGTACCCAAAACTGTACAATTTATACCCCAAATGGACGTACTTTAGTTGCCAATTCTCGACAATATGGGTCTTATGTGCTTAATTGTTCAATATGCAGGTTTAATTGCAGTTGCGGTGTCAAAAGCTATATTTCGAAGCAATTTGCATTAAAATGGTGCTAATTCCCTATCCCGTAACCAAACCCGAGCCTAAACCTAGCCCAAACCTACCCCAAACCATGCGTGTGTTTTGTTTGTATCTTTTTATATTTTCTCGATTTTTAGTTTGAGTCATTTTTATTTTTATGATTTATTTTAAATTTTCTAGGTTTATTTTCTATTTTTATTTTTATTAGTATAATTTTATTTTATTTTGATTAGTTTTTAGTTTTATTTTATTTTATTAGGATTTTAATTTTTAGTATTTCATTTATTTATTAGTTTTTACATTTTCTTTTTAGGATTTTAATTTTAAGTTTTTTTAGATTTTATTTTTATTTTTATTTTATTTCTTTTTAGTTTCATTTTTTTATTGAGTCTTTATTTTATTTTTAGAATAGGAATTTTATTTTTAGATTTTTAGTTTTAATCATTTTTTTTAGTTGAGTCTTTATTAGTGTTATTTTTAGGTGTCCAAATATAACACACACACCCCACTTACCCTACACTTTCCTACACCCAAACACATCCTATACCCACACCATAACCCATACACCCTCACCACACACAATAATCCCCTACTCCATCTTCTACCTCCAACCACCTTCTCTCTCCTCTCACCTAACCTCATTCTCTCTCTCCTCTCTCTTCTCTCCTCTAAACCCATCTCTCTCCTCCATCAACAATCAACAAAACCCATGACCACCAACCCGACCTCCTCTCCTTGACATCCGTCCGGCGAAACCCTCAACCGTCGGCGACAACTCCAAACGGGGACCCCCCTTATCCCCTCCGGCATCGCGCCCAGCAATCCTCCAGCTTCGGCCGGCGAAACTGCCTATGTCCTCTGCTCCCCCTGCTATCAGTGTGGAACCCAAAACCCTCTCCCTCCGGTCGCAAGCCCCTCTCCGGCGACGAAATCCACATTCACCCATTTTTCCATTTCCAACCATTCAAATACCCATCCATTCCACCCAAACCCATTTCTCCCTCAAGCCATCCACGATTTATTTCATTACCTGCCAAAAATACCAAAGCAAGCCAACAAAACTAAAAACTAAATAAACCCACATGCTTAAAACCATTTCAAACCTTTTACCCCTTTTTCCCTATTATACCCCCCAACTACCTCTTTTATCCAATGCCCAAAATTCCCTCTCACCATATCAGATTTTTATTCTCATTCACATGACACACCCAAACCACATGCCCACTTATACCAATTACCCAATTACCTCTAGCTCCTTGGCACCTACTTTTAAAAGAGGATGAAGACCCATTTTCAAAAGACCTCAAAATTAGTTTTAAGCTTTGTGTGATAAAATTCTCTCCACCCCTCTATGTTGAATATTTGCATTTTTAGCAAATACCTCAATATAGAGGTGTGTAGTAAAATTATCTCTAGGATAAATTTCATCCCACCCTTCTATTATAAATTATTGCAATTTTAGCAATTAATTCAAACTTGATTGATGTAGTGAAATTTATTCCATATGGGAGGTAAATTCTAATCCATTCATGTATGTTGAGATTTTGCATTTTTAGCAATTTTCTCAATATAAATTAATGATCTAGAATTTATTTCTTTGAGTGAGTTCTAATGTACAATTTTATAATGTTAGGATTTGCATTTTTAGCTAATCTCTTTTATTATTTAATTGTCCATTATGAATTCATCCACTATCCTTTTTATTTTATTTTTGTAATTTTTAGTTTAGATTCAAGCAGCTTCGAGATAGAAATTTGTAGAGAGAGAAAATACCATTTTAGTGTAGTTTTAGATTATAATTTTTATTTTATTATTTTTAGATAGTGAGGAGAAAATAAATTATTGTGAGGATTAAATTGAGTGAGATTCCTTGACGTAATTGTGTTTGAATCATTCAAATTAAGGGATGTGAATTTTAACTCATGGATTGAAGATCAATTAAGCATCAAGAGATTGGGGTTTGATTGTTCTTTTCTCATCTCATTTTATTTTATGCCTATTGAATATTTGTTTATTATGTTTGATACCATGTTAGGCTAAATCCCCTTTCAAGGGGTGGGGTAAAACCCTTATCTGATGTTATTTTATTTTAATTAGTTTAATTACTTGAAAAATCCATTTGAATGTTAATTTTGATCCCTCACCCTTAGATTTACGCCTCGAGAAAGGGTAAATGATTTTCGAGAGAAAATCGAAATTCTAGTTATAATACCCATTTTAGTTTCGAACTAGAGATAGGAGTTTCTTAAGTGGGGTATTATAACTTGAATTTCAACTCTAAATTTATTTTATAAGATTTACATAAATTCTAATTAATCGATCCTAGCGGGTGATTAATTAAAATGAGTGTAGATCTATTTTTCTAGAGTTGTGGGGTGTTACGCTTAATTTTCTAAAGTATTACTATTAAAATTACACTTGCAATGAGAGATGGTTTGTAATTTTGATATTAATTTGGGAGAATTCAAATAATTAAATTAATTAATTTGAATAGCTAAAATTTGTGGTGTAATCCCACTCCTTGATTGTTCTCACAATTATTTACCTCACTTTATCTCTTATTTTAGTGTTAGACTTTTGTTTTCATTTTAGTCGTTTTTTAGTTAGTTATTATCATATTACATTTAGTTTAGTTTAGTTTAAAACTCACCTCGCCCTATTGTTTTAATATTTGAAAAAGCTAAAAAAAGTAAAAAAGTAAAAAAGCAGAAAAAGAAAATAAAAAAATGAATTAGAATTGAATTTGTTCCATTTTCTTTACAACCTTGAAAGTGGATTGATACCCTTACTTACCGCTACACTTTAGATTGTTTTATTTTTTAGGTATTTGAGGTTTTGATTAGAAGGACTTTTCAAGCAACGACAGAAGAAAATTATACACGCAAAAGTTCTTTTCTATCAATATGAGTATTCTCTATTTATTTATTTTTAAAAATTATATGGTCTTTTTATGACAGTTTATGTTAAACCATCATGATATGAAATATTTTACATGACAGTTTTTAGATCATATATGACAATTTTTATTGTATAGAATGTTTTTTCATGACAATATTAAATATCTCATGATAGTTTTATAGGATTATTTTGGTTGTTTAATGATGTTTTTTTTAAAAAAAAATTCATATGTAATACCCATATAATATGACAATTTTTAGTTGTATCAGTTATGAGACCCAAACTTATGACATATTTTGCCTTTATGAGAAACAGTTATAAAAAGGCCTTTCATGAAAGTTTTTAACAATCATAAAAAGCCTTTTTTCTTGTAATGCAAACACAATAATAAATAATTCCAAAAAAGATATCAATGAAGGATATGGATTAAATGCATGAAAAGACTCAAAGAAATACCATATATACATATATAAACTTTCATATAGAAGTACACGCATGGATACATATATAAGTATTACCATAAAGACACAAAATTAGTTTTCTTCACTCGTATATAAAATAAGGAGTAAGGGTCTTTTTACTGCTACATAAAAAGATAAGATATTTAATGGTTTAGATTTAATCCAACAAGGCATGAAACTAATGGCTTGGATAAAAATGCAATCACGTTTGGCTACCACCCATTCTGACATATCATACACCATAAAAATAATCTATCATCTTAAAAAAAGGATTTGCATTGCTCGATGAAGATGGCACGAAGTTACTTTAATTTGAATATATCACCTCCACATCAGACATCACCACCAAACCATCATACCTACGCAACAGTTCAAACAAATCAAACAATACACACCTAAAAACCCATTTACAACACCAAAAACTTAACAAGCTCAAAGCCACACTTTAATTCCAACCCACGATTCAATTAATGTTTTTGCCTAAAAAGTTGTGCACCTCGAAATACTCTTTCTGCTGACCAGCTTTTAAATCTCCCTTTCACAATCTATTTCTCTAGTCTTCTCTCTCTCTCTCTCTCTCTCTCTCTCTCTCTCTCTCTCTCTCTCTCTCTCTCACAACTATGAACTTTGTCTCTCTCAATTGAGGACACCACCACATTCCCCTAAATCACCATTATCCTCTCGATTCGGTAAGAAATATACATGATATTTTCCCCATCTCTCTTAACACTCCTTCTCCATCTCCCTCATATATTCTTCCATTTCAGATATGTTGGCAACGATTTTATGTTGTAAAAATGGGGTTAAACTTTGTTTGGGGTTTAAAATCATGTTTTGTCGGGTTAGAAAGTCATTTCATTCTTTCCGTTTTTATTTTTGTCGGGTTTAAAATCATGTTTATGATTTTTAGAGAATGGGTTGGAAAGTTTGAATCACATTCTCTACTTTTTTTATTTTGTTTCTGAAGCTTAAGGTAGGTCCAGTAATGGGGAAAAGGCAGTAGGGGTGGCCGGGTTATAGGGCTATGTTGGTTCAGGCAGTTTCGGTCGGAGAAGATATATTGTTCGGGTTTGATGAGGTCTATGTTTCGGGTATACGGGTAGCAACTATTGGAGGAGTATCACATGCGAAATGGGTTTCGGGAATCGGGGCAGGGATTGATGGGTTTGGATGTTGCTTCGAGTTAAATGGGTTAAAGTTAAGAGAGCTGAGCAGCGGGTCAATAGTGGGTTAGGTAGAAGGTTTTGGGAGGTCGGGTCGTTTGTTCAAAACTTAACTCTAACGTAATTTGTGCTCCATCTCTGATGTTAATTGTTATGAAGCTGTTGGTTTTAGCAGCTACATATCTTCAATTTTTCGGTGTCGGTCAGCCATAACCCTATTGTTTGGGTCTTGGGTTGTAAGTTTGGTTCGGGTAGAACCCGATTGGATTTTTATGGTTTCTTAGTTTTTTATTATTTATTTTATATAATGTTGGGATTGCTGTTTTACAGGGGGTGTTTTATTATTTATTTGATCTAATTTCTTAAAACCCCTACAAGCATATAATCCCCATTCTTGGACAAAAACTGTTAATTTTCTATATTTTCAAGTCAAATAAGCCTCATGTCTCAGGATTGTTAATCTAATACCCCAAACCATTCATACTACACTTACTTGATAATGTTTGAGTGATTTTTTCACAAGCTAGATGGAGCCACGAGCCTTAAATATGCGAGATGAGTATTAAACACTCATCTCAAATCTCAACTTTTTCTGATACAGGCTTAACTTATAGCAGACTTAACTTATGAATTTTTTAATAAGATTTTAAGATTAGTAAGATTTTTAAAACTTAAAGTTTGAAATGTTATAATTTAAAAATAGTAATTGCAAATCTAATCTAGATATTTCAAAGACACAAATGCACCCTATTAAAACATTGGATCAATATGTTAATTGTGCCATCAATACGGGTTAGACTTAGCCATTAATAGTAAGTGTACCATCTTTCCATCAATATGCTAATTCGTTACGTATCGTCAAATTGATATTTTTTTTTGGTAGCATAACATTAGGTTTCGGGGCCAAACTGATATTTAAAACCATGGGATGATCAACAGTATTTATATTTGTACTATTGGTGACACGTTGAAAATACAAAATATAGCGGGAATAAATTTATTGCTATGTCATCGGCACTGGTACAAAATATCACGGGAACAAATTTATTTTCATGCCTTCAGGCACGAGCATACCCTAGTATATGTGTGTGTGTGTATATATATATAAAGCAATGTGGCATGGAGTGTAGGGATGTGAATTAGAAATAAAAAAAATATGCCCAAACGCTCAAGATAGTCCAAGGACTTCAAATTTGATAGTCTTTAGTCATCAAACATACATTTAGCCTCATGTGAAAAACATATTAAATTAAAATGAACAAAATGGTCTAAATTCACACAAGCCTATAAAATATTGATGATTCTTAAAATAATATCATCAAATATTAAGTATGAACTTAGACAAATTGTTCAAACCCATTTATCTTCAACTTATAGAACCCTAGAAAATATAAATATTAATTTTTGTTATTTTTGAAGCTTCAATTTTTTGCTCATTAATATCTAAATTTTGGCCTTGGCGTGTATATATTTTCTCTTACCAATGGTTGCCTGATATGAAAAGGATGTTTAGTCCCTTCATAAATATTTCCATCACACTATTATTTTCTAAACCTAAGATGTTCTCACATTCAATGATTCTTACATGTACAAATACCCTAGATATAAATTTATGCATTTGACCAGATTTATAGGAGAACACCTCACTTAGATCGTGCATAAATAAATATCAAATAATGAAAGAGATCCTGAAAGTTCATGAGGAAGCATGTATTATTATGAAACTATTAAGAAAAACCAAATAATAACAACTCTATGACAAGTCATGCTGAATTTATAATCCAAAGAATTTTTGAACTATACACAAATGTTCTACCACATGGAAAAAATGGATTGAATTGGAATTAAATAGACTAATATGCCATAAGGTGTGTAAAATCACTACACAAAAGAAACAAAATTATTATTGTTTTTTTTGTATATAAAGACTCAAAAAAATAAAGGAGAGAAAAAAATTGTATTACTAAATATAACATATATCAAGAATCACAAGTCTAGTGTATGACAACATGCAACCACAAACAAAGATACAACATGTGATGAATCATGTGAAAGCATTCTAGAAGCAACAAGTCTAACATTTATCCCTTCAAATTGGATTTCCTGAACCAAGTAGATGATGATTTAGAGCCTCTTATTTTAGGAACTATGTTGACAAGAGATTTAGAGTTACTAGGACCTTTTTTATGATAAAAAATCCATTAAGGTGACATTTACTACTATAATGTGTGTACGTGTAAATATCAAGAAAGCTACACTTGAATTTACCTTTTGGAATCTCTTTGGTAGTGGTTGATTCTCTAACAAACATGGTTTTTTCTTTAGGAGCAGAAGCATCAAAATCATTATGGCCTAGACCCTTCTTGTCATTATTTATTTGGATTGACCCTAACATTTTATCAAACCTTTTGGAAATAGATTCCAAACCAATTTTTACATGCCTTTAGTGATTTAATTTATCTTTTAACCTTAAAATTTTAGACTCAAGCAAACTTTTAGAATCATCAAATTTCAGGGACTCCTTTATACTTTCGACTATTGCTAGAAGGTTATATCTCTCCCCCTCAATGTATGTGAGATTTTCCCTAAGAGTCTTCTTACGTGCCCCTAAATACTCAATCAATTTATCATTATTTCTTAAGGAATTATCTTTTAACTCTAATTTAAAGTTATCCTTTTTCAATTTCAAATATTCGGCATATAACTCGAAAAGGAAACTTGAAGATCACTTTACTCCTCATCCCTTTTATTTTCTTCTTCCTCCTCATCACAAACATGTGAATCAAAAGATCGAACTTAGGAATTTTCATGAACATGATTATATACATCGACGATAGATATTTCATTTAGGCTCACATAACTAAGCATGAAAGCGGTGCAGTTATTCTCCATATGAGAATTAGTTTCCTCTTATATCTTAAGAAATTTTATGATTTTTTTTACAAATCTAGAAATTTCTTCGGTATATAACTCACCCTCACTCTCAAAATATGACATGTCCTCCTTATCGATTTTTAAAGCTACACTATTATTCTTTTTTCTTAGAGGGACACATGCCCAACTCGTAGGTCTGAAGATCACCTACACGTTCTTGGACTATAAGAGTGTCGACACCACTAAAAGAATCTTGGACCATGACCTTAGCATTAAATCTTTCAGGCAATGACCTTAAAAGTTTTCTAACAACTTTAATTCAGGGATAGGTCCACCTAAGTTAAACGAGGAGTTTACAATTTCTAATAGTTAAGTATAAAAGGCATCGGATGTCTCATGTTCTTCTATTCTAACCCTTTCAAAATTAATTGTATAATTTTGCAATTTAGACTACCTAACGATACCCATACCCTCATGCTTAGATTTTGGAATATCCTAAGAATCTTTTGTGCTCTCACATGTCATTATATGCTTCAAATGCATCAGCTATCAATCCAAAAAAATAGAATTCACACCCTTGGAATGAAAATTCAATGCATCTTTTTCATCCCTAGTCGAAAAGGAACACCTTTGAGTTAAACCACCTTTCGTACGAGGATACCACCCTTTCTCAACGGAGTTCTAAATGTTTTCATCAATAAATTTTAAGAAAAATTTCATCTGAACCGTCCAATAGGGATGGTTTAAACCATGAAATATGGGAGGTCGGGTAACGTAACTAACCTCATGATTAAAATCTATCTAGTAATGCTAAAAACGTACCAAATGAAGCTTAACTCAATAACTTAGAGAAAACCTCTATCATACAAATTTGAAAGTGCTAGTGAGTTCATATAGGATACAAATGTTAATTTCAATTGAATTAATTGACCAAATGAGCAATTATACCAATTTTATATTCATTACGGATTAAACATGCATTGTGTAAATACTACTACAACTTTATATTGCCTAAAATTTATCGATGTGAGTGTGCAAAGTAAAATAAACATGTAAATAAGAAAACACACAATGTCGCGATGTATGAGAACAACCAAAGATGGAAAAAAAACTCGGACATCATAGCCTACACAATTCCACAATGATATATGATTTAACAAATATGACATATGACTGAATCAGTAACACGACTCTCTATAAGCTTAATACAATCTTCTCTCCTTGAAACTTCTTCACAAAAATCCCAGGAATCAACAAACATCACACAACTTAGTTCTCCCATATCTCGGTATCCACCAAACTCTGGACTAGTTGCCATCAAACAACAACACTAAATCCATTGTGAAAAACTCATTCAAAAAAATGAAGAGTAAACTTCTTTAGGGATCAAACATGATATATCTAGAGTGATTATTATATTGATTCTTGGATCTCAAAAACTGGATGTAAATAAGTACATAAGTGGCTATAGTTTTTCTACATTAAAACTTTTCGTAACTGAACTTCCTCTGCCAATATTTATCTTAAAAATGTGTAAAACTGACATCACGAACTTCAAGACTCGAAACCTGATGCCGCTTAAATGAAAATAAGCTCTCGTTTGAATGCCATTAGCTCCCCTTTAAAATGATACCAAGTCGTTCTAATGACACACCTTAAATCTTTAGAACGACCTTCAAATGAGCAACTAATTGCATCTTGAAAAGTTGGATAATAAGGTTTCGTTTGAAGCTCGTTTAATCCTCTTTCAGATAAAAAAACTAATATAGTACAAACTAGTATGCGAACTCGTTCAAATGATGTAACATATATTGTTAGAACAAAAACAAAGTTTTGTTCGAATGACTTCAAACAAAAATGAAATATTCTTTTAAAAAACCTGTTTTAAAAGTTCCATAATAAAAATAAAATCACACAAATAGATAACCAGGGATCAATGTATTAGTCTTTTATACCTTTTCAAGATCTAAAGGTTAAAGACAAAAACTCGATATGAATTTGATGTCATTTTACGAGGGCCGCTTCATATATTTAATGCATAGGCTTGAAGTTACAAACATAAATAACCTAACTTATGACTCAAATAGTTTTGTCCAACTGAATAAATCCAATAATACAAATTTTATACATATTCATTAGAGAAAATATCGAATTCATATTTTCAAATAGACATCGAGTGTAAATAAATATTGTTCTCTATACAAAAACACTTACTCGAAGGCCTATAGGAACTAGCATACTACCCGATTGCTTGTGTTTTTCTATTTCCTATATAATATAGAATAACATGATGAGAATACACAAAAATGTGGAATAGTAATTAGATAAAAGAAGAAATGAAAAACTCACTCGTTGCTCAGAAAAAGATTGAGTGAAAAGGCAATTTTCTTGGCGTGATAAATAAAAAGAAAAAGGGGAGAGTAAGTTCATTACAATAAAATAAAATTTGCAAAGTTTATGCTAAAGAAAAACTAAAGGGGTACAAATATAGTACCCGAGGCTCCAAAGGTATAGGGGAACCCAAACTTGTAGTAGGCTCAACCTGAAAATAAGGAAACATATTGGATAAAATGAGTAAACTTTGCAAATTACACTTAAAATGAAAAGAGTAATATTGTAAACACACCCTTGGGGATGAAGTTTACATAGGAGTTATCGTAAATCTAATTTACTGGGTGAGTAACTGCAATGTGAGATGAAGAAGTCCATTGGTCAAAGCCTAACTACCTCCTTCCCAATTACAAATGATAAAAATCTACACCTTGACCCAATTCAGTTAATAATGGTTAAACACAAGGAAATATGACTAACATAGTAGCAATGCAGGGGGTGTTTTTTAAACTTTGCAAGTTTAATTGAGGAACAAACCCTTGTTAAAAAGGGGGAAATAAGTTGCAGGAAAAAAAGCCACGTGTTCTTTTCATATAAAGTTGAAAGAAAAACTCTTTAATATCATCCAAAAGGGGGCTGAGAGGGATATTTGGGGTTTCATGTGTCATTTAAAAATGCAAACAATATTGCCTGACAATGAGCAGGGCTCCGGATCCTAGTTTAGGAATCGCTCAAATAAAAATCCCATTTAAATAAAGGTCTTTACAAAATTGACCTCATTATAGCTCCCATAATATCTCCAAGTCAATATGGGCCCGAGCATTCCTATTCCTCTATGTCGCCTCCATAAACATAAAAGTTTATATTAGACGAGGGAAAGTTATACCTATCTATTCATACCCTCAAGATGTTATCTAGAATCAAAATTGAGGTGTCACATGAGTCTCTAGGATTCATAATTCCTACAGAGGTCTCTTGCTCACTAAGGTAGCTGACTTCATTGCCAAAATGCTCGAAAAATGTCATAAAATAATCTGCATCTCCAAAGAAAGGGTTGTGACACCCCACCTATTCTAATCCTGGATGATAAATCCATTATTAAAATAAACTGTAGTAATTAATGGTGTCATTCTTAACATCAATGTCGAAATCCAATTTATTTTACTTATATCCTAATGGCCCGGTGTCAAATTTTTAATCTTATCATTAACATGTAATTTATTTAAACTAATAATTCACATTCAACATTTCCATACACAATAATGAAAAGGAAAATAACGAGATGAATAAATATGTCTGGAAGAACTTTCCAGATGAAAGTTCCAATACAACCATCCATAATATAAATCCAACTTCAATACTGGAAATCAAATAAAAGTGCAGAGTCTCTATAATATTCACTGGCTGGAGATGGGAAACATGCCCGAATAAGATAGATATGATAAATAGGAAATGATAGATGTGGAGGCGTTTACTGCCAAGATCCTGCAACTTCCATAACAACTGAATCACGTTAAATGAAAGAACTCCTAAGTCCGACGTCCCTGTGGCCGGGCACATAAAATGTCTTTACAAAAATGGATTTGAAACACGTCATAACCCAAGTAAAACAGTTTGAAAATATTTTATCAAGTATTTAAAATCCATTAAAGAGTACATGTTAGCTTCACGTGATCTCAATTGATATCCTCACCTCTCAACTATTGTGCACACCTAACGTACTCTTCTAAACCCACCTAGTTATGCTACCCCGCCTAACTAGTTTGACTTAAATCTCTTTTTGCCTAATAATTTATTGTGCCCACTCGCATTGCCCATATAATACGTTACTAAATTTACAATACCTATTATTTATTAAGAGTCACCACTTAATGATTACGTTTTCATACACTTGGAGCAATTTAGATATCACTATCTATCTTATCTACTAATACACCCGTAGTAGAATCAATCACACATATATATATTTACATCACTCTTATAATATATACGTATATGACATCCATAGGTGGAAACCTGCGATGCGGGCATACTCTACTATACAGTCCTGGCACATCACGTACTAAGTAAAGGACATTGGGTTCAGAATCTCTCTTGAACCACACATTCATAATTCATGCAATTTTGGAGGTGAACATAGTTCTAAGACTTTGGGCTACGCACACACCTAACGCACCCAAATGACCGGTCATACCATTATCACACAAGTAGTGCTTAAGACCTAAGTTCTATGTTCTGAAGTACAAGTCAAAATCCCCCCATTGGGCTTTTCAGGATAAGACTTTCCACGACGCGGAACCTCCCGTGATAGCAAGTAGCCGGTATGTTCACATATAAGAATTCACACAACCTATATATACATATAAAATCAGTATATGTATACCCTCAACTTATAGTAAATGTCTCAAACGTAGTATATATAACTCCTGAATATCCTACGTTTTATTAAATTATAATTTTACATTTCATCGTATGTTACTGAGTATTCCCCACTACCTGAGGTGTGCCATTTAGTCTTCAAAATATTTCAGTAAGTAATTCATCCATACCTTACTAGTCTAAGTCATAGGTTTTCTCCTTTCCTCATGACTCGTCCTCATTCCCCGAATTCATTATATTACAAATTACATCAATTTCATGTTAATCTGAATTTTTCTCACTTATGGATAAGTCTCAATCCTACTCTTAGCCTATTTGTTACTCCAAATGTCCCTCACAATGTTTTAAAGGTATCCCAAAAGTTCCCCCCATTCATTGATTTCAAGTTCAAGGTTAAAAGAGGGAAAATTATCAAATTCAGGGACATCAAATCGATTCGGCTTTATCCTGAATCGATTCGTCCAAGGGGGCGAATCGATTCACGATAGTAGGTTTCGTTTGTCGCATAACACCAATTACGGGTTCCATGAATTCTAACCCTCCAAACCACCATAATTCAATCCCAATCTCCCAACTAAATATACCAAACATTATACAAACATAAATAATTGATTTCTAACGTGATTGAGTTAATGAAACATCAAAGAGGTCCTTAAACTTGAATTAAATTCCAGAACCCTCGATTATCCTTTTTCTTTAAAAACATAAAAACAATATTAGATTTCTTCCAAGTTTTACTGTTCCAATCCTTAATTTCATGTTACATATATGAATTGCATATATCCATCAAGTTTTCTACCCAAGAACATGAATTTAGTCTTCCAAATCAAAGCCAACATTTATCTTTCACGATATTATTCATCCTACACTAACATGGATGTCATATATGCACAAAAATTTGCAAGATAAATACTTTCCTCAATTTGATGTTCTGAATTTCTATAGAATAGTGGTAGGGTGGCATTCTTCTCCTTCGAATCTACACTCTAGTGGTGGTGCAAGAATGGTTGGAAAAGCCTTATAACTCCTTTAGAACTCCTCGTGTGAAAAGCCTTAGAACTCCATTAAAACTCTTCTCCTTCCTCCTATAGTGGTCTATCTTAGGCTTTGTGACTATTAACCCTAACTTCCCCAGCACATATACTGATATACACATATAAAATTCGTAGGCCTCTTTTCCCCAAAGTTTCAAATGAACAAAATACCCTTTCGGAATGCCGATTTGGCCTAAAAATGCTCCGAGACCTAAACCAAACTCCCGAGTACACTTTTCTGATTATTTCCACCCTTCCGGATACACTAGCACACTCGAAATGACCATTTGGATAACCCATAATTGAATTACATATTATCTTATAAATTTAAGTCTTGACACAACTGGCACGCTCGTCTTGATTAAATTACCGTAACCTTCATATTTCTCACTCACAAAAAGTTATAATACTTTTTATCAATTTATTACTCATTCACTAAGTAATATTCAATACAAATAAATATTAATCCTTGTCTCACTAATTATTATTTATTTTAATTCGAATTATTTTCCCATTTTAATTTAATTAATCCCAATATAAAAATCATTAAAATTACGGGGTGTTACATATTTCCCCCGTAATAATGGAATTTTATCCTGAAATTCGAAAAAAATACCTGGTGGGAACAACTCTGGATATTTATTGCGCATCTCGTCCTCATGCTCCCAAGTAGACTCATCAGCTTTATGGTGCCCCCACTGAACACCTACAAGTGGAACTACCTTCGATCTCAATCTACTCTCACTATGGTCTAAGATAGCAACTGGCCTCTCCTCGTATAAAATATTGGGCTGCAAATCAATATCCTCCAATGCAATGTGAGTATGAGCTAACTCGTTCTGAAGATATCACCTCAGCGAAGAAATATGAAATACGTAATGAGTCCAATGCAAGTGCTCCGATAACCCCGAGTTTATATGCAACCGATCCAATTCGCATAATGATTGGGAATGGCCCCACATACCTTGGTGCGAACTTCCCTTTCTTCTCGAACCTCATTATCCCCTTCATAGGAGATACACATAGTGGCACCTTCCCCCCACATTAAACTCTAGGAATAACCACTTGGCATCGACATAACTCTTCCGTCTGTCCTGGACGATCCGTATACGACCCCGAATCAACTCATTTTTGGCCGAAGTATCCTAAATCAACTCTGATCCAAGAAGCTTGTTGTCCCCCACCTCTAACCAACTATTGGGTGAATAACAAGGTATAACGTACAATGCCTCAAATGGTGCCATGCCAATCATGAACTAGTAAGAGTTATTATACGCAAACTCCATCACTTGAAGATACTCCTCCCAACTCCCTCTAAAATCCAGGATACACATTCCTAACATATCTTTCGACATATGATTCGTCCTCTTTGTCTGTCCGTCCATTTATGGGTGATAGGCCGTACCCAATCGTAACTCGATACCCATGGCCTTCTGAAAACTCTCCCAAAATTAATACACAAAAATTCGATCCCTATCAGACACAATATCAAGTGGCACCCCATACAATCTCACTATTTCAAAGATAAAAATCTGGGCATACTATCCCATAGTAAAATCCATTTAGACTGGAAGAAAGTGAGCTACCTTGGTCAATCGATCCACTATCATCCAAATAGAATCTTGACCCCTCTGTGAAGTAGGTAACCCACTAATGAAATCCATGGAAATGATATCCTATTCCCACATCGAAATCTGTAATGGTTACAGAATCGTTACGGGCTTATGAGGGTCTACCTTCACCAACTTATAAGTGATACACCTCGAGATAAACTCTGTAATGTCTTTCTTTATCCCACTCCACCAATACTGTCGCCTCATATCTTGGTACATCTTATCCCCTCCAGGATGTACCACAAATCGTGACCCATGTGACTTTTCCATCATCGTGTGTCGCAAGTATTCCCCCTTTGGGACAATCAACTTCTCGTTGAAGTGTAAGCCTCCTTCTGAACTCATAGAGTACGACTCTACTCTCCTAGTTAAAAGTTATCGGATTCGATCCTGATAAAACAAATTCGTTTCCTGGGCCTGTAACACCCTCGTGATAATATTTGGGTGACCATCATAACTGACATACATGATCCGGTAACTAAATCCTGATGTCCCAACTTCTTCAATTTCGCCATCTAAACATCAGTCACATCTCCCATTGGCCTACAAATCAATGCGTCTGCCTCCACATTAGCCTTTCCTAGGTGATATTAGATGTCAAATTGATAATCTATCAGAAATTCCAGCCACCTACGCTGACGCATATTCAGCTCTTTTTGGGTGAGCAGGTACTATAGTGACTTATGACCTATGAATAGGTGAAATCTCTCCCCCAAAAGTTAATGTCTCCAAGTTCGTAACACAAAAATGACTGTCGCTACTCCAAGTCGTGGGTATGGTAATTCCTCTCATGAGGCTTAAGCTTGCGGGAATCACAAGCTATAGTCTGATCCTCTTGTTATAGCACACCACCAAGTCCTTGTAGGGATGTGTCAGTAAAAATCGAATAATCCACTCCTACCCTGGGAAGTACGAGTACGGGTGTTGAAGTTAACTTGCCCTTCAGCTTATCAAATGCTAACTGACATGCGCCATCCCATATAAACGATACCCCTTTGCGAGTCAAGTTGATCAACGAACCAGCAATCTTCAAAAATCCTTGAATGAACCATTTATAGTACGCGATTAACCCCAAGAAACTTCACACTTCTGTCGATGTCATGGGCTGTCCCCACTCCCTCACCGCTAACACTTTACTAGGATCCACGGATATCCCCCGGCAGATACGATATGACCCAAAAATTCAATCTCACGTAACCAAAACCCGTATTTCTCCAATTTAGCATACAACTGGTGCTCACACAAAGTCTGTAAAACATGATGCAGATGCTCGGTATGGTCCTCCTCAGTCTGAGAATAAATGAAGATGTCATGAATAAAGACAATGATAAACTAATCAAAGAACTCTTAGAACACCTTATTCATAAAGTCTATAAATACAGCTGGCGTTGGTTAGCTTAAATAGAATAAATCAAAACTCGTAAAACCCATATCTTCTCAAAAAGACAATCTTAGATACATCCTTCTCCCAGATGTGCAACTAGTGATATCCCAACCTCAAGTATATCTTTGAGAAGTAGGCATCACCTCTCAACTAGTCAAATAAGTCAACAATTCTAGGCAATTAATACTTATTCTGTATCGTGACTTTATTCAACTCTTGGTAATCCACACATATTCGTAAAGACCCATACCTTTTATTCAGAAACAATACTAGGGCACCCCAAGGAAAAGTACTCCAACAGATAAAGCCCTATCCGAACAGATGCTCTATTTGATCCCGTAGTTCCCTCATCTTCCTAGGAGCCATATGATAAGGTGCACGAGCTATTGGTCAAGTGCCCAATGCTAAATCAATGACGAACTCTATCTCTTAGCTAGGTATCTATCCCGCTATCTCCTGGGATACGTCCACAAACTCACACATGCCTGTAATTGAATCTAGGAAGATAGATACTCCCTGAGAGGTTTCCTTATCTATGTAATGCATTTGAGTCGAAGATCATCCTTCGGGATGACGCATCACCACTAAGAACATCTCCTGGACCCGAATTGCAAACATAATGCTCCTACTGTTATAGTCAATCATGGCCTTATACACTGCTAGCCAAACCATGCCAATAATGGTGTCATACTCCAACATATCTAACACAAGCATATCGGGGGTCAAGACAAGTCTCCAAATATTTATACTCATACCCCCCAAAATAAAGAATATAAGTGTCCCACTACCCAGTGGTGAGTCTACACACGTGACTGTGCTATCGTCCGTGTCTAACAACCCTATAACTTATTTAAATCTAGTGGCTATAAATAAGTGTGAAGTCGTAGTGTTTAATAAAATGTTCCCCGAAGTCCCATATATAAGAAACATACCCTAAACGACAGGTGGAGCTTGTGGAACTACGTCCTAGTGGATATTATGCACATGGTCATGCTATAACTGTCTCTGCTAGGGTGGGTCTGCTGGAGCGACTGGTACTGTAGGCAATGAGGGTACTGGTGCTGGTGCTGGGAGGGCGGTGGGAAAAATAAGCCTCTGGGGCTCCTGGTGAGCGCCCTACTGTTGCTGACCCTTGTGGCCATTATTTCCACGTATAAAACACCTACCTGTGAAATTTCCTCCCTTATGGCCCTCCTAGCCACTACCACCTCTATATTGGCCCTGATGAAAATGTTGTTGGATCTGGTGGCCCTGCTGGGCTTGCTTTAATCCACCGTGTCCCTGCTTGTAATCTCCTAAACCGAAATGCTTATTAGCACCCTTTGATGGGAACCCTGCTCACTCTTCCTTATATGACTCTGAGTAGATTGTACCCCACTTGCACTCCTACCACCAATCATACCCTGCTGTCTGGACTCTCCTAAGCACTTATTTCCCTTAACATGGAAGTGGTGGTCATGACAGTGTAATAAAGCGGTATTCAACACATAAGTATATGTCTTTAAAGATGGGTTACCCAACAAATACTATCGGATCTTCTAGGTTAGACCATCCACAAACTTCTATATCCTCTTCTCTTTCATGCTCACCTTTTCAGGGACAAAGTTTTCCAGCCTAGTAAATTCTTTCTCATACTCCACTACAGTCCTCCTTTCCTGGGAAACATCTAAGAATTTGTGCCTTATCTTAGATTGAATGGTGGATGGAAGGACTTGCGATCGAACCACTTCCCCAAAGTCCTTTATTGTCATGGTATCTCTCTCATGTGCGGTATTAACAGAATCAGTGTACTCATACATTCCGAAGTGCAT
This sequence comes from Sambucus nigra, assembly GCA_949130495.1. Classification (NCBI taxonomy): domain Eukaryota; kingdom Viridiplantae; phylum Streptophyta; class Magnoliopsida; order Dipsacales; family Adoxaceae; genus Sambucus; species Sambucus nigra. The sequence continues at coordinate 371,769,217 of OX422219.1, forward strand.
TGGATATCCTTTTCCATTGGCATCCCGCAACTACATCGAAGCTCGCCTAAATCTCGGGAGGGTGAGACTCTTGAAAGGTATCTCAGACTCTCTCCCAGGCAAAAGGAAATATATGTGTCACATCTGGAGCCACAACCTGAGGCTGGGGTGGAACCTATAGTGCCTGTTGTGCATAAGTAGTCAAGGCCTCCTTAACCACCTATGCAACTATAGCGGCAACTTCAGCAACATTCATGGTTCCTAGCGTCTGAGATGGCTGCGGCTCGGGCAGTGCATCTGGGGTGGCTCGTGGTACACGTCGGGGAGGCATATGAAACGGAAAATATTTTTCTATTAGTCCACAGTTCAATATATCTCAAAATGGCTAAATACGTAAATGCACAATCATGAATACAACAATCCTAATAATAGGGCTCTATATCAAAGAACCCTACGCTGGAAACGTAATAAGTTCGTACAGATCCTATGGACACTTGAACCTGATGCACTGATACCGTTTGTGACACTCCACCTATTCTAATCCTGGGTGATCAGTCCATTATTGAATTAAACCAGAATCATTAATGGTGTGATTCTTAGCATCACTATCGAAATTAAATTTATTTTACTAATATCCTAATGGCCTAGTGTCAAATTTTTAATCTTATTATTAACATGCAATTTATTTAAACTAATAATTCACATTCACCATTTCCATACACATAGTAATGAATGAGAAAATAACGAGATGAATAAATATGTCTGGAATAACACTCCCGGTGAAATTTCCAATACAACGATCCATAATATAATCTAACGTCAATATTGGAAATAAAATAAAAGTTCAAAGTCTCTGTAAATAATCATTGGATGGAGATGGGCGACATGCCTGACTGAGATAGATATAGAAAATTGGAACATATAAAAGTGGAGGCATTTACTACCAAAATCCTACAACTTCCACAGTAGCTGCAACACGTCAAATGAAGGAACTCCTACGCCTGGCGTTCCTATGGCCAGGCACCTAAATTGTTTTTACAAAAAATGGATTTGAAATGGGTCAGAGCCCAAGTAAAACAGTTTGAAAATATATTAGCAAGTATTTAAAATCCATTAAAGAGTTGTGACACCCCGACTAATTAAATACCGGGTAGCTACTCCTTTATTAAACTAAATCAAAATGCCAAGTTGGCCCAGTTAATAGCATCACTGTCGAAAACATTTTATTATTACTAACCACCTAGTATTTAAAAAGTAAGTTGCCAAATTTTAATTAAAGTCTGATTAACATGCAACAAGAATAATGAAGAATAATAACACCATTCACCATAACGAAGTAAATATAATAACCATCACATAATGTAAATAAAGTTTGGAGGAGAACTCCTCACTACAATACCACAAACTGAAAACTAAACTGAATACTGAATCAATACATGCCAAAGTCTAAAAAACTGAAATGGAAAGATGTCTCTAATAGAAATGGGCAACAAGCCCTACAACTGATAGATACTGAATCTGGAATCCAAATGATAGAAGCGTCTAAAAGCAAATCCCTGTAGCTTCCACAAACAACTACAGATCGTCACCTGAATGAGTATCCTATGCATGGTGTCCTTGTGGCTGGGCACCTAAAATGGTTTTACAAAAATAGATTTGAAAGCAAACGGGTCAAAGCCCGAATGTGGAGATATTTTAAAAACCTGCAAGTGTTTTAAAAACATTAAATGCAAAGTACATGTTAGGACGTGCACTCACATGAAATTCTCACCTCTCGTCTAACTGTGCACTCCTAACGTAAGTACCCATCTAAAATGACACAACCCACTAGCTAAGTGACATCATAACCAGCTCGACTATCATAGGTTCTACCCTTATTACACGGTTCCCATTAACATCATAACGATCTCAATAAGTAGGGGCTCAACGTAAACTCAGATGCTCAATATACAATATATGTCACTATCAGTTAACCCGTTATGTTTTTCTCAAAACAATACCGTAATTATATTCACAACATTAACATGAAGGTTCCCATTAATTAAGTGTATATTATTCACATCATAAATATACAATACAAGCACCCCGAGAACTAAGCTGCGGTGCACACATACTCTTCTATCCATCCCGGTACATCACGTACATAAGGATCACATATTCCGAATCTCTCAGGAATAGTTCACAGATAACAACATCATAAAAAAATGGAGGCGAACACAGTCACATCACATGGGTCACGCACATATCTACGCTCCCACGATCAGCGGACTTATTAACATCCCAATAAGCCTTTCTCTGACCTATGTTCATCGAGGTAACCAGTCTAAATCCAGGCAACACAAGGATTAGAGGGCCCTAAGAGAACGCAAACCTCCCGTGATAGCAAGTATGGTAGGTATGTCATACACATAATTCATATACCAATACTAAGTAAGCACACATCTTAGTAATCCCGTAGTTTAATTGTAGTACTTATCACATTCTCGTACCAATTATATATATAACTTATATAATCCCTGTCCATATTTACACGCGCCATAATTTATTCTCACGTCGTGGTAAACACTCACGTCTCAATCCCATATTAACCATTATTTAAATCACTCGTATATAATTTACTCCTCATAATAACCCAAATGTCCCAAATATATCAATATATCATCAAAGGAACGTTATCTCTATCCTCGAACAAGTTTACGGGACTCCCAAAATCAAAACAGGCCAAAAAGGCCTAAACTGCCAGCTCGTTAGAAGTCTCGTTCGAACGAGGCTGTTCGAACGAGATTTCAGTTCGTTCGAACGAACTGTACCTTCTAATGAGATCTCGTTCGAACGAAGTTATCGAACGAAATTCCCTTTCGTTATAAGTGACTGGTCAACTCGTTAGAAGCTCATTCGAACGAGCTCGTTCGAACGACCTGGAGAGGTCTTCTAACGAGGGACCAGTTTCGGCCCATATTTTCTCCAATCTCGTTTTTCATCCATTTTAACACCTCAAACCCCTTCCAAAGTTCATCCCAACAAAGTTTTAGGGTCTCTAATTCATCCTAAACATATTAAAGTCACCTCCTAACATGTTTTAAGGAATTAATTCGTCCTAAACATCATTAAATCACAAGTCTCTACACTTTTCCCCAATTTTTCAAGAACATGAACCCTAAAAGTTTTAGATCCTTAATTTATCCAATCAAATCCGTTTATGTTTCTTACAAGATATATCAACATCAGATTAGTCCTCTAAATATGATTCTACATGCAATCCTTTCATCAAAATTTAGTATTCGACTTCCAAACTCATGGGTTTTTCATTATCTTCCAAGAACAAACATAAATTTGAATTATCTAACATGGAAGGAACATTCTCTGAAAGTAAATGGAATTAAATCACTTGCCTCGAGTGTCTCTGAATTTGGTGTTGATTTGGTAAAGCTTTTTCTGCAGAATTCCTTCTCTCTCTCCCTCTCTAAGCTTTTCTTCTCCAATGGCTATGGTGGCTAGGGTTTATTTTGGGAACAACTTAGAAAACTAATCCTAATAACCTACGTAGCTTCCTAGGTTAAGATGGGTTGGTTAGTGACTTAGTGGGTCAAATCCACATCAGATTTACTTCACTAATTTTCGTCATTTTTAATTCCTCAAAAAATACAAAATTACCAAAATATCCTTTATGTTGTCGGTATGGCCTAAAAATACCCCGGGACCCAAATTAAACCCCCGGCTAGTGTTTTCTGACTATCTCGACCCTTCCGGACGTGTTGGCACACTCAAAATGACCATACGGTTAATAGAATTTAAATTCTCTTTTATAATTAAATTATTTATATGCTGACACAACTATCACCGCGTCCCAATAAAATGTCCAAATTTCCGTATATCAATCTCACGACAATTTCACAATTCAATATTCATAAATCATCATATATACTCAATATAGTCAAATACCAACTCACATCTCGCTAGTATTTTATCCGGATTAATTCCCAATTAATTCTCATTTAATTAATTAATCCCAAAAATAAATATAGCCAAAAGTACAGGGTATTACATACTTAATTAATTAAATGAGAATTAATTGGGAATTAATCCGGATAAAATACTAGCGAGACGTGAGTTGGTATTTGACTATATTGAGTATATATGATGATTTATGAATATTGAATTGTGAAATTGTCGTGAGATTGATATACGGCAATTTGGACATTTCAATATTCATAAATCATCATATATACTCAATATAGTCAAATACCAACTCACATCTCGCTAGTATTTTATCCGGATTAATTCCCAATTAATTCTCATTTAATTAATTAATCCCAAAAATAAATATAGCCAAAAGTACGGGGTATTACAAGAGTACATATTATATACATGTTATCTTCACGTGCTCTCACTTGAGATCCTCACCTCTCGACTATTGTGCACGCCTAACGTACTATTCCAAACCCACCTAGCTATGCTACCCCGCCTAACTAGTTTGACTTAAATATCTTTCCGCCTAATAATTTATTGTGCCCACCCATATTTCCCATACAATACGTTACTAAGTTTAAAATCCCTTTTATTTATTAAGAGTCACCAGTTAATGATTAAATCCTCACACACTTAGAGTAATTTAAATATAACTACCTATCTTATCAACTAATACACCCATAGTAGAATCAATCACATGTATATATATTTATATCACTCGCATAGTCTATACAGATATGACATCTTGAGGTGGAGACCTGCGATGCGTGCGTACTCTGCTATACAGTCCTGGTACATCACGAATTAAGTAAAGGACATCGGGTTCAAATTCTCTCTCGAACCACACATTCATAATTCACACAAATTTGGATGTGAACATTGTTCTAAGACTTTGGTCTTCGAACACACCTAATGTAACCAAATGACCAGTCACATCCAAGTAGTGCTCATTAACTAAATTCTATATTCTGAAGTACAAGTAAAAATCCCCCCAATGGGTTCATCATGATAAGACTATCCAAGATGTGGATCCTCCCGCGATAGTAAGTAGCCCAAGTACGTTCACATATAAGAATTCACACAATTGGTATTCACACAACCTATATATATATATATATATATATATATATATAGCATCAGTATAGGTATACACTCAACCTATAATATATGTCTCAAATAGTATATATAACTCTTGAATATCCTACATATTATTAAATTATGATTTTGCTTCTTATCATATGTTATCTAGTATTCCCCACTGCCTAAGGTGTACCATTTAGTCTTCAACATATTTGAAGTTGTAAGGTTATATGAACTGAGGTAATTTCATAGAATACACACACTACAATATATAAAAATTTGCCAAGTAGAGAAATATTCTAATTTTACTTTCTTTTGCAAATTGAAAGATTAGCAAGAACAATTAACAATTAAAATGATGGGATTTTTAACTTGATTAAAAGATATAAAATTAACCAATTTTATCCTTTTTATCCTATGCATACATCCAAATGTAAGAGAGTAGTCTAATTTTGGGGAAATATCGGATTTTGGTACGTGTTTGACTTGAGCAACTTCGGTTGCACCTACGTATCCGTTATGCTCGGAATCAAAGTCAGCGTAGTTCATGGGTTCGTACTATTCGTCGGAAAACTCATTGTGGTTGTTTTTCAGAGAGGTGGGAGGTGTTGAAACTCAAATAAAAACTCTTTTCCAAAACTCTATTCTCAAACTCTCTAAAAACTCATAAGATAAGAGAATGATTCTTCCACTCTCAAGAAGCTCTCTCTCAAATGTATGGGGGGGGGGGGGGGGGGGGGGGAGGGGGGGGGAGGGGGGGGGGGAGGCTTATTTATAGCAAAACCAACCCAAGTGGGTCGCCACATGTCAAATAACCCGTGGTGACACATTTCCTATTTTAAGTGGCATGTGTCCCATAAACATATGTCAAAACTCTCAATACTAGAATATTGTCTAGTTAATACATAAATAATACACAAATACGCATGATTTGTCCGACGCGCATAATAATACTCCAATCGCATAAACGCATGGACTTTTATCAATATTAATCATCTCCAACCTCATTTAATAATTAAATGAGAGGTTTATCATTATGCCCCTCCTACATTTGCCCCCTCATACATATAGTTGATATATTGATGCATATTTGAAATATATCGACTGTATGTACGAAACACCTTTAATCAGTTTTGATATGTTCGATCAACCTGTGAACCGTGGTTAATAATATCGTACTTCATTTAATTTTGATGATGTACTTTTACCTCATATCTCACATTTTATGATATAATGCAATCTCATATTTCATATCTCAGTTATATGGTATACATTAATTTCATATCTCATATCTTAAATCTCATTTTAAGGCTTTGATCTCATAGGTTATTCCGAAGGACCTCGTTATCATTTTTTTTCATACGAATGATATACAATGAGTGTTGCCCCCATTCCTACTTAAATGAACATGCATTCACGTTTTTATTGTGATTGTTCATAACTCTCCTTTGGTAAAAAGTATTATTATGGACACATAATAACTACCTCAGCATTCTCTTTCATCATTCTCAACCAAGCTTGGTGTAAGTATTATTATGGTTTACATAATAACTAATTCGTCGTTCTCATGTTTGGTGGAAGCATTATTATGGTTTACATAATAACTACTTCATCGTTCTCTTTTATCATTCTAAACCATGCTTGGTGAAAGTATTATTACGGTTTACATAATAACTACTTCATTGTCCTCGATTAATCTTTTGGTGCATGCAAATGTTTTTTGACTTGTTTTAATCACGATGAGGTTTCTTGTGCATGTACGTATTATTGACTCACTCAAATTACCACTTTTTAATGTTTTTTCTCAAACTCACACCTACGAGGTGACATAATGATGAACACACACTTTTTAAGATTTTTCGCAAACTCCACCGTTAGAGGTGACTTATCAATGAAAACACACTTATTTAGATTTTTCATAAACTCCACCTATAACGGTGACTTAACAACGAAAATGCTTGTTAAGATTTTTCATCAACTCCACCTATAACGGTGACTTAACAATGGAAGCACTTATTAAGATTTTTTCTTCCACCGTTAGAGGTGGCTTGATAATGAAAAACACACTTGTTAAGGTTTTTCGTAAACTCCACCGTTAGAGGTGACATAACAATGAAAACACACTTGTTAAGTTTTTTCGCAAACTCCACCGTTAGAGGTGACTTAATAATGAAAACACACTTATTGAGTTTTTTGTAAAACTTCACCAATAACGGCGACACCTATAACGGTGACTTAACAACGAAAACACTTGTTAAGATTTTTCGTAAACTCCACCTATAACGGTGACTTAACAATGAAAATACTTGTTAAGATTTTTGTAAAACTTTACCAATAACGGCGACACCCATAACGGTGACTTAACAACGAAAACACTTGTTAAGATTTTTCGTAAACTCCACCTATAACGGTGACTTAACAATGAAAACACTTGTTAAGATTTTTGTAAAACTTCACCAATAACGGCGACACCTATAACGGTGACTTAACAATGAAAACACTTGTTAAGATTTTTCGTAAACTCCACCTATAATGGTGACTTAACAATGAAAACACTTGTTAAGATTTTTGTAAAACTTTACCAATAACGGCGACACCCATAACGGTGACTTAACAACGAAAACACTTGTTAAGATTTTTCGTAAACTCCACCTATAACGGTGACTTAACAATGAAAACACTTGTTAAGATTTTTGTAAAACTTCACCAATAACGGCGACACCTATAACGGTGACTTAACAACGAAAACAGTTGTTAAGATTTTTCGTAAACTCCACCTATAACGGTGACTTAACAATGAAAACACTTGTTAAGATTTTTGTAAAACTTTACCAATAACGGCGACACCCATAATGGTGACTTAACAACGAAAACACTTGTTAAGATTTTTCGTAAACTCCACCTATAACGGTGACTTAACAATGAAAACACTTGTTAAGATTTTTGTAAAACTTCACCAATAACGGCGACACCTATAACGGTGACTTAACAACGAAAACGCTTGTTAAGATTTTTTGTAAACTCCACCTATAACGGTGACTTAACAATGAAAACACTTGTTAAGATTTTTGTAAACTCCACCTATAACGGTGACTTAACAACGAAAACTCTTGTTAAGATTTTTCACCAACTCCACCTATAACGGTGACTTAACAACAAAAATGCTTGTCAAGATTTTTGTAAAACTTCACCAATAACGTCACACTCATGACGGTGACTTAACAACGAAAATACTTGTTAAGATTTTCCACCTATAACGGTGACTTAACAACGAAAATGCTTGTTAAGATTTTTCATAAACTTCACCTATAATGGTGACTTAACAACACAAAATCTTGTTAAGATTTTTCATAAACTCCACCTATGACGGTGACTTAACAATGAAAACACTTGTTAAGATTTTTTTTTGTAAACTCATTCTTCTGTATCTCTTTTCATGACAGGATCCCGTACCTGACAAACTGAGCGTGGTCCTTCGTCTGTTTGCTTCCATGACCAACTTCTTCGGACGAGTTAAGTCATAACGATCGTGGTTCAACTACCAACAATTTTGATACACCTTTATAGAAGACTTATCTCAATGCTCGCAAAGTTCTCGTAATATGATGTCATATATGAAGGATGACTATGACTTTGTCGATTTCTGAGTGACAACTAATTAACCCGTTTGAACTCTTTGCGAAGGAAACTGAAGAAGCTTTTGTAATGACCTGCTTGGATGTTACTATACTCTGAAGGTTCATCAATCTAACCTTGTCGCAGAGGATGTCGAAGAATCTTTACACTACAAGCTATGTTACATCATAATATCCATTTGCCCCCTTTATTTTATTTTTATCTCAAGATAAAATAAAATAAATTACATATATTATTTACAATTCCCACCCGAGAAAAATGAAAGCAATCTAATTATTACATTTCATGGGGTGTAATTCAAACTACCATATCTTTCAACAATGACTTGATATTTGCGTTGCTCAATATCTGCTCATTTAGAAGCCTCTACAAAATAATATCTTTCTGACACAATAATATAATATTGTAAATGGTTAGTAAAACTCAGGAAAAATCCAAATTCAATTCTCATCATGGCCCCTTTATTTTATTTTATTTGATGTAATAAAATAAAAGTTAAATAAAGTCCGTGGACATTTGTGTAATGAATCATAACCATCCATACTCGTAGGTGTATCGTGCACAATTTATTGTCATTTAAGCACAAGTCTTATCAAACTCAAGATTGTGTAAAATATACTCATGTTGTTTCGTAATATATTAGTCACCTTTAACATGGTCTCCAGCTATAAAATAACATTTACAAAATGTTTTATAAAAACTTAGTATTCAGATGAAGGTTCATTATTCTCCATCTAACTCATTTTTTTTTCTTTATGTTATAACATAACATATAGATATATAATGCGAAAGATCATATTATCAAAACCACAATAGTTGTATCTCAGGTGGCGTGATTCATCGTGTACACAAGGTCCAGATGTATCATAAATAAATTCAAGAACGATGCGCCATATTCAATATATTCTAAACTCATAGGATAATTTTTGTATATATTTATGAGATGCCAAAAAATATTTGAATATACCCTTTGATTGTATTTTATTATTATAAAATAAATTTAAAATAATAAAATTTATTGCCTCCGGTCATAAGAAGTAAATATGTAGCAAATGAATATTGAACTACTCAATTTTAATGGTCCAGTTCCATAGTTTAATAACTCATGGGATATCTTGACCCAATAATCTTTGCGTACGTACACTCTTTAATATCCGGTCAAAACACGTATCAAAGTATCAAAACATATTAGCATTTGGGCTGCAAGTAGATACTATTTACTTTCGGCCATTGGCAGTAAATAATATAAGATAGATGGAATGTGTCGTTTTGTCTTTTTAACCTTGCAAGCATTAATGAGAATTGTGTACTTGATATTATCCATCACTCAATCAAACCTCTCCATTCAAACATCCACACGACTACACATAAGCCTTCATTTTCAAAAGTTAGAAGCGTGAGGTCTTTAAATCTGTATCAGTATGGGCCCCTATGAGTTATCATGTACAGATGACAATATGTAATATAAAGCATGAAAACCTCTCTAATGTTTAAATCATGGCAGCGCGTCATCTGACAGCGCGGGGCCCAAGGGGCATATAGAACAAAATTCTTCCCACATCAAACGAGTTAGAAGTCTATTAAGTGTATTAGGTTGCGGAGCACAAGAAATTCAACATTTTTTTTTACAAATATACCCATTGCCCGAGGCATTACATGGTAAGTCTAAAAAAGATAACAAAAAAAATAAAGTTTAGACTTATATAGGCGTGGTAGGACAACCCTTTGTCAGAGGCAAGAATTCTTGATAACCTAGTGTCATTTCTTGTGATGATGCGTGACTTAATGCTCAATAGAAACAGTTATCTACATTATCATAGTGCCCGAGTTAGGGCTCACCTCTAAAAGTTAACTCTTTGTGAAATCATATGGGAAAACATAGGTATGTTGATTTCTATTTACACGAAAGGCGATTCTTGAACCGAGACAGATCAAAAACAACATCTCAGTTGGGTCGGTGGTGTTCTCAGTTAAAAATCTGAGTTGGGTTGCTCAAAAGGTCAATCGGTTTGCACCCATCTATGGTGGGTTGATTTGTAAGAAATAATATCTAAATCTTTTAGTGAATCGATTTTTATTGTGGTTTTTTCTACCAAATGCTGACTCGATTTTGATCTCTCATGGAAAATTTGTTTCAAAGAAAGGTGACATCCTTTCGCCAGATTTACGCCGGAGTCGGAGGCAAAATTAACGGTGTGCCAGAGGTCTCTCAGGGCTACGAAAAAATCGAAATAAGTTTATCCCCTTTTTTTTCGTGAACTTTAAGGGATTGTTGTTTGTATTATTATTATTATTTTTTTATTTGACAATAAAGAGTAGTCTTGTCCAAGAGTTTTTTGTGGCTTAAAAGATTTGTATGTTGTACTAATGCAAAATATTGTGTCGGTAGGAGAGGAAGTTTAGTGTACTTTTATTTTGTCAATAGCTGTCAACAGCTCTTATAAAAAAACCTCATAAATGACCATAAGCTTTAAGCATGTACTTGTCAGATGTAAAAAGACATAAATAAGATATTGCAGAGAAAATCCTATCCTTGGTTATATACTTTTTGCTAGCTTTAAACATCATCTGAAAAATTGGTTCAGTCCCATTAATGATTATTTAAACAAAGGGAGTAACCATACACTGAAAGTGTGTTTCAGGTCCCTCCTCGAAGATGTTATCTCACACACAAAAAATAATCATAACTTAACATATAAACCTTCTGCCATTGTTTCTAAAGTAGTTTTAACTGAAGAACTAAGAACAGCCGTATTTTATAATTTCAGATATGAAAAGCTCGGCTAATAAATATATCATATGATTGTTAAGTAAAATATGAGATAACATAAATAGAAATTAGATTTCTTATCTACGATGAAGCTGAATGTTTTTTTTTCTCATAAATGTTGGAGCACTAAGTTTCTTTGTCAATCCCTTTCCTGCATTTCTGTCCACTTTTCCGAGAGCGAACGAGGCGTTACATAATAAAAATCATGAATACCTCCCCAGCGGAGTCGCCAAATGTAAGAGAGTAGTCTAATTTTGGGGAAATATCAAATTTTGGTACATGTTTGAATTGAGCAACTTCGGTTGCGCCTACGTATCCGTTATGCTCGGAATCAAAGTCAGCGTAGTTCGTGGGTTCGTACTATTCGCCGGAAAACTCACTGTGGTTGTTTTTCCGGAGAGGTGGGAGGTGTTGAAACTCATCTCAAAACTCTTTTCCAAAACTCTATTCTCAAACTCTCTAAAAACTCATAAGATAAGAGAATGATTCTTCCACTCTCAAGAAGCTCTCTCTCAAATGTATGGGGGGGAGGCTTATTTATAGCAAAACCAACCCAAGTGAGTCGCCACATGTCAAATAACCCGTGGTGACACATGTCCTATTTTAAGTGGCATGTGTCCCATAAACATATGTCAAAACACTCAATACTAGAATATTGTCTAGTTAATACATAAATAATACACAAATATGTGTGATTTGTCCGACGCGCATAATAATACTCCAATCGCATAAACACATGGATTTTTATCAATATTAATCATCTCCAACCTCATTTAATAATTAAATGTGAGGTTTATCATTAAGCCCCTCCTACAAGAGTAAAGTGCGAAAATCACAGTCACAACGCGCCAATGTACGAGGAAAACCCAAATGGGAAAAACCTTGGACGAATGGGCCTAGACAAATCCACTACAAATAGGTTTTACAGAGGACTCAAAAGATTTACAGACTTTGACTCAACAAGACATGCTGATGCTATCCTCTACCTCTGAATTTGTAGTACTCGAAGCTCCAACTCGTTGCTCGACACTACTCGTGTCGCGGTATCCACCGAAGCCCAAACTACCGTCTCCAAAAGGCTTGAACGCAGAAATCCACCGCAAGTGTACTAGTTGAATTTCAGGTTGAAGGCATGAGGTTTTGGTTCAAAAGGTAAATTGTGTTGGAGAAGGTTTTTTATTAAAAAAATCAAGATATGAAAATTTTGTTCTCAAGAATGTGTGTAAACTTCCTTGTCAAGAGGACTGATTTTCGTCCATGTATTAAAACTGGAAAAGCAATGGACCATGGAAGTTATTTAAAATAACTGTATGAAAACAATTAAGAAAAATTTCAAAACTGACAGATCTCGTTCGAACGAGGTCGTTCGAACGACCTTTCGTTCGAACGAGATGTCTAACGATATTCCGTTACAAATGTTAGATAAGTCGTTAGAAATCTCGTTCGAACGAGTTCGTTCGAATGACATTTCTAATGAACTTCTAATGAGATACCAGTGTATGCTGGGCTAGGTCGTTAGATCTAGGTCGTTCGAACGACCTGGAGAAACTTCGAACGAACTTTCCTTTTTCTTTAAAAAAGGTTTAAAATTAATTTCAAAAATGGTTTTTATGAAAATTATATTTTATGAAAATTACTCCAACACATAAAAATGATTTGGTCATTTAGCTTTTTAGGAGAATGGAATTGAAATGCATATTGATGTCGCGTGAACTTTGGATGCCCGATCCTCTAAGGTTGTATTAAGCTTGATTAAAAATGACCCAAAAGAGTTTTGTCCAATGGAATGTAGCCAATACTACAAATGAATCGATTGGAAATTTGTCCTTACAAATCTCCCCCTTTGGCTATTTCGTGACAAAATGAAATAATAAAAAATAAATAAAAGACTGAATTTTCTAAGCTAGCCGTCAAGACGATTCTAAAGTTTGTCCCAAAAACCCAAATAAAAAGATAGACTAAATAACTCGACTGACGGTGTGCTGCAGAAAGGTAGGCGATACATCCTACACACCTGAAGCAATAAATACATAAAACGCATGGGGAAATAGAGAATATAATTCAAGCGTTAACTAATCATGAGAATATAAAGAAAGTTAATTAATCATGAGTATGACATATGTTGAATTATAATTAACTCCCTATAAATTATGAACTCATGAACTCCCCTTATCAATGTTTCTTCCCCTTTTTTGTCCGAAAAAGACAAAGGGATAGACATAACCTGCATGGTTGGAGAATGGAAAAATATGCAACATAATCCAATATCCATATATGCAACAATTGAATAAACGAGAGATAGATATCATTAACCATAGATGGAAAAACCAAATATCCATAAATTAATAAAGAGAATGTAACCAAATCAATTAAACGGCTACAAGTGAGAAAATGCAAATAAAGATGTTCCTCTCGCCCTCACAAGTACAAAAGATGAAATAAACTTAAACAAAAATGAAATCAAGGAGAAGGGACGTCATTTGGTGAATCATCTAGAAGGGACCCAATACCGGATGATCCCGCTCCACGACACATCTCCATGCGAAGAATCGCCTCAAGGTTCTCAAGAAGCATAGAATCACGACGCGCTTGAGCTTCATCCCGACGTGCTTGAGCCTCCTTGCGAAGAGCCTGAGCCTCCCTATCCTGCTGCATAAAAATCAATAGCTCTTACATAATTTCCCTATCCTAGCGCCTGTCTTCTTGAATTTTCTCCACCCGTGAACTCATAAACCTAAGATCCTCCGATTCAATGGGTGCGGGAGCATGAGAAGATGAGGGTTTAGGGGTATCATGAGAAGGTGCTGGTCTAGTAGGTGCAGGAGTGGAGGAAGTGGAAAATTGAGAATATGCGGATTGAGAGGGAGTGAGTTGAGGGGTATCGGGGGGTAAATGACCACCAGACTTACCAACAGAGGACATATCAATGGTTTGGTAGCGGGTTACAGGGAGATCGGTGGGATGATGAGGGCAGCCGATAGTAAGACAATAGCGGGTAATAATGATGGCAAAGGGAAGGTCTTATCGACCAAGACTGGATGGGTTGATTCTAACAGACTTAATGACTAGATAAATGAAGGCGGGTAAGTCGATGGCAGCTCGAATGCTAATGGAAAACATAAGGTCCACGTGCATCTTAGTGATTTGAGTGGAGTTTGCACGTGGAATGAGACAAGCACAAATAATCCAATAAAGGACCATAAAATTCGGATGTAAATTTTTATGGAAAATGGTAAAAGTGTCGGGTTGGATAATCCTACACACGGTGCTCATAATCAGATTAGGGTCGGGATGAGAATCGGGATCTCAAGGGTAGGATGGATTATTGACATGGGGTAAAGAGATGAGGAGAGCTATGGAGTCAAGACTGACAATGATCTCCTGACCTCTCACTCGAGAGAAAATATGATCCTCCCGAATAGACATCCAAAAATAAAATTCTCGAATGAGGTCGGGAAAAATTGTGTCAGTGATGTTGAACAAGGGGTCCCATCCTAAGTCAGATATCCTAGACAAGTTTTTTACGGATAATGGACCTAGTGGAAAAACCCTGTGTATGGTATTGGGTATGACTAGTGAGAGTCCTCCAACACAATTTAAGCTGAGAATAGACGAATTAACATTGGAGTCCTCATTGGATGAGGATGAATATGAGGAAGAAGAGCGTTCCTCGGGAGAGTCGCTTATGCGATGGGTGCGACGACCACGAGGGGCCATTCGAGATTGCTAAAATTAGGACTTACCCAACCAAAATCCATCCAAACCGCCAAACAACACCAAGAAACCAAAGCAACAACAATTCCTATCCTTCGTTAGAGATAAAATGAAAACAAATAAAAAATAATTAAGTGAAGTTCCACGAAATGATAAAAAAACATTTAATTTGACGAAAGTGATAATGTTGACGGAGTTAAACTTAATTAGGGGCAACAAAAAAAATATTATGATATATTAGATAGCCCCAAAGAAAAAGCTATATATATATATATATATATGGAATTCGGTGACAAAGAATGGATAAATTGAAGCTTGAGAAAACATACCCAAAGTCACGCACACACACACACACACACACACACACACACACATATATATATATATAAAGAAGATAAGATAGAGAAAGAGAATACCTAGAAAAGAGAAGAGAAGAGGAAGAACTTCAAACTCAGAACCCTAGATTGAGAATGATAAGATGGAAGAGTAATGAGTGTTGTGGGGGATGAAATAGGTTTAATGGAGGTGATGTGAAGAATCGTAGGCAAAATGGAGTAGGGGTGTAGTGGGAAAATGGGTTAATGGTATTAGAGGGAAGAGAGTAAGTGGTTAAATTTGAGAAGAGGGATGGAGAGATTTGGGGACAAAGGGAAATGGGGAAATTGTGGGCAACGAGAAGAGAGATAAAGAAATGAAGCGAAAGAAATTTGGAAAGAGAAACCACCCAAAATAAACCTAGGTCATTTGAACGAGAAATGTCGTTCGAACGACTTCTTTCGAATGTATCCCAGAAACATTTAAAGAACCTCGTTAGAAACTTCGTTAGAAATTCGTTCGAACAACATGGTTCATTCGAACGACAATTCGAATTAAACGACAAACTAATGTTGGGAAAATTCGTTCAAAAACTCGTTCGAATAAGATTTTCTGACGAATTTCAAACAGGTTAAAAACATAAAAAAATAAAATAAAATATATGAAGTAGTTGGGAAGGCCAGAAAATTGCCAAAATGAAGGTTTTAACAGTCCTAGGTTGTGACGACATAACCAAACCGTGGGAGCAAAAATTTAGGCGTGTGAACAAGACGATTTAGAGCTTTTACCTAAGACAACGCACAAGTGCGTAATTCCAAACAATATATAGACGCAATATGCACTCATATCAGCCTTGTGTTAATAAAGAAATACCATAGGACACTCAAACACTAAAGCAGCATGCATACAAGATATTTGATTCTCTCGCTAATGTTGTCATAATTAGAAAGCAATGTATCGAATAAATGTGCATGCCCATTGATCTTGAACTTATATCTCCCATTTGAAACTTCAGATTGAGACTTTTCTTTTGAAGAATCAATCAAGATAAATAATTTTGTCCTTGGAATTATATATCATTTTTCAATGCTTCAATTGTAGGCACTTATTCTATAATGCAAATGGAGGTTATTCATGCAAAAACGTTTTGTTTTTCACAGCCCGAGTCCATTTCTAGAAACCACAAACAACCGTATGAATATTTTTTTTTAAATTCGGGCAATGGATGATCATGCACAATTTCGATTGCTTATAAGAGATGTGATTAAGATTGAGAAGACAACACCAAATCTCACCATACGAGTGCAATGTGAAAAAGATTTCCGCAATATTTCGTGAAAAGTGTGCAATAAGGAAAATATATGATGCAATCATAGAAATACATATCATAAAAGAGCATTATAGTGCACAAGAGAAATTAAGTTCAGCTTAACTACTCATCGAAAGCCACGTGGATATGAAACAGAATAGTCATCCGAGCACATCGAACACAAAACCATATGGACAAAAATTTCTGAAATCTTTTCTAACCGTTCCCGTTTTCCTTGAAAGAAATATTTTTGAAATTTGGAATAAAATATTTATAAAGATAATCTAGTTTATAGGTAAAAAGATAGACAATAAACACAACCTAAATTACACAGGCGACTTCGATCTCAATCAATGGAGCAAACCCCAATTGATTTCCTAAGGTTTTCAAACCTAAGGGCATCTAGAGGTTTGTGAAGATATCAATCAACTGTTGATCAGTGCCAACGAAGCTTAAGGAAATGATTTTCTCTTCAACCAAGTCACGAATAAAATGTTCACGGATCCTAATATGCTTGGTTCTAGAATGTTGAACGGGATTACCGGAAATGTGAATTGCACTTGTATTGTCGCAATAGATAATCATAGTGCCTTAAGAAATACCATAATCTTCCAACATTTGTTTCATTCAAATGAGTTGAGTGCAACAACTGTCGGTGGCTATGTAATCAGCCTCCGCCGTGGACAAAGAAATATAATTTTTTTCTTGCTCATCCATGGGACAAGTGCACTTCCAAAGTAGAAACAACCGCCAGATGTAATTTTGCATCCATAATCATCTCCTGCCCAATCGTCGTCTGAATATGTCGATAGACAATCGTTTGTGTCGAAGAAATACTAAATCCCAAAAGACAGGGTCCCACTAACATATTTGATGATACATTTAAGGGAAAGTAAATGAGACTCTTTTGGGGCATCTTGATAGCGATCACAAACTCCTACACTAAAGGAAATATCGGAATGACTAGCGGTTAGGTAAAGTAAACTACCTATCATACTTCTAAAGAGAGTGTGCTCTACATCCCTTGCTTCGGTTTCCTTGCTAAGTTTAATAGATGAAATCACTGGAGTATGTGCATGCTTAGCAGATTCTAGTTTAAATTTCTTAACAAGGTCTTTAGCATACTTATTTTGGGACAAAAATATCCCACTTTCAAGTTGACGAACTTTAAGACCTAGGAAGAAAGTAAGGTCACCGAACATACTCATCTTAAATTCATCTTGCATTTCATTTGAAAAAAAATTGAGTATGTTTATCACACGTATAACTAAACACTATGTTGTCGACATACACTTGTGCAACTAGAATAGATTTCTCATCATGATGGAGAAATAGTGTCATATCTACTCCCCCTCTCAAAAAGACACGAGAAAGGAGATAGGAAGTGAGTCTTTCATACCAAGCACGAGGTGCTTGTTTCAAGCCATATAGCGCTTTCTTTAGAAAGAAGACATGATTAAGATGCTTCAAGTCCTCAAACCCTTTAGGTTTTTGAACATAGAATTCTTCTTGAAGAATACCATTTAAAAAAGAACTTTTGACAACCATTTGATACATTTAAATTTAAGGTGACATGATATGGCTAATAAAAGGAAAACCGATTCTAACCTAGCAACTGGAGAAAAAGTCTTTTCAAAGTCAACACCTTCTATTTGGGTGTATCCTTGGGCAACCAACCTAGATTTATTACAAAAAATGATACCATTTTCATCCATTTTATTTTTAAAAATCCATTTGGTACCAATGACGTTAGTATTAGAAGGCCTAGGAACTAATTCCCAAACATCATTTTTCTTAAATTGAAACAATTATTCTTGCATGGCATTAATCCAATGTTCATCTTTCAACGCTTCTTTAAAGTTTTTAGGTTCAATTTTAGAAGTATAACACAAATAGGTAACTTTATTTTCTAATTGAGCCCTAGTCTGGACACCTACCTCGGGATCTCTGATAATTTTTGAAGGGTCATAAATTTTATGAACCCAAGAAGAAGGATCCTTTCTCTCAGTAGTTGGGAAAACCAAGTCAGTGTGAGACTCAACATTTTCTACACTAGAAATAACATCACACTCACATGGCAAATCTTCCTCATTTTCAATAGATGTGGATGGATCATCGTCTTTTATTACAACATTTATTGATTCCATGACTTTTGAACTGCTTAAGTTGAAAACTCTAAAAGCTCTACTATTTCGAGAATATCCTAAGAAAATACCTTCATCACTTCTTGAGTCAAATTTACCTAGGAGTTCTCTATCTCTAAGGATATAATAAGGACTACCCAAAACTCTAAAATAGGCCAAATTAGGTTTCTTACCATTCCACATTTCATATGGTGTTTTGTTAATATTAGGATGCAAATACACCCTATTTATGGTGTGACATGCAGTGTTAACCGCTTCGTCCCAAAACCTACAAAGCATATTTCTTCATAGGATCATAGATCTTGCCATTTCCTGGATCGTTCAATTTTTTCTTTCAACTATACCATTTTGTTGTGGAGTTCGAACGACCGATAATCCATTCTTAATCCCTATTTCATCATAAAAGGCATGGATTCTTTGAATTTGGCTTCATTATCACTCCTAAAGAGTTTTATGGTAACACAGTATTGATTTTGAAGAATTCTTCATTTAACAGTGAGAAAATCAACAGTCTCAGACTTTTCTCTTAGAAAACCTACTATGGAGTATCTTGAGAAATCATTCACCATTACTAAAATGTATCTCTTTCTTCCTATGCTCTCGGTATGAGTGGGACCCATAAGGTCCATGTGTATCAATTCTAAGACACAAGAATTAGTTATTGAGTTTAACTTTTTATGGGGATTCTTAATTTGCTTTCCTAGTTGACAACGCCCGCAAATAGTGGAGGTTGATTTTCCTAGAGATGCTAAACCTCGAACTAACTCTTTTCTAACTAATCGATCAAGATCTCTAAAGTTAACATGACCTAACCTTTGGTGCCAAAGATCGACAGACGAGGCTTTTCCACTATTTCAAACTAAAGAGAATTTAGGAACTATTCCGTAGCAATTGTCACTAGTTCTCACACCTTGTAAAATAGATTCACCCAATTTATCATAAATGGTGCACTCCGATTGACTAAACTTG
Organism: Sambucus nigra; assembly: GCA_949130495.1. Taxonomy (NCBI): domain Eukaryota; kingdom Viridiplantae; phylum Streptophyta; class Magnoliopsida; order Dipsacales; family Adoxaceae; genus Sambucus; species Sambucus nigra. Next base: position 371,789,102 of record OX422219.1, read on the forward strand.
ACATCAAGATTTTCATCACATAATTGGCTAATACTTATCAAATTTGATTTGAGACCATCAACATATACGACAGTTTCAAGTTTAAGAAACCCAAAAATTTCAATAGATCCTCTACCCATGATTCGAGATTTGCTTCCATACCTAAAGGTGACCTTACCATCTTTATAGTTTTCAAGAGTGGCAAACAAAGATTTATCACCGATCATATGTCTCGAGCAACCACTATCAAAGTACCATTAAGAGGTATTTTAAGCCTTAAGAGCAACATGAGCAATAAAAGCTTTATTGGTATTATCCGTCTTAACCCAAGTTTGAGTTGTATTCTTCCCTTTGTTGACTTTAGTATGTTGGTTTGAATTATTTCCTTGGACTTTAGAAAACCTTAGAAATTCTTCCATAAGACCTTTATAAGTATTAACTAGGTACTCAACTTGGCTCTTAATATTATCTAAGGAGTTATAGTGTTACCTAGAAGTTGTGAAATAAGATTTCTTCCCAAGCTTGTAAAAAAAATCTCTAAGTTGGCCCCGTTTATGACAATAATTGCACACATAGGGTTGTTTTGGAGTCACTTTTGGAGATTGCTTAGGTTGACTTATTTTATGTAGATAAGGTTTATGTGGATTTGATTTGGTAACAAACTTAGCTACAGGTTCGGGTTTGACTTTGGATGACTCTCCTTCTTCATATCATATACCCTTTCACTCTTGATAACCTCTCTCCTTATATTCAAAAACCGGACCTAGAAATAATTTTCCCATTCTTCCTGAATTATCTTCGAGTGTGACTTTGACTTCATGAGAGGACTCAAGATCCCTTTCAAGTTAGACAATTTTAGCTTAAAGATATTTTCTAATCTCTAAAGACCCATGAAATCTTTATTGACACCTTCGAAGGAGATAATTGAGTTATCTTTTTCTTTACCTACCAAGATAAGCTTCTCAGAAAGAGATATCTTAATTGCCTCGAGTTGACTAACTAAAGTCTCCTTCTCCTTCAAAATTTTTAACCCCTTTTCTAAAGTTAAAACTTTAAAGGTTAATCTTTTATTTACCTTTTTAATATGAAGAGACTCGGTTTATAGTTCAGAATAGGCGGATTGCAATTCACTCTCATCTATTTCACTCTCACTTCCTTTTTCATCACTACTGGTAGAGTGAGTGGAAGAAATCTCAAGATTTTGCTCAAAATTGACAACATTAGGATGTGACTCACTTGGATTATTAGCATGACTTGCTATAGATGCAATGAAATTATTTCTAGACGGGTTAGAGTCAGCAGAGTCTTCAGACTCATTATCATTGTCGCTTAGAGTAGCATTGTAAACCACCTTTTCTTTACCTTGTCTCTTCAGTTTAGTAGGGAACTCAAATGCTCTATGACCATGACCCTCACACTCAAATCATCTATCCGAATCATCCTTTTTAAAGTTGTCTCTATTAAACTTCTTAGGATCTTGATTATTGAATTTTCTATTACCTTTGTTTTTGTTGTTCTCAAATTTTTGTTTTCCAAATTTTGAGTTTTTCTTTTTTGAACTTGAGAATTTTTTTGAATTTTTTAGGAAATAGAGGTATATCATCAGGATCTATATCAGACTCAGACACTTCTTCTTTCTTTACTTTCAATGCAATACCCTTATCTTTGTTTTTTTTATCTTTAGGAAACATATCTAATTCATATGTTTGTGGATCACCAACAAGCTTTTCATGTTTTAAAGTATTTAGGTTTCCTAAGGAATTAAGAACAATAACTTTTGGAATGAACCGCTTAGGAAGGCATCTAAGAATTTTCTTAACAACATGATCTTCAGGAATTTTATCACCTAAGTTAAAGCAAGAATTAACAAATCAGATATACTAGCATAAAACTCATCAAAAGTTTCGGTTTCTTTCATGGTGATGGTTTCAAATTGAGTTGTTAAGTTTTGAATCTTTAACTACACTAGTTCACTCATAAGTAACTTGGAGAATATTCCAACCTTCCTTTGACGTCTCACACATCATTATACGACAAAATTCATCGGGAGTGACCGCACTAAACAAGGCATTTAAACCTTTAGAGTTAAAGTTACACCATTTCAATTCACCCCACTCGAATTTTCTACAGGAGTTAAAATAGTTTCATCATCAGCAATCATAGTAGGAGGGGACCATCCTCTTTCAACAGTAACCCAAACACGTTCATCGATTGATTTAAGGGCAGTTTTATACGTGCTTTCCCATAAGTGTAATTAGTTTTATCAAGCATAGGTGGTCTATGCGAGGAAAAGCTTTCCATATAACCATCGGGATTCATTTAAATAACTTTTAGAGACTAGCTCTGATACCAATTTGAAGTTGTAAGGTTATATGAACTCATGTAATTTCGTAGAATACAAACACTGCAATATATAAAAAATTTCCAAGTAGAGAAATATTCTAATTTTACTTTCTTTTGCAAATTTGAAGATTAGCAAGAACAATTAACAATTAAAGTGATGGGATTGTTAACTTCATTAATAGATATAAAATTAACCAATTTTATCCTTTTTATCGTATGCATACATCTATGTGACTTAATAAAGTAAAGTATGAAAATCACAACCACAATACACCAATGTACGAGGAAAACCCAAATGGGGAAAACCTCGGACGGTTGGGCCTAGACAGATCCACTACAAATAGGTTTTACAAAGGACTCAAAAGACTTACAGACTTTGACTCAACAAGAGATGCCTATCCCGTCCTTTACCTCCCACTTTGTATTACGCGAAGCTCCAATGCGTTGTTCGATAGTACTCGTGTCGCGGTATCCGCCGAAGCCCAAACTACCATCTCCAAAAGGCTTGAATGCAGAAATCCACCGCAAGTGTACTAGTTGAATTTTAGGTTGAAGTCATGGGGTTTTGGTTCAAAAGTTAAATTGTGTTGGAGAAGGTTTTTTTAATAAAAAAAGAAGATATGAAATTTTTGTTCTCAAGAATATGTATAAACTTCCTTGTTAAAAGAACTGATTTTCGTCCATGTATTAAAACTGGAAAAGTAGTGGACCATGGCAGTTACTTAGAATAACTGCATGAAAATAGTTAAGAAAAATTTCAAAACTGACAGATCCCGTTTGAATGAGGTCGTTCGAACAACCTTTCGTTCGAACGAGATATATAATGATATTCCAGTACAAATGTTATATAAGTCGTTAGAAATCTTCTTCGAACGAAATTTTTAATGAACTTCTAACGAGATATCAGTGTAGGATGGGCTAGGTGATTAGATCCAGGTCGTTGAAACGACCTGGAGAAGCTTTGAATGAACTTTCCTTTTTCTTTAAAAAAGGATTAAAATTAATTTCAAATGTGTTTTTTATGAAAATTACTCCAACACATAAAAATAATTTTGGTCATATACCTTTTTAGGAGAATGGAATTGAAATGTATATTGATGTCGCGTGAACTTTGGATGCCCAATTCTCTAAGTTTGTATGAAGCTTGATTATGCATCTTGATTAGAAATGACCCAAAAGAGTTTTTTCCAACGGAATGTAGGCAATACTACAAATGACTCGATTGGAAATTTGTCCTTACAATATTTCAGTAAGTAATTCATCCATACCCTACTGGTCTAAGTGATAGGTTTGCTCCCTTCCTCGTGACTCATCCTCATTCCCCGAATTCATTATATTACCAGTTACATCGATTTCATGTTTATCTCAATTCTTCCTACTTATTTCTAAGTCCTAATCTTACCATTAGCTTACTAGTAACTCAAAATGTCCTCCACAATGTTTTCAAAGTATCCCAAAAGATTCCCCCATTCATTGATTTCAAGTGCAAGGCTAAAAGAGGGAAAATTCTCAAATTTGGGGAAACCTAATCGATTCGGCCTTATCCCTCATTGATTCACTTTCCGAATCAATTCGTCCAAGGGGGAAAATCGATTCGCGACAACAGGTTTCATTTTTTGCATAACACAGGTTACGAGTTCTATGAATTCTAACCCTCCAAACAACCATAATTTAATCCCAATCTCTGAACCAAGTATATCAAACATTATATTAACATAAATAAATGATTTCATGTTACATATATGAATTACACATATCCATCAAGTTTCTACCCAAGAACATGAATTTAGTCTTCCAAATCAAAGCAAACATTTATTTTTCATGAGATTATTCATCCTACACTAGCATGGATGTTATATATGCTCAAGAAGTAGAAATATAAATATTTGCCTGTATTTGTAGGTCTGAATTTTTGCAGAATAGTGGTAGGGTGGCGTTCTTCTCCTTCGGATCTACACTCCGATGGTGGTGCAAGAATGGTGTGAAAAGCCTTAGAACTCCCTTAGAATTCTTCTCCTTCCTCCTCTAGTGGGGTCTCTTATGTTTTGTGACTGTTAACCCTAACTTCCCCAACATATTTACAGATATACACATATGAAATTCGTAGGTCTCTTTTTCCCAAAATTTCAAAAGACCAAAACCTTTCAGAGTGCTAGTTTGACCTAAATATGCCTCGGGACCCAAACCAAACCCCTGAGTACACTTTTATGACTATTTCCACCCTTTTGGACACATTGGTGCACTTAAAATGACCATTTGGATAACCCATAATTGAATTATATTTTATCTCATAAATTTAAGTCCCGATATGACTGACACGCATGTTCTGACTAAATTACTGTAACCATCGTATTTCTCACTCACGACAAGTTATAATACTTTTTATCAATTTATTACTCATTCACTATGTAATATTTAATACAAATAAATATTAACCCTTATCTCGCTAATTAATATTTATTTTAATTCGGATTAAATTTCCATTTTAATTCAATTTAGCCCAATATAAAAATCATTAAAATTACAAGGTGTTACAAGGGTCACACCTATAGACAATAAAATCTATAGTAAAAAATTTCTCCGAGTATTTGTATTGTGAATTTTTGCAGCAAAAGAGATGTTGCCCACACCTCGGTGGAGAGATTACTTAACGCCACCCCCAATAGGGGAGATGCTTATGAAAACTACTGTCACAAATATAGAAACAAACAGGTCCATGGAAGTAATCTCACACTTAAACACCTCAATAAGCATAATGTCTATTAGGATGGTGGTCACGACAATAGCAGTGGATGAAGAAGTGGATGAGCTTTAAGAAGCCATTGAAATGGAAGAGATTAAAAAAGAAAAGAAGTTTTCTTTTGTCGAAAAATGTTATAACCCAGAGAACTAAGAAAGTTTCTCTTCATAGAATGATAAAGGAAAAAGGTAACTTTTTTGAAAAATTAGTACAATGTATATATACTCATGGAAAACAAAAGGCGTCGCCTGTTAGAAAATAAGGACAATTATTAGCTAATAAATGTGACCCTCCCCAACACGACACATGGAAGCTCATCACATGGATAATTTTTTTTGCAAAAGTCTAAGTTGGATGAATAATTTAATAGTCTATAGACGTCACAATAACAAATATCCAATCAAATTTTTTTTAGAAGTTTCGTACATAACTCTCTCTTTTCACGGTTAATAAGAGACTTATGTATAAGGTAACAATATCAAGGGGTACATGGCCATCCCCTCATTAATTATAGATGGATAAATTAAAAACACCATAGTAAATATAGATGGATGAATGGGAAACCCTCTATTAACTATATAGGTATTCATGAGCAATACATCATTAGAAGTAGAGGGGTACACGAGCAACCCCTTAACAACTCTAGAAGGGTGAACGATAAGTCCCTTAATAAACATAGAAGGATGCCCGAGAAACCCCTTATTAACACATTAATTATAATTTTTTGGTAGGCTAACTTAATAGGAGGCCTTGGTCTAACAAGTAGGGATCAAGAAACCACGCAGTATTGAGATTGTTTTAGATTTTTGGTTTAGAGTGTGACAGGTAAGACTTGTTGAGTAAGCTAAGGATCAAACACTTCCATAATTTGAGAAATAGATAATAGTAGTGTGAGAGAACCAAAACATCACTCGCAAAGACACACATATTGATCATCTAGGTCACACACACAAAAGCAAGAGGCTAACCACATAAGTTACTTGCATAATTAATACTAACACATGAGAGCATGTAACCTAGAAGGTTGCTCGCAAACTTAACTAAAAACTATAGGTACCGAGTGACCATCAGGGTAGCTCACATGTTTTCAAACTTGCACAATGAGTTTTTTTTAAAAGACAAATTAACACTTATTTGTCTATAGGCCGACAATATTACTTTTTGTCACTATCACACTACGTATCACACCACTAAAAGGTAATAGCGGTCTGATAGTGACATAAAATCACGGGGTACACAATGCTCTTAAATATTTGTCACAAAGAATATTCAAAAGGATCAAAATGAGACGTCAATCCAAAAGTTTGACTATAAATAGAATCTTAGATACGTACTAAAATCCTGGTATAACATAACACTTTAATGCAAAAAATCCACAAAATCATAAAGATATTATCGACCAACTTCTCTCTAATATTTATTGAAGTGATTACTTCTCCTCCTATCAAAGAGTCATCATTCTCACGAGGGCCCTCTTCTTTATCTATTGTTGCAAAGTTGCTTACATATTAAAAGCGTTATATTCAATCATTGATAATCCTTTATAACCGAAATCCAAGTTATTATAAATGAAATTTCCTTTTTGTTCATTTCCAAGCATTATCATATTATTATATTAGAAAAATCTTCTATAAGTGTGGGTCATGCCTCTCCATTAAAATATATGCATAAACCCTAGTACCATAACTATCCTTTAAAATTATTCATGCTCATGAGATCTTCAAGGGGTATCAAATTAAAATTATCCCCAATAATTATATAAGAATATGGATCATTCTTCAAAGAAGATGAGGAGGGTTTTATGAAGGTATAAATTGGAGGATTTTTATGATCAATACCATCATAATAAGAATCTCTATATAAAAAAAGATTGAACAAATCCATGAAGTTAGAAAATTAACTTCTTCACTCTTATAAGCATAGAAAAGATAATAAGAATATACCATTTGAGTCCTCACAAGTATATCTTTGAGAACTGGATAAAAATATGGATAAAAAATCTGAGGGTGGTATTGATCAGGGTTACAGGGTCGAAATCAATAAGATCCAATCATTATAGTATTTCTTGGAAGCTGAGCAAAGGTATCCCAAGGTTTGATATCTAGGGGTTATATTTAGGAGGATCGAACGATTTTCTCAAGAAACCTAGGGTTGTATTATTCCGAACAATAAAATATTTTCATCTTTGCCTAATTGAGTAGTACTCGAGTAACCATGAAATAGAAACCATCAGTTCACTCAGTTATTAGCAATATATTTTCAACACCAAATAGAGAATATTTCCATAACATATCTATGTGACACCATACTATACCTAATACATGCCAAATCAATCTTACCTCAAATAGTGACGGTTTGATGAGGAGCTCGCTGGTGTGGCACTGACACACTATTGTGCCTTTTCACACAGTGGTTGGTCACTTGAGATTTCATTCAGCATTTAATGATAATGACATGTTAGGTATGATAGTTTGACCTAGAATTTAATGCGCATTAGGTTCCTCGCATGTGACCTAAGCCTATATATACCCCATTTGTCATTTGACAAACCTTGAGACTTTTGAACCAAAAGACCTCTTTGAGATATTTATGACAAATCATTGCTCTTACAATCCTCCATTAATTCACTTGACCAAGTTATTACAAATAATATAAGAATTTATTAAGATTTAAAAATACTTGCCTCATTATTTAGTCTTTACCTGCCTACCTTGGGTGCATTTAGAGTGCTTGCTTTTCTCTCCCTCTAACAAACTTCCAATAGAGGCCCATTCATTATGAAAATAGTTGTATTTTTTGCCTTACCTTGAGATAGACACTTGAGTTCATCTTTTGTTAATAAGAGTACATTTAATATTATGTTATCACCATTACTATGGGTTACGCCTCAGTTTATCTCTAAAGGTACGAGAAAAGAGAACCACTCTTGTATTGAGAATAATTTAATATTGAAACTAACTTAATGTATTTTTTTAAATGATTAATTCATTTGTTAGTGATTGAATACTACTTTATGGTGTGGTGTAGACCCAATACTACTGAGTATACGCCAATAAAATAATTTATGAGATATAAAATGTTGTAGGGAGTGCACATTAGTTTCTCAATATTATTGTAAAATCCTATAAAGATCAATTGGATGGCATTATATTATTGAAGCAATTAAATGATAAATTGTAAAGTTGAGGGGATTTGATAAGTCCAACTTTTTAAAAATAACTGAAATAATAGACTGGAGTTAATTTTGCTCATAAATTTAGTTAAAAACATTTTCAAACAAAATTTTGATGTATAAGGGGCCTCCAAAGTCTTGAGGGGTTTATTATGGTATACGAAGGTCATCTAGTGTAGTGGCTGCAAGACCAATACCATCGTGGTTGCAACATTTGAACATTGGAGGGATTATTGAGCCTTTTAAAATAACTCACCAATATTTATTCCACTCTCCTTGAGATGTATGTGTCATGTGTGTAGGATGGACTTATTTGTAAAACCCCTATTTATAAACAAACTACCTCATAGAGAGAGTAATAGCAACACTAAGGCAAAAGGGAGTTCATTCGATTATTGAGAAAACTTGTTGAATCGAGTCATATTCACTACCTATAAGGATTTATGCTATATGAAGGAGGTTACATAGAATACACAAAAGACCAAGTATGGGAGAACCAAAGAAGTTCCATGACTCATCGAACTACCTGAATATGAAGGTCCCTGAGGAGACTACTTTCGAAAATACAAGGAGGAAAATAACTTTATGCGATTGAGCATAGTACGAAATCACTTTACATGATTGAGCATGTTATAAGAAACCACCAACTTGTTCGATTGAAGTATCAATGAGATGTAAATGGTTCTGACTTTGAAAGCACTATCTTACACAAAAGCATATTACTTTTCCGCATGATTCCATGCATGCAGACTTTTTATTATATATTAGTCATTGTGCTTAAGCAACACGCTAAAGATGGAGAACTCATATTTAAAGTAACATTTTCTTTTATGTTTTAAGTAAACTTAAGCCATGATTAATGGATATGTCACCCATTGGATGAGTAATAGTGGTTTACAACAGAAGATTCGAAAAGAGGAAAAAGCACCGAAGGTTCCACTAGATTAATAGTAAAACTATATATGTTTCATTAATTAATTAAGGAATATAGGATTGAAGAGATATAATAAAGACTGAGGAGAAAAGACAAAATAAATATAAACAAAGATTATGTGCTTCTTAAAAGAGTTTAAACACTTTGTACACTTTAGAGGCGAAGTTTTATTATTAAGCTTAAGTGTTTGTATACATTGCTTTACAATGATTTTCATACTCCTTACCCAGAGGAGTACAATGATGAACCTTACCAACAGGGGTATATTACTTTAATATTTGAGACGTTTTATGGAAGATAGTGAAACCCAAAGGAGCATTTGAAAATTTTGTTCAGCACTTAAGTGCTAATTACAATAATAAAAAGTTGCATTTAAGGGTTTTTTCAAAATATCTTACTGAAAAAGATTACATGCGGTACTTTCAATTAGCCCCAAAGAGTGTAGTTACGTGGAAATATATGCATGTGGAATTTATTCAAAAGTTTTTTATGGAAGATGATGAGTCCACTCTGGCTCATCTTTCTTGAGAGAAGAAAAGTCTATGTGAGGAGTTTATGGCTTACATCAAGAGGTTTAGGGAGAGATCTCTAGATGTGCAAAAAAGTACAATGAAGAGCAAGATCCTTCAAATTTGCACAAAATGATTGCTACCAAAGTTCAGTTGTCACTTAATAAATGATATTAGATAAGGAACATTCAATTACTTTATGAGAGTATCCAATAATATTGCACTGTTCATTCAACCCATCCCTATAATTATCAATGTCACGTGAAAACAAATAGCTAGCCAAGAGGTTAGAGGAGCCCAGTTTTCATGAGTTAATTATAATAAGGGTAGAGAATAAATAGGAAAAAATAGGAAGAAGCGGAAGTTTGATCACAAGGATCCACCTCCCTTTGCTTGTAGTGTTGAAGAGATAACGAGTTGCTACAACACTATATCGGGCGATGGATTTTCTCTTAAAGACTCTCCACCATATGCTCCCATGGTAAACATTGAAGCTGACTGAAATTATTACCAGATCCATTGGCGCATCAGTCATCCCATAATTTTATATTTTATCTTTAGGAATATTATCATCATGTATATGCTAGCAGGGATTTTCTTATTCAGCAATTCAATGTTAATAACAATCCATTATCAACCCATAGCGCACACGTGGTTGTTGCTTTCGATGATAAATAAAAAGTTCAAACGAAAGAAGAAGACGATTTCCATTATATATATGATAGGTGTTTGTAAGGAATGGCTAATGGTTCTTGCCTAAGATGAACTAAGTAGCAGAGGGAATGGACAATATTGTCGGGTAGAAGAATATGATGTGGATCCAAGCTTAGACTACTAAGTTCTATCAAAGTCACCAAAGTTTTTCGGGTTCTTCTATTAGGTTGGGATGCCACCAGAAGGCAAGTTGAAAATTATTCAGGCCATTTTGGACATAGGAAAACAATGTTGTTCCACATTAAGGTGGAGAGGACCTATGGCCAGGCTGTTTCAAAAGTTTATGCTTGAATTCACTTCCTCAGACACAAATAGATCAATCAAGTTCCTTCACAATAGTCCTTTATATGTGACAACAGACATCAATGGAATAAGTTTCTCTAGAGCTTTGCTGGATTAAGGTGCTTTAGTAAACATCATGCTATTACCTTATTTTATGATGCTAATATCTCAAAGATAAGGCTTATTACAATACCTATTTTAATCTCAGGTTATGATAATACAACTTTCGAGTCTATTGGTTATGTGAATGTTGGAATAACAATGTGCAATCTCACATCACACATTAGATTCCATGTGATTGAGTCAGCTACATTATACCATTTGTTAATTGGAAGGGTTTGGATGTACAATTATGGTTTAGTTCCTTTAACATACCATCAATGTGCAAAGGCCAATGTAGAGAGAACTAAGATTGTGATTTAATCAACCAAAAAAACCTTTTCAAAGGAGGAAGCATAATTGGCAGATGATTCTTTCTATACCGAGTTAAACGAGGAAGCACATATAATCAAAAGACATATTAAAGGAGCGTGAGTCCATTTATCAAGGATATATTGGGATCTATAAGTGATCAAGAAGAGGATTTCTAAGAAGCTTTGTAATTTGAGTAAGAGGCAGGTTATTCCCAAAGCTCATTTTATCTCTCAAAAACTTAGAGATAGAATGAAAACAAGAATATACCCGGTGGTACAAAAGTGAAACATTAGAGTGCGTTAAGTAGAGCTAACATACCAACAATGGAACAATTGGGAAGATACAAGAAAAGGAAGGAATTAACAACCTCTTCATAACAATGGAAAAATATGGTTTTCAATCATGGAAGCATGATATTTAACCTTTGAAGGTGTGAGCGGGAAGCAAAATAACATAAGGATGATCATCCCAAATATAAAAAAAAATTTAATAGATAATCAAGGATAATTTCTTGTCATTGATAATTAAAATATCCCAGAGTTTGTGTAAGAGGTTAAAGATGAGCCTAAATTTATGCAAGATCATCCCATACCTCAATTTGTGGTCAAACAGGTAAATGGTAAATATGAGTTGAGGAATTTTATCCTAGATCCTTATCGAATAATCATACAAAGGTTGATCGACTAATTTTATGAAGTCAAAGTGAAGAGATATCTAAGAACAATGAACTAATACGGGGATGATTACGTCATAATTTAATCAAAGATAGCCATGTAAGGAGAATATATAACTATGGCTATTTCTCTTAGGATAACTTTATCATCTGTACTCTGATTCTTTCCCACTGATGATGCCTCACACTAGGGAGATGATAAGAAGGAAGTTAGAAATAAGAGACGGTTTGATGAAAATTATCGAGTTAGAACAATTCTTTCTTCTTCAAGGAATATTGTACTATAAAAACCCAATAGGATTGTTAGACAGATTCATTGGCCCCAAGGAGATGCAAAGAATATTTAAGAAAACTCACGAGAAGTATTGTGAGAAAATTGAGATTCCTCTGTACAGAAGGATTCAAATAGAAGGGTATTTTTGGCCTTCGATGAAGCAAGATGAAACAGTAGTAGAAAGAAAATGTTCTAAGTGTCAAGATTTCTTCTAACTAGCTGAGTGTAACTTTTTGGAAATTCATAAAGACCGGAGTTAGCTTTACATTGATTTCATTAAAGATGTATAGAACGAAGATGTCGTAGTACTTAGAAGAACATTCCCAGGGTTTTACTTATTGGAAATAAAGTTGTATCGGTGGTGATATTTCAACAATTCTCTGATATTCAGGAGAGCAGAGGAAACAAATGAAGTTTTCAAGCGAAGTCATGATCCATCTCACATTGGAGGAGCCAAATTGTATGAACATCTTATAACTTTTCAATATTATTACCCAAAAATGGATAAAGATTCTACTGAGTTTTTTCGAAAATGGAAAAGCTTGTCAGCTTCGTAGTAATATCATTCATTCTATGCAGGTTGATCTACATTCATTGGCAAAACCTCATCCTTTATATACTTGAACATTTGACCTAGTGGGGGAAGTTAAACCTCTATGTAGGGGGAAAATATGGATCCTCATAGAAATGTGTTTTACAAAGTGGGTAGAGTTAGTACCTTTTAAGACAACAATAACAAGATTAGTTGAACAATTCATCAGGGAATATATTATTTTTTGATTTGGTATACCCCAAACTATTATGTCAGATAATGGGACTCCATTTATTAACAAAGTGAAAATGTAAACAGATAAATATTCAATTATCCACCACACCTCAACAATGACTTATCCTAAAGGTAATGGTCAAACATAAACTATAAACATGATTTTAGTCAATATTTTATCCAAAATGATGGAAGATTTTTGTCGTGTGTGGAAGGATAAGACGCCTAGGGTTCTTTGGGCTTATTGAACAACCAAGAGGAATCTACCAGGTTATACACGTTTCTCCTGGTTTTTTAAGTTGAAGAGATTTTTTCGGTGGAGTTAGAAGTTACAATTACTAGATGTGCCTTACGAATCAACATGCTTGTTTAGAGTAGGCATGTTCAACTAGAGGTACTAGATCAACACAAAGATAACATGAGGAAGAACTTTTTAAGTCTACACGAAACAACTCTCCAAAGCTTATGAGAACCTGGTGAGACCAAGGAAATTTATGGAAAGCAATGAAGTTATAAAAGTTTATGTCCCCCATATTAGGTAACTCTGAGCAAGATAGGGGATATACAAAGTGGTACAAAATGTCAATTATTTATTTTTTTCAAATAAAATATAAAAATTAAATATCATTAACCCTTAGCACCACTTTTAAACAAATTTTGTGATAAACGATTTACTAAATTTTATTTTGTCCTAAACCATACATATAGGTAAGTTCATGAATAAACTAAAGAAACAAACCACAACACACTAATGTAAGAGGAAAACTCACAATAGGAAAGTTCTCGGATGGCCCAGCCATGCAAATTCACTATCTATGAAATTACAAGGATGCGATAGTAGACTTATAGCACACTCGATGCCCTCACAAGTCTTGACGCTCATTGTGCCTCTACCTCCACACAGTTACATGCAAGAGTACACCCGTGCAACTTCCATAACGTGTGAGTCCACACACACCTTGATATCCACCGATAAGGCTCATTAACTATCTACGGATCAACAACACGAATGAACCACTTCTTAAATGCAGTACCACACCACGGAGTCCACCGTGTAAACTCCAAACTGGGTACATAATTGACGACACTAAACGATTCTCTACAAGATGAAGAGAATAAAATTCTTGGTTCCCACAAACATGATATCACAACATATATGATAATGCAACTTGGATCTTTAAGAATTTGGGCAGAACTAGGGTTTGGGAGCTTTCGGATAGGTATAGGAAAATTATTTTTGCCAAAAGTCTCTCTAAAAAAACCTTTATATATAAAAACATGTTTTTTGAGGAAGTATGTTTTTTAAGAAATCTCGTTCGAATGAAAATAAGGGTTTTTTTGAACAAAAACACTCTCTTGTTTGAAATAACTAAAAACACGTTTGAACGAACATGGACATCTGTTTGAACACACATCGAACGAGTTTCAAATGATATAATTATGCAAATAAAAAATCTAGTTTGATGTTTGTTAGAAGATCGTTCTAATGACTTTCACATCTCGTTGAACGACTTAAAAACCAAAAAGTGAAAGTCTTTTAAAATCAACCCACAAAATTTTTAAAAGAACAAACACCCAAAATAAAGTTCGAAGGATTATAATGTATATGCATTCCCGAGAGATCCTCGAAAACACGAAGAGAAAATGTGGCACTAAACACGACAAGATAATGTAATCTCCGAAGTTTCTTCGCTAGTCTTCAATAAAACACGTCATAGGCTTGAAAGGTCAGTATATAAAGCCTAACCTATGACTTAAAATGTTTTATAAAAAATGAAGCCAATACATACAAATTGAATCTATCGAATTTTTTTCCTTACAAATCTTTGTTGCATGTTACAAAGCTTCCCACTTAAACACACATTCAAATCTAAAATGTAATATATAACATTATAAATTACATAAGAATAAAACTCTCATATGTCTAACCGTCATCACCAAGGTAAGACATCTCCCCGTAAGATCAAATCTCATAAAACTAAAGTGAAAGATACCATTTATCCCCTATTTTGTTTAGGAATAGACAAACAAAGAATAGATAAACAAAGTGTGTGTACAAAAAACATCACAATAAAGAAATCAACGAAAACAATCACAAAAGTAGAAAGTGTAAAATGTGAGTTCTTAAAATGATATTAATGTGAAGGGAGGCGTAACCCCTTATCAATACTGTAATTCTGGCCTTAAAACAATCAATGGCTATGATAAATGATAGTCTCAAGTTTACACATTCAATATAAAGAATCCATGTATTAAATGTGTTCTTTCAACATAAATGCTATAACATAACAATCAGTGAGAGGAATTCGACAATTGACTTGGTTAGAGGGAGTGAGCACAAGCACCCTTGGGGCCATAAAGGCAAGGCAGTAAACTTAAACACAGATGTGATAAATGAGTTTGATCTCTCAATAAGTGTTCTCACAATAAACTCTCCTGTCTGGGAAATTTTTGCAGCAATTCTAGGTTTGAAAAATACGACCCTTAAATAGTGTAATGTTGGAGGTATTTATAGGAGGGACAGATTATTCGAATGACCTTCTTGTAATTAATGCATTTTACCCCTCTTAATGTTAATAATCTTGTGTGTTTAATGCCAAAGATATTGATTTAAATGATCCAGACATGATATTTTAGCGAAAACACTATTTAGACTCTTTAGAGTTGTGAACGCATTAAATAAGACGTGATGTGCTAGCTATGGACCTACCATCCTAGGAATATCTTCACTTAAGTGTTTCTTTATCGAGTTCCAAAATGCCAGATATGATAACGTCAAAGAGTTGGTAAATAGTAATCTGTGAGGTATGTGCTCTCACATCACTCAAAAGTTGGTTCATCAAATTGAAGGTTATTCGACTAAATCACTTCTTTGAGAAACTTATAATATGTGCAGACTTTTAGAAGCACATCTTTTAGGAGATTGTTCAGGATTGAGGACCCTTAAATGGGTTCCCAGAGATGGTATTTCTAATGGGAGGTTTCTCAAACTACAAGCTAACACTTGGACAACTGTTTAGGGTTGGGGACTCTTGAGGGGGTTCCCAGAGATGGTATCTCGATGTAGTACCGGAACAAGTTGTGTATAAACCAAGGTTTTTCCTAAATTCCCCAAAGAGGTTGGTCTCTTCCAACGTTGCTTTGCACCAAATCCTCCAAACCAAATCCCTACGAGATACCCAAATTGAGGTTGATCGATAGAGCATGTAAGCTCTCCTATGTACTGCCAGACATGGTCCCTTGAGGATACCAAGTAACCTAAAAGATTTTATAAAGTAAACTTTATATTTACAGAGAGCGCTAAATATAAGTACCTCAAAATTCATATTAGAATTTGTGTTTTATAGTATTTATCTCCCGGGCTTCATCTTTGTGAGATCTCTTTCAAGCATCCTCAGTTTTGTGCTAGCCACCATGTTTATAGGGAATCTTTCGAGAAGATTCATCTTTGTGCGAGCAAAAATCCCTAATCCTTCTTGTGAAGTGTTGACATTAGTTAAGTCAACTTTAAGCCTGGACCTACCTCTACATAAAGTAAAGATCACACTGCAATGCCCTGACCCGGATTTATGGGTTACCCGTGACTTAACTGGGTCTGAACATAGCATTAGGTGTGAAGTGCAATGAAACAACCAAAATAATGTTGCTAATATGGTTTTATTTTAATTAACATTCATTCTTAGCATTCGATTCCAAGATAAAGTATAAGAGGGAACCGTGGGAAGAACCCTGAAGTCCAAGTATACAGAGATACTAACATACACGTCATTAAAATATAATTACCTATATAACGCCCTAAAAATATGAAATCTATCCCAACCTACCATAACAAAGTAGGGATGTGAGATTATGCCAGTGAGATTTATAGAAGCAGTATTTTAAATAACTATAAATTGAGTCGGGCAAGCCCGAAGCCCGACCGTTCAGTCCGATATTTTCGGGCCTAGCTTTATTTGAGTTGGAGCCGAGCCAAGGCTGAGCCAAAATTTTAATCCCGAATGAATTTCGGTTCGAGCTTGAGCCGAACTTTGCCAAGCTCGAATTGGGCCTGAAGCTCGAACTTTGAATATATAAATAAGTAAATAAATTATTTTATGAAATATAACATATTTATGTTAACTAATTTTTTATGTATGAAATATAATTAGTCTTTGTAGGTTTTCATTCTTACTTTCCTTGTTTTAATTTAATACATTTCATAATTATATACTTTATTTTATGAAATATCAATTAGATTTTGGTGTAAACATTTTCTCCATGATGGAAACACAAGAAAAAAACACTAATTCCAATTTCTTTAAAAAAAAAATTGAAGTGGGGCTTGCCCGAAATTGGGCCTGAAGCCCGAAATATTTATGAGCCGAGTTCGGGTTTGAGTAAAAAAGTTTAGCTCGGACTAGAGCCTGGATAAGGTAATTTGAGCTGAATATGAGCAACCTCAAGCTCGGCTCACCCAGTCCAATTTACAGCCCTACTCACAGGCTACAGTCACGTGGATGTGAAAATATGTATCTATTTACATAAGTATACCTTTGAAAAATACGTATTTCAATGAATTAACCTATTTAGTTCCAAAAACCTTACTTGCCGAGATTAATTGACCTTAATATTATTAAGCGCTTTCTTTATTTGTGCTTATCATTCTCACTTTATTTAACACACCAGGCTCGTCATTGAAACCGTTACACTTGATTTATCCACAATCACTCCTTTATGAGAATTTAACCCTTTTCATTCACTTAAATGTACTTTAGTATTTTCATTGAAAAGCACTATTTGAACACACTCATTCATTGTGTTAGAAAATACTTATTTGTCATTTGAAAACCTTTTTTCCATACATACTTAATCAAATTATGGATTTAACAACTTGGTTGCTTAATTACCCATTTATCCACTTACTTTATCTTTTTCTTTGCCTTATGGACACTAATGAATTTACGCATTTACTTATCCATTTCATCTTCACCAGAACATTTACTACATCCATTAGAGTTAGATTGTATTAACACATTTTACCACACAACCTATTTATTGATATGTTCCATATGTCCTTTATTGTTTCCCGAAATCTTCCTATACCGCATACTGCCATGGGCTCCACATCGCCGGCTATGCGCACCATATGCTCTGTCCAATGATTTAGGGCTTTTCACCCAAGGGCTACGGGACTTTCTTGCTTTATCCCAGTGTCATCCGAGTTCCTTATAATGTATTTTAATATTTTACAAATGTCCACACTATTACGCTATCCTTTATACCCGACCGAAGCCAAAACTCGAAACTTTACTACCCTGACTTGTGTTACACTTTGAAATTTACCATTTCATGTCCTTTAGACTTTAACCTTGATTTTTATTCTGAAAATCATATTCATTTATGACCACTTTGTGTAACACCCTTTTCAACATTTTTATTTAATAAAAATGTTCTACTTTAACTAAAATTACTATTTTACCCATTTGTTTCAAAAATCGTCTTTACTCCATTTCTCAAGTGTTGATTTAACCCAAAACACTATTAAGTTATTACCAACAACTTCTTAAGTGTTTTAACCCTTTAACACCTTTTTACACTTGGATTAAGCTTTTACTTGATTGGAAACACTTTTACACCTTTAATCCCTTTTTATTTCCATAAGTGTTAATATTTTATTGCATTAGTAAGTTACAATCACTAACCATTTACAGTTTACCCATTAACACTTAATTAAACTTTTTACCAAAATTTACCCATGATGAACTTTTCTTTACTCTCTTCATCTAAGAAATCCTCTTAAGACTACTTCGACAAGAAATTACCATTTCTTTTTCTCCACATGTTTAGTCTTATAATTTAATGTTCATTATACCTTTTAGTCTCAATTTCACATACTTTGAAGACTCACTTTCCAATCATTCTTATTTATGTTTCAACATAACAAAATCTTATCTAAACTTATTTATACATTTAATGTTAAAATACTACAAGTTTATATGCTCGTGAAGATGGATTTTAAACCCAAAAATCCAACTACCTAGTTTAAACATAATTATCATCATGGAAACTCATTATACTGCAAAATACATATTTAAGGCATAAAGGACATTTTTAGTTCTTCAATCTCAACAATGTCGATTCTTCATAGAATCATTATTTTTGCAAGAAAAATTAATTCACCAATGTTTATCCAAATATAAAATTATCTTCAAACATTTTGTTTCATAAAATGTTTAGCACCATTATTGTTAGAAATGCCCATTTCATAAAATTCCTTCTTTTAATACTGTAAAACCTTGAAATATTTACTTATTCTTTAATTTCAACAAACTATCATATTTCTAACAAAAATCACCTTATTTGCAAACATTTTCTTTCATAAAATGTTTTTCATCAAAATTACTAGAAAATATACCATTTTCATAAAACATAAACTTTCATTATTTCAAAACCGTGAAAAAATTATCCATCCTTTATTTTTTAAAAAAATACATTTTTCAACATTTTTATTCCATAAAAATGTTTATTGTCTTCTACACAATAATTATATTATTAACTAAATACATGATAGTAAAATAGTCTAACTACAAGACTACAAATATAAAATGACATTCTTACACTAATAGTAAGGTTATACACCTCTAATGGCTACAATGGTGGTGATGGTGTAGGGGGAGAAACCCCGACCTTCAAAGGTGGCCTCAAGGGGTTGAAAATGCGTCCTCTATAGCTCTAAGCCAAGAAGTCCTTCAACTCCATTAAAACACCCTTCGTCTTCTCCCAAAAAAAAAATGATTTCAAAATTCATAGGTCCTCTTCGTCCATGGTGAAAATGGATATATTTTTCCCAAATATGGGGAAATACATCTTGAATGTGGTGGTTTATGGTGGAGGAGTGGTTGTTTGGTGGTGGGTAGTGGTGGAAGTCCACCCACCTCTTCCTTTCTCTCCCACTCTCTCTCCTTCTTCCATCTTCTACTAATAATAATAAACCCTCGACCAACCAAACAACACCTTATAAAACATCCATTAAGAACAAAAATCCCATTTTGCCCTTGCTAGACTGATCTGGGATCGACAACACACCAAATCAACGCTCCAAAATATGACAATGCAAAAGGGAAATATGATCTAAAAACTTGACTAAGGTCATTCGAACGACTTCCCTATGACATTAGAATGACTTATGTTATATCGTTTGAACGATATTTCTAACGACTTACTACTTTAAACCAATAACATATCATTAGAAGCTCTGCTTCTAACGACCCTTCCAACAACCTATTACTGTCATTCGAACGACATCACTTATCATTTGAACGAGCCTGTTTCCTTTTCTCTTTATTTTTGTCCAACTTTTCACCCATAATTCCTCCATATTTGTAATTAACTCATCCTCAATTATATTCAATTCATAATTTAATTAATTTACTAGGGAGGGGAATTACAAACTTCCCTCCTTGGGGAGTTTTGTCCCCGAAATTCTCATTCCATTATTCCTCAAACTCGTGGGGTCAACCAACTTCCATCTTAAGTCCTAGAAATACTCAAAGATAATTCATCGAAGTCCTAGCATTAACTTCCCCAAATATTTAACCTACAACATGCTTTAGTGCTCACTATTTGTTAACCATGCCCTCTACATCATTTACTCCGAGTCTCCACTTGCCTTATAATCAATTCCAAAACGTTCTTAGCACTACTTATGCTTGTACCTAAGGCATACTAGTGCTTCTATTGGTTTCTAGCGGTTAACTCTCACCTAAATAACGATACAACCATACGTTGTATATACCACACAAATCAATTTCTAGCTTAGGACCGTACATCTTGTGTTCCAGAAATTTCTAGGTTATCCTAAATGTACAGCTCATATGAATTTTCAGATAACCATTCCATGTCATTATCTCACTCCAAGGAGGAATAATTCCACTAAATTATTATTATATGCCCGGTTTACGCTTTTCGTTGCATCATTTTAATGAACCTAACACTACCTTAGGTGACTCATCCTTGAGTACTCACTAGCTTCTAACTCTAATTCACTCACCATGGCAAAGAACCATCATGTGCTAAGTTTTCCCCTCGATTTCTAACATTATACCGTATCCTCAAGCCATCATCCCGCTCTTCACAAACCGATCCATCAACTATAGAGCCGGCCAGTCGAGAGTCCACTAATCTAAGGGGGATTAATACCATGAGCAAACCGAGTAACTAGAGGCATAACCACCCGTGTGCAAAATTTTATGCAAGAGAAAGATTACCTCAGATGAGCTCACCCTATTATCGAGTTGCATTAACCAAACTCTGTCCACCGCTGTCTCCCGAGATCAATCACGTGTACCATGACATGGCACCAATCTGAGTCACCATATATGTGAGAATACCGATTCTCGATTATCGAAACTAAAAGGGACACACTTGAATCATAGGGACAAGCAACCGTCCCAAGGAATTTCGCCACAGGAAACAGATTCTGACATACGAAAATGAACCCATACCATATACTAAACATCATAACACTCAATCACAAAACTCTGACCGAGTACTCTTTTTGGCCATATATCCTGGCGTGGGTCACTAGCCGTGACGAATCGAATCTCAACTATTCTTTGTCAATGCGATGGCAATTTATGAATAAGTAGCCCTTAAGAAAGTCAATGCATGACTTCCTTCCTTAGGATCAAGGTCCTACACGTCACACCCTTGGCCTAAACGAATCATTCTGACTGGCGAACAATTCACGCCTTATCCATACCGACCTTATCCAAAAACTAGTGAAGACGTCACCAATCTATTACACCTAGGTTATTATCTTTTTTATAGATCGTGACTGGCATCTCAAATTTTGCCAACATTACTTGGCTTAATCGAATCACTCACCTAACCGTGGCCTTTGGACCATGAAATATTGCCATCTATTAATCTTCGATTTTCACACATACCATATTTACTTGACTACTATACCCGCTATTATTATCACCCTAAGGGTAATTAATATCATACTGGGAACATCTTCTAACCCGTGCCAGTTGGAAAGATGCGCCAATAACTAACCATTGCACTGCTAAGGCTACTCTAGCATATACCATCGACACCCCGATGTAACAATCATATTTCAATGCTACCCCACCTTAGTCGCCATTTGCAAGTCTCCACATGGCGTCATCACTCTAAGCCTCGAATACATTTCCTAGTATGTCCCGAAACTGAGTACCACCCCACCCATACTAGTCATTCCATGAGGTTCGAGCATCACTCATAAAAACATACAACTATCAACCTACCTTAGAGTTTACACCACCCGTCTGTGCCGATTGGAAAACCATGCTCGACACGTACACTATGCGACTATTAATCTGAGATCAACACCTGACCCTCAATACTTTCATTACTAGAATTATATTGCCTCTTCTTATCAGACTTAATTGGCCTTCTAAGAACACCAAGCACATCTCATGTGAAATCCCCAAATTTGATGAGATTTCATCGTCTACCTCTTTATCATCTTAGGTGCACTCTTCAAACCTTTCGATACCCACATCGACATTCTTTGGTGCTCGTAAAGACACTATTCCATGAGCTTCTAACCATAATACACCTTAATCCTTTAACACCTCAAGATATCGTAAAATTTAATATTCATTGTCAATGATGCCACACACAAATTTTTCCTATGGTACCATAACGTGCCTATGAACTATCCACACACTAGGATTTTTTTCGTACCTAGGCATTACCTCAGTGGCTAAAAGAGTCTTAGCACTTAGACACTAGTCTTAGCTCTCTACCAAATGGCTGTGACTATAAATCATGTACAAAATATAATTATTTTTATTACCAATTATGGCAAGACACAAGATGTCTCCTGCAGCCTATAACATCAAGGCCCGCCTTACCTGAATCCTCGATGACTGTTTAACTATGAAACCAAATTGCCTTGCTATGTGAATATCACACTATGTGACAATCCACGAGTTGACACGACTATATAAATCTTGGTAGGATATAGGCATCGGGTATTGTCTGTAAACACCAAGGCCCTCACCACAGACGCCACACGAGATTCTATTCCTCAATATCATAACATAACCAAGGTGACACCAACCTAAGTCCTTAAACCAAGGGGTAATACGTCGTCACCATAAAATTCTATAACTTATGAATGCTATTCAACTATCTAGTCTCCATACATGAGGTACGCAACCTTCATAGCTAGGTCATAGTAAAGACTACCCATTGCTACAACTATAAGGCTATTCTCACCACCAAAGTCATCTCAAGATGACTCTTACACAAACATTATGTTGTTTCCACTATTAGCCTAAGTAACTTTATGTGTTCATTGAAGCCACCAATCATGGAGTCAACCCAAGCATCGAATTTGCCTAATTACATCACTACCATTAACTACCCATAATTTCCGTATGTAAGGGTTATATACCTTTGAATCACTAATCATTAGTGTCTAGCCAAGACACCCTAACCATCAACCTCTACCGTTGACTATATGCAACTCGTGCCATCTGCCCATTACACGCCATATCATTGTATCCACATCCCAATTGATTTTATGTCACCAAATTTTACAGTAAGCACCTCACACTAACAATAAAGGTGTCACCACTATAAGCTTGCATGGACACCCATAAATTATTATAATTCTAATCGAAAATGCGAAAGCGATTAATAATTATAAATCTAATTATGTGCCACTTGGCGCTAGTCTAACTTGTCATGAAAGCCTCATAGACTTTATCGTTGAGGACACAAACTAAACAGTCATCAAACTAGGATGACCAGTCGAAGCCACAGCGATGTCGAAAGATCCAATACCAACCTCACCACGTCACACCCAAAAGGAACCTTGAACCTAGATCTTAATACCATTTTTAAAGCCCCAACCGCAATTTTTGGGTTACCTGTGAGTCAATCTGATCCAAATTGAGTGTTAGGTGTGAAGTACAATAAACAACCTAAATAATGTTACTAATTCAGTTTTATTTTAATTAACATTCACTTGTTAGCATGCAATTCCAATTTTAAGATAAACTACTTGAGGGACCCAAGGGAAGCACCCCGAAGTCTAAGTATACAAAGTTACTACGTAAACGTAAAGAAAATATACTTACCTATATAATGCCCTTAAAATATAGATACACTCCCAACCTGTCGTAAAAAAGTGGGGATATGAGTATATGCCCAGTGGAATTTATACAAGCAGTATAGAAATGAACGACATTAGGGAATACTCACTCGCTACAATCACATGCATGAGAAAATATGTATATATCTTATAAGTATACCTTTGAAAAATACGTATTCCAATACATTAACAATTTTAGTTTTGAAAACCTTACTTGCCCAGATTAATTGACCTTAATCTTATTAAAGGCTTTCTTTATTCGTGCTTAGCATTCTCACTTTATTTAACACACCTGACTCGACATTGAAATTGTTGCAGTTGATTTATCCACACTCAGTCCTTTACCATAATTTAACCCTTTTATTTCATTTAAATGTACTTTGGTATTTTCATTGAAAAGCACCATTTCAACACACGCATTCATCGTATTAAGAAATATTTATTTGTCATTTACAAACTTTTTCCATACATACTTATCCAAATTATGGGTTTAACAACTTGGTTACTATATTACCCATTTGCCCACTTACTTTAGCTTTTTCTTTGCCTTATGGACACGAATGGATTTACGCATTTACTTGTCTATTTCACCTTTACTGGAATATTTACTACATTTATTAAGTTAGTTCTGGACAACCCATTTCTTGATATGTTCCATATTTCCTTTATCTTTTCTCGAAATCTTCCTATATAGCATACTTCCACAGGTTCCACACTGCCGGCTATGCGTACCATATGCTCTGGCCGGTGATTTAGGGATTTTCATCCAAGGGCTCCGGGCCCTTATTGCTTTATCCCGATGTCATCCGAGTTCCTTTTCATTTGTTTTAATATTTTACAATTGTCCACATTATTACAATTTCCTTTTCACTCGGTCGAAGCCAAAACCTTGGAGTTTACTGCCCTGACTTATGTTACACTTTGAAATATACCATTTCATATCCCTTAGACTTTAACCTTGATTTTTATTCTAAAAATCATATTCAATTATGAACGCTTTGTGTAACACCCTTTTCAACATTTTTTTTATAAAAATGTTCCACTTTAAATAAAATTACCATTTACCCATTTGTTTCCAAAATCGCCTTTAATCCATTTCTCAAGTGTTAATTTCACCCCAAAACACTATTAAGTTATTTCCACCAACTTCTTAAGTGTTTAACCCTTCAAAACCTTTTAACACTTGGAATAATCTTTTCCTTGATTGGAAACACTTTACACCTTTAATCCATTTTTAATTCCATAAGTCTGAATGTTTCACAACATTAGTAAGTTACATTAACTAGCCATTTCATGTTTACCCATTAGCACTTATTTAATACCTTTTACGAATATTTACCCAAGACATACATTCCTTTACTTTCTTCATTGAAAAAATCCAATTATACTTAAGACTACTTTTACAAGAAATTACCATTTCTTTTTCTCCACATGTGTAGTTTTATAATTTAATGTTCATTATACCTTTTAGTCTCAATTTCACATACTTTGAGGACTAACTTTCCAATGATTCTTATTTATGTTTAAACTCAACAAAATCTTCTCTAAACTTATTTATACATTTAATATCAAAATACTACAAGTTTATATACATGTGCAAATGAATTTTAAATCCAAAAATCCTACTACCTAGTTTAAACATAATTATCACCATGGAAAATCATTATACGTGCATAGATACATTTTTATGGAACAAATGACATTTATATTTCTTCAATCTCAACAAATGTATATTCTTCATAAAATCATTATTTTTGCAAGAAACATTAATTCATCAATGTTTATCCAAATATGACATTATCTTCAAACATTTTATTTCATAAAATGTTTAACACCAATATTATTAGAAATGCCAATTTCACAAAATACCAATTTCAATATTCCAAAACCTTGAAATATTTACTTATTCTTTAATTTCAACAAACTATCATTTTTCCAACAAAAATCACCTTATTTGCAAACATTTTCTTTCATAAAATGTTGTTCATCAATATTACTAGAAAATATACCATTTTCATAAAACATCAACTTTCATATTTCAAAACCTTGAAATAATTATCCATCCTTTATTTTTAATAAAATAACATTTTCCCACATTTTAATTCCATAAAAATATTTATTGTCTTCTACACAACAATTATATTATTAAATACACCCTACTTAAATAGTCTAAATATAAGACTACAATTGTAAAATGATATTCTTACACTAAGAGTAAGATTAGCCACCTCTAATGGATACAATGGTTGTGTTAGTGTAGAAGGAGTAGCCCCCACCTTGAAAGGTGGCCTCAACGGGTTGCCAATATATCCTACATAGCTCCAATCTAAGAATTCCTTCAACTCCATTAAAACCCACTTCACTTTCTCCAAGAAAACCCCCAAATATGACTCCAAAATTCGTAGGTCTTCTTTGTCCATGGTGGATATGGATAGATTTTGCCCAAATGTGGGGAATACATATTGAAAGTGGTAGTTTATGGTGGAGGAGTGATGGTTTAGTGGTGGGTTGTGGTGAAAGGCCACCCACCTCTTCCTTTCTCTCCCACTCCCTCCCTCCTTCCATATTTTCCCAACATTAATGAACCCTCAAATAGCCAAGAAACACCTTCTAAAACACCCTTTAAGCCCAAAAATCCCTTTTTATCCTTGATAGACTGATCTGGGATCGACGACACACAAAATCACTGATCTAAAACGTGACAACACACAAGGGAAATCTAATGTACTAAGGTCATTTAAATGATTTCCCTATATTGTTCGAACGACTTTTGTTATGTCGTTTGAAGTGCCCTTATAACAACCTGTTATTGTAAATCAACAGCATGTCATTAGAAGCCCTGTTTCTAACGACCCTTCTAACGACATGCTATTGTAAACTAGTAGTATGTCGTTACAAGCCCTTCTTCTAACGTCCCTTCCAACGATATGTGCACTGTCATTCGAATGACAACCCTTATCATTTGAACAAACTTGTTTCTTTTTTTATTTATTTTCACCCATAATTTCTCCATATTTATAATCAACTCCTCCTCAATTATATTCAATACATGATTTAATTAATTTACTGGGGCGGGGTATTACACACACACAAAATAATGATATACGTGGTTCAGCAACTTATCTACGCCGATGAAGAGGTTATTGCTTATTAGATGTCTCTCAAAGTCTCGATTTACATTCCCTTTACTACGGGTCAGAGTGTATAATTTATAAATGTTTCTTTATAGAGTTTGATTCGTATAAGGAACTCAAGATAACACTTGGATAAGCTATGGAATACCTGAATATCTCTTACGAGATTGTTTGAATTTTATTTGACTTTATTTATGAGTGTTTTACTGTATCTTAAATACTCAAATGTAAATTAATTATGATTTGGGTCAAGCATCATGTCAATGAGTTTGGGCTGGTCGACCACTCTCACGAACTTATATCAAATGGGCTCCCATAATTGCCCCTATAATCTTTGTGGCAACACAATTTAAAATAAGTTCAAGACCCAAGGCCTGGAATAGTGTCTAAAATTGGCATGTCATATTTGTAATTGTAAGATTTAAAGGGGGTACACTTCTATTCAAAGGAGATTGAAGTGATAAAATCTTCTTGGGGAGACGCGACCCATCATTAGAGGTCGTGTGCACACTCAACCGTCAGTTCACTGATCCTGGTCATTATTGCGTATACTTCATCTCTGAGCTTCCCTTCTTTTTCTATGCTTTAAAAATCAGAGTTCTTATTATTCTGTGCTTTTCTATAACATCATCATTACTTGTAAGTAATGGTCTTCACATTTTCAGTTCTTTTTCTTTGCATTAGATTATTATTGTCGATAGGATTTCTCTTTCCTATTTTTTACAATCACGACAATGCTAGATAATAAATTAGTAGGTGAATTTAGGCTCTAGTATAATATCCCTCACTGGGCGACCATTGACTATGCCCCTCTTCCTCAAAATGTCCATGATATGGAAGGGGCCACTGGATTCACACCCTCCTGATAACTCAGGGGGATTTAACATTTCCCCCAAATATATTATTTCTTAGGTTTTTTTTAGATATTTTGACATTGTGCCCACTCAGTGTGCCCCTAATATTTGGAAGATAGTTAAAGGGGTCCACAGAATAAAAACCCTTTATGGAACAAAATTAGGTCTTGTTGAGAAATGCTATTGTCACATGTGGTCGCGAACAAAAGAAGATCTATTTTATTTGAAAACCAGGAAGGTTGAGCGGGTTATAGTGGTAAATCATTCGTATTCACATAATGATCATTGGGAAAATAATTTCATTGCTAGGAACTGGCATCGTCCTCCTGCTGTTGAGGGCGAAAGGCAGAAGGGGCCTATGATTTTTTTATTATGAAGATGCCAAAATGGGTCACCTCTTTTTTTGTCATTCTTGCCTATTCATTTCTTACTTTTTGGTCTTTGTCCTCTTAATTGATATTTATCCTTCCTTGTTCTTGCAGCTCGTGCCAAGAATTAGGAACTTGATATTAGCGAGGTTGATGAGCTTATAAAAGCTTAGATTTCAAACATATTTTGGCAAACGATGAGCATCCAAGGTCAGTAGCCTATATATTGAAGTACAAGAATACAAACACTAGTTATACTTCTCGTTCTATCGATAAAATCATGATTTTAAAGGTTCATGAGGTAGGTCCTTCAATCCCATTGTGATAGAGGAGGAGGAAGGAAGTTTTAAAGAGGAGGATAAGGAAGAAGAATAAGAAAAAAGGGAGGTAGAAAAGGAAGAATAAGAATAAGAAGAAGAAGAAGAGGAGGAGGAAAAAGATATGACCCTTCTAATGAAGAGGAGGAAGCTGAAGCTTCCTCATGATGATGAAGACCAAGATGTCCTATCCGATCAGCCTAAGTCTCTAAAAGCAACTGATACTAGGTCCTCGAGGTCTAGTGATTCTGATATGATAGTAATGGGGAAAGAGAAAGAAAACAAGAAGGAAAGAGAGAGAGAGAGAGAGAGAGAGAGAGAATGAAGAAGAGAAAAATAGAGAAGAAAATAGGAGGGAATCGAAAAGAAGGTTGTCTCATGTCGCTACTATTAAGGGGGTTGATGTGGGTGATACTTACCACCTCGCTCCTGGCTTATTGAGGAGAGCAGTTCTCGCTGCTGACTACAAGCGCTTCGAGGTTGGGGTCGTCTCAACTTGCCCTAAAGATAGCTGAGGGGATGTTCCAGGTAAGACTTTGTGCTCAAATATTTATTTTTCTTTTGTTTTTACTCTCTTAATGCTAACTCTATGGTTCTTCTTCTCGTCATACAGTTATTATCTGATTTTATGATTCTCCCGGGGTGACCATAGTGACAATTCAAGGAAGGAGCAGGAGTTGCAAGATGCTCTGAAGGCTGAGAAGAAAGTATTTATTGAGACTCACCAAGACTGGGAGCAAGAGAAAGGAATGATGCCTAGGGAATTTGATGAGCTCGATTGGTCCCAAGAGAAGGTGGTCATTGAAAAGTACAAGCTTGTTAAGTAGAATTATATCTTGTCAGCCAAGGTTACTAAGTTGGAGGGTAACCTTTCTCAGGAAAAGGATACCATCTACTGTGTGGGTTTCAACAAATCTTGTGATGACACAGAGGGGCATCTTGCCTATAGTTTCAAGGTTGCTTTAAAAAATGGTTGGGACCAAACCTTAAAGGAAACTGGAATTTCTGTTGAATCCGATATTTTTAGTCTTCATTACCCTATCCCCGATCCGTACCAAGAAGAGGAAGAAGGTGATGTTGGTCATCTTGCTGGCACATAGATTATTACCACTGAGGGTGAAGTCGATGTTGGACAAAGTTCTGGAGATGCTGATAAGGGGAATGCTGTGGTGGAGGAACAACAGGTGGCAGAGCAGGGCTTGTAGATTGGAGGCTAGCTTTTTTCCTTGTACAAGTTTTTCGCCTTTGACAATCTGTACCTCTCCTTTAGAGCTAGTTGTATTGGCCCAGGCCACCTTTTTATGAAGTAAATGAAAAATACCCTTATTTTATCCCTACTAGTATCTTATTCATGCTTACTGACTTTTATTCATATTGATCACTATAAATAATTATTTTATCCCCACTAGGTGATCCTTGGTCCAAACATCAGCTTAATGGCTCGCAAATCCTTTGTAAAGATCTATAAATCTTTGAGGGTAATAAATCAGAAATACCAGGACCAATCTGAATTGGTTGCCAAACTAAAATACAATCTCCAAGAGATGGAGGAAAATGAGGCTTTTGTTCAAGGAGAGGTTAATCTATTAAGGTTCAAACTCTTAGAGAGCACAAAGGTTACTCAAGTCGCTACAATCCTTGAGGATAAGAATGATGCTGTGAGAAGGGAGGTAGTTGGGCTAAAGTTCAGTGCTACTGGTCTTGAGGAGCACATTCAGAAGTTAAGAAATGCCTTTAAGATAGGACCTCGGGAAGCCTGGTCCGAGGGCTATAATACAGGTTGGGTAGATGCCCCAACAAAGTTAAAGGAGGTCAAAGGTGGTTATTTCTCTCGTGGGTGCCCGAGCACTCTAAGGGAAGTTAAGACACCCAAGGATTTTAAGTTATGGTATAAGTACAAAGCCAAGTGTCCTACTTACTGCCATATTACCTTCTCAAGGGATGACCAATGGATTCCACTAGATGCCATTGCACCCCACCTCCTAGAGCATCACTTAGATAATAATGTGGAAGATATATCTCCGAAGCTAGATGATGGTCAAAGAGCAGCTGATACATCTTAAGTGTTTTGAATATTTTTGGTCCTTATTGTAAATGTAACTTCTCACTGTAATTAATAAAAAAGTTTTATTTATCAGATTTTGATATTTGAGCTTGCTTTAACTAAACATGCGTAATGATTTACTGCATAACACTTTAATAAACCACCCTTTTGCCTTATGTGCTATCCTTTTGAGCTTCTTAGTTGATTAAATGGCATTAAAAGATAGTGTTAATTATATGTTATTTTGTGTTTTAACATTCTTCCAGTTCAACATGCTTTAGAAGTGTCATTCTATCTACTTTACCTTATAGGTTGTTTCATCACACTTCCTTAGACCTAAGTAGGATGATGGTGAGAATGCACCTAGAAGTTTGGACATTCGCCTGAGCAGGTTTTTTACGACCACAAAGATTGCAACCAACCTTAAATTGGCTTTGTTGCCTAAGAATCTCCTGAAGGGCTTTAACGGTTACCAGGGCAACCCACGAGGTCCCTTGTGATTGTTATAAGGACCCAAAGGATGTAGTAATTGAAATGTTTCTATCGACTTGTTATAACTTCTACAAATCATGCTTAGCATGTTGAGTTCCCTGATTCAAAACAAGTTAAGCAACTTACTGTAATCTCAAGAGTTTAGTTATGATTGAAGGAGTTATCATTTGGAAAAGGTATGCATTAATGAGATGTAACCAAGTAGAGTTAAGAAGCTAATGCAAAATATGAAAATGAAGTGGACAATCGATGTTTATTTATTGAATATTGTCTAACGAGTAACATAAGTTTAAAAATAAAAAATTGCTTAAACTAATTGTTCTAGTAAAGATAAAGAAGATTTAAAAGTAAAACTTCATGAGATTGGTTGAATTCCATGCCTTGGTATCTATGTTTCCAAATGATATGATCCTTGAAGGTCGACTCTGATTATTCTGATTGGTCCTTCCTAGTTTGGTCCCAGTTTTGCATCTGATGGCTTCACAGTAGTGTCGAGAACTTTCCTTAGTACATAGTTCCCTATCAGAAACTTCCTCGGTTCGACCATCTTGTTGAATTGCCTGGATAGTTATTGTTGGTAGGAGGCGAACTTAATCAAGGCTAGCTCTCTTCATTCTTCCTTAAGGCCTTGATCGACGAGGGTGGTTCTCATAGTAGGGAGACCTACTTTTAGGGGGACAAAAACTTCCATTACATAGGGGATAGCAAAGGGTGTTTCCCTAATTGGTCTCCTAAGAGTGGTATGATAAACCCATAGAATGTGAGGGTGCTCATCCACCTAGTATCCTTTGGTTCTTTCTAATCATTTTCTCAGTCCATCGAGCATAGTTTTATTGGTAGCTTCTGCCTATTCAATGCTTTAGGGATACGCTACAAAATTGTAGTGGTACGTGATTCCATGCTCATTGTAAAAATCTTGAAAGAAACTACTTCTAAATTGCGTATCGTTATCAGTGATGATAGTCCTTAGTATCCCAAAACGTGTTATAATCTTTCTTCAGATGAGCCTTGTCATGTCAATATCTCGAATGTTTTCTAGTGGTTCTTCGTCTACCCATTTAGTGAAGTAATCTATGCTGACTAAAGAATACTTATAAATTTCAAATGCGATTGGTAGTGGTCCCACTATATCTAATCTCCATTGAGTGAAGGGCTATGGGCTGTTCAGGTATTTTAGGTCGCTAGCAGGCCGGTGGACCATAAGAGAGTTCTTTTGACACTTTTGACACATGCGAGCGTAAGTGCATGCGTTCTTTTACATATGAGGTGACCAGTAACCCTTCCTGATTTCTCGGAAGGCCAAAGATCTCCCTCTTACATGACTCCAACAAATACCCTCATGAAGTTTGCTAAGTATTTGCTCAGTGTCATGTGGGTAGAAGCACTAGATATAAGGACATGTAAATGACTTCTTGTAGAGATTTCTGTAATACCCCGTATTTTTATGGCTTTTAAAATTTGGGGATTTATTAAATTTAAATTGAGATATTAATTTAATATTAATCCAAAAATTTATTTAAATAATTACTAGCGTGACGAGAGGTAGTAATTATTGGGAATTTGTCCAATATTACTAAAAAAGTAAAGTAACATATAAGACTGATTTTATAAAAATTACGAGAAGTGAATAAAATGGCAATTATGGAAATTGAAGTCGGGATGCGCCTGTGTCGTGTCAAGACTAAATTATTATTATTAAAAGTGAATAAATTATAAGTCACCCTTATGGTCATTTCGAGTGTGCCAACGTGTCCAGAAGGGTCGAGATAAAAAAAATAATGTACTCGGGGGTTAAGTTTGGGTCTCGGGGAATTTTTAAGCCCAATTGGCATCCCGGTAAGGTATTTTAGACATTTTACATTTTTGGGTAATTAAACCCACGAATTTCCTAGGATAAATTAACCTTCAGGAGTTGCCTTCTAGGGTTAACCAATACAAAATCAAAGAATGGCCATTTGAAAAGGGGTTGGAGAGCTTTCCAAACAACTAAAGGCCAAGGACTCAACCGTTTACACCGCCACCACCACTAAAGCGTAGATCGCGCGACGAGGAACGCAACTATACCTCTTTTGTCCACAAATAAGAAACCCAAATTCAAGGCAAGTATTTATCTTTCTTTATTTCTAGTTAATGTTTCAATCACGTTAGTTTAGGATTGTTTAGAACATGTTTTATGAAAGAAATTAAATTTTTGGAGATTTCAAATCATATGTTGTAGAGGAAGTAGATGTATTCTGGGCATCTAAATCACATGTGGAGGATAATCCACGAATTTTTATGGGTTTAGAAGCAAGAAATCTGGGAAATAATTTAAAGAATGGAAACTAAAAGAAGATTAGGGTTCTTTTAGTTTATGTGAATTTTACCCCATTAAATCGTGATACTTAATGAATTCGGGCATGTTTTATGTAGAAAATATTGTTGTTAGGTATATAGTACTTGTAGTATTATTAATTCGAAGTTTGGGAATCGTTAATGGAGATTTGGTTGAGGTTGTAGAGGTAAACTATTAACTGGAAAATAGAAGGTTTTTTCATAACTGCTTGACCGATCGATCGATCAAGAACATCGATCGATCGACGATCGATCGATCGACCCCCTTACATCGACCGATTGACCCCTCCTGGAAAACTGCATATTTTTCGTCCGTTAGTTTAATCAAATTTAAAATGCATAGGAACCCTTGATTCTTATTGTTGGAGTATAATGGTATCTAAAGAGGACCAGTAGGGCCTAGGTAGACCCCGTTGAGTGAAATTTAATGTGATATGAAATTATAGGTTAACGGGGAGTTATTTGCACATACGAAATCAAGCGTACACTTAATAAAAAGATTGAGACTCGTAAGGGAGTTAGACCAGAAGGTAAGTGAGTGTATGCCTACTGAAATTACACTTAGGGAGAAAGAATACTTCGAGAGATGAGAAGTGAGTATGAAGTGAATTATAAATAAGAATAAAAATAACGAGTCCGTTATGCGAAATAATTGAGAAAAGTGTACTAAGAACAGATAATTATAATTATGGGTCGTGGGTGCACCTAATTTATGAATGTGAATATTTATATATATATGATTGTGTGATTATTCATATGTTATATATCTGTGTAAAAATCATACCCGAGCTACATGCTATCACGAGGGTTTCTGCGTCGGGAGTCTTATCTCGATTGGGCCTTTATGGGGGATAATGACTTGTACCCTAGGAGATAGTCTCCTTGATACAAGCTATTTGAGTGATATTCAGATGGTCTTATGAGACGTGAGGGTATGTGCTGACCTCTTAGTGAGTTGGAACAATACTTCACCTCCAATTACTGTGTTTTATGTTAATACAGTTCGAGAGTGATTTCGAACTAGTATTTCCCTTAGTACGAGTGATACGGGTACTTGATAGCAGAAAATGCCAGCACCATAGATTTTGTGTGGGGTGAAGATAGTATATATATATATATATATATATACTTAAGTATGGGAACTTTCTACTGTGCATAAAAGTAGTTAAGTAATGAGTAAATACTCCAACTTTATTATAAGTGATTGAAATTTTATGACATCACTGGGTTATTTTAAATAACGTACGACATATAAGAGGGCTTAATTGTAAGAAATTAATTATCTTAACCACAATATTTATCGGAATGAAACCTTATGGGAAAGTTAAGTTAAAATAAACTTTTAAGATTAGTAGAACGGTAGGAGTGCACACTAGATGAGAGGTGAGAATTTCTCAAGAGAGTGCCGCACACTGACATGGTTGTTTCATTAGCTGGTAAGCATTTTAAATACTTGCTAAACTATTTTTTTAAACTATTTTACACTCGGACTCTGACCCGTTTCCTGTCATTTCTTTTCTCTTGTATACATATATGTATGTATTACAGGTGCCCAGCCACTGGGGCGTCATACTTAGATTCCTTGGAACGGACGCGCTGCAGCTTAGGTGGGAGTAGCAGTCCATTGCTTAGACGTCCTCGTTGATTGATTCCACTCTTATTATAGTTCTGATTAGTTAGGGCATGTGTTTCCCGTTTCCTTATTCAGTTGGATTGTCAGAGATTTTTATTCATTTATTTTTTAGCATTTGGTACTCTTTGTGATGTAATTCGTATCAGGATGATTTCATTTGTAGTTTTTAGACTTGGTATTGAGTTATCCGAATGGTTGAATTCTTGTGTGTTACTTTCCATCTTCAATATTTATACGATTTGTAAACCGTTAATTATTGAAAAGGTTTTCTTAATGGAATTCAATAAAATAGAAATAAGGATTAGAAATTGTTTTAACACTTAGCTTAATTATGTAGGGTGTTTAAATTGGAAACTTTATTTTTGTAACAGTGATGCTAAGAATGAACCAACCGTTCACCTTGATTTTAATCTAATAAAGGACTAATCACCCGGTATTTAATTAAGTGGGGTGTTACACTTTCCTTTCGAGGAGAGATAAAAGCGAGAAATTTTGACTCTAACTTGGCGAGTCATCCTCTTATCGCTTGGCAATATGTGGCTCCGTAGATAATAGATGATGGGATACATCCAACTAGGGGCCTTAACTACAAGGAGGACTTTCTTGGATATGACTATCTGTTCAATACTTGGTTGGGTAAGGAACTCTATTTGAACAGTTCTCTTTAGGTTAGAGTTGATTGCTAAACTCAGAGACACTAATGTGTTAACGTGACTGTTCTGTCCCTGGGAGAACTGTTTAGTGCCTACTTCCTCAACACCTAGCTAAAGTTCCCTTACAACAACGAGTTAGGCTACCATCATATCATTTTTAGCATTAAAGTCCCTAATTAAATGCTTGGAGATAAATTTGGAGTCTCCGAATACTAGAAGGTGCTTTTCCCCCAACAGTTTGGCTTTGTTCAGGCTAGCGATCAGTGCTTTGTACTCGGCTTCATTGTTGGAGGCTTTAAATCCCAATATGATTCCTTGCTCAATCACAACGTCTTCTAGAGTGATTAGAATGATACTAACTCCTGTCCCCTTAAATTTGGAGGCTCCATCAACATATAACATCCAGTCCTTAGATTGTTCTTTTGTGTTTGTTAACTGCAACATTTTTTATTGTTTGATTGGTCGTTCTCCTATAATTTCGATAATGAAGTCTGCTATGACTTGCCCCTTAGTCTTCGTTCATTGTTGGAAGTGAATATCAAATCTTCCAAGCTCAACTCACCACTTGGAGAGCCGTCTAAAAAGATCGGCTTTCCTTATAATAGCCTTTAGAGAGTATGAGGTGATCACAGTTATTGAATGAGCCTTGAAGTAATGCTTTAGGTTTCTCCAAGATACTACAAGCACATAAACGAGCTTCTCCAGGGGTAGGAACCATTGTTTAGCATCCAAAAGTGTTTGTATTGGTGTAGTAGACCGAGTGCTGATCTCCTTCTGTTTCACACACTAGGGTTGAGCTTAAAGCATGGTGTGATACTGCGAGTTCAAGGTATAGTGGATCTTCATAGTTTGGAATTACCAATAATCTTGAATTATTGAGGTAGGATTTGATTCATTCTAAAGTTCGTGAATAATCAGCATTCCATATAAGTCCTTTATCCTTCTTTAAGAGATGAAAGAATGGTAGGCAACTCTCTGAGGACTTAGAGATGAAGCGATTTAGTGCTGTGAGAATACTAGTGAGTTATTGAACATCTCTCAATGTCTAAAAAGGCTAGACTTTAGTGATAGCATTGATTTGATTTTGGTTGGCCTCAATCCTCTTTTACTGACTAGATAGCCTAGGAACTTTCCTGATTGGACACTGAATGAATACTTACTTGTGTTAAACTTCATCCAATACTTCTTGAGGATCTTAAAGGTTCTGTCTAAGTTTATGAGATGGTCTCCTTTGTTCTTTCTTTTGACTAGCATATCACCTATGTAGTCATCCATCGTGTCTCTCATCTGTTTGTTGAACATCATAGTGACCAATCTTTGATAAGTTTCCCCTGCGTTCTTCAAGTTGAATGGCATAACTTTGCAACAGTACAACCTAATGGAGGGTATAAAGGAAGTTTTATCCTGGTTGGGTCCAAACAAAGAGATGTAATGGTAGCCAGAGTAGGCATTTAGGAAGCTCATCCTTTCATGCGTTGTTTTAGCATCAACCAACTGATCTATTTTGGGAAGTAGGAAGTTGTCCTTGGGGTAAGCCTTATTGAGGTTTATGAAGTTGATATAAATCTTGAAGTGACATTACTCTTTCACATCACTACTGGGTTAGACAACCATTTGGGAAATTGGACTTCCCTAATGGAACCTGCATTTATTAACTTTCCCACTTGTTTTTCCATCACTTTATCCTTCTAGGGGATATTCGACGAGCTTTCTTAATGATCGTCTTGAAGGTCAAACCAATGTGAAGGCAGTGGCATGCTATATTGGGATCAATCCCTGGAAAATTGTAAGGTTCCCAAGCAAAAACATCGAGATTTCTTTTAAGGAACATAATCAAATCTCTATTTTCTTAATTTTTGATCATGGTTTTGATGATAATTTTTCTTTCTATTTAGTTGTTGTTGGCTATAACTTCTTCTAGGTTTTCAATGACCCTATCTGTGGAGTGGACCTTGGTCTTCTCCACCCCTGGTCGATCGTACTATAGTTGCTGTTTGGAGGGTACAACCCCCTCTTGGGCTCCCTCCTGAATGTCCTTTATATCCTTCTTCTTTTCCTTTTTAGGGCAAACGACCATAATAAAACACTTCCTGGCTGTGGTCGAGTCTCCACGGATTTTAACCACGCTTCGATCAGTAACATATTTTAGATTTTGGTGGTAATCGGATGGTACGACCTTCATGGCTTGAAGCCATCCCCTGCCTAGAATGTCATGATATGGGGACTCAATGTCCACAATTAAAAGTTCGATGAGATTTAAGATGTTCCCTTCCCTGACTGACAGGGTTATTTCCCCAGTGGTATTGTGATTCTTCCTCCAAAGACGACCAATGAAATTGTGGCTTCTTTCAGTTCGACAATGTTCATTTTCAGTTTGTGAAATAGCTTTTGATACATTACTTCTGACGAACTACCCTGGAGTATGACTAGTTTGTCAATGTCCCAATTAGTTATCTTGAGGATGATCACTAATGCATTATGATGTGGAAACTACCCCAAGTAAATCTTTCCTGGTAAACACGATATTCTTGGTGTAGTTGACATCCTCTGGTCGTCGACGTTTACTAGCCTAGGTTTTAGAGGGGTTGATTTAAAAGGCCTCCATAATGGGAGCCACCTTTTTGAGCTCCATTCGAACAGTGTTTCCTAGGATTTGCTTAAGGTTCGATGCCCCATGGATTACTGTAAACTCATGTCATGTATCATCATTAAGGACGTTGTCTGGATTTTGGTTTCCATTAGCTGTGACCTTATTCATTTTTTTCTCGATGCATTCATTGAGGTGCCGTACTTGAGCCAGCTCCTCTAGGTGTGACTTTAGAGCCTTACAATTTTTGGTTCTGTGATCGCCCTCATTTTGAAATGCTCATCTCAGCGCATTCTTCCTCTTGGTTGGGTCACCACCCATCTTCTTGGGTCATTGTATGAACGGATTGTCCTTAATCTTACTCAGAATCTGATTAATGGGTTCCTTGAAGACTATATTAACAACCAAGAACACCTTGGTAGGGTTATCTTTGTTCCTATTCTTGGAGCCATTCTTGCCCTTGTTCTTATTTACCTTCTTCTGGGCATCTTTCTTCTTTGTTCTCTTGTTCACCTTTGCTCGACCAATATCCCGTGCGTTAGAGTTAACCACATCTTCCACCTTAGTGTATTTTTTAATACGGTCCATAAGGTCATCAATGGTACTGGATTCTTTCTTGGTTAGGGACTGGTGCAATAAAAAAGGTTGTCAATAGGCCAATTTTGAAGGATACTATGGAAACTTGCTTCGATAAATCCTCTATTTTATTAAAAACATCCCAATACCTTTTGGCATAATCCTCGAGGTTCTCATGCGGCTTCTTCATCGTAAGTAGTGCATCCATTCGCTTAGGGTGGGAGCCGCTGGTTATTAAGTGAGCAGTGAAGGCCTCTTCTAGAGCTGCAAGGTTTCTGATCGACTTGTGGGGTAGCCTCTCAAACTACTTTTCTGCTGCTTCATGTAGGCTAGAAGGAAAAATCTAGCACATCAATGTGTCATTGTGGCTCCACAAGGTCATCTCTTATCAATATTGCCTAACGTGGTTAATGGGATTAGTATTCCCATCGTAGACTTTCAACTTGGGAATAGTGAACTTCTTGTAGGGCTTATCTTCTTCGATCGCCCTTGAAAAATAGGACTTCATCTGAGTGTTGAGAGCCCTCCTGGCTATCTTTCTGGTGGATCTGGCTCCACAGTGGGCTGGATGTTGGTCCATCTACCTACGAACTAAAGTTCTGATTGTATGGTTGTGTCGATCGTTACATCTGTGGCATCTCTTTGGCGGACCATGCTCAGATCGACTGCACTCTAATCTATCACCTTTAGTCATTTCCTGGTCATGCCTAGAGCTCCTCCCTCACTTGTGAGTATTAATCACCTGAGGACTAGGAGTCCTTCCATGACGCTTCCTGATTTCTCTTTGGAGATATCTCTCCACTTTGTCTAGGCACCTTTAAATCCAAGAATTTTATTTTTCCTGGAGGCATGTAGACTCCTCTTGTCTATGAAGTCGGGCTTCGTAAGCGTCGACGAACCTAGAAATCTTTATAGACCTAGGTGGTCCTTAGCTCTCCTCGAAAGTATGCCTATCCTGGCGAAACATGGGGTTCGTATATTGGAGAATCTAAGAACTGACCCTAAGAGGAATAGGGTTATCTTACACATTGCCAACTTGAGGAAGGTTGATGCTGTAGTGAGACATCACGGGTTTTCTGTTGATGAATGTTTTCGCATGAATAGAAATCATTTCCCATAAACGGCATCATAACAAACAAATCAATGAAAATAATAACAAAGGTAGAAAGTAAAGATCACACACATAATAATGATGTACGTGCTTCATAAACTTGTATATGTATTAAGTGTTTCTCAAAGACTTTAGTTACAATCCTTTTCCCTCAGGTTAGGGTGTACAATTTAGATATATTTCTTCATAAAGTAAGGAGATCAAGATAACATGTGGATAAGACAAGGAATACCTGAATATCTCCTTCGATATTTTTGGTATTTGATTTGACTTTATGCATGAGTGTTTTAGTGTATCTTAAATACTCGAATGTAAATTGATTGTGATTTGGACAGGGCAGCATGTCAATGAGTTTGGGCAAGTCGGCTACTCTCATGAACTTATATCAAATGGGCTCCCACACAAAGAATGAATAAATAACATTTATCCCCCATAAATCATATCTTGCCCTAAAAGTGATAACGTATGATACCAATTTAAATTAAAGAAGAAATAATAATATCATGCAATGCTGTAAAGTACAACAGAACACAACATGGCAATACAAGCACAAATAATCCATACAATGGTCAATTAATACTAATATTGATGAAATAAATGATGTCAACTAGAATATGCAATGAAACATGAGATACTACTTTAAAAAAGCAACAAGAGATACCAATGTGATTATATAGCATGACGATTTTATTCAAAGATAAAGAACATGTCAAACATGGATTAAATGCACACGCAAAGACTCAAAACATAATAAAACCATATATATGAATATGTAAAAACTAATAATACAGAATCATATATATAGGTATGAATGCCCACA
This sequence comes from Sambucus nigra, assembly GCA_949130495.1. Classification (NCBI taxonomy): domain Eukaryota; kingdom Viridiplantae; phylum Streptophyta; class Magnoliopsida; order Dipsacales; family Adoxaceae; genus Sambucus; species Sambucus nigra. The sequence goes on from OX422219.1 coordinate 371,829,953, forward strand.
AAATGACACAAGACACATAAGATTTACAAAGTTGCATAGTATCGATGTGTCTAAACATGTGGGATTGAGTGTAGGAGTGTAAATAGGAAACATATAAAAAATGACCTAATCATTAAAAAATGTCCAATCAGATCTATTTGATTGCAAAACTATATCAAAACTAATATTTTGCCTCAAGTAATAGATAAAGTGAACTCAGAGAACAAATAAGTGCAATGCACACAAGCCTAAAATTTTAATCATCATACAAATCAATATAATCATGACATGAGAAGATTCTAGGAATCATTGTAAAAATTAGTTGATCTTCAACTATAACACCCTCAGAAGCTAATCAGATATCATATATTTTTTACTCAATTCTGGAAGGATACCATTTTTGAAAATCAATCAAACAAACATGTTGTCCTTCAATATTTACTTTTTTCCTCTCATTGTTAGGCTCTTTCAAATGGTGGCTTTTCCATAAATTATATTTTCTCTTATCGTAGTCCTTTCCCATGCACCCTCATATATTTAATAACAAAAACATACTTACGGGCAACAGTTCTTACATGCACAAATCCCCCATAATCAAAAGATATGTAGATGACAAGATTGATTGGAGAACCTCTCATTAACTCAAATATAACATAAGAAGTAAAGGTTCAAAAGATCTCCTGCATGTATGTGTGTAGTCATATATAAAGTGAATTCATTAAACAAATCAAAGGCAAACAGCTCCATGCAATAATGACTCAGAAAAATCTAAGCATGGAAATTCATAATTAAATGTCCTAACCACGTGGAAACATAGAATGAAGTGGATTCAAAAACACCAATATACCACCCAAAATGTGTAACTAAACAACACATAAACCAAAAAATATTTTTGAGTTTTTAAACATTTTTCAAAATAATACCAATCTAAAACAACTCAAAAGACAAACTAAATATTTTTGTATTTTTTCAATAAAACCTACAAAGGAAAATCAAAATATAAAAAGAATAAACATAATACAACTACCAAGAATATATTTATGAAATGTATATCTAATATATGAGAAATATGCAAGAAATCACCCATAAGATATAGCATGTGAAAAGTCATGTGCAAGCATGCGAGAATCAACCAGTCTAAAATTTAACACCTCTAAAGCTAATTTCGTAATCCAAATAGATGATTAATTAATGCTTCGGATTTTAGGAACCATGAGGACATTACAACTTAACTTCCTAGGGTCTTTTCTAAGATCATAGCAAAAAAACATAAGGTTACCTTTTCTACAGCAATGTGTGCATGTGTAGATGCCATAAGAAATGGGACCTTTGGGTTGACCTATTCTGACACATATGGTGTAATTGACCCTCTAAAATAAAGGATGGTCTTGGCTTTAGCAGAAGAAGAATTCGAATTATCGAAGTCGGTAACATCATTACTTGAGTCTCTAAGATCATCTTCTAACTTCAAAACTCTAAACACAAGAAAAAAATTAGACTACTCAAATGTTAGAGAGCCCCTCTTCAAATTTTCAACCATTCTTATAAGGTTATCCTCCCCCCCCCCCCCCCCCCCCCGCCCCCTCTCAATGTAAGAAAATGTATCCCTAAGAGTCTTGTCACATGACCTTAAAACATTTATAGTTTATCACTATCCTTAATGGCATGTTAATTAACCCTAAAGATTTTAAACTCCTCTTATTCATTCTCTATAAACCTACCTTTATCATCTCTCTCTTTATCAGACACTTCTAAAGTTTTAAAATCATTATTCATGTACATGAGCTTCTCACAAAGGATATCTCTTTGGGTTTGAACATTTCGCAAATATCAATTTCATCTTTAAAATGATAATTTTCTTTTTCAAGAAGCTTATTTCTTTTTGCAAACTTCAAGTTCACAAGATCTAACTTTTTTAGCATTGTTATGATGCTCATTAAACTCATATCAAATATCAAACTCCTCCTCATTTCTAAATGCATGTGAAAACTTATCACTCGGATGACCTATCGAGAGAAACAATCAAACATGAAAGAAAGAGGGATAAACACCCAAAACAACATGAAAACATGTATTAACATGATAACTTAGTGTACCCACTTTGTTACCTATTTAAGAAAGTTAGGGGATTGACAGACTGGTCAAAACAAAAGTCAATTATTAAATTTTTTCATATTAAATATAAAACATAAAGAAAAGTAACCCTTAACACCAATTTTAAATAGATGTTGCAATAAGTTGTGTACCAAATTTTATCATATCCAAAAACATGCATCTAGGTGAGTACAAGAATAATATAAAGAAACAAATCATAACACACTGATGTACGAAAAAAAACCATAACGAAAAAACCTAGGATGTCCCAGCCATGAAAATTCACTATGTACGGAATTATAAGGACATGACAATAAACTTATAGAAAAGACTCGATGCCCTAGAAAGACTTGAGAATCATCATTTCTCTACCTCCACATAATCACAAGCAGGAGTCCACCTACGTAACTGCTATAATGTGTAAGTCCACACTTGCCTCAGTATCCACTAATCAGACTCAACAATCATCTATGTATCAGGCACACAGATGCACTTCCTCTTCATCGCAACACCACACCACGGAGTCCATCATGTGTAAATAGCAAACTGGGTATGAAATCCACTACACGAAATGATTCTCAACAAGAAAAGAATAAAATTCTTGGTGCTCACAAATAAGATCTCAAAGAATATATGTTAATGAAACTTGGATTTTCAAGAGTTTGGGTGAAACTAGGGTTTAAGAGCTTTTGGATATGTATAGTAAAATGATTTTTGCCAAAAGTCTCTCTAAAAATAAATGCCAGAACCCCTTCATATAGAAAAAATATTTTTGGAGGAGACATTTCTTTTAAATCTCATTCGAATGACAACAAGGTTTTGTTCGAATAAAAATAATACATTGTTTGAACTCACTAAAAACTCATTAGAACAAACATGTCAATCTCCTTCGAACACACTTCAAACATTATATTTCTGCTAGCAAAAAAATCATGTTCATTGGAAGGACGGTCTAATGAAATTCACATCTTGTTTGAAAAAATAGCATAAGCTCGTTTGAATGACATAAAGATCGAAAAATATTTTTTTAAAAAAACATTTTAAAAGCAGTCCTCAAAATTTTTATTAAAAAACATCAAATATAATGTTCTAAGGAGAAAAATGTATATGCATTCATGAGATATCATTGAAAACAAGAAGACAAAATATAGCACTAAACACGACACGATAATGCAATCTTCGTATCTTTATCGCTACATCTTCAATAAATCACGTCATAGTCTTGAAAGGTCAACATAAAAATCCTAACCTACGACTCAAAATATTTTGTTCGGAATTAAGTTAATACATACAAATTGAATCTATCAATTTTTTTCCATACCGAGTCTCGTTGCCAAACTTTTCAGCGAATAGGTGGGACCATTTGTTCCTAAATTGGCACATGATTCATGTTATTGTATTATCTCCAATATTTACGATGATAGGCCATTCAAAGTTAACAACAAGTGGTTGAAAATTTATCATGTTTGTGAATGATACTTGTAATTTTCATTTTCTATCTAGTACTTGATATAATGCGAAGAAGCACTTTGGTTTGTAATATATATGAACTAAATGTTGAAGCAATAAATGAGGTGTACACTTGAAAATAAAGAACAAACATTTTCTTTTATATTTCAATTTGGGATAATTACAAACCAGAAGTGGGACTACTTCACAAGGATACATTATAAAGAATTTATTCAAACAAAAATCATAAACTAGAAGCATTGAAAAAGCTCTCTTCAACTGAAGTAGAAATTTCTTGAGCAACCTTTTGTTGATGTTCAAATTTAACAGAAATGTTAACCTCCACTTTTTCTTTTCATTTAATCATTATTCCATGCTCTCTTCACACTTCTCAGGCTGAGGGATAATATCTCTTAGTTCTCCTTTATTGATCTTTTGACCCTCCATAATTCTGAGATAGCTAGAATGATGGGCTGCTAGCTGAGGATCATTTAGATTCCTCAACTTTTTGTTGAGACAAGTAAATTTAAAAAAATCTTTTCCCAGATATTTTAGATTTCCCATAAAGAGATTTAACATAAATATCTTAAGAGAATATGGTAAAGTCTGCTCAATTTCTTCTAGAACAATAGCTGCCGCTAGAAAAAGATATGTTGTCATCTAGTCGCCAGGTCTCACACACTTAGTAATAAATGTCTCAGGTTGAGAAATCATAAGCCGATTAAGCATATAATGAGTTGATCTTTGAATTATAGTGATTTTCTCAAGCACTTATCAATAAAATTGAGCTAGTGCTACGTTCGGGAAAAGAGACTAAAAAACAGAAGCATTCTCCTCCATTTACAGATTGGTCATGGAACCTTGATTACCATTGAAAAAAGGGTCATATTGAGCAGAAAAAGTTAGATCAACCTCTACAATAGGAAAAACCATATTAGGTGCTTGAAAGGACAACTTTCTATCACAAGCTGTAAAGACATATAAAGCATAAGAGTTAGCTAAAACCTTAGTAAGATTTATGCTAATTAACCAAGTAGGTGGGTCTAGTCAAGAAAAAAAACATAGTAGTAAGCTACTAAGTTGACTTAAAAAGTATAATTTTGAGAAGAACCTTAGTAGTAAGCTACTAAGTTCATATACAAAGTGTAATTTTGGAGAAAAACCTTACCCGTAAGATACTAAGTCGACTTACAAAGTATAATTTTGAAAAAAAACCTTAGTAATAAGATACTAAGTTTACTTACGAAGTTTAATTTTGAGAAAAATCTACCAAATTTTGTGATAAGTTAATTTACAAGGTGTAATTTTGAGAAAAACCTCAATAGTAAGCTACTAAGCTGACTTGCAAAGTGTAATTTTGAGAAAAACATTAGTAATAAGCTACTAAGTTGACTTAAAAACTTTAAATTTGAGTAAAACTTAAGTAATAAACTACTAAGTTGGCATACAAAGTGTAATTTTAAGAAAAACATTAGCAAATTTGTGCGAAGTTGTCTTAAAAAGTGTAAATTTATTTTGGAATTAATAAATTCAGTTATATGCTTTAAGTTCAACTTTGGTAAATTTACCCAAATTATTAGACACGTGAAGTAAGAACAAAATTAGTCCAGGCAGGGAGTCTCATTTCTTTCCAATTTTAATCTTGTTAACCTAATTAATAAGTGAGAATGCAGTATTTAATTGTAAAGAAAAGTAGACAATCCATGAGATGCCACTATATGAGGAAAGGCTAAACGGGAAAAATCTCTGATGGATAGGCCTAGACAAATGTACTGTAAATACGATTTTATAAGAAGACTTAATTTGACTTACAAAACTTGACTCATCGAACTGATGCAAATATAGTCTTCAAAACCTCCGTTTATAGCTTTGTGTTATCCAACACAGCTTCACAACACCTCCTTGCGTCAGTATCCACTGATAGCCTTACTGTCTCTAACAGTGCAGAATCCATCGCACAACTATGAACATATGATGAAGAAATATTTATTTGGTTTTGAATTTGGAAAATTGATCATAAAGAAACAAGGATATTTGTAGAGGACTTCAAAAGTGTTTTCAACCTTATGAGGCATGAAAGAGGCTTGTTAAAAACTGTTGTTGTGCATTCCTATATAAAATAGTGTTCAAAAAATGTAGGAGAGTGGACAACTTGATAAAATTGATTTTTAGAAAAATGCGTCAGATGGTTCAAATGACATGGTACCTAGTTCGAGCGACGTACCTGATATGTTCAAACACGAATCTAATGAAATATGAAATGAGATTCTAGCGAAGGGAAAAAATGGCTCGTTAGCCCTCGTTTGAAGTTCTTTCTAATGAGGGTACTAATCTCATTGGGACGAGCTTTGAACGAGTCATCTAATGATATTCCAAGAAGGAAAAGCTTTTGATTATTAAACTTATTTGATCTCCCATTAGAATGAGATAAAGGCTCTCGTTTGAATGTCATTAAAATGACCTGGAAAATATTCAAAGATTTTAAAAACAAATTATAAAAACGTTTAAAAACTTTAAAAAACAATTCTCCAAATATCATAGGGTCATATACTAGAATGGAAATGATTATAACACCCTGTCGATTTAAATTGAGATTTAATGAAATTAAATTGAGATTTAGAATAAATTAATTCAGGAGTTGGAAAAATATAATTTTGGAATTTAAATCTTCTTTGTAATTTAAGAGGTTAGGATTTAATTATGGAAAGTGAAAATTTTAATCGGAATAAAAACCGGACTTAGATTAAAAGAATAACAACATTTAAAATAAAATGGGGAATTTTTGGGTGTCAGGCACCCCGAACTGGTTCGGGGGGGGGGGGGGGGGGGGCAGCAGGACGAATCAGTTCGCGCAGGTCGGCCAACACAGTCTTTAAATTCTAACGGCATTATAATGCCATTAAAATTCTAATCTTTTCCCCACTTAAATAAACTCGGGGATAGACTTTTCCAATCACTAATTCATAAACGTTACTACCAGAAAACCCTTATAAATTTCATTACCTTCTACCTCAAAACCCAAGCTCCATTATACATAAATTTTCAACTCAAGATTTGTCAAGATAAACTGGGTTTTCATAAGCTGATCCAAGAAAGAAACTTTGTCGTCTTCTCGCAAGGGACACGTCTTCATAATCATATTTATTCAGACTAATCTCAGACATGGTTACCTCTATTGATTTTCCTTACTATTATTCGTAGTATTTATGGCCTACACACAAAACACATGTGTTTTCTTAAAACAAACTAGAAATATTAATTAGGGAAGGTGGAAGATAATCCTGGAATATTTTTATAAAAATTTCTAATATGAATGAAGACTCAAAACCTTGCATGTTAGCGTAGAGTTTTGGGTGTCGTGGAGGTTAAGGTGTTCACATGTAGATTCTTATTGTTGATACAAAAACTAGTCACCTGACGTGGACCAATTATATGAAGACACACGTCATCCAACATAGCATGAATTCAAATGCCGAGCTACTCAGTGTACTGAGCTACTCAGCGTACCAAGCTACCAAGCATACCGAGAAACTTATAAGAAATACCAAATTACTAGACATATTCAATGCTTATTGTATTACAAGTTATTCCTTACCATGTACTTATGTAAACGCCTATTCGATAAAGGCGCATGATTTATTCACATTGATAGCCCAGAGGCTACAAATACATTGTAATACCCTCTTGGCTGGGCAAGCGAGAATAATCGAAATCAAGGCAAGACACCCAGTAATAAAAATCAGTGGACGTAGGCCATTTCCTTAAGGCTGAACTAATTTAAAAATATCTTATCTTATTTCTTTAATCATATTTATTCGTGATTAATAAATTAGGTCAAATCTAGTTTTTTACATCAAAAGATTGGCGTCGTCTATGGGAATCGACTATATATAGATTTTTTCACCAAAAACTCATCACTAATGGCTGGCATCCCAGAATCCAGCAATAGGAAAAATGAAGGGAATCCTTCAATCCTTCTGCACCTCCAAATGCGAATGATTTTACAGGAATCTTAACTAGTCTATCTATGGGGTAAAAAGATATGCAGGAAACTATGCGATAGTTAGCTCAGACCTTTCGAAACAGAGTATCTTCCCAGATAGACCAAAGAAGAATCCAGAGAAGCATGCATCCACCATCTTCGCGACAAACTGAGCTACGATCTATGTCACGATCAAGTCATACTAAATTCATTTATTCTCAAAATTCAAGATACCCATCCTATCGCCTCGGTGTAACTTCCCCTATAAGAATTTTAGATTCTTAGGAAGACATAATTCTAATGCTAGAGAGACCAAGTGCTATGGAAAGGTTGAGTAGAGCCTCTCTCTTCGACCGTTTGGGCCCCAGGAGGAACAAAAATCCTCCTCGATTTGCGTCGAGAAATTCTCAACGACTAAATGATTTAAAGGAAGGCTCAGTCCAATCACATCCAAACCTGAGACCTACAGCTCGAAGAGAAAGATCCCAAGAGGAAAATTACGATCTGTTGCTCGGGCAAATATTAATAAGTCAGGGGTTGGAAATGATTCATGGAAAGGATCTATTCAGATATTGGAAGATATGTTAGGAGAGATGGCCAAGGACAAGAACCCTCTCCAAACAACCTTTATTAAACGATCTCCATTTATATAGGCGATTGTGGATTTTCCCACACAAGCAAAGTTCAAGGCTCCCATGGTCACACCAAAGTACGATGGAAAAATAGATCATGTCCTTCACATAGAGCAGTTGACGCGACCACAAATGTGTCTAAAGTGCGTGCTTTGTAGGCTCAAGTGCAAGACTATCGCATTAGTAATAATTTCGATAAGTCGGGATCATATCCATAGGGAACAAAGGATGACAACTCTGAATAACGTAGGAAAAGTTTATCTAACCTTTAAATGATTCCTCAAAAGAAAAGAAAAGATGATGATGATGATTTGTGTTTTTTAAATTGTCAATTGGTAATGAAATTAAAATTTAGAATGAACTACTTGTACAAGACCAACTAAGAATTGTAAAGAGAATAGAAATGAATATGAGGGGAAATAGGCTGGAATACAATCCCCCTATCCCTGGTAATTTACCATATAGAATGATAGAATTGTAAATTAAAATCTTAATTGAATCCAGTCTTTAGAGATCCTAAGCATTCCATATATGAGGGAACTAGCTCGCATCATATGAAATCAAAGGCAACTATAAAGTGGTGTAGAGTAATTACACTTGGATAATATTGTTAAACATCCCAAGTACCTAGGGCAAGAGAGATTAAAAAATCTACTATGGTTATTATTTCCCACATGATTCTGTTAATTTTTAATTTGAACTCTATTTCCTACATGGGTAATTTACATTAGGATGGGTTCATGTATCCCAGCCCTTGAAAAATTAGCTAGACATGGTTTTATGAGAAGAAAACAAATTCATAACCATGCATGGAATCATGTATCTAAGAAACATTAGTTCAAAAGAAAATTGCTAAACAATTGAGAATCGAATTAAAAATAAAATAGAGAAACAAATAAAAGAATAGAATTTGATACTTGGAATGAAGATTTAAATCTGGAATCAAAACTTGGGCGGTGAATGAAACTTGAGTCTTGAATACTCCTTTATCTCCAAGTTACAAACTATGTTTAGAAAACTAATGGTTCAGAAAATAAAATTCTAACCAAAAACAACAACTTTCCAAAAATACTCCTCTCCAAAAATTATAACACCTAAATGTCACTCCTCCCTTGCCTCCCCACGTTTTACAACTAATAAAAATGAATTAAACAAGAAATTTCAAGAGTTGTTACTCTTCAGTTCTAAAAATCATTCTTCATTATCTCGCAACTTCAAAATCTCGTAACTTTTTCATTGTAGCTTGGATTGAGGTGCCATTTTTTCCAGTGTTGTTGTAATTGGAATCTCTTAAACTTTCCAATTGGACCCACCTCCGGACTAAGGCTGTAAAATTATGAAAATGCCCTTGAACTTCGCATTTCTTGCTTTCTTTCACTGTTTTGAGTTCTCCTTCGCACTAACTTGCAAGAAATACCTATAAAGGGCATGAGAAATACACAAAACATGAAATACTTGCCAAAAGAGGTTAGTAGCATAAATACGAGACAAATCCAAGCTATTTACTTTGAACGGGATCATAAAAATACTGAAATTAGGGGGATAAATATGTAGAATATGTGCCTAATCAGCAGTACCAGGCTGCAGTAGGTATTTATGCGATCCTAGATGAAATGAGGTGTAAGGAATTCTCAGGGACTATTATCGAATCTTCTCAGATATGGTACAATAGCCTTCCTCCGGGGCAGATTGCAACCTTTCACCAGCTGGCAGAGCTCTTCATAGGTAATTTCTATTTTAGGGAAAATCCAGTTAAAAGGGTAGCCCTTCTGTTGAGCGTTAGGTAGAAAACAAGTAAGAGTACTAGAGACTACATCACTCGTTTCAACAATGAGAAACTAGAGGTCATAAACTATGAGGATAAGACAACCATCACAGCTCTCATGAGTGGTCTTTTGCGAGATAAATTGTATTATACCTTGGCTAAATATTCCCCAGAATCCATGGAAGAATTAATGGCCAAAGCAACAAAAATCATGAATGCCGAGGAGGCTATGGCTGTGAAGAAAAATGCTGAGGCAAAAGTGCAGAATAAAGATGAGGGTAAATCGAAGAATAAAAATAACAAGAATAATGGTGGAAGCAAGTAGTCAAAGCGCATGGAAACATTAGATCATTTGAGGAAGTATACTAACTATACTCTCTTGAAAGTGGACATAAATCATGTTCTGGAGGAAATCAAGAACAACAAAGAATTGATTTGGCCTGAAAAGCTAAAGACAACCATTGATAGGAGGAATAAGTCCAAATATTGCGGGTTCCACAAAGATCATGACCACACAACCAAACAGTGTATTGCTTTCAAAAACGAGATGAGAAAAAGGACCATAAAGATGACCCTAAAGATGATCTCGATCTCCCAAAAGGCTAAGACAACCTGAGCATGAGGTATTTTCAATTCGTTTTGGTTCATTTGATTGTAACATGATTACAGGTAGAGACGTATGAGGAGGTGATCATTATTCTAAAAGGAAATCTTACCCAATGAGGCTCAAGCGTGTTTTTATATACATCGAATAAACCTGGCTGAAGAAGATCGCCTAAGTAAAGTTAACAAAGATAAGCTGGTCATTGGCTTTTCTAAAAATGATTTAGAAGGAGTCTTATATCCTCATGATGATCTTATAATGCTAAAAATGAGAATGAAGGACATAATCATTTCTAAAGTGCCTGTGGATAATGGTATCTCGACAGATATCATGTTTTACCCTTATTTCGATAGTTTAAACTTGAAACTTAATCAGTTGGAACCGTATCACAGGCCCCTTATTGAGTTTTCTGGAGAAAAAGTTTTTCCACTTGGAATGATCAAGATAGACAAATTGATTGGTACCTGGACAGTTAGCAGAATAGAGAAGGTGCATTTCTTTGTGATGGACAAGAATGTCTAGTCAGCCTATAATATAATCATGGGAAGAGTAGGCATGAAAAAGTTTGAAGTAGTGCCATCCACAGTACATCAGTGTTTGAAGTTCCCGACTAACTTTGGGGTTGGAGTTGCAAAGGGAGATAAAAAATTAGCTCGGGAATGCTACTACTCCTCCGCCGAACTAGAGGAATTGGAGGATGCTAGGAAGAAAACAACCACTTATCTAGTGGATGAATCTAATGAGTCGGAGATTGAAACCTTAGACCCAAGAGATGAAACAGAACTTGTTAAAGGCCAAGTCACGGAGGCAACATAAAACATTATTCAGGATGATGAGAAACCCAAACGAATAACTCATATCAGTGCTTTACTCGATCCAGTACTGAATCAATAGCTGGTAGCATTTTTTAAGCAAAGAAAATAGGTATTTACATGGAGTCGTGAGGATATGCCGGGGATAGACCCATATTTCTTATCCCACGAGCTCAATGTCAACAAGGAGATCAAACCAATGAAGAAAAGGAGAAGAGTTTTTAGTCCGAAGAAAAACTAGGCTATCCAAGAAGAGGTGGAAAAGCAATAGAAAGTTTCATTTATTAAGGATGTAAAATATCCTGATTGGTTGGGTAACGTTGTGATGGTCAAGAAGAAGAACAATAAGTGGAGAATGTGTGTGGACTTCAAAGATCTGAATAAATCTTTCCCGAAAGATCATTTTCCTCTACCCGGCATTGATCAACTAGTGGATACAACTTAAGGACATGAGCTGCTGAGCTTTATGGATGCTTATTCTGGGTACAACCAGATTAAAATGAAGCCCAAAGACAAGGAACGTACGTATTTCATTACCCCCTGAAGAACATATTATTATAACTTTATGCCTTTTGGTCTAAAAAATGCAGGTGTTACTTATTAGCGGTTAGTAAACAAGGACTTTGAAGAACAAATTGGCAAAAATATGGAAGTGTACGTTGATGACATGTTAACCAAACACAAGAAAGCAACTGATAATATAACTGATTTGAGCCAGACGTTTGACTAATTGGAGAAATACTAGATGAAGCTGAACCCGACCAAGTGCATTTTTAGTGTGTAGGAAGGCATGTTCCTCGGATATATTATGAATCAAAGAGGTATTGAAGCAAAACCAGACAATATAGTGGCATTGCAGAAGTTATAATCTCTAACCACCAAGAAGGAAGTGCAGAGCCTTACGGGGCGTGTCGCAGCTCTCAATAGATTTGTCTCTCGATAAACTAATCGATGTCTTCCATTATTCAAGGTGCTTTAAAAGACCTTTGAGTGGAACGAGGAATGAGATAAGTCATTTTTGGAATTGAAGAGATACTTGGGGCCACCTCCTTTATTATCCAGACCAGTGACAGGAGAAAAATTATATTTGTACCTGGATATTTCAGAAAGCACAGTTAGTTCTGCCTTGATTAGAGTCGAGAATGGAGAACATAAGTCGGTCTATTATACTAGCAAAGAATTTTGGGGATCAGAAATACGATACCCCAAATTAGAGAAGCTGGCGTTGGTGTCAATTGAGATAAGCAGGAGATCGAAACCTTATTTTAAGCCCACACTATAGTGGTGTATACTGATATGCCACTTAGATAAGCTTGACATAAGCTAGAAAAGTCTGGAAGATTAATGTACCGGGAAGTGGAATTAGAGGAGTATGGCATTTTTTATGAGCCAAGGTCTTCTTTTAAAGGCCAGGTAGTGGCAGATTTCATTCCTGAATTTACTTACCCAGATGTCCCCGATCAACAAGGGGCTAAGGCCGAGCAACTCAAGGAGGCCAGGAAGTCTACTTAAAATACGCCCGATCAACTCCCAATAGTAGAATTGTCAGAAAGGATGGTAACTTATCAACCAGAATCCTCTAGTAAAGTACAAGAGTTAAAAAGGAAGTATTAAGAGGTGAAGGACAAGATATTCCATCAAGGGATTCTGTCAAACCAAGGGTTTGATAATAGTATTCCTATATGGAATTTATATGTCGATGGTTCTTCATTTGCAACAGGCTACAGAGCTGGAATTATTCTCAACATTCCAAATGGGATAGATATTGAATATGCTCTGCATTTCCAATTCCAAGCTTCCAATAATGAAGCTGAGTATGAAGACCAGATTGTGGGCTTCAACTTAGCTAAATCATTGAATGCAGAACAAGTTTTGGTATTTAGTGATTCGCAATTAGTGGTGAATCAGATGCTAAGTCTTTATGCAGTAAAAGGGGAGTTCATGTCAAGATACTTAGCCAAGGCCTTGGAGATTGTAGCTAATTTAGTAGCTGTTCAGGTGGTTAGAATCCCTAGATTGGAGAATACAAGGGCAGATGCACTTGCTCAGTTAGCTTCAGCTACTCGTACCGAGTTACGAAGAACAATCCCCATTGAGGTACTTACTAGCAGAAGAATAGATGAATATCTAATAGTGAATGTTATAGCATTGGAGATGGGAACATCATGGATGGATCTCATTATAGCTTATATTACAAAAGGAATCCTACCAACCGACCCACTTGCAGCCAAGAGACTGAAGTACAAGGCTGCTAGATATGTTTTAAGCAATAGAGTTCTGTACAGGAGAGGTTTGATAGCTAGTCTACAAAGGTGTGTTCATCCAGCAGAAGTTAAATAATTGATAGAGGAAATTCATGAAGGGCCTTGTGCACCTCACGTAGAAGGACGGACTCTACTACAGAGAATAAGTACGCAACGGTACTACTAGCCAACAATGCGCGCTGATTGTATGGCTTATGCTAAAAAATGTCACAAGTGTCAACGATTTTTTACTATACAAAGAACTCTTCAAGCGTTATTAACATCGATTACTTGCCCTTGGCCATTTGTTATGTCGGGTATAGACTTGGTCGAGCCTCTACCAACTACATGAGGAAGATTCAAATATCTAATTGTAGTTGTTGATTACTTCACGAAGTGGGTGGAAGTCGAACCTCTCATTGATATGCCCTATGAAAGGGTTTATCAATTTATTTGGAAGAACATCATTTGCCAATATGGTCTACCCCATAACTTTATCACAGATCATGGTACCCAGTTCGACAATGATGAGTTTGCAGAGTACTATTTTCAATCCAATATTCAAAAAGTCCATTCGACTCCAGGTCATCCCCAAAGTAATGGGAAAACATAAGTGATGAACAGAAATCTACTGAATGGGTTGAAGAATAGATTAGATGGTACAAAGGGGAATTGGATTAATGAGTTACAATCAGTGTTGTGGCCTTACCGAACAACTCCCCGAACAGCAACTGGAGAGACACCATACATGCTAGCTTTTGGAAGCGAAGTAGTGATACTTGCTGAATTGGGATTACCTACTCATAGGATGCTCAACTTTAATTTGCTAGTAAGTGATTTAATGAGAAGGTTAGATTTGGATATGCTAGAGGAAGTTCAGTAAGATGCAGCAAATAGAAATGCAACCTACCAGTAAAGGACTTCCATGTTCTATAACAAGAGGGTAAAAAAATGTGATCCAAAAGAGGGTGATCATGTGCTCAATAGGGTAATTCAAAATCACAACAAGTTGGAGGCTAATTAGCATGGACCATATCGCATCAAATCAGTTGTCTATCCTGGAACTTACATGATAGAAACTCTAAAAGGGGAACAATTCAAGAATGCATCGAATGTAGAGCACCTGTGAAAGTACTACCAGTAATGTAACAGTCAATGTACCCAATTCTTTCATTATGAATGAAAATGATGATTTCTTCATTCACTTTTTTCGAAGTACTAGTGCTACACACTACACTTAACAGCAACATTTGAAAATCAAAACCAACTAAATGTTGGTCGGCATCAACAACCACCAACTAAATGTTGGCCAGTATTAGCAGCCACCAGCCAAATATTGGTCGGCATCAACAAAGACACCAATAATGTTGGTAAGACAATCGAGCAAGGAAAGACCTTCTTGACTCAAGCATGGGTGACCCAAGAGGCATCTAAACTGGGCAAGAAGTTGGGTAAAATATCCACTGCCTGGGAACCAAGGCAATTATTTATCTATACATCTAGATAAGATTGCTAAAACTAAGTAGGAACATGGGATAAACATTCCATTGCTTAGGCACTTGTGGGTGAGAAAAATCACTATAACTAGACAAATACATGGGGCAAAAGTTCTATTGTCTAGGTAATCAAATCAAAAAGGGTAAACTGTCCCTCAAAAATATATAATCAAATGACTGATTAGATAAGTGACACGTTATTGTTATTAGTAAAATACTAGTATTGTTGATCTAATGTTATGAACAAATTTTGATAGAATAAACATCATGCAATTTATTTATTTCCAAGGAAACAAAATTACAAGAAGATGGTTTTTCTTCATTTACATCAACGATTACTAACAAAAAACAAATAACCTATTCTATTGATTTCTTTCCTTCTGATTTTGATACATGGTCCATTCCAACTGGAGGGTCATCTAAAGCAAAGAAGAATTGATCAAATTCAAGTCCTGAGGCATTCTGGTGTTACTTGAACTTGGTTGGTCTAGCAAATGAGGAGGTCGGGATATCTCAAATTCTTTATGAAGTCTATAATCACCTAGGTACCTGGAAATAAAATAATGAGGAGTGGAGCGATATGGAATCCAATTAACATTGAGTTGGAAAGGTGGTTTTTGTAGATCAAGTAGCCCAGGGTCATACCAATCCCAAAGTTCAGTTCCTTGCTCAACTTTTATTATAGTTAAAGCGTTCATCCATCCCTATTAGTACCCTTAATTATTTGATTGCTTCAATCTGGCATCAATATGATATAAAGCCTCATTATATCCCTCCACCCAGAACACTCTGGGCTTCTTGTGAAACTGATAAGTTAGCCATTCAACATGTTGGTGTAGTTTTCTCAGCACACTTTCTTTGTTATGTAACGAAGAACTCTGAGTGGATAGTTGTTCTGTAAGAGTTTAAATCTTCGGGGACATTTTTACCAGAGCTTGATTTTTTGCCTTCAATTGAGCAACTTGATTTTCTAAGACTTGCTGAGTTCTAGTCTCTTCAATGCTACTTCAACCTATTCTTATTCTACCCCGAGAAGTGGATACATGTCTAATTATTTTTAAAGTTTCCAAATCTTCTCTTAATGAAGCATTTTTAGTTTCCAAGAAGGAAATACGTTCATCATTAATTGGGAGTATAGCTCTGGAGGAAGAATCAGATTTTAACTGTCTAAATTATTCTCTTAAAGAGTTATTTTCTTCCTCCAGGAGTTTGGCAATGTTTTTATTATCCTCAATTACAAATTTCAGCACACTCTCTCTTTTATTATGGGCAAAAATGAATGTATCATAGCCTTGAGCAGCGCTTAACTGTTGGTATTTTTTCTCATATCCTTTATGAAGAAGATAATTGGCTTCATTGTGTTGAAGTTTAAGTTATTTAATCATTCCTTAAAGATCTTCAATCATTTCGTAGTAAGCTATGCTATTCTCTACTGCGCGATCAAGTAAGCATTTCAAGTACTGATAAGTCTCAGTTGCTCGTTCAGAGGCATTGGGACCAAGGATGTCAATTATTTATGCTTCGGTAAAATTTGCACGACCAACTTTGAAGTCATCGGTACATTTCTTCATCAACTCTGTATCATGAGCTGACAATAATTCCATCCTAGCAATAAACTAGCTAGCAAAAGTAAAAACTGGTCAACAACAGATATATTGAATAGTAGAGGAAAAATTCAGATAAGTAGCAAGTTAATTTTATTGATCATAGCAAATGGGAGTACAAACAAAGTTACAAAATAAAGGGAAAACAAAGGAAAACAAAAGAGAAACTGCAGAACAACTTTATACCTTCTCCTTATCCCCCAACACTTTCTCAGCTGATTTTGAAGAAGGAGTTGGTCACTGAAGTTGCTCAGAAGGAAGCTGATGTTGTTTGGAAAAGTCATTGTTTGATGGGATCTCTTGGAAGACTAAGGGATAATAGCATCAGGTGTTTTCTCCACCACAAATTTCTCGAAAGGCTGAGGGACAATAGTAGCAAGTGTTTGCTCCACCACCATCAAAGAAGATTCATCAAATACAACTTCATCTTCATCTTCCTCTCCAATGGTAGGAGGAGGTCCATGGACATGTTTCTAAAATAATTCAGAGTCTTCAGCAATTTTCAACTCTTTAAGTGCTGTAATCCATCAATCCCTGAAGAATTTCAAACTTGCATACTCAATTTGAGAAGATGCAGCAGTTAGAGCCTTATTCCACCCTTTGTCCCAGCTAGAGTTAAAGGAATTTTTCATAGTAGACTTCCTCTTCGTCCTCTCTAAGGAAACCTTCTCCTTAATTAGGTCATCAAAATATTGTATCCTCTACTAAAGATCTTTCTTACGTCGTTCAGCCTCTTCAAGCTTGCTCTCAGCTTCTTCTTTGCTGGTAGTAGTGACCTACAATTTCTCCTCTACCTCTTTTGCAGCATCCACAGCTTTTTGCTGAGCTGTTTCAACATCCTTGATTTTATTCTCCCATGAAGTTTTATCATCTTCATATTTTTTTCGGGAGTCCTCCAAATATTTTGATAACCCAGCAAGGGCCTCTTCCACTTCATTATAAGAGGAAGAAACTTTGATAGCTTCATCATTTTCCAATATATTATTGAAATAGACCAAAAACTACAAGACAAAGAGAAACTCAAATTAGTATATGAAAATTTAAAGCAGAATTGAAATGTCAAGGTAAAATAACACTTACTGATGCAAGGTATTGGGCAGCCAAATCAGAGACTTTTCCCCGAGGAGTAGAGGTCTCGGGAGCTTTGTGATCATCCAGACTAGATCAATTTCCTGGCCAAACTAGGAGTAATGAAATCTGGAGGACCATCAAGCAAGGAAGGTAATTTAACCCCAGCAGGTTGAGTAACAGTATCAATGGCCTTTTCAGCAGGACCCCTTCTTAGTCTTGTCAAAGGTGCAGCCTCTTCAATCAAAGGTGATGCCTCTTTTTGAATAGTAGGGGGCTTCTTGGTAACCTTCTTAACATATGTAGTTATCCCCCTAGATGGAGGATCATCTTTTTCTTAATCCCTCCAGTTGGGACATCTTCTTTGTTCTTTTTTTCCCCTTCAGCACCAAGGACAATCTTAGCAAAAAGATCAAAAACTTTCCTCTTCCTCGTCATTAGATCAGTAAGGGAAGTACTCAAATCAGAGGAAGATTCTTCAACAGCTGAAGGATATCCTAGACTTCTCTCAAGATCAATCACCAAATAAGAAGGATTAATAGGCCAAGCAATAAAGGAAGAAGTGGTGATCTTGTATTTCAAGAAATAGGAAGCATTTGTCACATGTTCCCTCGTAATTGATTATTGAAGACCCCGGCTAAACTTCTACTTTTTTATATTAACATCACTCTCTTTGGGGGGTTTCTTTTACTATCAACTGTAAATTAAAATTGTAAAAAGCAAAAGTTAGTGAAACATTTTATCAAACAAAAACAGAGCTAGTTTAAAAATAAAGAACAACTTATCCCATTGCCATAAGGTTGACATCTGGGACCTTGGTACATGTCATTTCTATTTAACGGGGGGTGTTGCCAATTTTTCATCACAACACCATAATCAAAATAATCCCTTTTAGAATCAGGGTTATTGACAACCAAGGCTCTATTAACATACCTAGTTTTTAAATAAAAAGTGGTGTCACCGGTGACCCATTTATAACAAAACATAATTTCAGGAAACCCTAGATGAGTTCCATGTATTTGATTTAGCCTATGTATGCTATTAACTACCCTCCATGTATTTAGAACTACTCTTGCAGGTACAATATCAAAGTATTGGAAAAATTCCAAACACAGGGGATTAGGCAGGAAAGAAAAACCGCATTTCGCTACAAAAATCGAGGGTAATCAGTGTCTCTCGGTAAAGAAAATAAATCACAAGGACAAAAAGGTTCTTCCAAATCAACCCAGGAAGGAATCGCAAAATCGGTTCTAAACTTATCCAATGACTCAATAGAGTAAACCATGGTGACTAAAGCAAAGAAAGAAGAAGCAAGGAAAAAATTTGTACAGAAGATTAAAGAATCAGCTAAGGCAGATGACATAAACAATGTTCGTGAGGAGAAAAATGAGAAAACATGGACTTTGGAAACAAAGATGGCAAAAAGGTAGAAGACAATCAGATTTTACCGTCTTTATATATGCCGCCTCGAAAAACGAGAAAAGTAATGATAAAAAAGTGACGACGGTTGCGTTCTCAATGGCTAATCAGAGGAAAAAGATGCAAAAATCCAAGTGTTCCGCAAAACTCAAAATATTCACAAATTTTCCATTTCGCGCTCAAAACTGTTACGCAAAGTGGAAAAATTTTAGAAGTGTTGAAGGTCTGTAATCAACCAAGACATGGAAAATGTGCCCGAACAACTTTTCGGGCAAAATATTCCACACTCTCACATACAACTTCAACTGTGAAACATTGGGGACTTTTGTTGATACAAAAATTAGTTAGCTGATGTGGACCAATTATATGAAAACACGCATCATCCAACATAGCACGAATTCAAATGTCGTTCTACTCATCGTACCGAGCTACTCATAAGGAATGCTAAACGACCAGATAAATTCAATGCTTATTGTATTACAAGTCATTCCTTACCATGTACATATGCAAACGCCTATTCGATAAAAGCGCATGATCTATTCACATTGACAGCCCAAAGACTATAAATACATTGTAATACCCTCCTGGGAGGGCAAGAGAGAATAATCAAAATCAAGGCAAGACACCCAGTAATACAAATAAGTGGACGTAGGCCATTTCCTTACAGCTGAAACACTTTAAAAATCTCTTGTCATATTTCTTTACTCATATATATCTGTGAATATTAAATTATATCAAATCTAGTTTTTTACATCAACACTTATGTAGGAATGTAATTTAATAATTCGTATGATGTTAAATAATGGAAATTTTATGGATATCGCATAGTAGATAATTCTTGTTGTGTAAATTCTATACATGTATGTGATTATAAATTGAATAATTTGATGAGAAAGTGTGGTTTAATTAATATTATGATTTAATGGACATTAATTGATTAATTAATGTTGTGTGGATGAAATTGGTAAAATTATTGTGATGAATGGAAATTTAGCCTTATGTCACTAATTTTTTTATCATGTTCGACATCGCGGGAACGATGTGGTTATGGGTTAGATAGGGTGCTCACATTTAATTGGGTTTCTTTCTAAGTAAGGGACTAGCTAGTAGACCTTTGGGTAGTTATCATTTTCTAGGTATGGAACTAGATTGTGGTGACGATTTAGGGATAAATATTTTAATTTTTACATTGTTCCTTTGATTAACGAACCTAGGGGTGAGGCTAAGTGGTGTTGATTAGTTGGTTTTCTTCCTATATGATAGTCTAGGAAATATTTGTGTCTTAGATACCATTAGGTATGGGACTAAGGTTGTTTCGAGGATTTTATGTCTATAAAAAGGGTGGGGCTAATTTGAGATAAATGAGAAACTTGATAAATTTAGAATGAATGCCTAAGATAATAAAATGGGTATTAAAATATATTGAAAGTACGAGTATGTGTATGGATAATAGTTAAATGGGTTGACTAGCTATAACGACGTGTGTGTGTGTGTGTGACATCATGAGTATGTGCGGGCTGACAGTTAAATGGGATGACAGACTATAGTGACGTGTCGTGTGTGGAACCTCATGAATCTGTGTAGAGCTGACAATGAACCTGGATAACTGGCCATAGTGAGGGGAATGGGCGTGGTGTAGAACTAGTGGGAGTACCACAACCAATAATGAATGACATTAAGCGGGAGTCCCGCAAATAAAATGATGTAAACTTGGTGGGAGTCCCACAACTAATAATATGTAAGACTTAAATGCGGGAGCACAGCAATTGATGGTAATAAAATGACCAAGGAAATAAGTTTGAGTAAATGAATCAAATTAAAAGGAAGAAATCGTTAGAAATTAAATATTGAGACTTGGATTTTGGGTGGACCTTGCGACGAGTAGATAGTGATTTATTTTTATCGCATATTAATACATCTCGTTTAATTTAAATTATTATACTGTCGTGTTTATTGTGTATAATGTTATTGTCTAGGTTCAAGGACCCTATCTGAAAGGAGAAGACGGTATTTATGCAGTGGGCTCTGACCCATTGCATTGTCTAAGATTTCAGGTGCATCTTTGGAGTAGTTGCATAGGATTTATTAGAGATCATTTTGGAGGTGCAACTGGAGTTCACTTATTTACTATCTTTATTAGATTAGATTCCCTTATTTAGTCATTTACATTATGAGACATTATTACTGATATTATTGGGCCATTCGGTTCCAAAGTTGTTTACGGTCAGTCAGTTACTTTATTGGATTATTTCATTTGGAGTTTTAAATAAGTTATAAAGTTGGATTATTTTGTAGTTTAGCATGGTGATGGATTTTATTACTACATGGATGATTATTTAATTGATTTAATTATGATAATATTTCTTGTTCATGAAAATTATATGTCTCATAATTGTCACATGCTAAGAACGGTATTTTATTTAGTGACGCCCGACATAGTTTTGGTGGCGTCCGATGCCAGAATTATCCGAGGTGTTACAATGATAAAGAGACATGATGAACGCTTGAATGAAACTTGTGAAAATATATCCTGTAACTTATCTCCATTTATTATCTTCAGTATATGACTAACTACGTGTCCTTATCAAGAGAATAAGCCAATACTACAAATTGACTCAATATGAAATTTTGTCCTTAAATATATCCTTACTTATGAGTGACTTAAGTCATAAAGAGAATCATGATTATTTATAAAAACTACTTCATCAGTTCTGAATCGACAACATAGGAAGGAGTAAGAACCACATTCCTTGAAGCTTGAACTTGTACATCACTAGAAGAAGCTTGAGGTTCGATGGATGCAATAATTGGGACTAAAATGAGATTAAACTCATTGGATGGAGCTCACTGATCTCTTTATTCATTCTTGGAAACTTGAAATACCAGAAGTATAAGAAACTCACAAATAAAGGGTCTTTCTATGAAAATACAAAGTGTTGGTGCGCGAGGCCCCCAATGTAATTTATTATTTCCTTTTTGTGTAAACTCGATGCGGAAGCGTTGTGGTGGTTCAACTTTAAAACAACAAATTTTAATTTCTTAAAACAAATTAAAATTAAACCAAGTGAAGTAAAATTAATCAATTAATATATTCACTTAAACCAATTAATTAATCTAAGTCCTAGAATTTTCCTACGTCATATTTATCAATATTAGCAAATTAGGCGAAACCAAATTTTAGCAAATGACTTGAATTAAATAAACATTACCCAATATTTAATATAACGCCAAATTAAATTGAGTGTGATAATTTAAACCAAACTTTATCTTGAGTTATCCTAAGCATGCATTCTAAATTGTTAAGAAAGATAAAATAAATCAATCACACTACGCCGCGATGTACGAGGAAAAACCCAAGATGGGAAACAACCTCGGACGGCCCTAGCCACAAATCCACTAGATACGGAATTACAAGTACAAGAAAGAAAGGCTTACAACGCACGAATCGATCCCTCTCAAGCCTCGACGCTTCTTCTTGTAGACACCTCTTCCTAGCGGATAACCTTGGAAAACCACCGCGGTCTCGGAATCCACCGATAGGACTTTATATGGTCACCGTCACCCGTACATGGAGCCTTTCTCCCAGTGGGTATAATCGCAACAAAACTTCTTCTTCTTTGATGGATGTAGAAGCAAACCAAAACTTCTCTTCGAAACGGAAGAGATTAAACACGTGCCAAACTCCAAGCAATTGATATGTATATATGTGAACTTGGATAAACAATATGGGTGTAAAACTAGAGTGATAAAATATTTGCTCTTGAAATATAGCACTCAAAACTTGAACATTTTCCTTAAACAATTTTAGCTCTCAAACTCTCTCTAAGAGATGGAATGGAATGTAAAAGTTCGATTAGAAAAATGGTTTCCCGCACATACATATTCAGCAAAAAGATAGTGGGGTAAACTAGTGGGAAAATGGGTAAAAACTGCCAAAAACTGCCATTTAACTGTTCCCGCCAAATCTCGTTTGAACGACATTTTCGTTCGAACGAAATCTCGTTCGAACGAGATTTCTAACGAAGTTCCAGAATGTTTAAAGAGGGAACTCGTTAGAAATCTCTTTGGATATCTCGTTCGAACACAGGTTCGTTCGAACGACATTCTAGTGGCCTAATAAGGGAACTCGTTGGCAGGTTCGTTCGAACGACTTTTTCGTTCGAACGACAATCTCGTTCGAACGACTCTATCGAACGAAAAACCAGAAAGTTTGAATATTCCTGTTTAAGCCCAGAAAACTTTATAAACATTTATTTAAAGTTTTAATTAATTCTTTCTTAAAACAAAACGCAGTTTTTATAAAACCTAACACCCAATAAACATCTTCCAAGCTCCTATATATATATAATATTTCATTCATACCTTGGGAGCATGGAACTATGGTTGATAACGTAGAAACGAGGCATGCAAACTGGCATATTTGATGAATCTTTATACTCTTTGCCACTACGTCTTCAACAAACACTTCATAGGCATGAGAATATTATAATTAAATACTATCCTATGAATAAATGTTTTTTCCGGAATTGAGCCAAAACTATATATGGACTCAATTGGAAATTTGTGTCCTTACAAATCTCCCCCTTTGGCTATTCCGGGACAAAAACCAAACAAAAATCCTAAAGGGCCGTCAAGCTCACTAGACTCAAAATATAACCCACCCAAACTTTACTCAACCCAAGGATCAAACGCTTTGCCATTGAAAGATGCCGCTTTAGAAGAATTCCTGCACACTTAATCAAACTATTAAACGCATAAGGAATATCAAAGTATTAAATTCAATTAATATAAATACTCCCCCACAATTAATTCTCCCCTTTATCAAAACAATCTACCAAAGAAGGTCGCGATTCCCCCTAAGTTAAATCTCCTAAATTAAGGTATGATTACAATAGGATTAGATACCATTTCTCCCCCTATCATTCTCCCCCTTTTTGTTCAGGAATAGGTAAAGGATATAGAACTAATAAAAACAGTGAAGCTTAAAGTGATAAGATGTGAAAACATATGACCAACAAAAGCATAACTAATCCATTATAGATACTAAAAATGAAGTATAAGCATATAAGGACTAGAAAGCAAGGCAAAGACAAACAAATATCATATATATGTAAACTAGAAATATACCAATGAAGCACTTGCATATATATATATATATATATAGATATAAACACACATATAACACAAAATACAATAAGTTTGCACACTCGTATGGCAAAAATGTGTCATATGGAAACGTAAGTGTAGGGGTGTGAACGAGCAACAATTAAATTTAGACCCAAACACTTAATAAACATTCACGGAGTTCTCATTTGATTGCAAACTTTATCACATTTAAATATAACCTCATATGACAATATGAAGATTGAACTCAATGAACAAACATACACAATGCATACAAGCCTAGCATGGCGATGATTCTACAAACCAAATAGAGTCATGACATTAAAGGCAACTAGGATAAACGGACATTGTGCAAACCGTTGATATACCATCCAATTCTCCCTCAATAAGCATATATATTCTTTTTCTTTTGAATGAATATATCAAACAAACACAGGCCTTGGCAATTGTTTTCTTTTTAATGCCAAATATTCTATTTTTAGGCCTTTGGATCAGGTATTTCTTTTAGATCAAATAAACGGTGGCTTACTATCGCAAAGGATTTAATTCATCCTTTCGGAGCCCTTCCCCGTGCACATTTAGATATATAATTTTTTTATCTCACAAAGCTCACGTGCAATGGATTTTGACATGCATTAGTCCTCCTAGGTCATAGATATGTAGATGACTAGATTGGTAGGAGAACACCTCAAAAAGCTCAAATATAACATGTGACATTAATATTTCAAAAGAGCTCGTGCATGTGTGAAAAGAGGCATATAAAAATAGAAACCATTTAAACAATACAAAATCCAACTGCTCCATATAAAACATCGTAAAGAACATTTTAAGGATTGAAAATCTAAACCAAAAGTTCTAGCCACGTGGGAGCGTAAAAAATGGGATTCAAACACAAATATATGCCACATAAAGTGTGTCAAACTAAAATACACACGAAATAAAATCTTTTTGAGTTTTTGACATTTTAACCAAAAATAAAGATATATACTCAAAAGAATAAACAAAAATCATTTGTATTTTTCATTAAGCTTAAATGAAATAAATAAAACACAAATGATAAACCAAAATCTTTTTATATTTTTCAATTAATTCAAACACAAAATATAATACAAAAAGATAAATAATTCATAATTTCTAGCATGTGATATGAAATAAGGCAATGACTAGAAAATGACTAAACATGTGTACATCTAGCAATGATATATAATATGAAGCACAAAAAGCTAGAGTATGCATAAAACACTAACACATTCAACCTTTAAATTTAGCAAGGGAGGTTTCATGTGATAGTAAATGAGAATCAAAAACCCTATTTTGCAAGGCAACCAAGTTGGATTTCCTAACCCAGATTAATGAAGAATGACTATCTTGGGGTGTTGGAACTTTAACTACCGAGGTTACTTTACTATGGGGTTTTCTAGGAATTCGTTTAAGATCAAAACAAAATTTCCTAAGATAACCTTTTCGACCACAATGTGTACAAGTGAAAACATGTCGAAAAGATTTACTTAAGGAGTGATCTTTAAATGCATTCCTAGTAGATTCTCCTAAAACAGTGGTTTGGGCATTATGAGTAAATTCATTACAAGTATTGAAGCCTAAACCACAAGTGTCATTTTTAATTTGGACCGTTCCTAAGATTTTATCTAATTTTTTCGAACGACACTCCAAATTAAATTTGACATTACTAGAGTCTTTTAATTTATTTTGCAATTCTAAAATGTTAGACTCTAATAAAACATTTCTCTCTTCATAAGCAAGAAGCTCCTTTTTCAAGGATTCCATTAAACCCTTAAGGCTATCTCTTTCGCCTTCTACATATTCTAGCTTCTCTCGAAGAGTCTTCTCACGTGTCCTAAGGTCTTCTATTAAAGCATTTTCATCAACAACCTTGACACTCTCTCTTAAACTAGCTTCTAACTTCAAATTAGCTCTTTTCAATTTAATAGATTCTTTATAAAGTTCTTGAAAAGAATTTTGAAGTTCACTCACATTAACCTCTTCTTCATTTTCACTCTCTCTTTCTTCTCCACTCTCACTATCATAAAAAACAAGAGAATCATAAACAATGACCTTGGAAGTGTCATGTGTTAAAGTTTCATCAATCGATGAGTTCTCACTATCACTCACATGACTAGCCATAAAAGCCACAAAATTTTTCTTAGTGGGGTAATCGGGCCCCTCTTCCTTATCACTATCACTAAGGGTCGCATTATATGCAGTGGGTCGTTTACCTTCTTTCCTTAGTTTAGTGGGGCACTCATAAGCCCTATGGCCATAACCTTCACAACCAAAACATTAATTAGACTCGTCCCTATCTAA
Organism: Sambucus nigra; assembly: GCA_949130495.1. NCBI lineage: Eukaryota > Viridiplantae > Streptophyta > Magnoliopsida > Dipsacales > Adoxaceae > Sambucus > Sambucus nigra. The sequence continues at coordinate 371,856,546 of OX422219.1, forward strand.
ATTTTCATTACTAGGTTTAGGGATCTTCTCGACTTTAGGGATCTTCTCGGCTTTAGAAATATTCTCACCTTTGTCATGCTTAGAAGATTCAAATTTCTTAAAATCATTTTTAAATTTATCTTTGTTAATTTTAAGAAATTTTCTAAATTTGCGAGCAAACAAAGCATGTCTTCCGAGTCACTATCACTCTCGCTCTCTACTACTTGTTTGACCTCTTTTCGGGCTTTTAAAGCAACGCCCTTTTCAATTTTCTTTTCATTTTTAGAGGGAAACATATCTAGTTCCTAGGTTTGTAAATCACCTACAAGCTCTTCTAATTTCGTAGAGGCTAAAGTGGGTAAAGAATTTAAAACGGTCACTTTATGAATAAATCTATCGGGTAGGGACCTTAAAATTTTCTTTACAACACGATCGTCAGGTATTTTCTCTCCCAAGTTAAAAGATGAATTAACAACATCAGAAAGTCTAGCATAAAATTCATCAAAAGTTTCTTTATCATTCATTTTGATAGTTTCAAATTGAGTGGTGAGGTTTTGGAGTTTTGAAGCTTTAACGACACTAGTTCCTTCATGAGTTAATTGTAAAATATCCCAAGCTTCTTTAGCGGTTTCACACGTCATAATACGTCGGAATTCATCCGGTGTGACAGCGCTAAACAAGGCATTCAAACCGCGGGAATTGAAATTAGCAAGTTTAAACTCATTTTCAGTCCATCTATCGGCGGGTTTGGGAACACGTTCATTTTCAACTAAATAAGTTGGTGGGGACCACCTGTTAACAACAGACATCCAAACTCTCTCGTCGATAGATTTTAGTGCCGATATCATACGCGCTTTCCAATACGCGTAGTTTGAACCATCGAAAATAGGAAATTTTGAAAATGGGAAAAAATCCATTTTAGCCAAAAATCATTTAAGAATCTTGAACGAAATAATTTATCATTTTTGGCTCTGATACCACTTGTTGGTGCGCGAGGCCCCCAATGTAATTTATTATTTCCTTTTTGTGTAAACTCGATGCAGAAGTGTTGTGGTGGTTCAACTTTAAAACAACAAATTTTAATTTCTTAAAACAAATTAAAATTAAACCAAGTGAAGTAAAATTAATCAATTAATATATTCACTTAAACCAATTAATTAATCCAAGTCCTAGAATTTGCCTAAGTCATATTTATCAATATTAACAAATTAGGCGAAACCAAATTTTAGCAAATGACTTGAATTAAATAAACTTTACCCAATATTTAATATAGCGCCAAATAAAATTCCGATTGATAATTTAAACCAAATTTTATCTTGAGTTATCCTAAGCATGCATTCTAAATTGTTAAGAAAGATAAAATAAATCAATCACACTACACCGCGATGTACGAGGAAAAACCCAAGACGGGAAACAACCTCGAACGGCCCTAGCCACAAATCCACTAGATACGGAATTACAAGTACAAGACAGAAAGGCTTACAACGCACGACTCGATCCCTCTCAAGACTCGATGCTTCTTCTTGTAGACACCTCTTCCTAGCGGATAATCTTGGAACACTACCGCGGTCTCGAAATCCACCGATAGGACTTTATATGGTCACCGTCACCCGTACATGGAGCCTTTCTCCCAGTGGGTAGAATCGCAGCAAAACGTCTTCTTCTTTGATGGATGTAGAAGCAAACCAAAACTTCTCTTTGAAACGGAAGAGATTAAACCGGTGCCAAACTCCAAGCAATTGATATGTATATATGTGAACTTGGATAAACAATATGGGTGTAAAAATAGAGTGATAAAATATTTTCTCTTCAAATATAGCACTCAAAACTTGAACATTTTCCTTAAACAATTTTATCTCTCAAACTCTCTCTAAGAGATGGAATGGAATGGAAAAGTTCGATTAGAAAAATGGTTTCCCGCACATACATATTCAGCAAAAAGATAGTGGGGTAAACTAGTGGGAAAATGGGTAAAAACTGCCAAAAACTGCCATTTAACTGTTCCCGCCAAATCTCGTTTGAACGACATTTTCGTTCGAACGAAATCTCGTTCAAACGAGATTTCTAACGAAGTTCCAGAATGTTTAAAGAGGGAACTCGTTAGAAGTCTCTTTGGATATCTCGTTCGAACACAAGTTCGTTCGAACGACATTCTAGTGGCCTAATAAGGGAACTCGTTGGCAGGTTCGTTAGAACGACTTTTTCGTTCGAACGACAATCTCGTTCGAACGACTCTATCGAACGAAAAACCAGAAAGTTTAAATATTCTTGTTTAAGCCCAGAAAACTTTATAAACATTTATTTAAAGTTTTAATTAATTCTTTCTTAAAACAAAACGCAGTTTTTATAAAACCTAACACCCAATAAACATCTTCCAAGCTCCTATAAATATAATATTGCATTCATACATTGGGGGCATGGAACTATGGTTGATGACGTAGAAACGAGGCACGCAAACCGACATATTTGATGAAGCTTTATACTCTTTGCCGCTACGTCTTCAACAAACACTTCATAGGCTTGAGAATATGACAATTAAATAATATCCTATGAATAAATGTTTTTGTCCGGAATTGAGCCAAAACTATATATGGACTGAATTGGAAATTTGTTTCCTTACACAAAGAATAACATTTTTTAAAAAAATTGTATTACATCTATAATGGATTTAATGGTAAGAGGAAGCTTATCTAGAGGAAGCACAATAGTATCCATTATGTTCACCTCCAGTTATAACATTAAATCTATATTTGATAGCCCACGCATACTGATATGAGGTAATAGAAGTCAATATAAAGTTTCTTTTCAACTTACCTTAACAAAACTAGTTAGAGGGACCACAATCAGTGGCGACTCTATTGAAGTTATGAGAGTTGAGGGAGTGGAAGATTCAATAGGTTCATTTGAAATTTTCATTGGTTCTTCATCAATATGTAATTTTTGTCCTATAGTAGCTTTAACACACTCAGAGGGGGACCTTTGAGAATAAGTAAGCCCATTCATTGAAGAATAGGGAAATACATTTAGTACGACATTGATATATTCAATAACTTAACTTAACCATTCCTTAAAAGTAGAGCTATCATAAATATTTACAACACACACTGGAGATAGGGAGATATTCGGTGGATTAAAAATAATCAAATGATATAATGAAAATTTTGTAACCAAGAAATAATTCCACACTTAGAGAAAAGAATTATCGGTTTAACTTGTTGAAGTTTCTCAGATGGATCATCATGCATGGAAACATCCTCCATAACATAACTTCTTTTATCAGTCAAGGTTCGCTCAAAGGAACGTGGAAGAGAAGGAGTTGGGGTTATGATCATGCTTGCTGACTTAGTTTATTCTCAAATGCTTTTTCCATTGAGAAGACACATCGATAGGAGACCTTTTACTTGAACTTCTGGAGTAACCTACACGTGAGGAACCTGGGAAATTAAAAAATTATCAGTTGGGTGACTTCTCTCATTAGTAGATAAAACATCAACTATACTAACAACAATGGGAGCCATTCTAGATCGAACATCATCTACCATTAATTGCACCTTGTCAAAGAGGTCCGATCTGATGACGCCAATCGACTATGGGATTATGTTAACTATATTAGAGGAACCTTCTATAACTTTGGATTTATTAGGAGCTTTGGGGGAAGCCTTCCCTTTCGAAAGATCTGCAACCGATAGAGCTTTCCTTTTTGTACCAACAGTATCCAAAATAACTCCCCTCTTAGCTTTATTTTTCCCTTGAATAATTTTATTAATTGAGGACAATGGAGGAAACTCTTTATGTAGTTCAAGGTTGGTGCTACTTAGTTAAAACTCTAAACAAATAATAGAGTTTTTTTAAAGATCAAATTTGTTTGTCCCAAAATATTCCACATCAGGATAAACTGGTTGTGTTCTAAAGAAGTCCTTAAGATGTTTGAGTTAGGTAGGCTAAAAGTAACAGAGTTAGACCATCGAAACATCACTATGGCTCTTCTAATAAAAAATAATCATCTTGACATTAAACTTCGTGCATAGAGTAAATACACTTCTTTGTTTGAACTCAAGTTATGAAGTATAAGAATAATTATTAATTCTGTTATTTGGCAAATTAGTAGGGGAATGCCTTGGTCAAAACCAAATTTCATAGCATAATGAAGAGGGTTATAACCCTCACTTTATTTATCCCATTCAGTAAATAAAGGAAGATGGTTGAATGTAAATAGAAGTACCATAATTAATTAAGGATCTTCAACAAAAAATGCTTCTGAGTTTATCAAACAAACTTTATAAGCTTCATCCTTTAAGAATGACCACATTTGGCATGAGTTTTTTCTGACTAAAGCCTATCAATGAAGGAAGTAAGGTCATAAATTAGAGGGATAAGGTATTCCTTACTCTATTTCTTATTATAATACAAAAATCTTAGGATCCTGAAGGGACACTTCCTAATTGGGAGCTCTACTCGAGCAAACTTGGGAAACCAACTATAAAGAAACCCCATCAAGAGGATCACATTAGGTAAGTTAGAATCATGATATCTACTAAAAAAATGATCTATGTCTAAAAGATTATCATCATATTTATTTTAAATGTAGTAGGTTCAAGAAATAAAACTTTGAGGTACTAACATGAGGAGCATTGAGTTAATTTAACAAGGGTAAATTCTCCAAATCAATAGGTAACATTTGGATGGCCAAATTTGACGAGAGTATCATAATATTTATAAATGTAGTACCTTAAATCAACAAAACCCTAAAGAGAACCAACTGGTGCTTAGGATTCAATGTTGGAATAACGGAAGTCTCCCCAATTGAATAAGATTCTTGAAATTCCATAAGGTGGAATATTACCCCCATCGAATTGATTCTCAGGTTGGTCAGCCATTAATAAAGGATATTATAATCCTTTCAAATTCACGGAGAAAGCTTTACTCTCTTCCCAAAATTTGTCCTCATCTCCAAATAATGTATCACAATGGTAATGACTAAACCAAGCTTCTCGCTCTGTCATTTTTGATGTCGAAACTCCATATTCATTCTTTTTAAAAACCTCAATAACTTTACTTGATGATGTCATTATTATAAATAAAAAGTATAAATAGAAGAAAAGTGACAATAAAAATTGTAGAGATGATAAGAAAAAAGGACAATCAGTAAAAAATAAGGAATGAACGAAGATTCAAACAATAGAGGATACTTTCTCTCTCTTGAGCACTTAGAAGCTTGAGTTTTAATGGCACTAAAAGAGTTACAGGATTTTAAATAAATGAAAGAGAATAAGTTCTCAAAGGGCTTTGAGTAAAACATTTGTTTAAACCATTTGGCGGTTCATTTAGCCTAAATTGTTTGAAGGTTGAGGAGGGGAAAATGATGGTTTCATAACCCAATGTCTCAAAAATCATCTCATGGATAATTATGGAAAAATGTGGTTGCGATGTCAAAAAAAATGATCTTAGAATTTAATGGTAAAGATACACAAATGACCAGTGTACACTTGTAAGATGGAAGGGGACCAAAATTTACATTGTATAGATAAGGTTCTTCGATCTGAGGTTCGTCGGTTATTCCATTTGAGGTTCATTGGTAAATGGTTATTTGATTTAATTATCTTCCATAAAAGGTTAGTGGGTTTTAGATTTATTGAATAAGGTTTCCTTAATTCTTGTTTCATCAATTCAAAAATATTCTTAGATAAACTTCACCAATTTATATGTGTTTGAATGAGCTGCTACAATTTGAGGTGACTCAATTCTAAGATATTTCTTTCCAAGGTGATTCAATTTACAATTCAATTGAATGAGGTGTTTCCAACAGACACTTCTGTTTACGCAATAAATTTCTCTAGGGAGGGGAAAATGTATGAGGGCTTATTTATAAAACTCCCTACTCAGAGTAAATGACCTCACCAAGAGTGTAATAACAACACTAAGGCAAAAGGTAGTTAGTTCAATGATTGGGGAAACTTATTAAATGAAGTTATATTCACATATCAGAACGATTTGTGCTATATTAAGGAGGTTACTCAGAATACATAAAAGACCAAGTTTGGACGAATTGAAAAAGTTATGTGACCCATCAAACAACCTGTATAGGAAGGTCCCCGAGGAAACTTCTTTTGAATATAAAGGAGTGAAAGCTCTTTATGTGATTAAGAACAATGCATAATTACTTTACCCAATTGAGAATATTTCGTGCAACCACCATCTTGATCGATTAAAGTATTGATGAGTTGTAAATGGTTCTGATGTTGAAAGTAGTATCTAACATAAAATAATATTCCTTTTGCCTACGATCCAATGTGTGTAGAACTTTTCATTATATATTCGGCATTGTGCTTAAGCCACATGCAAAAGATGGATCACTTTTAGGTAAATTTTAACACATGTGTTGAAAGTAATATTTTATTCCATGATTTAAGTTAACTTTAACCCATGTTTAATGGGTATGTCCCTATTAAATGACTGAGGTTGGTTTTCTAGCGGAGAATTCCAAAAGAGAAAAAAGCACCCAGGGTCCCAGTGGCTTAGGGAAGAAACTATAAATGCTATAACAAGAGATTTTGATAATTAGAGCTTCTTAAGAGAGTTTCAACATTTTATAAACTTGACGGGAGACGTTTTTTTGTTAAGATTGAGTGATTATAAACATTGATTTTCATTCTATCAGTTAAATAACATGCAAGATCATGTGGACGTAGCTTAAGTTGGACGAAACACATTAATTATTGTGTTATGACAATTCATTTTCTCATTTGAGCCTATTTTCCTTCATTATTGAGTTTTCTTTTTCATTATTCTTGCAAAGTGTACATTGCCATCACCATTAAGATGAGTTACACCTCAGCTTTATTATAAACAGCCAGGAGAAAAGATAAATTGCGACTTCTCACCAACTAAAAAGAAGTGCTCTCTTATAATGTGAGCCATAACTAGTTCCCATTTACCATTGCATTTGGCATAGAGATTGTGTGGAATTTTGGCATTAGGTGTGGCGGATTGTCCGTAATTTCAATTTTAGCAGTCATTTTTCTTTGACACATGATCTGAGATACCTTATGCCACACATTTCAAGATCAACCAACATGTAAAGACACTAGAAGAACGTTGATGATAGTTGAACAAACGAAATTAATTCTGGGGAAAGTGTGAAAAAGGTCTCCATGCGATAGATTCTGGAGAGCAAATTTATAGTTATTCTTTTATGGTAGATTACATAAACCCCATTTTCTAATAGATACCACCACGCTCAGTATTAACCTAAGGCTTAATGTGTCGACATCTATCTTTTGTGTGGTCATGCAATGTAAGGGTTATAGTATGAAGATACTCATAGTCTTAATATTGTAATTAAAGAAAAGAATATATGAGTTTTTATACCATATATATGGGATAGCTCGTGGACCAATTACAAGAGGACACCTTGACTCACACATCAATAAAAATGAAATCGACCTCAGCTAGAAACCTGATTATCCCCATAATGAGGTAACCCTAGCCAGTCTTGACAGTTCATTTAGCTCTATTAGTCAGCAGTCCGTTAACACTATTATTTAACTTTTCTACTTCAAGAATGTGTAAGGTGATTTGATAATGTCGACATCATTTACTACATGTGCACATGTGGGAAATATGCACATATTGCCCCCATGTGCCTCTAACTAACTAATGATTATTCTCTCACTAAGTATGTAAAGTGTGCACATTCCTAACCTATAAAGGAAAACCACTTGAGAGTCATATTTATCTCTCTTCTAATAGACTATAAATATCATGCACAACCCTCACTTAAGGGGATCCGAGATATCTAATTTACTATTATGTTGTCCAATTATAAGGAGAACTTGAGAGCTTCAATATCGTACTTATTCTAGGTTTTTGCCCAGTTACTTAATACAACCAAGACTGTCCCTATGGATGTAGGAACCATTTTGGGACGAACCAAATAAATTTGATTCCATATATTCTTTTCTCATATCTCTATGGGTTTCTCTAGCGTTTCTATCTTAAAAATTAAGATATTTGAAATGTTATGTTCTTATAGTTAGTATATTCATGCTAAGATAATTAGTATATTTATTTTAGAAGATAACATACTGGCTTCGTCTGTGAGAAATGTCTTGCCATTTTCTCTTTCACTCATTAGAGATCAATGATACCGAAATTATATGAACCAGCAAATTGCAATCCGATTCGATTGAGTTTCATTAGGTTAAAGCTATCTCGCAACCAGTTTTCGTTTGACTCTGGTTAATTCCTCTAATTTTCCTTTAGGTATACGTATTCATATTTTTTATTCACGCTTCCTTCAATTCCACTTGTTGTTGTTATGATACTCTAAATTTGCTAATATGATACTTTGTTTTATGTACATTTTCTATTAAAAATGGCAGAAAATCCAAAAAGTAGTAGGATCGAAGAGCAGATTTACCCTATACACTGGTAGGCATGGGATACTTGCATGGGATCTTTCAGAGCTTGGATAAGATATAGGAGGCTAAGTAAGAATACATAAAATAGTTAACTCAAAGCATTCTAGTCGAATAAAGTAAGCCAGATATGAAATCGATCACCTCCACAGTTGGAGATAACTCTGAATGAAAGCACGAGGCAAGTTTACCACGATAGGGCAGTGGAGAAAACTTGGAGGTTGGATTTAGTCTCACATGGAAAAGGAGTGGATTCATATTCTGAAGGTCTGGGAGAGATGATAGATCCTACAAGCCAGGAGAAAATTCCACCATCTTATCAGCGTGGTACAATGATGAACAAACTTATTCAGTGGAGCTTCCAAGTGTGTTGGAAAGGATGAGTAGAGGATATGAATTTTTTTACTAGGACCGAGGTCCAAAAAAGTGTGTCTGTTTAGGGACCTTAGGGAGAATAAGGAAGAAACATATAGAATGATTGGTCAAGTTCGGGCAGAGTGTGTGAGGGTCGAACAAATCTAGTTACACTTCAAGGAAAAAGGAGAGCTCAGTTACGAGTTGTGGACGAGACGAGAAGATCATTATGGCTGATCAGAAGGAGGAATAATATCACTGGAAAGGTTCAATTCGATGCTTCGAATATCGGCTGGGTGATATCATAAAGACGATGAAACCTTTCCAGAGGGGTTACGTACAGGGGTCTCTATTCATAACTTCAACAGCGAGTTACCCAACACCTTTAAAGATCAATCCTCCTAAAATAACTCCAAATATTATGGAAAGTCTGATATGATGTTGTATGTTGAACAGTATCAAGTTTCCTCTGATATTTATTCCATTCCCGATGAGGTGAGGTGTAGAGATTTCTCCAGTTTTCTCACTAGGTCGACACAAATCTGGTACAATGGGCTCCTTAGGGGGAAATTTCAACTTTCCAGAAGCTATCCTACTTCTTCGTGAATAATTTATTCTTTGGCACTAAGTCGGTGAAAAATCTATATCACTTGTTAAGCATCTGCCAATAGGCAGATGAAATGACATGGGAGTACATCATTCGGTTCAACACAAAGTAATCAGAGGTGATAGATTATGATGAGAAGATCTCTATTACGATCAAAATGAGCGTCCTAATACCTAAAAGCTCTACTAGGCCTTGGTAAAGGAAGCACCGAACATAATGGTCGATCTATTGGCCAAGGTGGGTGGGGGGGGGGGGGGTAAGATAATGAATGTCAAGGAGTCTATGACATGAAAGGAATCGATTTAACCTAAAAAATGATCCGATAAGAAAGAAACGCCTAAAGAGTCCAAGAACGATAAGTCGGAGAACCCAAAGAGATTTAATTAGTACACATCTCTCACTGTGGGTGTTCATCACATCCTCGACGATATCTAAGGAAGTGGAAACTATGACACTTTGCATACTCTAATAATGGTGATTAATATTTTAGCAAAATAAAACAGCATTCCCGGTCAGATTCATTCTTAGCATCACTTTCGAAAGTAATTTAATTACTACTAAACTATTAGGCCTGGTGTCAAATTTTAAAACATATTGGCTTGCTTCTATGAAACTACAATTCACATAACAAATTACTTCAGATATTAAAACCTACATTCAACACAATAGCACAATGGATACAAAATAAGATGAAATAAATAAATTAATCGATAACTCTCAGTAAATGGTTACAATACAATAATCTAGCTAATTGAAATGAAGGAGAGTCTGAATAAAATAAATACTGACTAACCGGGTGACATGCGCAAAATAACTCTGAGGTATATCCCACCTAGATATCAAGGATAAACGCATCTAATCAATCACGACAGACACCCATAGCTGTTGCAACACCGTTTGCCTAGAATGATTACTTAGCCTAGCGTCCCTATAGCTGAGCACCTAAATGTTTTTGAAAATATTTCGATGCGGGTCAGATCCGAAAATGTTTTGTAAATATTTTTCTAGTTTTTAAATTACGTTAATAAATATGCAAAGTAAGATTTCATATTTAAACTGGTGTCGCACTCCCATGAGATACTCCTCTCCCGTCATCTACAGTGCACACTTAGCGCATGTATTTTAAACACCCTAGTTATTCAACCCAACCTAACAAGTATTAATAATAAACTTAGTCCCATACGCTTCCTTATGACTCACTTATACTTTTATTTAACCTGGAATTCTCGATTAGCTTTCACATTTTCTAATTAATTATAAATGCCATTTATAATCTTACCAATTCGTTTCACCTAATTTCACTTTAGTTATTAATTTAGTGCTCACACATTCATTAAGTTCATTTATACAAATAACACCCATTTATACGTATACACATAACATCCCCAAGTTATACTTCCGGATGCATATAAATTTTCTTTTCGTACAATCCTTTAACTCGCCCATATCTATAAATATTTACCCTATATATTTATACATATACACATATTACATCTCGTACACATACATATATATCGCTTGCTATATACATATAACCGCAATCCCCTTAGCATTACCTCACAGATGCATTCTTTAGCATGCTATCAGGAACCAGTGATAAAACCTTAACCTGTACCACATAGTCGGAATCTCGCCATCGAACCCACATCGTAACTATCAATCTTTGGGGACAATACCTCATCTGGGCCATTGGAATGGAACCTCGTCTCCGAACACAAATCGTAAGCGTAAACTTGGAAGTTGTCATAGTCATACATTAGTGGGTCATAACCATAACACATTACCCCACAAGATTCAAAACTCACATAAAGTGTTTGTACGATAGACCAATGACCTGGGCAATTGATCCTACACATGTTGGTCAACACCAGGGTGTACCACCCACTATGTGCAACCTCCATTAATAGAATCCTTAGAGTAGGTATGTTTAACATATATAAATCACATAGAGATACATTCATAAATATATATACTATTTTTATACCCGTACATATATACATAAAGTAGTTTACCATGCAGATATCACCTATAGCACTAGCCCATAATTCCTCGGGTCCAACCCTGACTCCCCAATGCATAAGTAGTCACTTACTTATAATTGATTCGTACCTTTTTTTTTTATTATTAATATGGACACTAAGCTATTATACTCCATCTTGTATCCCAATTATATCCAAAATCCCAACCCAGCTTCTTAAATAAAATTTTGAGTGTCATTCATACAAACAACTCATATTTCCATACCTCGGTCCCAATAAACCTACGGTAGAATGATATCCCTAAATATTTTCTTGAAGTTCTAATCACATCTATGGACCTCCTAAATCAATCCAGACACCAAACGGTACAACTAAAAACCCCCCAAAACAAAGATTTTCCAAAGAGAAGGTTCGAATCGATTCGTCTTCCTGTCCCTAATCGATTCGCACCGAATTGATTCATCCCTCAAGGGAGAATCGATTCGATTATGGGCAGTGGCCTGCTCAACCTATACGTGAATCATCATCTCCCCATTATTCCCAATAACCACCATCACCAGTCTAACCCAAGATTTATACTTTCTATCAGTTATAAACACGATTCAACTCATTTTCACATTTGAATTCACCCAATAACAATCTAAATTCGTGGGATTCAACATCAATAATTATGTATGTTCTTAATTTGACATCATGCTTAATGATATCTTATATTAATCATTCAAGGTCACACTTTTCTGCATGAATAAATCTCAGATTCTACATGGGATCATACACCAATTTTTCTTTTATAATTTTATTCACAAAAATCCCATTTTTACACATGAATCCCACCCAAAATTTCATATTGTTTCAACAACTCTAATATGAAGTAAAACACAAATAAAATATCAAAGAATTTTAAACACTTGAGTTTAACCTTAGAGAATTATGAATTTTCTTCTTCAGGTCCTCTATACGCATTGATCCAAGGTCTATAATTGTCCAATCTCTTCTTAGAGTGATATTCTTGAGTTTTCTCTTGAGTTTCCCCTCCCTTTTCGCCTTTCTCTCAAGCCTAAGTGTTTTAAAATTATGGAATCGTTTCCTTCCTTTTCTAACACCCCCTAATATCCTCATAATCCCAAAATTAGGTTAAGTGATAATGTTCAAATGCCCCGATACACCCATACGGGTCCCATATAGCCTAAAAAGTCCCCGAAACTCGATTATGAGACACCCCGCCTAATTAATTATCGGGTGATCAGTCCTTAATTAATCAATTTCAAAATATCAAGTTGGTTCAAATAATGGATCACTGTCGAAAACACAAATTTTAATTTTATAAAACTAACCACATAATATTTAAATAGGGTGATGTCCAAATTTTATCTTGTCATTAACTACTACCAAAAGAATACCATTAAATACCATGCATCACAGTAACATAAGTAAAGTCTAATTGAAGTCAAATAAATGTCTGGAGTAAACATCTCAAGGTACAATCCCATACAATAAATCTAATAAAAGAAATAAAATCTAAGGGAGAATTTAAAACGACTAAATCTCTGAAAGTAAACATAACTAAGGACGACATATCCAACATAATGGAGAACTGAAAAGGAGAGAATGAGCTGAGTCGTCTACTAGCAATAATCATGCAGCTTCTACAGCAGCTATAGCATGGAAACTGAAAAGAGTCTCCTAAGGCTGGTGTCCCTGTAGCTGGGCACAAAAAATAATGGAATAATAGAAAGACATACAGAAAAACGGGTCAGAGCCCGAGTTGAAAATAGTTTAAAATAGCAAGTACTTAAATTGATTCAATTAGCACAATTATTCTCCAAGTTAACTTAGCGTACTCACTTGAGGTACTCACCCCTCGATCTAGTGTGCACGTGTAATGAGCCTAACTACCCATACTAGCCATGATGCCTTGACTGACTACTAAGTGTATGATAATATGCTTGAAAGTCCCCCTAAATAACTCAAAACTGACGTACTTATGATTTTGATATAGATTTAGGATTACTTTAGTATATTCTCGTATCCTTCTAAATGCCTAACTGATAATACCATAAGTGTTCATTTAAAATAGCATCATCAACATAAGACACCAAACATGATTCTGGTATACACACATCATTCACTTTAGGTATATATATTAATTAATATAAACACAATAATATTGCACCCTTGGTTGAGAACTCTTAGTGCTACGCATATTCGTCTATCTAGCCCATTTGTAAAGCTCACGCATAGAGGACAAGAGGTTCAATCTCTCGATAACCCATAAAAATATAAACACCTATTGGAGGTGAACATAGTTCCAAGCCGATGGGCTACGCCCATACCTACGCACCCATACGACCGTCTGAAGCCCTTATACCTTTGACTCACTTGAGTCTATACTGTATAAATTCTCATCTAATTTGGAAATTGTGACAAAATTTAGTCCAACCTAGAATCCAAAGAGCCTCAGAATTTGCATTGCCTATTCTTCTCTCCATCTTGTAATGATCAAGACTATTGCCAACACTCACACACTTAGAAATCATTGCATACTTGTCATATTGCATTATTTTGTGTGAAAATGTGTTGAGTGTGTTTAAATCCCTAATTTTGATTTTTAATAATTTTTTTGGGATTTTTTAAACATTTTAAAAAATAATGTTTTAATAATTAAATTTGATTTAAAAGTTTTTGGGGTCATTCTCTTAATATTAGTTGTTGTGATTTATGGCCTAAAGTTACATTGGCTAGGAACCAAAAGCGGCAGAGACTTCAGGGTTTGCTATGTAATTAGTTTTAATGCGCGTTTTACCCCCTTTCATTAGCCAATACTTGTTGCCCTCTCATTGGCTGCAAGTGTGTTTCTTTACAGAAACATAACTCGCGTGAGCTATCAGCCCTTGGATCATATCTTATCAATGGCCTGCATGTCGCCTTAGAGAATCCCTGTGTGATCTTTTAAACCAATCAGCGCCTGTTTAATCACCGCCTTGTGTGAGCCCTTAGATTCAAGTCAATTTGAATTGACTCAATCCTGACCATTGGTTTCGATCTGATATCTCGAACCTTCTCCTCTCACTATAAAAAGAGGGCTTCCCTCAGCCTTCGAGGACTTTTGCCATTTTTGCATTCTTCAGAGTTTAGAGAGAGAAGAGAGAAACCAAAGAGAAGAGAGAAACCAGAGAGAGAGGAAAAGTTAGAAACCCTAACTTCGTCCAAATCCTTTTCAAACCCTAACCCAAACACCATAACCCAAACACCATCCTGAGTGTTTCTCGAGTGTTTGAGAGTTTAAGTTGAGTTATTCTGGTTGCTGTAACCTTGTGTTATTAAGATCTTGTTTCCAACTTAGACTTATACTCAGATCTAGAGTTTTTCATGTTACATTACACATAGTTTCATTTTTTTTCTCATCTTGAGAAATATTTTTGTTGATCATTTTATCTAAAACGTTTTTCTTACTGTGAGATCAACAATATATGTTTTTTGTTTCTTGTTCTTGTGAAACTAAACCTTGACCTAGTTGGAATCTCACTTGGAGGTTTTCAATCTCGAAAATATTTTCAAAACTGAGATTGATTAAGATCTTGGCTGATTTTGAAGCAAGATATCCGTGGATTCTGGGATAGATTAAAAGGTCAAAAAGGTTCAAAGTTTTGTAAGACAGAAAGAAAAGAAAACATCACAGCATATAGTGTAACTATAATTTGTTAGGACTGTTTGTACTTAATAAATGTGCGTGTGTGCATGAATGTGTTAGAAAGCACCTCCACAAACACTTTCACACTACAACACGTAAAGTGTTGGTAATAAGATCTTGTGAACATAAGTCGACGCAAAGTGCTGGAACAAATAAGGAGTTGACAAACTGAGAGAGCTACATCTACAATCAGAACTGCAAAAAAGTTATAAGGACGCCAGAGGGTACATTCCTAAACTTATATAGGTCTGGATTGTTTGCATGTTAGTTAAATAGCTTGTAACTCATAAATTTGTTTTAGTGGATTTTTCTTTTTACTCCGTAGAGGGAGTCGTGGATGTTTCCTCAATTGGTGAGGTTTTACCACGTAAAAAATTGTGAACAGAATCTTTCTACATCTCCTCATCCCTGTCTTGGTTGTGCTGAGTTTACAAACTTGTTTAAATTTTCTTTTAAACTTGTTGCTTAAATCTTGAATAGATCTCGTACATACTTTTATTAAACACATCTTGTGTTCAAACTTTTGATTTAAGAAAAGAGTTTCTCCAAAAAATATCTCGGAGTTACTTAAATAGTTTATTTTCATAAATGGCTTTAGTAACGATATTTTTCAATTGGTATCAGAGCATTGGTTAAACTGTTTTTAAAAGATCCTCTGTTTCTGAAATTGTTTTTTAGAAAATCATATATGGACGAGAAAAATGAAAGATTTAGTAACTTGACCAGACCTCCAATCTTTGATGGAACCAATTTTGCTTACTGGAAAGTAAGGATGATTTCTTTCATTCAAGGAACTCTAGGAGATGATGTCTGGGATATTGTTGAAAATGGTTACACTTTTCCTACTAAACCAGCCAACGAAGGAAGTAATGAGAGGGTTAAGAAATCCTTAAGTGAGTTCACTCAAGAAGAGAAACAGGTTTCTCAAAATAATAACAAAGGAAAGAATGATATATTTATGTCCATAAATGAACATGAGTTCAAAAGAATCTCATACTATACCACTTCTAAGGAAGCTTGGGACACCCTTTTCACTGCTCATGAAGGAGATACTAGAGTTAAGGCTGCTAAAACCCAAATGCTTATCCAGCAATATAACTCCTTAATTATGTCTGAGACTGAATCTTTTGATGACTTTTACATGAACCTGACAGATATCGTGACCAAACTGCATGCTAATGGGATAACCTATGATAGACAAGAAATTGTATCTAAAATTCTGAGACCATTACCACAGAAGTTTGATAATAAAAGATATGCTATTGAGGAAATGTGTGATGTTAATCTCACTCCTGAACTACTCAGTAGTAAATTAAGAACTCTGGAAATGGAACTGGAATTTAAGAAACAGTTGACTCAATCCCATAGGAAACAGACTAGTTCCAATCTAAGCTTTTCTTCTAAATTGATTAAGCCTGAGTTTAATACTTCCAATGATGAATCTGATGATGATTGCGATATAGAGAGTTTGGACAATCAGATTGCCTTAATGTCAAAACAGTTTAAGAAAATCATCAAGTTTAGAAACAAGGTGGCAAATAAACAAGGCAAATCAAATTATCCAATTCCCTCAAGTCACAGACCTCTTGAGAAAAATCATGACAAAAATCATAAGGACTCTCATGTTAGACTTAATAGAGACCCTAAGAAAACTGAATGCTATAGATGGGGAAAATTGGGACACATTGCTCAAGACTGTAGAGTTAACTTGAACACTCAAAACAAACATAATAGAGCTAATATTTGCAAAACCTAGGATGATTCAAGTGATTCTGAAAATGAGGAACCTGAGTCATCAGAGGTTTTTGATCCTTGTATGTCCTTCTTTGCAAAGATCATTTATAATGATGACATGCCTATGTTTGTTAATGAGGATGAACCAATTAGTTCTATGACTGATACTTCGAATGTGGTTATTACTGGTTTAGATGTTTTGATTACTGAGAATGATGCATGTTCTACCTCGGTGTGTGTGAGTGAAAGGGAACGCGATAATGACGATGTCAATGGGTGTGTGAGTTCTAAGAATGAAGCCTTAGGGGTCACTTCACACACTACACTTAGTGACTGGAACAATGAAGACCTCCCAGACATTCACACACTTTACACTAAGACTCTTAAGAAAAGCGCTAGACTAGAAAAGACTGTGAAAGATCTTACCAAAAAGTTGGAAGATCTAAGCCTGATGGTGAAACTGAATGCTGAAGAGTATACTACCCAATGTATAACTCATAAAAATGAAATTAAAGTTTTTGATGAAAAACTGAAAAATTTGACCGAGACTAATGAAATTCTGGAGAAAAAGTACAAAGGGACATTGTTAGAATTGGAACAAACCAAAGAAAAGACAACAACTGTTTTCAAAAAAATTTACTAAATTTGAAAATAATTCTAAGTGTTTTGATGATTTTGTTGCTAAATCTAAAACCAATTCTGATGATCGAACTGGTATAGGGTTTTGCCCCAATTTACAGACACAAACAAAATCTTTTGAACCCATCAAATTTGTGTCAGGAGGCAAAAGACATGTTGAAACATGCCTAGACTTTCATTCATTAAAATCCGAGTTTGATTTGAAACACAAAAGTACTAACATTGGGGAAACAAGTTTCTCTAAGCTTGAAAGTTCACCTAACTCTAAATACGTCTGCCCCTTTATCAGAAAGTGTGATCCTACATTCAAACCTGTGCTACCTAGGAACAAAGTTCAGCCTCAAAACCTTTCAAAACCTTTGTTTAGAGACTTTCCTAAGGAAACCCCCATACTGAGCAACCTTTATTGCTCTTATTGTGATATTTACGGATACTCTTTCGACGGTTGCTATGCTAGGAGACTGATCAAAACTATCTATAATCCTTATACCTACCAGAACTTTAACTATTCTAGGAGGAGTCGAAACAATTACATACTTTCTAGACAGCCAGATAAAAACTCTAACTATAGAAAGAGGAAGACCAAACCTAAAAGAACATTTACAAGAAGGAATCCTAATCACTTTCCTAAACCAAATGCTCAAATCTTTCACAAAATTCAAAATCATGCGCAAAATGTTTTTCGTCAAAAATCTGATGCTCGCAAATTTTATCAATTGAGAGATAACAAGCGCAAGATGAAAACTAGAGCAATTTGGGTTAGAAAAGATGGTCTATTACCTCAGATGAAGTGTAATATTGTTATTACTGCCTTAAAAGCTGAACACACTTCATCTGGTTGGTATTTAGACTCTGGATGTTCTAAGCACATGATTGGAGATGAATCTAAACTTTTAAACAAAACTAGATTTGCTGGTGGTAAAGTTGTTTTTGGTGATGGAGTTTCATCTCAAATCATAGGCAAAGGAACTCTCAAAGAAGAAGGACTTCCTGTTCTTGAAAATGTCCTCTTAGTTAAAGGTCTAAAGGCTAATTTACTTAGTAGTTCGCAATTTTGTGACTCGGACCATACTGTTACCTTTTCAAAGAACAATTGCAAAATTTTAAATGAAAAAGGTGAATGCATAATTACTGGATTCATAACTCCTGACAATTGTTACACTGTCAAGAACAATTCTGAAATCTGTAATGTTGCCAGAATGGATGACAACGAGATATGGCATAACAGAATGGGTCACATAAATTACGATAATCTTAGTAAATTGTCTACTCATGACATAGTAAGAGGAATTCCAAAAATTAAACCCATTCATAATATTGTATGTGGTTCCTGTCAAGAAGGTAAAATTGTTAAGGCACCTCATAAGAAAGTTAAAGATATCCTAACCTCTAATCCTTTAGAACTCATCCATATGGACCTAATGGGTCCCTCCCAAACTGTTAGCCTTTGTGGACACAGTTATATCTTAGTTGTGGTTGATGATTTCACCAGATTTACTTAGGTAGCCTTTTTAAAGCAAAAATCTGACACTTTTCAAACCTTTCTAAAAATTCTTCTTAGGATTGAAAATGAAAAGGACACCAAAGTAAATAGAATTCGTAGTGATAGAGGTGGTGAATTCAAAGATACTAGTATTGTAGAATACTGTGACTATAATGGTTACAAACACGAGTTCAGTGCTCCTAAAACTCCTCAACAAAATGGTATCGCCGAGAGAAAGAATCGTACCCTACAAGAGATGGCACGTGTCATGTTACATGCCAAAAATTTACCTAAATATTTTTGGGCAGAATCTATTTGTACTGCGTGTCATATTATTAATAGGGTCTATCTTAGAAATAATTCCAAACAAACCCCTTACGAACTTTGGTACAATAAGAAGCCTAACCTCAAGTATCTTAGAACCTTTGGCAGTACCTGCTATGTATGAAAAGATAGGGAACACTTATCCAAATTTGAGAGCAGGGGAGGCAAAGCCATATTTTTAGGATTTCGCCTAACAGTAGAGCTTATCGAGTGTATAACCTTTGCACTAAAACCATAATGGAATCCATAAATGTAATTGTTAGTGATACTATTGTAGAAAGCAAGACTAGTGAATTAGCTATCGAAGAAGAGTCTTCAAATATTTTAGAAAATGACTATTCTGAAGTAGATAATTCATTACCTATTGAGACACCTGAAGTACCTAACTGGGTTTCTAAAGATCATCCCATAAACAACGTAGTTGGCAACCCTAGTGAGCCAGTGCGTACAAGATCCCAACTTAGAAACTATGCACATTATGCATGTTTTGTTTCCCTTGTGGAACAAAAGAATGTAAATGAGGCATTGAGCGACTCTCACTGGATTTCTGCTATGCATGAAGAACATTTACAATTCGTCATTCATGATGTATGGTACCTTGTTCCACGCCCTGATCACAAAAAGGTTGTTGGTACTCGTGTGATTTTCAAAAATAAAACTGATGAAAATGGGATAATAATTA
This sequence comes from Sambucus nigra, assembly GCA_949130495.1. Classification (NCBI taxonomy): domain Eukaryota; kingdom Viridiplantae; phylum Streptophyta; class Magnoliopsida; order Dipsacales; family Adoxaceae; genus Sambucus; species Sambucus nigra. The sequence goes on from OX422219.1 coordinate 371,876,435, forward strand.
GAAATAAAGCTACATTAGTTGCTCAAGGGTACTCTCAAATAGAAGGAATTGATTTTAACGAAACCTTTGCTCCTGTCACTCGTTTAGAATCAGTTCGATTGCGTTTTGCTATAGCTTGTCACATGTATTTTACGTTATACCAAATGGATGTCAAATCTGCTTTCCTTAATGGAATACTGGCTGAGGAAACCTATGTAGAACAACCTAAAGGGTTCATTGACCCTAAACATCCAAATTACGTATTTCGTCTGAAAAAGGCTTTATATGGCCTTAAACAAGCTCCTAGAGCTTAGTATGAGCGTCTTTCCAGTTTTCTTTTGGACAAAGGTTTCAAAAGAGGTGGAAATGACCAAACCTTATTTGTCAAACATTTTGACAAACACATTACTATCGCTCAAGTTTATGTAGATGATATTATATTTGTATCAACTTCTACCTCAGAAGTAAAATCCTTTTCTGAAATTATGAGTAAGGAATTTCAGATGTCCCTTATGGGGGAGTTACAGTTCTTCCTAGGTCTCCAAGTCAAACAAAGACCAGAAGGATTATTTGTTTCGCAATCTAAGTACGCTTTAGAGATAGTTAAGAAATTTGATCTCGAGAGTGCTAAAAATGCTAAAACACCTATGAGTACTTCGGTAAAATTGTCAAAAGATGAAAATGGGAAATCTGTAGATCTCACTCTGTATCGTAGTATGATTGGCATATTACTCTATCTTACTGCTTCACGTCCTGATATCATGTATTATGTGTGTGTATGTGCTCGTTATCAAAATAACCCCAAAGAGAGCCATTTGAATTCTATTAAACGCATAATCAAATATGTTAAAGGCACTCTGAATCTAGGAATTTGGTACACAAATGACACACCAAGCACTATTATTGGGTACACTGATGCTGACTGGGCTTGGTGTACTGATGATCGTAAAAGCACTTCAGGCTCATGTTATTATATTGGAAATAACTTGGTAGGATGGAGTATTAAAAAACAAAACTGCACATCTCTCTCGACCGCTGAATCTGAATACATAGCCGCTGGCAGCTGTTGTGGCCAATTATTGTGGCTTAAGCAAATGCTAAGTGATTATGGTATTCAATAAAACCAATTACATCTCTATTGTGACAATCAAAGTGCGATTAAAATTTCTAAAAACCCTGTTCAACACTCGCGAACAAAGCATATTAAAATAAGACATCATTTTATTCGTGAATTGGTTGAAACCAAGGAATTAGAAATCAATTACCTTCCTACAGATCTACAACTTGCAGATATGTTTACCAAACCGCTAGATTATAATAGATTCATTTCATTACGAAAATCTATTGGTATGGTATGTGCCGAGTAATACCTTTACTGTTTATCCAAGTTTTTCCCTTTGTCCATTTGAGACAAAATGGGGGAGAAATTTGAGTCTATGTATATTCTAAAATGCTTGATCTTAGTAATTCTTTGCAGGTATTCTTTTTACAGTCGTTCTCAACGGTTGTAATAGGATGTTCAATTGTAAATAGTTGAGTTATGTACTTTTTAATTTCTTGGATTTGGGAAGATAAAATTTTGATAGGACTAAGTTTTTCTTTATTTTCATTGCCCTACGACTCCTAGTTGACTCAAAGGAGATTTTGTCTCATATTTCCAAAGGGGGAGATTGAATCCCTTATACCTTTGACTCACATGAGTCTATACTGTATAAATGCTCATCTAATTTGGAAATTGTGACAAAATTTAGTCCAACCTAGAATCCAAAGAGCCTTAGAATTTGCATTGCCTATTCTTCTCTCCATCTTGTAATGATCAAGACTATTGCCAACACTCACACACTTAGAAATCATTGCATACTTGTCATATTGCATTATTTTGTGTGAAAATGTGTTGAGTGTGTTTAAATCCCTAATTTCGATTTTTAATAATTTTTTTGGGATTTTTTTAACATTTTAAAAAACAATGTTTTAATAATTAAATTTGATTTAAAAGTTTTTGGGGTCATTCTCTTAATATTAGTTGTTGTGATTTATGGCCTAAAGTTACATTGGGTAAGAACCAAAAGCGGCAGAGACTTCAGGGTTTTCTATGTAATTAGTTTTGACGCGCGTTTTACCCCCTTTCATTAGCCAACACTTGTTGCCCTCTCATTGGCTGCAAGTGTGTTTCTTTACAGAGACATAACTCGTGTGAGCTATCAGCCCTTGGATCATATCTTATCAATGGCCTGCATGTCGCCTTAGAGAATCCCTGTGTGATCTTTTAAACCAATCAGCGCCTATTTAATCACCGCCTTGTGTGAGCCCTTAGATTCAAGTCAATTTGAATTGACTCAATCCTGACCATTGGTTTAGATATGATATCTCGAACCTTCTTCTCTCACTATAAAAAGAGGGGTTCCCTCAGCCTTGGAGGACTTTTGCCATTTTTGCATTCTTCAGATTTTAGAGAGAGAGGAGAGAAACCAGAGAGAAGACAGAAACCAGAGAGAGAGGAAAAGTTAGAAACACTAACTTCGTCCAAATCCTTTTCAAACCCTAACCCAAACACCATAACCAAAACACCATCCTGAGTGTTTCTCGAGTGTTTGAGAGTTTAAGTTGAGTTATTCTGGTTGCTGTAACCTTGTGTTCTTAAGATCTTGTTTCCAACTTAGACTTGTACTCAGATCTAGTTTCTGTTTCAATAGAAATCTCAGATCTAGAGTTTTTCATGTTACATTAAACGTAGTTTCGTTTTATTTCTCATCTTGAGAAATATTTTTGTTGATCATTTTATCTAAAATGTTTTTCTTACTGTGAGATCAACAATATATGTTTTCTGTTTCATGTTCTTGTGAAACTAAACCTTGACCTAGTTGGAATCTCACTTGGAGGTTTTCAATCTCGAAAATCTTTTCAAAACTGAGATTGATTAAGATCTTGGCTGATTTTGAAGCAAGATATCCGTGGATTCTGGGATAGATTAAAAGGTCAAAAAGGTTCAAAGTTTTGCAAGAAAGAAAGAAAAGAAAATATCACAGCATATAGTGTAACTGTAATTTGTTAGTACTGTTTGTACTTAATAAATGTGCGTGTGTGCATGCATGTGTTAGAAAGCACCTCCACAAACACTTTCACCCTACAACACGTAAAGTGTTGGTAATAATATCTTGTGAACATAGGTCGACGTAAAGTGATGGAACAAATAAGGAGTTGACAAACTGAGAGTGCTACATCTACAATCAGAACTGCAAAAAAGTTATAAGGACGCCAGAGGGTACATTCCTAAACTTATATAGCTCTGGATTGTTTGCATGTTAGTTAAATAGCTTGTAACTCATAAATTTGTTTTAGTGGATTTTTCTTTTTACTCCTTAGAGGGAGTCGTGGATGTTTCCTCAATTGGTGAGGTTTTACCACGTAAAAAATTGTGAACAGAATCTTTCTACATCTCCTCATCCCTGTCTTGGTTGTGCTGAGTTTACAAACTTGTTTAAATTTTCTTTTAAACTTGTTGCTTAAATCTCGAATAGATCTCGTACATACTTTTATTAAACACATCTTGTGTTCAAACTTTTGATTTAAGAAAAGAGTTTCTCCAAAAAATAGCTCGGAGTTACTTAAATAGTTTATTTTCATAAACGGCTTTAGTAACGATCTTTTTCACCGTCATCACTATCATTCTCACGGATAGCTCGTACTTAGGTTCCAAGCTCTAGTGGTACGACTCTAAATCCCCCGAAGGCACATAAGATTCAGTCGTCCACAACGTGTTAACCTCCGTTCGATAGCCAGTAGCTAGGTATGTCATATACATAATATTTTGAACAAAAATCATGCACACAACTTATGTAAATTCATTAGCTTTCTCATTGCATAGTATTTGCAGTATGAATATTATGTATCCCTTATTATACACTCCACCTTATTTGTATATATATATCCTCGCTTATATTTTCTCATATCTTTAATTTTATAAATTTTCCTACCTTCCGAAAGTCGACATATTCTCCGCTTACTAGTAATTATAGATTTTAAGTGCCTCAATGTTCATACTGGCCTAACACTCATTGAAGTAAGCCTACGGGAAGTTTGAACAAAAATTGACCTAAAAAGGTCATTCTGGAATCTCGTTAGAAAACCCAGAAATCTCGTTCGAATGAGGGTCGTTCGAACGAACCACCAAACTCGTTAGAAGGCTTACTGGAATCTCATTAGAAGTCTCGTTTGAACGAGGTCGTTCAAAGGACCTGGGCTTGACTTCTAACGAAATTTCCAAAGTCGCCTAGTTCATCTCCGAAATTCATTTTTTCAGATTTTCTTCACTTAAATCTCAACCTAAATCCATTCCATCCCAATTGCAAGGTTTCAAAACTACTCTAATTCACCCTTAAACAGTTTTTAGCATAGTTTTGGGGTCCAATCATTCTAATCATCATGTAATTTCAAGAATTTCCCAAATTTTACCATAGACCATACTAACATAAACACAAAATTTGTTTGTCTATAAAAACTCCATTTTTATTTCGTGATTAACGTCTAATTCATCAAATTTCACATTCCTATTAAGGGGAAAATCCTCTACATGCAAACCCCCATAATATTTCTAAAATTCCTACACGATTTCATCACATGTAAAACCAAATTTGGTATTAGTTGTTCTAAAGCCTCAACACATGTTAACAAGAGTAATAATTGCTAAGAGAAGAGAAAGATAATCACTTGCCTTAAAATGAACTTCTGATTCGCGGGTCGAAAGTGGTATAGGACCGATCCTCCTGACTCGATCTATGCGTTGGTGTACTTTTTGTTGTGAAAGGTTGAGTTCTTGGCTTAGGGCTATAATGGAGTCTCCTTCTTCTTCCTTGGTTCTCTCTCTCTTTTACTCTCTTTTCACGTAGGTTGAAACTGTCGGCTACTAACCCTAAATGTCTTTTAATTAAACCTAATTTTTGTCCATTTAATTATCCTAAATTTCCTAAAGAAGAAAATACCACTCAGGGGTGTCGTTTTGGGTTAAAAATGTCCTGAACTCCAAATAAAATACCCGAATAGTTTTTCTAACTATTTCAACCCTTTTGGACACAAAATAGTCATCCGAGTTATACAAAAATAAATTATCTTTTAACCCCGCCCCCAAATACATACAATTGACGTGACTCATACGCGTCCGAATATTTGTAACATAACTATCGTGTATCTCATTCTCGGCCATACTATTATTTCAATAATTAGTAACTCTCATCCCGCTAGTGATTATTATCAAAAATCGAATTAATTACAATTTAAATTTTCTCATTTTAATTTAATTAATCTCCATTTTCAATAAAAAAAAATTATTATGCGTAAAAGTACGGGGTATTACATACTTCACCCTAATAACAAAATTTTGTCCCGAAATTAGGAAAAGAATACATATATACATGGAAAGAATAAGTCTGGATAATGTTCACGCATGTCATCCTCGCGCTCCCAAGTTGATTCCACAACATTATGGTGCTACCACTGAACACGTACTAGTGGTACTACTTTCGACCTCAACTTCTTCTTGCTATGGTATAAGATAGCAACCGACTCCTCCTCATAGGACCTATCAGTTTGTAAGTCTATCTCCTCTAACGCAATGTGAGTATGGCCAAATTCATCTCGAAGAAATCTCCTCAGCGAAGAGATATCAAACACGTCATGGACTCTCCTCAAGTGCTCCGATAACCCAAGTCTATAAGCAACCGGCCCAATCCTCTCGATAATGGGGAATGGCCCTACATACCTAGGCACCAACTTTACCTTCTTCCTAAAATGCATAACTCCCTTCATAGGGGACACTTGAAGTAATACCTGATCCCCCAATGTTGAATTCTCCAAAATAACAATTTGCGTCAGCGTAACTCTTCTGTCGATCCTGAGCAACTCGAGTATGACTCTGTATCAAATCTATCCTTGTCTAAGTATCCTGAATTACCTCCGGACCCAGTTACTTGTTGCCCCCCACCTCTACTCAACATGATGGGGAACGAAAAGGTCTGCCGTATAGGGCTTCGAACGGAGCCATACCGATAGTAAATTAGTAGGAGTTGTTATAAGCTAACTCCACCAATGGAAGGTACTACTCCCAACTTCCGTCAAAATCAATGATGCACATCCATAACATGTCCTCCAATATTTGATTCATCTGCTCGGTCTAGACATCCGTCTGCGGGTGGTAGGCTATGATCTACCGCAACTTCGTACCCAACGCCTCCTAAAAACTTTCCCAAAATTGAGAAACGAACACCTTATCTCTATCAGACACGATATTAAGAGGCACTTCGTGGAGTCTAACTATCTCTGCTATGAATAACTGGGCATACTGTGTCGCAGTGTAGTCTATATTAACTAGTAGAAACTGGGCTACCTTGGTCAACCGATCCACTATCACCCATATCGAGTCGTGACCCCTCTGCGATGTAGGTAGTCCCGTGATGAAGTCCGTGGAAATTCTCTCCCATTTCCACATAGGAACCTCTAATGGCTGTAGAAGTCCCGTTGGCCTCTGATGCTCCAGCTTTACCAATTGACAAGTGGCACATTTTGACACGAACTCGACAATATCCTTATTCATTCCACTCCACCAATACTGTCTACGCATGTCCTGGTACATCTTATCCCCACCGGGATGCACTGCAAATTGGGAACCGTGCGACTCTGTCATCACCTTGTATCCCAAATCTCCACCCTTGGGAACAACCAATATCCCATGAAAACGTTGGCCCCCGTCTGAACTCACGGTGTAAGACTTAGCCCCCTCGGCTAGAAGCTTCACTATCTGACTTTGGAAGAACGGATCATCTGCCTGAGCCTGTACTATTCCTATAATAATTTAGGGCATAATCGTCATTACAGACATAAACGATCGAGCCACCGCATACTGGTTCCCTAACTCCTTCCATTTTACTTTCCACACCTCGGCCACCTCACCAACTGGCCTACGGCTCAACATGTCTGCTACCACGTTAGCCTTCCCCGAATGGTATTGGATATCAAATTAATAATCCTGCATGAACTCAAGCCATCGACATTGACGCATATTTAATTCCTTTTGCGAAAAGTGGTACTGTAGTGATTTATGGTCCGTGAATAAGCGAAATTTCTCCCCTAGGAGGTAATGTCTCCAAATCTGAAGCGCGAACATGACTACTGCTAACTCCAAGTCGTGGGTGGAGTAATTCCTCTCGTGTGTCTTAAGCTTACGGGAGGCATAAGCTATAGCCTGATCTTCCTACTGAAGTACACATCCAAGTCCTAATAAGGACGAATTAGTGTAGACTAGATACTCCACTCCTGGACTGGGTAATGCTAACACTGGTGCTGAGGTTAACTTATCTTTCAACTCATCGAAGGCTAACCGACAGGCGTCACTCCAGATAAATGGCACCCCTTTGCAAGTCAAGTGCATTAACCGACCCGCTATCTTTGAAAACCCTCGATTGAAACTCCTGTAGTATCCGGACAAACCCAAGAAACTGCATATCTCGATCGGTGTCATGGGTTGTCCCCACTCCCTCACCGCTGACACTTTCCCCGGATCCACGGATATCCTTCTATCGGAGATGATATGCCCTAAAAACTGTTCCTCCTTTATCCAAAACCCATATTTCTCGTATTTTGCGTACAACTGATGCTGGCACAGTGTATGCATAACTTGCCTCAAGTGCTTGGCATGGTCCTCCTCGGTCTGTGAGTAAACCAAAATGTCATCTATGAATACGATGACGAACTGGTCTAAGAAATCTCTGAACACCTTGTTCATCAAGTCCATGAACACAGCTGGGGCGTTGGTTAGCCCGAAGGGAATAACCCTAAATTCATAGGAACCATATCTCATTAGGAAAGCAGTCTTCAACACGTCCTGTTCCCTGACATGTAGCTGATGGTACCCTGATCTCAAATTAATCTTTGAGAATAAAGCCTCTCCTCTCAACTGGTCGAATAAGTCATCGATTCGAGGCAACGAATATTTGTTTCATATCGTGACATTATTTAATTCTCGATAGTCAACACATAATCGTAATGATCCATCCCTCTTCTTAATAAATAATACGGGATCAACCCACGGCGAAGTACTCCAATGGATAAACCCCTGGACCAACAACTTCTCAATCTGGTCACGCAACTCCCTCATCTCTGCTGGAGCCATAGGGTAAGGTGCGCGAGCTATCGATCGAGTATCTGGAGATAAATCAATGATGAATTCTATCTCTCTACTCGGTGGTAACCCCAAAATCTCCTTAAACACATCGACAAGCTCTCGAACTACAGGAATCGAATCAAGCGGTACCACAACCTCCGTAGAGGGCCTCTCCTCTATATAGTATAAATGCATGGACGATTCTCCCTCAGAGCGAGGCATCGCCACTAGGAACATCTCCTGCCCAGGTATGGAAAAAACTATACTCTTACTATAACAGTTAATCACGGCCTTATATCTGATAAGCCAATCCATGCCCATAATCGCATCATACTCGGACATGTCTAATACGAGCATGTCAGCGGTTAAGAAATAATGGAACCCATACTCAACGGCGAATCCACACAAGTGGATGTACCCTCTGCTGTATTAAATGACCCCGTAGTATGCGCAAACCCCGTGGCTCTCCTGTCAAATAAAATATTCCCTATAGTCCCCTGGATAGAAAACATACCCTCAATCGCTGGTGGGACCTGCGGGACTATGGCCTGGTGCAGATTGTAAAATCGCCCATACTAAAGCTACCCTTGCTGAACTGGGGTGGCTAGAATGGGTGAAAATGATTCCATCTATGGAGGTTCTAGGAGGGCTGTGAGAAATAATGGTCTCTGGGGTTCTTGATGAACTCCCTGCTGTTGTTGTTGGACCTTACCCTTCTGAGGGAAGTCCTGGAATTTGTGTCCAGTGTTGCCACACGTGAAACATCTCCCTGGGAAAGGTCCTCCCCTCTTTCCTTGCTGCTTTCCCTAGCCCTGATGGCCATTACCACCCCTCCCTTGGCCATTCTTGCCCTGCTGAAACTGCTGATGGCCCTGATGGCCATGTCGATAGCCTCCTTGCCCATGTTTAAAATCTCCTAACCTGAACCTCTTAGGATATACTTATTGGGAACCGTGATAACTGTGCCTATGCTGGCCCTGAACTATCTGTGACCCACAGGCACCATTTCCTCCTGCCCTGCCTTACTGGCTGGGCTCTCTCGCCTTCTTAACCTCGAACAAGTGGAAGCGGTGGTCCTTGCAGTGGAGTACTGCTACGTTGACCACATCTGAATAGGTGGCCAGGGAGAGATTGCCTATTAAATGCTGGCGGATCCTCTAGGTGAATCAATCCATAAAGTGGTGAGTCTTTTTCTCTTTGGTCGTAATCTCACACGGTACAATGTTGAGCAGATTAGTAAACTCTTCCTCGTATTCTGCCACGGTCCTTCCCTCCTGCTTCATATTTGCTAACTTTTGTCTCATCTCTATCTGGACATTTGAAGGAAAATACTTGCGGTCTAACCGCACCCAAAAGTCTCGAATACTGAGGGTGTCTCTCTCCTCAGCAGTGGTGATGGACTCCCACCACTGCAGTGCTGCCCCCAATAGTTTGAATGTGGCCAAAATCTGACTCCGTACTTTTATGCACTCTTGCATCCTCAAATGCCTTTGGATGTCCTTTTTCCATTAGCTCTCTACGACTGTATCGGAGCTCCCCGAAAACTCCGTAGGATGCGCCTTATGGAAAGCATCCCTAACACGTTCCCAAGCAGACGAGAAAACCTGGGCCTGAACTGGAGCCACCACTGGTACCTAAGGTGCTGCTTGTCGAACTACGGCCAAAGCTGCATTGACCACCTGAGATATAATGGCTGCCACTTCAACGACATTCATCATACCTAGAGCAGGTGCAGGCTGAGCCTCTAGTTGGGCTTCCCTGGGAACTCTTTGTGCACATTTAAGAGGCATCTAAAAAGAGAGAAAAGTTTCATAAGTCTATAGTTATATTCTCAAATTAGCAAAAGAACGTAAAAACGTATGACGAATACAACAATCCTAAAATATTGGGCTCTATATCAAAGGACGCCACGCGAAAATATAATAAGCCGTACAAATCCTAAGGATACTAGAACCTGATGCTTTCATACCACCAGTGACACCCCGCCTAGTTAATTACTGGGTGATCAGTCCTTAATTAATCAATTTCAGAATATCAAGTTGGTTCAGATAATGCATCATTGTCGAAAACTCAAATTCCAATTTAATAAAACTAACCACCTAATATTTAAAAAGGGTGATGTTGAAATTTTATCTTGTCATTAACTACTACCAAAAGAACACCAATAAATACCATGCATCACAGTAACATAAGTAAAGTCCGACTGAAGTAAAATAAATGTCTGGAGTAAACATCTCCAGGTACAATCCCATACAATAAATCCAATAAAAGAAATCAAATGTAAGAGAGAATTTAAAACGAACAAATCTCTTAAAGTAAACATAAGTAAGGACGACATGTCCAACAGAATGGATAACTTAAAAGGAAATAATGGGCTAAGTCGTCTACTAGAAATAATCCTGCAGCTTCCACAGCAGCTACAACACAGTAACTAAAAAAAAGAGTCTCCTAAGGCTGGTGTCCTTGTAGCTGGGCACCAACAATAATGGAACAATAGAAAGATATAAAGAAAAATGGGTCAGAGCCCGAGTTGAAAACAATTTTAAATAACAAGTGCTTAAATTGATTCAATTAGCACAATTATTCTTCAAGTTAACTTAACGTACTCACTTGAGGTACTCACCCCTCGATCTAGTGTGCACGTCTAATGATCCTAACTACCCATACTAGCCATGATGCCCTGACTGAATACTAAGTGTATGATAATATGCTTGAAAGTCTCCCTAAATAACTTAAAACCGACGTACTTATGATTTCGATATAGATTTAGGATTACTATAGTCTATTCTCATATCCTTCTAAATGCCCAACTAATAATACCATAAGTGTTCATTTAAAATAGGGACATCAACATAAGACACCAAACATGATTCTGGTATACACACATCATTCACTTTAGGTATATATATTAATTTATATAAACACAACAATATTACACCCTTGGTTGAGAACCCTTAGTGCTATGCATACTCGGCTATCTAATCCATTTGCAAAGCTCATGCATAGAGGACAACAGGTTCAATCTCTCGAGAACCCATAAAAACATAAACACCTATTGGAGGCGAACATAGTCACAAGACGATGGGCTACGCACATACCTACGCACCCAAACGACCGTCATCACTATCATTCTCACGGATAGCTTGTACCTAGGTTCCATGCTCTAGTGGTATGACTCTAAATCCCCCGAAGGCACCCAAGATTCGGCCGTCCACAACGCGTTAACCTCCGTTCGATAACCAGTAGCTAGGTATGTCATACACATAATATTTTGAACAAAAAGCATGCACGCAACTTATGTAAATTCATTAGCTTTCCCATAGTATAGTATTTGCACTATAAATATTATGTATACCTTATTATACACCGCACCTTATTTATATATATATCCTCCGTTATATTTTCGCATATTTATAATTTTATAAATTTTCCTACCTTCCGAAAGTCGACATGTTCTCCGTTCAATAGTAATTATAGATTTTAAGTCCCTAAACGTTCATACATGCCTAACACTCATTGAAGTAAGCCTACGGGAAGTGTGAACAAAAATCGGCCAAAAAGGTGATTCCGGAATCTCATTAGAAGACCCAAAAATCTCGTTCGAACGAGTTCGTTCGAACGAACCACTAAACTCGTTAGAAGGGCTACTGAAATATCGTTAGAATTCTCGTTCGAACGAGGTCATTCGAACGACCTGGGCTTGACTTCTAACAAAATTTTTGAATGCACCCAGTTCATCTCTGAAATTCCTTCTTTCAGATTTTCTCTACTCAAATATCAACCTAAATCCATTCCAACCCAATTGCAAGGTTTCCAAACTAATCTAAGTCACCCTAGAACACTTTTTAGCATAGTTTCGGGGTCCAATCCTTCTAATCGTCATGTAATTTCAAGAATTTCCCAAATTTTACCATAGACCATACTAACATAAACCCATAATTTGTTTGTCTATAAAAACTGCATTTTTATTTCGTGATTAACATCTAATTCATCAAATTTCACATTCCTATTAAGGGAAAAATCCTCTACATGAAAACCCCCATCAGATTTCTAAAATTCCTACATGATTTCATCATAGGTAAATCCAAATTTGGTATTAGTTGTTCTAAAAGCTCAACACATGTTAACAAGAGTAATAATTGCTAAGAGAAGAGCAAGATAACCACTTGCCTTAAAATGAACTTCTGATTCGCGGGTTAAAAGTGGTAAAGGAACGATCCTCCTAACACGATCTACGTGCTGGTGTACTTTTGTTATGAAAGGTTGAGTTCTTGGCTTAGGGCTCTAATGGAGTCTACTTCTTCTTCATTGGTTCTCTCTCTCTTTTCCTCTCTTTTCACGTAGGTTAAAACTGATGGCTACTAACCCTAAATGTCTTTTAATTAAACCTAATTTTCGTCCATTTAATTATCCTAAATTTCCTAAAGACAAAAATACCCCTTCGGGGTGTCGTTTTGGGTTAAAAATGTCCCAGACTCAAAATAAAATATCCGAACAGTGTTTTCAGACTATTTCGACCCTTTCGGACACTCTGGCGCACTCAAAATAGTCGTCCGAGTCATAAAAAATATATTATCTTTTAACCCCCCTAAATACATACAATTGACGTGACTTATACGCGTCCCGAATACTTATAACATAACTGTCGTGTATCTTATTCACGACCATACTATTATTTCAATAATTACTAACTCTCATCCCACTAGTGATTATTATCAAAAATCGAATTAATTGCAATTACAATTTAAAATTTCTCATTTTAATTTAATTAATCTCCATTTTCCAAAAAAAATATTATGCATAAAAGTACGGGGTATTACAGATTACAAACAACGGGTACCTAATTTTGACTATCTCGGCCAATACTGGATCATCCGTGAACTCGTAATCTCCATCTGAGTTACCTAAAATCCAATTTTTATCTCATTCCCAACACGACCACTCACCTTCATCCTTAATTAGATATCTTCAATCTGTCGATTTTATTCATTTACATTGTAATGTAAAATAACACATTTTCATTTAATTTTTATGCAAGTAAATATAATAAAACATAAATATTAGCTAATTAATATTTATTCAATTCACTTTATTTCTCAAATTAATTAATGTAAGAGTACATGTGTAATTTAAATATTTTCAAAGATACGAGGTGTTACATACTCCCCCCTTACAAAGGAATTTTGTCCCTGAAATTTCAATATACCTGGCACCAAAAACTTTGGATGCTTAACCGCACAACATCCTTGGGTACCTAAAATTAACTCATGACAACATTATGGTGTCTCCACTACACACCCATTAACGGAACCAACCTAACTAAAGGACTACTTACTACATCCCAAAACTAGCGACAATTCTTTTCAAATCATTTCATACGAATATACTACATCATTGTTAAGGTCTCACCTTGATGATGATACATAAAACCATCGTCTGCTAAAAATTCTCCAATAATATGAGTTTATACACCACTAGCTCTATCATCTTAATACTGAGAAAAGACCCATTTCCTTATATGCTAACTTCCCTTCTTGCCGGATTACATAACTCCCTTCATAGGAGACATCTGCATCAACAATTGACCACTCACGTCAGCCATCAAAACTCTTCATTTTGCGACGATTTAGCTCTTATGGAATTTCTTTCTTACACGAAAATAAATTCTATTAACTCAATCCATGGCAACAAACTCTAAATCACGTTCGACCCACAAAACTTATTATCTCCTTCCTCTACCCAACAAGAGGGCGGACGATAAGGTTTTTCGTACCAAGCCTTAAAAGGCGCCCCACTAGTAATAATCTGGTATCAGTTATTACATGCAACTCTACCAATGGTACTTACTCCTCCTAATTACCCAAGAAATCCATGATACATCCTTTGTGTATCCTCTAACATCTTAGTCACTCATCACGTCAATCCATCAGTTTAAGGGTGATATGCCTTACCCAAAATGAAAATATGTACCCATTGCCTCCTGATAATCCTTATCAGAGGTAGGACTCAAGGATGTCATTCTGATCCCTAATAATATTGGGCAACACCTTGTGCCGACCCATTCCATTTCTTAAATAAAATATTGGGAAAACTGCTCGATAACGTAACTCACCTGAAAGAGCAATAGTTATTCCGTCTTGATCAATAAATTTCACAATCCCAAAGGAAATATTGACCTTTTCTCAATGATGGTAACCTAATAGTGAACTCCATCAGTCTGCCAATCCATTTCGTCACAGGAACCACTATGTTTTGAAAAATTCTAGTTCGTCGTCTCGAGCCAACCTTTTTCCCTCTATAGAGTAGTGCACCTGTAGACCGTTTTGCTATGTTTCTATCCACACCGACCCAAATACTCTATATTACACATTATGTGGTAAATATTACTCCCATTCCTAGGGTATACCAAAATTGTGACCCATGCGTTTATTCCAAAAAATGCACACTTCATAGGTCATTCTCATCTGGTGAAATAAACACCCTATTTATGTGCAAGGCACCCTAAGAAACTTGACTGAGTATGAATCCTCTCTATTTCCCAAAGATGTTGGATCCTCCCTTGGCAAGATAAATCCCTAGCCTCTGTCTTCACAATCTTTCAACTCATCTCAATTGTGATATCTCTCCTTGTTGTATACATCCAGACTATCTTTTTCCTTCTAACAAAGTTTAGTCCACCTTACTATTGTAACTCTATTTCTAACTACCCTATAGGCATACGACTCAACACCTTTATTCCCACATTCCCTTTTCTTGGACGATACTAAAAATTGAACTAACTAAGGAGCCCATACACCCTATATCCCGTGCAGATCTACACAATTATAGCATACGCAATATACATATCCAAATCAGCCCCCATGATCCACATGGATATATAGTAAGGGTATACTCGATCACCATACTAATTGCGACTTAATTATTATCTACATTGCCCCACCTATCAAATACCGGCACAAATGTTCTCCAATGCTTCCCACACAACACTACCCGGATCCACTAGCCATAAATCATAGAATAGCTCTCAGCTCAAAATGTTATATACATACATGTGTAATAAATATAGTACTAAGACGATGACCTAGCTACCAACACGCTACCCAACTCCCAGGGCTCACTGGGGTTCATACGTGGGACGTCTCGCAAGAAAAGGCCAAATATAACCGTGACATTCAACATACTTCCCCCAGACGTATAAGCTTAATCCTCAACTCCCACCTCTCTAAAAGAGTCATATAATAATGCACTCGAACTATCACTAAGTCCATAGTCCTAAATCAATAACTAGCTCAATCTTTCCTCACGGTAGTATTCTGATATCCACTAATCCGCATCAGTAAATCCCCTACACACCGGGATCAAATATAACGATACAACCATACTCTCTGAAGTCTCCTATACAATATAATATATCCATGGGCCTGACCCTCTTTTGGGATGAGATATTGCAAAAACAATGTATCCTACCCTGGAATAACAAGCACTATAGCCTTACTGTAATAGTCCACCATAGTCTAAACCATCGCTAACTCGAATAACATATCTCTATAAAATAATAAAATACATTTAAAGATATTCTCTTAGTGTTTGCACCCACTCCCTTACAGATGGAACCAAAGAGAGACCCGCTACCCAACGATCATTATAGTAACACTAACGATACATCCACCAAATCCGTCTTATATGCGAAACTAGTGTTAACAAAATACTATGATACACCCGTGTCACTTAGAAATTATCCCATTTGCCCAAGGATAAAATAATACCTTCAATTTATAATGACATTAACTGTTCAACTTGTTCCTAGATGTAACACTCATATCTAAAATATCAAAAAAACTACTGCAGTTACTTCCCCTGCTAAGAACCCTACTCTTATCGCCTCACTCGTTGCAGACAAGCTTCAAGCATTTGGCCCTGCCTCCACATATAAAACACCTCCCTATGTAATTCTCATGTCTCTGGCACTACTAGCCATGTTGGGAATTCCCTGATCTCTAGCCCTGGTGGCCTCGGCCGTAATGGCCAACCCACTAGCCCTAAGGAACATGCTGCTAGCCCTGATGGCCCTTTCTCAATCCATCTTCCTTTTTTTAGGACCTTTCTCAATCGATCGCCACCCGATCAGAATCCCTCTTATTTGAATCTCTTTGATGTGTCCCCATTTGGTGCCCTACAAGCTTTCGATACATCTAGTGGTTGGGTGTAATACCCCGTACTTTTGACTATATTTATTTTTGGGATTAATTAATTAAATTGCGTATTAATTGGAAATTAATCCGGGTTATAAATACTAATGAGATGCAAATTGGTATTTGATTATGTGCATATATGATTATATATGTATTTGGTATTATAAAATTTGTCGTGAGATTTATATACGGCAATTTGGAAATTTTATTGAGACGCGTGGGACCGCCGCGTCACGGTATAATATTTTGTTAATAAAAGTGAATTTAAAATCTATAATCCGTATGGTCGTTTTGAGTGCGCCAACGCGTCCGGAAGGGTCGAGATAGTCAGAAATCACTAGCCGGGGGTATAGTTTGGGTCCCGGAGTATTTTTAGGCCATACCGGCAACTTAAAGGGTATTTTGGTAATTTTACATTTTTAGGAATTAAAAGTGACGAAAATTAGAGATGTAAATCTGATGTGGATTAAACCCATTAATCCCATTAAACAACCCATATTAACCTAGAAGGCTACGTAGGGTGTCATTTAGGTTTTCTAAGTTTCCCCAAATCAAACCCTAGCCACCTTAAGCCACCATTAGAGAGGAAGCTTGGAGAGAAGAAATTCTGCAGAAATTCTTCATCAAATCAACACCAAATCCGGAATCAAACCAAGGCAAGTGATTTAAATTACATTCCTTATGCAGTGAATGCTTTTTCCATGTTAGAAACATTGTTAATCAATCTTATATAAGAGTTAAAAGAAAACCCATGAAATTGGAAGATTGTTGTTTAATTTTGGGATAGGTTTGCATGTAGAAACATTGTTTGAAGATTTAATTCAGAGATTTCATATCTATGTGATGTATAAACGGATTAAAATCTGGGAAATTTTGATGAGAAGAACCTAGGGTTTATGTTCTTGAAGAAAATTGGGAATTAATGTAGAAATTTGTGATTTAATGATGTTTAGAAGGTATTAAACCCCTTTAATGGTGTTAGTATAGCACCTTGGCATGTTTGAGGATGATTAGAGAACTCAATATATTGTTGGAACGAATTTTAGAAGAGGTTTGAGGAGTAAAAATGGATGGAAAACGAATTGGGAAAATTCTGGGCCGAAACTGGTCAGTCGTTAGATGCAGCCCCCAGGTCGTTCGAACGAACTCGTTCGAACGAGCTTCTAACGAGTTGACCAGTCGTTACTAACGAGTAGGGATTTCGTTCGATATCTCGTTCGAACGAGATATCGTTAGAAGGGACAGTTCGTTCGAACGAACTGGGATCTCGTTCGAACAGCCTCGTTCGAACGAGACTTCTAACGAGCTGACAGTCCAAACTCGTTCGAACACTCGTTCGAACGAGACTTCTAACGAGTTGACAGTTTGGTCCTTTTTGGACTGTTTCGATTTTTGGAGAACCGTAAACTTGTTCGAGGATATAGATAGCATTTCTTTGATGATATAGTGATAGACTTGGGACATTTGGGTAGTTATGAGGAGGAATTTACATACGAGAGTTGTATTACATGTACGGTTTGGGTTGAGACGCGAGTGGTTACTACGACGTGAGAAACTATAGCGCGTATGATTATAAATCGGAGTAGTATAAATTGTGATAATTATAGTTAGTGCGGGAATGCGATACGTACTACAATTAAAATACGGTATTACTAAGATGTGTGTTTACTTAGTATATGGATTGTGTGTATGACATACCTACCATACTTGCTATCACGGGAGGTTGCGTTCGCTTAGGACCCTCTAATCCTTGTGTGACTACGGGGGGGATATAGACTGGTACCTCGATGAACATAGGTCATAGAAAGACTTATTGTGATATTAATAAGTCCGCTGATCATGGGAGCGTAGGTATGTGCGTGACCCATGTGATGGTGACTGTGTTCGCCTCCATTATTTGTGATGTTGTTATCGGTAAACTATTCCTGAGAGATTCGGAATATGTAATCCTTATGTACGTGATGTACCGGGATGGATAGCAGAGTATGTGTGCACCGCAGCTTAGTTCGCGGGGTGCTTGTATTGTATATTTATGATAGGAATAATATACATTAAATTAATGGGAATCCTCATGTTAATGTTGTAAAAATATTACGGTATTGTTTCGAGATATATAATGAGTTAACTGATAGTTATATATATGGCATATTTAGTAACTGAGTTTACGTTAAACCCCTATCTAATTACGAGCATTGTTGTGTTAAATGGAACCGAGTAATATGGGGAGAACCTCTGGCAGTCTAGCTAGTTATGTTGTCACTTAGCTAGTAGTATGGGTTGTTATAGATGGGTACTTACGTTAGGAGTGCACAATTAGACGAGAGGTGAGAATATAATGTGAGTGCACGTCCTAACATGTACTTTGCATTTAATGTTTTAAATGTTTTTAAAGCACTTGCAGGTTTTTAAAATATAACTCCACATTCGGGCTCTGACCCGTTTGCTTTTCAAATCTTTTTCTTGTAAAACCATTTTAGGTGCCCAGCCACAAGGACACCAAGCATAGGATACTCATTCAGGTGACGAGCTGTAGCTGCTTGTGGAAGCTACAGGGATTTGCATGTAGACGCTTCTATCTTTTGGATTCCAGAGTCACCATCTATCAGTTGTAGGGCATGTTGCCCATTTCTTTAGAGACATCTTTTATATTTCAGTTTCAGACTTTAGTATGTATTATTTCAGTTTCGGTTATTTGTTTCAGTATGGGATTGTAGTGAGGAGTTTTTCCTCCAGACTTTATTTACTGTTATGTGATGGTTATTTATTTTACTTCAGTATGGGGAATGGTGTTATTTATTTCTTCATTACATTTGTTGCATGTTAATCAGACTTAAATTAAAATTTGGCAACTTGCTTTTTAAATACTAGGTGGTTAGTAATATTAAAATGTTTTCGACAGTGATGCTATTAACTGAGCCAACTTGGCATTTTGAATTAATTTAATAAAGGAGTAGCTACCCGGTATTTAATTAGTCGGGGTGTCACAGGTGGTATCAGAACATCAGGTTCTAGTGTCCTTTAGGATCTGTACGGCTATTATGTTTCCGCTACGTTTCTTTGATATAGAGCCCTATATTTTAGGACTGTTGTACTCTTTTTGTGTATGCTTCGTTCTTCAACTATTTAAAGTTTATAAACTGCGAACTTATAAACTTTGTTCTTATTTCAGATGCCTCCACGACGTGCACGACGCGTTCCCAGGAATGCAATGCCCGAACCCCAGCCGCTCCAGTTCAGGGAATGATGAACGCCGCTGAGGTTGCTGCTATAGTAGCCTAAGAGGTAAATGCCGCGATTGCCGTGATTCAGCAGGCACCACCTCAGGCGCCGGTTGCCGCGCCTGCACAGGTTAATGCATTCCCGTCTGCTTGGGAGCGTGTACGAGACGCTTTTCAGAAAGCGCATCCGCCAGAGTTTGCAGGTAGCTCAGATGTGGTAGTCTCGAGCCAATGGAGGAAGGACATACAGAGGCATTTGAGGATGCATGAGTGCACTGATATTCAGAAACAGGTTCTAGCTACTTTCAAGCTAGTGGGATATGCACTACAGTGGTGGGAGTCTATTACCACCGCGGAGGAGAGGGATACCCTCACGATTCAGGAAATCTGGGTGCGGTTCGACCGCAAGTACTTTCCGTCCGCAGTTCATACAGAGATGAGGAGGAAGCTGACGAGTTTGAAGCAAGAGGGAAAGACAGTGGCCGAGTATGAGGCCGAGTTCACTAACCTGTTGAATATCGTTCCAGACGAGATTCCAACAGAGAAGAAGAAGATAGAGAAATTCACCGACGGGTTGAATTGGAGGATCCGTCAGCATCTGCTAGGGAACCTATCGTTGGCCACGTATTCTGATGTGGTTAACGCTGCATTATTGCACTGCCAGGACCACCGTTTTCATATGGCCGAGGGCAAGCGGTCGGGGGAGTCTAGCCATCAGGGCAGGACTGGAGGACATGGTTCCAACGGGGCACAACCCGGTCAGGGGCAGAGACAGAATGAGCAGGGTACCCAGCAGGGGGATAATAAGAGGTTCCGATCAGGGAACTACAGGCAGGGACAGGGAGGTTTCCGTCAGGGCCATCAGGGTCCGAACGGCCATCAGGGCCAGCAGGGGCAGAATGGGCAGCAGTTTCATCAGGGCCATCAGGGCCAAGGGAGGAACGGTAACGGCCACCAGGGTCGGGGACAGCAGGGGCAGAGGGGAGGGAACTTCCCAGGGAAGTGCTTTACTTGTGGCAAGACTGGCCATAAGAAGCAGGATTGTCCTGATAGGGGCAGGGCCCCACAATAGCAGCAGCAGGGTGCTCGCCAGGAGCCACAGAGACCTATGTTTCCCGCCGCTCTTCCCGCACCGCCGCAGATGGCAGCATTGCCACCCATTCCAGCAGTCCCAGCTCAGCAGGGTCAGCTACAGTATAGACGTGTCTACAACGTCCACCAGGCTGCAGTTCCACAGGCACCGCCCGCGATCGAGGGTACGTTTCCTATCCATGGCACTATGGGTCGGATGTTATTTGATACGGGTGCTACACACTGTTTTATAGCTACACACTTCGCGAAAGCTTTAGGATTGTTAGCTACGGCAGAGAGCACAGTGACGTGTGTCGACTCACCATTAGGGAGTGGGTCACTTATTTTCTTTATATGCCGGGGAGTGGGGGTAGAGGTTGGTGGTTTGGTATTGCCTGCAGACATGTTAGTGCTAGACATGCATGTTCACGATGTGATCATCGGTATGGATTGGCTCGTAGCATATATGGCCATGATTGATTGCTTCAGCGGGAGCATTGTTTTTTCCATTCCGGGGTAAGAGATGTTTGTAGTGGCGATGCCTCGTCCAGAGGGAGGATCGACCGCTCATCTGTATTACATAGAGGAGGATACCTCTAAGGAGGTTGCTATTCCTTTAGATTCGATCCCGGTTGTCAGGGAGTATTCAGATGTGTTTCAGGAGATACCAGGCTTGCCACCCAGTTGAGAGATAGACTTCGTTATAGATTTGCTACCGGGTACGAGACCTATAGCACGTGCACCCTACCATATGGCTCCAGCTGAGATGCGAGAGCTATGGTATCAGATAGAGCAACTGTTAGGACAAGGCTTTATTCGCAGGAGTACCTCACCTTGGGGCGCTCCAGTTTTGTTTGTGAAGAAGAGGGACGGTTCACTGAGATTGTGCGTGGACTACCGAGAATTGAATAAGGTCACGATACGGAATAAGTATCCGTTGCCTCGAATCGATGACTTATTCGATCAGTTGAGAGGAGCTTCTTTCTTCTCGAAGATTGACTTGAGGTCGGGATACCATCAGTTTCGTATCAGGGAGGAGGATGTCTCGAAGACTGCGTTCTTGTCGAGATATGGTTCTTACGAGTTTCGGGTTATGCCTTTCGGCTTGACCAACGCTCCAGCAGTGTTTATGGACTTGATGAACAGAGTGTTCAGGGATTTCCTAGACCAGTTTGTCATTGTCTTCATTGATGATATTCTGGTTTACTCTCAGACGGAGGAGGAGCACGCCGAGCATTTGAAGCAGGTTTTGCAGACACTTCGTCAGAACGAGCTGTATGCAAAATATGAGAAGTGCGGGTTTTGGCTGAAGGAAGTCCAGTTCTTGGGTCACATTATTTCCAACCAGGGAATATCTGTTGATCCGGGGAAGGTATCAGCGGTGAGGGAGTGGGGGCAGCCCACGACACCAACGGAGATTCATAGTTTCTTGGGTCTAGCAGGATACTACAGGAGGTTTATTCGGGGTTTCTCGGAGATAGCAGGTCCTTTGACACATCTTACTCGTAAAGGTGTGCCGTTCATTTGGAGTGATGCCTGTCAGTTGGCATTCGATGAGTTGAAGGACAAGTTGACCTCAGCACCTATGTTAGCATTGCCGAGACCGGGAGTTGAGTATTTGGTTTACACCGATGCATCTTTGCAAGGACTGGGAGGTGTATTGCAGCAGGAGAGACAAGCCATAGCTTATGCTTCCCGTAAGCTTAAGCCTCATTATAAGAATTACCCCACGCATGATTTAGAGTTGGCAGCAGTGGTATTTGCCTTACGGATTTGGAGGCACTATCTGTTGGGGGAGAAGTTTCAGCTGTTCACGGACCACAAGTCACTACAGTATCTGTTCACGCAGAAGGAATTGAATATGCGGCAGCGTAGGTGGCTTGAATTTGTGAAGGACTACCAGTTCGACATCCAGGTGCACCCGGGTAAGGCTAACGTGGTAGCAGACGCGTTGAGCCGTAGGCCAGTAGATGAGGTGGCAGAGGTATGGAAGGCTAAGTGGAAGGAATTGGGACACCAGGATGCAGTGGCCCGATCTTTCATGTCTGTGATGACTGTTACCCCGCAGATTGTCACGAAAGTAGTACGGGCACAGGCTAATGACTCGTTCTGTCAGGAGCAGATAGTTCTATTACTTGCAGAGGGAGCCGAGTCCTATACCGTTAGCCCAGACGGGGGATTGCGCTTCAATGGAAGATTGGTAGTTCCGGAAGGGGAAGAATTACGGCACGATATAATGGCAGAGTCGCACGGCTCACGGTTCGCAGTACATCCGGAGGGGACAAAATGTACCAATACATGAGACGGCAATATTAGTGGAGCGGTATGAAGAGAGATATCGCTGAGTTTGTCTCGAAATGTGCCACTTGTCAGCTGGTAAAAGTGGATCATCAGAGACCAGCAGGATTGCTACAACCGTTGGAGGTTCCGGTGTGGATGTGGGAGAGCATATCCATGGACTTTATCACGGGGTTGCCTACGTCGCAGAGGGGTCACGACTCCGTTTGGGTAATTGTGGACAGGTTGTCCAAGGTCGCTCACTTCTTACCCGTAAGGACTGATTACACTTCGGGACAGTATGCCCAGCTCTTCATTTCAGAGATTGTGAGACTTCACGGTGTGCCCCTAAATATCGTGTCTGACAGAGACAAGATATTTGTTTCGAGATTTTGGGAGAGTTTCCAGGAGGCCATGGGCACGGAATTGCGGTTGATTACGGCTTATCATCCGCAGACCGATGGGCAGACAGAGCGCACCAATCAGATGTTGGAGGACATGCTACGCATGTGCATTATTGACTTCGGGGGTGGATGGGAGCAGTACCTTCCACTGGTGGAGTTTGCTTACAACAACTCCTATCAGTTCACGATTGGCATGGCTCCGTTTGAGGCATTGTACGGTAGGCCTTGTCATTCCCCAACATGTTGGCTAGAGGTGGGAGACAACAAACTGCTTGGGCTGGAAGTGATTCAGGATACTTTGGCACGGATTGAGTTGATTCGGAGTCGCATTCGGGTAGCTCAAGACAGGCAGAAGAGTTATGCGGATGCGAAGAGGTTTTTCAGGTAGTTCCAAGTGGGGGACCAGGTTTTTCTCAGGGTTTCTCCGATGAAGGGGATTATGCGATTCGGGAAGAAGGGGAAGTTGGCACCGAGGTATGTGGGGCCGTTTCCTATTATTGAGCGGATCGGACCGGTTGCGTATAGACTTGGACTACCGGAGCACTTGCATCGGATTCACGACGTGTTCCATATTTCCTCGCTGAGGAAATACCTTAGAGATAATTTGGCTCATTCTCACATTGCTGTGGAGGACATCGATCTCCAGCCGGATAGCTCCTACGAGGAGGGGCCAATTGCTATTTTGGACCGAAGCGAGAGGAAACTGCGGTCAAAGATAGTTCCGTTAGTGCGTGTTCAGTGGCGACATCACAATGTCGAGGAGTCCACATGGGAGCGCGAGGATGAGATGCGCGAACGTTATCCAGAGCTATTTTTAGCAGGTACTTTCTAGTTTCGAATTTCGGGACGAAATTCAGTTATTAGGGGGGAAGTATGTAATACCCCGTACTTTTGACTATATTTATTTTTGGGATTAATTAATTAAATTGCGTATTAATTGGAAATTAATCCGGGTTATAAATACTAATGAGATGCAAATTGGTATTTGATTATGTGCATATATGATTATATATGTATTTGGTATTATAAAATTTGTCGTGAGATTTATATACGGCAATTTGGAAATTTTATTGAGACGCGTGGGACCGCCGCGTCACGGTATAATATTTTGTTAATAAAAGTGAATTTAAAATCTATAATCCGTATGGTCGTTTTGAGTGCGCCAACACGTCCGGAAGGGTCGAGATAGTCAGAAATCACTAGCCGGGGGTATAGTTTGGGTCCCGGGGTATTTTTAGGCCATACCGGCAACTTAAAGGGTATTTTGGTAATTTTACATTTTTAGGAATTAAAAGTGACGAAAATTAGAGATGTAAATCTGATGTGGATTAAACCCATTAAGCCCATTAACCAACCCATATTAACCTAGAAGGCTACGTAGGGTGTCATTTAGGTTTTCTAAGTTTCCCCAAATCAAACCCTAGCCACCTTAAGTCACCATTAGAGAGGAAGCTTGGAGAGAAGAAATTCTGCAGAAATTCTTCATCAAATCAACACCAAATCCGGAATCAAACCAAGGCAAGTGATTTAAATTACATTCCTTATGCAGTGAATGCTTTTTCCATGTTAGAAACATTTTTAATCAATCTTATATAAGAGTTAAAAGAAAACCCATGAAATTGGAAGATTGTTGTTTAATTTTGGGATAGGTTTGCATGTAGAAACATTGTTTGAAGATTTAATTCAGAGATTTCATATCTATGTGATGTATAAACGGATTAAAATCTGGGAAATTTTGATGAGAAGAACCTAGGGTTTATGTTCTTGAAGAAAATTGGGAATTAATGTAGAAATTTGTGATTTAATGATGTTTAGAAGGTATTAAACCCCTTTAATGATGTTAGTATAGCACCTTGGCATGTTTGAGGATGATTAGAGAACTCAATATATTGTTGGAACGAATTTTAGAATAGGTTTGAGGAGTAAAAATGGATGGAAAACGAATTGGGAAAATTCTGGGCCGAAACTGGTCAGTCGTTAGAAGCAGCCCCCAGGTCGTTCGAACGAACTCGTTCGAACGAGCTTCTAACGAGTTGACCAGTCGTTACTAACGAGTAGGGATTTCGTTCGATATCTCGTTCGAACGAGATATCGTTAGAAGGGACAGTTCGTTCGAACGAACTGGGATCTCGTTCGAACAGCCTCGTTCGAACGAGACTTCTAACGAGCTGACAGTCCAAACTCGTTCGAACACTCGTTCGAACGAGACTTCTAACGAGTTGACAGTTTCGTCCTTTTTGGACTGTTTCGATTTTTGGAGAACCGTAAACTTGTTCGAGGATATAGATAGCATTTCTTTGATGATATAGTGATAGACTTGGGACATTTGGGTAGTTATGAGGAGGAATTTACATACGAGAGTTGTATTACATGTACGGTTTGGGTTGAGACGCGAGTGGTTACTACGACGTGAGAAACTATAGCGCGTATGATTATAAATCGGAGTAGTATAAATTGTGATAATTATAGTTAGTGCGAGAATGCGATACGTACTACGATTAAAATACGGTATTACTAAGATGTGCGTTTACTTAGTATATGGATTGTGTGTATGACATACCTACCATACTTGCTATCACGGGAGGTTGCGTTCGCCTAGGACCCTCTAATCCTTGTGTGCCTACGGGGGGGGATATAGACTGGTACCTCGATGAACATAGGTCATAGAAAGACTTATTGTGATATTAATAAGTCCGCTGATCATGGGAGCGTAGGTATGTGCGTGACCCATGTGATGGTGACTGTGTTCGCCTCCATTATTTGTGATGTTGTTATCGGTAAACTATTCCTGAGAGATTCGGAATATGTAATCCTTATGTACGTGATGTACCGGGATGGATAGCAGAGTATGTGTGCACCACAGCTTAGTTCGCGGGGTGCTTGTATTGTATATTTATGATAGGAATAATATACATTAAATTAATGGGAATCTTCATGTTAATGTTGTAAAAATATTACGGTATTGTTTCGAGATATATAATGAGTTAACTGATAGTTATATATATGGCATATTTAGTAACTGAGTTTACGTTAAACCCCTATCTAATTACGAGCGTTGTTGTGTTAAATGGAACCGAGTAATATGGGTAGAACCTCTGGCAGTCTAGCTAGTTATGTTGTCACTTAGCTAGTAGTATGGGTCGTTATAGATGGGTACTTACGTTAGGAGTGCACAGTTAGACGAGAGGTGAGAATATAATGTGAGTGCACGTCCTAACATGTACTTTGCATTTAATGTTTTAAATGTTTTTAAAGCACTTGCAGGTTTTTAAAATATAACTCCACATTCGGGCTCTGACCCATTTGCTTTTCAAATCTTTTTCTTGTAAAACCATTTTAGGTGCCCAGCCACAAGGACACCAAGCATAGGATACTCATTCAGGTGACGAGCTGTAGCTGCTTGTGGAAGCTACAATGATTTGCATGTAGACGCTTCTATCTTTTGGATTCCAGAGTCACCATCTATCAGTTGTAGGGCATGTTGCCCATTTCTTTAGAGACATCTTTTATATTTCAGTTTCAGACTTTAGTATGTATTATTTCAGTTTCGGTTATTTGTTTTAGTATGGGATTGTAGTGAGGAGTTTTTCCTCCAGACTTTATTTACTGTTATGTGATGGTTATTCATTTTACTCCAGTATGGGGAATGGTGTTATTTATTTCTTCATTACATTTGTTGCATGTTAATCAGACTTAAATTAAAATTTGGCAACTTGCTTTTTAAATACTAGGTGGTTAGTAATATTAAACTGTTTTCGACAGTGATGCTATTAACTGAGCCAACTTGGCATTTTGAATTAATTTAATAAAGGAGTAGCTACCCGGTATTTAATTAGTCGGGGTGTCACATTAGGCTTCCTCCATATGGAAGTGATGATCTTAGCAGCATAAAAGTACGACACTGATGACTTTGGCATAAGTCATCAAAGTCAAATTTCCCAATAAATGTTGTCAAATATTCCATGAGAATCCATCATCAAACTTAAGGACCCTCTTCTCCTCCGTATCCACCTCTTCAAGTACGAAGTTTTCCAAACGCGTGAACTCTTCCTCATAATCAACCACTGTCCATCCCTCCTATGATAAGTCTAAAAACTCATCCGTATTTCTCTATGAACAGAGAATAAGAAGAGCTGGTAGTTGAACAACACTTTAAATTCCCTGATTATTAAGGTCTATCTCTCATCAGATATGGTGGCTTACTCCCACCATTATAACCCTGCTTTGACGAGCTTAAAAGTAAAAAAAAATTATTTCTGAGTGTCACTGCACTCTAACATATGCAAATGCCTTTAGATGTGCTTCTTTCATTGGCTAGATAACACAATGTTTGTATTTCCCTAAAACTCTAGTAGATAAGACTTTTTAAAGTCCCCTCTGACTCTCTCAAACTGCACTGGGTGAGCCTAAATTGGCGTAGCCATTTGTTATGGCGGTGCTTAGGGAAACTACAGCTCCATGGAGGTCATTACAACATTAAATTCCTGAGAAATAATAGTGGTGATCTATCTTACGGTCATCATCCCCTAAACAGTATATGGATCCAGCTGAGCCTCCTCCTAAGGCCCTGTTAGCGACCCTCACAGATCGTCCTCTCCTGGTTGGAATTGGAAAAAAATTGTATAATATTAAAATTAACTATACATAATAGTAGGAGAACGTAAGTCGCAATATGAATCAACAGTCCTAGGAATAGGGCTCTACATAGAAAAAATCAACGGGGAAATTGCTGTAAGTCCACACAGATCCTAAGGAAAATAAAAGTCAATGCTCTGATACAATCTGTGACACCTGACTATTCCAATAATGGGTGATCAATACTTTACCGAAATAAAAAGGAATATTAATCTGCTTCATTCTTAGCATCACTATTGAAAAGAATTTAATTACTACTAAGCTATTAGATATGGTATCATATTTTAAAACTTATTAACTTGCTTACATAAAACTCCCATTCATGTAACAAATCCTTTAGATATTAAAACCTATATCCAACCTAATAGAACAGTGGATACATAATAAGATGGAACACATAAATTAACCGATAACTCTCGGTAAATGGTTACAATACAATAATCTAACTGACTTAAAGGAAATAGAGCTCGAATAAAGTAAATACCGACTAATTGGGCGACATTACTGAAATAACGTTGAGGCACATCCTATCTAGATCTCAAGGATAGAAGCAAATCAATCCCAGAAGGCACCCACATCTTTTCCAGCATCTTCTGACTAGAAGGATAGCAAAGCCTGACATCCCTATGGATAAGCACCTAAATGTTTTTGAAAATATTTTAATGCGGGTCAGAGCCCAAAATCTTCTGAAAATATTTTGAAAGTGTTTAAAATAATTACAAAATATGCAATGCATACCTTTATATTTAAACCGGTGTTAGACTGCCATGAGATACTCCTTGACCTCATCAATAGTGCTCACTTAACGCATGCATTTTAAACACCCTAGTTATGTTACTCAGCCTAACTAGTATAAACACTAAACTTAGTCCTATACACTAGAGACAATACCTCAATCACTTGAGAATTACCTCGCAGATGAATTCTCTAGCATGTTATCAGGATCCAGGGATAATGCCTCAACTTGGGCCACCGGGTTAGAATCTCGCTACCGAACCCATATTGTAACTATCAAGCTTTAAGAGAAATACCTCACCTAGGCCACGAGGTTAAAATCTCTCCTCTGAACCCAAATCGTAAGCGTCAACTAGAAGGCGGTCATAGTCATACATCTGTTGGTCATAACCATACCATATTATCCCAAAAGACTCAAAACTCACATACAGGGGTCGTGTGACTGACCTATGACCTGGGGAATCGATCTTACACCTATTGGTCAATGCCAGGGTGGACTGCCAACTAAGCGAAACCTCCACCAATAGCATCCCTAGAGTAGGTATGTTTCACATATATCAATCACAAACAGATATATTTATAAATATACATAATCTCTCTCTCTCTCTCTCTCTCTCTCTCTCTCTATATATATATATATATATATATATATATATATATATATATATATATATATATATATATATATATTTACTGTGCACATCACTCATAGAACTAGCCCATAATTCCCTGGGTTTAATCTCAACTCCCGAATGCATAAGTAGTCACTTACTTATAATTAATCCACACCTTTTTATTATTATTTTGGACACTAAACTATTCTATTCCAGTCCGTATCCCATTTCTATCTGGAATCCCAACTCGATTTCATAAATAAATTCCCGAGTGTCATTCATCCTAACTACTCATATTTCCATGCCCCGAAATTTATTCCCGACTAACCCAAGGTAGAATGATATCCCCAAATATTTTCTCAAAGTCCTAATATCATCTACGGACATCCTAAATCAATACGGAATCCAAATGGTCCAATTAAAAATCTGAACAAACAAAGCTGGTCCAACAGCAGGTCCGAATCGATTCAACTTCTTGGCCCGACTCGGTTCCCTACCGAATTGATTCGGACCTCAAGGGGGAATAAATTCGATTATGGACAATGGTCTGCTCAACCTATATGGGATTCATCATCTCCCCCATTAACCCTAACAATACCCATCGTCAATCTAACCCAAGATTTATACTTTCTATCAATTCTAAACATAATTCTACTCATTTTCACATTTGAATTCACCCGATAACAATCTAAATTCATAGGATTTAACATTGTTAATAAAAAAAAATTGTGCATGTTATTAGTTTGAATTAAATATTCAATAAAATATTATACTAATCATTCAAGGTCACACTTTTTGACATGAATAAACCTTTGAGTATACATGGGATCATAAACCAATTATTCTTCTATAATATAATTCACAAAAATCCCTTTTTTACACATGAATCCCATTCAAAAATTCATACTTTTTCACAAACTCTAACATGAATTAAAACACATATAAATTCTCAAAGTAAGTTTAAATATTTGCCTCTAATCGTAGAGAATTTTTATTTTTCTTCTTGAGGTGCTCTATATGCAATGATCCGAGGTCCAAAATTGTCAAATCTCTTGGCGGAGTGATGTTCTTCAGTTTTCTTTTGATTTTACCTTCTCCTTTCTACTTCCTCTCAAGCCTAACTCACTAAACCAAAATCGTCCACTTGTTAAACTCTAAAACCATGACAAGTCAAACTTGTTAAGGTCTAAGACCATGACAAGTTTAGTGATGACAAAGACATTTTTCACGGACTTATCATGGTCAAAGTCCGTGAAAAGTTTGTGAATATGTCATGGAATTTGATCGTGACAAAGAAAAACTTGTCACGGTCAAAGTCCATGACAAATAAAAAATTGTCACGGTCTTTGACGGTTACATGTCATGGACATGTAACGGTCAAAGTTCGTGACAAATCTGGGCAGATTTATCAAAAAAATTATTGGTCAATATGGCCACTGCCACTGTCCAGCAGTATATTTGTACTTGTTATAGTAAATTTTGACCTGTCCAAACATCACACACACACAGATATATATATATATATCAAACAACATTCAATATTCAATAACCAATACAAATAAATACAAATATCCATAACCAAAACCAAACCAACATGTAAATATCTACAGCAAAAAACACAAATAATATCCAATATCCAAATAAAATAAATACAAATAATGTCCTGTAGTAGGGCCTATAGTAGGTTGTAGGGGTAAGGAAGGCCACAAAACATATGAATTGAGAAACCCATCAATTCGTCGAATGCTGTATTATTCTTCCAACCATAGACTCATTCTCCCTTTTAGTAACAATATGCATGATGCGAACCTTTTCCTCAAAGTTTTGCATGGCATGTCCATGAACCAACATACCTGGGTGGGTATTTGGGTCCCTCAGCCCCCTCGTTGTTAGCATGACACCAAATATGTCTATTAAAAATTTGCTCGGCCAACCGATTATTGACATAAGCCGTTCGACGGGGATTAAGATGGAAAACGGATCATATAAGGGTGACGAGTTCGTGCGTATCGATGAGTCTGGGTGTATTGGTGATGGAGAAGTGGCATCCTCTTCTACCTCCTTCCCCTTCCCTTTACCCTTTCCCTTGCCCTTATCGAAGGTGGACCCCCACTGACGCTTTATGAAGGCCTATATATATAGGGTCGTCGCCTCCAACCTTTATAGGTCATCTTCATGGGTGTTTACCATACGATAAAATTCGGTGTTTCTCGTTTCAATCCCAGTGATCCTCGACTTCCCCACCCGAGACCTCACCCCTTAGTCCTCCCCTTGTTGTCTGACCTAAGAACTTGGCTAAGTGCGTCCGTAGCCAAAGATGCTTTGTTAGCATCAGAGTGCTTTTCATGCATTTCCTTAAGCTTTTCCTAAAACAATAAAAAGTAAACGATTAGTTAACTAAGTTAATAAAAAAATTTATAATCTAACTAAAAAATTAAACAATCATAACTTATAATAGTGAATGCCATGCTCGGGCCTCCTTATCCTTGCATTTCTTTGTCCGAATTGTCACATAGGCATCGAGTCTATACGGCCTACCCCAAGGGCCACTCCACTTTTCCTGAAATAAAATAATGCAGAATTAGTAAGTAATGCTAAATTAGAATAACATAAAACTAAAATTAAAGAAAAATAAAAAATTACCATCATGTGCTTCAACTCGGCGTAAGACGTCCGCCTGGAGTAGTGCACGAGCACCTTTTTTTCCTCGTTTGCCCTCCCCAATTGACGAGATGTCAATTTATGCTCCTCGATCTCATTTTCAACAAACTGCTTCCATTGTACCAATAAGATCGACTCCTTCGACGGGATAGTGTCACGCACTCTCATAATGGACTCCCGGGTCTACCCAAAGTACCGTGCCTACATGTTTTTCTTTAACGTCTTATACTAATCTCTCAACTATTCCAATGTGGAGTTGCAGACAAGTGGGGGTAGGTCGAATGATCCTGTCAAATAAATACAAACCAAAAATAAATTAAGTGTTATTTGTATTTATATTATAAAATATAAATATAAATATAAATACACTACATGTAGTGCCCCCAGATGGCCATTTTGAGCTCATTTGGCACCTTCCTCCAATCAGTGGAGTCTTCTTATGCTTGAAATTCTTTAATTTAGTATTCTTACCTGGCACACTAGGCCACAATCGGAATATTGACTTTCAATTTTTGAAATAAAATTTTTTCTCAAATGTAGCCTATGTTAACCCCGTCCAGTAAAAAATTGGAACCATTCTCAAATCTAAAACTATGCACGAGAGGTAAAAACCCCCTATAGCAATGATATACATTTTTTGAGCTAACGGTGAGGTGTAGAGATTCAGTCTCCTCTCCACAAATAGGACACCCTAAATAACCATGTACTACAAAATCGGATAATGTCCCATAAGTTGGAAATTAATGAATTGCCGACATCAACATAGCTTTCAGCATAATTTTTTTTTAAAAGAGTCAAATTTTTGCACACCCTCTTCCCACAACTCATTCAATTTTTCTACCAAACGATCCAGGTAGACATCAATGTCTTTACTTGGTGCCTTTGGCCCAGGTATCAATAAAAATAGCATGAACAATTTAGGTCTCGTACACTATGAATTGAGGAGGTTCAGTGGGGCTAGGATCACTATGCATACACTTTGATTGGTGATTAGATTTCCACATGGATTGAAACCATTTGTTAATATTGCCAAACTAATGTTACACTGTTCTTGAGCAAAATCGGGATACTAAAAAATCATACTCTTCCAAGCTATAGAATTAATAAGTTAACGCATGAGATTATACCCTACTTTTGCCCTAGCATGCCAAGTCATTGTTGTAACACCCAGTCATTTTATTGATTTTTATTTAATGGATTAATTGAATTAAATGAGAATTTATTTGGAAATTAATCCGGATTTAAATACTAGCGAGATGTGAGCTAGTATTTGAGTATGATGTTACTGAGAATATATGGTAACATATGAGTATTGAAAATATTAAATTTATCGCGAGGCAAGAATACGAAAATTTAGGAAATTTAGTTGAGACGCGTGTGTCAGTCGTGTCAGGAATGAATTTAATTAGATTAAAAAGAAAATTATATTTTTATCAAACGAATGGTCATTTTGAGTGTACCAACGTGTCCGAAAGAGTCGAGATAGTCAGAAAACACTAGCCGGTGGTTTAGTTTGGGTCCCGGGGCATTTTTAGGCCAAACCGGCAACCCAGAAGGGTATTTCGATAATTTTAAAAATTGAAGAATTAAAACCCACGAATTTTAGAGTTAAATTAGATATTATTAGAGAGTCCACTAAGGCCATTACCAGCCAAAAATAAAAGAGTGGGCTACGGAGGTTTTTGAGAGAAGTTAGGGAGGGGTTAAAGGAGGTTCCAAACCAAACCATCTCCCATCACCATCATTTTGGAAGAAATTGTGACCAGAAAGAGGAGAGAATAACCCTATAATCACCGACAACAGATCTGAAGAAAAAATCTAAGGCAAGTGATTTGATGTTATTAGTTTCAATGAATATTTCCTCCATGTTTAGCGTAGAAACTTTATATGCTTTGAAAGTTTGGATGAAAATCCAATGTATTTGTCATGGAACTCATAAGTTTGGATAGGGATTGCATGTAGAATGTTTATGGATGAAATTAGTACCCAAAATACTTAACTTTGATGATTTAAAAATGGATTAATGATGAGTATTTAAGTGAAATAAAATTATGTGTTCATGTTCATAGGGTTTGGGTCAAATTTTGGGGATTCGTGATAATTGCATGTTGATTAGGAGGATTTGACCCCAAAAAATATGTTAAGAAGCGACCTAGGAGGACTTAGAGTAGTTTAAAAACAATAAAAATTAATTGGGATGATCTTAGGATGGATTTAGAGAGGTGGAATTTAAGAAAAAAATGAAGTTGGGAATTTTTTGGGATTTCTCTGCCATCTCGTTAGAAGACCAACCCAGGTCATTCGAACGACCTTGTTCGAACAAGCTTCTAATGAGATTCGAGTACCCCTTTTAACGAGTTCATTCGAAGCGCTTCATTCGAACGACACTCGTTCGAACGAGATTTCTAACAAGTTGACAGAATGACCTTGTTTGGTCGATTTTAGTTCGAAGTTTCCGTAGACTTATGTAATTAAGTCTGATCATTCCCTTGTTGATTAGTGGGCATAATTGTGAGATTGGAGTATATTGAGGATTGAAACTTAATTTTTTATAATAGATCGGGTAACTTCCATGGGCTAGGTTGTAAGTACTTCAATTTGCGATGTGAGAAGTTTTAGCGATTTATATTTGTATATTATCAGGGTACTTGCAAATGTACAACATTTAATGACGGTATAGGAATGTAAAATATATCTCTATTAATATTATAAGATCTCTAAGATGTGTTAATGCTTAGTATATGGACTTATATGTGTTTGACATACCTACCAAACTTGCTATCGCGGGAGATCGGCTTTCGATCAGGGCCATCTAATCTTTGTGTGCCTACGGGGGGATTTAGATTGGTACCTCAAGGACATAGGTCAGAGAATGACTTATTGGTGAGTTAATATGTCTGCTGACCATGGGAGCGTAGGTATGTGCGTGACCCATGGGATGTGAACTATGTTCGCCTCCATTATGTGTGATTGTTACTTATCTAAACGGTTCCTGAGAGATTCGAAATACGTGGTCCTTATGTACGTGATGTACTGGGACTTGATAGCAGAGTATATGTGCATCTCAGCTTAGCGTAGGGGTGCCATTATTGTATATTTACGATGAGATTAAATATTGATGATTGAAATGGACTGCTTATATAAGTGTAAGTGTGAATAATTTGTATCATTTTTGTAGAGTTAAAAATGAGAACTTCTTAGTAATTAATATAACTATTTCTGAGAAACACAGAGTAAGACTCTTAGCTTATATTAAGATATCGGGAATTGAATTCTAATCGTAAAAGTAAAGTCAGGTTATGGAGTGGGCCAGTTAGATTAGGGGTGGCCGTGGGCCGGGCCTGGGCAGGCCCAATCGGGCTCGGGTCGAGCTTGAAAAATTAAGTGTTATCCCAAGCCCGCTCGGGCCTAGATCGGGCCTTATTATGTAATCCGAAGTCCGCCCAGATTTGAAAGATCTTTACCCAGACCCGCCCGATCGGGCCTTATTATGTTAATTAAAATATTTTTTTTTAAAATTAAAATACCTATTTTTTTATTTAAAGACCAATTTTTTTAATTAAAAATCTGTTTTAAACTCCATATATTGAAAGTCCATAGATAAAGTTTCCCACTCTACATGAAAAGACTTGGTATACGTTTTTATATTTATAGAAGTCCCCCCCCCCATATATATATATATATATATATATATATATATATATATATATAGATATATTTTCGGGCCTCATCGGGCTTACGAACTCATGCCCAAGCCCGCCCGAAAAAAATCGGCCTATAAAAATTTTCCAAGCCGCTTTGCGGTCCTATTCACCTTACCGAAGCCCTATTTTTTTATTAGGCGGGCTGGGCGGGCTTGGGGCCTTTGGCCACCCCTAAGTTAGATAGTGGAATAACTAGAACGGGTATGGGTACGATAGGCGTGCACAATTAGTTGAGAGGTGAGGAACTCATGTGAGAGCACGCACTATCATGTATTTTATATTCACTGTTTAATTACATTAAACACTAGCTATATTTTAAACTGTTTTCACAATCGGGCTCTGACCCGTTTTCTTTCAAATCTATTTTTGTAAAAACCTTTTAGGTGCCTAGCCACAAGGACACCAAGCTTACAAGTTCCATTCTAGTGACGTGCTGTAGCTGCTATGAAAGTTACAGGACCTTGATTATAGACGCCTCCACTTTCTACCTTGATTCCATTTCAGACTTATTTATCTGTAAGGCATGTCGCCCCTTTTCTCTTAGAGACAATTTATCTATTCAGTTTTATTTCAGTTTTGGATGCAATTAATTAGTGATTCAGACTTTATATTCTGTTTTATTCAGTATTTGAATTATTCTGAGGAGTATTCCTCCAGATTCATTTCATTCCATTGATTATTATGTTATGACTGTGATGTGGTTGTGGTATTATCATTTATTAATTTAAAATTGTTGTATGTTAATATAATTTAATTAAAATTGACAGCTCACTTTTTAAATATTAGTTGGCTAGAAATTGTTAAAACGTTTTTCGACAATGATGCTATGAACTGAACCAACTTGACATTTGTATTAATTTGAATAAAGGAGTAGCTACCCGGTATTTAATTAGTAGGGGTGTCACAGGTGGTATCAGTGCATCAGGTTCTAGTATCCTTAGTATCTATACGGCTTGTTATGTTTCCGCGTAGCGTTCTTTGATATAGGGCCCTATATTTTAGGATTGTTGTATTCTATTGTGTATGTATCGCTCTTCAGCTACTTTGAGATAATAATTGTAGACTTATATGACTTTTCTTTCATTTCAAATACCTCTAAGATGTGTACAATGAGTTCTCAGGGATGCTCAACCCGATTCACAGCCTGCAACAGTTCAGGGCACCATGAATGCCGCCGAGGTTGTCGCTATTGTGGCCCAAGCGATAAATATTGCTCTAGCAGTTGTGTAGCAGGTACCGGATTAGGTGTCGATAGTAGCACCAATACAGGCTCATCCATTCCCATATGCTTGGGAACGTGTTCGTGATGCTTTTCAGAAAGTACACCCTCCGGAGTTTGCAGGTAGCTTCGACGTCATTATGTGCGGTCAGTGGAAGAAGGACATCCAAACACACCTAAGGATATATGAGTGTACGGATGTACAGAGACAGATACTGGCTACTTTTAAGCTAGTAGGGTCAGTGTTGCGGTGGTGGGAGTCCATTACCACCATGGAGGAGAGAGAGATGCCCTTTCTATTCAGAAGTTATGGGTGCGGTTCGACCGCACGTATTTTCCCTCAAGAGTTCACACCGAGATGAGGAGAAAATTTATGAACCTCAAGTAGCAGGGGAGGACAGTTGATGAATATGAGGCCGAGTTCACAAATCTCTTGAACATCATCCCCGATGAGATTCCGACAGAGGAGAAGAAGATACAGAAGTTCATGGATGGGTTGACTTGGAGGATCCGTTAGCATTTACTGGGAAATCTCTCGTTGTCCACTTATTCTGATGTGGTTAACGTAGCACTGCTTCACTACCAGGACCACCGCTTTCATTTGTCAGAGGTTAAGTGATCAGGAGAGTATAGCCATCAGGGCAGGACAGGGGGAATTGGTGCCAACGGGGCACAATCAATTCAGGGTCAGCACAGGCAGGGTGATCAGAGTTCCCAGCAGGGAGATTCTTAGAGATTTAGATCTGGGGGTTTCAAAAATGGACAGGGAGATTTTTGTCATGGCTAGCAGGGTCAGCACGGCCATCAGGGTCAGCACGGCCAACAACAGCAGTTTCATCAGGGCCAGCACAGCTAGGGGAAGAATGGAAAAGGCCACCACGGTCGTGGGCAGCAGGGTTAGAGAGGGGGAAATTTTCCAAGGAAATGTTTTACTTGTGGCAAGATTGGCCACAAACTCCAGGAGTGTCCTGATAGGGGTAAAGCCCCACAGCAGCAGCAGCAGGGTGCTCGACATGAGCCCTAGAGGCCTATGTTTCCCGCCTCCCTCCCAACACCACCGCAGATGCCAGCTTTTCCACCTATCCCAACAGTCCCAGTCCAGCAGGGACAACTTCAGTACGAGCGAGTTTATCAGCTCCAGCAGGCCGCACTCCCACAGGATTCACCTACTATTGAGGGTATGTTCTCTATTTAGGGGCCTATGTGGCGTATTTTATTTAATACGGGAGCCACGCACTGTTTCATTGCTACAGGATTTTCACGCATTATAGGGTTATTAGACACTGCAGAGAGCACGATTACTTTCCTAGATTCACCGTTGAGTAGGGGTTCTATAATTTCTCGTATTTTTAGAGGTGTGGGTATAGAGATCGGGAGGTTTACTTTGCCTGCTGATATGTTAGTATTAGATATGACTGAGCACGATGCAATCGTTGGTATGGGTTGGCTAGTTGCGTATGGAGCCATGATTGATTATTTCAGTAGGAGTATTATTTTTTCTATACCAGGACAGGAGATGTTATTAGTGGCGATGCCTCGTCCTGAGGGAGGATCGTCCACTCACTTGTATTATATAGAGGAGGAGACCTCTAAGGAAGTGGTAATACCACTCGATTCGATTCCCGTTGTTAGTGAATTCACTGATGTATTTCAAGATATTCCGAGGTTATCGCCTAGTAGAGAGATAGATTTTGTTATTGAATTGACGTCGGGCACTCGGCCAATTTCCCGCGCACCTTACCGTATGGCTCCAGCGAAGATGAGAGAGCTAAGGGATCAAATAGAGAAGTTGTTGGGATAGGGGTCTATTCGTAGGAGTACTTCACCGTGGGGTTCCCCTGTACTGTTCGTAAAGAAGAGGGATGGATCGTTGATATTGTGTGTAGATTACCAGGAGTTGAATAAAGTCATGATACGGAATAAGTATCCGTTGCCCTGAATCGATGACTTATTAAACCAATTGAGGGAATCTTCCTTCTTCTCAAAGATTGACTTGCGATCAGGATACCATCAGCTGCATATCAGGGAACAGGACGTCTCGAAGACTACCTTCTTGACGAGATATGGTTCCTATGAGTTTCGGGTTATCCCTTTTGGCCTAACCAATGCCCCAGCCGTGTTTATGGACTTAATGAATAGGGTGTTCAGAGAGTTCCTATACCAGTTCGTCATTATCTTTATTGATGACATTCTAGTTTACTCCCAGACAGAGGATGAACACGAAGAGCACTTGAGGCAGGTTTTACAGACGCTGCGTCAGAACGAGCTATATGCAAAATATGAAAAGTGTGGGTTTTGGCTGAAGGAGGTTCAGTTTTTGGGGCACATCATTTCAGACCGGGGAATATCAGTTGATCCGGGTAAGGTATCAGCGGTAAGAGAGTGGGGATACCCATGACACCGACTGAGATCCGTAGTTTCTTGGGCCTAGCAGGATACTATAGGAGGTTTATTTGGGGTTTCTCTAAGATAGTGGGTCCTTTGACACATTTGACTCGCAAAGGTGTGCCATTCATCTGGAGCGATGCCTGTCAGTTGGCATTCGATGAGTTTAAAGACAAGTTGACCTCAGCGTCTGTGTTAGCATTGCCTAGACCGGGAGTTGAGTATCTAGTCTACACCGATGCGTCCTTACAAGCACTTGGAGGTGTACT
Source organism: Sambucus nigra (assembly GCA_949130495.1). NCBI lineage: Eukaryota > Viridiplantae > Streptophyta > Magnoliopsida > Dipsacales > Adoxaceae > Sambucus > Sambucus nigra. Next base: position 371,915,950 of record OX422219.1, read on the forward strand.
GCAACAGGAGAGTCAGGCAATAGCTTATTCTTACCGTAAGCTTAAGCCTCACAAGAAGAATAACCCCACCCACGACTTGGAGTTAGTGGCAGTCGTATTTGCTCATCGAATTTGGAGACATTATCTCATGGGAGAGAAATTCCGTTTGTTCACGGAGCACAAGTCTCTACAGTACCTTTTCATACAGAAAGAACTGAATATGCGTCAATGTAGATGTCTTGAATTCGTGAAGGACTATCAGTTCGATATAAAATATCACCTACGGAAGGCTAACGTGGTAGCAGACACATTGAGCCGTAGGCCAGTAGGTGAGGTGGACAACGTGTGGAAAGCAAAGTGGAAGGAGTTGGAACACCAGGATGCAGTGGCTCGATCATTTATGTCTGTGATGACCGTTACACCTCAGATTGTTATGAGAGTGATACAGGACCAAGCAAAAGACTCGTTCTGTCAAGAGCAGATAGTTCGACTAGTAGCAGAGGGAGCCGAGTCCTATACCATTAGTTCAGATGGGGGCTTACGCTTCAATGGGAGACTGGTTGTTCCAGAAGGGGAAGACTTGCGACATGAGGTAATATCAGAGTTGCACGGTTTGTGATTCACAGTACATCCTGGCGGGGATAAGATGTACCAGGACATGAGGCGACAGTACTGGTGGAGCGGGATGAAGACTGATATTACCGAGTTCATTTCTAAATGTGCCACTTGTCAACTGGTAAAGGTGGACCATCAGAGACCGACAAGACTTCTATAGCCGTTAGAGGTTCCAATATGGAAATGGGAGATCATTTCCATGGACTTTATCACAGGATTACCTACTTCGCAGAGGGGTCACAACTCCATATGGGTAATCGTGGATAGATTGACCAAAGTTGCTCATTTTCTACCAGCCCGGACAGACTACACTATGGGACAGTATGCCAAAATTTTTATAGTGGAGATAGTGAGACTTCACGAGGTACCTCTCAATATCGTGTCTAACCGAGACAAGATATTTGTTTCACGATTTTGGGAGAGTTTCCAGGCGGCCATGGGTATGGAGTTGCGAATGAGTATGGCGTACCACCCACATTCAGATGGGAAAATCGAGCGGACGAATCGGATGTTGGAGGATTTGTTGCGTATATGCATCTTAGACTTGGGAGGCGGTGGGAGCAGTACCTTCTACTGGTGGAGTTTGCTTACAATAACTCCTACCAGTTCACCATTAGCATGGCTCCATTCGAGGCATTGTATGGTAGACCTTGTCTTTCTCCAGCATGTTGGTTAGAGGTGGGGGATAACAAACTCCTTAGGCCGGAAGTGGTTCAAGATACTTCGAAAAGGATAGAGATGATACGAAGCCATATTCGGGTAGCTCAGAACCGACAGAAGAGCTATGCTGATGCCAAGAGGTTCTTCAGAGAGTTCCAGGTGGGGGACCAGGTGCTACTCAGAGTATCTCCAATGAAGGGGATTATACGTTTTGGGAAGAAGGGGAAATTGGCTCCTAGATATGTGGGACCATTCCCTATCATCGAGCTGATTGGGCCAGTAGCGTATAGACTTGGGTTACCGAAGCACTTGCATATGATTCATGACGTGTTCCATATTTCCTCGCTAAGGAGATATCTTAGGGACGATTTGGACCATACCCACATTGCTTTAGAGAACATCGATCTTCAGCTTGATAGTTCCTACGAGGAGGGACCGATTGCTATTCTGAACCACAGCGAGAGGAAACTGAGGTCGAAGATAGTACCATTAGTACGCGTAAAGTGGCTGCATCATAATGCCGAGGAGTCCACATGGGAGCGTGAGGACGAGATGTGCGAACGTTATCTAGAGTTATTTATACCAGGTATTCTTTAGTTCTGAATTCCGGGATGAAATTCAGTTATTAGGGGGGAATTATGTAATACCCCATAATTTTATTGATTTTTATTAAATGGATTAATTGAATTAAACGAGAATTTATTGGGAAATTAATCCGGAATTAAATACTAGCGAGATGTGAGTTGGTATTTGAGTATGATGTTAAAAAAATATTACTGAGAATATATGATAACATATGAGTATTGAAAATATTAAATTTGTCGCGAGGAAGAAATACGACAATTTGGAAAATTTAGTTGAGACGCGTGTGTCGATCGCGTCAAGAATGAATTAAATTAGATTAAAAATCAAATTATATTTTTATCAACTGAATGATCATTTTGAGTGCGTCAACGTGTCCGGAAGGGTCGAGATAGTCAGAAAAAACTAGCCGGGGGTTTAGTTTGGGTCCCGGGGCATTTTTAGGCCAAACCGGCAACCCAGAAGGGTATTTCGATAATTTTAAAAATTTAGGAATTAAAACCCATGAATTTTAGAGTTAAATTAGATATTATTAGAGATTCCACTAAAGCCATTACCATCCAAAAACAAAAGAGTGGGCTACAGAGGTTTTTGAGAGAAGTTAGAGAGAGTTTAAAGGGAGTTCCAAACCAAACCATCTCCCATCACCATCATTTTGGACGAAATTGTGACCAGAGAGAGGAGAGAATCACCCTATAATCACCGACAATAGATCTGAAGAACAAACCTAAGGCAAGTGATTTGATGTTATTAGTTTCAATGAATATCTCCTCCATGTTTAGTGTAGAAACTTTATATGCTTTGAAAGTTTTGATGAAAATCCAATGTATTTGTCATGGAACTCATAAGTTTGGATAGGGATTGCATGTAGAATGTTTATAGATGAAATTAGTACCCAAAATACTTAACCTTGATGATTTAAAAATGGATTAATGATGAGTATTTAAGTGAAATAAAATTATGTGTTCATGTTCATAGGGTTTGGGGCAAAATTTGGGGATTTATGATAGTTGCATGTTGATTAGGAGGATTTGACCCCAAAAATATGTTAAGAAGCGACCTAGGAGGACTTAGAGTAGTTTAAAAACATTAAAACTTAATTGGGATGATCTTAGGATGGATTTAGAGAAGTGGACTTGAAGACAAAAATGAAGTTGGGAAATTTCTGGGATTTCTCTGCCATCTCGTTAGAAGACCAACCCAAGTCGTTCGAACGAGGTTCTAACGAGATTATATTACCCCTTCTAACGAGTTCATTCGAACCACCTCATTCGAATGACACTCGTTCGAACCACCTCGTTCGAACGACATTTCTAATAAGTTGACAGAATGACCTTGTTTGGCCGATTTTAGTTCGAACTTTTCGTAGACTTATTTAATTAAGTGTGATCCTTCCTTATTGATTAGTGGGCATAATTGTGAGATTGGAGTACATTGAGGATTGAAACTTAAAATTATATAATAGACCGGGTAACTTCTATGGGCTAGGTTGTAAGTACATGAATTTGCGACGTGAGAAGTGTTAGCGATTTATATTGTATATTATTCGGGGACTTGCAAATGTACAACATTTAATGACGGTATAGGAATTTAAAATATACCTCTATTAATATTATAAGATATATAAGATGTGTGAATACTTAGTATATGGACTTATATGTGTATGACATACCTACCATACTTGCTATCGCGGGAGGTCGGCTTTCGATCAGGGCCATCTAATCTTTGTGTGCCTACGAGAGGATTTAGATTGGTACCTCGAGGGAATAGGTCTGAGAATGACTTATTGGTGAGTTAATAAATCTTCTGACTATGGGAACATAGGTATGTGCGTGACCCATGGGTTGTGAACTATGTCCGCCTCCATTATGTGTGATTGTTACTTATCTAAACGGTTCCTAAGAGATTTGGAATACGTGGTCCTTATGTACGTGATGTACCGGTACTTGATAGCAGAGTATGTGTGAACCGTAGCTTAGCCTAGGGGTGCTATTATTGTATATTTATGATGAGATTAAATACTGATGATTGAAATGGACTGCTTATATAAGTGTAAGTGTGAATAATTTGTATCATTTTTGTAGAGTTAAAAATGAGAACTTCTTAGTAATTAATATAACTAGTTCCGAGAAACACACAGTAAGACTCTTAGGTTATATTAAGATATCGGGAATTGAATTCTAATCGGAAAAGTAAAGTCAGGTTATGGAGTGGCCTAGTTAGATAGTGGAATAACTAGAACGGGTATGGGTACGATAGGCGTGCACAATTAGTTGAGAGGTGAGGAACTCATGTGAGAGCACGCACTATCATGTATTTTATATTCACTGTTTAATGACATTAAACACTTGCTATATTTTAAACTGTTTTGACAATTGGGCTCTGACCCGTTTGCTTTCAAATCTATTTTTGGTAAAACCTTTTAGGTGCCCAGCCACAAGGACACCAAGCTTAGAAGTTCCATTCCAGTGACGTGCTATAGCTGATGTGGAAGTTACAGGACCTTGATTTTAGACGCCTCCACTTTCTACCTTGATTTCATTTCAGACTTATTTATCTGTAGGGCATGTCGCCCCTTTTCTCTTAGAGACAGTTTCTTTATTCAGATTTATTTCAGTTTTGGATGCAATTAATTAGTGATTCAGACTTTATATTCGGTTTTATTCAGTATTCGGATTATTCTGATGAGTATTCCTCGAGATTCATTTCATTCCATTGATTATTCTGTTGTGACTGTGATGTGGTTGTGGTATTAGCATTTCTTAATTTAAAATTGTTGTATGTTAATCTAATTTAATTAAAATTGAGAACTCACTTTTTAAATATTAGGTGGCTTGAAATTGTTAAAACGTTTTTCGACAGTGATGCTATGAACTGAACCAACTTGACATTTGTATTAATTTGAATAAGGGAGTAGCTACCCGGTATTTAATTAGTAGGGGTGTCACAATTGCCTCTGCTATCCATGGTATTGTGAAAAAACACTTTAATCTAGGCCCAACGGAAAATTATTTCAACACTTTTGGAAGCAATTTTGAGCACATGCCTTCCTTGCCAACAGATTGGACATATCTAGGTTCATCGCATATCGGACACCGATTGAGATTTTCATACTCCTTTCGGTATAGTATGCAGTCATATACATAATCAGGAATTGATTTATACTTCATTCCCAAACCTTTCAGACTGTTCTTCATAGTAGGATATCTATTCGGAAGCGTATTCTGCTTGAGTAGTAAGCCCTTCACCAAATTCAAAATTCCTATCATGCAAGTGCCAGAAAAACCAACTAGGGCACGTATAGTCTTTTGATATTTATCATAGCCGCAGTACAATGACTGGGTCGCCTTAAATTTTAAAATTTGTTAGTCATCGTTAAGGTTTATCCTGATATCTTCATTAGCACAAGAACCTTTTACATCGTCAGTGACCTCATTCTCTTCCACTTCATTAACTCCATACGCGTCATCAACTAAATCCTATAGGATATAATGATCTACATTATCCTCATCCCCTTATACGTCTACCTTCTTGTTGAAGGTTGTTGTGATGGTTGCTCAGAGTCAAAAGTAACTTTTGATTCCCCGTGAAAAATCCAAAATCGATAACTATCTTGCATACCCCATCCTAACAAATGTAGTTCAACTATTTTTCGATCAAACACCTCACTATTTCTATACTTAGCACACGAACACAGGAACTCTTCATCATTATGACATTACTTTATGTATTTCACAAATTCATTAGCACCTCTGTGAATCACATACCCTAGTCTATTTGTCTCATCCACCCACTCTTTGCATATAGGATATCCCATCATTGCTATTACAAGCAATCACCTATTATTGGTAAGAAGTGTATATTCATGGATTAGTATAAACAAAAGTGTGAACATTTAGTTCCCATTAAACAATTTACTACAAGATTGGCATTTCATCTTTCAGTGTTATATTATAAAAATAATGTAATTCCTATCTCCTCTATCTCCTCTATAGGGTGAGTTGATCGAGTGGAAAAATCGAGCGTCCATTTAAATACACTAGTCGTTGTTATCGGCTTCCAATCGCAATACAAAAATCTAAACTTTAACTACACTCTTGCGGAGTATAGTGGTGAGTCTGGGTATCGAATCCACAGGGATTTAGGGCGTGTGAACGTGATGACAAAGGTAAGGTAGTTTAATCGTAAAGTTGATGTTAAAAGAAAACAAAAGAAAAAGATGAATGATTTTTGGATTTTATCTATGAATTAACTAAATTCAATTAAATTAACCTACCCATGCAAAATTAACTAACTTAGAAGGAATTAATTTGAATGAAGAAATGGGTTAAGAATACACTCCCCCAAACCCTAGTGTGTATGCCAGTACAAAACTATTCATAAATTAGATAATTAATTAGACCCAATCTTTAGTACTCCAAAGCATTACATATATGAGGTTCAAGCCGGCATCATACATAATCAAAGAACATGTAAATAAGTGTCGCAATAGTTCACGCGCGTTGCAACCTTAAGCACCCCGGTTACCTAGGGCAAACGAGGTCAAAAGGTCTACAATGGTTGTGAAACTATACAACACGATCTAACCACTTATTTAATTTAGAGGACAAATTTTATATCTATGCATACCACATCGGGTTGGGTTCATGCATCCCCACCCTTGAAAACTTAGCTTAACATGATTAAAATAAAAGAAAACTTAAAACTGAAAGTGCAGGAAATCATAACTAAATCTAGAAAATTGAGAACATGACTTGAATTGGGATTGGAAAACTAGAGAGCAACAATTAATTTTACTAACTATGAAAGCAGTAAAAATAATAAATTAAAATTACTTGCAATGGATGAATGATGAATCTTGAATAGTAGCCAAACTTCAAAACTAGGGTACTTGGATACAAGAATCCTTTTAAAAACTAACTACTAGCCTCTTACAACGTGAAGTAAAAAACTCCCTTTTCTTCTTACTAGGGTTTCTAAATCCTGAGAAAATATGAAATTATATGAAAAAAGGAACTCTCTCTCTCCTCTCTTCATCACTCAAGGTCTTGGCTTTTTATATTACCCAAATATGACTTTTCCAATGCCTCTCCACGTTTTACAACTAATAAAAAGGAATTATACAAGAAATTTCAAGAGTTGAAACTCTTAAGCTTCCAGAATTAATTTCAACTTTGACTTGCAATATCTTCTGATCCAGAGCTCCGATTTTACTCTCGTTTCTTTCTGTGGTCTTGTAATTTAGAGTTCTTCAACTTTCTAGTTTTCCCCACCTCCGGAATATGGGTTTAAAATTATGAAAATGCCTTGGAACTCCCCGTTTCTTGGGTTTTTCACTTTTTTGCGTTCTCTTTCTCACTAATTTGCATGAAATACATGTAAAATACATAATAGATACACAAAATACGAAATACTTGCGAAAAAGGGTTAGTAGCATAATTATAAGACAAATCCAAGCTATTTACAATGCACGGGATCATAAAAATACCGAAAGTAAGGGGATAAATATGAAGAATTTATGCCTAATCATGAGTGCTCATATCCCATTCCAGACCGAATATTTCTATAATATGCTTAACTGCTCATGCACATTGTTCCAATTTGAGGAAAATTCGATAGTATTTCCCCATAGTTCTCCAAGTACATGACATAGACTCGTAAGTGTTATTTCAATTTATCAATTGAAATAACACTTACCATCACATCATCTAGTACGTACCCAGAGAACATTAAAATACGACATCAGAAGTTCCCTCAAAAGTAACAAGTTTAATCCACTAAGAATATTATTATACAGAAATAATGCATTCCCAAACTGTCCAAATGGTACCATTCTAGAGATCTCGTTACAGGGTTAATGACTCTCAAACGGGTTTAAGGGCTATTGAATATGTAGGCATAATAACTAGAAGGCTAGTATCTATGCGTACTATATGTAATTTAAAGTAGTTCTAAATGTTACAGAACCGTTATGTCATGCATTCACATGAGAATACATGCATGCATGCACCCCCCCCCCCCCCCAAGACAAGTCTTATATAACAAGTTGACTTAATGTAAATTTACACATGCATGCCTAGATTATAGTAACGAGAATCGCAATAAATAGCCAATGGCTATCTACTGCGGTTCCCGTTCTTACCTTTTACCCCGTTACTTTTTATATAACACTTGCTTTACGGGCTACATGCATGCATGTATTCTCATGTGAATGCAAGACTACTTATCACCTTTCACCCTCATTACTTATTCGATAATAATGTTTATAGTGATGATTTATACGTAGTTATGTTTCATTTCACATTACTAATTGTTTAACATCAATCTTTTGAAATCAATATTATATTTCATTTAATTATGTCTTATTTATATTCGGTTTAATCAAAACCCTAAATGTTAGAACTGGCCAGGGAAAACCAACTGAATGGCCACCTAAATGTTCAAATCCAAAAGTCAACAATAATTCAAGATCCTAAACAATTCAACAGTCTTTACGTATATATATATATATATATATATATATATATATATATATATATATATATATATAGAGAGAGAGAGAGAGAGAGAGAGAGAGATAGAGAGAGAGGGAGGGAGGGAGGGAGGGAGAGAGAGATAGAGCAATGTAGCGAAATGTATGTGTAGAGAGAGAGAGATGGTCGTCGCTGCTATAATTCGAGAGAGAAACCAAATTTCAATTTCAAAATTTAATACCAATTTCAAACCCATTTCAATTTCAATTTCAATTTATAATACTAACTTTAATTTCAATTTCAATTTCAATTTCAAATTCAATTTCAATTTTAATTTAAAATACCAATTCCAATTTATAATACCAATTTCAATTACATTAGTGACCCCAAAACACACACACAATTTCAATAGCAATTTTAATTCAATAAAAAAATTCAATACCTCCTCCCCCCCCCCCCCCCCACACACACACACTGACCCCAAAACACACACACACAATTACATTACGAATTTCAATAACAATTTCAATTTTATATAAAAAAAATTAATACCACAGACACAGTGACCCCGGAACACACACAATTACATTACCAATTTCAATACAGATTTAAATTTTATAAAAAATAAATTAATGCCCCCCCCCCCCCCCACACACACACATAGAGTGACCCACGCACACACAAACTGACCCCCTACACTCTGTAACACCCCGTGCAAAAACATGAGGCGCTACTGCGATTAAAACTAAACTAAATCCTTCAAAAATCAGTATAGAGCATCTATATTCCACAAAATAAATAATGAATCGAAAAATTTACACTTCTAAAATAATTACAATTAAATTCCTCGCAAAAATAAACTAAACTCTCCAAAAATTACACTGTCAAGCTACACCAAAAAAAAATCATCCAATTTTCATGCTCTAAAATCCTCCAAACAATCCATAGTGTCCAAAACCACGCTAACCTGCCACTAAAAGAAAAATACAGGGAAGTACACAATATGATAAGAATAAATGCTAAAAATAATAAGGGTGAATAAATCAAAACACGAATCCGCATAAACGAATCAAATGCAATACTCAAGCATTGTACAAAGTTAATGTGTCAATAGCACATCAATGGGTCATCAGGCCTCACCTCACCTCACCCAAGCTTCGTAAAGCTTCATCGTGGCTATTGGACTTTTGGACTACTGAAGGGTGGCCATTCTCTATGCCATATACAAATCTCACGACACCATGCCCATCCACAAATACAATATCTCAGCGAATCAACATTAGATTCCAAAAATATCTCATAGGATTCCAATGAATACCACAACTCAACATGAGTGCAAATAACACGTGAAACAAACGAAATACTCTCGATAGAATTTAGGAGCATATTGTGTAAGTTCCGTACCTTAAAATCATCACATGAAAGCCATAAAAATTCTGATTTGCACTACTGCGTTCCTCTCACAAAACAATCAAAACTCGCTCTTGAATAATCTTGAGAGAACTCAATTAATCATGACAAATCCTGAGTTGAAAGTTATAAAGAATCGGGCTAGGGTTTAGAGGTTGAAATTGAATAATTTTGGAGAAGCCTTCTAGAGGAAGAGTCATAAAAAAATGATTTGAAGAACCCAACCACAAATTATTTTTAATTTATAATGATTAGGAGTTCTAATGCTCATAGAATTCTGTTTAAACTAAAAAAAAGTTTGCCCGTTAGTCACTGCCCTGAAATGTGACAATTTTTTTTTAAATTCCCATTTTGACTCCGATTTTTATTTCGATTAAAATCCTAATTTTTAATAGTAAAACTCAACATTTTTAATTACTAAAAATTAATAAATTCCAAAACCTTATTTTACCCCAAAATTTTGAATTAATTTTAAAAAATACCTTTTAAATTTACGGGGTGTTACATACTTCCTCACTAGTACAGGAATTTTGTTCTCGAAACACGACGAAGCCTAACGCTCGAAATGGTTCATAAACGTCTACGCAAGGTCCAAGATTAAGCGCCCATACACCCAATCATACATGCACGTACCCCTCGCGCTCTCTCACGAATTACTACTCGATTCTATCTCCCAAAAATCATCACAACACTAAAGTCCTCAATGCAATACCATGTCCTCAAGAAAAACTCCCTATCTCCAAGAAACATATCTAACCGACATGCTAGACCCAAACCCAAAGACCCAAGGGTTTTCGTATACCTAAGCTCTGATACCGTCTATAACACTCTGTTCAAAAACACGAGGCTCTACTGCGATTAAAACTAAACTAAATCCATCAACAATCCGTATAGAGCATCTATATTCCACAAAATAAATAATGAATCCAAAAATTTACACTTCCAAAATAATTACAATTAAATTCCTCGCAAAAATAAACTAAACTCTCTAAAAATTACACTACCAAGCTGCACCAAAAATAATAAAAATCATCCAATCTCCATGCTCTAAAATCCTCCAAAAAATCCGTAGCGTCGAAAACCAGGATAACCTGCGACTAAAAGAAAAATACAGGGAAGTACACGATATGACAAAAATAGATGCTCAAAAATAATAATAAAGCGCAACATTACGAATCCGAATATACGAACCAAATGAAATACTCAAGCATTCTACCAATTTAATTTATCAATAGCACATCAATGGGTCACCAGGACTCACCTCATCTCACCCAATCTTCGTGAAGTCTCATCGTGGCTATTGGACTATTGGCGGATGCCCATTCTCCGTGCCACATAAAAATATCATGACACCATGCCCATCAACAAATACAATATCTCAGCGAATGAATATTAGATTCCAAAAGTATCTAATAGGATTTCAATGAATACCACAATTCAATATGAGTGCAAATAACATGGGAAACAAACGGAATACTCTCGAGAGAATTTATGAGCATATTGTATAAGTCCCGTACCTTAAAATCATCACACGAAGGCCATAAAAATTATGCCTCAAAATTCTGATCACACTACTGCGTTCCTCTCACAAAACAAGAAACCTCAATTAATCTTGACAAATATTGAGTTGAAAGTTATGAAGAATGGGCATAGGGTTTAGAGGTTGAAATGAAATAATTTTTAAGAAGCCTTCTAGAGGAAGAGTTGTACAAAAAATGATTTGAAGAACCCAACCATGGATTAGTGTTAATTTATAATGATTAGGAGTTCTAATGATAATAGAATTTTATTTAAACTAAAAAAAAGTTTTCCCCCCGTTAGTCACGGCCCAGAACCGTGACAAATGTTTTTTTTCAAATTCCCATTTTGACTCCGATTTTAATTTCGATTAAAATCCTACTTTTCAATAGTAAAACTCAACATTTTTAATTACTAAAATTAAGAAATTCCAAAATCTTAATTTACCCAAAAGTTCCGATTTAATTTAAAAAAAATACCTTTTAAATTTATCGGGTGTTACACACACACACACACACACATTGATGCAATTACACACACACACACACTGACCCATATACACACACACACACTAGACCATATCCACACACACATTCATGCACACACACATAAACCCACACACACACACACACATAAAGGAAGGAGAGAGAGGGAGGGAGGGAGGGAGAGGAGATAGATAGATAGATAGATAGATAGATAGATAGATAGATAGATAGATAGATAGATAGATAGATAGATAGATAGATAGATGGATAGATAGATAGTGAGAGAGAGAGAGAGAGAGAGAGAGTCACAATAGTTGATGGGGGAGAGAGAGAGAAAGAAAACAAGGAAAGAATCTGAAACGGCTAGGGCATTTAATTTTTAATGTTATCACGGGCGAGTCACAATCTTTGACCGTGATAACTTTATAAGTTTGTCATGGTATTTAACCATGACACATCCTTGACTACCCTATTTTTTACAATCTTTGACTATGACAGTTCCATGACAATTGTTGCCACAGACTTGTCATGATCAAAGACTGTGATAAAAAAAATGGATGTTTTTTTGTCATGGTCAAAGACCGTGACAAAGGCGGCTGGGTCATGGGTGGAAATTTAGCCTTTTCGCTGTAGTGACTATTTTTCAATGATGGAATGGTTGCCTCCCTTATCTAACACCACTTAATATCCCCCTAATACCGAAATTAGGTTAAGTGATAATGTTAAAATGACACTAATACCCCCATATGGGTCTCGTATAGCCTAAAAACTATCCGAAACTCGATTACATCCCCAGGTACCTAATTTTGACAATCTCGACCCGTTCCAAATCACACGTGCACTCAAAATCACCATTCAAGTCACCTAACATTAATTTTTCATCTCATACCCAGTACGAACCCACACATGCGTCCCAAATAAGATAATGTCAACCCGTCGATTTTATTAATTTACGACGTAATGTAAAATAATACATTTTTATTTACTTATTACGTAAGTAAATATAATAACACATAAATATTAATCCAATATTCGCTGATTAATATTTATTCAATTCACTTTATTTAAAAAAATTAATTAAATTATAAGTACACGCGTAATTTAAATATTCCAAAAAATATGTGGTGTCACGATATCCTCAAGTGGTTAGGAAAGTTAAAATTTCTACCAAGTAAAGGGTATAAGATCAGATATTATGAGGTCCATAAAGATCACATGCATTATACTGATAATTGTTTGGGTTTGAAGAATGAGACCGAGAATCTGATCTGAAGAGGAATGCCTACCAAGTATGTGGATAAGTATGGTTGAGCACTCAAAAAGAACGAAGATAATGAACCTAAAAGACAATCAAAATTTCCTTACAAAGCTAAGAACGAGAATAAGAGGGACTGAGATGAGGACTTAGAGGGTGATCCTAATCTATCGAAGAATCTAAAAAACCTAGTGGATAATGTAGGCATGATTTCTCTTAGGTGTCACTTCATTATCGGAGGAGATGACAATGGCAGAGATTAACCAACTGACAAGTGTACCTAAATTAGGCAAAAACTTGTGCATATATCAGAAGTCTGAGCATGGATGAGGTGGTTCATACACAAACTCGTAAAATTAAATAAATACCATTTAATAGTTGGTTTCTCGAGGGATGATTTGTCTAGTTTGTTATATCAACATGATGACTCCATAGTCGTCACTATGATGGTTCATGAGAGGTCAGTCGCTAGGATTTTATTGGACAATGATATCTCTACATACATACTATTCTATGAATTTTGTAAGAGTCTAAAGTTGGGGGATAAAAAGTTACAAAAATAACTTCTCCTAACTATTGGTTTCTTTGGGAAAAAGTTATAACTTGTGTGAACAATTAAACAAGAAGTTATTATTGAAACTTGACTGATCTACCGAACTGAAATGATGCATTTCTTAATCTTAGGCAATATCGTATAATCTACTTATAACATTGTCTTTAGTGGGGTTGGATTGAAGAGGTTATAAGTGGTTTCCTCCACTATCTACCAGCTCTTAAAGTTTCAATTGAGCTATAGAGTGAGAGTAGTGAAAAGAAACCAAGTGGAAGTAAAATAATTCTACTAAATGTCTGAAGAACAGAAGGAATAGAAAAAATTGACCCAAATGTATCAGAACTAGATAATAAACCATCGACATGAAGATAAATTGTTCGTTGGTGAAGTTATAGAGCATATTTAGTTAGTAATACTAGAGGAAAAACATTGAAAAAATATAGCCTAGATAAAATCGTGGCTAGATGCATCCCTAAAAAAGGAATGGGTAGATTTTTTTAAGGCAAAGTAAGAATGTGTTCACCTGGAGCCACGAGGACATGCCTAGTATAGATCCGATCGTCCTCTATCATAAACTCAACATAGTTAAAGATTTAAAGCCCGTCAAGAAAAAAGATCTTGGGTTCTCTCAAGAGAAAAATATGGACATTCAATAAGAAATGGATAATTTAAAGATTATTTTATTAAAGATTTGAAATATCCAGAATGGCTCTCCAATGTTGTCATGGTCCCAAAGAAGAATGAAAAATGATGAATTTATGTATATTTCACCGGCCTCAACATAACTTAAGCCAAATATCACATCCACTATTCCGAATCAACCAGTTGGTCAATACCACCATTAGGCACGATATGCTCAGCTTCGTGGATGTGTATTCGGGGTATGATCAGATAAAACAGAATTCTCAAGATTAGGAAAAGACCTCGTTAATCACAAACTGAGGTATGTTTTGCTAAAACATTATGACCTTCAGGCTAAAAAACACTTGAACTACGTCTCGAAGTATTATCATCAATGTATTCGCAGAGAAGATTGGGAAGACCATGAAGGTTTATATGGATGGCATGATGACAACGAGCATAAAGGCATTTAATCACATTAGTGACCTTAGCCAAAAATTTGATCAACTTGAAAGGTTACATATGAAGTTTAACCAAATGAAGTGTGTTTTTAGAGTAAGAGTAGGAATGTTCCTCGGCATCATTATTAATCAGAAAGGAATAGAGGTTAACTTTGACAAGATTCATATATTAGTCAATATGCAGCCTTCTAAGGGCAAGAAAGAAATTCAAAGCTTTACTGGACGAGGAGCGACTCTGAATAGATTGATCTTAAGGGCAACAAATTAATGTATACTATTCTTCAATGTTCTCATAAAAACCTTCGAATAGAATGATGAATGCAAGGAAACATTTTTTTGATTTTAAGAAGTACCTTGGTTATGTGCCTTTACTGTTAATGTCGATCTTTGAGGATAAGTTATACCTGTATCTAGTAGTGTTC
Source organism: Sambucus nigra (assembly GCA_949130495.1). Taxonomy (NCBI): domain Eukaryota; kingdom Viridiplantae; phylum Streptophyta; class Magnoliopsida; order Dipsacales; family Adoxaceae; genus Sambucus; species Sambucus nigra. Next base: position 371,930,984 of record OX422219.1, read on the forward strand.
GAGTCTGCTATGAGTTATGCACCTGTATGATTAGAAGATGATGTGTGGAAGCTAGTGTATTACACCAGGAAGGCATACTGTGGAGAAAAAATTCGGTATTTAGGGCTGTAAAAGTTAACATTAACACTGACTGAGACCTCTAAAAGGATAAAGCCATACTTCAAAGATCAAATAATTGAGTAAAGACAAACCTGCCTATTTGATAAGCCATCCATAATCGTGAAAAATCTAGAAGGCTAATGGCTTAGGCAGTGGATTTAGGAGAATATAATATAATGTATGAGCCAAGAACAATAATCAAGGGATAAGATATGGCTGATTTCATAATTGAGTTCACATATGATGAGGTGAAGCCAGTCGAGGTTGAGGATTATCTATCTCCGAATAGTGAAAATCAAGAATATTTTGTCAAATAATAAGAAAGAGCTTAAGATCTAGTGCAAATGAAGAATCTATTAAAAAATGTCTCCCTGGTATAAGGTAATTTAGAGAAGGAGACAACTATTTGGCAATTCTTTGTTGATGGTTCATCGTGTGGAAATGGTAGTGGATCTGACCCAATTATCTTTACACTCTATGGGGAAATTGTGGAATATACCCTCAGGTTTAATTATAAATCCTCCAAAAAAGAGGTTGAATATAAAGCATTAGATATAGACTTGGGGCTCGCTTCATTATTGGGCGCAGAAAAACCCAATTTTAATTATGGTTACACACCCAAAACGAATTTTCATATACACATACTATAATATGAATTGGTTATCACCTATTTTAAGAATCACAACAGTTAACCACTTTCCTGGAATTGTTCGTAGAGACTGATCCATTTGTGTAGAGAATGGTTTGATGACGAACCCTCACTTTATCGCTCGATTTGTCCCCAAACAGTCTCCAATTGGCTCTTGATTAGCTTCCTCTGTTTCTCTTTCAAAAACTCAGTTTAGAATTGTGTTAACTACCATTCAACACTCCCTTAATTAGGTTTAAATCCCCAAATCCCGTTTTTGGCCTCACGGGCCTAATTAAAATGGCCCAAATCACCCCTTTTGGGCCCGGCTATGCCAAAAAATGCCCTGAGACTCGATTACTACCCCTGAGTACTCTTTTCTGACTATCTCGACACATCCGGACTCAACCGTGCACTCGAAATTGTCATCCAAAATACTTTATAACATTCTCAAATTTTTGACCTCAAAATGCGACAAACGAAATTTCTAATAATTTAACTAAAAGTCGCCAAATATAAATAATTCTTTCCACTCAAATAAATTCTCCAAATCATAAATTTAAGTTTCTCCAATTTAAATATTTGTATATCTCTCAAAAATAATTAAATACTAAATCCTCAAAATTACGGGGTGGTACACTAGCATTTGAGAAGGTAATATCAATGAAGACAAGCAAATATAGTTTTAAAGATGATTTTTTATGTAATTAGTTCAAATGTTTGTAATCAATTTTCATAGTATGAATGAGAATAACAGTTTCCTCTCCATTCATGTTGTTATTTGAATTTTTCTTTATTATTCATTGCAAAGTCCATTAGTATAAAATATGTGTAAGAAGATTTAGACAAAGACATCTCAAAGATGATCAGATCAGAATGACTACGACCAGACAACACTTCATGAGGGGCCTCATCTTAGACAGGGCTTGATCAAAAGCTAGTCGATTTAGGAAACTCAATGATGTCACATGGTCAGGTCGACAAGATCTGACCACAACTGACTATTAAGCTAATGAAAGCAAGAGTAAATCCCAACACAATTTGATTGGGGAACTTTAAGTTTTCACTTATAACGACCCTGTCAGGACAATTTATGTTAGTCTAACTGGTAGTTAGTAATTCAAATTAAGTTAGGTCGATAGCATCCAATGACATGACCATAAGACTAATAATATTATCATACCCATTCTAATTTAAGTCAAGTAAGGTAGATAAAATCCAACCACAAGACTAAAAATACTGGCAGGTTGATAAGATCTAACCATATTAACCTTGTGGAAGACATTTTTCATACACTAAAAAACACTTAAGTACAAGTGGGGGCTAGTAGCTTAGCCTAACAAAATACTTGTGCAAAGAAAAATAAAAAGAATGGAAAATATTTGCATTCAAACAAAAATTTATCCATTTAGGATAATTATCGCACCCCAAAAATGATTGATAAAAAGTTACAAACACATAGATTAGAAATTATTAAAAGCAATTACAAAGTCAAAGCTTCACAAAGGAACAAGCCAAAGAGTTTAAGCTATAGGGGTCTCTTATTTAGTTGGAACAACTAAAGGAGAATTGGAGTCAATAATTTTTTACCATAGGAGTATCTTGAGCATTGCCTTTAATGGCTTCAAGGTAAATATGAGGACTTGACTTGGTGGAAGTTGCCTTCCTGATTTGCCCAGTAGTCTGATCTCCAGCAGCCTGCTCATCCACTTCCACATTATCCTATTTAATATCCAATGCCCTAGCTTCATCATCGTCTCCCTCCCATTTGTCATGAACTTCTAATATGATAGGATAATGTTTCACTACCCCCTTTATTTAGTTCATAATGACCTTTAGAGAATAAGGTCATGGTCTCCACAGTGAAGCAAATAGAGGCCTTGTACCCATCAGTTATACAAATCAATCCATAAAATCCACATTCTCAAATTGTTATGAGAGAAGGTTACACTAAGTTTTTGTGTGATCATTCAAAATTTGGATTTTATGGATAATTTTTATAATAGGATGCCTATTTTTAATGGGTTGAATTATTCATACTAGAAAGCTAGGATGAGGTCTGCTTAATCTATTGATGAAAGAGCCAGCCTTATTTATGAAAGAGGGTGTACATGACCCACAGTGACCCATGGCGATGTCATAGTTCCAAAACTTATCTTTGTTTAGATAGGAGATGAATTTAAATAGAGTAATTTCAAATCACGCGATTTAAGTGCTAATTCTAGAGTCGTCACCCTCGAGAGTTCCACCACATCATGACGTGCACAACATCTAAGGAAGTATGGTATATCGTCCATCTCACTCACGAGGGTACCAATGATGTGAAATCTTATAAGCTTCAAAACCTCACCACGCAGTATGAGACTATTACCATGCAGCTTTAGATTTAATTTAGGTGAATTTTTTTTAGATACGTGTTGTTAAATAGATTTTGAGATAATTTGCTGTTCGTTTTATTCCTGGGATTATTTTGCTTAATTCATTGGGCATATTAGATACACCTACATTAGAATAATTCTTAAGATAACTTCAAACATATGAGATCGACAAGTTTCCAAAAATATTCAAACCTAAGGAAAAGGAAAATTTTATTAAAAGTTCAATCTAAAAATAAAAAGGAAGTGTCGTCTAACTCGGAGTATGATTTTGATTTGGATAATTTATCCCTTTTTACAAAAAAATAAGAAACTTCTCAAACTTAGAAAAGAAAATACGTTCAAAGAAAATAAGACTTTTTAGAAGATAAAAAATATAAATCGGGAAAGAATTTTTTTGAAAAAGACGAAAAAGATTACCCTAAGAAAGATAAAGAGAGATGTTATGAGTCCGAGGGTAAGGGTCACAAAGCTCACGAGTGTGGTATGAGATTAAAGAGATAGGGAAAAGGAAAATCTACCTTCAATTCTATGGTTAGTGATAGCAATGTCGAGTTGGTGAATTCTGTGGAAAAATCACCACATGGACATAACTTCATCATGTTGGCGGCTAGTCATCTTAATTCATATAGTGATCCTCATACCAATGAGGAATCTGCTAGAAATGATGACCTCAATAGTGACTCTAGTCATTTCGGAGAGAGTGGGGGAGATGACGCCTTAAGTGAAGGAGAGAGTGACCTTCAGCATCCTTATGTGGAGCTTTACGCCCAGTCCTTTAAAACAAAGAAATAAAATAAAGTTTTAGCGATTAAAGTTTTATCTTTATAGAAGGTGTTGAAAGAGGCGAGAGAGAGGGATTCCTCCGTGAGAGTTTCTTTGGTAGAGATAGTCGTTTTATTAGAGAAGGAAAATAATAACTTGGGGAACAAAGTGGCTAGTCATACGAAACATCTTCAAGCATCCATTAAGACTCGTGAGAAACTTGAATACCTTGTATCCCAACCCAAGAAAGATATCAAGCGTGCCCGAGAGGTCAAGGTTACTATAGAAGATACATTAAAAAAGGTTGGAAATATATTCCTCCATCTTACTTTAGGTTTTAGGGAGAGGTAAGGAATAGGTTATGCCGGTTCATCCACTTCCCATATCGCATCGGAACATGTTCCTCAATTTATAGTAGATCCTTATTGGCCTCGACCTAAACCAAAAAAGAGACTTCAGCCTACGAAAGATAATTAATGTAGATCCAAACAATTATATGTTTACACCTATTAAAAAATAAGAGGTCACCTTTGACATTTTTTCTACAAGTTAGGAGGAAATCAATGTACACATTCTCCCGTGCACCTCTATAGTGACTTTGCTAGTTCTAATGGAAGAATTTCAATGAATGTCTATGCCAATTGAGAATTCTTCTAATGTTTAGACTAGAGACAAAAACATAAAGGGCAAAAAAAAAAGTTACCTCCACTTGGGTTCCTAATCAAAACAATAAATCCCTTGCTACTCACGTTGCTCTCAAGGTTCAAAATACTTCACAATGATATTTTGATAGTAGGTGGTCTAGGCACATAACCAGTGACATATCATATTTTACCAACCTTGAGCATCATAAGGAATTCAAATCCACCTTTGGATATGGGAGTATGTCTAGTATTTTAGGATGTGAATGTGTTAAGATACCCAAACTACCTAAGTTAGACAATGTGTTATACATAAAAGCGTTGAAAGCAAACTTGATTTGCATAATCCAACTATGCAACCCAAACTTTGTAGTAAAGTTTGTCTGATTCAAATGTAATATATATGATTAATCCAGTGAACTTTTACTACAATGGGTGAGGACCAAAGATAATTACAATCGGATTATACCCAAGTCCTCCGTTGTGTGAAACAGTGCCATGGTCTCCTCTATAGACCTTTGACATTAATGGCTAGGTCATGTGAAATTCATAGATCTTGAGAGATTAGTGAAAAAGGACCTAGTTTGTGGCTTACCGTCACTTTGGAAACCAACGTCCTCGGTTTGTGGACCTTGGCAACATAGAAAACAAATTCAAAGTGCCCATAGAAATTTGAATATCATTACCACCACATGTTTTTTGTAGTTGATTCACATGGACCTTATGGGTCCTACTTGCTCGGAGAGTTAGATGGTAAGAGATACATTCTCATGATGGTCGATAACTTTTCCAGATACTCTACTGTGTGATTTCTTAGAGAAAATTCCAATGCAATTAAGTTCGTAACAACCAAGTGTCGTGTTAATAAAACTAACACGGTGTCACTATTAATCGAATGCGTAGTGACAACAACAATGAATTTAAATAAGCCAAAGCGGATAGTTATTGTTATAGAATGGGCATTAAACACTAGTTTCTAGCCGTTCATACTCCTCAATAAAATGGGATGGTTAAGAGGAAGAACCAGACGATACAAGAGATGGATAGATCCATGCTTGTTGGAAGAAATGTTCCTAAATGTTTTTAGGAAGAGGCGGTGAATAGTGCATGTCATACGATGAACATGGTATATTTTTTTCCATACACAGTTCACATGTCATATGAGTTTTGGACGAGGAAGAAGTAAAAGCAATCATATTTCTTTGTCTTTGGGAGTACTTGCTACATCTTGAGAGATAGATAGCACTTAGGAAAGTTTGACTCCCGGAGTGATGAAGGAATATTCTTAGGTTATTCATCGTCGAATAGGGCTTATAGGGTGTTTAACCTTTCAACCTCTAAGGTTATGGAGTCCACAAACGTCATAATTAGAGACAATAATCCATTGATGTATATTACCCTAATCCCAAGTGTGAGGATGATTCACCCCTGGTGATGATCCTATCCTTCCACATACTACCCTGGTGGACCCCACTTTTGATTTAAAGGATTGACCCACTTGGGTTTGAAAGAGTCATGACCCTTCCACTCAACTTGGTGACCCCACATTAGGTGTCAAAACTCATTATCAACTTGGTAATGTGGTTAGACACCTTTGCTATACCTCCTTAGTCAATACTAAGAATGTTAAAGAGGCACTCAAGGACGAGCATTGATTATCCTCTATAAATGATTAGTTGCTTAAATTTTGTAAGAATGATGTCTGGGAGTTAGTCCCCCTACCGAGTGAGATTAATTTCACATGTACTAAGTGGATTTACAAGAATAATATGGATTAGAATGGTACCATTGATCACAATAAGGTTAGGTTGTTCTCTCAAGGCTACACACGGATTGAGGGTGTAGACTTTAACAAGACATTCACTCATATTGATGGGCTTAAGTCCGTCCGCTTATTACTCGCCACAGAATGTCATAGGCGCTTCAAGATATATCAAATGGATGTCAAGAGTGTCTTACTAAGCAACATTCTACAGGAGGAAGTTTACATGGAAAAATCAACGGGTTTGAATACCTAAAGTAGCCGGGACACGCATTTTAACTTAAGAAGCCCCTCTATAATCTGAATTAAGCCACTCGTGCTTGGTACGAGAGGTTCACTTCCTATCTCTTAGCTAGTGGCTTCAAAAGAGGGGGAGTGTATAAGACTTTAATTGTGAAGAGATAGAGTAATTCTATATTGCTTGCCCAAGTCTGTGTGAACAGCATAATATTTGGATCCACGTGCTCCAAACATGCTAACACTTTTGAGAAGACGATGAAGAGTGATTTTGATAGAAGCATGGTTGGTGAACTTATATTCTTCTTAGTTCTCCAGCTCCATCACCTAAAGGATGTAATTTTCATATCTCAATCAAAATATGCTAGGGACTTAGTGAAAAAATTTAGTTTAGACTCCACTAAGCACTCACGCACCCCCATGAGTACATCATCTAAGCTTAGAAAAGACATTTTAGGCAAGGTTGTAGAGCAATCCTGTTATCAGATCATGATAGGTAGTCTTCTCTAATTGATCGCTAGTCATCTTGACATTTCCTTTAGCATTAGAGTCTATGTATGATACCAAGCATCCCTGAAAGAATCTAACTTTCTCGCACTTGAATGTATCATCCATACATGAGTGGAACTCTTTCCAATGATATTTGGTGTTTGTTTGATATTGATAACCATTTGCCTTCCTATTCATATGCTGATTGGGCTAGGGATGTTGATCGTTATAGGAGAACCTCGTGTGGGGGTTTTTACTTTGGGACTGTTCTTTTATCTTGGTTGAGAAAGAAGAAAAACTCCTTAACTTTGTCCATATTGGAGGCTAAGTATATAGCTAATGGGAGTTGTTGCATGCAACTCTTATATATGAAGAAAATGTTGGAAGATTATGAGATTTCACATGACATAATGACTATTTCGTGTGATAATACACGTATTATCCATATATCCCGTAATCCGGTCCAACATTCTCGCACAAAGCACATTAGGATATGTGAGAATTTTATTCATAATCTCATTGTGTAGAAGGTCATGTCCTTGAGCTTTGTGAGCACCAAACCTCAATTAGCCAATATTTTCATAAAACCTTTAGACACACGTAGATTCGAGGATCTTAAGAAGTGTTTGGGTATTTGGTATATTGATTGAGTTCGGGTCCGTTATCTCGTATAATATATTTACAATGTTCATATCTCATATCCCTATTGCTAGATTGCATCATCATTGTATAGATATGGTTTTCTTTTGATATATTCTGAAAAATTCCAAAAATATTTTTGGTTTTTATGAAAAATTCAAACGATTTTTTTTCTTTAAGAAACAGTTAGAAAAATTGAAAGAGATTTTATTTTGATAAGATTTTTGAAAAGGTAAAAATATTTTTGTATTTTTATTTTTCACCGTATATGGATGAACATTTAAGATATTCGGATCACCCCTACATTCCATTCATTCACATGATTTTTTCATAGTGTTTTGAGACATGGATTTGTTTCGTTAGTGTACTTAATAATGTTTGGATAACAATTCATTGATAATTGATGTTACTTTCTCATCTCAATCCTTCATAATATAAAATCGAATGTAAAAAGAGATAAGTTGTGCTTGTAAGAACCATTGACCAAATTTTGTTTCCCTGAAAATATTGATATATGTTAAGCAATGGAAAAGGGAAATGAAAGAGAAAAATACCCTTTGCGTTAAAAGCCACAATTCACAAAAAAAAAGCCTAAAAAGATTTACGACACATAAAAATGAAAGTGCCAAGGCCATCGATTTTATATTCATTATTGCTTCGCTGCATATAAGCATTATGATTGCTTCAAAATATTTGAGAGTGAATTCTTATATATGCAATATTTTGAGGGAGTTATATATTAGAAGATGAATGGGTTAGAAAAATGGACTCTCTTGAAAATAATTAAATAATTTGGCAGTATTGTTTTGACAATCATTTAAATTCATGGCATATTGCATAATTCGGGTCAATTTTAATTCGAGTCAGTTTCATTTGAGTTCAACATCTTACACCTAAGGTATAAACATAATTCTTTCTTTAGAAGCATCTAATGACTTCACGCACCAATATTATGAATGTTTATGATGATTTGCCTATGGAAAATGTTCACACAATTTCATTTCATTTTCATGATTCATATATTTTAGTGTTATTCCATAGTTACTATGTATTTTTGTATGTATATGTACTTTTTATGCCTTATACTTGAAAATTTGAAAAAAAAATACGTTGTTTGATAAGGGGATAACAAATTATGCCTTTTTGAATATCATTACATGTGCGTTATTAATTATATTTGTGATGATATATTTTCTTTTTCATGTGATGCTTATTATTCATGTTTAGATTCCACTCCTTTGTCTATTACTAATAAAAGATGGGAGAAAAAATTGAGGGGGAGTATTATTTTTATTTAAAACTCGTACGCTTCATGGTAGTTTGGTTGTCTCATATGTGTAGGTCATTCTGCCTTGATGATGATTTCTTGGACGGCATAAGATGAAGAGTTTTCAGTAAAGACTTATACATTTATGCATTTCGGTCTCTTGATTTAGGAGGGCATTAGTTGTATTAGTCTTAGGGGTCAATTTTTCTTCAGTTTTCATTTTTTATCGGGATTGCCAAATGGGGAGATTTTTAAGAGGATGTTTTATGATTGCTCAATTTAGTTTTTACTTGTCTTATACCGTTACAACCCATTGTATCTTCATAACTACTTTCGGGTATTCGAAGACAAGAAGTTGATAACATTTTGGAAGATTAAAGATCTTTCGTCTCAAAATCATATTGAAATTGTATGAAAAGGTTTTGTAAAGTCCTTATTTATCCAGAGGATTTTTATATTTAGAGTTTGCATTAAAAATTTTGAAAATGTTTAAAATGTTTCTTTAGAAGTATTTTGAAAATTTCGATGACTCCTTAGAATAATTTGATAGGTTGTTAGAATGATTTTACACAGTGTCGTTAGAATGAGATTCCATCATTCGAATGAAATTTATAATGTCACCTTTTGGTCAGTTATGGAATGTCGTTCGAAGTTTCTTTGGAAGTCCTCAAAACGAGATTGGGTACATTGTTAGAATGAGTTTCCCACTTTCAAATGAAATCTGAATGAACGCCTTTTTGTTAAGCACTAGAATGTTGTTTGAAGTTTGATTGTAACCTATTCGAACAGAAAATGGTATGAGATTTTAATGAGGTACCATATTGTTCGAACGAGTGCACGCATTTTTGTTTTTAATAAAATTTGATCGAAATGCCTTATGCCTATTGTTTTGTAACAAACTTCCTTATAAATAGAGATGCATGATAAGAGTTTGATTGAACTCACTTTAACCCTTTTTATAGACATTTTATAGTTCCTTTTGTGATCAGGATCTATCGATTTTTCATCCAAATTCTTTGGATATTTAGATATTACTTTACTAAATCAAGAAGAACACAATCCATGTTCAAGACCACTTCTAGAGATTTTTTCTACTCCTAATTTGTGGAGTCGAGGCTCTACTGCTAAAGAATAAGTTTGATTGGTGGATACCGAGGGAAGGCTTCTTCCTATGGGTGGTGTTGGACTGTACCGTTACTGTAGAAGACTTAAAATATTACATGTTATACTTAGTGAGCTAAGTGGTCTATAAGTCGTCTAGTGTCTGTCAATTCTTATACAATGATGAAAAATAAAGGTTTTTCCCTTACTTCTTTGCATGATTGGTTTGGCTTTTTAATTTGGACTTCATCATTGTATGCACATTAAATTAATTCAAGAAAAAATTTCCTAAAATTTGAATTTGTGTGTGTTTGGCCAAAGATACGATTCAATCCATAAAATTCGTATTATCACCTCTTGATCCATTTTAATGTAATTATACCCAACATAACCATTTATAAAATTGTATATTTTTTACTCAGCACTCTCATCTACAAGATTTCAATGCTAGGTAAGGGAAATTCATAATTTTATCAGATGCAGTTCAAATCTCTAAAATCCACATGAATTCTAATTTGTTTCTTATCCTTCTAGGCAATGGGCACAATGATCGATAGCCAAATAGGATGTTGGATTGGTTTGATAAATATATCCATGAGCAATTTCTTAACTTCTACCCTTATATGCAAGTCTAAATCAGCCTTGTAAGTGCAAGTAGCCTGTCTCAGGGACAAAGCATTAAGCAAAATATTCAACTTATGAGATCTTACCTCTGTGTCATTCCCCGACATTTTTGTATATTTCCATGAGAATATACCCGTGAACTCTTGGGGCAAGTTGAGAATATCCTCTCACTTCTTTCTTCATAGGCCTTCGGATATAAAGATGAATCTCAAGCCACCACCTTCTTCTCTCATATTTAACTCCCGATCCATCTTGCATACACTCCATAGCATGCTCCCCTCTATGGGAATCATTGGTCACAAATCATTCTGGAATTGGATCGATGATCTCATTCTAGAACGTCGCCCGGGTACACCGTTATGGATGATAAATTACTTTGCCATTAGGAAGAACCACTTTATTGCAAGTTTGAGTAGGTCTTGAATTTTCTTACAACTTTATCTTTCCTTTATATTTTGTTGCATTGGGTGGCACTCGTGCACAAATCTCTTTTCATTCACCTTCATAAACTGCCCAAATCTCTTCAACTCCTATAATCGAATGAGATTTTCTTTCTTCTCTAAGCTCACTGTAAAATCATGCATCCGCTAGATGAAATTCCTCCACTAATAAAGGACTCTATGTATCCTATATTGCTATATTTGTTCCAAGAATATTGGCTTTCGTTCACCAGTGAAATGTGGAAGGCATGATGGCATGAGAATGCATCGACACCCTTCCTTTTAGCATCTAGTAACTTATATCGACATTGATGACATGGAATTTTATGTGGAAAGTGAAGTTCCCCATCTTTATTCTTACAATAATGCATGCCAAAGATTTTATTCTAGAGTTATCAAATCTTCAAATCACCAAAAGGATTGGTATAATCTTATTCTATGAGATCCATGTCTTATAAAGAGTTCTTATGGGTATAACATTGATCGATTACCCTCTATACAGTAATGTTCAAGGGAAACTAATCCCATTTAATAGATCAGTAATATAAAAGGTTTTGTTATGAAAGAATGATATATATCTATCAGCCTGAGAAAATAACACTTGTGAGGTGTATCTTTTAATGAGCCTTCCAATAGGCCTATGCTAGTTGATGTATGGATCTCCTCTATATTGTACTACTTACAAAATTTTCTTAGTATTTTCCAATCTAATCTCACACTTGAATCTAATTTAGTCAAAAACCCATTTAAACTTTGGATTTTGTGCGATTATGTCCCACTCATAATCAATCTCTACCTCATAGGTTTGAGCATTGGAGACATACTTAGCCTCAAAGGTTCCTCATTTGTTAAGTGAGAGAACCACACTGACGTTTCCCTCTTTAATTTCTAACTCCTCATCCTAATAAAACCTTTAGTCTATGTTGGACACACCAAGAATCCACTCACTACATGCTTTATCATTTCCACCCACTCCCCAAACTCTATCATTTTGCCTAAATCATAAGAAACAACCATGTTTGCAGAACCATATTAATGGGAGGAAAATGAATCCTCGTTGAAATCCATGGGAGGAATTTGAAAAGTGATATTGGATACTTTCTTATTTAACATATTTCATAAATAATAATAGTCCCTTATTGAGTGTTGAACCCCTTGGTGTAGCTCATTAAACTTTTCATCAAATTTCTCTGTAATTATGGGTATTTAACCATTTGAGTCGGGTGGGCTTGCCTCTCCCTTACACACCATAATTTGATAACAATCCGTAGCTTCCACAATGTTGCAGGGAAATGGTGGAGGAACATCATTTCACTACTACCTTTGTCTTGAAGAGAAATTCTTTGACCCTTGACCAATTATCTTTCATTTCGAACTTTTGTCCATATAGTTAACATCATGTCGTCAAGCAACTTGAAACCTCCATAATTGTGGAATAATGTGGGTCCTCCATCTTTGAGTTTTTAATTTTATTACCATTGCAAAGTTCCTTGATATTCAAGTGTCTTCTCTGAATGAGCCTTCTTACATTTCATTGATCATGTGTATTGTAGGAGGGTAGTGATATTGGGGTCTATGAATAACTGGAAAGGGTGATGCATGACCCACTCTAATGGACGTTGTCTTCAAGGTTCTTAAGAACTTCTGGAGCAGCTTCCGATGAAATATTCTCCTTTTGGTAAAAATGGAGCTTAAGTTGGAACTCCCTCCCTATAAGAAGATGAACTTCCACAATAATAATACTAATTTTCTCAAGAAGAACTCCCGAGAAGGATGAGTGTCAGTGAGAAGTGAAAGAAAAAGGCACTCAGCACAAGAGAGAGAGAGCAGGGAGAGAATAATAAGAAGTTCTGGTGTGATTTTGACAGAGTGACAGTTCTATTGAGTTTTTCTATCATATCTTGACCTTGCCCAGGGGTCCTATTTATACTTGGGCACTAGGGATGAGTTGGTACTTTTGGCAACAAAAACTTATAGGGTTGGTGAGGGACAAAGTCTGCAGTGTACCATTTGCCCCTACCTATATGTAGTAGCCTGTCCCCTCAGACAGGTGCCACCTGGTGCAAACCAAAGTAAAAATAAAATATGTCTCCTAATGGAGAAAAAATATCTAATTTGGTAAATATCTTTTGAAATGGTAACTTTTGGTACAAACTTTGTAAAAATAAGGGGGGTCTCAAGTACCACCTCCTCTAAAATCATGGTAAAGCTTGAAGGGGGTATTGAGAACCCCCTTCTAAAATCATTTTTCTTAAGAGGAGCATAGAATACCCTATCCTTTAAAATCATTTTATAAACAATTCTTTTCTTGTGAGTAACCCTTTGGCTTCTCACCTTGGTTGTATCTGATTGTGAGGTGTGTGAGACTGGGAGATTATAGGATCTTTCTATTAGTATTCTCTCGATCCTAAAGTGCTAAGTGGTTGAGATTGCTCAACAAACCTTGTTCTTCAACCGCGAAGCCAAAACTCCTAAGAGATCTCAACTGGCATATTTGAGCCATGCCTGCTCAACTAGGCTACATGTACAAGAAAGTAAGTGTTAGTACTTTTGTTTTTTCAAATAATGACTTTTTGTGATGAGGGGTTGCTCATGGTAGCCACTCCCTCATCCTGGCCTATTTTTCTAGAAGTTGAAGGAGAGGACCTTAACTGATCCTCGCCCCAATATTTTCTAGAAGTTGAGGGAGAAGACCTTGACTGCACCTCGTCCTGATATTTTTTGGAAGCTGAGGCGGAGGACCTTGACTGCTCCTCACCCCACCATTTTCTTTAAGCTAAGAGGGTGGACCTTGACTTCTCCTCACCCCGACTTTTTTTGGAAGTTGATGGACCCTAGGGGTTCCTTCACCAATATGGATTTTCTGCAATTAAGGAACCCTGGGGGTTCCTTCGCCAATATGGATTTTTTGCGATTGAGGGACCCTGGGGGTTCCTTCACTAATATGAATTTTTGTTATTAAGGGACCCTGGGGAGGTCGTTCTCCAATATGAATTTATATTGTGGAGGGACCTTGGGGGTTACTTCTCAATATGAGTTTCTGTCGTAGAGGAACTCTGGGGGTTCCTTCTTAATACGAATTTATGTCAGGACCCTAGGGGTTACTTCTCAATATAATTTTTTGTCAGGACCCTGGAGGTTTCTCAACTAATATGAATTTAGCGTGTTTCTCAACTTCATATTTTTTGTAAGCTAAAGGGGGGTTATTTACGGACCCTCACCCTAAAATATGGTAGTCAAGCTGGAAACACCCTTCTACATTAGTCCCTCGTACAAATTCTTTTGTGTTGGAAAGACCAAAAGGCTTTGTACGCCATCAATTCAATTTTCAATTTTAAAGGACCCTAGGGTTCCTTCAGAATTCTCCCTAGGGTCATTAAACTCTCTATCACCTCATCCCAGGTTTTGTAGATGGGGATACTTATGGTGGACCTCCTTATTTGGGTATCAACTTGGGCAGAGGGGTTGCTCGCGGTGAGCCCCTCGTCCTTAGCCTTTTTCTATGGCCTTATATCTTATTTAGAGGGGTTACTCATTGTGAGCCCATTGTTCTCGGCCTTTTCTTTGGCCTTCTATCCTGTTTAGAGGGGCTGATCATGGTGAGCCCATCCTCCTTGGCCTTTTTCTATGGCCTTTTATCTTAGGTAGAGAGGTTGCTCAAAGTGATCCCCCTCATCCTTGGCCTTTATTTTTTGGCCTTCTATCTTGTTTAGAGGGATTGCTCACAGTTAGCCCCTCATCATTGGCCTTTGTTTGTGGCCTTCTATCTTGGGTAGAGGGGTTTCTTACGAAGAGCTCCTCATCCTTGGCCTTTGTATATGGCCTTCTATCTTGGGTAGAGGGGTTGCTCAGCGTGAGTCCCCTAATCCTTGGCCTTTGTTATGTGGCCTTCTATCTTGTCTAGAGGGATCGCTCACACTGAGCCCCTCATCCTTGGACTTTATCAGTGACCTTCTATCTTGGGTAAAGGGGTTGCTCACGGTGATCCCCTCGACCTTGGACTTTGTCTATGGCCTTCTATCTTGTGTAGAGAGGTTAGTCGCTGTGAATCCCCTCATATAGGTTTTACACCTTGCCATAGAGCCAATCAAGGTGGACCCCCTTGT
The DNA here is from genome assembly GCA_949130495.1 of Sambucus nigra. Lineage (NCBI taxonomy): Eukaryota > Viridiplantae > Streptophyta > Magnoliopsida > Dipsacales > Adoxaceae > Sambucus > Sambucus nigra. Next base: position 371,946,157 of record OX422219.1, read on the forward strand.
TCTAAATATTTTCTTGCTAACTTGGGGAGTAGCATCCCCTCTAGATGGTCTCACTCGCCCTTATATATTCTACAATAGTAGCTGGACACCCCTCTACATTAGTCCCCTTGTATAAAAATCTTTGTGTTGGGTATACCAAAGGGTTTTGTACGAAATAATCACTTCATCTTAGAATGCAAAAGTTTCATGCCTTTAAATTACTACATTGTTCAATTTGGAGTAATTGAGGGGTCCCTAGTGGTGGACCCCCTCATCCTTAGTCATTCTCTTTTCTGCATCGGTTTTAGGCAGAGGGGCCACTCTAGGTGAGTCTTCTCGCTCTAACTCATTTTACTTTATTTCCAATTTATGCAGTGAGGTGGGAGACCTTGTGGAAGAAACTCTCTTTTTTATATATGTCTTTGGCAAATGGGTCACTTATCTTGGATTCCCTCGCCCTGTGTTTTCCTCTTTGTATTTGCCTTTGGTAAAGGGGGAAACTCAAAGTGAACTCCCCCACCATAAATTGTTCATGCCTATGATTATAGCTGAGTGGCCAGTCGTGGTGGGCCCCTCACCACCAGTTTTTTTGTAACATTTCTCTTGGTCGAGGGGACACTCGTGGTGGACTCCCTGTGACACCCCGACTAATTAAATACCGGGTAGCTATTCCTTTATTAAATCAATACAAAATGCCAAGTTGGTTCAGTTAATAGCATCACTGTCGAAAACATTTTAATAATTACTAACCACCTAGTATTTAAAAAGTAAGTGCCAAATTTTAAGTTAAGTCTGATTAACATGCAGTAAAAGAATAATGAAAGAATAAAAACCATTCACTATAATGAAGTAATGAATAACCAACAACATAAATATAAATCCGGAGGAAAACTCCTCACAACAATCCCACAACTGAAAAATAATACGACAAGTCTGAATCCTGAATAATTACATGCCAGAAGTCTGAATAACTGAAATAAATGAAATGTCTCTAAAAGAAATGGGCGACATGCCCTACAACTGATAACTGAAGAATATCGAGTCAAGATAGATGAAGCGTCTACAAGCAAAGTCCTGTAACTTCAACAAACAGCTACAGCTCGTCACCTGAATGAGAATCCTAAGCATGGTGTCCTTGTGGCTGGGCACCTAAAATGGTTTTTACAAAAATAGATTTGAAAGCAAATGAGTCAGAGCCCGAAAGTTGAAATCATTTTAAAAACAGCAAGTGTTTTAATAACATTAAAACATTAAATGCAAAATATATGTTAGGACGTGCACTCACTTGAAATTCTCACCTCTCTACTACATGTGCACTCCTAACGTACCATACCCATCTATAAGACATCCATATCTAACCAAACCGTAATAAGTTCTACCCCTTACTACTCGATTCCCATATTACATTCTAGCGTTATCAAATAAATAGAGGGCTTTACTTACTCTCAGATTCTCAATTAGAAATACCGTTCACTATCAGTTAACTCGTTTTTTTTCCTCAAATCATTACCATAATATTATTCACAATACTAATCATGAAAGTTCCCATTAATTAAGTGTATATTATTCACATCATAAATATACAATACAAGCACCCCGAGACTAGCTGCGGTGCACACATACTCTGCTATCCATCCCGGTATATCACGTACATAAGGATCACACATTCCGAATCTCTTAGGAATCGTTCTCAGATAACAACATCACAAATAATGGAGGCGAACACAGTCACATCACATGGGTCACGCACATACCTGCGCTCCCACGATCAGCAGACTTATTAATATCCCAATAAGCCCTTCTCTGACCTATGTTCATCGAGGTAACCAATCTAAATATGGGCAACACAAGGATTAGAAGGCCCTAAGCGAACGTAAACCTCCCGTGATAGCAAGTATGGTAGGTATGTCATACACATAAAATCAATACATATACTAAGTATGCACACCTCTTAGTAATTACCATAATATATTGGAGGTACACTTATCATTCTCGTACCGACATATAATACTACACAATTTATATGTTCCCGGTTAATATAATTATTTAGGCCGTCAATAGTTCTCGCAACGTAATAGACACTCACGTCCTACTTCATATTCTCCCTTAGGTTCAAACTACACTATTAGGTTTGACTCCTCATTATATCCCAAACATCCCAAATGTAACAATTAATCATCAAGGGAAGGTTATCTCTACGTATACACAAGGTTATGGGATACTCGGGATCAAAATAGGCTAAAAAGCCTAAACTGCCAACTCGTTAGAAGTCTCGTTCAAACGAGGCTGTTCGAACGAGAGTTCGTTCGAACGAACTGGGCCTTCTAATGAGATCTCGTTCGAATGAAAGTCTTCAAACGAACATCCCTCTCGTTAGAACCAAACTGTCAACTCGTTAGAAGCTCGTTCGAACGAGCTCGTTCGAACGACCTGGGCAGGTCTTCTAACGAGCGGCCAGATTCGAGCCCAGAAATTCCTATCTCGTTTTTCCAATTTTCTTCACTCCTAATCCCACATAAAAATCGTTCCAACATCATTTTAAGGTTCCTAATTCATACTAAACATTCATAGGTCATAATCAAACGTTTATATAGGGCCAACTCATCTTAAACATCATCAAATCTTCAAATCCCTTTATTTATCCCCAAATTATATGAACATGAACCCTAACATTTATAAATCATCAAAGAGCCTAAATTAAATCCGTTTTTGTTTCAACCAAATTATAATATCATCAGAATAAACATCTAAATACCAATCTACATGCGATTCCTCATCAAAATGAAATTTCTACTTCCAATTTAAATGGGTTTTTCATTAACTCCCAAGAACAATACAATTTAATTGAATTTCCTACGCATGGAAGAAGCATTCTCTATAAAAACGAAACTAAATCACTTGCCTTATTTGAATCTCTGATTTGATGATGAATTTCTGAAGTGTTCTCTCTCTCTCTGCAGAATTCCTTCTCTCTCTCTCAACAAGCTTTTCTTCTCCAAAGTCAATGATGGCTAGGGTTTGTGCTTTAGAAACTCTTTGGAACAAATTTCAATAACCTCCATAGTCTATTTGGTTATTAGTGGGCTTAGTGGGTTATTGTCAAATCAGATATTAATTACCAATTTTCGTAGGTTTTAATTCCCAAAAATCCAACATTACCAAACTACCCTTATACGTTGCCGGTATGGCCTAAAAATGCCCCGGGACCCAAACCAAACCCCCGGCTAGTGTTTTCTGACTATTTCGACCCTTCCGGACGCGTTGGCGCACTCAAAACGACTATACGGTTAATAGAAATAAAATTCACTTTTTAATTATCATAATATATTCCTGTCGCGACTGTCACACGCATCTAAATTTTCCAAATTGCCGTATTTCAATCTCACGACAAATTTCATAATTCAAAATTCATATATAATCATATATGCACATTATATTCAAATACCAACTCGCATCTCGCTAGTATTTTAATCCGGATTAATTTCCAATTACTACGCATTTAATTTAATTAATCCCATAAATAAATATCACAAAAATACGGGGTTTTACATACTTCCCCCCTAATAACTGAATTTCGTCCCGAAATTCGGAACTAGAAAGTACCTGGTAAGAACAACTCTGGATAACGTTCGCGCATCTCATCCTCGTGCTCCCATGTGGACTCCTCGACATTATGATGTCGCCACTGAACACGCACTAACGTGACTATCTTTGATCGCAGTTTCCGCTCTCTTCGGTCCAAAATAGCAATCGGCCCCTCCTCGTAGGAGCTATCGGGCTGGAGATCTATGTCCTCCAAAGCAATGTGAGAATGAGCCAAATCATCTCTAAGATATTTCCTTAGCGAGGAAATATGAAACACATCGTGAATACGATGCAAATGCTCCGGTAATCCAAGTCTATATGCAACCGATCCAATCCGCTCAAAAATAGGAAATGGTCCCACATATCTCGGTGCCAACTTCCCTTTCTTCCCGAAACGCACAATCCCCTTCATAAGAGATACTCTGAGCAAAACCTGGTCCCCCACTTGGAACTCTCTGAAGAATCTCTTCGCATCAGCATAGCTCTTCTGCCGATCCTGAGCTACCTGAATGCGACTCTGAATTAATTCTATCCTCGCCGAAGTATCCTAAATCACTTCCGGCCCAAGTAGTTTGTTGTCCCCCACCTCCAACCAACATGATGGGGAACGACAAGGTCTACCGTACAATGCCTCAAATGGAGCCATGCCAATGGTGAACTGGTAGGAGTTGTTGTAAGAAAACTCTACCAGTGGAAGATACTGCTCCCATCCACCCCCGAAATCAATGATGCACATACGTAGCATGTCCTCCAACATCTGGTTTGTACGCTCGGTCTGCTCATCGGTCTGTGGGTGATACGCCGTACTCAACCGCAATTCCGTGCCCATGGCCTCCTGAAAACTCTCCCAAAATCGTGAAACAAATATCTTGTCTCGGTCAGACACGATATTTAGGGACACACCGTGAAGTCTCACTATCTCTGAAATAAAGAGCTGGGCATACTGTCCCGTAGTGTAGTCTATCCTTACGGGTAGAAATTGAGCGACTTTGGTCAACCTGTCCACAATTACCCAAATGGTGTCATGACCTCTCTGTGACGTAGGCAACCCCGTGATAAAGTCCATGGATATGCTCTCCCACATCCACATCGGGACCTCCAACGGCTGTAGTAGTCCTACCGGTCTCTGATGATCCACTTTTACTAACTGACAAGTGGCGCATTTAGAAACAAACTCGGCAATATCTCTCTTCATCCCTCTCCACCAACACTGTCGTCTCATATCTTGGTACATTTTGTCCCCACCGGGATGTACCGCGAATCGTGAGCCGTACGACTCTTCCATCACCTTGTGCCGCAATTCCTCCCCTTCCGGAACTACCAATCTCCCATTGAAGCATAATCCCCCGTCTGAGCTAACGTTATAGGATTCGGCTCCCTCTGCTAGTAATCAAACTATCAGCTCCTGACAGAACGATTCATCTTCTTGTACCTTTATCACTCTCGTGACAATCTGCGGTGTAACAGTCATTACCGACATGAATGATCGGGCCACTGCATCCTGGTGTCCCAATTCTTTCCACTTCGCCTTCCACACCCTTGCCACCTCATCAACAGGTCTGCGGCTCAACGCGTCTGCTACCACGTTAGCCTTCCCCGGGTGGTATTGGATATCGAACTGATAATCCCTCACGAACTCAAGCCACCTCCGTTTCCGCATATTCAACTCCTTCTGCGTGAATAGGTACTGGAGGGACTTGTGGTCTGTGAACAATCAAAACTTTTCCCCCAAAAGGTAATGTCTCCAAATACGAAGGGCAAATACAACTGCCGCCAACTCTAAGTAATGAGTGGGGTAATTCTTTTCATGAGGCTTTAGCTTACGGGATGCATGAGCAATGGACTGACTCTCCTATTACAATACACCTCCAAGTCCTTCCAAGGACGCATCGGTGTAAACTAAATACTCAACTCCCGGTCTCGGCAATGCTAACACAGGTGCTGAGGTCAACTTATCCTTTAATGCATCGAATGCCAACTGACAGGCATCACTCCAGATGAATGGCACACCCTTACGAGTCAGATGTGTCAAAGGACCTGCTATCTTCAAGAATCCCCGAATGAACCTCCTGTAGTATCCTGCTAGGCCCAAGATACTACGAATCTCTGTCGGTGTCGTGGGCTGTCCCCACTCCCTCACCGCGGATACCTTCCCCGAATCAACAGATATTCCCCGGTCGGAAATAATATGTCCCAAAAACTGGACTTCCTTCAGCCAGAACTCATATTTCTCATACTTTGCATACAGCTCGTTCTGACGTAGCGTCTGTAAAACTTGCCTCAAATGCTCGGCGTGCTCCTTCTCTGTATGGGAGTAAACCAGAATATCATCAATGAAGACAATGACAAACTGATCTAGGAAATCTCTGAACACTCTATTCATCAAGTCTATAAACATTGCTGGAGCGTTGGTCAAACCAAAAGGCATAACCCGAAACTCGTAAGATCCATATCTCGATAAGAACGCAGTCTTCGAGACATCCTCTTCCCTGATACGCAACTGATGGTATCCCGATCGCAAATCAATCTTCGAGGAGAAAGAAGCTCCTCTCAACTAGTCAAATAGGTCATCGATTCGAGGCAACGGATACTTATTCCGTATCGTGACCTTGTTCAACTCTCGGTAGTCCACACACAATCTCAGTGAACCATCTCTCTTCTTCACAAACAACACAGGGGCACCCCACGGAGAAGTACTTCTCCGTATAAACCCCTGACCTAACAACTGCTCAATCTGATCCCGTAACTCCCTCATCTCAGCTAGAGCCATACGGTACGGTGCGCGTGCTATAGGTCTCGTATCTGGTAATAAGTCTATGACAAAGTCTATCTCTCGACTGGGGGGTAGGCCTGGTATCTCCTGAAACACATCGGAATACTCCCTGACAACTGGGATCGAATCTAAAGGAATCACAACCTCCTTAGAGGTATCCTCCTCTATGTAATACAAATGAGCGGTCGAACCTCGCTCTGGGCGAGGCATCGCCACTACAAACATCTCTTGCCCCGGAATGGCAAAAATAATGCTCCCACCGAAGCAATCAATCATGGCTCTATAATCCACGAGCCAATCCATACCGATGATCACATCGTGAACATGCATATCTAATACCAACATGTCTATAGGTAATACCAAACTACCGATCTCTACCCCCACTCCCAGGCATATAAAGAAAATAAGTGACCCACTCTCCAATGGTGAGTCTACACACGTCACTGTGCTCTCTGTTGTGGCTAACAACCCTAAGGCTTTCGTAAAATGTGTATCTATAAAGCAATGTGTTGCCCCCGTATCAAATAAAACCCGACCCATAGTACCATGGATAGGAAACATACTCTTAATCGCGAGTGGTGTCTGTGGAGCTGCTGCCTGGTGGACGTTATAGACACGTCCATACTGTAACTGTCCCTGCTGCACAGGAACTGCTGGAATGGTTTGAAGAGCTGGCACCTGGGCTGGAGCTGGGAGGGCTGGTGGAAAAAGTGGCTTTTGTGGCTCATGTCGAGCACCCTGCTGCTGTTGCGGGGCCCTGCCCCTATCAGGACAGTCCTGGCATTTATGTCCAGTCTTGCCACAAATGAAACACTTCCCCAGGAAGTGCCCCCCTCTCTTCCCCTGCTGCCCCCGACCCTGGTGGCCGTTACCGTTCCTCCACTGGCCCTGCTGAAACTACTGTTGACCATTCTGACCCTGCTAGTGCTGATGGCAGTTCGGACCCTGATGGCCCTGCCGGAAACCTCCCTGTCCGTGCCTGAAATTTCCTGACCTGAACCTCTTGTGATCCCCCTGCTAGGTACCTTGATCACCCTGTCTCTGCCCCTGAACAGATTGTGCCCCACTGGCACCATTTCCTCCAGTCCTGCCCTGATGGCTAGACTCTCCCGATCATTTGCCCTCAGCCATGTGAAAGCGGTGATCCTGGCAATGGAGCAATGCAGCGTTAACCACATCAGAATAAGTGGCTAACGAGAGGTTCCCTAACAAGTGCTGACGAATCCTCCATGTCAACCCGTCAGTAAATTTTTGTATCTTCTTCTCCTCCGTCGGTATCTCATCCAGAAAAATGTTCAGAAGATTAGTGAATTCGGCCTCATACTCGGCCACAGTCCTACCCTCCTGTCGAAGGCTCATCAACTTCCTCCTCATTTCCGTATGAACAGCTAACGGAAAGTACTTGCGGTTGAACCGCACCCAGAACTCCTGAATAGTGAGAGTGTCCCTCTCCTCTACGATGGTAATAGACTCCCACCACTGCAGTGCAGACCCTACTAGCTTAAAGGTAGCTAGTATCTGCTTCTGAACCTCAGTGCAGTCGTACATCCTCAAGTGCCGCTGAATATCCTTCCTCCACTGACTCGAAACTACCACATCGGAGCTACCTGCGAACTCCGGAGGGTGTGCTTTCTGAAAAGCATCACGTACACGTTCCCAAGCAGACGGGAATGCATGTGCCTGAACTGGCGCGGCTATCGACGCCTGAGGTGGTGCCTGCTGAACTACTGCTAGTGCGGCATTTACCGCCTGGGCCATAATGGCTGCAACCTCGATGGCATTCATCGTTCCCTGAACTGGTGCGGGCTGTGGTTCTGGCGTTGCATCCCTGGGAATCCTTTGTGCACGTCATGGAGGCATCTGAAATAAGAATGAAGTTTATAAGTTCGCCGTTATAAACTTAAAATAGCTGAAGAACGTAGCATATACAAGAGAATACAACAGTCCTAAAATATAGTGCTCTACATCAAAGAAAGCTTAGCGGAAACATAATAAGTCGTACAGATCCTAAAGGACAATATAACCTGATTCTCTGATACCACCTGTGACACCCCGACTAATTAAATACCGGGTAGCTACTCCTTTATTAAATCAATACAAAATTCCAAGTTCGTTCAGTTAATAGCATCACTGTCGAAAACATTTTAATAATTACTAACCACCTAGTACTTAAAAAGTAAGTGCCAAATTTTAAGTTAAGTCTGATTAACATGCAGTAAAAGAATAATGAAAGAATAACAACCATTCACTATAATGAAGTAATGAATAACCAACATTATAAATATAAATCCGGAGGAAAACTCCTCACAACAATCCCACAACTGAAAAATAATACGACAAGTCTGAATCCTGAATAATTACATGCCAGAAGTCTGAATAACTGAAATAAATGAAATGTCTCTAAAAGAAATGGGCGACATGCCCTACAACTGATAACTGAAGAATATCGAGTCAAGATAGATGAAGAGTCTACATTCAAAGTCCTGTAACTTCCACAAACAGCTACAGCTCGTCACCTGAATGAGAATCCTAAGCATGGTGTCCTTGTGGCTGGGCACCTAAAATGGATTTTACAAAAATAGATTTGAAAGCAAATGGGTCAGAGCTCGAAAGTGGAAATCATTTTAAAAACATCAAGTGTTTTAATAACATTAAAACATTAAATGCAAAATACATGTTAGGACGTGCACTCACATGAAATTCTCACCTCTCTAATACATGTGCACTCCTAACGTACCGTACCCATCTATAAGACATCCATATCTAACCAAACCGTAATAAGTTCTACCCCTTACTACTCGATTCCCATATTACATTCTAGCGTTATCAAATAAATAGAGGGCTTTACTTACTCTCATATTCTCAATTAGAAATACCATTCACTATCAGTTAACTCGTTTTGTTTTCTCAAATCATTACCATAATATTATTCACAATACCAATCATGAAAGTTCCCATTAATTAAGTGTATATTATTCACATCATAAATATACAATACAAGCACCCCGAGACTAGCTGCGGTCCACACATACTCTGTATCCATCCCGGTACATCACGTACATAAGGATCACGCATTTCGAATCTCTCAGGAATCGTTCTCAGATAACAATATCACAAATAATGGAGGCGAACACAGTCACATCACATGGGTCACGCACATACCTGCGCTTCCACGATCAGCAGACTTATTAATATCCCAATAAGCCCTTATCTGACCTATGTTCATCGAGGTAAACAATCTTAATCCGGGCAACACAAGGATTAGAAGGCCCTAAGCGAACGTAAACCTCCCGTGATAGCAAGTATGGTAGGTATGTCATACACATAAAATCAATACATATACTAAGTATGCACACCTCTTAGTAATTACCATAATATATTGGAGGTACACTTCTCATTCTCGTACCGACATATAATACTACACAATTTATATGTTCTCGGTTAATATAATAATTTAGGCCGTCAATAGTTCTCGCAACGTAATAGACACTCACGTCCTACTTCATATTTTCCCTTAGGTTCAAACTACACTATTAGGTTTGACTCCTCATTATATCCCAAACATCCCAAATGTAACAATTAATCATCAAGGGAAGGTTATCTCTATGTATACACAAGGTTACGGGACACTCAGGATCAAAACAGGCTAAAAAGCCTAAACTGCCAACTCGTTAGAAGTCTCGTTCGAACGAGGCTGTTCGAACGAGAGTTAGTTCGAACGAACTGGTCCTTCTAACGAGATCTCGTTCGAACGAAAGTCTTCAAATGAACATCCCTCTCGTTAGAACCCAAACTGTCAACTCATTAGAAGCTCGTTCGAACGACCTGGGCAGGTCTTCTAACGAGTGGCCAGATTCGAGCCCAAAAATTCCTATCTCGTTTTTCCAATTTTCTTCACTCCTAATCCCACATAAAAATCGTTCCAACATCATTTTAAGGTTCCTAATTCATACTAAACATTAATAGGTCATAATCAAACGTTTATATAGATCCAACTCATCTTAAACATCATCAAATCTTTAAATCCCTTTATTTATCCCCCAAATTATATGAACATGAACCCTAAAATTTATAAATCATCAAAGAGCCTAAATTAAATCCGTTTTTGTTTCAACCAAATTATAATATCATCAGAATAAACATCTAAATACCAATATACATGCCATTCCTCATCAAAATGAAATTTCTACTTCCAATTTAAATGGGTTTTTCATTAACTCCCAAGAACAATACAATTTAATTGAATTTCCTACGCATGGAAGAAGCATTCTCTATAAAAACGAAATTAAATCACTTGCCTTATTTGAATCTCTGATTTGATGATGAATTTCTGAAGTGTTCACTCTCTCTCTCTCTGCAGAATTCCTTCTCTCTCTCTCTCAACAAGCTTTTCTTCTCCGAAGTCAATGGTGGCTAGGGTTTGTGCTTTAGAAACTCTTTGGAACAAATTTCAATAACCTCCGTAGTCTATTTGGTTATTAGTGGGCTTAGTGGGTTATTGACAAATCAGATATTAATTCCCAATTTTCGTAGGTTTTAATTCCCAAAAATCCAAAATTACCAAACTACCCTTATATGTTGCCGGTATGGCCTAAAAATGCCCCGGGACCCAAAACAAACCCTCGGCTAGTGTTTTCTGACTATTTCAACCCTTCCGTACGCGTTGGCGCACTCAAAATGACCATACGATTAATAGAAATAAAATTCACTTTTTAATTATCATAATATATTCCTGACGCGACTGTCACACGCGTCTAAATTTTCCAAATTGCTGTATTTCAATCTCACGACAAATTTCATAATTCAAAATTCATATATAATCATATATGCACATTACATTCGAATACCAACTCGCATCCCACTAGTATTTTAATCCGGATTAATTTCCAATTACTACGCATTTAATTTAATTAATCCCATAAATAAATATCACAAAAATACGGAGTATTACACTCCCTAGGCATAAACTATTGCTTGTTGTAATCTTTACTGAGGGTACATTTATGGTGGACTCCCTCATCCTCAAACTGTTACTTGTGTTGGTCTTAGTAGACGGGCCACTCGAAATGGACCCCCTCTCCATAAGTTATTTTTTGTATTGATCTTGGCATAGGGTACCAATTGTGGTGTAACCCTCATTTTCTATAGCATCAAGTTTGGGAAGAATGGCCACTAAAGGTGGATCCCCTCGCCCTAGGCTATTTTTTGTCAAACTTGCAATCTTGGGTCGCTCTTTGTTCACTGTCTTGAGGACTTCTCAATATTTGCCCCCTCATGCACAAGTGTCTTGTAGTGTCGAGAGACTCATGCACAAGATATCATAATCCATATTTCACTCTTTGTTCAATGGCTTGAGTACTTATCAACATTATCCCCCTCGTGAATAAGTGTCTTGTAGTGTCTAGAGACTTGTGCACGAAATATCATAATCAAGATTTCACTCTTTGTTTACTGGCTTGAGGACTTCTCAGCATTAGCCCCTTCTCAAGCAGAATACAGGTTAATAGTATGAGTGCTCCAATGCCCTTGGAGCCCTAGGTACTAAATTGTCATACCTTTTATTTAAACTTGATAGTTTCTCAAGACTGTGAGTGCTCCTATGCCTTTGGAGCCGTAAGTAATAAACTGTCATATCTTTGTTACTATTTTATTCATACTTGACACTTGCTTGACTTCTCATGTTGATGTTATAAGTGATCGAGTGCCCTTGGATCTTTAGGTACTGAACTGTTGTACCGTTTATTTATACTTGGTATTTGCTATAGACTGTGAGCACTCCGGTACCCTTGGAGCCTTAGGTACTAAGAAATCATACCTTATATTTATACTTGGCATTTTCTCAAGACTATAAGTGCTCTGGATCCCTTAGATCCTTAGGTACTGAACTGTCGTACCTTATATTTATCCTTGGCACTTTCTCCAGACTGTGAGCCTATGCCTTTAGAGCCTTAGGTACTAAACTATCATACCTTATATGTATAGTTGGCACTTGCTCAATACTGTGAGCCCTCCGGTGCCCTTGGAGACTTAGGTACTAAACTTTCGTAATTTATATTTATACTTGGCACTTGCTCAAGACTATGAGTTCTCCTATGCCCATGGAGCCTGACTTACTAAATTATCGTACCTTTTATTTATACTTGCACTTGGTCAATACTCTGAGTTGCTCTATTTTCTGTGAGAACTTCAAGATTGAATGTGCCCGTGGTCTGTGGGGTACTTGCCTATTCTCTGAGAAAGTTATCATTTTAGAGCTTCCCCCTCTAATAGCGGGGTAGTTGTATGTAACTGAGCAAGTTAAAATTTTGAAGCTATCCCTCTAACCGCGGGGTACTTACGTATAACTAAGCAGGTTAAAATTTTAAAGCTACCCCTCTAACTGCGGGGTACTTGCATACAACTAAGCAAGTTAAAATTTTGAAGCTACCCCTCTAACTGCGGGGTACTTGCACATGAGTTGAGCAAGTTATTATTTCTGAAGTTGCCCCTCTAACCGCGGGGTACTTGCATATATTTGACCAAGTTAAGATTTGGAAGCTACTGCTCTAACCGTGGGGTACTTGCATATAACTGAGCAAGTTAAAATTTGGAAGTCCACCCTCTAGCTGTGGGGTACTTGCATATAACTGGGCAACTTAAAATTTTGAAGGTGCCCCTCTAACTATGGGGTACTTGCATATAATTGTGCAAGTTAAATTTTTTTGAAGTTGCCCCTCTAACTGTGGGGTACTTGCATATAATTAAGCAAGTTAAAATTTTGAAGCTTCCCCTCTAACTATGGAGTACTTGCATAAGAGTTGAGCAAGTTATTATTTGGAAGTTGCCCCTTTAGCTAAGGGGTACTTGCCTATAACTGAGCAAGTTAAAATTTTGTAGCTTCCCTTCTAGCTGTGGGGTGCTTGCATATAACTGAGCAAGTTAAAGTTTGAAAGATACTCCAAGTGTTGTGGGTTACTTGCATATAACTGAGCAAGTTAAAATTTTGAAGCTGCCACTCTAACTACGGGGTACTTGCATATAACTGTCAAGTTAAAACAAATTTGAAGTTTCCCCTCTAATTGCGGGGTACTTTCATATAACTGAGCAAGTTAAAATTTTGAAGTTGCCCCTCTAGCTATTGGGTACTTGCCTATAACTGAGCAAGTTAAAATTTTGAAGTTTCCCCTCTAGCTGTGAGGTACTTGCATATAACTGAGCAAGTTAAAATTTGGAAGTTGCCCCTCTAGCTGTGGGGTACTTGCATATAAATGAGCAAGTTAAAATTTTGCTGTAGCCCCTCTAACTGCGGGGTACTTGCATATAACTGCGCAAGTTAGAATTTTTTAAAGCTACCCCTCTAACTGTTGGGTATTTGAATATAACTGAGCACGTTAAAATTTTAAAGCTACCCCTCTAACTGCGGGGTACTTTCGTATAGCTGACCAAGTCCTCAATTTTTCTGAAGCTGCCCCTTTAACTATGGGGTACTTGAAAATGAGCTGAGCAAGTTATAATTTTTTTATCACAACCCTGTGTGACTGTGGGGGTACTTTTTTGGGCAACCTCGTGTGACTTTGGGGTATTTTATTTAGATAAACCCTATGTGAATGTGGGATATTTTGTTATGCACATTCATTTCCTTGGGAGTAACTAGGAGATAGGGTTAGCCCTTCTCCGTCCCACAAACTTTGAATAAAATTTTACATATATCATTAGTAAAGAAATAATTATTTCTTTATACTTAAAATTTCCATTGGTCTGCAGGGTCCTTGTTCCAAACTTTTCTTAGGAAGCATGTTGTCTTAAAAAAAAACAAGTTTAGATGTGTGTGTTGGGGGGGGGGGACCCGAATCTCCCCATTTTCTGAAAAATGTTCAATTAATTTTTTTTCTTGGGAACAGAGGTTATGACTCGTTCTCTAGGCTATAAATTTGTATGGAATGATAAAAAAAAGTAGTGAATTTCTTTTTATTATTATTATTAGTATTATTATTATTATTATTATTATTATTATTATTATTATTATTATTATTATTATTATTATTATTATTATTATTATTATTATTATTATTATTATTATTATTATTATTATTATTATTATTATTATTATTATTATTATTATTAGGAAGATAACCTCCTGCCGGTCTGGTGTAATTTTTTTTTATCTGTTATGTCTGTAAGGACTTTTCTCAATATATTTTTCCCTTGGGATTGATATTCCTCCAAGTTTAATGACGAAATACCTTCATGTCATTGATCATCTTTTAATCTAGTATAGGTTCTACTATAGTATTAAGAAAGAGAAAACATTAATCTTGTGTACCTTTTGTTGAGCGATTCTAGGCCTTTTTGTCTATATTCCGACAATTTCTATTTTTTCAGTTTAAAACGGTTCCTCATGCGAGGTATAAGTCATGGGAAGTTCTCTGTCTGGGATTCCGGACATCCAAGGTTCCTCGCTTGGGATATGTACCCCTGCGGCTTCCTCATCAGGGGCGTCACAGAATTTGGGTTCCTCTCCCATTGCAGCTACTGGTGGGGTTTCCTCGCGAAAAATATATGTGACGACCGAGGGGGGGGGGGTCTCCTCATTTGGAACCTTTGTTGTGGAGGGTTCTTTTTTGATGAGTGTTCCTCGCTTAGAGTACCAAGCCCCTTATTCATCGGGTTCCTCGTTGGAGCCGCGTCTGAGTCGCGCTCGATTCGAGCCTCTGTTGATGGCGGATTGAAATCTGGGGCTAAAAATGATAAAATTTCCTCGTCACTGCCCATGAGTAGCAAAGGTTCCTCATTAGCGGTCTGTATGGGTGGCAGTTCCTCACCATCTTCTCTAACTAGCGAGGGTTCCTTGCGACCGAAAAATTCTTCCCGAACTGCCGAAGCACTTCATTCTGAGTCAGGTTCATTATGCTCCATTCAAGCAATGGACAGGGCTTCCATCGATGATTTGGGGTATGTGGGTTCCTCGTCAGAAATTATGTCAAACCCTTGTTTTTTAATGAGTCCCTCGTCGTCGGCGTTTGTGTCCAGTAATTTGGGACTTATTGTAAGCGAGGGTTCCTCGCCTATTGGTTCTTTGCTCGAGGGTTCCTCGACTGTCTTTTCCATGGTTTTGAGTTTCGTACCTACCCCTTCATTGTTCATGGGTTCCTCGCATGTTGGTTTCGTTTTCGAGGATTTAGAACCTAGGGGTTCCTCACAAAAAAATAATTTTAGACAGGGGGTCCTCGCACACCACTTTTTCATTTGGCTTTGAGTTGGGTTCCTCGCTGGAGGTGTCTACCGCCAAGGGTTCCTCATCGAGGATGAGTATTGCTAAGGTTTCCTCACCCACTAATCGGACTGAGAGATATTCCTAGTGCGTTTCTTTTGTTGAGGCCTTGGAACTTATGGGTTCCTCGTCAAAAAATATTTTTCATGAGGGGTCCTCGTGCCCCACTGTTGGTGGGGAGTCCTTAAGGATCATCAAGGCTGTTTCGTCACTTCAACCCCTTCTCCTTAATTTCTAATGGCCCATGATACCATGACTTCCTCGCCACTGGAGTTTTTTTTTCTTCTTCAGATGGGCTGATGTTTAAATCTGGTGAAGTGAACATATTTGAATCTGGTGATGGATTAATTCTTGGGATGAGGACTCCTAAGGGTTCCTCACTACTGACTGATATAGGGGAGGGCTCCTCACACAGGGGTCCCTCATTTTTGTTCGACGTCAGGGGTTCCTCTCACTTGGGTTCCACATCTAGGATCCATATGACTAAAAGTTCGTCACGATAGTTTCTACCAATAGGGGGTTCTTCACCACCTATAACTTCTACTGATAATGGAGGTTCCTCGTTTGAGGATTTTATGACGGATTCCTCGATAATGTTTTCAACCACGAGGGGTTCCTCACCAGGGCTTTTTCCACTTAGAGTCCTTCGTTTATGGGTTGTTCGCCGCTAGGCTCCTTGAAACCACTGCAGGTTGGCGAGGGTTCCTTGCCTGGATTGTTGAATATGAGTAAGTCCTTGTCCATGTCTTCTATAACTGCAGGTTTCTTTCTCGAACCCATATTCATTGATATCTCTTTAACTACTTCATCTTCTTCTCACACTTGGGAAGATTATATGTGCCCCCGTTAGGGGCGGGACTTTGGCCTCTACCGGCATGCACCCCTCCTTTTTTGACCAACGGATAGCCTCATGGCTTTTCTTAGGTTTTTCCTTTACCATTGAACTTGATAAACTTGGGCGGAGTATATCCCTTCTGGTATGGCTTGACATTTACACTTTCCGGATAGGATTCTCTAACGCATCATACAAATTAGAGGCTTCCTTATCATAAAGGGGAGAGTATCTTCTTCACGTCTTCTATAATAAGACCCTTGTAACTTAGTGGTGTTATAATTTGTTCTTGTTTCGGTACCACCTTTTGCAGCGGAGTCACTTCCACCAGAAGAGCTACTGCAGTGGTTGCCCCTCCAGAGGGGGCTACTACTGGTGTTACACAGCCTTGACCCAAACTTGCAAAGTCTATATTGTTTTGTTTAAAAAAACTCAAAAAACATGCTCATAAGATTGCTATCTATCATCGGAGCCACCATTGGTGAACTACCCTGCCCTCCCTGAGGAGCAGGTACTCTAGCTCCGATCACCACCACATCCTCCTAAGTGGTCTGGCCATTTAGAGTGCCATTTCCAGATGGAATGTATTCAAACATAGCTTATTAGAAACATTAAAACCATATTTCTTTATAGAAGTGAGGATATCTCCGCATCGGAGTCTCTAAATGTCGGAGGGTAGTGAGATTGGGGTATGTGAATAACTAAAAAGGGTGAGGTGTGACCCTCTCACATGGACGCTGTCTACAAGGTTCTCAGGAACTTCTGGAGCAGCATCTGATGAAACCTTCTCCTTTTGGTAAAAATGGATCTTCAATTGGAACTCCCTCCCTGCAAGAAGATGAACTTTCATAATAATAATAATAATTTTGTCAAGAAGAACTCTGGAGAATGATGGTTGTTAGTGAGGAGTTGAAGAGCAAGGCACTTAGCAATAGAGAGAGAGAGAGAGAGAGAGAGAGAGAGCAGGGAGAGAATACTAGGAAGTTATGGTGTGATTTTGACAAAGTAATAGTGCTATTGAGTTTTTCTATCGTATCTTGACCTTGCCTAAGGGTCCTATTTATACTGTGGCACTAGGGCTGAGTTGGAACTTTTAGCTCCAAAAATGTAGAGGGTTGGTGAGGGACAAAATCTGTAGTGTACCATTTTTCTCTACCTATGTGCAGCAGCCTATCCCCTCAGATAAGTGTCACCTGGTGCAAACCAAAGAAAAAAATCAAATATGTCTCCTAATGGAGACAAAATATATGATTTGGTAAATCTCTTTTGAAACAGTAACTTTTGGTACAAACTTTATAAACTTGAGGGGGGTCTTAAGTGACACCTCCTCTAAAATCTTTGTAAGCTTGAGGGGGGTCTTGAGGACCCCTTTATAAAATCATTTTTCTTAAGAGGGGCCTAGAGGACCCTCTCCTTTAAAATCATTTTATAAGCAATTCCTTTCTTGTGAGTAACCCTTTGGCTGCTCACCCTGGTTGTGTCTGACTGTGAGGTATGTGAGGACTGGGCGACTCTAGGGTATTACTACTAGTATTCTCTCAATCATAAAGTGCTAAGTGGTTGATCTTGCTAAAAAACCTTGTTCTTCAACCGCCAAGCCAAAACTCCCAAATGATCCCAACAGGCGTATTTGAGCCATGCCTACTCAACTAGGCTACATGTACAAGAAAGTAAGTGTTAGTACTTTTTTTGTTCTAAATAATTACTTTTCATGATGAGGGGTTTCTCATGATGAGGGAGGACCTTCATTTCTCCTCGCCCCAACATTTTCTGGAAGTTGAGGGGGAGGACCTTGACTGCTCCTCCCCCCGATATTTTTTAGAAGATGAGGGGGAGGACCTTGACTACTCCTCTCCCCACCATTATCTGGAAGCTGAGGGGGAGGACCTTAACTTCTCTTCGACCCGACATTTTTGGTAATTTTAGGGGGAGGACCTTGACTTCTCCTCGCCCCGACATTTTCTGGAAGTTGAGGGACCTTGAGGGTTCCTTCACGAATATGAATATTCTGCCGTTGAGGAACCCTGGGAGTTCCTTCACCAATATGTATTTTTTGCAGTTGAGGGACCCTAGGGGTTCCTTTACTAATATGAATTTCTAAGGTTGAGGCACCTTGGGGGTTCCTTCTCCAATATGAATTTTTGTTGTGGAGGGACCCAGCGGGTTCCTTCTCAATATGAATATCTATCGGGACCCTAGGGGTTCCTTATCCAATATGAATTTATATTGTGACCCTGGGGGTTCCTTCTCAATATGAATTTCAATCGAAGAGGAACCCTGGGGGTTCCTTCTTAATATGAATTTCTATCGGGACCCTGGGGGTTCCTTCTCAGTATAAATTTCTGCAGGGACCCTGGGGGTTCCTCAACTAATATGAATTTTGGGTGTTCTTCAACCTCATGTTTTCTATAAGCTGAAGAGGGGGGGTCTTTGAGGGACCCTCACCCTAAAATATGGTGGTCGAGATGGAAACACCCTTCAACATGTACTTTTTATTCTTCGGGAAGTACTTCGATACAAATCTGTAACATCCCTATTTATGTGTCTTCCTCGTGGATATCTAAATATATCTTTCCAAAATTCTTGATATACTGTATTAGTTCCTCGCCTGGTTCTATGTTTTTCTAGCCAAGTTCCTTAGAGTAAAGTCATATTTATCTATAAAATAATTTTGCAGGAACTCGCTATGTATATCTTTTTATGTTGCAATGTTATTTGGTGCTAAGTGGGAGTATCATGATTTATCCTTCCCTGTGAAAGTTTTTTAGAACTCTCTCAACATTAGATTTTTATCACTATAGTGTACATAAAGGTACTCCATGATTTATCCTTCCCTGTGAAAGTTTTTTAGAACTCTCTCAACATTAGATTTTTATCACTATAGTGTACACAAAGGTACTCCACAAACTGATGTACATACTTTTTAGTATTTTCTCCTTTTCCATTGAACTTTATGAACTTTGGTAGGACATACCCCTCGAGGTATGGTATCTCATTGATACTATATGGGTAAGGATTTTTTAAATCCTCGTACAATAGGGGAGATTATGTCTTCTTCAGTGAGACTAACTTTTTCATTTCCTTTAAAATAATCCCCTTTGAAGGCGACTCCTCCACCTTAACTTGTTTTGTTGAGGGTGATATGTTAGGAGTAAGGGTCTGTCAATCATAACTTTCTTCATTGGCGCCACCTATGGTGCAACTGCTTCTCTAGTAGGATCCACCACTAATGTATCATAAACTTGGACCAAACTCGCCATGTCTACATTGTGTTGCTTTAGAAAATCAAATAATAAACTCATGAAGTTCACTCCTATCAGTTGTGGAGCAGTTTAGTTTCTTGTTTGGCCCATAAAGGACATGTACCTCACAACCATCTAATAAAAACCTCATTATTGGTAGTTTTGTCGCGTTGACCTCCATTACATGTTAAAGTGTCTTCAAAGACTAGATGCTTAGAAACATTATGACCTTCTTTATCCATAGCAGTGAGGCACCAGTGGAATCGCTAAGTGTAGTAGCGTAGTGGCACTGGGGTCTATTAATATGTGTAAATGGGTGAGGCATGGACCACTATAATAGTTAACTTTTCTTCGAAGTAATAATGTTTCAAGAATAAGAGCAGAGACAAAACAAACTTTTCCAATATGACAATAATGAAATTCTGATTTTAAGATTTAGAAACTAATGATTAAACACATCCTTTCAAGAACAAATGAAAATAATGAAAGATCTTAAGAAAAGTGATTCTCAAAGAGTGGAGAGATAAGTACATCAATATCTATAAGAGAGCAGGGATAACATATATTTGTTAGAGTTTATGCAACATAATAGTGCTAGTTATTTCATTGTCAATAGTTGTGCACATAATGCTATATTTATAGTAAAAGTTTTAGGTCATACATGTAACTTTTTTTCCCAAAAACATACCTTTATAACAAATATCGAAAAATACTTTTCCTTTATTATTGTTTTTCATTATCTACCATGATCAGTCTGTTGTGGTGTGATACCGGGTGTAAAAGTGATCTAATCGAAAATGATTCCAAAAAGTACAATTATGTATGTTATCAAAGTTTCTTGATGAATAATTTTGACAACTTTCGAGTGACCTTAAGGGTCACTCGACATTTATAAAAATATCTTGTAAGCATCTAAGTGGTTGAAGACTGTTTTTCAATGTCAATTGTGTGGTGCATAAATAAGTGCGATTGATCTCTTGGGTCCTTCACGTCAGTATTATCTATTTCACAATATATTTCAGTGTTTGAGCTATAGCTTTCTCAGTAAGACTTACCTTTAGCCTCCAAACTAAAACTCTGAAGAGGCCCTAACTATCCATATGCTCGATTTGTGCTTACTCGGCCATGGTTTCTTGTTAAGGAAACCTATTATAGATAATAAAACTTATTATTAATGAGGAATGCTCGTCCACTTATTTATGTCTTTTTTTAATGGGTGCTTGTGATTTACTTCTTTAGGAAGCTAAGGGGCTGGTCATGTACTTGCTCTTACTTGAGATCTTTGTGACTTGGGGTTTGTACAGTCTCTTTGATAGAATTTCTTGCATTATTTTTATAAAGCGTAAGGGTTTCTCATGAACTTGTTCCCCTTGTATCTTAGGGGCCACTCGTGCAGACTTCTTTCATGGGCATTAGTCTCATAACACATTGGCAGTTGAGGGGTTTATTGTGTACCTATGTACACTAATTCTTACGATTTTATGTCTTGTGTATTGTAGAAACCACATTATAGGACCACCTAAGTCACTCCTTAGGTCCCTAGCACTTCCTCATTTCAGTACAAACCCTAGGTTGCACTCCGAGTACCGATCTAGAAACCATTAGGCGCTCCCGGGCCCCATTTGACTCTGGTCAACTCTATCATCAGAGAAAAATCTCTTTAAATCCTCGAAGGGCTCAGAATCCCATTTCCAATGGTCTACCCCATGCACAAATAAACATAATGGTTCGAATGAACGAACCATTATACTACCAAAAATCGATTCGGAGGCCACCAGGAGCTCACTATTCGGACGAACGATTAGTTTTCCCCTGAAAATCGATTAGGAGGCCACCGTTCAACTCTTTATCTCACATGAGACTGAATGAATCTCTTGAGGGCACTGAATACCCTTTTCAACGGTCTTCCCCTTGCACGATTCGGACTTATGGTACGGACGAACGATCCATTTTACTTCGAGAGGTCACTGGGAACTTTCGGGCCCCGGTTGACAAAATTCATCTTTTCAAACCAAGAAAAACTCTTTGTAATGTCAAAACACATCTCCTCACCTTTCCAATGGTCCACCCCATGCACGATTCTGACTTACCTTGCGGAGGAACGATTCGTTTCCGTCTAACAATCTCCCGTCCAAAAGATCGACATGCACTTTCCAGCCATATTTGACCAAAAGTCAACTCCCAGACCCAGAAGTGGTCCAAATGACTCTTGAAGGTCTCTGAATTACCTTTCTAACAGTAGGCCCCGTGCTTTATACAGATCAATAGATTATATCATACAACTATTTTTCTAGAAAAATTGGCACGGGACTGCCAAGTGACAGGTCCAGTTCCCTGACTATCGGCAGTGTGTCTAGGGTCACCCGTCGATGGGAAGGACTAGGGAAATGACGATCGGAACCACCCCTCACCCTATAAATAGAGGGCCTGACCTCACTCCCAGGACACACCAGAGATCCATCAGCATAAGTGATCTCAACAATATTCTCTCAAAATCAGTGAAGTTCCTCCATGTAAAGTTCCATTCAAGCTTATATTCCCATTATTTTCATACCCAATTTAGAAAATATCATTCTCTTTGATCCAACCTTCACCTTAAATTCAAGGGAGTTCATCCAAGATCAAAGATCAAGCTTCAAAGAGGGTCCAATTCCTTCCCTCTCTCTTTAAATTTCTTATTTTTGCATAAATTACATTAGATTCATAATCTAATTCTTACTTTAATTCATACACATTAATATCTAAACTTTTATTAGTATATTGCACATACATTACTTTTCTAAAGAAAATCCAAAACAAACAAAAAGAGGGTTCCACCCATAAATTCTGAACAGGATTATCCATCACACTTTTTTACAAAACAAAAACACATTTTTCTACATACACCCCCATAATAAAATCTTGTTCGAATCTATGGGATAACCCCCCCCCCCCCCTAACCCATGTCTCATTCGAAGTACGTGATTTTGATGCCTTTATAGGCTATTTAGGCATTTCAGATTAAAACCCGAGAGTCGAGTCCAATTTTTTTATTTTACAATTTTCCTTTTTTTTCAATTTTTCAACTTATCGATTTTTCTAATTTCCGCATCTATCATATTCTCGCATTAATATACATATTATGTTTGTTAGTGTTTCATCCAATACATATTGTCTTTCTTAATAACGATTAATATCGCGATGAACGCGCAAATCATATTTTCTATATATATTATTTTGGGAACATTCCTATGATTAACCTCACTCTATCTTTCCTATGGTATGAATTGAACGATTTCAATCTCCATTATATATACACGCACACACACTTCATGGAGAAATAAAGGAAAACAATGACATAAGACCATTAGAGACCAAAAGGGGGGGATGAGTACCTAACACCTTCCCATTCCGTAACTTAGCCCCCAGAACCTTCGAACTGTTGGTTTTATATGCATTAGTTTGTATTCGATGCCTCTCTCTAGAGACGGAAACATATTCTTTTTTCAGTTTTGTGCAAAATAGGTTGGCGAGTCCATCTCTTTACATTTACCCCACACTGATGACGGCCGAAACATTCTTAAGTAGGGTGAGAGACCTTTAAATCCGCCCTTCCTTCACTATTCCCCCCTTCGGGAGGCAGACGAGAGGAAGGGCACGTGATCTCGATCGGGATGGCCACAGTGGAGACTCCACTGGGAACATTTTCATAAGAGGGATAGACTCTTTTAGCATGGGTGTTTTGTTTTCTTGTGTGCGTATGCACCTATCTGTATGTTCCCTTTTTCTCCTCTATTATTTCTTGCACATGTATACCTCATGCTTGTATCACTATTCACTCACACAGTTGAAGAAATTCTCCTCGTACACTTCACACCACATTCACCTAGGATCACTTATATCCACATGTTGCACACATCACTTAGAAATCCATGATTAGGTGTCACTAACACACACCTCGACATATCATACTTGTATATATCCATGCTCACTCACACTTATCATACACCACTTGTAGTTGATCCATGCTTAGGTTAACTACCACACACTCACTTGTGGATATTTACACACCACTCACTCTCACATACACATACATAGTATATATTTACTTACCTGTACCTTATTCCCTACTTAGCATGATCATTAAAGATACTCTCTCCATACGATACTAATCAAGAATCAAGCATATTTCACACTACATCACCAACGAGCATTGTTATTGGCCAAATTTTGTCCCATAACTGGGGGGTCCCTTTGTGATG
This sequence comes from Sambucus nigra, assembly GCA_949130495.1. Lineage (NCBI taxonomy): Eukaryota > Viridiplantae > Streptophyta > Magnoliopsida > Dipsacales > Adoxaceae > Sambucus > Sambucus nigra. Next base: position 371,970,059 of record OX422219.1, read on the forward strand.
GGCACTGGTCTGGAAGGGCGCATTTAGCTTAGGCGATATGACTCTCACCTTCCATTAGCCAAGTACCTTCGACATATATTGAATAGCCCCCCCCCCCCCCCCCCCCCGCGCATTATACTGCTTGACCGAAGTCATGACGGGAGGTATATCGTAGGTAACTCATTCAAGTACGTTGAGTATATTGAATTCTCTTTCACATGTACTGTCCCCACGAGGTATATAGTCAGGAAATTCACGTACACTCAAATATATCAAATGGCTTGTCAGCACGTACCAATTGCCCTCAAAAGCAAGATGTATATCGTGGATGTCATGCCAAAGGGGGGAACACCTTCCAATTAACCCAACAACGGCGTACCTTCATATAGGTGTCAAACCTACGACACTCATATTTAGTTTGTCGGTTTCTACCCGAAACTCTGCCGAAATGACGAGTCGTCATGCAGCCCAAATTTTTGTGCAATTTTTAAAATGCGACCCCACCTATGAGCCTCGTAACAAGTCTAACCCTAGTTTTTACATATTTTTGAAACCCCATTTTTCCAGGCTCGAGTCTCGTCCGGAATTTATTTTTGCATTTAGGTAAACCTAATAAGTGAGAATCCGACTCTCGCCTTTTTCTTCTTTCTTTTTCTAAAAAGTGTCCAAAAACATTTTTCCTCTTTTATGAAAAATACCCAAAACATTTTTCCTTCCTTATACAGAAAATATTTTCCTCCTTTTACCCAAAAAAAAACCTTTTGTCCTCATCTTTTATAAAAATGTCGAAAACATTTTTCCTTATTTCCTTATTTCCAAAAAAATCCTATTTTTTCTCCTTCTTAGGTCGATCTCATACCCTTGGCCTGACTCCCTATTGGCTTATATCTTCAGTCGAACCTCTAAGAAGCTCCGTCAGTCCCCTCACTTCCTCCGATTCCAAAATTCATCCACTATCCATATAGAACACATACCAAGTACTGAATTTGATGACGGTCCTAGCTTAACTCACTGCTAAGATTGATAACCTTCAAACTGAGGTTCATGAGATGCAACGAAATCGAGTTCCTATTCCTGAAGAGCCCAAGGTCCTCTTCCCTCGCGCTATGGATCCGCTCGCACCCAAGCCTATTTAGGTTCTCGAGGAATACCAGCATGCTCCACGTGCTCCTCTTGCTAAAGGGCCACCGCCAGCCCACCTTCCTATGCTGAATCTTACCCCGCCAGGGGTTAACTTACCCGTGACCATTCTTCCAAAGGAGGAAGAGTTAAATAAGGTCAAGGAAGACCTTAATATGTTGACTAAGAAATTTGTTGATGTCAAATTGTTTGGAAAATACATGGACTACACTCACATGTCTCCCCATCCTAAATCAAGGTTATCGAAAAAGTTGAAGATGCCCAACATCGAGAAATTCAGGGGTAGAGAATCCCCGATCATTCATCTCCGTAGCTATCATAGAGCCATGACTCTCCTAGGGGCCTTCAAGAAAATAATGGTCGAAATTTTCCAACAAACCTTAAAGGTTAATGCTCTTTGTTGGTTCTTATCTCTTGAGGAGTCCAAAATTCGCAGTTAGGAGGACGTTTCCCTCGAATTCATGTCACATTATAAGTATAATGAAGAGTTAGAAGTTACCCACCGTGATTTAGAGTTACTCAAGAAGAATACTTGGGAGTCAGTCAGTAACTTCATAGTAAGGTAGAGAGAGAAAGCGGATACCATGACCAACCAGCCTTTCAAAGAGGAGAAAGTATGCATTATGAAGAAAAACTTCCTACCCCATGTCCGAGCGATGATGGGAGGACAGTACTACCCTCATTCTCAAGCCCTCCAAGAAGAAGGAGTGGAGATTAAAGAAGGACTTGCTAATATAGAAATTGAACCAAAGAAATCATCTGGACTGTTCTCTCCTAGAAAGTTTGAAAAGCTAGTTAGTATTGCAATTTCAACCATCAATAACATCTCTCAGCCTGCCACTTCATGGGCACTAAAAATTCGCCCTAACCCAGTTCGAACGGAATACACTAAGCTTCACGCTCCCCTCTCTAAAGTTTACCTGGTCGTCTTGAGTTAAAATCTAATCAAGCGCTGGACCCTCATCCTTTACCAAACCCACTTCCCAAAAATGTTAAACCAGATGCCCCTTGTAACTTACACCAAACTGCAGACATTACCACCGACTAGTGTTTTCACCATCGAAATGTGATCCAAGGCCTGATTAATCAGGGTGTGATTTCCCCACCATCCAATCCTAAACCAAACACCGCCCACAATCCACTCCCAAATAATACAAATGACATCTTCTGAGAAGAACCCATCTGCCCATATCATACCAAGAAAATCACCAATCATACCCATATACTCTCCTAAACCTATCCAAACATGCCCATACTTTCTTCTATACCTTACCAGCTTCACCGATTAGTCCATATAACTTCTTACCAGAGCACGCATCACGGCATGCACCCGTTCTAGAGGTAAATATATGTAATTAACAGAAGTGTTGAACTAATTCCTAGAGTTCGGGCTAAAACTACCCTCCTATATGGTCATTGGTTATCAGAGATTCAGTGTGTTGTTCTTAGAAGATCGAAATTGGTCCCAAGAGTCAGAAAATTAGGTGGTACCGACCGATGAAGTCAGTTTAGATGATATTGTCCAGATCATGGTGGATTCATTTTGATAGATAGGTGATATTTGCAGTATATCCTAGCTACTCGATGCTTTGAAACTACAAGGGTGTCTAGTTCCTTCTCTTTTACATCTCCCCACCGAATTGGAGGATTTATATAAAAAATCCATTGAAGTTGTGGAGTGTATTGACTTTTCATGGAAAGATAATGTCGTTGCTACCGGATGGGTGGAAAAATTCAATGATTCAAGGTCCAGAAAAGGCTAGTATGATAGTCAGCATATGTTGGAAGATATCATTTGAGGAGCTACTAGGAGAAATCAACAACATGGCTGAATAACTCGAGATTGATGAGGAAATGGGGTTTCTGTTCTTCCCCTATTTTTTGAACCACATGACCAGATCAGGGAGGCATTACCAAGTCCTAAACCTACTAACATTAACAAATAGCAAATGAAAGGGTGTTAAGAATCTTCCTATGCCAGACATGACACTTGAGGAAAGCTAGATCCTCAATTAGTTGAAGAAAAACCAAGCCAAAATCACTCTGTGGCATAGGACCAAAATGCCTTGATCAAGCTACTCACAGGACCCACAGTTTCTCATTTTACCACGCTAGAAGAAGCAGTGAATCTAGTCGGATCTCTAACCTCTAATAGAATGCTCTATTTATAAGAAGAAAAAATCCATTAGATTTCTCCAAACCATAATTTTGCTCTCAACATCTCACTCTAAGTTATGTGAAAGACTATCCTTCTCTTATCGATAATGGATCAACTTTGAATGTCTACCTGTTAAGGACTCGAAATTATTTGGGACTAAAAGTCAGCAACCTAACCCCAACCTCTGTCGCAATACGAGCATACGATAATACCCACCGAGAAGTGATAGGATCTAGAAATCTTATAATAAGGGTTGGCCCAATGAATCCGGTTGTTGAATTCTAAGTCATCGATATCCTAGCTTGTTTTAATATGCTGCTCGGACGATTGTGGCCCCATAGCATCAAAGGGGTGTCTTCTTCCCTTCATCAGAAGCTGAAGTTCTTCACCAATGGGCAGGTCATCACCATCTTGGGTGATGATGACAATGCTGAAGATGCAAGCACTAGTAATCTAATATTAGAGATATAATACAAGAAAAATGATATGTTTCTATCAGGTTTCCAAGTTGAACCATATTTACTCCCAACAGAGGACTATTTAAAATATAGGGTTTGCCCAGAGTACAACCCCTATGGAAACATCAATGTGATACAGATGTTCAAGAACATGCACTTCATGCTCGGACTGGGGATGGGACAACGACAGCAAGGGATAGTTGGACCCATTATGTTGAAGAAAGATTTTCCTCCTTGTAGCATAGGCTATCAGTCGTCAGTAGAAGATCTTAGAATGCTCCATCATCCTCAACTAAAGAGAAGGATAAAAAGCGCCAAGACTGTCTCGAGACATTCCTTGAATGGAAGATTCATCAAAGAGGGTGAATATATCCCCTTCTATGGATTCGTTGAACTATGGTATGATAATGTGGACAAGAAGAGAAACCTGGAATGGAAATCTTTTTCCAAGACAGCTACTCATGGGCCAAGGGTTCCCAGCATCAAGTGCAACCACCCAATGAGAAGTCCATAGCTGATACTGGATATTCTGAGGGAAGTGAATCCGAGGATTCTTTCAATTTACAGACACTAGGACTAACACTTTACATGATCCACTCAGGGGCTACATTGTCAGATCCATCATTCCCGATCAAAGTTGCTGATGCACCTCTCCTCAACTGCCATGCTGCACCTATTACACCTTCTAATATTCAACCTAACCTTGATGTTTATCCCCTTTCTTCTTCCATAATTTTTCCTCCCTCCTCTGATGTAATCGATACCTCATTCGATGAGGTTCTCAATGTTGTTTTTCCTATCAATGAAATAAATTAAGATTTTAAGTATCTTGATGTGCCTTATATTAATTGTCTTGATTATAATCAAACTCTTGATGATGATGGTTTTTCAAATGAACAATTATTAACAAATATAAATAAGGTTAATAGCAAACAACATAATCGAGTTCAAGTTAATGAAGATGAAACTATTATTATGAATATCGATTCTAGTAGCCAACTGCGCGAGATTAGGATAGGGTCTACCCTTGATGAGCATGAGTGCACACAACTCGAGGAATTACTAAAGGAAAATATTAATGTCCTATGATGACATGTGTGGCATTGATCGTGAGATAGTTCAGCATAAGATTTTTACTCTCTTCGAATGCAAGTCGGTGAAGCAGAAACTGTGAAAACTCCACACCGAATGGTCGCTTAATGTTAAAGAATAAGTGGTCAAACAGTTGAACATGGGTTTCATTCATGTGATCAAATATCACAAATGGCTAGATAATATCGTACCCGTGCCGAAATTAGGAGGGAAGGTTCATATGTGCATCGACTACCGCAACTTGAACAAAGCCTCTCTGAAGGATGATTACCCATTACCCAATATCGACATGTCGTGGATAATGCGTCTGGTCACACTCTCAAGTAATTCATTAATGGGTTTGCGAGATATAATAAGATCAAGATACACCTAAATCATCAAGAGAAAACCTCATTCATCACTCCTTGGGGAACCTTTTGCTACATCGTCACGCCATTTCGTATAAAAAATATATGGGCTACCTACTAGAGGGCTTCCCCAGCCATCTTGCACGATTTGATACACAAGGAAGTCGAGGTTTATGTGGATGATATAATTATCAAGTCTAAGATTGGGGAAGGTCAAGTTCCTGCTCTCTGTAAGTTCTTCGAATGACTGCGACTATATCAGATGCGACTTAACCCACAAAAATGTGTCTTCGACGTTACCAAAAGAAAAATGTTGGGATACATGGTTAGTGAGAAGGGGATACAGGCAGATCCTGCTAAGATATAAGCCATACTCAAAATGCCATCACCCCGAACGGAGAAGGAAATCTGAGGATTCCTTAGAAAATTATAGTATATCAGCTGGTTCATCGACCAATTGACTTCTATCTGTGAGCCTATCTTCAAACTCCTCAGAAAGGATTTAACCAAGGTCTGGAATGAACCTTTCCAAGAGATCTTTGACCAAATCAAGTAATACCTAACCCGACCCCCGGTACTCATGCCGTTGCAGCCTGGTTTTCCCCTACTCCTTTACCTAACAATGCCAGACACCGCAGTTGGGGCTTTGCTAGCCCAGTACCTTGAAGAAACCCAAAAAGAGAGAGTCATCTACTATGCCAGTCACAAGTTATTCGGGTATAAAGTTAACTACACATCCTAGAAAAAGCAAGTGTCACCTTTGTTTGGGTCACCCAAAAATGTTACGACACGACATGGTCACCTTTCCCATCAAACTTGTATCCCGAATGGTTCCCATCAAGTACCTACTTGATAAGCCTTCCTTGTCTAGTCGAATATCATGTTGGTTGATACTTGTAGACAAATTTGATATTGTATATGTTACGCAAAAAGTCATGAAAGTACGAGCCATCTCTCATTACCTTGTTGACTACCCTATGGAGGAAACCAATGTCGAGATTTTTGAGTTCTTGGATGAGAATATCCTCTGTACATCCAAAGAAGATATTCGATGGAAAATATTCTGTGACAGCGTCGTCGATAAGAAATTGTATGGCATTAGGATACTCGTAATTGCCCCTGATGACTATCACCCCCCCCCCCCCCCATTGCCATCAAATTGAATTTTTACTACACCAACAACATGACTGAATATGAGGCGTGCACGGTAGGCCTCAAAGTTACCCTCAAGAAAGGAATTCGATACCTACATGTCTATAGGGAGTAAACCCTTGTAAGGACATATTTTATAAATTTGCGACGTAGAATCTAGGAATTTTCTGTTTTCTCCTAGATCACAGTTTGTATATCTGATACCTCTACATTTGGCACGTTAACACGATCAACCTCGATGACCTTTATCTGAATTCAATGCACCCAGTATCTTCACGTGCATCATGCTATATGCGACGTGCTGCTCAGCTCATTCCCACTACTCCACTATGCTTTATCGATAAAAAGTTTTATTGGAGATTTAAGTATTTGCATAAATATTTGGGAAACTTGTTTGAAAATTATTTTTGAAGTCTGGAATAATTTTTTATCAAAAGAAGAATTTTTTTAAGTGTAGAAGCGAAGTGCCTTGAACGATGAGCTCGCTCAAACGACTTTGAATGTCGTTCGCGCAAGATAGGCATGTTGCGTGATCTCGTTCGAATGACTTATGTCCTTCGTTCGAGCGACATGGCTATCTCGTTCGAATGATCCACCGCCTCGATATTCATATAAATATTCATTCTCCTTCTACACGTTTTTCAAGTCTTTCTGTAATCTCAAAATTCTGCAAAAACTCTCCAGAATAAGACTTCATCTTTTTAGGGTTTTCTAAACCTTTTTAATTCACAAAACTATTCCCATATATGTGTGTGAATCTTTAAACCTTCAAGAGGATAATTTACTCATCTGGAGTAATTTTTGAGGAAACCGTTCTCTTCTTCGTTGCTGTCCTCCTGGAAAGGTAAAGTTCTAGACGACAAACTTTTGGAGAAGCCGTTCTCTTCTTCATTGTTGACCACCTAAAGTTCCCTCAAGGGAATGTTACTAATGAAACATGTAGGAATACTAAGGCCTATTCTTTTTTTGTTATTGGACTTCAAAAGTAAAAAAAACATAAAAAGATATATCACTATCTATTACAGACCTCTATTTCCCATTTGATTGAATCCGTACCGTCTCCCGACTGTTTCACAGAGACAGTCGAGAGACGGTATATTATATTCTTGACGAGGGTATTTCGTATGTCACACTTATTTTATTGTAACCCGTGTAATCCGTTTCCTTACAAATTATAGTGAAATAAAATGTTTTGCCCCTTTGGGGGATTTTTCCTAAAATTGTTTGTTTTATCCTGCATGCTTTATTTTATTGGATAAATCGTCTAGATGCATGTTTTAGGGTTTAACTAAAATTTGGGATTAATTAAAATTGGATTTTATTTTAGAAGTCTCAATATTTCTGTTGTAGCGATTCTACAAATTGGTATCAGAGCCTGTTGCACTAAGTTATTATGTTTTAATCCTGATTTTGCACAAAAATGGCTTCTGATGGTTTTGATGATCTTCGATGTCAAATTTTTGAAAAAGTTAATTAGAAAATTCACACGAACTCTTGTTTTAAATCTTCTGTTGAAAACTATTCTGAGTGGTGTCCTTGTTGTGAGGGTGTTGGTCACACGTTAGATGAGTGTGCCAAAAATTTAAAGAAGAAATTGAATAAACTGATTTCTCATGTTTCTACCCTTAGTGATTGTGATTCGGAAGAAGAAGTCTTTTATGCTTCTAGGTGAGAGTTTCTCATCCATGTTATTAGTGATGAGAGTGAGGGTGAAAAGAGTGAGGAGGAAGAAGAAGAATTGAGTGAGTTGCAAGTTGCCTACAATAATTTGTATTTTGAATCTTTAAAGATAAAAAGGGCAAACATGAAACTTAAAGATGAATTGAAGAAACGTGCTTTAGATAATGATAATACTAATGCGTTAATTAAGGATCTTAGGGCATGTGAGGAGATTCTTAAAGAGAAATTAGGATATGTCGAGGGTGAGGGAGATAGTCTTAGAGGGCTGATGGAGACTATGAAAAAGGAGCTTTTAGAGTTTGAGGATTCTAGACGTGTACTTGAATCTAGGATAGATGAACTTGAGGTGAAATTGAAAGATTCAAGTAAAGTGAAATTTGATTTGGAGTCTAGGTCTGAAAAACTTGATAAGATTTTAGGCACCGTCGAGATCAAAAATGATAGGGTGGGATTGGTCTTGAAAAATATGTTGCACCCATTCCCACACGTGTGAGAGAGCCTCCTAGGATTGTTAAGAAAGAGACACCTAAGTTTGTTAGGAAAGATCCCCCTAGGAACATCATGAAAGAACCTCCTATGATCATTAGGAGAGACCCACCTAGGCAAATTCGGAGAGTGCAACCGAGAAATTTGAGGAGAGGGCCACATTTTAGGTAACACACAACGCCCGATTTACACTTGCACATATTGCGGTAGGCAAGGTCATCTTAGGCGCTTTTGTTACAAGATTTTAAATGGACCTAGGAAGGTTAATAGAAGAATACATTCGATTCCCCACACCCCCACACCTCGTTATACGTCGATTTGGGTCAAGAAATCGGATTTAGAGGCTTATGGTTTACTTGTCTACGATTCCCGTTTGCTTACACGTGATTCACCCCATGTGAGATCATTTGGCTGATTGTATTGGATGTTTGTCATACACTAGTTGTGGTTTCATGATTTATACTTGTTTGCTAGTGTTATGACATGTGTACTTTTTGTATAAATTTTTTCTTTTGATAAATTTTTTAAAAAATACAAAAAGATTTTATTTTGATAAAATTTTTGAAAAACCCAAAAAGATTATTATATTTTATTTGCACCTTTTATGGATGAGCATTTAAGATAGCCGGGTCACAATTTCATTACATTTATCCATGTGACTATTTGATAGAGATTTGACACGCTACATCATTTCATCCATGTGCTTTACATTGTTTGGAGTCTTTGAGATGTGATTAGTGAGATCTTTCTACATGTTTGACTCCTATCTCCTTTACTACACACATGGACGGATTTATTTGATTATTGTACTTGTCTATCACATATTGGCCTGAGTGTTTCCATCCAAATTCTGTCTATGCAACTAACCATATGCGATAAAACTTGACAAGATTGGACTGCATGTAAAAACCGTTTTGGTGAGACTGTGTGTTTATTTGAAAACGGGGAAGGGCAGCGAAAGGTTCATTTAGCCTTTGCGATTTTAGGCCACCGTTAAAAAGGACCTAAAAAATTGAGGCATTTTATTATCCGGGGTCCAAAGAGGTTAAAAGAGCCTGAAAAAACTAAAGGTAATAAAAAGCAATATATGCCAAATATGGGCCATTAGGTTTCACCATCAATTCTCCAAAGTTTGAGAATTTAGAACGCCACTATTCAAAATATATATCTGAGGGATTTTGGTTGGAGACTATAAACGGGTTTGCACTCCTTAAAAGTCCTGAAAAAGCATAAAGTAGTTTTGGACTTCATTGGTGTGGAAATCACTTTGAGCTTTGATTTGTTGATTTGATTGAGTCAATGTCTCATATTACCACCTTTTTACACCAAAGGAAGATTTTGAGTTCATTTGTTAGGAGTATCCGATATTCATCATGAAGATATGTCATGTTTGTATGCATTGATTTTCCTATCGAATTTGATTACACCCCTTCATTTTTGCTATCATCTACTTGGTTATTTTTTGTGTTCTTTCATGGTGTGATTCCTTGTTGTATATTATGTGTGAAAAATTTTGAAAAATACAAAAATAGAAGTTTATTCCCGTGTGTCATTCTCCATGTGCATTCATTTATGCTTCTCATATTTGTCTATTTGGGGACATCATAAAAAGGGGAAGAAGAATTGTAGGGGAGATTTGTTTTGGTGTTTGGTTGATTCATGAATGATTTGCTTAAGCTTAATTTGATCATCAATCTTTGATTGCATAATTCGGATTTTTTATGTATGTACCGGCAAAGACATACGGGGAGATTTGTAAGGACATAATTTTATAAATGTACGGGGTAGAATCTAGGAATTTTCTGTTTTCTCCTAGATCACAGTTTGTATGTCTGATACTGCTACATTTGTCACGTCAACATGATCAACCTCGACGGCCTTTATCCGAATTCAATGCACCCAGTTTGGAAGTTTATGAAGTATTCTCAGTTTGAGGGTTTAATGGGGATATTATCTTTTATGTCATTTGATTGCATAATTCGGATTTTTTATGTATGTACAGGCATAGACATAGGGGGGTATTTGTAAGGACATAATTTTATAAATGTCCGGGGTAAGGAATCTAGGAATTATTTGTTTTCTCCTAGATCACAGTTTGTATGTCTGAAACCGCTACATTTGGCACATCAACACGATCAACCTCGATGGCCTTTATTCGAATTCAATGCACCCAGTGTCTTCACGTGCATCATGCTACATGCAACGTGTTGCTCAGCTCATTCCCACTACTCCACAACGCTTTATCGATAAAAAGTTTTATTGGAGCTTTAAATATTTACATATATATTAGAGAAATTTTTTTAAAAATTATTTTTGATGTCTGGATTAATTATTATCAAAAGAAGAATTTTTTTTAAGTGTAGAAGCGAAGTGCCTTGAACAAGAGCTCGCTCAAACGACTTTGAATGCCGTTCGCACAAGATAGGCATGTCGCGCGATCTCGTTCGAATGACTTATGTCCTTCGTTCGAGCGACATGGCTATCTCGTTTGAACGAGCCATCGCCTCGAATTTCATATAAATATCCGTTCTCCTTCTACACGTTTTTCAAGTCTTTCGGCAATCTCAAAATTCTGTAAAAACTGTCCAGAATAAGACTTCATCTTTTTAAGGTTTTCTAAACCTTTTTTATTCACAAAACTATTCCCATATATGTGTATGAATCTTTAAACCTTCAAGAGGATCATTTACTCATCTGGAGTAATTTGTGAGGAAGTCGTTCTCTTCTTCATTACTTGCCTCCTGGAAAGGGAAAGTTCTAGTCGACAAACTTATGGAGAAGCTGTTATCTTCTTCATTGCTGACTACCTGGAGTTCCTGCGGGAGATTTTAGCCAAGATATCAAAACCGACACCTGAGGGTATTTCGTATGTCACACTTATTTCATTGTAATCCGTGTAAGCCGTTTTCTTACAAATTATAGTGAAATAAAAGGTTTTGCCCCTTTGAGGGATTTTTCCTGAAATTGTTTATTTTATCCTGCATGCTTTATTTTATTGGATAAATCATCTATATGCATGTTTTAGGGTTTAACTAAAATTTGGGATTAATTAAAATTGGATTTTATTTGAGAAGTCGCAATATTTCCGTTGTAGCAATTCTACAACCCTCATCATCGGTCAAGTGCTCAGGCGATGCAAAGTTAAGGATGAGAAACTATTTCCCTTCCATGCCCACCTAGAAGAGCTAGCTTCCCAATTCCAAGAAATCACCTTCCACTACCTGCCCCGAGCAAATAATAACCCAGTCGATGCCCTTTCTACCTTAGCCTCTATGATTGACATGCCCAAAGGAATAATCATGGCCCCTTTCCTTATCCAAAAGCAAGATAAACCAACCCACTCCTACCACATTGAGCTTAGCACATAAAAATACCCAGAGATAGCCAACTATTGGTACTATGATATTTGGCACCTCCTCAAGAATGGGGAGTATCCCCAAAAATCTTAAAATAAAGACCGAGAAACCCTCTGTAAACTGGTTGCCTAGTGTATTGACTGTGATAAAGCACTTTGCTAGAAAAATTTTGATGGAACCCATTTGCACTGCATCGCAAGGGCTGGCATTGAAGAGATGATGTAGAAAATCCACATCGAAGAATGCAGATCCCACATGAATGGCCATATGCTCGCAAAAAAAATCATCCGATAGGGTTACTACTGGACAACTATGCTTCAGGATTGCACAGCCTATGTTATAAGATGTCTCAAATAACAGAAGTTTTCCAACCTACAACACTTGCCTCCGTGGGAATTATACAACATGACTTCTCCCTGACCGTTCTCCACATGGGGCATTGACATCATAGGGAAGGTTACACCAAAGTATCCAATGAACATGAATCCATCCTCTCTTCCATTGATTGCTTCACTAAATGGGTTGAAGTTGAGTCATACGCAGTTATGAATGCCACGAAAGTGGCCAAATTCATCAAGAAAAACATCATATGTTGGTATGGGGTCATGCACGAGCTGGTATCAGATAATGGGTTACACTTCGAGGCGTAAGTTACAGAGGTGGTCGGTGAGAATGGGATTCAGAGACATAAATCCTCTCTTTATCGACCTCAAACCAATGAAGCAGTTGAAGTAGACAATAAGAACCTCAAAGCCATCAATAGCAAGATCAGTGAGGAAGGTTAAGATTGGGCCGACAGGATCCCTTACGCCCTCTAAGTCTACCGTACTTCAGTTTGAACATCTAATGGGGCTACCCCTTACTCTCTAGTCTACGATATGGAATAATTCTTACCTGTAGAGATAGAAATCCCTTTGCTGCGCGTCATGCTTGAAAGCAAAATTAGCGGGGAAGACTGGCACCAAAGATAACTTGACGAGTTATCACTCTTGGACGAAAAGAGGCTGAAAACTCTATATCACATACAAGGTTACCATCACTATATATCATAATAATTCAATAAGAGAGTTAAGGACCGTGGTGTTTGAGAAGGGAACCTAGCCTTCAAAGAGATAATAGAGCTCATCTGGGACCCTAGAGGGAAATTCAAGCCCGATTGGAGTGGCACCTATGTTGTGAAGATCCTCTCAGTCGACGCCACTATGTTTAATGATCTTAAAGGAGAAGAACTGGCTCTTCCAGTCAACCTGGACCATCTCAAGAAATTCTACCCCTAGCTCAAAATCTCGACGCGCTATGATTTTTCTCATCATCCTTCTAATCTAAAAAAAATCTCTCAACTCATAACTACGTGGGGCCTGAGGCCTGATTCTGTAAAAATCCTTTTGCTTTCAGAAATGAATTTTAAATTTTTTTCAAAACCCTCAGAGGTACATAGGCAGATCATCTACATTATATGAGCACGATTTCCTTCTTTTTCACAAGATGCTATTCTCTTCTTATCCCCGAGAATGATAGTTCATTTTAACGTATATATAAACATAATGATTATGTATGCCCTAGTGATCGATATAGATAATTCAAATGCAAAACTCCTCAAGAGGAACAACTAGATGATCAAAAACACCTTTATTTCATTATTCAAAATTTCGGTATGATTACATCAGCAAAGGGAGTCAAACAACTTCCCTCGTCAGCCTACTCCTACCTTCCTAAAACTAAAATAATTATCCTCAAACACCCATTACAAAAGCTTCACAAACCCTACTCGCAGACTCTAGAAGAAGCAGCCCTATCATCATCCACATCATGGGATCCCCAACTTTCCCCTGCCTAAATAGAGTACCATAGACGCTCCATAGAAGGATAAGGCCACACTAGCTTAGGGAAAGCCACAACACCTCCCTCCATGGTGTCAGATAAGGAGAACCACCTTTGCCCAGTCTCCACCCCCAGTATCTTGGCAACTACTCTTCTCCATAACCACTTCATCTAGTCCCCTGAGCTATGTCAGACTCTTCTAAAAGATTAGGATGGACGGGTTAACGGTCGACGATTCTCCCTTAAAGAGCCAGGATGCATGAGCATACGTTATGTTAGATCCTCGACAATAAATAAGTACATTGTCCGTGGTGGCACAATGTTTTCCCAACCAAATTGGCACAAAAGCCACCAGGGAAAGTAGAAAGAGGTTGGTCGGAGGTCTGTTGGAGGGCTACCAACCAAACATATTGGTATTCTCCGAGTTCCATAATGGGAAATAACTCCCCCCACCAAGGCACTGACCAGCGTAAGCCTCGAGCCCAGTGCTCCATGAACCAGTTTTCCCAGCTCTCAATGACTAGGCCTATACTGGTGAAATATCGTGAAATGAAGTTTTTCACTGCTAATAAAGGATACTCAGGTGGGAGCGCCATACAGAACATCACTGATAGCCAGATGAACAACATTTCAAGGATACCCCTCAAAAAGTCGGAATGACCTTCTCGCCAAGCATCCAGACCATTCAATGTCTCTTCTAGTATGACCATCGCATGATTGCGACGGTACGACATCCAGGAAATAATAGCTGCAAGTTGGGGTCCACTATCATCTCCCTAGTTACCAATATAAATTTTGAAACCAGGCCCCGAATGACGACTCTAGTATAACCGGCATCCCCGATATCATACAAATGTATAGACCGCAGCACCACAGGAAGATAAATCATTCCTCCCGTAACCAACGACCTAGCTGTCGAAGGTGAAATGTGAAGAAGTCTCTCTCACCACTCCCTAGAGGACCAAGAAAACTCAGGCATAGTCGTTGCAACGTTGGGATTTATCCCCAATATGGCAAAAAATCCTTCATAAGTCGGATAAATTTTGTCCAACCCGAAGAGAAAGACATGGTTTTTAGGGTGCCAGAACTCAACTGCCTCTATCATCATATTTCGCTCTATGGGTCGATTGTTCCACAAAGAGACTCGCTGCATGTTGAAAGCGTCGTAGTCAATGTTATAGGATCAAATCTCTTCCAAGGTTTCAAGGTAGTCTGCAAACTCAACACTACCAGGTAGAGCCATATCACAAAGTAAGAAGATATTAAGCACGAAATAATGTGAAGAAGAAGGAATGTGGAAGTGTGAAGAAAAACCTACATCCACATCCCTATATATACTTGAAAGCTCTCAAACAAAGATAAGAAACCCTGCAAAAAGCGAAGGAAAGCTTACCCCGCCAAGTACCAAGCAATTAAAGAAAGTGCAATCAAAGACTTGGGTTGATTAGACTGAACTGATATGCCGATACGCAGGACAGGGGTAATATTAATCGGCAACCCCCTATTTTTGGGAAATCCCCTTTTTCCTTTTCTGTCAATATCAAAAAACTCAATAAAAATAATTTTTATTTTATGGGAATTCCGAATTTCCTTATCCGTATGTTTTTACTTATCCCATTTTAAAATAAAATCTTTCTCCAATCATTTCCTTTTACGGTCTCAGTATCAAAGTAAAAAGAGCATGTGCATTAGTCACTAAAAATGAAAATTAAAAAAATTTCATTTTATTTGCATAGATATTTGTTGTGTTACATTAGTTTTGCAATAAATAAGGAAATAAAATGGGACTTAGCCCAAACCCACATACTTTTTCTCTCTCTCACTCATATTATCTCTCTCTCTATCTCTCTCCACCTATAATATCCTTCTCTCTCTCTCTTTCTAGGATCCCCCTTCCCTGCGGCACACTATTTTCCCTTTGCGACGAGATGACGTGCCACCACTCCCCGAGCCTGACCTTTCCTTAGACGAGACAGACAACACCAAACAAGAAAGAACCAAAATCATGTCCTAAATGTGGGCGGTCACCGAAGATATCCAATCCCTAATATCCTTCATCCAAGTGGTGGAGACTCGAATGTGCTGCAAGATAAATAGAAAAGAGAAAAGAGGTGAATCTAAGGCAAAGAAAGAAATCAGGATATCAAAAAGACAAGGAGACGAAACGTATATCTAAAGTCGTAGAACCTCCTCTGTCAATCCGAAATCCTCCGGATCCATCGAATTAGGACAGTGTAGCATACGCACCGACCCCCCATCAACCCGCCGAATATTATAGGTAGGAGTGGCCAGCCGCACAAAAGGAACCTCTGAGGTCGTCATCACCACTGATGTTGATGCCTCACCTACGCTGTGGGAGGACCCCACTGACTGACTCAAAGCCGCACGGGGAAGAGTTATTATGTAATATATGTTGGGTGGTGTCAACCATCTCGACACAAAGTCGATATAGTCGTACATCATCGCCGTTTATGTATATAATGAGTAAGGCTCACCCATCATCGCCGCTACCCGTGCATCATCTGACATTTCCCGCACTCTCCTCATGTATATCGGGGGATTCGTCGGTGGAACCACAACCTCATCTGCCATAATCCGTCAAACTACTGACTCTCCGAGGTAGCAAGAGTGGCCGAACTCGTGCACCAATAAATGCCACATTTCTGCATTTCCCCCAGTCAACCACGTATGCTGGATGGCCGTCCCTCGGGGATAATAGGTCACCCGCCCATTCCCCAGCAAGAGAAGAAAGATCAATATCAATAAAATACCATCAAATTCAAGATAATATAAAAAAATGACTTACCAGCTCACTCTTGAGGCCATTCAATACCTGATGCACTGCCTCTAGAGAAAGGGACTACTTCAACTTTCGATTGGACTTCCGCCACCGGTATATCTAGCAGAAGTCCCCAACAAACTCGTCCTTCAAAGCTATTAGTTGGTTGTTAAACCCAATCACCTCATAGAACCATATATGCAATGGACAAAAGGTCAGCGATCAAAAAACCAAGAGTAAAATGCATGAAGCAAAATGTGAATGCATAAAGGAAAATAAGAAAAATAAAGAATATCTTGAAAAGATACGTTACCCCGGTAAATGTTTGCCAGAAGCACCGTCTAAATGCATAAAGATAATAATAAAGGGTCTCCAAGGTCAAGCTCCCTCAGTCATAAAGACGGATGTTCGAAAACACCCTCAAAAATGGAAAAAACCACAAGTGGATGACGTTGCCACTCGTCGCCACCAAGAAACCCCCCAGCACCAACAAAATAAACAGAAAAGCCATCTGTCACACCTGCCATGTATCATTATCATCAATACTCCTCCTCGGTAATAACTCTCTCAAAATAGACAAGCAAAGATAATCCACAGAGACCACCCTCTCCACATCACCAAATACCGTCGTCACCGCCTCTGGTGTCACCCTTAGAGTCCTATCCACCTCAATATGTACCCCATCACAATCCAAACATCTATGGGAGTCACTGCCATCTCCCCAAAGAGAAAATGAAAGGTGTGGGTAGTGTCCAACCACCTCTCCCCTAGAGCATAGAGAACAGTCATAGAACGAGGCATCTCATTCAAAGCAGATGCCAGTCTCCCAAAATCGACTAATGACACCATCCAATGTGCCATAAACTAAATGGTCTCCTAAACATTCCTAAACCCCGTCATCCATCAGGCATGCATATTCGACATAGAAACATCATATTGTCAAAAGAAAAAAGCAAAAACCCTTGTCAAAATTCAAGAAATAAGAAATATCGCCTAGAGAAAAGGAAGAGAATACCGAAGGTCATCAATACTTACATTACCACCAGGGTTCACCACCATAGAAGAGATATGATGCATAGTCTTGCACAAGAGAGTTCGATCATCCGCTACTGGCTCGAATGAGTCAAAACTCTTTTCGCTGCCCAAAGCAAGGGGCACCCTAGTTCTCCATTCCAAGCCTCCTCAATCATCAGCATTCAGCCACACCATGTGTGTTATGCTACTTGAGAACTTATCCATATTTTGATTTTAGAATGTTAGAACAATTTACAGAAGGTAATTGCATAAGAAGGAAAGCTAGAAAGTTGTGACAAATGAGGAGAACACGCCCCTTTTTTATAGGAGGCCAAAGGGCATGCTGATCGGCATCTCCCTGCCACCCACCGATCAACACTATCCCTTCACCTACCCAAGGTACCCCAAAATATCATGGCACTTCCGTTTTTCACCTTCCCAACCATGCCGGTCAGCACCCTCTTGAAAATTTCATACAATAATTCCCGAAAAATGCCAGAAAATCCCTTAAAAATTCCCAAAATTATCAAATAAATTTTCACTAAGAAAAAAACATTTTTACCACACTCATTCCCTTGGAAGAACTCTTATATCCCTAAAATAATTCTTGAAATCAATTTCATGTCCCCCCAACAATGTCTCCAAAGGACAACACAAAAACTAAGAAATTCCCCACTTAAGAAAAATCTAATCCTCGGATCATTCCCTCTTCCCCAGTGAAATCTAGAACCATACCCAACGAAACTGCAAGATATATATCCCCAGTATCTTCCCCAAAGAAATTTTTTCTTAAGATCGTAGAATTTTCATTGACCCACAGAATTGGACATCTCTACTTAATCCCGCAGAATTGGTCATCTATATCTTAACCCCGCAGAAATGGCTTCAACCTGCAGAAGTGGTCGCTTATATTTATGCCCGCGAAATTGGCTTCGACCCGCAGAATTGGTCATCTCTATCGTAAGCCCGTAGAATTAGCTTTTACCCATAGAATTGGTCATCTCTACTTAAGCTCACAAAATTGATTTCGACTCGCAAAATTGGTCATCTCTATCTTAAGCCCACATAATTGGTCGCTTCTACTTAAGCCCGCAGAATTGGCTTTCACCCCCATAATTGGTCACTTCTACTTAAGCTCGCATAATTATTTTCAACCCGTAGAATTGGTCACTTCTACTTAAGCCCGCAAAAATGGCTTCGACCCGTAGAATTGGTCGCTTATACTTAAGCCCGTAAAATTAGGTTTGACCCGCAAAATTGGTCACTTCTACTTAAGCCCACAGAATTGGCTTCGACCCACATAATTGATCGCCTCTACTTAAGCCCTTAAAATTGGCTTTGACCCGCAAAATTGGTCACCTCTATCTTAAGTTCGCAGAATCGGATTTGACCTGCAGAATTGGTCACTTCTAGTTAAGCCCGCAGAATTGGTCATCTCTATCTTAAGCCTACAAAATTGGCTTTTACCCATAGAATTGGTTATCTCTATGTTAAGATCACAAAATTGGCTTTGACCCTCAGAATTGGTCACCCCTAACTTAAGCCCTCAGAATTGGCTTCGACCCGCAGAATTGGTTGTTATAACTTAGGTTCTTGGAATTGACCTCGACCCGAAGAATTGGTCACTCTCTACCTTTGACCTCAGTCGTAACCCACTTTAGGTCCCCATAATCATCCATCCCCAACTTTCCCTTTGGGTCCTCAGAATCTACCTCGACCTTTTAAATCGGTCATCCTCATCCCTTAGGTCCGTAGAATTGGCGTATTTCCAAAAACATCATGTAGTATTTATTCGACAAATTTCCCTAATTCCAAGATTTCCCGTTGAGGGTAACTATAGACACCACTTTCTAGGCCCCCCTAAGTTTTTCCTTAGGTCCTTAGCACTTCACAATTTCACTACAAACCCTAGGTCTTACTCCGAGTTCTGATTTAGGGGCAATTAGGAGGTCCCGGGCCCCGTATGACTCTGCTCAAATCTTTTGTCAGATCAAAAGATCTTTTAATCCTTTAAGGTCTCTAAATCCCCTTTCTAATGATTCACCCCATGCGCAAATTAGCATAATGGTTCAGACGAACATACCATTTTAGTACTAAAAATCGATTCGGAGACCACCGGGTGCTCCAGGGCCCCGATTTTACCCTAAAAGACTTCATTGTCAGAGTTAAATCTCTTTAATTCTTTGAAGGGCACTGAAACCCCTTTCCAACGGTTTATCTCGTGCGTGAAACGGCATAACCGTTCGGATGAACGATCAATTTTTCCCTAAAAAATGATCTGAAGGCCACTGGTCACTCTCTAGCTCTGTTTGACAAAAGTAAACTCTTTATCTTTCATGATACTGAATGAATATCCTAAGGGAACTGAATACCCTTTCCAACGGTCCGCCCCGTGCGCGATTCTGACTTACTATGCGGACAAACGATTCGTTTTACTTCGAGTGGTCATCGGATGCTTTCGGGACCCGTTTGGCCAAGGTCAACTTTACGAACCAAGAAAAACTATTTGAAATGTCAAATTAAATCTCCTAAACTTTCCAACGGTTTTCCCCATTAACGATACTGACTTACCATGAGACAAACGATCCGTTTTCATCCGACGATCTCCCGTCCAAAAGACCGGCGTGCACTTCTGAGCCACATTTGACCCAAAGTCAACTCCCAAAATTGGGAGCGGTCCAAAGGAATATTGAAGTACCTGAAGTAACTTTCTACCGGTATGCCGCGTTCATGATTCTGATCAAAGGATTATGCCCTACGACCGTTTTTCTAGAAAAATCTGCACGAGACTACCAATTGTCAGGTCCAGTTCCCGGACTATCGATAATGTGTCTAGGGTCCCCTGCCGATGGGTAGGACTAGGGAAATGCCTATCGGCACTACCCCTCACCCTATAAATAGAGGGCCTGACCTCACTCCGAGGACACACCAGAGATCCATCAGCATCAGTGATCTCAACAACATTCTCTCGAAATCAACAATGTTCCTCCATGTGAAGTTCCATTAAAGCCTATATTCCCATTATTTTCATACTTAATATAGAAAATCTCATTCTCTCTGATTCAACCTTCACCATACATTCAAGGGAGTTCATTCAAGATCAAATATCAAGCTTCAAAGAAGGTCAAATTCCTTCCCTCTCTCTTTAAATTTCTTATTTTTGCATAAATTACATTAGATTCAAAATCTAGTTCTTACTTTATTTCATACACATTAATATATAAATTTTTCTTTGCATATTTCGCTTACTTTAATTTCTTCAAAAACTCCAAAACAAAGAAAAAGTGGGTTACACCCATAAATTCCGAACAGGATTATCCATCACACTTTTTTTCAAAACCAAAACACATTTTTCTACACACACACCCATAATAAAACCCCGTTCGAATATATAGGATAAAACCCACCCCCATGCCGCATTCAAACTACTTGGACTTTAATGCATTTATACGCTACGTAGGCGTTTCAGATTAAAACCTGATACTCGAGTCCAATTTTTTTATTTTCTAATTTTTCCAAATTTTCTAATTTATCAATTTTTCTAATTTTTGCATATGTCATATTCTCGCATTAATATACATATTATGCTTGTTAGCATTTCATCCGATACATATTGTCGTTTCATCATAGCAATCAATATTGCGATAAATGGGCAAATCATATTTTCTATATACATTGTTTTGGGAACATTCCTATGGATGACCTCACTCTATCTATCCTATGGTATGAGTTGAACGATTTCGATCTCCATTATATATACACGCACACACACTTTACAAAAAAATAAAGGAAAATAATAACACAAGCCCATGAGAGACCGAATGGGCGGGATGGGTGCATAACACCTTCTCATTCTGTAACTTAGCCATCGAACCCTTCGAATTATTGGTTTTGTATACCTCAGTTTGTCATCGATGCCACTCTCTCGAGGAGGCAACATATTCTTTTGTCTGTTTTGTGAAAAATAGGCTTCCGACTCTATCTTTTTACATTTACCTCACACTGACGATTGCCAAAGAATTCCCAAGTAGGGTGCGAGACCTTTTGATCTCCCCTTCCTTCCTTGTTCCCCCCCTTCGGGAAACAGAGGAGAGGAAGTGGCGCGCGATCTCGATCATGATGTCCACACATATCATCTCAATTTGGTGCCCATTAAACTCTTATTATGCTATAGCCACATGGTAAAAATAGCAAACTCAAAACATAAACTATGAAAACCCAAAATATTGATTAGACATTAGCTTGTCTATCATTGGCATTATTCCACTAATGCAACAAGTACACTTTATCTACTTTGTAAGTCATGTTGTTCCCATCGATAACTGTATTTCCTATCCTAGGAAAATAGTGTTCCAATATTTGATGTACAATTAAATCAATTCTGCTAGAAAATGGGGGTTATATTGGTCGGGCACCAACAGAAATTCCAAAAATAATAACCATTAGTATAATGTGTGTAGAAAAATGTGTTCAAACACACCTAAAAGAGGTTGATGAAAAATAGTAGATAGATATATATCATGTCCGTGAGGCACACAAAATCATATGGTAAAACACCCAATTCATTGTACGGGAGATGAAATGTATGGGTTATCTTAGATCATCTAGAGGCAGTAATGACTTGGTTGTAAGTTTTTAGTTTTCAGATACATCACAAAAAAGTGGTAAACCTAAACTCGTCAACTTTTTTTCTTAATTCATCAAACACCATAAATTTATTAATGGAAAGTACTCTTAGGTCCCTCACAAGAAAAATTTAAACACTGAAGGAATTTTGATAAATTTTAAACACTCAAGTCCACTAATTATCTTCTTCTAGAAGTTCGCACTAGTGGCATAACAAATAAACCTAATTGTAAATTTCCTTAAATATTTAAAAATTGTTATCAAGGGACCTAATTGTAAATTGCCTAATTTATTATACACAACATATTCCCCGCGATTATTATTGTGCATTGTCAGTTAAATATCAAGTGGATGTGTGCTTGGGTTGATTATTTGATCTCTAGTATGAGGTTAGTCGTCATACAACCTCCACTTATTGCCACAAATAATTTCTCTTGGAGGGACAAAGATGGAATTGGCACTAGTATTAGTGGGTTTAGAACCAATTTCTTTCCTAAATAGGAACATATTATCTATGAAATATGGTTATTATCTCAAAATAAATATATAAATATTTTTGAAGAACTTGATGATGTGAAAAAAAAGCAACTAACCATGGATGTTTACTTTTTGCTTTGTAGAAGAAAGAAGAAGAAGAAAAGTTATAATGTGGTATTTATTTGTGAAGAGGGAGAGGGTGTTAACAATTATTTTTTAATGGTCGAATGGACCTTTGAAGTGGTATGATCATCTCAATACAATGAAAATTGTTGAGATCTTCCACGCTAAACAGTTTAGCATGAAAAGTGAGAGAAACTTTTACACACTAAACTATTTACCCGCGGGTGATAACAAGCATAGTCCCACTTTCTTCAGGTTGTAGCTCGTGGTGTAAATGTCCAAATACCTAGATTTTTACACATTCCCATTTGCGTGGTCTAATGGTTCAATTATATGACAACGTATACGAAACTTAGTATCAACATGATTTTAGTATTAACAGGATTTTTTTACTCTCACTAGTTTTAGAAGTATCAATTAATTCATTCCCAACTTGAACACTTGTAAAATGCCACTTTAAATAGGGTATGACAAAAATATGGTTTTGTTTAAATAAATACATTAAAAATATTTATGTACAATATAGCTGGACTTTCAAATTTATTTTCAAAATTAAGAATTTTTGTAAGTTGATGGTCACTAACAATGAAATTACATAAAAAAATCAGTCATCAACAACGGATCTCCAAACATTTGCAGTTATTATTGAAACTTCGAAATTAGTGAAAAAAAATGACATAAAAAATCTTTGTCATGGATAATGAAATTTCGATGTTTACTAAAATCTTGCCATCGGTGACATTGATTTTTGGTGTAATTTTATTGTTAGTGACAACAAAAATACAAAAGTCCAAAATTTTGAAAATAAGTTTAAAAGTGCATCATTTTTGTAATTTAGTTTTCTTAGTGTATTTTAGAAAAAACAAATTCAAATATATACTATGTGATAGAACAAAAGGTTGTAACACATATTTAATTAAATATAATGTGTAAAACTCTATATTACTAGTGGGATTCTTAATATCCACTTTTACGACACCTTGGATCAATTTATAAAAAAACTAATGAATCAAACAAATTCTTATGTAATAGAAGTAGATAAATGGCTACATGGTTAATTTAACGGTTTTTATAACTCAATTCCCATGTGGGTGATTTTTTTAGCTCTAATCTACTATCATATATATTTTAGGCACTAAGGTCCCTCTTCCATAGTACATGCTTAAATTTGAGTATTGTATGCAATAATTTTTTGAAGTATACATGAATTATTTATTAATTTTTTAGGAATTAGATCACTTGTGGGTGAAATTTTATAATATATGCACAAATTTTCGTAATATACACGTGTTAAGATTGTGTATACCATAACTTGTAAGGTATACATTAAGAGATGATGAATCTTAATGCCAAAAAAATGTAAGTGGAATAAAGAAGAACAAAAATATTGGACAAGAACTAAAATGCAAAACTCCCTTGATTTAAGTAGTCTAGTTGAAGTTTTTAGATCGGGTTTACAAAATCAATTATAGTTCAAATTTATTGACTTTCTCTTTATAGGGTTTGAATTTGATTCATTCTAACCTTTTTGTCCCTACATCTAAAGTCATAAGGTTAGTGAGAGTTACCATAATGGCCACATGATATTACTTAAATAATTGGAAAGTAAGAAACTATGCTTTACGTCCATCCACAATGCAAGGATGTAAAATGATGGGAATTTAGACATTTAGGTTTCTGTTTAGATTGTAGAAAAGAGAGTGGGAAAATATGAAAAGATGATAATTTGAACCTGGGCGTGGAACTTTAACCCACCCAGTCATGGGACCCACCCTGGGCGTGCGACAGTCGCCCTCCCAGAAAGTGACCACCATTGGCCATTGTTTCCTTCTGAGTTACCATTTAGAATTTTAGTTTCCGTTTAAATATAGTCTTTATCCCTAAAATCAACTCCCTATAAATGACACTTTTACACTCCAACTTTATTGTCCCGACTAATAAATGTTAGGCGACATTTTCCTATCTGTTAGGTTATTATGTAATACTTTATAATATTAATAAAGCGTGGTACTATTTTCTTCTTAAATAAATTATCAATATTTATTTTGATATGGCCATAATACCTTTTGACATCAGTCGTATAAATCTACCACATACCATTTAACATTCTTCCCAACATAAAAATAAATTCTCCCTAATCAAAAAATAATTTAAACTCCATCAAATTATGTCTAACAACGACATGGAATGAATTGTAATAGCTCAAATCTCCCTAAATTATGATCTCCATGAAGTTGATGAAACCGTCGCAATCCATAGTAGATTGATAATAACAATATATCAATCATTTCTATTGCATATTAGTGGAGATATTCATGAACGAACAACAGTGCACCGGCACCGAGAGATGACTCCCCAAAATTTATGGAATGACTATTTCAGGGAGAACCCAACTTACCAAGAAGAAATGTTTATGCGTCTCTTTACAATGAGAAAGTCCAAGTTCAATCATATTTTGGAAGTTATTTGTGAAAGGGATTCATATTTCATCTAGAAACCTGATTGTGTTGGTCGACAGGGATAAAGCTCGCACCAAAAGATTATATGTGCACTTCGCATGTTAGCGTATGGTGGATGTAGATATTTACAGGAATAATAATTAAAAATTCTCTAGACCAAATCCAGATTTTAAAACATTTATCTCGGGCTGTGGTGAAGGTATTTAGCCCGGAGTATTGACTCACGCCTAAAGCAGCAGATGTTGCCCGCTTGCAACCTGAGAATGAGCATCGCGATTTTCCCGGGATGATTGGTAGCATTGACTGCTTGCAGTGGGTATGAAATAACTATCTGCATGCCTGGAAAGAAAATATCATGGACATTTTCATGCAACAACTATAATTTTGGAAGCTTTCGCATCTTACGACACTGGGATATGGCATGCGTTCTTCGGAATCCCTGGTGCATGTAATGATCTAAATGTTTTGGCCAAATCTCACATGTTTAATGAAATTTTGGAAGGAAATCGAACCCCTATCCACTTCGAAGTCAATGAAAACACGTATTACACCGGGTACTACCTTGCATATGGTATTTACCTGCCTCTTGCAACTATTATAAAAAGTTACAAGTGAACTACCACTCAAAAACAAAGCATGTACTTACGAACTCAGGAAGGATCCTAAAAGGATGTTGAAAGGGATTTTGGCATCCTACAACAACGTTTTCATTTTTTTAGAAACCCAACAAATTTATGGGAATATAAATACCTACGTGTTATTATGAAGACGTGTGTTATATTACACAATATGATTACTGAGGAGGACTTATAGGATGGGACTTGGCATTCTAACCAATCGCTTCGTGAGCCACCACCCTGCCTAAATAAGGAAATGTCTTGATAGATATTATCAGTACCGTCTGTGGGAGGCGAGGATGCAGAACAAGGATGCCCATAACCAACTGTGTGACTACCTCATGGAACATATTTGTATCCTTCATACAGAATCATTAAATTTATAGTCATTATTATTGTGTGTGTTGTTTATTTTTATTAATGTTTCTTTAGGTTATTGTTAATTTTAATTTATGTAATGTTATGTGTGTACTATTAAATGTCCCATTGTATTATTGACGGTGTGTAATCTTAGTTTTTATATATGCAATATTCATAATACTGACTCATCTAAAATATTATTAATAGTGATTCTAATAAATAAAAATTCTGAATAATGGGTTACAAAAAAAAACAATAAAAAAGGTTGCATAACTTAAAATATTTGATAAATCACTAGCTAATTTCCTATTGCGACAAGTTCTCATATGCTTGAGTGCGATGATGCATTATATGATTCATCTGCATGTCGTGAAAGTCACGTTGCTAGGTCATGAAGTTACTAGTATCATGTGATACCCCGCTTAATTAAATACTGGGTGATCAGGCTTTTATTAAATTAAAAAGAGAATATCCAGATTGGTTCATTATTAGCATTACTATTGAAACTTTTTAATATTTACTAACCACTTAGTATTTAAAAAGTTGGTGTCAAATTTTATCTTTATTATTAACAAGCAATGATTTAAAATAATTAAATAATTAAATATCACATTCACCATACCAAATTAATCAACACCACAAATAACTAAATACTAAACCAAATAAGATATGATGGGAGTAAACATCCCAGTCTGAAACTATAATACAGTAATCCATATAAACCAAATCCATAACTGAAAATAATAAAGGAAATGCAATATCTCTGGTAACAACTTCTAAAAGAAGATGGGCAGCACACCCGACTGAGATAAAGTAATGAGTGCATCAGATCTGCAAGAAAATGGAGGCATCTACAAAACTAGGACCTGCAATCGACCACAGCAACTGCAACAACGTCAGATGGAAATGAACTCCTAAGATGGGCCTACTTGTAGTTGGACACCTTAAAATGGTTTTAACAAAAAAAAAATAGATTTGGAAAAAGGGTGAGAGCCCGAGTAAAAACATTTAAAAATTCAGCAATTATTTAAAATGCATAATTAGAAAATATTATATGCATATTAAATTCACAACTCTCACTTGAGGTCCTCACCCCTCAACTAGTTATACTATATGCATAACGTATGCCCCTAACCTGTCGTAGTTATGTTACCCTGCCTAACTAGTTCGAATTAAACATTTTACTTCATCTACTAACTTTAGGTACTCACTTGGGTCACCCATACAACAACAATTTATGTTCTATGTCTATTGGACATTTATAATTTCTCATACAATATTAAATTCTAGCACACTTATATACATTTAGATGTCACTATCTAAGCACAAACAATAGAATAAAATCACAAGTACATATTCACATGTCACCCTAATTTTGTATATACTATTATAGAACCATTAGGTTGAGACCTGCAGTGCATACATACTCTGATATCATGTCCTGGTACATCACGCATTATATACAGGACAGTTGGTTATGTATCTCTCTCGAACCATAAATACCAATCACATATATTGGAGGCGAACATAGTCCCCAGCCAAATGGGTCACGCACATACCTGCCCTCCTATTCAACTGTCGAAACTATCATACTCTCAGATATCACATATCCAAGGTCATGTGTTCTAGGTACAAGTCTAAAATCCCCCCAATGGGCTCGTCGGGATAAGACCATCCACGATGCGAAACCTCCACCCGATAGCAAGCAGCATAGGTATGTCATTCACATAAGAATCATACAATAGGTATAAACACAACCTATATAGGTATCCTCAGTAAGGGTATACTCCCAACCTATATTATATATATATATATATTCCACGTATGACTAATTATTAATTATAATTATCATTGCATATTCCCGAGTATTCCTCACCACTCGAAGTGAGCCAAATATCCTTTAACATTTTTTGGTATGTAACTCATTCATATCCTACTGGTCTAATTCATTGTTCTCCATGGCCTCTCGAGGTACTACAGAATTCTCCAAACTAGGTTTTATCCCATAATTATACCTAATTAGTCTTTATTTTTAAATTCCTTCTCACATGACTAAACCTCAAGGTCACTATTGGCCTACTGATATTTTAAATTTAATTCTATTTATTCTTAAAATTCATCCCTATAGTTAATTCAACCATTTCCCACGAGTTCTAGTTAAAGGGAAAAGTTGTGAAAATTCTGGGCAACCGAATTGGTTGCCCCTAGGACCAAATCGATTCGCTGGTAGCGGGTCTCGTCTTCTACCCTTGAACTGTTACAGTTTTCACCATTATACACATCCAAACCTCCATTAATCAATACAAAACTCCCAAGTAATTATATTAAACATTATACCAACATATTTAAATAATTTCTAACATTGTAGAATCATTAAATCATCAAAGTTACTCCAAAAATCAAATTATTTCAAGATTATCTCTTAAAAACCCTACTTCATCTTATTTAATTAAGAACCTCTAAAAACCTAGATTTCTTCATGTTATATTATCATAATATAATCCAATTTAATCATTCTACATAAAGGATTCAATCTTAACCTTAATTCAACCCAAATCATGATTTAATTCTTTAATTTAATCGTCAAAACTTATGGATTTATTATAATGAACATCCTATTCTAAAATGAATGTTATATCCTACATGAATTAAGAAATATAAGTACCTACCTTATTATTAAAGTCTGATTCTCTGTAGAAAATTGGTATTGTTTCAATCCCCTCCTTCTGATCCACGCGATGGTGGTGTTGGTAGTGCAAGAGTAGTGTTTTATGGCTTTGGAACTCTCTCTCAGGGCTCCCTTTCTTCCTCCCTTGACAACCTCTCCAAGTTTGATTCATGCAACCCTAAATTCTGTCATTACCAATCTGATTTACACCTATTAAATTCGTGGGTCTTCCTTCCTCAAAAATACAAATCACAAAAATGCCCCTATGGGGTATCGGTTTGGCCTAAAATGGCCCCGGGACCCAAACTAAACCGTCGGGTACACTTTTCTGACTATCTCAACCCTTCCGAATACTTTGGCGCACTAAAAATGACTGTTTGAAATACCAAAAAAAGTTTCAATTTATTTCTTAAATTATGTCCCGACACGACTGACATACGCGTCCCGACTACATTATTGTAATTGTCGTATTTTTTCACTTACGACAATTATAATCTTTTCATATTACTATTATTACTATTTCACCAAGTAATATTCAATAAATAAATATTAATCCTTATCTCGCTAATTAATACTTATTATTCCAGATAATAATTATTACAATATAATTTATTTAATACTAATTTAATATACAAATAATCCAATTATAAAAATCATTAAAAATACGGGGTGTTACATATCCATGAATATAATTTGATCTTTATCATTATGAAGTTGAGAATTTTACACTTTAGTTTGAATTTTAATTAACTGCACCATCTTCTCATTTAGAATTCTTCAATTTGTTTGTGATTCAGCAGAATTTGCATTGTACATTGCATTAATTCCTCAGAGTTTTCTAGAATTATCGTGCGTGTTGACAAATTGTTGACCGCTGATCGTTTCTTCCATTTAAGTTTGGTTTCTCGACGCCACGTGGGACTCTCAAGTGGATTATTCAAGTCCCATGAATTTTGGTCAGTGTCATTGGAATCCAGTGGGATCGACTGATGAGAGTGCACTATCAGGATCTTAATGGATATAATTGTCCAATACACAAAATTCCAAATTTTTTCTTTTTATCCTAAGACATGCATCTAGGTTATAAAACAAATAAATTAAAATATGCATTCAACAAAGGCAATTTGAGGAAAAAAACCTTGCTGGTAAAACCTATTTTTCAGTTAGCACTTTAGAGAGTTTACAAGAATATAGAATTCGGACTACATGATACTGACCATAAGTATAATGCACGTTGTCTTTAGAGAATCTCCAAAGAATACTACTCAGTGAGGAGCACTCTAAAAGTGCTCTTCCATGCTTGGTATCCCCAAATCATCGTTTGTCTTCAGCAATGACCCCCTCGAGAATCACAATGGTTCGTCGTGAAGAAACTCTCTCCACAAGAATTATGTATACAAGGATAAAAACTATGGGGTCTAAACAGATTCACACAAATAAATTTTGAAAATTAATTTTGTAAATTATACAGGTTTTCTAAAGTCAAAATGTCGATAACTTTTGCAAAATCTATGCAAAAACAGTTATGGAAAAAGTCTTAATGAAAATAAACACGAAATAGATATTTATAGAGCCTTCATAAATTTTGAGGTGACGGCTCGTTCGAACGAAAATTAGGATCGTTCGAACGAGTATAGAAATTCATTAAAATGAAATAGGTTTTTCGTTTGAACGAAACAGATATCTCGTTTAAACCAACTTCGAACGACATTCAAATGACCTAAAACAGTAAGCCCTCTTTCGATTTTCGATCGAGGTAAACTTCAAACGAGGCTTCGAATAAAATAGGCAACTCGTTAGAATGAGAATGACTTCTCATTTGAACGAACCAGACGAATTTTGAAAAATATTGTTGAAATAAAATGTCTCAAATTTTTAAACAAAAAATCATGCTTCACTTTTAATTAAAAATAAACATCCCAAAATAAATTTCACAAATAAATTGTAACACTTAATAGTATTATACCTTCGTAGGGTGGAGATCCTTAAAAGTTGGATAAGTTGGATATTCGAACATCTGTGACGGCTCAAGTCGAAGTGGTAACGGGATATGCCAAAATATATGTAAGCCTAAGAAATTGAAAATATTCTCTTATAAATCTCCCCCTTGTGGATATCCGGATACAAACAATAATTCAAATCCAAATTATAATAAAATCCCCTAAGACAAAAAAAAATCCTAATAGCCTCCAAACCCTAAAATGGATAGTTACAAGAATAAAGATGTAATACCCCGTATTTTCATGGCTTTTAAATTTAAGGATTTATTAAAATTAATTTAATTTTAATCCGAAATGTTGTTTTCAATATTTACTAGCGTGACAAGAGTTAGTAATTATTGGGAATATATTATTTTTTGCATATTACTGGATGAGTATAGTAATATATGAGATTTATTTTTATAATATTGTCACGTGTGAATAAAATGACAATTGTGGAAATTTAAGTCGGGACGCGCCTGTGTCGTGTCGGGACTAAATGTGGATTAATAAAAGTGAATATTTTATAAGTTATTCGTATGGTTGTTTTGAGTGCGCCAACGCGTCCGGAAGGGTCGAGATAGTCAGAAAAGGGTACCCGGGGGTTTAGTTTGGGTCTCGGGGCATTTTTAGACCTAATTAGTGCCCCGAGAGGGCATTTTGGTCATTTTCCATATTTGGGTAATTAAACCCACGAAAATCAGCAACCTATATTAGCCATCTAGGTTAGTCATATAGGGTTAGAATATTTAGAACCCTAGAATGGCCATTGGAGAAGAGAGGAGAGAGCTCTCAAGGCAATTCAAGGCCAAAAAGTCACCCGTTTGCATCGCCGTCACCGCCAACGCATAGATCGCGAGATGGGGAACGCAACCACACCGAATTCATCTGCAAACCAGACTTCTGAAAATCCCAGGCAAGTGTTTATCTTACTTATTTCGTTGATGCATCTTTCATATTAGCTTAGGAGTAATTAAAATGAGTTTTTATGGAAGAAAACCAAAGATATGAGATAGAAATCGAATGTAGTTACGGTTTATATGATAATTCTGGAAACCCTTGCCATGTGGAGGAAATTACCCACAAAATTATGATGATTATAAGAAGAAAAATTCTGGAAATACTTGTTAGAACCATGCTTAAGAGAATTTTAGGGTTCTTGATAATTAATTAACTTTTGGGGCTGTTAATCCTTGATTAAATGATAGAAATACCCATGCCTTACGTTGGAAATATCTGGTATATTGATATAATGTTAGTAGTAGAATTTTTGGGACGTTTGGGTTTGGAAAATATGGATTTGGATGAGGATAAGTGGTAAAACCCGTAACTGCAATTCTGCAGATTTCGCAAACCTGCTTGATCGATCGATCGAGCCTAGAGCTTCGATCGATCGAAGATTCGATCGATCGATCGAGCCCCAGACCTCCATCGATCGACCCCTCCTGGAAGACTCATGTTTCCCCTTATTAATTAGTTGAAATTCAATTTTAATGTGAAATAATTCTTGGGCATCCTTAATAAAATGTTTTGGGAGTTATGGAAGACCAGTAGGACATAAGAATAATATTGGGACCTCTAATATATGATGAGAATTGTAAGTGTGGAATAATTACAAAAGGAACGAGGAAACTGCGTATTTTAAGTGAGAGATTACGTCAAACAGTTATGATAGAGAATGGATGACCACTTACTGAATTTTATACTTGGGAGGATAGAGTCCATGCATGTTACGTATTCAGATGAGAAAATCCTTCGAGTTAAAGTTAGAAACGAACTCTTATACGTAATACTAATAATGTGAAAATTAAGGATAAATGTTGTAATTATGGGTGATGAGAGGAACCTATATTAATATGATAAAAGTGGTATATTTATATGATTGTGTATGCATATATTATATACATGTAAAAACCATGCCCACGCTACTTGCTATTCCTGAGGTTACCGCGCTGGGACGATCTTATCCTGTGTTGCGTTATGGGGGATATTGATTCGTACCCTAGGAGATAGATATCCTTGGTACAGGCTATCGAATCGATAGTTCAGACGGTCCTAAGAGATGTGAGAGTATGTACTGACCTCTTACAGACTTGGAATCTATGCTTCGCCTCAATCTTGTTTGTGTTTATATGTTGATACAGTTCGAGAGTGATTCCGAACTTGTATTTCCCTTAGTGTGATCGATACGGGGATTGGATAGTAGAGTATGCCCGCACCATAGTTTTATTTGGGGTGCTGATATAATATATATATTATACGAGTAGTTAATATATATATGAAATACTGAAATTTGGAATTTACCTACTGTGATTTGTTAAGTAGGACATGTTGGTGACGCAAATTGTAAATACTTGTTTTGAAAAGTATAATGTGATACTGGAAAACTTTGGTGATTAATAAAGTTAAAATGAGAACTCTGGTTATAAGTTGAAATCTTCGTTTTAAATACTTGTGTTGTTCAGTTTTAAAATCCTGCGAATAACCTAAGATAAGTTAAACCATTGGGGAAAGATAGTGTGGTATATGACGAGATAGACTATTGGGAAGGTTAGTGCGATAGGTGTGCACATTAGAAGAGAGGTGAGAATTTCTCAAGAGAGTGTCGCACTAATATGTTGTTGCATTGGCATGTATCAATTCAAATACTTGCTAAACGAATTTTAAATCAAACACACTATCGGGCTCTGACCCGTTTCTTTTTCTCTTTCTCTCTCTTGTATATATATGTATGTATTACAGGTGCCCAACCACAGGGGCGTCTTGCTTAGGATCCCTTGGAAGAAGCGTGCTACAGCTTTGGTGGGAGTTGTAGGCCATTTGCTTAGACGATCTCATTTACTTGATTCCTCTTCTATCATTCTCAGTTACTGGGCTTGTGTCGCCCTTTCCACTATTTATCTGTTTTATTGGGACATTTGTATTTCAGTTAATTCTAGTACTGTTGTTATGGGATGTATTCAGTATGGATGTGTTACTTTAAATTTTACATGTTGAGATCCGATTGACGAATGTTTTAAACTAATTGGATTATGTTCCAGGATTTTTGTGGTGTGATTCTTACTTATTGAAATGTTGTTAGTAAATAAATAATTTTTCTTTAAATAAAATTTGGAAAGTAATGTTTAAATATGGTTTTGACACTTAGCTTAATTAATTAGGTTGTTAAATTGGAAAATTTATTTTTACGACAGTGATGCTAAGAATGAACCAACTGTTCACCTTGATTTAATTTAATAAAGGAGTGATCGCCCGGTATTTAATTAGGCGGGGTGTCACAAAAGATGTCTTCAAAATAATGTCTTTCAATCTCCATTTCTTCTTTGTCTTCTATTGGTCACTTTTTCTTCATCTAATGTAATGCAAATATAATCTTCCAAAAGTATCAAAGAAAATTAAACAAATCAAATACCCCGTGACGCATTGAGTTTGACATATCAAATAAAATGCATAAAAATTCTCCCCCATAAATCAAACTCATGTAATATCCCCCATAATTTGTTCTCCTCCATTTTATTTGGTCTGAAATAGATAAGGAGTAAAAACTAATCATGAAATATAGGAAATGTTGATACCAAAAATTATCCACCTACGTGGACCAATCAGAAGTGGACAAGTGTTTCCCTACGTGGGATAAATCCTAGTTCGCAGATAGTTGCTTGGCAGGCATGCCGATTAATGTGGAGAATGCAGATCATCAATATAAATGAAAAGACACCAAAAGGGAAGTATAACCAAAGGTCTTATCACATATGCTTCATATAACCAACCATCAAATTCATTATGTACGGGTGTAAATTCTTTAATCTATAAAGGCATTCCAACCCTTGATCTTTGGTTCATTATAAATGCATTGTATTCCTTTCATGAAAGGCAGGATAGAACGAATTTTAGGATATTCTTATTGAAAAGAATACCTAGCTTTTTGTAATCTCTGAAATCAATACCATAACATTGGACATAGGTTTTCTTACGTACCCGAACCACTTTAAAACCTTGTGCCTCTCTTTTAATTATCTTATTACAATATTATATTTTATCTGTGATTATAAAATTGTATCAACTCTATTTTTTTACATCAACAGATTGGCGTCATATGTGGGAATGTGTGTCTAATCGTCGTTCTCAATCTCTTGCATCCTTGTTCGAGGAAAAATGAATGATCCAGAGCCCAGTGTTAGGAACAAAGGCAACCCAACTACTCTATCTTCCCTGCCTATAGCAGCCAACCTAAATGGGATTCTTTACAGTATTGCTAGAGGTCAAGATGCTATGTAGAAAACAATGAGATAATTGGAGCAGTCAATATAAGACAGATCTCTAGCCCTATCCAGGAAGCAAGAAATTATATCACCAAGCAGAGAAATGCCGCCTCCACCTCCTAAGCATAGCCGACACGACTCCTTCAGATCATCTCATGATAGGACTTAGCACCCAAGAGTCAGTTCATTAATTAGAGCCTCAGAGTTCTATGATGGCCATTCCCTCTCTCTTGAAAGGCCAAACGTCCTAGAAAAGAAAGTTGAGCTTCACCTTTTAATCATTTGGAACCCCGAGCAAATAAAAATCCACCTAGACAATTATCCAGGAACAATCAACATCCAACTAACCATTGTGAAGCCTCAATTAGGTCACGTTCAAATGTCCGACGATCTATACATGTTGAGCAGACTTTTCACAAAGGAGCTCAGCGTAGACACATGGTTGGGGTAGCTGAGTTATTTCTCATAAATCTTATGCAGGCAATCCATCATGGAAAAGATCAATCCATCGATTGGAAGATCAACTGGGAGAAATAAAAAAGAAAAGAATACGTTGCAGAGGAATTTCATCAAAGGATCCCCTTTTATTCAGGCGATTTTGGATTTTCTAGCTTCATTTAATTTTAAAGCTCTTGTGCTCACCCCCAAATATGATGGAAAAACTTATCCAGATCTCCGCATTAAGCAATATCAAGCCTCCGCTAACATTTATTCAGTCCCCGGTGAGATGAGATGTAGTGCGTTCTCAAAAACCATTATAGGATCTGCCCAAATATGGTATAATAACTTGCCCCGAGGTAAAATTACCACCTTCAACTAGCTTGTCGAGTTATTTATTAGCAATTTTTATTTTGGAGCCAAGCCAGTGAACAGAGTGGCTCATCTCGAGTGTAAGGCAGTAAGTAAGGGAAACAACCAGGGAATATATCACTCGTTTTAACAACGAGAAATTGGAAGTGGTTGACTAAAAAGGAAAAGAAGCCATTACCGCTCTCATGAGTGGATTACTTCCCGAGAAAGTATATTATGCTTTGGATAAAAATCCTCTTAAAACTATGACTGAACTCATGGCTAAGTGGGGAGAAATCTTGAATACCGAAGAAGCAATGGCAGCAAAA
The DNA here is from genome assembly GCA_949130495.1 of Sambucus nigra. Taxonomy (NCBI): domain Eukaryota; kingdom Viridiplantae; phylum Streptophyta; class Magnoliopsida; order Dipsacales; family Adoxaceae; genus Sambucus; species Sambucus nigra. The sequence continues at coordinate 372,006,210 of OX422219.1, forward strand.
TATAGTCCAATCACTAATCTTGATAAAAAGGAGTAGAAGGAGCAGAAGCCAAAGAAGGATGAAAAGATAAAAATTGATGTAAATTATACTCCATTGACTGTTATCATTCACCATACCCTAGAGGAAATCAAACACAATAAGGATTTGCGATGGCCTGAAAGATTGAGGGCTCCTCCTACTAGTAGCGACAAATCTAAATATTGTGAGTTCCATAAGTATCATGGACATACAATCACTAATTTTATTACTTTAAAGAATGAAGTGGAGTCACTTATTCACCGAGGAAAACTGAATAAGTTTGTTGATCGGGGAGAAGGCAGAGAAGTAAGAGGAAGATCAAATTCTCCATGCAAGCCCCGAGATGACATGAAGAGAAACCATTAAGATGATTATAAAGATGATCCTGACATGCCTAAGAATACAAAGAAACCAGAAAATGAGGTAGCTAGGATAAATTTTGGTTCATTTGACTATCATGTAATTACAGGTGTCCATGTCGGAGGAGGCGATCACACTTCCAAAAGAAAAGATTACTTGAATGAGGCCCAGACTTGTTCTTATTTTTAGAGATTCAATATGAATGAAGATGGTCAGCTAGGAAGGTCAACAAAGACAAACTGGTAATCGTCATTTCTAAGAACAACCTCTCTAGGGTACTTCATCCCCATATTGATACATTGTTCGTCAAATTCAGGATCCAAGATGCCGTCATCGCCAGGGTTTTGATTGATAATGGGAGCTCTACATATATTACATTTTACCCTTGCTTTCAGAGTTTGGATTTGAAACTAAGCCAATTGGAACCTTATCATAAGCCATTAATAGGTTTTTCAGGTGAAAAAGTCTACCCTTCTGGGACAGTCAAGCTAAAAGTATTATTTGGCACCCGGACGACGTGCCATATTTAGAAAATACACTTTTTTATGATGGACCAATCTTCCTATAATGTGATCCTCAACAGGGTAGGATTGACGAAGTTTGAATTTTTAACGCTAATAGTTTATCAATGCGTAAAGTTTCTAACTCATTTTGGGGTAGCTGTTGTGAAAGGTGACCAAAGAGTGCTATTACTCATAAGACGAATAAGAGGAGTTAATTGAGTTGAAGAAAAAGACTACCACTTATCAGGTAGATACCATTGATCCCAACAGCGACTCTGAAGTTTAAACTTTAGATCCCCGAGATGAGGCAGAGTTAGTCAAAGGGAAGATTAGGAAAGCTACCGAAAGCATTATCCTGGACGATTATAAGTCGGAGAGGGCTATGCAGATCAGCTCAACACTAGATCCAATCCTTGAACATGAATTGATTATGTTCCTGAGGCAGGGAATAAATGTATTTTCTTGGATCCATGGGGATATGACTTGGATTGACCCCAACTTCCTCTTCCATGAGCTCAACATCAATAAGGTTGCCAAGCCCATCAAGCAGAGGCGCAGGGTTTTCAATCCGAAAAAAAATCAAGCTATTCAGGAAGAAGTGGAGAAGCTTCAAAAAGATTAATTTATTAAAGATGTTAATTATCGAGCCTGGTTGGCCAACATTATAATGGTCAAAAACAAAAATGGTAAGTGGAGGATGTGTGTGAATTTTACTAATTTGAATAAAGCCTACCCAAAAGACCATTTTCCTCTGCCTAGAATTGATCAATTGGTGGACGCAACGTCTGGACATGAGCTTTTAAGCTTCATGGATGCTTATTCTGGTATAACGAGATAAAGATCAAACCTAAAGGCGGGGAAAGTACAACCTTCATTACCAACTGAAGAACTTATTGCTATAACGTAATGCCTTTTGGGATAAAAAACGCTAGAGAGGCATACCATAGGTTGGTTAATAAGGTGTTCTAAGAGCATATAGGAAAAAACATGGAGGTTTATGTGAACGATATGTTAACAATAAGAAAAAATGCCTCAGATCATATCAGTGATATCAATCAGATGTTTAACCAGCTACAATAGCATCAGATGAAGTTAAATCTGATCAAGTGTGTGTTCGGGGTGAAGGAAGCAATGTTTCTCAACTTCATAGTTAATTAAAGGGGAATTGAATCTAATCCAGCAAAGATAAAAGATCAGATAGAAATGCAATCACTGACTTGCAAGAAAGATATACAAAGTCTCTGTAACAACCCGTCCTTTTTGGAGACAATTAAATTCCCTAATTAAATATAAATTGGCAATTTGGAGAATTTCTCGAAATAGTGATTTTTGGGATTTTCGAGGATTTAATAATTTTCGAAAGATGTTATAAATTATTTTGGGACTATATAGGTCGAAATAATTTAATTATATGTCGCCGTGGAGTATAGCGACAAAAGATGTAAGATTTTGAGTAGAAAACCCGCATTTAATTATTTTGGGTTAGAATAGTGATTTGCGGTCAAGTACCTCGGATGGAAATTTCGACTGTGCCATGAGTCTCGGAATGTCCGAGATAGTCGGAAAAGAGTGTCCGATTGTCGAAAATAAGTTTCGGGTGATTTTAGAGGTAAAAGTAACTCGTAATTGGGTAAACGAGTCGTTTTGGGGTTTTAAGGATTTAAAACCCTTTTCTCTTATAAAAAGAGGGAGAGAAAGAGAAAGAAAGAAGAGAAAAGAGAGAGAAGAGAGAGAGGAAGGAGAAAAGAGAGGAGAAATGGAGATTCGGGCCAAACTCCACCAGATTCGACTCGAGGTCGTCGGATTTTATCCACGAGGCAAGTGTTTACTTGCTTTATTTATCTTTTTGCACAAATATCTCATACCGTAGTTTGGTATAAACAAACCCTAATGGTTTTGGGGTGGGTTATCGTGGATAAAACGGGTTTTTGGGAGTTAAAACAATTAAACCCCAATAATATTTCAATTTTGTGGAACTAGGGTTTTAATCCAAATTAATTGGTGATTCCGGGTTCTAGGATGTTTAGAACCCGTGTTATAAGTGTATTTGTAGTTGGTTGAGGTTTTAGGACGTTGGGTGAGGCGACAAAAGCTTGGGAGAAGCTTTAATGGCCGAAATCGTCTCGGAAGGGACGATGAATAGTAACCCATCACCTTAGGGGGAACTTTTGGCCAGGAAAAGAATTGATTTAGCTTTCGGCCAAAACACGAAAGTTGTAGATATTTTCGATACGGTCGCGTGGGCGCCAACCGCGTATTTTTCTGATTTTTCTACGATTTGATATGATTTTTACAAGATGGCAGCTCCGGGTTGGAATTTCCAACTCGAAAATCAAATCGGGAATTGGAAAAATTACGGCTAGAATTATTTCCGTAGATGTTCGGGATAATTTTTGGGGTAATTTAGAAACCCCGAAAATGAATTTGGGCTGTTGGTTAAGGGAATTGAGTAATTTTATTTGGGAGACCTGGTGTGACCGGTCGACCGCGCCCCTATGGTCGGTCGACCGCGTCAAGGAGAAAGGGCCTACTGCTTTGTTTCGTAGGCTTATTTACAACCCGCGGTCGACCGGGGATCTAGGACCGGTCGACCGGTGCCCTGTTTTCAGCCCAAGATTTTGGAGATTAGGATTATTTCTCCTTTTTGAGTTTATGTTTAAAGGCCTTCCAAATTAGAAATTTATGGAGGGTTATGTCCTAAAGGACTTGAGGAATTGGGAGTTTATATATGTGTGTATTCACTTAGAGTGAAGTAGTATAATTGGAGATATCCAAATGAATCCGTAGATGGGATTTAAGTATGTTTTATTTATTAAAGTAAGAATATACTTTGGGTTTAGTATCATGCTTATATGAATGCATGATTATGATTCCTGGAGGGAATCTTTGGGATTATTGGTCATCGCTAGATGATATAGGCCATTATGGCCGTTTATATATTCTAGGAGGACTATATGGTATGTATTTATACTATGTGAATAAAGTATATATATATATATATATATATATATATATATATATATATATATATGATGGAAATGATTTTGAAAATATAAAAATGAATATTTTCAAAATGGAAAGATAAATGTTTTTCATAATTGATAACTTATGGATTATGGTTACACACCTCCCTAAATCGCTACCATAAGGGAAGTTGCGCGCATTGTGGTGAAGCCTTCCTGGCTGTTGAGCAGGTTGGATATAATCCCTAGGCCATGTGAGCGTTTGTTGATATATATTTTTCTGCGCTGGTTAGGAGATTCCGGGTGTGGTCTTGACTATCCCGCAGGCACATGGCCGCTTCCCGACGTTGTTAGGTTCCCAGGTTGTCTTGGAGGCCCTGGAAGATGATAGCCATTTAGGGGCGCGTCCAGTGGGGATACCCGGAGGGATGGTCTTAGATTTGTTAAAGCAATTCATGATAATGAATTGGCTTTATATTTACATTTCCTGAATATAAAAAGGGAAATGGGATAAAGGTTTAGCTTCGGTAACACTCCCGGATGGAAGAAGGGATGTGGAAGCATATGATATGATCAAAGCATTTTCATGATAATGAAAATGGCTTTGGGTACATTTCCTGAGTATAAAAAGGGAAATGGGATGACATATAAAGGAAAAGCATTTTTATGATAATAAAACTGGCTTTTAAAAAGTATATGATTTGGTAAAGCAATTCATGATAATGAATTGGCTTTTATATTTACATTTCCTGAGTATAAAAAGGGAAATGGGAAGTTTTGAGAAAATGAAAAGTATTGATAAATACTTGTATATAAATCCTCAGTCCGGGAGATAGATCCGGATATGTATTATAGTATGAATATGTATATATGGATGAATTGAGTACCGAGGATCTAATGGATCCCAATGATCGACCTTGCCGCATAGTAGTGTATCGGGGGGGTTCCTTGTTTGGATTTCGCTTCGCGAGACACCCCACGCACGAATATGGCAGTGTGTTGAGACTGGGGAGAAGTTTAATCCTTAGTGCTCTTATATTATTAATTCTTATGGTATATATATTTATATATATCTTTCTGTACTGAGGGACTAGCAGATCTCGACGATCGACCGTGCCGCGTAGTAGTGTATCGGGGGGGTTCCTTATTTGGATTTCGTTTTGCGAGACACCCCACGCACGAACATGGCATAGCGCTGAGACTGGGGTGAAGCTTAGCCCTTAGTACATTACTTGGACTATCTAGGGTAGATAGTGGTCGGGTGATAGACTAGTTTAGCAGGGTAGCTTGACTAGAATGTTCTAGATAGATGCGCTAGGAGTGCACTATTAGCGGAGAGGTGAGGGGTATCTCATGGGAGTGCGATACCAAACTTAAATATGAGATAAAACTATTTTCCTAAAAATAAAGCATTTATGCACTTGCAAAATATTTTCAAAATTCGGGGCTCTGACCCGTTTATCTACTTCTCCTTTCTTGTTATATTATATATATACATAGGTGTCCAGACACAGGGACGCCTGGATGGAAATTCTTTCGAGTCAGACGTCTGTTGCGGCAGCTGTGGATGCTTGCAGGTTATCAGTAGACGTTTCCTTCCTTGTACTCTAGATATGAGATATTGTATAAACTTTCGAACCAATGGCTCAATTGCATTTATTTATTCTTTCAGTACAGCATTCGATATGGTTGTATATTTGGACCGAGTGTTCGGTTATTTTAGTTCCTTTCACTTTCATTTCAGTTCATTACGCATTTAATTGTGGATGTTTTAATTTATTCATTAAAAAGAGTAGTTAAGTAAAAGTTTTTAACAGCCACCTAATAGGATATTAGTAATTAAATAGATTTTTCGACAGTGATGCTAAGGATGATCCATATGTGACTCCTGTTTTAATTTAATATTGGAGTGATCGCCCGGTATCTTATTAGGCGGGTTGTTACAGCCTCACTAGTAGAGTGGTAGCTTTAAACATATTTATTTCCTGAGCAATGGATAGATGCTTGTTGTTCTTCAAGGTGTTGATAAAGACTTTTGAGTGGAATATAAAATGTGCAGAAGTGTTCTAAGAATTGAAAAATTACCTAGGATCACCACCTTTGCCATCCCAACCAGTTTTAGGAGAGAAATTGTACTTATACCTGGTTGTTTATGAATTCGCAGTTGGCTCGGCCTTGGTTAAATTGGATAATAGGATCCAAAAACCAGTTTACTACACCAACAAAGCATTCATAGGAGCCGAGATCAGGTATCCCCCTTTGGAAAAATTGTCTTTAGCAGTCATTGAAGCTTTGAGGCGTATGAAGCCCTATTTTCAAGAGCACACTATAATTGTGTATACCGATCTACCTCTTCAACAATCACTCCACAAGACTAAGAAGTTAGAAAAATTGATGTACTGGTTAGTTGAACTAGGAGAATATAATATTATCTATGAACCAATGTCTTTATTGAAAGGCCAAGCTTTAGCGAATTTTGTTGTTGAATTCACCTATCCAGAGGTTCCAGATCAACCAAACTTGCCTATCGATCAAACTTCTAAGGAAGAGATCTCAGTTCAAAAGCAAGCTGAAGTTGCATTCGATCAACCTGAATCTTCCATAACTCAGGAAATGGCTCAAAAGTATGCAGCAAAGAGTAAGAAAATATTCCACCGTGGAGTTCTTTCTGAATAAAGCTTCAAGGGTCACTACACCAAAAAGGCCAAATTTCCACCTTTGAGCCTGCCACCCTTGTCACGATTAATGGACGCGACAAAAAACACGCATTTTTTGGCACAGTCAAAGACCGTGACAAGTATTGTCATGATCAATGACCATGATAACCTTAGAATGTTGTCACGGTCAAAGACCTTGATAGGCCCGTGATAACTTTCTCAGTAAAATAAACCCTTCCCTCTTTTTTTCCCAACGTTTTGTTTTCCCCCATTCTCTGTCTCTCTCTCTCTCGGCACTGCTCTCTCTCCCGACTTTCAGGTCCGTCTCTCTCTCTCTCTCTCTACTTTGTGTGCATGTGTGGGTGTGTGTGTTGCGTATGTGTGTTGCGTGTGTGGGTGTGTGTATATGTGTGGGTGGGGGTGGGGGGCGAGTGGAGGGGGGGCCAGTATGTGTGGGTGGGTGCAGGTGTGTGTGCATGGGGGGGGGGGGGGTAATAGGGGGTAGGGATAGTGTGTGTGTAGTGTTCGTGTGTGTGGGCAGTGGGGGTGTGTAATGTGCGTGTGTGCGGGTGTGTGCGGGTGTGCGTGCATGTGTGTGCGGGTGTGTGGGTAACGGAACAATTAGGGTTTCATACGTAAATGTATACATAACCAAATATATGTTGTACCCTTAAGAATAAATACCCAAATATTATTGTCTAATACATAATGATATGTAATTAACCCTTTAGATTCTCCACATTGTTGGTTTCAAACGAAAATGTGTAAATGATGATTATCCCCATGTTTAAGAGGCTTAAAGTTCAATTTGAGATTGTTCTCACAGAATAGTCATAATAGGAATTGGAATTGGAATTGGGACTTATAATTATTATTGTTAACTTAATTATGACTTTAATTAGATATAAATGAGTTAGGAGCCTTTAGATTTCCCTTATTAATTGTTGGTTTTAAATTAGATAGTAGTTAGTTTGAATTAATGTTTAGGATTTTTAGTAATTGTACATATTATGGGTTAGATGTTGTTATTTTGGAATTCAAAATTAAGTTGTTAAACATTAATATTATACCGTGAGAGTTGAAATGTACAAATTGATTAATAAAATATAGCTTTAATAATGATATATTTATAAGACGTGATGAAATGAATTAATTGAGTAGATGAATTAGAAGGAGTACGGGATACACATTTGTTGGTTTGTTGTTGTTGCAGTTGGATTAGAGTTGACCGATGTTGGGTTGGTTAATTTTGGAAGTGACATGACCAATAGATTATTGTCCAAATGCGGGGGGGGGGGGAGGATGGGGAGTTTTCAACTTTTTTTCTAAAATTACTTTGGGTCACGAACAATATATTGTTAATTCATATATTTAGTATGTTTCATTTATGATAATTAAATAAAAACTACTTGAAATTACATATAGTGTGCATAGATACTAGCTTTCTAGTTCTTATGCATACGCATTCAATAGCCATTAGACCCGTTCGAGAGTCATTACCCCTGTAATGAGATCTCTCAAATTGTCCTGTTTGGACAGTTTGGGATTGCATAATTTCTGTATAATAATATTCTCAGTGGCTTAAACTTGTTACTTTTGGAGGAAGTTCTGCAATCGTATCCTAATGTTCTCTGGGTACATACTAGATTGGCAAGTGTGAGTGTTATTTCAATTGATAAATTGAAATAACACTCACACTTGTGAATCTATTGCATGTACTTGGAGAACTATGAGGATATGCTGTCGATTTTTCCTCAAATCGTAACAAGTACTTGGCACTGATCGCAAGGGGAGGACTAGGGGGTGAGATCGCGGGTGGGAAAATCTAGGATCACCGAAATGAAGACGACCAACACCAGCTTTGCTCGTCAGGTTGACACGCATGATGTGGAGCTATCAACGTTGGAGGCGACGGGCCTAGATATATACGCATTCATGAAGCATCAGTTGGTCAGAAAGGGAAAGGGTAAAGGCAAGGGCAAGGGGAAGGATAAGGTGGTAGAGAGGGGGGGGAGAGGAGGACGCGGACATGGACATCTCTTCTTCATCCCCGATACGCACAGACTCACCACTTGATGATCCAGTCCCTTACTTGGCATCCTTCCAGCATCCTATGTCAACAATCGATTGGTCGGCATCCTTCCAGCATCCTATGCCAGCGGATAGCGAGGGGGTTAAGGGACCCAATCACCATCATGGGTATGCCAGTTCATGGACGTATCCTTGAAAACATCCAGGCCAAGTTGCTCGTCACGCATGTGATAACCATGAAGAAGAACTCTGTAATGTGGATGCGCGAACAATGCGGCGTGACGCATATTGAGGGTTGTCTCAATGCGTATATCGTGTGGCCTTCCTTCCACCTCGAACCTACCCCAGACACTATGGCGTAAAATTATTTGTATTTATTTATATTTGGATACTTGCATTATATTTGAATTGTTTTGAGTTGTTACATTTTCATTTGGATATTGATTATATTATTATTCTTATTTTATTTGGATATTGAATTATATATGGAATGATTTAGTGAATTATTTCTATTTTATTTGGATATATGCTGTTTGGACAGGTACAATTTTACTATAACAGGTACAAACATACTACTAGGCAGTGGCAGTAGCCAAACTGCCCTGCAGTTTTTTTTAAATTCTGCCCAAATTTATCACGGTCAATGACCGTGACAAGTCCGTGACAAAGGAAGTTGTCACGGTCATTCTCTGTGATAATTTTTTAAAGTGTATCACTGATTTGTCACGGTCAAAGACCGTAACAAGTCTAACGAACTTATCAAGGTCAACAACCATGACAAGTTCGTGACAACAAAAGTTGTCACCCCCCCAGACTTGTCACTGTCGTTGACCTTGACAAGTTGGGCTTGTCATGGTCAATGACCGTGACAATCCGATAGTTTTGGTGTAGTGGTTGATATCCCGCTATGGAATTTATATGTGAATGGATCTTCATGTGCGACTGGAAGTGGAGTACGTATAATACTTAATACTCCTGATGATATTGCTATTAATTATGCACTTAGGTTACAATTCAAAGCATCAAACAATGAGGCAAAATACGATTCTTTGATAGTTGGACTAGATTTGTCCCATTCATTAGGCGTCGAGCAAGTAGTGGCGCACAACGATTCACAATTAGTGGTCAACTAAGTTCTTCATTTATATGGAATCAAAGGAGAAGTGATGACTAGAGACCTTGTCAAAGCCATGAAAGTCGTTGCCAAGTTTCTTTCCATACAAATGAACAGGATCCCAAGAATAGTAAATGCCCGAGATGATTCCCTTGCTCGGTTAGCGTCATTAATAAGAATTGAAATAGAAATCTTTGATAAATGAAGCATTGATGAGGAATTAATGGTTCATTTCATTATTGTAGATTTGGTACCTTCCTAGATGGACCCAATCAAAGCCTATATTAAAGATGGAATCCTACCACCTGATCCCAAACAGGCTAAAAAGCTCCGATATAAAGAAGCAAGATATGTGTTGGACAAAGGGGTTTTATCCAGAAGGGGATTAGCGATCTCCTTGCTATGTTGTGTTCATCCAATGGAGGTTCGAAAGTTAATCAAAGAGGTGCATGAAGGTTCATGTGGAGGTAACTCAGTTGGTTAGTCTCGGCTCTAAAGAATCAATACTCAGGGATACTACTGGATAACTATGAGGGCAGATTGTAAAGCCTTTGCAAGAAAATGTGACAAATGCCCGAAGTTCTCTATAATTCACAAAGCACCCAACACTAATCTGGCCCCAATAAATTCTCCTTGGACCTTCGCTATTCGAGGAATTGAATTAGTCGTCCCACTGTCGACCACCAACGATAGGTTCAAGTATTTGGTCGTTACAGTTGACTACTTCACAAAATGGGTGGAAACATAGTCGTTGATTGAGATGCCATATGAGAAAGTTTATCAGTTCATTTAGAAGAACATTATATTCAAATATGGGTTTCCCTATGCCTTTATTAGAGACCATAGAACCCAATTTGACAACGATGAGTTTGAATCATATTGTGTTTAGTCCAAAATACAGAAACCCCATTCTGCACCAAGCCATCCACAAAGCAATGGTCAAATAGAAGTTACAAATGGAACTTTTCTCAGTGGACTAAAAAAGAGGTTTGATGCTATTATGGGTAACTAGATCAATGAATTTAATTCTATTCTCTATGCTTAAAGGACAACGTCGAGAACAACAACTGGAGAGACACCTTACATGATTGCATTTGGAACATGATCCATGGTGCCAGCCGAGATAGGCCTACCAACTCACAAGGTCCTGAATTTTAATTATCCAAACAGAGACTTTATGCGACAATTGGATTTAGATATGCTGGAAGAATTTTGAGAAGATGTTTCTCTCAGAAATATTACGTACCAACACAGGACATGTCGCTACTATAACAAAAGGGTCAAACCGACCAACTTCAAAGAAGGTGACTATGCCCTTCAGAAGGTCATTCATAAGAACAACAAGCTTGAGGCTAATTGGCATGGCCCATATTGCATCTCAGCAGTCATCCGACCAGGAACCTATTGGATTGAGACTTTAGAAGGCAATGAATTCAATAACCCCTGGAATACCGAACACCTCCGAAAGTAGTATCAGTTATTCAAGGGATTTTTAGAATTTTAATTCTTTTATTTTATGTTCAAGATAACTATTTTTCAAGTTTCAATAAAATTTTGACTTCAGTCCCTTCACTCTTTTTGATTTTTTTTGGAGTACGGCGATATACATCCCCCAGAAATAACAAGTACAACTGTCTGTTGGTCTTCATCTCTTGCCGATCAACAACATATACATACTTAATCAGGTTGAACTTATCTATCAATCTATCGATCAGCAGTACATACTTAATCCGATTGAATATATTAAATTCTAGATGGACCAACAACTTAAGGCATAATTTCCCAAGATTAAACTTCAGATATGACTTCGTCATTGACAAGTCAAGAACAAGAATTCTATAAAACTTTGTATACAACTAAAAAGTTACAAACAAGTTTTACCGTACTAAGTTAAATGCCAAAAGATATGTAAACATTCCTAATCATTAGAATACAAACATATATTCCCCATACACTTAGTCACCGTTGATAACTAATGCTAAACATGGATCAATAAATCTAAGTTCATTCATAAAATCTATGGCCTTACAAGTACACTTTAATAATTCATTATTAGACAATAACTAAGTTGACTGATTGATTAAGTAATCAAGAGTTGACAACAAAAATATATGGATTTGTGTTCATATATTAACTGTATTACATTCAAATAACAAAATACAAAAAATCTATTCAACATGACATTTTACTTGAGCTTTGGAAGTTGGATGAGTAGGTTGCACTATCTCCATTTTAGTAGGATGATCATCTAAAGTATAAGGAGAATTAATAAAGTTAAAATCTCATATCATTCTCCTGTTATTGCTGCTCGGTGCATTGATTAGATTGGGAGGATGAACTATCTCATGAACATCATGTAAACCATAATATCCCAAATATTTAGTGATCAAGCACTAAGGAATAACATCATTAGGAGGATTGTTACAATCTAGCAGACTAGGATCATTCTATTACCATAGCTCGTCGTTACTATTATGCTTCAGCAAAGTCAAGTAGTTCATCCACCCCCACGTATAACCTTCTCGGTGACTTTGGGCAAGGTGATCATCAACATGGACAAGATCTTTGTTGTATCCTTCCATCCACACCTCTCTGTGTTATTTGTGAAATTGAAAGGTTAACCTTTCAACTTGATGTTGAAGTTTCTTAAGAAAATAACTACGCACCTTTAACTGCACAAATTGGTTGGTAATGGCCTTATCCTAAGCTTCAAATATTGTAGAGAAATAAATAATAGCTTGACTCTTAGTTTTCAATTGGGAAGCTTGGTTGGCTAATGTTTTCTTAGTCTTGGCCTTATCAACAGTTGGTCGGCTCATCCTTTATTTCCTGGAAGTTTGTCCTGGCTCGGATTTCTTTAGAGCTTCAAGTTCCTCCACAAGTTTGGCATTCTCGGTCTCCAAGAAAGATGCCCCTTTACCAGAACCACTAGCATAAGGATGTTTTAAAGTATCTAACTCATTTTTGAGTTTATTATTTTCCTCCTCAAGCAATTTGGCAATTTCCCTGGCTTCATCTATTTCTCGATTTAGCAAGAATTCTTTTCTCCTATACATGGAAGCATATTTTTCCAACTTCTTCTGAAAGCCCCAGTCTTCACTCAAAGCTTTGTATTTAGCTTCATGGTCAAAGTGAAGAGAAGCCAAAAAACATTTGTGATCTTCTGCAGATCTTTAATCATATCATAGTAACCTGCATTATTTTCTATAGTCTTGTCTAGTAAACAGTTGAGATGAACGTATGACTCTTTCACTTGTGTAGATTATTCTGGTCCAAGCAAGACGACCTAGTCGTTTTCAGTCAAAGTAACATGACCAACTTCCAAAAGGTGTCTACTCCACTTGAGTAGGTCGGATCCAATAGAAACTATTGCTTGCTTCCTTGCAGCAAGCTGAAAATTATAAGTGTAATAAAACATGTATGATTACTAAATAATCATGACAAAAATATGAGAATTCATTCAACCAAGCAAGAAAAATAGAAAATATGATAAGCACAACACATATAGCGTGAAAGATGAAACGATTTCACTAATGACCAAAAAGGTGTTACAATTGTTGAAACTATTGGTCATATTATAAAATAGATGAACAAAAAAAGAAAAAAAGAACAAAAGAGTTAAACCTTCTCCTTATCCTGGGTATTGATTCCGAAAGGTTGGTTGACAGGAGGGGAAACTTCATCAATAGTCTTTAAAAAATACCAAATAGGTTGAAGGGAAGATTCTACAGATCCCTCCACATCATCAAACTCTTCCTCAAAGTTAGGTCTTGAAAATAATTGAAATTTTGCTGGGGTGCCAACCTCCTTAAGGGCCTCCGACCAGCCATCCTTGAAAGACTTTTTTCTTACAAACTCAATTCGAGCAGAGGCCGCTTGAAATGCTTTGTCCCAGCCGTTATTGAAGGAGTACTCCTTAAATTTCTTATTGTTTGGCCTTATATATGACCAATTTAAAAGATAGACCATCATCTTTCTCCTCAGTAGACTGCAGGAGACCTTCAGTTGTAACTAATTTTTCCTTGACCGCCTTGGACTTATTCTCAGTAGATGATAAATTAGCCTCAGTATTGGAAAACTTTCCTTCAACAGCTGTAAAATTAGTCTCAGCAATGATAAATTTTCCCTCAGCTAAAGTGGCTCTATTAATAGCCTTCTGCATTTCCTCATCCCAAGACATCTACTTGGATTCTAAAAATATCCTAAAAGCCTTAACATATTTCCTAAGACCCTTAAGGGCCTCTTTATCTTCTCCACTAGAAGAACAAACATGCTCGTCCTTTTCAAGCATTTGATTAAAGTTTGCTAAAAATAGCACAAAGAACAATATCAGATTAGAAGGAGCATCAAAAGAAAAAACATAGTAAATGACAATTAATAAAGGAGAAAGGATTACCATTGCAAAACTTTGGCAGGCATTTTCTGCCAATTTCAGTCTTGGCAAAGGGGAAAGAGTTGCTCTGTCAACAGAGCGAGTACCAGTCTTGAATAATTTACTATCAACATCGGGATGGATAGTGATGGAGGATGACTCAGCAACAGTAAAGTCCTCCTGAATCTTCTTGACTAGCTCCTGGTCGGTAGCAGATCTTTTCTCAACTTTCTTCTTGAACAAGCCTTTCTTCAACCTCCTAAAGTGAGGAGCAATAATATTTACTTCCTCATGAGTGATGACTTGAAAAACCTCCTCCTTCTCAGAAGCCCTTGAAATTTTTTTGGCTTCATAGCATTCCCAACAGCTTTCTTAGCAGGGGCAAGGCTCCAGTAATCAAGTAAAGGATTCTCTTTCCCGTGACAACAAGTGGAGAATGGGGAATGGTTGAGACGTCCAAAGACTCAAAAGATGAAGAAGTCCCCAAATCCTTTTATGCACCAGCATATTCTTCAGCAGAGGGAGTAGAGATTAGTTCTTCCTCAAGATTGATGGGGTCATCAACTGTAGAAGTGGTGGTCCGATCAACAAACAAAGTTATTGAGCTCTTGTACTATAGCAGATAAGAGGAAGAACTCTGGGGTGTTCCTTGCCAATTTTTTTATGGATACTCCAATGAAATTTCTATTCATGAATATTAATATCCCCTTCTTTTGAAAAATTCTTCTTGCTATCAACTGTGAAAAAATAGAAACAAGATAAGAAATTATGGATAAGAATATCATCAAATAATTAGTAAACAAAACAAAGGAATACAATAATAAAACCAACAACCTATGCCATGACCCACTTGGGGTCATCTCGACCCATCATACACTTTTCCTTTTTATAAAAGAGCGTGTGGCCAATTTTTTGCAATGACTCCATAATCAAAATAATCCTCATTTGAGTCTGGAAAATTGATAACTAAGGCCCTATTGAAAAAACTAGTCTTCAAAAAGTATGTATTATCACTAGTAACCCATTTGTAACAAAACATCAATTCTGGGATACCAATATGGGTTTCGTGATTCTGATTCAGCCTATGAATTGCATTGACCACTCTCCAAGTATTAGGGACAACCCTAGCTGGGACAACATCAAAATATTGGCAAAATTCTTAACAAAACCTATTGGGGGGAATGTGAAGCAACACTCAGCAATGAAGAGAGAGGGAATCCAGTGACCCTCAGGCAGTATCAGCACCTTAACAGGGGGTATGGGCATTTCTAATTCAACACAATCAGGAATATTCCTTTCCCACCTAAATTCCTCTAAGGAGTCCCTATTTACGATATAAACCATGGCTATAGTAAAATAAAGATAGAAAGCGAAAAGAAAGAGGAAAAAGAAAGCTTATAGAAAATATGGAGGCCAAAGCGAAGGAATAATTCAAAGAAAATGCTTAGAAATAGAGAACTTGGAGAAGAGTTAGAGTATGAAAGCTTGGAAAGGTTCGGTAAAGGAAATTCGATAAAATCTCACCTTTTATAGCTTACCTAGAAAATCGTGCACAAAATGATTAATTGCTTTGATGAATGACATTTTGATGGCTTTGCAGTTCTGATAACACAAAAATACCAATATACAAAAATGCCATTGCAAAATCAAAACATGGAAAATTTTTAAAAGTCCCACATGTCGGCATATGCCGACTAACACTGAAGAAAATATACTCCATCATTTCAACAAAAGCATTAAGAATGAAGTATTTGGGGTTTCTATTGATACCAAAAATTATCCAACTACGTGTACCAATCAGAAGTGGATAATTTTTTACCTACGTGGAATAAATCCTAGTCAGCAGATAGTTTCTTGGAAGGCATGCCAATTAACATGGAGAATGCAAATCATCAATATAAATGAAAAACCACCACACTGGAAGTACAACCAAAGGTTTTATCACACGTAGTTCACATAACCAACTATCACATTCATTATGTACGGGTGTAAATGCTTAAATGTATAAAGGCATTCCAACTCTTGATCTCTAGGTCATTATAAATACATTTTATTCCTTTTCATCAAAGGTAAGATAGAACGGATTCTAGGATATTCTTATTACCAAGAATTCCTGGATTTCTATAATCTCTGAAATCAAGACCATAACAGTGGACATAGGCTTTCTTACACAACTGAACCACTTTAAAACCTTGTGCCTATATTTTAATTATCTCATTACAATTCCATATTTTATATGTGATTATAAAATTGGATCAAGTCCATTTTTTTACATCAACATGGAATATCACCAATAAGAAAAATATATCATCACAAAAAGATATGAATGAAAAATATGCAATGATAATATCAAAGGCTTCGTAAATTATTTTTGAAAATTTTCAATTTATGAAGTATAAAAGTTTTATAAATACAACACTGTGAGTACAAGAATTATCACAAAGGAAATAATCACACACACAACATTAGATGCACGTGGTTCGACAACTTACCTACGTCCATGAAGAGGTTACTGCTCTTATTAGTTTCTCTTAATAATAAAAAATACATCTCTTTGCCCCGGATCAGGGTTTTTAATTTATAGTTGTAGATATAAGTGATTGAATTGTACAAGTAACTCAATCAGATTGTAGATAACTCGTCGGTGTCTCTGAATATCTCCTTCGAGATTTTTCGTAATTGATTTAAGTATATCTCCATCCATTAAGCACATGGTAAATGCACAGGTCTAAATAAATATTTGTGTTGGGCTGGGCAGTCTAATATTTACGCTGGGCTAGTCGGTTTCACTATTGGGCTTAAATAAGTATGCCACCATAATTGCCCCTAAAATATTTGGGCTAAAAATTTATACCAACAGATCTTAAGTAAGTTCAAGGCCCAGGTCCTAGAACTATTATAAAATCGGCATGTCATGTTTGTAATTCTCGTGAACTTATAAGGACACACTTGTCCGAGGATAAACACCATGGCCGACTTGTAATATTATTGAAGAGGTGGTGGTATGCTGATCCGAGCTAGTAAGTGAAGCACCAAAATATTTATTAAGAATTGAGCTTCATCATTAGCCCAAGGTTCAAACTAGGTTCATCACCTTCAACCATCATTTCTCCAATCACTTATCGTCCATAAACTTCCAGTGCGTTCTCTCTCAAGTTCTTCATAATTTCAAAGCTTTCTTTTATCATTATCTCTATAATTGTGTCTAATTTTCTCTTTGTTTTCACCATTTTGATTAGTTCTCTCTGTCACTTGAAGTATTTTTTCTTCATAGCTCTTCTTGATAGAAAAACTATTGTAGAGTTTAGGAAATCTTACAATATTTCAGAGTGGGTGGAAATCAATTGTTCCCCTTTGCCCAGAGATGTTCGAGATATAGAGGATGCGCTTTGGATCCACACTCTTTTTATCACACAGGGGGTCTAACTTTTTCCATAATCCTTCTTTTTAAAAAAAAATCAAGTATTTTGATGTTGTTCCTGCTGAGTGAGCCATAAATGTGTGGAAAATTGTGAATGGGGTTCATAGAATCAAATAATTATATGGGGCCAACTTATGGCTCCATGAATTTTTCTAGTGTTATATCTGGTCGTGCACCAATGATGGTATTCTGTAGATAAAATCTAGAAAAGATGAGAGGGTTTTTTATTGTGAATCTTCCTCACTCCCACAAGGGTTTTGGGGAGCAAGGTTTTATTGCCAGAAATTGGAAGCATCCTCCACTACCTCAGGGCATGAAGTACAGAGGTCCATGGATCCCTAGTTGGGGGAGGAGAAAATAGGTCATTATATCTTTTTCTTCTATTTGCTTTCTTGTTACTTTTGTTTCCTATAATCTAATCAGTGTGTTCGTAGAGAAGGAAAAGCTTGTTGAGGAAAACCTGGGCCAAGTCGGGAAGGTACAAAGTTGAAGGATGAGATCCCAAGCATGAAGGATAAGATACCAAGCATGAAGGATAACAACTACACGAAAGGTTGGATTGTGGCCTACGATAACACCGAGATCCTAGTTCCTTATGGTAAGAAGGCGTCCTTTCAAAAAGGATAGGACCAAGCCTTGGGGAAGACGAAGTCCCTCTAGAGTTTGACCAATGCTAGTTCCATCCTCCAAGACCGTCTTCACTTACTGATGAGGAGCATATAGTTGGTCAGCCTGCTGACCATGCTGAGAAATATTCTACTGAGGTCAATACAGATGTTGACTAAGAGGGGAGAGCCGTCGAGAAAGGGAAAGCGCCAAAAAGTTCTTAGCATGTGATGGAGTAAAGTCTTGTAGTTGTAGGTATTTTTTCTTTTGTTCATGAGTTGTAATTTCCTATCTTATTTGGTTGTATTGGCTTCTGCCTCACCTTTAATTATCAATGAAAAATACTTCTTCTTTTATTGATGTTCTTGCTTTTCCTATTATGCTTATATTCATTGCATTTGTTATTTATTTTTTTGTTTATAGACAATTGTCATAAAAGAATACATCCCCTTTTCCTCAAATTTGGGGAAGATTTTAGGTCCAAGTGGGAGTGGACATATTCGCAGGGCCTTCTTGAACATGTACAAGTAGCTAAAAATAAGGACTGAACAATATAAGGACCAGTCCAAGCTAGTCACCAAGTTAAAGGATGACCTCCAAGTTATGAAGGAAATTGGCTCCTCAATGCAGGAGGACATAAATGATTTGAGGGCCCAACTCTCTGTAAATAAGGATGTGAGAAAACTAGGATAGGTGATTCATGTCGAAAATGAAGTGTGGGCAGTGGACTACGATGAAGGCTGGACTGATGCACTAGTAAGTCCGAAAGAAGTCGTGGAGGTGGTGTTCAAGCGTGGGTGGTTGACTTCCCTAAGGGAGATTAAAACCCCAAAGGAATCATATATGTGATACAAGTACAAGGGGGATTTCTCGTTTTACTTCCATCCTTTCTCTAAGGATAATTAGTGGATCCTAATTGACATCATTCTTACCTAACATTTGAACTGTTATCTTGAAAATGACAAGGAGGTGTTCGCTCGACGATGGTCGAAGATCTCACAGATCTGACTATGTTGCTCACTCATTGTAGTTAATGTGAGTTTTTGTATGATTTTTGGTGTATCTTTATATGATTATACTCTTCAGTTTTCTGTTAAAGTGTAAAAAGTTTATCTATCAATTGTATCATATTTTGAGCAAGTGCATACAAAATATAATTAATGATTACTTATGTACTTTGGCTACTTGATACGAAGAGTTGATATTAACCTATCACTTAGGAATTTCGCAGACCAAATACCACTGTTAATCATTCTAGGGTTTTTGATGATTAAATGAAAAAACATCTAAGATTAATCATTTTGGGCTCTTCATCGACTAAATGAGCTGATAACTTATATAAAACATTCTTCCAGTCCAATATGCCTTAGCAATATCATTCCATCTGCCTTACCTTTCAGGTTGTGTCTTCACACTCCCTCAAAACTAAATGAGATAGTGTCAAGAATGCACCTGGTTGATGGACCATTCACTCAATTAGGTTTTTAAACGTCTAACACATTTGGTAACCAACCTAGGTTGTCTTTCTGCATAAGGATCCCTTATAGGTACTTTGATGTTGTCGGGGCAACTCATGAGGTCTGTTGTATTTTTTTATGACAAAGACCTGAGGATTGCAGCAATTCAAATAAACTTAATAAATTATTGTAATTACTATAAACCCTGCTCGACATAAGGAGATTTCTTCATTGATAATAAGTTGAATGACATATTGTAATCTAAAGGAGTTTTGTTGTGTGGGAGGAAGTTCCTTAGTTGAAATAAGCTGAGAAACTTATGGTAACCAAAGGTAATTCCATTTTATGTTGAGAGAGTGGATTTATCGTTTGGAAATGGTGCATAATGCAGGGATACATAGCATAAAATTGAGACAACTAATGTGAAAAAGAAAAATACGAGAGCCAATCGGCCTTTTTCATTGAATAATAATCTAAGAGAAACATAAGTTTGAAATGCAAAATTTCCATAAACTAAATATTCTATAAAAGGTTAAGAAGACTAAAAATAGAACTTCTTGAAGTTGGTTGCATTCCATTCTCTTAGTATCTCTTTTCCCTCTAGGATTTCCAAATGTTTTTCACCTTGAAGTTCATCCCTGATCACCTTGAAAGGTCCTTCCCAGTTTGGTCCCAACTTACCATCTTGTCGATTTTATGGCACTACTATGGACTTTCCTTAGGACATAATCCCGTACCTAATATTCCCTTAGATTGACTTTCTTAATATATTTTTTGGCCAAAATCTGCTGATATAAAGCTAGCTTGGTCATGGTATGTTCTCCTTACTCTCCCACTAAGTTAAGTTCAGTGCGTAATGCATCATCGTTTAGTCCTTAGTTTACCAAGTTGGTTCTCATAATGTGGAAAACTGCTTTAAGAAGGATAATAGCTTCCATTCCATAAGAGAGTTCGAAGGGTTTTTCCCCAATTAGTTTTTTAGGAGTAGTACAGTAGGCCCATAGGACGTGGGGGATCTCGTCTACCTAGGCACCCTTTGCTCACTTTTGCCTCTTCTTTAGGCCGTCGAGCATCATTTTGTTAGAAACTTCGACTTGATCGTTGCTTTAGGGGTATGCCACAAAAATAAAATGATGTTTGATGCCTTGCACATCACAGAAGCTTTAAAAAATTACTTTCAAACTGCATACTATTATTGGTGATGATAGTTCTCGGTACCCCAAAGTGAGTTATGATGTTCTTCAAGATGAACCTTGTCATATCGGCATCACGAATGTTTGCTAGGGGTTCTACCTCTACCCACTTGGTAAAGTAGTCTATGCCGTCCAGAAGATACTTATGGATCCCAGTTGCAGTAGGTAGTGGTCCCATGATATCTAATCCCCATTGTGTAAATGGCCAATGACCGTTTAAGGATTTCAGGTCATTGGCAGGTTAATGAACCATATGAGAGAATTTCTGGCACTTTTGATATTCGCAAACATATTTAGTTTCATTCTTTTGCATGTGAGGCCACCAGTAGCATTCTTTTCTCGCTCAAAAAACTAATGACCTCCTTCCTATATGACTCCCACAAATATCATCCTGAAGCTTGCTGAGAACTTACTCGGTGTCCTGTGGGTGAACGCGCTAGAGGTAAGGGTCTGTGAAGGATCTTTTTAAAGCTTCCCAATTGGGCGAGATAAAAATGGGCTAATTTCACTCTTATTTGATGAGCCAATATCACTTAATCAGATAGCGGGTCCCTCTACAAGTAGGAAATGATGGAATATGTCTAACTAGAAGCTCTTTTCGTGAGTAGGACCTACTCAGCAACCACTGTCTAGTTAATGCTAGGATGGGGGAGGAACTCTACCTAAACAGTCCTTCTGAGATCAGAGTTCACTACTGAGCTTAGGTTTGCTAAGGCATCGGCATCACTATTTTTCCCCTAGGGGAACTGTTAAATATGAACCTTATCAAATCCTATCATAAGATATTTCACTATGGCGAGGTAGGCTACCATCCTGTTGTCTTTTGTGTTGAAATCTCCACTCACTTGCTTGGAGAATAGTTTGGAATCGCTGAACACATTGAGGCACTTTGCCCTCAGCAGTTGGGCTTTGCTCAATCCAGCAATCAGTGCTTCATATTTGGCTTCTTTATTAAAGGCTTTAATCCCAACCTAACTCGTTTCTCGATGACAACGCCACTCGGTGGGGATAACCCCTAGTCCTCCCCCTTGGAATTAGAGGCTCCATCAAAATATAAGGTCCAGTACATGCATTGTGCTTCCTCACATATTGATTGCTCCATTACCTATTGGTCACTAGGCTAGTCCCCCATGAATTCGATAACGAAATTGGCCAAAACTTATCCTTTAATTGTTGTTCTTGGCTGAAAGTGAATATCAAACCTTTGGAGTTCAACCGACCACTTTGAGAGTCATCCAGAGAGGTCTCGAATTTTTGAAAAATATCTTTGAGGGGGAATGAAGTGATCACTATTATGTGATCTTTGAAGTAATGTCTCATCTTCCTTAATTCAACCACTAATACGTAGGTTAGATTTTCCAAGAGCGTCTTACTGGCGTAGTAGATAGGGTATTGTCCGCCTTCCTTCTCATAAAGCAGAGCCGGGATAATTGCATAATCTAATACTTTGAGATAGAGATATAGAGGATCTCTGTCATCGAGAATCACCGTATGGATGGTTTGTTGAGGTAGGACTTAATCTCCTAAAAATCACTTAGGATCCATATAATGCCCTTATTTATCTTTAGTAGCTGAAAGAATGGTCGATAACATTTTAAGGATTTGGAGATAAAGCGATTGAGTGATACAATCATTTAGTAATCTTTTGAATATCCCACAACATCCTTGGGGGATGGACTTCGGTGATGGAATCAATCTGGTCTGGAATAGCCTCAATCCCTCTTTTGCTAACTAGATAGCCTAAAAATTTACCTAACTAGACATCAAATGAATAATTACTCGTGTTAAGTTTCATCCGGTATTTTCTAAGGACTTCAAAGGTCCTGGATAAGTCTGTGAGTTAGTCATCCTTGTTATTTATCTTAACCAGCATGCCATCGATGTAGACTTCCATAGTGTCTCCTATCTGCTTCTTGAACATCTTCGTTGACAACCTCTGATAAGTTTCCCCTGCGTTTTCTGTCTGAATGGCATGAGCTTGTAATGGTATAGACTGGATGGGGTTATGAAGGATGTTTTATCATGGTTGGGGCCGAATAGAGGAATTTGATGGTGAGAAATCAAATCCCTCGATTTTAAATCCTTTTTTAAAATTATATTTCCTTTTTATGAAATAGATATGCGGAAGCGTAAAGGTGACGATTCAATAAATCGAATTACCAAATTTTAATTTACTCCAAAATTAATATGAAACCAAAGTGAAATTAACTTAAACACACACAATTTGAATTTCACTTAAACATCATTAATCAATCCAAGTCCTAGAATTTGCTTAAGTCATTTTATCATTATTTCCAAATTAGGCCAAACTAGTTTTAACAATAGACTTGAATTAAATAAACTTTACCCAAATTTAATTATGCACCAAATTAAATTAAGTGTGACAATTAAAACCAATTTTATCTTGAATTATCCTAAGAATGAGTTCTAAGTCATTATGCAAGATAAAATAAATCAATCACACTACACCGCGATGTACGCGGAAAAACCCACAACGGGAAACAACATCGGACGACCCTCGCCTCAAATTCACTAAGTACGGAATTACATTTACAAGAAAGATGACTTACTTCCTCAACTCGAACCCTCTCAATCCTTGACACGTCTTCTTGTAACCACTTCTGCCTAGCGAATAACCCCGGAGCTCCACCACGATCTCAGAATCCACCGATCGGACTTTATGTGGTCACCGTCACCCGAACTAGGAGCCTTTCTCCAAGTGGGTAAATCACGAAAACCTCTTCTTCTTTGTGGGATTTAGAAGCAAACCCAAACTTCTCTTTAAACAAATGTAGAGATAAACCCGGTGCCAAACTCCAAGAAAGATGTATATATAAGAACTTGGATAAACAAAACTATGGGTGTAAAAGTAAAGTGTATATTGATTTTTCCTTGAAAATTGACACTTTAAAACAATGAACTTTTCCCTAAAATAATTTTTCACTCAAACACTCTCTAGAGGTTGGTAGGCTAGAAAAAGTTATTCCTGCACATAGATATTCAACAAAAAGATAGTGGGGTAAAACAAGTGGGAAAATGGGCAAAACTGCTCAAAACTGCCAAAAAACTTGTTCCCACCAAATCTCGTTCGAACGACATTTCGTTCGAATGACATTCTCGTTCGAACGAGTTTTCTAACGAAGTTCCAGTATGGACTTGTTTGAAGCTCGTTGGAAATCTCGTTAGAACGACCATCTCGTTTGAACGACATTTCGAACGAAGTTCCAGTATGCCATAATGGGAAGTCATTTGTAATCTTGTTCGAACGACTTGTGGTTCGAACGACACTTCGAACGAACTCACAGAATGTTAAAAAAAATTCTTTTTGAGCCCAGAAACATTATATACTTTTTACATAAGTTTTAATAGAAACATTCGGAAAATAGAAAACACAGTTTTAAAAACCTAACACCCAATAAACTTGTTCCAAGCTCATATATATATATATATATATATATATATATATATATATATATATATATATATATATATATATATATATATATATATATATATATATATATATGAATTCATACCTTGGGAGCATGGAACTATTGTTGATGACGTACAAACGAGGCACATAAACCACGACATTTTGATGAAGCGTTATACACTTGGCCGCTACGTCTTCAATAAAAACGTCATAGGCTTGAAAGATGATCAATATACTCTATCCTATGACTCAAACATTTTTTTGTCCGAAATTGAGCCAAAACTACAAAGGATTCAATTGGAAATTTTCATCCTTACAGATGGTACCCTGAATAGGCGTCTGAAAAACTCATCCTCTAGTGGCCTGCCGTGGCATGAACCAACTGATCAATCTTAGGCAATGGCAATATGACTTTGAAGCAATCCCTGTTGAGGTCTGTGAAATCAATAAATACCCTCCAACTATCGTTGCTCTTTAGTATTACCGCTAGGATGGATAACCATTTAGAGAAATGAACCTCCCTGCTTGATATTGTGTCTATAAGCTTCGCTACTTTGTTCCCCACCTCTTTAACCTTTTTGTGGGTTGTTCAGCGTGCCTTCTTAGTAATCGAATTAAAAATAGGTCAACATGCAGGCGATGGAAGTCTACGTCTGGATCAATTCCAAGTAAACCATACAGCTCGCAGGTGAAAATATGTATATTGCTTCTTAAGAAGTCAATTAATTCATTCTTTTCGTAACCAGCGAGTGCATATCTGATCAGAAACTTTCTATCCAGAAAATTTTCATCATCACTAACTTCCTCCAGGTTTTAATGATCCTATCCATTACACCAAAAAGGCTAAATTATCACTTTTGAGTCGTCCAGCCTTGTCACGGTCATTGACTATGATAAAAAAACATGTGTTTTTTTATCACGGTCATTGACCGTGACAAGTCCGTGATAACAGTTTATCACGGTCATTGACTGTGATAAGTACAATGTCACGGACTTGTCATGGACAATTACTGTGAAAGTTGTCACGGTCAAAGACCTTGATAGGTCTGTGACAACTTTCTCAGTAAAAAAAATCTACCGCAACTTTTTCCCCACCTTTTTCATCCCCCCCTCTCTCTATATATATATATATATTTCCTTTATATGTGTGTGTGTGTGTATAACTGCGCAAGTGTGTGTGTGTGCAGGTGGGTGGGCAGGTGTGTGCAGGTGTGTGTGTGCATGTGTGTGTGTGGGTGTCTCTATGTGTGTATAGGTGTGTGGGGTGAGGGGGCAGTGGGGGGGGCGGGGGGAATTGGGTTTTGCAGTGGTGGGACAGGGGGAGTGGGGGGAAGAGGTGGGGAGTGATGGGGGGCAGGGGGAGGGGGTGGGGGTGGTGTGTGTGTGTAGGTATATGGGGTGTGGGTAGCAATGGTGGGGAAGGGGGGTGAGTGGGGGGGCAGGGGGAAGTGATAGAATCAATGAGTTGTTTTGAATCCATTTTTTGAGAGTTTAAAGGAGGGAGAAAATGGGGAGATATAGGGAATTGATTGTGCTTGGTATTGGTGTAAGAGATTTTAGTGTGTTGTTTTTAATTTGGGGATCATTATATGGAATGTCACATGTGCGTGTATGATTCCGAAAACAAGGTCAATGTTGTTTGTCGACTTTATAATTTGCCCAAATAATGTTACCATCCCCTTAGCTCCTTATGAAATGAACTAAAACATATGAAATCCTCTAAACATCAATAAACTTTTTAACTTTGTATACATTGTAATTCAATAGTACCCGTTTCTCTAAATTGAAATTGAATTCTAATTGGTATTGATATTGGTAGTAATTGGTATAAATTGAAACTGAATTTGAATTGGTATTGATATTGGGTATAAATTGGTATAAGTTTTAGTTCTTATGCGTACTTTAAATTAAATGAAACATACATTAAATTACGTAATTAAGTGAAATCTCTCAAATTGTGATAAGTCATAATTAAATGAAACATACTTTAAACTACATATAGTGCGCATAGACACTAGCCTTCTAGTTCTTATGCATACGCATTCAATAGCCCTTAGACACGTTCGGGAGACATTACCCCTGTAATGAGATCTATCGAATTATCTTGTTTGGACAGTTTGGGACTGCATAGTTTCTGTATAATAATATTCTTAGTGGATTAAACTTGTTACTTTTGGGGGAAGTTCTGCAATCGTATCTTAATGTTCTCAGGGTACATATTACATGATGCGATGTTAAGTGTTATTTCCATTGATAAATTGAAATAGCACTCACACTTGCAAATTTATGTTGTGTACTTGGAGAACTATGGTGTATGCTGCCGAATTTTTCTCAAATTGGAATAATGTGCATGATCTGTTAAGTACATTACAGAAATATGCAGTCTCGAATGGGATAGGACCACTCACCCTTTAGAGGAGATGGACGAAATAGGAATTAATATTATAAATTGAATTTTAATTTCAATTTTAAATTAATATTGAATTTGAATTCGAATTCAAATGCTTGAATAAATTTATGTATAGAAACTAGCATTCTAGTTCTTATGCGTACGCATTCCATAGGTGATTGTCTATACCAATGGGAACTAAATATTTACACTTTTGTTTATGCTAATCCACGAATATATGCTTCTTACCCATAATAGGTGATTGCTTGTAGTAGTTGTGATGGAATATCCTAAATACAAAGAGTAAATGGGTGAGGCAAATAGATTAGGGGATGTGTTTTGGAGAGGTGTTAATAAATTTATGAAATACGCAAAGAGATATCATAATGATGAAGAGTTTTCGTGTCCGTGTGCTAGGTGTTTGAGTGGAAAATAGTTGAACTACATTTGTTAAGATGGGGTATGCAAGATAGTTATCGAATTTGGGTTTTTCACGGGGAACCGAATGTTCCTTTTGTCCAAGAAAAACCTTGACAATAACCTTCAACAAGTAGGATAGATTTACAATAACCTTTAGTGGGGTGGATCCTATTTTTCTCCACCCCTGGTCGGATTTACCGTAATTACTATTTAGAGGGTGTATCCCCATCATGGGCTTCCTCTACAATGTTCTTTGGTTCCGTTTTCTTCTCATTCCACGGGAGAATGACTGTGATGAAGCATTTCCTTATAGTGGATTGGTCGCCAAAAATCTCGACCATGCCTCGGTGGGTGACACGCTATCTTCCCCAACGGCATTGTAATTTTCCCACAAAGGTAACCATTAAAAATGTGGCATCCTTTAGGTCAGTTAGATTGAGCTTTAACTTGTGGAACAACTTTAGGTACATCACCTCTGATGAGCTTCCCTGGTCTACTAGAAACATGTCGACATCCCAATTCATGATTCTGAGAGTAATCACGAGTGCATCATAGTTTGGAGTCCTTACTCCAATCAAATATTCCTTTGGAAGACGATGTGTTTAGTGTAGTTGACATCCTCCCGTCGTTGATGCTTGCTAGGTTAGCTTTTTATAGGGTAAATCTGGAATGCATTTATGATATTAATAACCTTCTTCAGCTCCATCTGAATAACATTCACTTGGATTTTCTTTAAGTCGGACGCTCTTTGAATCACCGTGAACTCCCATCCCATGTCATCATCAAGGACATTATTCCATTTTGGGTCGCCATTGGTTTCGACCTTATCAACTTTCTCCTCTATGTATTCATTAAGATGTTCAACATCGACCATCTCTTCCAAATGAGACTTCAGTGCTTTACAATTATCTATCCTATGGCCACCCTCCTGATGGAATGTGCATCTCGGCGCGTTATTCCTCTTTATCGGGTCATCACCCATTTTCTTGGGCCACTTGACCAACGTATGATCCTTGATTTTGCTCAAGATCTTATAGATTGGTTCTTTGAAGAATATGTTAATAACCTAGAATTCCTTTAAAGGATTAGCCTTTCTCCCATTCTTAGAGTGATTCTTGCCCTTGTACTTGTTCCCTTTCTTTTGAGTGTCACTTTTGTCTCTACCTTTATTTTTTTTTTGCCCGGGCGTTATCCCCTGGGGTAAAGTGAACCACTTCCTCAACCTTGGTGTATTTTTTAATACTCACCATGAGTTCATTGATGGTGCTGTCCTCTTTCTTTATTAGGGACTAGTGCAGCAGAGATGTCTTCGATAGGCCAATCTTAAAGGATACAATAGCAACCTGTTCTGAGCAGTCCTCCACTTCATTGAATACCTCCCAATAACTCTTGGCATAGTCACGAAGGCTCTCTTGTGGATTTTTCTTCATCATGAATAGTGAATCCATCCTCTTAGGGTGATAATTACTAGTTATAAAGCGAGCTGTGAAGGCCTCGGCTAGATCCTCGAAGCTCCGAACCGACCTTTGGGGCAGCTTCTTGAACCACTTATGTTCTACATCATGTAGGTTAGAAGGGAAAATTTGACACATCAAGGCACCGTTATGTCACTACAAGGTCATTGTTTACATGTACTGCCAAACATGGTGTATGGGATCCATCTTCCCATCATAAATCTTGAATCTAGGAATGGAGAACTTCTTTGGGGGTTCCTATTCTTCAATCTTCCTTGAGAAAGAGAATTTCATCTATGTTTTGATAGCTCTTCTGGCTAGGTCCCTAGTATACTTGGTCCCTTGATGGGCTGGATATTAGTCCATTTCTCTATGAACTAAAATTTTGATGTCCTCATTCTAACGATCATTACTCCTATGGCATATTTCTAATCGGACACACTCTGATTGATCACCCTCTGACCTATCATACTCAGATTTATCTTGGTTATACTTGGAACTCCTCCTTCGACTGCGAGTGTTGCTCGCCTGAGGACTAGGAGTCCTATCATGACTTTTCCTAGTCTCTCTATGGAGATCCCTCTTCATTCTTTCAAGTTACCTTTGCAGGTGAGCATTCTCTTCCATCTAGAGGCATGTTTAATCCTCTTGCTCTAGAAGCCTGACTTTATAAGCATCGACCAGTCTGGAGATCTGAGTTGACCTAGGTGTTCACTGACTTACTTTAGAAGGTTGCCTCTCATGGTGAAACCTAGGATTTGGTGGTTGGTGAATCTTAGACATGACCCTTGGTGGAACTGGATCATCCTGCACACTGCCAACCTGGGGGAGATTGCTACTTTGGTGAGACATTACAGGCTTTGTTTCGATAACTACTTTCATAAGAAAAAAATTGCTTTCCACTGAGAGTGCCAGTTGTGAGTACCAGAATTATCACAATAACAGATCTGGAAAATAATATCAAAGGGAAAGAAAATAACCATAAATAACAACAGATGTACGTGCTTTGAAAACTTTTCTACGTCCACAAAGAGGTTATTATTCTTATTCGTTTCTCTCAACAATTGAATTTATATCCCTATGCCCCGGGTCAGCGTTTATAATTTATAGTTATAGATATAAGTGATTGAATTGTAAAAGTAACTCAATCAGCTTGTGGATAACTCGTATGTATCCTTGAATATCCCTTGAGATTATTGGTAACCAATTTTAGTATATCTCCATGAATTAAGCATATGTTAAACACATGGGTCTAAACAAATATCTGTGTTGGGCCGGACAAACTGCTGTGTATGCTTGGATGGTAGGTTGTACTATTGGGCTTGAACAAGTAATCAACCACAAACACACCATAGAGAAACATAAAAACAACTGAATTATGGAAACGGAATGTAGGGGTGTGAACATATTCTATAGGTTAATCAATGTAGACAAACATAACACATGTGCATGAAGGAATAAGACACCACTAACAAAAGATCTCAAAGTCTACCTTAGGTTTAAAATTAGTGAAATCAAGTTAATTTGACTTAATCTAATCAACTAATCAAGACCGTACGTGATTTTCACACTAATAACGCCCAAAACTATATAATGCTTCACGAGACTTTTATAGGACGTGTCAACACATTGATCTTTGACTTAACTCCCTTAAAACTTACATATATAATTTTTTCTCTCAAATCTTTTTTAAGAAATTAATGCTCATGTGTAGCGAAGCATCAATGTTCTTACAAATTAGCCTGGCACTTCTATTTTTATTTTCCTTTAATATTTTCTGGCTATTTTCATTTTGCAAATGGTGGCTATTGACGCAAAGTCAACATGTCTTTCGCAATCCGATTTTGTTGCTTACAATATACCAAATTTATCAGATAAATTTTTTTCTATTTTTTTCAATCCGGGCTATGGTTCTTACATGAACTATTTTTATTATCTCATTATTCACATTTGGTTCTTTTTAAAAGCAGTATTGAGATAAAAACACTACAATCGACACACAAAAGGTAAGTGTAATACTCAAATAAGTTCATGCTCGTGTGCATTAAAGGAGACAAAGAGTCAAACATGTATCAATTTGTCATCAAATCACATCTTAATAACTCCACACATTATAAACCACATAAATGAAATGATGTCACGTCTCAAAGAACTACAAAATATTCATGTGGCTATGGAATGAATGGGTGACTTGGACATCTTTAATATTCATCCACATATGATAAAAAAAATTCAAAGCTCGTTTTGGATTTTTTCCAAATTTTTATCAAAAATAAATCTTTTTGCCTTTTTCACTTTTGTGACACCCCGACTAATTAAATACCGGGTAGCTACTCCTTTATTAAATTAATTCAAAATGACAAGTTGGTCCAGTTAATAGCATCACTGTCGAAAATATTTTAATGATTACTAACCACCTAGTATTTAAAAAGTAAGTGCCAAATTTTAATTTAAGTCTGATTAACATGCAACAAGTATAATGAAGAATAATAACACCATTCACCATAAAGAAGTAAATAGAGTAACCATCACATAAAGTAAATAAAATCTGGAGGAAAAACTCCTCACTACAATCCCACAACTGAAATAAGTAAACCGATTACTAAAACAATACATGCCAAAGTCTGAAAACTATAATGGAAATGTAACTCTAATAGAAATGGGCAACATGCCCTACAACTGATAGATAATGAATCTGGAATCCAAGTGATAGAAGCGTCTACAAGCAAATCCCTGTAGCTTCCACAAACAGCTACAGCTCGTCACCTGAATGAGTATCCTATGCATGGTGTCCTTGTGGCTGGGCACCTAAAATGGTTTTACAAAGAAAATAGATTTGAAAGCAAACGGGTCAGAGCCCGAATGTGGAGATATTTTAACAACCTGCAAGTGCTTTAAAAATATTTAAAACATTAAATGCAAAGTACATGTTAGGACGTGCACTCACATGATATTCTCACCTCTCGTCTAACTGTGCACTCCTAACGTAAGTACCCATCTACAACGACACAAACCACTAGCTAAGTGCCATCATATCTAGCTAGACTGTCATAGGTCCTACAGTTTTTACTCGGTTCTATTAACATTATAACGATCGTAATTAAGTAGGGGTTTAACGTAAACTCAGATGTTCAATATGCAATATATTTCACTATCAGCTAACTCGTTATGTTTCTCGAAACAATACCGTAATTATATTCACAACATTAACATGAAGGTTCCCATTAATTAAGTATATATTATTCACATCATAAATATACAATACAAGCACCCCGAGAACTAAGCTGCGGTGCACACATACTCTGCTATCCATCCCGGTACATCACGTACATAAGGATTACATATTCCGAATCTCTCAGGAATAGTTCACAGATAACAGTATCACAAATAATGGAGGCGAACACAGTCACATCACATGGGTCACGCACATACCTACGCTCCCACGATCAGCGGACTTATTAATATCCCAATAAGTCTTTCTATGACCTATGTTCATCAAGGTAACCAGTCTAAATCCAGGCAACACAAGGATTAGAGGGCCCTAAGCGAACGCAAACCTCCCGTGATAGCAAGTATGGTAGGTATGTCATACACACAATTCATATACCAATACTAAGTAAACACACGTCTTAGTAATCCCGTAGTTTAATCGTAGTACTATTCTCATTCTCGTACCAATCTATAATTTACACACTTTATACGATTCCGGTTTATAATCATACGCGCCATAATCTATTCTCACGTCGTAGTAGACACTCACGTCTCAACCCAAACGGTTCATTGATTTAAATCACTCGAATATAATTTACTCCTCATAATAACCCAAAAGTCCCAAATCTATCAATACATCATCAAAGGAATGTTAACTCTACCCTCGAACAAGTTTACGGGACTCCAAAAATCAAAACAAGCCAAAAAGGCCCAAACTGCCAGCTCATTAGAAGTCTCGTTCGAACGAGGCTGTTCGAACGAGATCAAACTGTCAGCTCGTTAGAAGTCTCGTTCGAACGAGGCTGTTCGAACGAGATCCAGTTCGTTCGAACGAACTGTACCTTCTAACGAGATCTCGTTCGAACGAAGTTATCGAAAGAAGTTCCCTTTCGTTAGAAGCGACTGGTCAATTCGTTAGAAGCTCGTTCGAACGAGTTCGTTCGAACGACCTGGGGAGGCTCTTCTAACGAACGACCAGATCGAGCCCAGATTTTTCCTTCTTCGTTTTTCATCAATTTTACTCCTCAAATCTCCTCTAAAATTAGTCCCAATGATTGTTTTAAGGTCTCTAATCAATCCTAAACATATTATAGTCACCTCCTAACACGTTTTCAAGGATTAAATCACTCTAACATCAATCAAACTATAAATCTCTACACTTTTTCCCCAATTATTCAAGAACATAAACCCTAGAATTTTAAAACATCAATTAGTCCAATCTAGATCCATTTTTCTTACATCCAACGTATGTTAATACCAGAATAATCATCTCTATATGATTCTACATGCAATTTGTCCTCAATATTCAAGTTCTATGTCCAAACAACATGGGTTTTCATTTATCTTTCAAGAACAATTGTAAATATTCAAATTATCTAACATGGAGGAAACATTCTCTGAATTAAAAGAATTTAAATCACTTGCCTTTATTGTCTCTGAATTTGGTGTTGATTTCTGTAAAGATTCTGCAGAATTCCTTCTCTTTCTCTCCCTCTCCAAGCTATCTTCTCCAAAGGTGGCTATGGTGGCTAGGGTTTTCTTTGGGAAAGTTGGAAACCTAAATGATAACCTCCATAGCCTATTGGGTCATTAAAGGTTGGTTAGTGGGTTTAGTGGGTCTATTCCCAATCAGATTTACTCCTCTAATTTTCGTCATTTTTAATTCCTAAAAATACGAAATTACCAAAATACCCTTTATATTGCCGGTATGGCCTAAAAATACCCCGGAACCCAAACTACACCCCCGGTTAGTGTTTTCTGACTATCTCGACCTTTCCGGACGCGTTGGCACACTCAAAACGACCATACGGTTTAAAGAATTTAAATTCACTTTTATAATTAAAATAATACACCATGACACGGCGGTCACACGCGTCTCAACAAAATTCCCAAAATGCCGTATATCAATATCACGACAAATTTTTCATAATTCAATATTAATATAAAAACATGTATGCACATAATCAAATACCAACTCTCATCTCGTTAGTATTTTTAACCCAGATTAATTTCCAATTAATACGCATTTAATTAATTAATCCCAAAAATAAATATAGCCAAAAATACGGGGTATTACAACTTTTTCAA
Source organism: Sambucus nigra (assembly GCA_949130495.1). Classification (NCBI taxonomy): domain Eukaryota; kingdom Viridiplantae; phylum Streptophyta; class Magnoliopsida; order Dipsacales; family Adoxaceae; genus Sambucus; species Sambucus nigra. Next base: position 372,039,899 of record OX422219.1, read on the forward strand.
AAAAGAAACCGAAAATCCTTTTTATATTTTTCTAAATTTTTTAAGGAAAAAAAAACTCTTTCTGATTTTTTTTGAAAAATATTTCAAAATAAAAAATATAAATACAATGGTAGTACACATTAGAAATAGGGATACATGATATGAGCATAAAAACACCTTATTCTAGTAAACAAGTTGCAACCTTAATCATTAGGCCCGGAGGAGTTCTCCAAAGGAGATGAGATCGTATGAAAAACTTGCATTAAATCTTGCGAAGTCTTGACTAAATACTCTACTTACTCTCGAAAACTCTCAAAATCTCTCATGTGGTAAGAGGGAGAATGAGGGGTAACATGTGTGGGAGTCCGTTCAGGAACTCATTTGGTAGCATATCATGCAAGATACCTATGAGACACTCTACCCAACTTTAAATAAAATTCCCTAAGGTGACCTCTTTTCTTGTAGTAGGAACAAACATACACATGCCTGGGTACACCTTTCTCAAAATGTCTAGAATAAGCTCTCCTAGGTGGGTTTGGTCTAGGTCCATATGGATCTAATATAAACTAAGGAACTATCTCGGGTGCAAGATGGGAAGTGGACGCACTATCATAAACTATTCCTAGCCTCTCAACATTACCCAAAGCAGGACCGAGGAAAATCTTTCCAACTTTCTTAGATGTGTCCTCTAAAGTAACCTTGACCTCCCGGGCACTTTTGAAATCTCTCTGGAGTAGGGATACACGGGCTTCAATTTTCTCATGAGTGTTTAATGAATATTGAAGATCTCACATAAGACTAGCCACGGTGTTGGTCAAACCATTCTTTTTTCAACTTAAAACGATCAACTACTCACACACAAAAATCCTCACCTTCTAGAGTTGACTCGCCAATGCCTCACACACCATGAAAACTTTCACGTATCTCTCCAATTCTAACACCCTAAGAGACAGATCCTTATTTAGCTTTTTAGTTTTCAACATCTTGGGGTAAAGATCACTAAAAGTTTTTTGCAAATCCCCTTCTCCCTCACTCAAAATACCATCCCCACTCTCACTATCTTTCGATTGAATCGAAACATCATTGAGGCTCTCATGTTTAGATATGTCTTCATCGACATGGGACAAACTAAAAGTGTTCACGTGACTATCCATGAATGTAACACACGGTTCATTTGGTGATTCTCCCCCTGAATCAACCGACTCAATGTCACTATCATTAAGAGCGGCATGATTCAAAATCTCTTTATCATTTCTCGTAAGCCTAGTGGGGAACTCATATGCCTTGTTCCCTTTACCCTCGCACTCATAACACCTTATATCTTCCTCTTTCTCACCACTACTCACCTCATCCTTCTTTTTATTTTTCTCAAAAATCTTTTTATTAGAAGAATAAGTTTTGAAAATTTTGAGAAACTTCTATAAAAAATTTACAAACACGACCAAGTCATCGAAATCCCAATCTCCCTCAGATTCAGACTCACAAACTTTCTCTTTCTTCTTTTTCTTTGTTTGAGTCTTTAAAGCTACCCCTATATCCTTAGATTTAATATTTTTAGGAAACATATCGATCTCATAAGTTTGAAGGTCTCCTATGAGTTCTTTTATCCTAAGAGTGTCTAAAATCCCTAATTTCACAACTCTTGTTTTCGTAATTTTCTCACCCAAATTAAAACTTGAATTGGTAATTTCCGATAAACATGCATAAAACTCATTAAATGACTTGGAATCTAACATAATGATAGTCTTAAATTGGGTGGTCAAATTTTGAAGCTTTGATGCTTTAACATTGTGGGTACCCATATGAGTAAGCTGGAGGGTATCACATGCTTCCTTAGACATAGTGCATTTCATGATGCGACGAAACTCGTCAGGGGTAACGGCTCCAGAAATATCATTAAGTTCATAAGAGTTAAAATTGCTACACTTGAATTCCTTATCAGTCCACGAAGAAACATATTATAATACCCTGCATTTTTACGCATATTTATTTTTATGGAATTAAATTAATGGGAGAAAAATTTAAATTATAATTAATCCGATTTTATGATAATAATCACTAGCTTGATGAGAGTTAGTAATTATTGAAATAATATTATGGTCGGGAATGAAATACACGGTAGTTATGTTATAAAATTTAGAACGCGCAGGGGTCGCGTCACTAGTACGTATTTGGGGGTTTAAAAGATAAATTATTTTTGTATAACTCGAATGACTATTTTGAGTGCGCCAGAGTGTCCGAAAGGGTCGAAATAGTCCAAAAATACTAATCGGGTATTTAAATTGAAGTCCGGGACATTTTAGCCCAAAACGACATCCCACAGGGGTATTTTGGTCTTTTGGAATTTTTGGGTAATTAAATGGACGAAAATTGGGTTTAATTAAAAACGTTTATGATTAGTGGCCTGTTAGTTCAACCTACGTAACATAGAGAGGTAAAAAGAGAGAGAACCAAGGAAGAAGAAGAAGAAGAAGAAGAAGAAGAAGAAGAAGAAGAAGAAGAAGAAGAAGAAGAAGAAGAAGAAGAAGAAGAAGAAGAAGAAGAAGAAGAAGAAGAAGAAGACTCCATTAGAGCCCTAAACCAAGAACTCAATATTTCACACCAAAAAGTACACCAATGCGTAGATCGGGTCAAGAGGATCGTTCCCATACCATTTTCAACCACGAATCAGAAGTTCCTTTTTAAGTCAAGTGATTACCTTTCTCTCTCTCTTAGCAAGTATTACTCTTGTTAACATATGTAGAGGTTTTAGAACAACTAATACCAAATTGGGTTTACCTATGATGAGATTGTGTAGGAATCTTAGAATTTGATGGGGGGGGGGGGGGGGGGTGCACGTAGAGGATTTTCACCTTTATGGAAGTGTGAAATTAGGAGAATTAGATGCTAATCACGAAATAAAAATGGAACTTTTATGGATTTATAATTATGGGTTTATGTTAATATGATTCAAAGGAAAATTTAGGAGTTGTTGAATTTATTTGATGATTAGAAGGATTTGACCCCTAAAATATGTTAAGAGATGTTCTAGAGTGACTTAGAGTGGTTTAGAAACCTTGTACTTGGGTTGAAATGGGTTTAGGTTGAAATTGAAGAGGATGAAATATGGAAAAACGAATGTTGGAGATGAACTGGGCAACTGCGGAATTTTCGTTAGAAGTCCAGCCCAGGTCGTTTGAACAACCTCGTTCGAACGAGACTTCTAACAAGTTTCAAGTGGCCCTTCTAATGAGTTTGGTGGTTCGTTCGAAGTCCCTTCGTTCGAACGACCCTCGTTCGAATGACCTCGTTCGAACGAGATTCCCTGGGTCTTCTAACGAGATTCTAGAATGACTCTTAAGACCCGATTTTTGTTTTGAACTTCCCGTAGGATTATTTATATGAACGTTAGACCTGTATGAATGTCGAGTGACTTAAAACTTATAATCATTAGTGAACAAAGAATATGGTGACCCTCGGACGGTACTAAAATTCATAGAATTATAGAGATGAAAGAATATAAGGGAAAATGCAAACGAGTAAGGTATGAGGGAATAATAGGGGTTATATTATACGTACTGCAAATACTAGGCTACGGGTAAGCCAACGAATTTATATAAGTTGTGTGTATACTTATTGCTCAAAATATTATGTGTATGACATACCTAGCTATTGGCTATCGAACGGAGGTTAACGCGTTGTGGACAACCGAATCTTGTGTGCCTTCGGGGGATTTAGAGTCGTACCACTAGAGCATTGAACCTATGTACGGGCTATCCGTGAGAATGATAGTGATGACAGTCGTATGGGTGTGTAGGTATGTGCGTAGCCCATCGGCTTGGACTATGTTCGCCTCCAATAGGTGTTTATGTTTTTATTGGTTCTCTAGAGATTGAACCAGTTGTCCTCTATGCATGAGCATGGCAATGGGACAAGATAGCCGAGTATGCGTAGCACTAAGGGTTTCCCAACCAGGGGTGTAATATATATATATATATATATATATATATATATATATATATATATATATATATATATATATATATATATATAAATTGATATGTATACATAAAGAGAATAATGTGTGTATGACGAAATCCTATTTAGTGTCTTATGTCGATGACTCTATTTTTTATATGTGTGCTTATGGTATTATCAGCTGGGTAATTAAAAAAATAGATGAATAAACTAAAGAAATTTTTAAACCTAGATCGAAATCTTAAGTACGTCGGCTTGGAGTTATGTAGGGAGACTTTCCAGCATAATACTATGTACTTAGTAGCCAGTCAGAGTATCATAACTAGTATGGGTAGTTAGGCTCGTTAGGCGTGCACACTAGATCGAGAAGTGAGTATCTCAAATGAGTGCGCTAAGTTAACTTAGATAATAATTGTGCTAATTGAATCAATTTAAGCACTTGCTATTTTAAACTGTTTTCAACTCGGGCCCTGACCCGCTTTTTTGTATATCCTTATATTGCCCAGCCACAGGGACACCAGCCTTAGGAGACTCTATTCAGTTGTCACGCTATAGCTATTGTGGAAGCTACAGGATTATTGCTCATTCTTTCTTTTTCAGTTACCTATTCTGTTGGACATGTCGTCATTTCTCCTGTTTACTTTCATAGATTTAGTTGTTTTAAATTCTCTCTTGGATTGGATTTCCTTGTATTGGATTTATTGTATGGGATTGTACCTGAAGATGTTTTACTCCAGTCATTTATTTTACTTCAGTTAGACTTTATTTATATTACTGTGATACATGGAAATTGTTGGTATCCTTTTTATTTTGGTTAGTAGCAAGATAAAATTTGGACATAAACCTGTTTAAATATTATGTGGTTAGTTTTATTAAATTAAAATTTGAGTTTTCGACAGTGATGCATTATCTGAACCAACTTGATATTCTGAAATTGATTAATTAAGGACTGATCACCCGGTAATTAATTAGGCGGGGTTTCACACATATTTAGAGCCAACAACATTATCAACAATGATCATGGGAGGCATCCATCCCCTTTAACAAACTAAACAGACTTGTTCATCTATAGATTTTGAGACAAACCTCATCCTATCTTTCCAATATGCATAAATCGTTCTATTAAAGATGGGCACTCGACTATACTAATTTTCCATTAAATTGTGGCTTTTTAAAGATCAATATTTTTTCAAAAAAATTGATATTAAAGAAAATACTTTTTAAAAAATATCACACGGTATATTTGTACAGCAAGATTTGATACCAATTTGAGAGTGCGCTATCAGGATCTTAATGGAATATTTATATATTTAAGTGTCCAACACACGCAATTCCAAATTTTATCTTTTTATCCTAAGACATGCATTTAGGTAATAAAAAAATATTTAAATAAGCATTCAAAAAGGCAATTTGAGGGAAAAAAATCTTGCGCGTAAAACCTTTTTTTTCAATCGACACTTTAGAGAGTTTATAAGACTATCGACTTACACACGACTTCATACAAGCCACAAGTATAATGAGCCGTGTCTTCTAAAATATTCATAGAATACTACTCGGTGGGTAGCAGTTCACACGTGACCTTCCCCGTTCGGTATCCACCAATGAGCATTTGTCTTCACCAATGATCCCCTCGACAATCACAATAGTCTGTGTGAAGAAACTCTCTCCACAAGAGTTGTGTATACAAGGATACAAACTATAGGGTTCAAAAATATTCACACAAATATATTTTTGGGGATGAATTTTGTGAATAAAAAATGTTTTCTAAATTCAAAAAGGTTGAAAACTTTTGCAAATATGTGCAGAAACAATTCTGACAATAGTCTTAATGAAAACAAACATGAAATAGGTATTTATAGAGTGTTCACAAATTTAAAGTCGGCGACTCATTCGAACAAAAATGAGGCTCATTGGAACGAGTATAGCAGTTCGTTCGAATGATATAGGATCATGTTCGAACGAAACAACTATCTCGTTTGAACCAGCTTCAAACGACCTGAAACAGTATGCTCTCGTTCGATGTTCGGTCGATATCAACTTCAAAAGAGACTTCTAATGAAATGGGCAACTTGTTCAAATGATAATGCCTTCTCATTTGACCGACGCAACTGAAATTTGATAAATAAAGTTAAAATAAAATGCCTCGAAATTTAAATAAAAAATCTTGTTTTAGTTTTAATAAAAAAATAAACAGTCTAAAATAAATCTAAGGAATAAATTTAAACACTTTATAGTATTACACCTTCATAGTGTGGATATCATTGAAAGTTGGAGATGTTGGACATTAGGACTTCTGCGACGGCTTAAGTCGAAGTGGTAACGGGATACGCCAAAACCTATGTAGGCCTAAGCTATTTAAAATATGCTCTTATAATAGATTGTTCATCCATAAATTATGACCCAATAGTTGATATGTTATATTTAGGTAAATCCTTGAGCAACTCGTAACAATGGTTGAATCCAAATTTATGACCCGCATCCCCTTAAAAGTCTTCTCGAGCTCGGGCGATCTAAAAACATATTTCGTACAATTAGTGTTATAAAATAATTACCTCAAATATAAATAATTGACTGGACATAAATAAATGTCATTACCCAATTAACCTCAGGTGTCCCACTTTCTTTACCGGCTTCATATGCCCGAGACAAGTTCATCGAATACAACAAACAATCTTTATTGATCATTATAAATTTTTCATGCAACGCATTATCGGTACGTTTGTAAACAACACCCTTGTTACAGTTGTATTCGTGAGTTAATTTGTCCCATGAGGTGTTAAGAAATTGGTTTGTCCCAACTCCACCATCGATTAAATGTTTTATATGAGCATGGCAAAGTAACACTTCATTGTGTTTGGTGAAATTTGATAATCGGGTGGAGTTTGTGGGAGTGATTTAAAAGGGAGATGCCATTTGTAGAATTAATTTGTACAAATGTCTAGTTTTTTGCGATAAAAATGTTTGTGGTATTATCTGTATTTATACTAAAATAATTATTATAGTCATTTGAAGATAGTCGTTTATTGCCGTTAAAAGGAGGGAATGAATTTTCTTTTAAATAAAATCTAGGCAAGTGACATTATTGTGCCCAAAGGTTTTGGGTGGGTGACATTTTCATGCGCAGGCCTATAGATCCCATTTAGTCATTGTGTATCCAGTGTCTAGATTTACATATTTTATATATTTTTTAACAGTATAATGTGCATTATTTCTTACCTAGTGTGAACATAGATAATGTACAAATATGCATCTAAACTCTCCAATAGAGATGGGCTAACTAATAATAAAAATGTCTACTTATAATGCGAAACCGAAATTAGCATGTTTGGGTTTAGTTTTAAATCTCTATTTTAGTTATACACGAGACACTAACTCATTAAAAATGATGAATACATGGTTTAAGCACTACAAAAATATGACGTCACTATTTGAATGACAGTGACATAACCATGCCTAACTGGGGAGAACAAATTTGAATTGAATCTCTTTGGAGTAAAATATAAATAGAAAACAATGGCGTAATTGTTAGTTCCAACAAAGCAGGCGAATAATAGGCCCGAATGTCAACTGTTCCTACCAACCACCCTACCTTCCAACTTCCTCAACAGTCGCAATACCAGAATTTCAGATTCCTTTGTGTGACGGCCACGACCAATAGACCTAAAATTTAATAAAGCAGTCCCATCAAGAACATAACAGAACGATCCATATAAATTAGATTAATGCCTGATTTTTTTTTTTGGGTTTATTCCTCCATTTTAGATGTACTATGAGGTGTCCGGGTCAGCTTACGTGCACCTCGACTAATCCCCACTCGCGAATCAGTGGCCAGCCGTTGGCCCCAGATTATTTGCAGCTGCCGAGACTCAAACTGGGGAGCAAACCCAGTCGAGCCTGGTGCTTTAGTACTAGTCGCTACCACTAGACCAAGGGATGGGTGGAAAACTGGAAGATACAAGTCCTAATTTAAAGGCAAGATGTTTGACCAGCAGAAGTATATATTATTTTAACACAATGTGAGTATTATTACTGCACTGCACAATGTGGTTAAATATGTTATGATATACCATATGTTATGATATACCATACTACTAATTAAGGCTTTGCATCACTCGTAGGGTTGTGTTTCGGCTGGATCGGATCGTAAAATGACTTTTCGGAAAAAAATTCAATTTTTTCGAAAATAAAATATTTGTTCCAATTTCCTATCCAATTTTTTCGACGGATCAAAAAAGTTTCCGAATTCAGAAAAATCGGAAAATTGAAAAAATTCGGAAATTCAAAAAATATACTAAAAATTCAGAAATTTTGGAAATTCCAAAATTTAAAAAATATTAATAGAGGATTTTCTAGGGCTGTGTTTTTTTTCCAAACATTCTAATTTTTCCGATATCCGATCCGATATTTTCCAATTTTGGAACGTATATAAGGTTTTCGATTTTTGATTTTCTGATTTTCGATTTTTTCGAAAAAAATCGGATCGAAAATTGGAAATAATTATGAATTTCCGATTTTTCTGATCCGATTTTTCCGAAACTATGCCGATCCGATTTTTCCGAATTATTTTTTGATTTTTTCCAAAATATTTTTCGATTTTCAGTTTTTCTAATTTTTTTAAACATTCACATGTGTCCCACATTGGCTAGGAGAGGAACAGAGGCCCAAAAAAGTTCTCTATAGAAAGAGAATATCCCTCTATCCTCTACACAAATGAAAAAAATGGTTAAATCCTTACATATTTACATATTGGGTTAAATCTTTTTTCCGATTTCTTTAAAATGAGAATTTCGAGTAATCGAAAATCCTATATTAATATTTTTGAAATTTTGGAATTTCCAAAATTTATGAATTTTTAGTATATTTTTTGAATTTCCGATTTTTTTTTATTTTTTTTTCGATTTTCCAATTTTTCCGAATTTGGAAACTTTTTTGATTTTCCGAAAAAATTGGATAGGAAATTGGAACAAATATTTTATTTTCGAAAAAATTGAATTTTTTTCTGAAAGGTCATTTTTCGATCCGATCCAGCCAAAACAACCCTAGGATTTTCGATTACTCGAAATTCTCATTTTAAAGAAATCGAAAAAAAGATTTAATACAATATGTAAATATGTAAGGATTTAACCATTTTTTCATTTGTGTAGACGATAGAGGGATATTCTCCTTCTATAGAGAACTTTTTGGGGCCTCTCTTCCTCTCCTAGCCAATGTGGGAAACATGCGAATGTTTAAAAAAAAAAGAAAAATTAAAAATCGAAAAATATTTTGGAAAAAATCGAAAATAATTCGAAAAAATCGGAACGGCATAGTTTCGGAAAAATCTGAAAATCAAAAATTCATAATTATTTCCAATTTTCGATCTGATTTTTTTCGAAAAAATCAAAAATCGGAAAATCAAAAATCGAAAACCTTATATACGTTCCAAAATTGGAAAATATCGGATCGGATATCGGAAAAATCGGAATGTTTGGAAAAAAACACAGCCCTAATCACCCGTATCATTTACTGTTTCTTGCTTAAAAAAGAACTGCATTTTGTTGCAGATGAGGAACCAGTACACACGGTTTAAGATTCAGAATTCCTGATACGGTGCATAACTTTACAGGAAATGTTAGTTATTAATTTTCTCAAGTCTTTTAACAATCAATAGTAATATAAAATTATTAAGTGGTGTAAGATTATTAAATTTCAAAAGAATATTGTAGTTTATAACAGTTGAATGATGATAAAATATTATACTATTTCCATCGCAAATTAAGAGGAGATAATTATATTTAGGTCCCATTTGTCGGGTCAACATTCTTATAAGTCCTATTGACTTTTCAACAATCCTATAGGTTCTATTTCAACTTTTTAGGGAATTTTTTCACAATTTTACACTTTTATAACCAACCATCCGTAACTTCCTTGAGGAAGTTACATAAGTGGTTGGAATTTTTTTTTAATCTTCAAATGATCATAACTTTTGATTCACAAATCCGTTTTTCCCAAAATTACTATTTTTGAAATCTGCTCGACGAGATCTATCAAACAAGATCCATGAACCCTATAAGATTCCAAAGAAAAAAATTTACACAAACAGTAAACTATACTGTATGCACTAGAATATGAAATAGTTTTATATATGTGTCATTTTCATAAACAGGCGGTAACATTTACTGTGGTAATATTACACAGTATATATATATATATATATATATCTCCGGTGGATCCAAACACTTTTTTTTCAAAATTACCTTATATTTAAAGGTTCGCGCTAGCGGTATCCAATCCTTACCACCATTGTTGGAGCTTCAACGACCTTCGTCAAAGCTCCGATTTGAGGTGGGTAAGGGTGACATGTGGTGCCGCTGGCGCGGACCTTTGAAAATAAGAGACTTTTGAATAAATGGGTTTTGGATCCGCCGGAGTATCATGGGGTGCCGCTAGCGCGGACCTTTGAAAATAAGATTGGATAAATGGGTTCGGGATCATCTGGAGCACCGATTTGGGGTGAGTAGGGGTGACACATAACTTTAAAAATAGGAGCATATTGGATATATATATATATATATATATATATATATATATATATATATATATATATAGTTTGTAAAAATGTCATAGATATTAAACTTTATTGTATACACCAGAAAATGAAATAGTTTCATATTTGTGACATTTTCACAAACAATAACATTTACTGTGTTAATATATTTATGAAATAGTTTTATATATATAATATTTTCACAAACAGTAACATTTACTGAGTTAATATTACACAATATATATATAATATTTTCACAAACAGTAACATTTACTGAGTTAATATTATAATATATATATATATATATATATATATATATATATATATATATATATATATATATATGGTAGATCCAAACTGTTTTTTTAATTTTAAATTACCATATTTTTAAAGGTTTACTCTAGTGACATTCAATCGCCACCACTACCCACCCCCATTGTCGAAGCTTCAATGACTTTCATCAAATCTATGATTTAGGTGGGTAGTAGTGGCATAGGGTGCCGCTGGCGCAGACCTCTGAAATTAAGAGAATATTAGATAAATGGAGTTTGGATCCACTGGAGATCCGATTTGGGGTGAGTAGGGGTGACATTGGGTTAGGTTTATATCTATAATATTTTTACAAACGTTAACATTTACTATGTTATAACACAGTATATATATATATATATACACGGTGGATCCAAACCTCTTTTTTCTGATATTGTCTTATTTTTAACGGCCCGCGCTAGCGGTATTTAATCCCGACCACCACCAACCCCAATTGTCAGAGCCCCGACAACCTTCATCAAAGTTCTGATTTTGGGTGACATGGAGTGTCGCTAGCGCGGACCATATGAAATAAGAGAATATTGGATAAATGGGGTTTGGATACACCGGAGCTCCAGTTTGAGATGAGTAGGGGTAGCATTGGATTAGGTTTATATCTGTAATATTTTCACAAATAATAAATATTACTGTTTGTGAAAGTGTAACATCGGCATCCCATGCCACCTCAAATCAGAGCTTTGATGAAGGTTATTGGAGCTCCGATAAAGGGGGTGGGTGGTGGTAGGGATTGGATGCCGCTAGCGCGGACAGTTAAAAATAAGATAATATCAGAAAAAGAGGTTTGGATATATATATATATACTGTGTTATATGAACACAGTAAATGTTAATGTTTGTGAAAATGTTATAGATATAAACCTAACTCAATGCCACCGCTACTCACCCCAAATCGGAGCTCCGGTGGATCCAAACCCCATTTATCTAATATTCTCTTAATTTCAGAGGTCCGCGCCAGCGAAACCCTATGCAACTACTACCAACCCAAATCATAGCTCTGATGAAAGTCGTTGAAGCTCTAATAATGGGGGTGGGTAGTGGTGGGGATTGAATGTCGCTAGCGTAAACCTTTAAAAATATGGTAATTTTGAAAAAAAAAAGTGGTTTGGATCTACCATGTGTGTGTGTGTGTGTGTGTGTGTGTGTGTATATATATATATATATATATATATATATATATAATGTAATATTAACTCAGTAAATGTTACTGTTTGTGAAAATGTTATATATATATTGCGTAAAATTAACTCCTTAAATGTTACTGTTCGTGAAAATATTATATATATAAAACTATTTCATAAATATATTAACACAGTAAATGTTATTGTTTGTGAAAATGTCACATATATAAAACTATTTCATTTTCTGGTGTATACAAAAAAGTTTAATATCTATGACATTTTTACAAACAATAGCATTTACTATGTGATATATATATATATATTCAATATGCTTTTATTTTTAAAGCTATGTGCCACCGGCACCTAATGCCACCCCTACTCACCCAAAACCGGTGCTCAAGAGCATCCAGATCTCATTTATCTATTCTTATTTTCAATGGTCCGCGCCAGCGGCACCCCATGACACTTCGGTCGATGCAAAACCCATTTATTCAAAAGTCTCTTATTTTCAAAGGTCCGCGCCAGCGGCACCACATGCCACCCTTACCCACCCCAAATCGGAGCTCTGACGAAGGTCGTTGAAGCTCCAACAATGGTGGTAAGGATTGGATGCCGTTAGCGCGAACCTTAAATATAAGGTATTTTTGAAAAAAGAGGGTTTGGATCCACCGGATGTATATATATATATATATATATATATATATATATATATATATATACTGTGTAGTATTACCACAGTAAATGTTACTGTTTGTGAAAATGTCACATATATAAAACTATTTCATATTCTAGTTCATACAGTAAAGTTTACTGTTTGTGTAAATTTTTTTCTTTGGAATTTTATAGCCTTCATGGATCTTGTTTGATAGATTTCGTCGAGCAGATTTCAAAAATAGTAATTTTGCAAAAAACAGATTTGTGAATCAAAAGTTATGATCATTTAAAGATTAAAAAAAAGTCCAACCACTTAAAGGAAGTTACGGATGATTAGTTATAAAAGGGTAAAATTGTGAAAAAAATTCCCAAAAATTTGGAATAGGACCTATAGGATTATTGAAAAGTCAATAGGACTTATAAGAATGTTGACCCGACAAATGGGACCTAAATATAATTATCCCAATTAAGAGTCACTCGGTTGTTCCAAATTAAGGATTGATTTGTTTTCTTGGACATAATCAATTAATCAAGTTCAAAATGGTGAACAAAAGTTAATCTTGACAGTGGATTAGTGTGTATACTTGATCTATATAACATAAAATCATGAACTCTTAACATGGTTTTCTATGGTACTAAATAATCGATATAACTATGAGTTTATAAGCCAAGCCAAAACAAGGTATTGAACAAAGTGTGAGTTTGATTAATTTATAACTCCCTTGAACTAATTTCCTAAAATTCTCTCTCTCTCTCTCTCTCTCTTTCTATCTCTCTATCTCTCTCACAAAACTAATTAGGGTTGCCTGGCATCGGATCCTACCGTCCATGTTGATCCAAAACCTCCGGATCCACCTTTTACATGGAGTAAATTCTTTACAAGTGTGGTCAAGGAGAACACAAACAATGACATTCCTCTCATTCAAGTCTCCACTTACAAAGGAGAACATGCGATAAAAGTTTTCCTCTCAAGATATTCAACATTTAGCTGCTCCTTTCAAATATTTTGTAAGGACACAAATTTTCAATTGAGTCGTTTGTAGTTTTGGCTTAATTCCGGACAAAAACATTTGAGTCATAAGATAGTGTTCTTGACCATCCTTCAAGCCTATAACATGTTAAAGTAGAATACGTTGCGGCCTTCTTATCAAGAGAATATCATTGTCGGTTTACATGTGCCTCGATTCACATCATCAACTTAGTTCCAATCTCTCCTAAGGTATGAATGCATTACATATATATATATATATATATATATAGGAGGTTGGAATATTTTTTATTGGGTATAATTTTATTTTAAAATAAATTTCATTTTCAAAAAGTCATTTTAGAACGTTGTATAAAAAAAATTGGGGAATAAAATTAAAAAATGACATTCTGTTAGTTCGTTCGATATTATCGTTAGAACGAGTTAGCCAACGACTTTTCCCTTTTGGCCACTGGAACTTCATTAGAAGGGTCGTTCGAACGAGACTTCGTTCGAACGAGAGACGGTTTTTGACAATTTTCTCCATCTTTCCACTACTTTTGTTCCCACTACTTCTTGATAGAATTAATATGTGCGGGAACCAACCTTTCGAACTAACTTTTTCATCTTCTACAATCTCTAAGAGCGAGTTTTGAGAGATTAATTCCTCCATGAAAAGGTTCAAGTTTTGAGTGTTTGTTTATCAAGAAAATCATTATTAAACACTTTTGTTTACACCCATACTAGTTTATTCCAAGTACCACATGTTGATGTAAAAAAAATTAGATCACTCTAATCATTCAATCACAGATAAATAAATGAGACAAAGAATTTTAAAGTGGTTCAGCCTTATAAGAATGGCCTATATCCACTGTTGTTTTATTGCTGAATGTTTGGGAATTCTCGATTACGAATTCCATCAAGAAATTCCCATCTGGATTTTTCGGGCCCCCTTCAACAATGAGGATTGTACAACGTATTTATAGCCCTGAGGCTGCAATCTGAAAGGGTAATACATTAAATGATATACATATGAAAGGGTAATACATTTAATGCCCTTTTTGCGTGCGTATCTGAATGATAGGAATTTAATGAACAGCCAAACTGTTGTTTATCCAGCTATTAATGCTTTATTCAAGGTGCAGCTCGGACCGCCTGAGTTGCTCGGGCCACCTAAGCTTCTCGGTGTTCAAGAGTTCCTCGGTGCGTATGAGTTCCTCAGAGAGGTCTTGTTTCTCGGAGTAATATAGTTCCTCAGAGCATGTGAGTTCCTCGAAAATGTAGAGTTTCTCGGAGTAATATGGTTCCTCGGAGCGTGTGAGTTCCTCGGAATAATATGGTTCCTCGGAGCGTGTGAGTTCCTCGAAAGTACTTATTGTTGCCATGTAGATTGCCACGTGTCATCATTCAATTGAGCCTTGTCAGCAGAGTAAATTTGGTATCAACAGAAGCCCCCAATGTTTCATAGTTCGAAATTTAAGGAGTATGGAACATTCTTTCTTGGAATATGGTAGTTTTTAATGGTCTTCCTGATTTTTAGGAGCGTTTCCCTTGTATTTATTTCTCTTTCCAAATTTGTAGAATCAGGTTTTTTGAACTTTTCTACTCGCTTCGGTTCCCGCATACTTTTTGTCCTTTTAGCCGTTGTTGTTCGCTTTGATTCCCGTGCCACTTTTCATCTTTTTAGCCGTCGGTAACGTAATCATCATTACTTCACCATTTACCAATGTAAGGTATTTAAACTTCACAGACACTCCCATCGTCTTCTACCTTTTCAAATTTTTATCCTCGAGTTTCTTCCTACTCTCTTGTGCGTTCATCTTTTCTGTCGTTCGTTGTCAGCAGATCCATCCTTTTTCTGTAAGATCTTCTTCTTTCTTCTTCATTTCTTTTATTCATCATCATGGTTTACCCTGTTGAGTCTCTTGAAAAGTTTCGTTCTGATTTTTCCATTCCCTCCTGGGTTGTCTTGGAAGAGCTTTCTGAGCCTTCTAATTATTTTAATTTGGCTGAGGGACATTGGTTCCCCAGTCTCTTTTTTGCTGAATGTGGATTTTCTTTTCCACCAAATTCCTTGTGTTTGGAATTCTGTCAGTACTTTGATTTTGTTCCTGCACGAATAGCCCCCAACACATGGAGAATAGTTAATGGGGTGCATAGATTAAATCAAGTGCATGGAACTCGTATAGGAATTCCAGAAATCATGTACTGCTATAGATGGGCAGTTAATGATAATATTTTTTATTTAAAAACTAGATTTTTAAATAGAGCCTTAGTAGTCAATCTCCCTGATGCCAACAGGGATTATTTTGAACATGGGGTTGTCGTAAAAAATTGGCAACACCATCCTTTAACTGGAGATGAGGTTTATCAGGGTCCCTGATGCCCTCCTTATGGCAATGGGATAGGTTATTTTTATTTTATTTTATTTTGAAATCTTGTTTCTTCTGTGTTTGAAAAAATGTGTTACTGATAACAATTTTTGTTTGTTTGCAGTTGATAGCAATAGAAAGTGCCCAAAAGAAACAGATGTTAATATAAGGCTTTTGGGACTTATCTGGAGTCTGCATCAAAGTGTTGTTGATGAGCATATTCGGTCAGCTTCCTATCTACTCCAATACAATAGCTACACCACTTCTTTCACTGCTCGTCCAGTGATAAGTGAATCAGAGCCAGTACCAGCCTCCACCAGCTCGTCGCCTGAATCCAATATTCCTTTAATTGAAAGAATGAAGAAGAGAAGACCTCCTACTCTGTTTGAGAAAACTGCTTCCGGTTCTGGGAAGGAAAAAAGGAGTAGGATTGATGTCCCAAGGGAGGGGACGAAGAAGAATGATGCACCTTCCTCAGCTGCTGCAGTTGTGAAGGTTGCTGAGAAGCCCGCAGTGGCTCCGAGCAGGTCTGCTGCTCCTGGAGAGGTGATTGTGATATCACTGACCAAGGGTTCTTCCTTGGTTGAACCTGTACCTGTTCCCCCGAGGAGGCTGAAGAAGAGCTCCTCTGTCAGTTTGGCTAATACTAATATTCGCCCCCAGCCGCTGGGACTGGAATTCCCATTTTTGTTCCCCCGAGCTCTGCAATGAGCTCGATAAAGTCCTGGATCATTCCCGAGGTCTAGGGTACTGAAGAAAATCTTACTCGGGACATGGTTACTTCTTTAGCTGCTCGTAATCTCGCTTCAGTAAGTCTATTTACTTTCAACTTTTCATATTTCCTTTGTCATTTCTGTCTCTAACTTATATTTTTTTTCTGTTCACAGTTGACGAGCTGCTTCAATATAATCCTGAAGAAGGATGAAGCTATTAAGGCTTCTTTCTCCTCATCCAGTGTGGAGGGAGCTCTGGAAAAAGCTACCAAATCTCTGGAAGAATCTCGCCAACAATATGCCACTGATAAGGCTGTTTGGGAGAAAAAACTTGCCTCTAACGAGCAGGAGAAAGCTCAAGCTGTTGATGCCTCCAAGGAGTTGGAGAAGAGAATAATTGCCCTAGATAAGGTAAATAAGGAGCTTGAAGGGAAGCTTAAGACTACTGGGGAGCTTGAATATAAACTTAAGGCTGCTGAGGAGGAGTTAACTAAACTTCGGGAAGTAGGTCAGAAGAAGGAGGAGATAGAAAATAAATTGAAAACTGCCGAGAACCTGTTGTCCAAGAGGCTCTCCTCGAAGAAACTGAAGAGAAAGGCGGCTGTGAAGAAGTCCTTCAGCGCTGGCTGGGACAAGGTGTGGAATAAGGGGTTGGCTACCATGATGTCATAAGTTGAATATGGAAGCCTAAAGTATTTCAGGGATGGATGGGTTGCAGCTCTCCAAGAGATGAAGGTTGATGAAAACTCTGAGCTTTTCCAACAGCACATTCCTGGTCCCTCTCCAACCCCAAAAGATCTTGAAGAGGACGAAGCTGCCTCAGAAGAATCTTCAATGGTGATGGGAGATCATCCCTCGGCCATCCAGACTGCTGTCGAGGAACCCCACCAAACTGTCACTTCTTCCGAGCTAATGCTGGTGCTCCCCGAGCAACTTCCCACTCCATCCGAGCAACCTACTTCCTCGTCCCAGTCTCCCGAGAAGGTGTTGGGCGACAAGGAGGTGTAGTGTTGCTCGAGTTTCTCTTTATATTTTTCTTTTTCTTTATCAAATGTAACCCAGAATATGTAACTCTACATTTATGATCTAATAAAACTTGAACTTTTTGCATACTTGTTGTCTATTTTCTGTTTGTACTCTGTCTTAATCTTCTTATTGATGATTGCCTTTTCTTTCTCTGCTAGTTTCTGGCCAGGATGGAACTGCTATCTGCCCATGACACTGTGCTGCTGTGGCAATGCAATGACTACTTTAAGGCTGGTCACATAGACCTAAGTGTAGCACAAATTGTCGATATCCTTGGCCAAGATGCTTCAGAACAAGCAGTGGAAGCATATCAATACCTGAAGTGTTTACTTGATCGAGCGGTGGCCAATAATGTGGCCTATTATGACGTGATCGAGGATCTCCAAGGCACCCTCGAGGACCTTCAGCTTCAATACAAAGAATCCACTACCTTGTTGCATGAGGGATACAAGAAGAAGTACAAGCTGATCATTTCCGACAAGGGCTACGAGAAGCTTTTTGCTGGGTATGATGTGAGGGAGAGAACCTTGAAGGGCGAGGTTGAGGAATGCAGACAAATTACCGAGATGCTGTAACAAGAAAATAATAACTTGCAGAAAGAGCTATCACAGTTGAAGTCTGCCACCTCTTCTTCAAAAGCCCTAACCACAGTGACTGAGGAGGGATTTCCATTCCTGGAAGTTGAGAATTCCAAGTTGAGGGACGAGTTGGACACCTTGAAGAGGTCGGGCCCTTCCACATCTTCTCGGGGAAGAGCAAGAGCACCTCAGGGGCGAGCAAGGGCAGCTCGGGTTCTTGTCGAGGAACAAAGGACTCAATCGGCCCTTGAGAACCAGGCCTTCCAGCTGATGGCGAAGAACCGAGCTTTGAGTGAAATGTCAAAGAAGGTCATAGATCTGGAAGAGCAGCTTTCCACGCAAAAGTCTACTTTGGAGGACAAGGAGATCTTTATCAAAAATCTTCACGAGCAGCTGTAGAGGCTAACATATAAGTTCCATAAACAGCCCAGGGAGTTCTGGATGGCTGGATACAATGAAGCCCTATACCACTTAGACAACCGTATCCAGAATGCCAACAATGAGGGCTACAAGAAAGGCTGGCTGAATGCCTTAGGTGTGCTAAAGCTTGAACAGGGTCATTATCTGTGGGACTACTACGATCCCGGGATACTCGACCTACCTGTGCCTCCATACAAATTGGACATGAGTTGGATCCCTGCTAGGGCCATTCCTCGGAGCTTGATTTCCCAGTATCTCGGTGACTACAATCTCCACTCCAATGTCGAGATATCTCGTCCCGAGCATCTATTGGATCGACTATCCTTGATGAATGTCAGGATATTGAAGGACCTCAACTTTATCAATTCTCCTCAGTCTTTAAATGATCCGCCTGCTGGCGAGGAACCTGTGTCCAAAGCTGAGGGGAAAAAACCAGTAGAATAGGAGATTTTTATGTAATAGTTAGTATACATTTCAATATCAATGTAATTTATTTTGAATTCAATGAAAGACTTTCATTTTTGTTTGCAAATCTTAATTTCCATACACTTTATATTTGTGCATGCATATCTGTTAAAAAGATAACAGTATTGTGTTGTTTGTCGATCAACTTAACAATAAAGTAACGAGTATAAAAATATTGCTCGATCACTTAATAATAAAGTCACGAGTATAAAAATGTTGTTCGATCACTTAATAATAAAGTCACGAGTATAAAAATGTTGCTCGATCACTTAATAATAAAGTCACGAGTATAAAAATGTTTAAAATGTCGACCAACTACAGTTAATGGGTTTTTATCCTCGGCCATCCATACTTGGTAGATTTTTCTCTTAAATGTTTCCGACCAACCAAGGTCGTTAGATTCTCCATATCGACCAACTATAGTTAGTGGGTTTTTATCCCTG
Source organism: Sambucus nigra (assembly GCA_949130495.1). NCBI lineage: Eukaryota > Viridiplantae > Streptophyta > Magnoliopsida > Dipsacales > Adoxaceae > Sambucus > Sambucus nigra. The sequence continues at coordinate 372,059,446 of OX422219.1, forward strand.
ACCAGCCATAGTTAGTAAATTTTTCTCTTAAATGTTTCCGACCAACCAAGGTCGGTAAGTTTTCATTGTCGACCAACTACAGTTGGTGGGTTTTTATCCCCGACCAGCCATACTTGGTAGATTTTTGCACTTTCTTGGAATAATCTTACCTCCCGACCAACATAAGTTGGCATTTTCGAGAATATATGTACCTTCCGACCAACATAAGTTGGCATTTGCGAGAATATTTTGTTTCCTAGCCAAACAGGTTGGCATTTTTAGGAATATTTTGTTTCCTAGCCAAACAGGTTGGCATTTTTAGGAATATTTTGTTTCCTAACCAACCGAAGTTGGCATTTTTAGGAATATTTTGTTTCCTAGCCAAACAGGTTGGCATTTTTAGGAATATTTCATTTCCTAGCCAAATAGGTTGGCATTTTTAGGAATATTTTGTTTCCTAGCCAAACAGGTTGGCATTTTTAGGAATATTTTGTTTCCTAACCAACCGAAATTGGCATTTTTAGGAATATTTTGTTTCCTAACCAACCGAAGTTGGCATTTTTAGGAATATTTTGCTTCCTAACTAACCGAAGTTGGCATTTTTAGGAATATTTTGCTGAGCAGTCTGAGCTTTGCCGAGTTTCGTCGAGTAGTGTTAGTGTGTAATACTAGTATTCCCCAAAAAATTCTCAACAAAAGGAGAGACTTTGGCAGAAAAGCTTCATTTTATTCATACGGATGGAACTGCGTTACATGGGAAAATACATCAATGATAATACTTGCGCAGGTGCTCTGCGTTCCATGCATTCTTAAACTCCTCCCCCTCTAGAGTTTCTATTCGATAAGTTCCTGGTCGAACAACTTCTGTAACTCGGTAGGGTCCATGCCAGTTTGCCTCCAGCTTATTGTGCTTTTGAATTACTTTCTTCAGTACATAGTCTCCTTCTTTCAGATTGCACTTCTTCACCCTCTTATTGTAGAATAGAGTTGTTCGTTGTTGATATGCAGCATTTCTGATGGCTGCTTCTTCTCTAACCTCCTCGAGCATGTCTAAATCCAATCTTCTCATTAAGTCACTGACAGGGGAATTGAAATTCAGTACCCTGTGTGTTGGGAGACCCAACTCGGCAGGTATAACGGCTTCACTTCTAAACGCCAGCATATATGGTGATTCTCCAGTTGCTACTCGAGGAGTAGTTCGGTAAGCCCAGAGTACTGATTGTAATTCGTTGATCCAATTTTCTTTCTCATCATCCACTCTTTTCTTCAAGCCATTTAGCAGCGTTCTGTTTGTCACTTCAGTCTGTCCATTGCTCTGAGGATGGCCTGGTGCTGAGTAGACCTTCAAAATATTTGATTGATGACAATAGGCAGTGAACTCCTCGTTATCAAATTGTGTTCCATGGTCTGTGATGAAGGCATGAGGGAGACAATATCGGCAAATGATATTCTTCCAAACGAATCGGTACACCTTCTCGTACGTCATGTCAATGAGTGGCTCAGCTTCTACCCACTTCGTAAAATAATCCACTGCGACGACGAGGTATTTGAATCTTCCTCGGGTCATTGGCAGTGGCCCAACCAAATCAATTCCCCACATGGAAAATGGCCAAGGGGAAGTTATGGGTGTCAACAATGCTTGTGGAGTTCTTCGGATGGAGGAAAAACGCTGGCACTTGTTACACTTCTTGGCATAGGCTACACAATCAGCTCTCATCGTCGGCCAGTAGTATCCCTGCGTTATCACCCTTTGCAAAAGCGTCCGACCTGCTACATGCACTCCACAGGACCCTTCATGGATCTCTTCAATTAATTCTTTCACCTCGGAGGGATGTACGCATCTCTGCAAACCTGCCATAATACCTCGTCTATACAAAACACCATTAGTTAATACGTACCGAGCAACTTTAAACTTCAATTTCTTAGCTGCGAGCTTGTCAACTGGTAATTCTCCATCCTCAATATATACCCTTATGGGATCCATCCAAGATGATCCTAAATCAAGGGTAATAAAGTTTATCATCAGATCTTCATCTATACTCCGACCAGCTAACATTTCAATTGGAATTGTTCGTCGTAGCTCGGTGCGAGTAGCTGATGCTAGTCGAGCTAGGGTGTCTGCTCTCGTATTCTCCATTCTTGGTATCCTGACCAGCTGAACAGCGGTAAATTTTGACACCAACTCCTTTGCCTTTGCATGATATTTGATCATAAATTCTCCTCTTACTGCATATACTCCCAACATTTGGTTTATGATTAACTGAGAATCGCTGAAAATAATAATCTGCTGTGCTTCCATAATTTTTGCCAAATTAAGTCCTGCAATCATGGCTTCATACTCAGCCTCATTATTGGAAGCTTTAAATTGGAACCGTAGGGCATATTCCATGTCGACCTCGTCTGTAATGCTCAAAACTATCCCCGCGCCACATCCTACAGTGCAAGATGAGCCATCTACATATAACCTCCATATAGGTAACTCGTCTTCAAATTTCTGATCTGTTAGAGTTCCTCGGTGAAATATTTGTTGCTTCTTTACATCCTCCCCTGGTATTTCTTGCTCCTCGTCGATCATTTTTCTCGCCCTTTTACCAACTAGAGTTGGTCTGAGCTCGAATTCGATGATCCTGTAACATCCACTTACCCTTTTACCAACCGGAGTTGGTCTGAGCTAGTGTTTGTTAATCCTGTAACATCCACAGGTTGATCAGCGAGCAACTTTTGATCCTCGGGGATATTATCGGCCAGAGTTCCTCAGTGAAATATTTGTTGTTTCCTTTCATCCTCCCCTGGTATTTCTTGCTCCTCGTCGATCATCTTTTCTCGCCCTTTTACCAACCGGAGTTGGTCTGAGCTCGAATTCGATGATCCTGTAACATCCACTTGCCCTTTTACCAACTGGAGTTGGTCTGAGCTAGTGTTTGTTAATCCTATAACATCCACAGGTTGATCAGTGAGCAACTCTCGCTCCTTGGGGGAATCAGGGTAGGTGAATTATGTTATAAAATCTGCTACAGCTTGCCCTTTTAGCGATGATCTGGGTTCATAAACTATATCATATTCACCGAGCTCTATTGCCCAGTACATCAATCTCCCTGATTTTTCTGGTTTATGAAGGGCTTGCCTCAACGGCATATCGGTATATACTGCTACAGTATGAGCCTGGAAGTATGGCCTCATTCTTCTACTCGCCTCAATCAATGCCAGTGCTAATTTTTCCAGCCTTGGATATCTGATCTCTGCTCCTCGGAAGGCCTTACTTGTGTAATAAATTAGTTTTTGCACTCCATTCTCCATTCTGATCAACGCCGAGCTAACTGCATTCTCGGACACTGCAAGGTACAAATACAATTTTTCTCCCATCACTGGCCTGGACAACAGTGGAGGTGCTCCCAAGTATTTCTTCAAGTCTTGAAAAGCCTTCTCACATTCATCATTCCACTCAAAAGTCTTTATGAGTGTCTTGAAGAATGGGAGACATCTATCAGTTGCTCGTGACACAAATCTGTTGAGTGTTGCTACTCGTCCTGTAAGGCTTTGCACTTCTTTCTTCGTCGTTGGAGATCGCAGCCCTAATAGAGCTTTGATCTTTTCAGGATTCGCCTCAATGCCTCGTTGATTGACAATATACCCGAGAAACATGCCTTCTCGTACTCCAAATATGCACTTCGTCGGGTTCAGCTTCATTTGGTATTTATCTAGTTGATCAGAAGTCTAATTTAAGTTAACTAGAGGATCTGCAGCTTTTTTGCTCTTCGTCAGCATATCGTCAACATAGACTTCCATATTGCAATTGATTTGTTCAGCAAAGACTTTGTTCATCAGCCGCTGATATGTCGCACCTGCATTTTTCAAACCAAAAGGCATAACATTATAACAATAAGTTCCCCTAGGGGTAATGAAAGAAGTACTCTCCCTATCTTCAGGTTTCATTTGGATCTGATTGTAGCCAGAATAAGCATCTATGAAGCTCAGCAACTCGTGTCCCGAGGTAGCATCTACCAGTTGATTAATTCGGGGCAATGGAAAGTGATCCTTTAGGCATGTTTTGTTGAGGTCGGTGAAGTCTACACACATCCTCCACTTGTTGTTCTTCTTCTTTACCATCACCACATTGGCTAACCAGTCTGGATATATAACATCTTCAATGAAACAAGCTTTCTGTAGCTTCTCGACTTCCTCCTGTATAGCTTGATTCTTCTCGGGGCTAAATACTCTTCTTCTCTGCTTCACAGGCTGATCTCCTTATTCACATTGAGCTCGTGACATAAGAAGTCTGGGTCTATCCCAGGCATATCTTCATGACTCCATGCAAAAGTTTTTCTTCTGCTTCTAAGGAAAGCTACCAATTCCTGTTTTAGTGAGTTTTCTAACGATGAACCTATTTGAGTAGTTCGTTCAGGGTGCTCGTCGTCCAGAATAATGCTTTCAGTAGCTTCCACCACTTGACCCTTCACGAGTTGCGACTCATCTCGAGGATCCAATGTTTCAATTTCTGCACCTTCATCTACTTGATAGATAGTAGTCTTTTTCTTTGATTCTTCCAGTGCTTCTTTCTCGGCGGATGAATAATAGCATTCCCGAGCTACTTTCTGATCACCTTTCACAACTCCTACTCCAAAGTTTATTGGAAATTTTAGGCACTGATGCACTGTAGATGGTACAGCCTCGAACTTCTTCAATCCTACTCTTCCCATGATGATATTGTACGATGATTGGACATTCTTATCCATCATGAAGAAACGTATTCTTTCTGTCCGACAAGCAGGCCACGTACCAATGAATATATCCAACTTGATCGTCCCAAGTGGAAATACTTTCTCGCCAGTAAAACCGATGAGGGGTGTGTGGTAAGGCTCCATTTGAGATAGCTTTAGATTTAAACTATCGAAACACGAGTAGAACATAATGTCTGCCGAGCTACCATTATCGACCAACACTCTTGAAATTATTACCTCCTTCATTCTCATCTTGATCACCAATGGATCATCGTGAGGATATAAAACACCTGCAAGATCATTTTTTGAAAAACCGATGACCAATTTCTCCTTGTTCACCTTTCTCGGGCGATCTTCCTCAGCTAGATTTATTCGCTGAATGTACGAGCAATCTTGAGCCTCGCCGAGGTAAGATTTTCTTTCTGCAGTAAGGTCTCCTCCTGCATCCCCTCCTGTAATAACATTACAATCAAATGACCCAAAGCGTATTGAAAATACCTCTCGTTCTGGCTGCCTTGGTTTCTTGGGAAGATCGGGGTCATCATCTGGATCAACTTCATGGTTTCTCTTCTTGTTCTCCTCTGCTCGATGAGGAGATCTAGACCGCTCTCTAGTTCGATCGTTGTTTCTTCTTTCACCTCCCCGATCAACATACTTTTCTAGCTTTCCTCGTCGAATGAGTGTTTCAATCTCATTCTGAAGCGCTATGCAATTTTTTTTCATATGTCCATAATCCTTGTGGAACTCGCAATATTTTTCCCTATTCCTCGTGTCAGGATCTGCCTTCATTTTCTTTGGCCAGTTTAACTCCTCGTTGTTCTTAATTTCTTCCAGGACGTGGTTGATATTTGCCTTCAAAGGTGTGTAATTATCAAATTTCCTCAAGACCTCCCATGACAACCTATTTTTGGATTGTTTATCACCACCATTGTTCTCATGTTCTTTCTTCTTAGCTTTATCACCTTCCACCTTGATTTCTTTGGCGTTCATATTCTTCTTTCGCAGACATAGCCTCCTCGATATTCATAATCTTGGATGCTTTTCCCATCAGGTCCGACATGGTTCGAGGTGGATCTTTGGCCAAAGTGTAGTACAACTTGTTCGGCAGTAGTCCAATCATCAAAGCGATAATAGCTGTCTTCTCCTCATAATCAATGACTTCGAGTTTCTCGTTATTAAAACGAGTTATATAATATTTGATACTCTCACCAGCTTTTTGTCTAACACTTAACAAATGTGCTACTCGTTTAACTGGCTTTGCTCCAAAGCCGAAATTCCCAATGAATAACTCGGCCAGTTGAAGAAAAGTTGAAATCTTACCCCGAGGAAGATTATTATACCATATTTGAGCAGACCCGGTGAGAGTTTCCGAGAAGGCCCTGCATCTCATCTCGTATGGGACAGCATAGATGTCAGCAGCAGCTTGGTATTGTTCTATATGAAGGACAGGGTCAGTCTTCCCATCATACTTGGGAGTCACAACAGGTGCTTTGAACTTTGACGGTATTGGAAAATCAACAATGTCCTGGACAAAAGGTGTTCCTCGAACAAAGTTTCATTGTAGAGGGTTCTTGGCCTTAGCCATTTCCCCTAATCTATCCTCCAGCCTCTGAATAGATCCTTTCCATGCATCATTTCCTTCCTCGGGCCTATTGGTTCGAGCAATTGATCGCGTCGAGGTAGCTTCTTGAAATTTCTCTTTACAAGCAGCTGGTCGGGACTGAGCAGATCCTTCCCTTAAATCTGAAGGTCGTTGACAACTCTCGATGCTGCATTAAGAGGACTTTTGTTCCTCCTAGGGCCTAATCGGTCGAAAGGAGAAATCCTAGTTAATCTTTCCAATGCGCTGGTCCTTTCTGGGGAGAGGGTGATACGTTGTTTAGTATCTGTGGCTCGCACTGATGAAGTTCGTCCAGGTTGATAAGAAAATCTTCAGATCCCTCATTGCGATATGAATTAGTATGCCTAGTATGCGAAGAAGGCGCACGGGTATTTCTTCGAATGCTTCGTGGTCCGGAATGGATTGATGCACCGCCATGGAGGGTTTGGATGAGTTGTCGCATTATTTCTTGCATGACGGTCTGGCCCTGAGCCAGATTTGCCATTATTCCGGTCAGATCTGGAATAATTGGCGGAGCAGATGGATTTGGAGCGTTTTGATTGCTGGATTCAGGAATATCAGCCATTGGTAATGGATTGTTTTTTATGAGAAAACGATGTTACCAGTCGTTTCCCACAGACGGCGCCAATCTGTTGATGTAAAAAAATTAGATCACTCTAATCATTCAATCACAGATAAATAAATGAGACAAGGAATTTTAAAGTGGTTCATCTTTATAAGAATGGCCTACGTCCACTGTTGTTTTATTGCTGAATGTTTGGGAATTCTCGATTACGAATTCCGTCAAGAAATTCCCATCTGGATTTTTCGAGCCCCCTTCAACAATGAGGATTGTACAATGTATTTATAGCCCTGAGGCTGCAATCTGAAAGGGTAATACATTAAATGATATGCATAGGAAACGGTAATACATTTAATGCCCTTTTTGCGTGCGCATCTGAATGATAGGCATTTAATAAACAGCCAAACTGTTGGTCATCCATCTATTAATGCTTTGTTCGAGGTGCAGCTCGGACCGCCTGAGTTGCTCGAACCGCCTAAGCTTCTCGGTGTTCAATAATTCCTCAGTGCGTATGAGTTCCTCGAAGAGGTCTTGTTTCTCACAGTAATATAGTTCCTCGGAGCGTGTGAGTTCCTCAGAAAGGTAGAGTTTCTCGGAGTAATATGGTTCCTCAGAGCGTGTGAGTTCCTCGAAATAATATGGTTCCTCGGAGCATGTGAGTTCCTCGGAAGTACTTATTATTGCCATGTAGATTGCCACGTGTCATCATTCAATTGAGCCTTGTCAGCAGAGTAAATTTGGTATCAACACCACATATATATATATATATTGCTTGGAGAGTGTTTGGCATCGGGTTCTACTCAACCGAATTGAAGAGTTCGTTTGGGTTTACTTCTACATCGCATAAAGAAGAAGTTCATTATTTTGCTGCAGCATACTCACACGGTGAAAGGCATTGTGCGAGGGTTGACAGTTGTCCAAAGGACTCATTGGTGGATTCCAAGTTCCGGTGGATTTCGAGATTGTCAACTAGGCATAGGTTGGTACAAGAAGACGCATCAAGGGCTTAATGGGAGTGAGTCGAGTTGTGTAAGTCATATGTCTTGTAATTGTAAAAATACCATACTTAGTGGACTTAAGGCTAGGGTCATCCGAGGTTTTTCCCGTTGTGGGTTTTTCCTCGTATATTGCAGCTTTTTGGTTTGTTTATTTTATCTTTTGTAAAATCACATTAGATGCATGCTTAGGTAAAAAGATAAATATGGAATATTTGATTTGGTGCTAACTTAATTTGGGTAAATATTAATTTAATTCAAGTCTTTAATTTTATTGGATAAAATTTGGTTTCACCTAAATTGCAAAATGAATATTTATTATTAGGCAAATTTCTAGGACTTGGATTGAATTAATTTGGTTAAGTGAAAATTTTATTTGTTGTTTAATTTAATTTCACTTTGAGTTTAGTTTAAAGAAATTAAAATTTGTTGTAAGTTGTTTATGTGTTTGAACCATCTTTATTCCGCATTTAAAAGGAAATTGATATTTAAAAGTGAAAGTTTTTAAATGGGGGCCTCGTGCTCCAACAAGTGGTATGAGAGCCGGAGCGCTAATTTATCGCATTAAAGATCCGTTTTTCAGCTTTTATAATTTTTGTGCTCCTTGTATTTTTAGGTGGTTCATTTTTGTCTCACTCTCATTTTTGTTTTGTATCTCTCGATGGGACGTTTTAATGATAATTTGTCCAGTTCTAATGATAATGAAGTTTTTGATATTCGAGAGGAATTTAATGGGTTTAATAAGTGTAATAAAAATTTAAGAGAATTAAAATTCGGATTTGCAAAAAGAATTAAGTTTCTTGAAAATGAAAATTTATGTTTTAAATCTAGAATTGAACTTTTGCAAACCTCACTATCTCAAAAAGATATTTTTCGTATAAAGCTCATGGACATAAATTACAAATTTAATATTTTATAAATGTACAAGAAAGAGAGTGATAGTCGAGAAAAGACTCTTATGGATAAGTTTGCTCACATTGAGGGGGAGCGTGATAACCTTCTAGGAGTTATAGAAAATTTAAAGAAGGAGTCCCGTGAATTTGAGGAGTCTAATTTATTATTTGAGTAAAAAATTTTAAAAATGAAAAATGATTTACAGGACTCGAGTAGTAGTTGTAATGGTTCTAGCTCATCTTGTTCAAATATTTCCGTTGCTAAAGCTAAGACCATTGTTTGTTTTAAAGGGTCAACTTTATCCAAGGACTTTAGATTAGGTCACATCTTAGGTATCATTCCTCGTGTTTTCACATGCTTGTATTGTGGTAGGAAAGGTCACCTTAAGTCATTTTATTTTTATCTTAAAAGAAGTCCTAGAAAGCTTATGTCTAGCATTTCATTAGTTTCCAAACCCCATCATTTTAAATATACATCTATATGGGTTAGGAAATCATTTTTAGACGTGTTAGATATTAGATTTGTTGATTCTCATTTGCTTTCACATGAAACCCCCTTGCTAAATTTAAAGGTTGAATGTGTAAGTTGTTTGCATACTCTAGCTTTTTGTGCTTCATATTATATATCATTGCTAGATGTATGCATGTTTATCATTTTCTAGGCATTGTCTTATCGCATATCTCATGCTAGAATTATGATTTGTTTTGTTTATCTTTTGTACTATTGTTCTTTCATTTTATTTTGCATTAAATGAAAAATACAAAAAAAAAAAATTTGTCTTTTGAGTAAATATTTTTTTCTTTCTTTGTTAAAAATTTCAAAAACTCAAAAAAAAAAAAAATTGTGTGTATTTTAGTTTGGCTCAGTTTATGTGGCATATACTTGTGTTTGAATCCCTTATTTTTCGCTTCCATGTGGCTAGAACTTTTGGTTAAGATTGTCAATCCTTAAAATGTTATTTACCATGCTTACATGGAGTAGTTGGGTTTTGTATTGCTATAATGGATTATGTTTTTATATGCCTAAATCCACACATGCACGAGCTCACTTGAAATTTTATTTTCACATGTATTTGAGCTTTGTGAGATGTTCTCCTACCAATCTAGTTATCTACATACTTTTGACCTAGGAGGATTTGAGCATGTTAAATCTGTTGCACGTGAGATTTGAGTGATATATAAAATGGTATATATAAATGTGCACGGGGAAGGGCTCCGAAAGGAAATATCATCATTTGCGAGTAAGCCACCGTTTGCTTGAACTTAAAAGAAATACGTTTTCCAAAGGCCTAAAGAATAATGGCATTAAACGAAAATATTTGCCAAGGCCTATTTTGTTTAGTTGATTTATTCATTCAAAAGATTAAATTAATATGCCTATATTGAGGGAGTTTGGATGGATTGGCAACGATTTTGCACAATGTCCATTTATCCTAGTTGTACTTTCAATGTCATGACTTTATTAGTTTGTAGAATCATCAAAATTCTAGGCTTGTATTCATTGTGTTTGTTTGTTCATTGAGTTCAATTTATATTGTCACATGAGGTTTTATTCAAATGTGATAAATTTTACAATCAAATGAGAACTCTGTGAACATGTTTTAAGTGATTGAGTCGAAATTTAATTGTTACTAGTTCACATTCCTACACTTTCGTTTTCATATGACACATTTTTGTCATACGAGTATGAAAATCTTATTGTACTTTGTGTCATGTGTGGTGTCTATACCCATATATATGTGCGTGTGCATTAGTGATATTCATTATATCTACATATATATGGTAATTTTTTTTGCCGTGCTTTCTAGTCCATCTATGCTTCTAATTCATAATTGGTATCTATCTTGTTGCATATTGTTGTTGATATCACATGCTAGTATCTTATGTACCACATTGGTATCATTTTTTTTACATCTTCGTTGGTATCCTTTATTATTTGTATGGATTAGTTATGATTTTGTTTCCCATATGATTTCATGCTCTGATCACTTTAAGCTTCATCGTGTTTAAATTAGTTCTTTTATCCTTTGTCTATTCTTAAACCAAAAGGGGGAGAAAGATAGAGGCAGAAATGGAATCTAATACTATTGTAATCGAATCTTATTTTGGGATATTTAACTTAGGGGGAGACGTCTTTCTAATTAGGTCATTTATTTGATAAATGGGAGAATTAATTTAGGGGGAGTAATTGTTTTAATTGTATTTAATATTTTGATATTCCTTACGCGTTTAATGTTTCCTTAAGTGTGCAGGAATTCTATTTAGCGACAACCTTTCATTGACAAAGCTATTCATCCTTGGGTTTTGAGTCAAGTTATGTAATTTTTTATTTTGGGTGGGATGTTTTTGTGTCTATTAGAGCTTGATGGCCCTTTAGGATTTTGTTTTGGTTTTTTTCCTGGAATAGCCAAAGGGGTAGATTTGTAAGGACACAAATTTCCAATTGAGTCCTTTGTAGTTTTGGCTCAATTCAGGACAAAAATATTTGAGTCAGAGGATAGTGTTCTTAACCATCCTTCAAGCCTATGACATGTTAAAGTTAAAGACGTTGCAGCCTTCTTATCAAGAGAATATCATTGTCGGTTTACATGTGCCTCGTTTCACATCATCAACCTAGTTCCAATCTCTCCTAAGGTATGAATGCATTAAATATATATAGAGGAGCTTGGAACATTTTTTATTAGGGGTAATTTTATATCCAGAAAGTCATTTTAGAACGTTGTATAAAAAGTTTTTGGGCTTAAAATGGAAAAATGACATTATGTGAGTTCGTTCGATATTGTCATTCGAACGAGTTTGTCATTCGAACGAGTTTTCTAGTGACATTTCCCTTTTATCCACTGGAACTTCGTTAGAAGGGTCATTCGAACGAGACTTCATTCGAACGAAATCTCATTCGAACGAGATTTTCGGCGGGAAAATTCTTTGACAGTTTTTGGCAGTTTTCTCCATCTTTCCATTACTTTTGTTCCCACTACTTTTTGACAGAATTAATATGTGCGAGAACTAACCTTTTCAAACTAACTTTTTCATCTTCTACAATCTCTAAGAGAGAGTTTTGAGATATTAATTCCTCCATGAAAAGGTTCAAGTTTTGAGTGTATATTTTTTAAGAAAATCATTCTAAAACACTTTTGTTTACACCCATACTAGTTTATTCCAAGTACCACACATATCTTTCTTGGAGAGTGTTTGACACCGAGTTCTACTCTACCAAATTTATGAGTTCATTTGTGTTTACTTCTACATCCCATAAAGAATAAGTTCAATATTTTGCTACGGCATACTCACACGGTGAAAGGCATTGTGCGAGGGTTGGCGGTTGTCCAAAGGCCTCATTGGTGGATTCCAAGGTTCCGGTGGATTACGGGATTGTCAACTAGGTAGAGGTTGGTACAAGAAGACGCATCAGGGGCTTGAAGGGAGTCGAGTCGAGTTGTGTAAGTCATCTGTCTTGTACTTGTAAAAATACCGTACTTAGTGGACTTAAGGCTAGGGCCGTCCGAGGTTTTTTCCCGTTGTGGGTTTTTTCTCGTACATCGTAGCGTTGTGGTTTGTTTATTTTATCTTTTGCAAACTCACATTAGATGCATGCTTAGGTAAAAAGATAAAATTAGAATATTTGATTTGGTGCTAACTTAATTTGGGAAAATATTAATTTAATTCAAGTCATTAATTTTATTAGATAAAATTTGGTTTGGCCTAAATTGGAAAATGAATATTTATTGTTAGGCAAGTTTCTAGGACTTAGATTGAATTAATTTGGTTACGTGAAAAATTTATTTTGTTGTTTAATTTAATTTCACTTTAAGTTTAGTTTAATTTTAATTGGAAAGAAATTAAAATTTATTGTAAGTTCACTACACCAAATCTGCCGAATTGTCACGGTCATTGACCTTGACAAGTTCAACTTGGCAAGGTCAATGACCATGACAATTCTGGGTGAGATAACTTTTTTTGTCACGGTTATGTCACGGTCATTGACCGTAACAAGCTCGTTATAATTGTCACAGTCGTGTCACGGTCACTGACCGTGATAAGTTTTGTCACGGTTATAAACCGTGACAAGACCGTGACATTTAATAAAAAAATTATCAAGGTCAATGACCGTGACAAGTTCGTGACAACTTTATTTGTCAAGGACTTGTCACGGTCAATGACCGTGACAATTCTGGCCAGAATTGAAAAAAATATGCTGGCGGTATGGCCACTGCCACTGCTCAGTAGTATATTTGTATCTGTTATAGCAACGTTGTACCTGTTCAAACATCATATATCCAAATAAACTAGAGATAATGAAAATATACATTCAAAATAAAAACAATATGCATCACGATATAATCCAAATATAATTCAAATGTACCAACTTAAAAACAATTCAAATGTACCAACTAAAAAATAATACAATTCAATTCAAATAATGCCACTACATGTCTTGGGTAAGGTTAAATACGAGGAGGTGAGTAGGCCACACGATATATGAATTGACACGCCCACTGATATACATCGTGCCGCATTGTTCGTGCAACCACAACGGGGAGTTCTCCGTCCCAGGTATCACATGCTTGACGAGCACCTTGGACTCGATGTCTTGAAGCTCACGTCCATGAACTAGTCCACCCTGGACGATATTCGGGTTCCTCAACCCCCGCATTATCTTCTGGCCATCAAATATGTCCAGTATAAACAAGCTCGGCCAACCAAGCGTCGACATCAGTCGGTCGAAGGGAGACAAATAGGGAAGTGGATCATTAAAGTCCACACGTGTCAGCGATGAAGCAGCGAGGTCCACATCCTCGTCCTCCCGCACCCCTCCCCCACCACCTTCTCCTTCCCTTTTCCCCTGCGTTTTCCGCCTCCCAACGAACGCTTCATGAATGAGAACATATCTTGGACCGTCGCCTCCAAACGGGACATCTTCACGTCATGCGAGTCCATCGTTCGAGCCAACCCGGTGTCGCTCGTCTCCAATCCGATGATCCTAGATTTGGTCACCCGCGAGCTCACCCCCTTGTCCTCCCCTTGCGATCAGAGCCAAGCACTTGGCTGAGTGCGTCTGTGGACAAAGATGCCTTGTCGGCATCAGACTGCGACTCATGCACTTCTTTAAGCTTTGCCTGAAACGACAAAAAGCGCATGATTAGTAAAATAAGTAAATTAAAAAATTATAATGTAATTAACAAAAAGTAAACTGTCGGATTACTTATAATCGTGGCCGCGACGCTTGGGGACACCTCCTTGTCCTTCCCCTTCTTCGTCCGAAGAGCCACATAAGTATCGAGCCTATGTGGCCTACCCCTAGGGCCACTCCCTATCCGTTGAAATAAAATAAAGTAAAATTAGTATCGGCCCCGCAAAGTAAAATAATGCAGAATAATATATTTATGTAGTTATAGAAAAATTAAATCTTACCATCATCCTATGCTCCACCTCGGCGTAAGACGTCCGTCCAGAGTAGTGCACGTCCGTCTTTTTTGTCCGATTTTCCCTCCCTGATTGGCGACATGCCAATTGTCTCTCTCCGATCTCATTGTCAACGTTGTTTATGAGTTTGAACCATCTTTATTATTCCACATTTAAAAGGAAATTGATATTTAAAAGTGAAAGTTTTAAAATTGGGGGTTATCATTCCCAACATATTCTATCGTGGGAGATTTTTTCCATAGTAGACCTCCATTGGAGGACATTAGAAAGTCCCTACACGTAATTAACCTCAAGTCATATTCACTGTAGGGATTTTGGATTAAAAAAACACATCATTATTCGATTGTTCCATGAAGAAGATTTCACAAGATTAAGTTTGAGGAATCAATGGTTTATAGGGAGATTCCCCATGAGAACCTATAAGAGGTCACCAAAATTCAGACCTGAAAAAGAGAGTTCAATTGTCCCTATATGGATCTCTTTTCCATCACTTCATATTCATTTTTTTTCTTCTAATTCTTCATTGTTCTCAATAGCCCAAGTTGTGGGTAAACCTCTAAGAATGGATAGCTCTACTACCGCAATCAATAGACCAAGTATTGCTAGGGTCTATGTTGATATTGATCTATTGGCTCCTAAACTTGATCGACTACAGATAGGGTGTGGGGAAGATGGTTTTTAGAAAAAACTCATGTTTAGAGATATCCCAAAATATTGCATTGACTATTTCAATGTAGGACCTGATAGAGGAAATTGTATTCTCAATAAAAATAATTCAAGTGAAGTAGCTTCTTCAAGAAGTGTCAAGAACCTTAAGCCTCCACCTCTTAATATTCAAAAGCCCAATAAGATTACCCAAACTTTTGAACCAGCCAACCCCAAAAAATAATTTTCCATGTAGAAAATTGATATCCCCAATCCTATTAATCCCTTAATTACTAAAGTCGAATCCTCCAAAAACCTTTTTAAGAACCTATCTCCCATAATCATGCCTCATAATCATTCTCCAAATTTCTGTCCTTCATCTCCCATTAAACCTATTCAAGATCCTATTACTACTCAAGACTCCATCCAAGAACTCCTCAAGAAATCAACTCAAGCCTTTCTCACCAAAAATTCCTAAAACCAAAGAATCTTTATTCAACAATCCAAGATTTCATCGACAAAATTCAAGATGGAAATCTCGAAAACTCTAAAATAATGATTCGTGAAAACCTTGCGCTCCCTCCTAAAGGTACTGACTTCCAACTTAAGGTAAAAAATGATTTGATAAAGACCCTAGCCTTATCTGATAATGAGGTAGACTTTGAAGTCCACCCTCCTTTCATAAAGGGGTTATTTCTATTTTCAAAACACCTATCTAAAAAGATGGCAGCTTTAAAACCATCTGCATGAAGTGATTGCCAATCCTATTTCTAAAGGCATACCTCCAGATCCCATGTTCAAGAGGCTAACTAGGGATTCTTCTAAGGACTCAAAAGGTTTTCCCTATAAAATATATCAATGATAAGTTTCTTAGTTGGGGAATATTATAGGGTTATCTAATAAACCTTCTAAAAGAAGAATCAATAAATTATGTAAGTTGGATTCCCTTCCCTTTATGGCTCTGTTAGAACCTAAATCAATGTTGGAGGAGCTTGAATATTTGCGAAGAATTGTTAACTTTGAATCTAGACTTGCAAATGTGAACAATAAGATTTGGTTTTCATGGAGACTTGGCATTACTTGTGAAGAAATTATTAATGGTGAACAGTCCCTTTTAATTAAAATTGCTCACCCTCATTTCAGTCTGAGGTCTTCCTTTCTATTGTATATGTCAAATGCAATAGATCGGATAAAACTGCTATGTGGGACAGTTTATATCAACATAAATGCATCTCTAATAATGAGCCTTGGATGATCACTGGAGACTTCAATGTAGTTACTAAAAGTGATGAGAAACTTGGTGGAAAATAGATTGATTTTAAGGCAGTAGAGGATTTTAACAATTTTATGTGTAGTGTTGTTCTCTTGGAAGTTAAATTTTCTGGAACTAAGTTCACATGGAATAATAATAGAGATGGTGATAGAATTTGTTCCAGGGTTAATAGATACCTAGCTTCCATAGAATGGAGTAATGCATCCCAAAATTTTTCTTTATCCCACTTAAACAAGACTTGTTCTGATCATTGTCCTCTTCTATTATCTACTCACACTCAATTTGATTCAATAAAAAACCTTTCAAGTTCATGAATATATGGTGCCATCATAAAGATATTGAATCAGTTATTGAGTCCTCATGGAATTTAGCAACGGTAAGTAACCCTCTAAGAGCATTCTCTTCAAAATCGCAAAGACTTAAAGTAGCTCTAGTGGACTCGAATAAGAGGTCTTTTAAATATGTGTTTGACGAAATTACAAGGAATGAGGATGAAGTTCTATCAAATGAGGTAAACTTTGAGGCTTCTCCTACCCCTACTAATAGAGAAAAGCTTTATTTTATTAGGTCAAAACTGTTAGAAGCTTTAAACAAGAAAGAAACTTTCTGGAGGCAAAAAATGAAGGGAAATGGCTTTTATAAGGGGATTCAAATTCTAAATTATTCCATGCCTCTATCAAGGCCAGAAGGATTGGGAAAATAGTTCACAAAATTAGTAACAAAGATAGGATTTGGATTGATCAAATTGAGGGTGGGAAAAAAGAGTTTGTTTCTTACTTTGATAAAAGCTTTAAAGCAAGTGGCATTGACGGTAAGGAGGACTTTATTCAAGCCATTGATCAATTATTGATCAATGGAAAGATATTGATCATCAATATCTTTCCTTTGAGAAAAATATTATGTTGGATTTTTTTCGAAATGTAGAGGAAGTGTGGAAGGAAATTCAAGACCTCAATGAAGATGGTTTCCCTACTCCAGATGGATATCATGGAATATTCTATAAAAAAAATGAGCCATTTTTTAAAGATGACCTTTTAAATGCCATTTGTTATTTCTTTTCAGGTGGTGAGCTTCCCAAAAGCTAGACTAGTACTAACATTATTATTATTCCCTAGTCCAAAAATCCTATGCAGTGCACAAATTTCAAACCTATTAGTCTCTGTAATTTATGTTTCAAGATAATTACAAAGATTATTTCTTCAAGACTCTCTCAAGTTCTTCCTACCATCATGGGGCACTCTCAAGCTGGCTTTATCAAAGGGCGAAAAATGACTAATAACATTCTCCTTGCTCAAGATCTTATGTAATCTATTGGAGAAAAGGCATTTAGATCTAATATAGTCATCAAATTGGATATATCAAAGGCTTATGATAGATTATCCTAGCTTTTCCTTCTTAAAACCGAAAGGAGATTTGGTTTCTCAGAAGTACGGATTGGTAGTATTTGGAGAAGCATCTCAAATAATTGATTCTCTACCATTATATATGGTCAATGTTTTGGTTATTTCAAGTCCTTTAGGGGTCTCAAATAGGATGATCCACTTTCTCTTGGTCTTTTTGTTTTGGTAGGTGAAACTCTTGATAAAGGTCTGCACAATCTCATCTTGAAGGGTCAAGTGAATCCTTATTCTATTCCTAAAAATAGTCCTCCCATTAGTAATTTAAATTTTGCTGATGATACTACTGTTCTAAAAAACTCGCCTAGGCTTAAGGCTCGGGAGAAACGCCTCGCCTTACGCTTTTCACCCCTTATTCTTGGTAAAACCCTCAAGGGGCACTTTTTTCTAAAAACAACAATGCTTTAGTGAAACGATGTCACATTTTAAAGAATTTGTTTACAAACCGAACCATTATCTCATCCAAAATAATCAAATAGTATTTTAATTTGCATATATTTAGACATATTTTTATGATATGTGCAATTTTTGTATTTTAACAGCCTTATTACGGTTAAAAAATATTAAAATATATTAAAAAGGCTTAAACGCCTTTTCACGCCTTTTTACGTCTAGGCCCGCCTAGGCTTCTAAGGTTTAAGGCTTGACCTCCACGCCTCAATCACGCCCCGCATTTTTTAGAACCTTGGATGATACTATTGTATATTGAAGTGGGAGTTTTAATGGTATCAAGAATTTGATAGTTTTCCTTAAAAAGTTTGAGCTTATTTCTTACCAAATAATCAATTTTAGCAAAAGTAGTTTCACAGTCCATCTCTCTATATCCCCCAAAAGAATTAAATATATTGCCAAGTTACCTCAGTTATCCTTCAAAAAATATCCTATCAAATAACTTGGATGTCCTATTTTCTGTGGGAGATACAAACATGTATATTTTGAGGATCTTACTCTTAAAATCAGAGCTAAACTTGCTTCTTAGCAAACATAATTTCTTTCCTTCGCTGGGACAAAAACACTTATTTCACATGATCTCCTACCCATTCCTATCCATGCAATTGCTGTCTTAAACCCCCCTAAAAAGATATTATACATAATCTCTTCAGGAAATTTTTATAAGATATTCAAAATAATTTGGTTCTAAATTACATTAGAAGATATGGCATGATCTCTGTTTTCCTGTAGAAGTAGGTAAATTGGGTTTCAAACTCATGGAAGATATGTGTAAGTCAGCTACATTAGAGTTTAATTGGAACACTAAGACTGTTCCAAGTCTTTGGTCTAAATTCTACTGTGTTAAATACAAGGGTGGAATGGCTTCACTTTGTTTTATTTCTCATAGAAGAGTTCAAGTAGTAGATAACACTTCTCAATAGTTCTCTACTGGTATTGGAGGTACTAGGTATTGGACTCCCACTCATGATGGAAAATGCACCTCTAATTCTTCTTGGAATGTAATTAGGTCTACTAAACTTGCCTCTTTCCTTTTCAAATTAATTTGGAATTCAGTTATTCCTCCTAAAATTTCCATATTCCTGTAGAAATGTTTGCATAAAATTGTTCCAATTGATGCAGTTATTCAAGGTATGTGCGCCAAACTAACTTCTAGATCTCACTGTTATTTCAATCATAATGAATCTTTACATCATTTATTTTTAACTAGTCCTGATGCTCTTTCTGTCTGGAAATATTTTGCAAATATGCTTGGAATGCAGGTCTACTTATCTTCCTTTAATATGGTGCTCATGTCTTGGTGGTTGAGAAATCCTAAGCATGACTTACTAAAATTCATTTTTATCATTTTACCTGCTGCTATCATTTGGGAATTATGGAAAAGAAAAAACAACTGTGTTTTTCAAGGGGGTAAGATGGAAGCAAAGCATATCATTAGTCAAGTTTTTGAGTTGGTTCAATATAGTTGCTATAAGAAATCTTTCAAGTCATCTCCAAAAGACTTTGAATTCATCATTCAATTATTCAAGATTAGTATAGCTACTTCATTGACTAGATCCATTCTTTTGATAAATTGGATCAAACCAATTGAAGGTCTTGTTAAATTAAATTGTCATGGGGCTTCTAAAGGTAATCCAAAGGCCTGCTGGTTAAGGAGGTATTATAAGAAATCATAGAGGGTTGTTGATCCAAGATTTTTCCTCCTTTCAAGGTATAGCTATCAACAACAAAGATGAATGTTTGTCCATTCTTAGAGGTCTCAATCTTTTTGTTTCATTAAATCTGTAAAAATTCATTGTAGAATCTGACTCTAAAATGATCATAAACATTCGGTCTTAAGTTCATTCCTTTGTCAATTTTTTTATGTGTTATCAGATATCAAGCTTATTCAAGATAAGATTCAAGTTACTTTTCATTATACATGGAGAGAGAATAATCAGGTTGCAGAAAGTCATGTAAATCATGGGCTCTTCTCTACTTTTCTTCTTTCAACCAAGCCAGTAATCCTTTAATCTCATCTAAAGGCCATTATAGAATGGATCTCCAAGGTGTAAAATCTATTAAAATTTCCAAATAGTCCCTGTATTTGTTTTAGCTCAGTTTCTTATTTCAACTTTTTTTCAGTCTTGTATAATCCACTTAAGTAGGGCTTTTCTACCAAATTTAATAAATATGGGGTATCTTCACCTATTCTAAAAAATAATAATAAAATAACTCACTTGAACTCCTTTTTTCCTCAATACAACAAGTTTAATGGTGTAAGCTACATATCTACCATGTGATAATTTGATGACAAAATTAAATAAAAATAATTTAATTTCTTGTTACGATAATATAGGTGGTCATTACGTTATTATATAGTAGTGACAATGTAATGCCCAGTTATTTTAAAGGATTTATTAATTAGTAATGATTTAATTGATTGAAAAGTAAACCGGATAAGGTTAGAAGTAAAACGGAGAAATTTAGAATTCAATAAGAGAAAGTAAGTTAAATGAAGTTAACTTGTGATTGAATAGTTCAATTGGTTCATTAATAAAAATTAATGGGCAAAGGATTGATTTTATAAAAGTATAGGATTAATTCCATAATTATAATAAGCTAAAAGTGGTTTTAGACCTTTTGGTAATTTGTAGAAAAGTTTAGGGACACATGGGCAATTGGGCATTATTTGGGGTGCAAGTAGGGATACATCATTTTGGATTACATCGGCAATTAAAAGTTGAATTCACACCAGGCTAGTACCGCCCCCGCGGAAAAATTGGCCGACCCGTAAATATTGAAGTCAGACCCACGGTGTTTTAGTCCACGTCCGCGGCAAGGCCTGGATCGCAGTTAGTCACTCTGCAGCCTTATCGTGAGGTGCAGTGGTACTCTTTATTTCTCCTCCTCCTTTTAAACCCTATACGTTTTTTCCACTTTTCTTAAGCCCCAAACCCTCATTCTAACTTGTATTCTTCCTCAAGAAACATAAAAAAAACTCTAGTGCTCTCTCAAGAAATTAATTTCCGCAAATCAAACCCAAGAAGATATTTAAAGACTCAATCAATATTTCAAAGGGATTTTCATTGTGTAATCAAATCAATCAACGAGGCTTTCAAATTAAGCTGTCAAGAAGAGTTTCCAAACAATTTAAGGGTTTTCAAGTGTATTTCAAATCCATCTTTTCAAAGGGCTTTCTCTTTTAAATCAAATCAATTTTATTTCTCAATTTAGGGAAGTTGCTTTCTACACTTCTTTTAACCTAAACCTAATTGTAATGTTAAAATCAATTAGAAACCATTAGAAAATTATGACTTCTTAACATACTATTGTAATTAGATGAAATCAATTATTCTTACATAATCTATATAAAGTTTGGGTCTTAACAATTATAGAAATTTCATTCTGACCCTCAAGTTATGAATTTTGCATTTTATGGTTTATGACCTCATTTTTAGGAATTAATTGTTTGAGTCTTGAAGATGGACAATATGGACTTAGTTTAGAATTGATAGATTCATAAATTCACAAATGCTTACTAAGGACGTATTACATGATTTAAAGGTGTAATCATCCAAAATTAATAAATTTAGTATAAGGACTTTATTCACGATATAAGAACTTATGGGAAATCATCTTAGATTACTTTGGAGCACTTGAATTATAAATAAAACCCTTGTGATAAATTATATCCATGGAATCTTAATTACATGTTCCTTTTTATGCAAGAATTTATTATGAGACTTTACTTATAATATTATTATTGTTGATAAAAAGTTAATTTAGTGAACGAGATATAAGGAGCATGTGATAAGCTTGTGTTGGTTGGATTTGTGGTTGTATGGTTGTAGACTTTGGATATTTAGACATCCATTCTCTTACTGTAACCTCTCAAAATAAATCCTTAATTTAGTTGTCTTAACAACTACCTTATCTAAATGAAAGTGTATTATGGGGATCCTTGTTTAAATTTCACTTCGGTGAGATGTTCCATACACGGAGTTTTGAGATAGGTAGGAGTGAGGACACAAATTTCTTTTATAAAATCAATATGCCTCTAATTGAATATTTTGTATTATGAGTAGATACGTGTAGGAATACTATCCAATTAAGTCCTTGTATAATGGCTTAAAACGTATCTAAAGGATTTAGTAGGTAATAACCCGAGGATGGGGTTTGGGTAATGATGATATAGCACAAAGTGATAAATACATGTGAACTTGAGAATGTCATTGATATATGAACATGAGAAACGTGGATTGATGGGTGAGTGCCGAGGAGGAATACCCTTATGTTGAGATACTTGATGAACATGATTTCATCCACTGAGTTATAATGTTTCAGCGCTTCACAGTAAGGTAGCTATGGGTATTCTAGCACTATGAAGCAGGAACTACGAATAGCGTGATAATTTGCGATGGCATACCGCATGTTCTTTAAATGGCCCGGGAGAAGGCGCATATGTCAGTTACATGCTAATTAATTAATAAAATAAATTGAGAGAATTATATTGCATTGCGAGGTTGCATTTTATGCGATAGTGAAAAAAGCCCTAAACGTAATAAGTATGGAGAGACGATTTAAACAAAAAGTCAGTTTTTAATTTTTTTCAAATTAAATATAAAACATTAAACAGAGACAATCCAAATAAAACTATGCACTAGTTTTATACCTGAATGGTTGTGTTGAAACAATTTAACCAATTGTACCTTTAACCTAAAACATTCATTTAGGTGGTAGCAGATAAAATAAGATCAATCACACAACACGCCGATGTAAGAGGAAAACTCATAATGGGAAAAATCTCGAACAACTCAGTCACACAAATTTACTATGATGAGGAATTACTAAAGTCGACAGATGACATACTACACAAACTCGACACCCGCATAAGCCTTGATGTGTCTTCGATCTTAACCTCCCCTACAAAGTGTAATTCATGAGTCCACCCATGCAAGATACCATAACGCGTGAGTCCACAAACACTTTGGTATCCACCGAACAGTCTCAACAAACGTCTATGGATAAGGGACACGAACGCATCACTTCTTCATTGCAACACCACACCACGAAGTACACTGTGTGTAAAAACCAAACCGAGTAAGGAATCTACCGCACAAAACTTTTTCTCAATCAAGATATTGAGAGAAACAAACCATAGAGCCTAAAAATTAAGATATAAAAAAATATAGAGAGATGAAACTTCAAACACTTTGGGTAAAACTAAGGTTTGGAACATTTTGTATATGTATTAGAAAAAAATCTCCAAAAGTCCTCGAAAAATTAATGCCATTACTCGAATTTATAGAAAACACGTTTTTTTAGGCGACAAGTTTTTTTAGAAAGTTCGTTCTAATGAAAACAAGACCAAGTTTGAACAAAGTTGCAATCTTGTTCGAACAAAATCAAACCTCGTTTGAACGAAAATTAATAACGTTCGAATCATCTTCGAACGAACTTCAAATGAGTTTGGTTCTATTAACAGATAAACCTTATTTGATGTTCCTTTGAAGTTCGTTTGAAAGAACTTCCATTACCATCAGAACAAAATCCCTAATCTCATTCGAATGACATTAAAAAATATGTTTCTTTTAAAATCATCTAAAAACAGATTCAACTATTTTAAAAACATAAACACCCAAGATGTAATTTTCAAGGATCAAAATTCATATGAATTCATACCCGAGAGATCCTCAAAAACTCGAAGACCAAACATGGCATGAAACATAACACGATATGTAATGTCTGAAGCTTTGCGGCTACGTCTTCAAACAAATAAGTCATAGGCTTGAAAGGTCAACAACACAAAGCCTAGCCTATGACACAAAATATTTTGTTTGTAATGAAGCAAATACATACAAATTAACTCAATTTTAAATGTGTCCTTATGAATATCTTGCTCTCACTATTTCGGAACAAAACTCAAAATAAAACACCTACGCACTGCCAAGCTCTCTAAAAGACCCAATCCTAACCACAAAAGAAAAAAATATAGATGCTCGACAAACACATACGCTGAGTAGCTTTGCTCGCTTGAAAACTTGTTCGCACGTTGTATACATGCACACTTAAACACACCCTTCAAATGCAAAGAGAATATATAAATAATATAAATTTGCATGTGAGTAAACTCCTCTTAATTCTAACAATACCATCTTAGGTTAGACATCTCCCCTTAATATAAAGCTCTCCTCCTAACACTAAAGTGAAAGATACCACTTTTCCCCATTTTTTATTCAGGAATAGAAAAAACTAAAGATGCATAAAACTATTTATCCCACCATAAACCATTTCTCTCCTTAAGAGTGCGAACATGTTCTACCAATTTGAAATGGATGAAATAATAATAATATCCTATAACGGTGTAAAGTGAAATAAAAACAAAATGGAGACTCAAGCAAAAATAATCCACACAATAATCAATCAATAAAAATATTGAGGAAAATATGATACCTACTTGAATACACAATAAAGCATAGGTTGCCAATATTGATAAGACACGATATATACTAGTATGAACATATATCATGCCAATTTGATCCAAAAATAAAGCACATGGCAAACAGGATTAAATTCAAATATAAAGAATCAAAACAAAATTATATTATATATAGAGAGATGAAAAATATACCAATGACACACGGGCACATATATATATAGATATAAATAGGCACAAACTGACATAAAACGCATAAGATTTAAGTATTAGAATAAAGTCGACGTGTCTAAACATGTGGGATGAAGTGAAGGGGTGTGAACCGGATATAAATGAGTTATGATCTAACCAAGCAAAAATGTTCGAGGAGTTCTATTTGGCCACAAAACTTTATCAAACTAAGATTTATCCTCAAGTGACAGATAAAGTGAACTCACTGAACAAACAAGTACAATCCACACGAGGCTACAATTTTGATGATTATACAAATCAATAACGTCATGACATGATAAGCATAACTAGGATTCATTGTCCAAACCTATTGATCTTCAACTATAACACCCTTAAAAGCTAAAACACTCATATTTCTTTTACTCAATTCTTTTAAAGATACCATTTTTGAAAATCAGTCAAACAAACTAGTTGTCCTCTAATTTTTCTTTTTGCCTCGCAGTTTTTAGACTCTTTCCAATGGTGTATTTCCCGTAAAGGAGAATTTCTCTTTTAGTAGCCCTTTCTCGTACACCCTTATATTTTTAATAAACATCAATATACTCACGCGCAATGGTTCTTACATGTACAAATCCCCCACAATCAATAGATTTGTATATGACAAGTTTGATGGTAGAACTTCTCATTTAGATCAAATATAACATGTGAAGTCACAATTCAAAAGAGCTCGTGCATGTGTGTGTGGACACATATACAAACTAAATCCCTTAAGCAAATCAAAGTCCAACCAGTCCATGCAAGCATGATTAAAAATAATCTAATCATTGACAATCATAATCAAATGCCTTAAATACATGGAAGACATGAAATGAAATGGATTCAAACACACCAATATGACACCCAAGATGTGTAAAACTAAACTACACATAAACTAAAAATCATTTTGAAGTTTTCAAAAAAATACCAATTTAAAATAACTTAAAAAAACAAAGTCTTTTTGTATTTTCAAATAATTTCCATTAAAGAAAAATCAAAATACAAAGAGCTTAAACCACATACAACTAGAAAACACATATATCATGAAGTACAAAATCTAGTGTATGCAGGCATGTGAACATAATTAATCATATATATAGCATGAGAAGTAGAATGTGCAAACATTTGCGAATCAACAAGTCTAACATGTAAAGCCTCCAAATCGTATCTCCTAACCCATGTAGGTTTAACGTGATGATTTAGGGATTTTGGAACCTTCGTAACTCTAGGCTTAGAATTTCTAGGACCTTTTCTAGGAACAAAGTAAAAATGTCTATTGTGACCTTTCCTACCGCAATGTATTCACGTGTAGACATAACGAGGGGTGTTACCTAAAGGGTTGACCTTTTTTAAATATCCTATCAATGTCTGACTCTATAAGAAGCATGGTCTTGGATTTAGTAGAGGAAGAATCTACATTATTGAAGTCAATCCGACACTTATCATCTTTGATTTGGACAGTGCCTTATATTTTATCTAACTTTTTCGAACTAGATTCCAAATAAAATTTGACATGAGTTGAGTCTTTCAATCTCTCTTCTAGATCCACTATCCTAGACTAGAAGTAAATGCCTTGAATATTAAAACTCAAAAATCTCCTTATTCAAAACATCCAGCAAACCATGAAGGTTATCTTTTTCACCCTCAACATACTCAATATTTTCCTTAAGAGTCCTCGCACCTATCTTAAGGTCCTCAATCAATGATATAACCAAAGTACACCCTCGTACTTCTAACCATCCAGAAGAAGGGTTATCCTGATAAGGGTCAGCCTCATATGCATCACCCTTGACCTCACCGACAACCGATATCCACAATGGTCCAAAGGGGCTCAATAAGGACCAGTTTCAATCTCTGAGCTAGCCGATATCAAGCGTGATCGCGATTACCTAACCTCGTCTGACCTGTTTAGTCGAGGTTCTGCTTATGATGGCAGGCTTAATAGTCATCTCAGAGTTAACAACATCATACTCAGTCAGACCGAGATTTCAGTGGATGATGTCAAGAAGTCCGATCATATGTGAGTACAAAAGAGACCAGGAACACGTGGGCAAAATCGTTATGACTATATCATTCCCTCACGTGAGGGAATATTTGATCATCATGATCTACATGTGGCACAGCCATGTATCCACACTAGATTAGCTAAGAGCCAACCATTCATGCAAACAACATGATTGGGGGGTACATTACACCCCTTATGCACCATATATATCATATATCTTCTTCCTTTTAAGGGATCGAGCAACTAAAACTCTAGCCAAAACTTTGCTAAGTTGTGTTCTAGAGAGACAAAGCTTGTAAACTAGGCCATTAATGCCCATTTATTAGTGAAAGTCACAC
The DNA here is from genome assembly GCA_949130495.1 of Sambucus nigra. NCBI lineage: Eukaryota > Viridiplantae > Streptophyta > Magnoliopsida > Dipsacales > Adoxaceae > Sambucus > Sambucus nigra. The sequence goes on from OX422219.1 coordinate 372,086,371, forward strand.
ACACACACACACACACACACACACATGGATGTAGGCTCTGGTCGAACCACTTAATCTCTGGTGTTAATCTTGTTAACCTCACCACCTTCTACATCAATTTATTGTCTACTGATTGCCATTGTTGTACTCTTATTTGAGCTATTCACCACTATAAATTGGTGATACTAAATCTGGTATCATCAATTTGGCACCGTATGTTGGAACGAGAAGCTTTATCTCTTCCATTTCTTAGCTTGTCCTCGTTGGAATCTCTGATGGTGAGTAAGTCCTCCCCCTTTCATGGGGAGTTGTCTCACCATTGAAAGAGTTCCTACTGGGCCCATAAGCTTTTAGTCTTCAGATCACAACTCAACGTTCCAGGACAAAAAATGGCACTTGAACTACCACCTCCTCCACCACCGGAGGGAAGAAGACACAACTCCAGCCACGCGCCACCCCTAGCCGAGATGGCTGAGGTGGCTACAGCCTTGAAATCCCTGGTGTCCAGCCAACAAGTGATATAGGAGAAATTCGTCGCCCTAAGCCAAAATATGATAATAAGGCCATCGGGGGTCACACCAGATATTGTAACTCCGGTAGCATCGGATGGACATAACAAGGAGGCCAGTGTACTACCCCGAGCACCATGAAAAGATCTACCTCCTCTCCAAAGGCGGAGGGATGTTGCTGACCCTTTACGCCTGGGGAAATAAGGAAACCCTTGCACGGAGGATAAGTACGATGATGTTAAGGATGAGGATCCTCTGAAAGACTGTTGGGATCCATATGATATATCAAATAATAGTGTACGGCCTATTTGGGAGAGCCAAGGTTGTAGAAAAAGGTAGAACCCAGATCCTCGACCAAGGGGTTCAGCATTTGACCGATTGAGTAGAGGGTCAGCCTTTGAGAGGCTCCGCCTAATCAATGACCTGAGAGCGACGCTATTACGGTCAAGGAGAATTACTGGATCCATAAGAGAAGGGACGGACTGCCAACCCATCCAAGGCCGACCCGCGCATGGCCGAGACGGAGGTCATGGGGAAGTTAATAGCCGACGACAACTAACATCTGGTGAACCCCGAGTCCTTCATTTGGAAGCGACAGGGGACAACATCGGCCAGGCCGAGAGACCTTGGAATGATTTGATTTAAAGGATGGAAAAGAAGATTGGAAATATTCTAAAAAGTCGAGACCCCTTGCAGAAGGGATACTCACAAGGCTCTCCATTTATCGAAAGGATAGTCAACTTCCCAACCCCGAATAAATTCAAGCCACCTGTGGTAACTCCAAGATATAATGGGAGCACCAAGCCTGTCCACCACATTTAGATGTACCAATCGGCAGCTGATATCTATTCTATCTTAGGAGAGATGAGATGTCGTGCATTCTAAAGCACTCTGGTCAGGGCTGCTCATGTTTGGTATACTTCACTCCCCAAAAATTTTATTGACAGCTTCAAACAGTTGGCCGAGCATTTTATCCATAATTTTATTTTGGGACAGAACTCAGAAAAAGACTACTCATTTGCTCTATGTCAAACAAGGGAAGAATGAGAGTCTTAAAGACTACATCGTGAGGTTCAACAAGGAGAATCTGGAGGTTAAAGACTATGAAAAAAGCTTGGCTATGACAACACTCATCGGGGGCCTTCAAAAGGGTAAGTTACTATGGAAGCTTGCTGAAGACCCCCCAAAATCAATGATCGAGTTATTGGAAATGGCTGGGAAAGTCATGCTGAACAAGCAATGGCTGCAAAGTTTGAGGACAAGAAAGGCGGAAGCAGTGGGAGTAAGTCCCAAAAGAAAAATAAAGATGGTAAAAAGAGGTCGATTGATGAGAAGCAATTAGACTACACTCCTCTGACTGTGAGTTGTGAGCATATTTTGAATGAGATTAAGAATGACAGATCTTTGCGATGGCCTGAGAAGCTAAGGGCTCAATCGCATAAGAGGAACAAAGCCTTAAAGTGTGAGTTTCACCAGGATCACGGCCATTTGATTGATAAGTGCTTTGCCTTGAAAGATGAGATTAAGAAAATTTTAAAAATCGAGAAGTTAAGGAAGTATGTGGATAAAGACGTTACAAAGGGTGGTCGAGCCGGCTCTAGAAATAAGAGAGGTGATAAGTGCAAAGAAGATGTTGCGGCTAGGCGAGATGACCCTTAAGATGACGACAGTGATGATCCAGATCGGCCACCAAAGGATGACGATGTCCTTGTCAGGAGGCTCAACATGATCTCATTTGGGGTAAACATGATTCTTTGTGGTTTAACCGAAGGAGTATCTAAGGTAGCTGATCGAAAAGAGCATATGGCCGAGGCCAAGGCAGTCACAAAGGTCGAGGTTGTTCACTCAGCCTCCAGTGAAGTGAGATCTGAGAAAAAGAAAAAGGTGGATTTAGATACCCTCGTAGTCGATTTTTCAGGACTAGATTTTTAAGGTATCCTAGCTCCACATGACGACCCTCTTGTCATAACAACCATAGTACATGGATGTGAAGTACAAAGGATTTTGGTTGATGGCAGAAGCTCTGGAGATGTTATGTTCTGGTCATGCTTCAAGGGCCTAGGACTCAGTCGGGCCAGACTCGTACCATACCATCATCCTCTAATAGGATTTAGTGTAGATAAGGTTCACCCCTTGGGAATGTACGAGATGGATGTTAGGATGGGGGATAAATGGCTGAAGCAGTTGACCAGAAAGATCAATTTTTTCGTTATGGATGAAAATGTCTTCTCGGCCTACAACGTCATACTGGGACGAGTAGTACTCAAAGAGTTTAAGGTCGTGCTTTCAACGATCCACCAAATGATAAAATTTCTGAATCCTTATGGAGTAGGGGAAGTTCAGGGTGACCAAACGTCGACACGAGTATGCTACTTTAACTCGGCTGAAGAGAGAGAAGCCCACAAGAAGGTAACCACCACCTACAGTATTGACACCCTTGATCCTAGAGACGAGACAAAGCTCAAGAAAGGGGAAGTCGTTGAAGAGGTAGAATCGATCGTCCTCAATAAAGACGAGCCATAAAAAACCGTCCAGGTCGGTAAAGACCTAAAGCATGAGATTAAAGTTGAGTTTATAAAGTTGTTGAAGAGAAGACATAGTATATTTTTTTGGAGTCATGCAGACATGCCATGCATCGACCCCAAGATAATGTTCCACAAGATCAATGTGGTTGAGGGTGCTAAGACAGTTAAGCAGAGAAGAAGAATTTGTTCTCGAGACACTACACCAAAATGGACAAATTGTCACCTTTCAGCCGGCCAACCTTGTCAAGGTCATTGACCGTGACAAAAAACACGCGTTTTATGTCACGGTCATTGACATTGACACGACCGTGACAACTAATTGTCACGGTCATTGACCGTGACAAGTCCGTGACAAATTTAATTATCACGTTCTTGTCACGGTCATTGACCGTGACAATTCTTGTCACGGTCAATGACCTTGACACGACCGTGACAACTTTTCCAGCAAAAACCCTTTCCCCCTTCTTTTTTCCCTCCCACCGTTCCCTCTCTCTCTCTCTCTCTCTCTCTCTATTTTCAGTTCCAATTTCTCTCTCTCTCTCTCTCTTCCATTTATATATATATTTGTGTGTATATTTATGTGTGTATGTGTATATATATATGTGTGTATGTGTGTGCGTGTGTGGGGGTGGGGCAGGGTGGGGGAGGGGTGGTGGAGGGGGGCAGGGGGTGGGGTTGGGTGGGGTGCGGTGTGTGTGTGTGTGTGGTGGTGTGTTTTGGGGGAGGGGGTGGTGGAGGGGGGGAGGGGGTAGTGGAGGGGGGCAGGGGGTGGGGTGGGGAGAGGTGTGTGTGTGTGTGGTGGTGTGTGGTGGGGGAGGGGGTGGTGAAGGGGGGCAGGGGGTGGGGTGGGGTGTGTGTGTGTGTGGTGGTGTGTGGTGGGGGAGGGGGTGGTGGAGGGGGTAGGGGGTGGGGTGGGGTGGGGTGTGTGTGTGTGTGTGTGGTGTGTGGTGGGGGAGGGGGTGTTGGAGGGGGACAAAGGGTGGGGTGGGGTGGGGTGTGTGTGTGTGTGGTGGTGTGTGGTGGGGGAGGGGGTGGTGGAGGGGGGCAGGGGGTGGGGTGGGGTGGGGTGGGATGTGTGTGTGTGTGTGTGGTGGGGGAGGGATAATTCACAGGCTTTAGCTAAACTAGGGTTTTATAGAGTTTCGCTCCTACTACTTGGGCAATGACTATACTAGGGACCAAAGATAAATAAATAAACTGGATTCAAAGTAAATACTAGGAAATCCCAATTTATAATCGTCTAATTTATATCCTTTATTTATTTAATCACGATTCATTCCACTAAATAATCATGATTGCACTCAAATTTAGTTATTTATAAATCACTCGAAAGAATGTGTTCTTATTATTAAAGTTGATTACGGTATATTATGATTCCCCACGTTATGTTTTCGATACCCTCTTGGTTAAATAAATTTTCTACTAACCGATTTTAATGAATATCTGATCAATTCCTTGATTCTAAAACTTAATTCTATAGGATTATAAAATAGTTCATCGGTCGGGTAAACAAAACATATAAGTCTATCAAGGGGTATCACAATCCAAATTATTTCTTGGACGTGAATTCCTCCAAATTATGATCTCATACCTATTCACACAATGATTGACCAACTTGCAAGGATCTATTGTTCTAACATATAATTGAACTTCACCCATCACAATCGAAGAAATAATTGTGAAAGAAACTTAATATCCATAACCCTAGGGATTAAGAATCTATGAACTTTTTGCAAACGATATGAGATTTCCCATGTTTAATCAAGAACATCCTTAGACTTGTAGGGGGTGGGGTGGGGTGGGGTGTGTGTGTGTGTGGTGGTGTGTGGTGGGGGAGGGGGTGGTGGAGGGGGGCAGGGGGTAGGGTGGGGTGGGGTGTGTGTGTGTGTGTGATGTTCAATTTAGTTGGTGCACAAACTAACGGTCAAAGTAATAGTATATAATTCCAACATTTCAAACTACTTGAACATCACAAATGGATACGAACTTAAAATATAAATTGAGATAACCTTAGAATCTAATTAGGGTAAAAATATAATGGCATCAACTAACATATATACACAACACTAAAAGTAGCCATCAATTTTATAAATAATTGATAATAGTTGGATAATAATTGGATAATAAACATCGGGAGGGGGTGGGGGTGGGGGTGGGTGGGGTTTTGAATATTATTTACATTCAAAATAAATAATTGATAATAGTTGGATAATAATTGGATAATAATTGATATTTTCATTAAAAATAAATATTTCATTCAAAAATATTGGATAATAATTGATATTTTCATTTAAATTGATAATAATTTTATTCATGAAATTAATTCAATTAGGTAAAACCCATGATAATGAAATTTATGCTACAATTATAATTATCTCATGTCATAATTTTATTGATAAACAATATATGTAGTTGTCACGGTCGTGGTGGGGGAGGGGGTGGGGGTGGGGTGTGTGTGTGTGTGTGTGTGTGTGCGTAGGTGCGTAGGTGTGCGTGTGTGTGTGGCGGTGGGTGGGGGTGGGGGTGGGGCACCCATTTATTAACTCTTTAAATATTTGAAAAAAACATAATATTACAAAATTGAAACGAAATGGTATTGACGGAACTTACACATACGTTATAATATAGACGGAACATTTTTTTATCTGTACTATTAATTCAATTAATTCAATTAGGTAAAAAGAAATGTGTACTATTAACATTTTTTTTATCTGTACTAATAACATTTTTTTAGAGCAAAAATGTCTCCTTCAGATGTTAAGGCGAAGATGATGATGCTGTTTATGATGATGTCGTCTGGGTTCGGTGGTAGCGGAGGCGACGAGGGCTCCTCCGCCGCTAGGCTCCCCAAATATGGAAAATTTGGGATTACCGTCGAAAACAAGTCGGAGCTTTTAGCGAGATCCCTCGAGCTGCTAAAGACGGTCATCGGCCCGGGGTTTATGAGTTGGAAGGAGGTGCCGTATGAGCTCAAGTTAGCTGTTTGGGCGGCACTACAGGTAATATTTATATGAATATTTCAATTTCAATTTATATTTATATTTATTCGCAACTAACATTGTATTTGTTGGACAGGAACAATTCAACTTGGATCCAAAGCTACGCGATGCCGTCTTGGAGCAGTTGAGGGAGCAACACAAGACGTGGAAGAAAAATATGCGAACACGGTACTTTGGAAAAACACGAGAGTCCATTTTACAATGGCGCGGATCCGTCCCGCCCAAGGAGCCGATCTCATTGGCACAATGGCAAAAGTTCATTGACAATGAGATCGAGGATCGACAATTGGCATCTCGCCAATCGGGGAGGGAAAATCGGGCTAAAAAGACGGACGTGCACTACTCCGGCCGGACCTCTTACGCTGCGGTGGAGCATAGGATGCAAGTAAGATTTAATTTATCTATAACTACAGAAATATATTATTGGATATTATTTTACTTTGCGGGGCCGATACTAATTTTACTTTACTTTATTTTATTTCAGGGGGTAGGGAGTGGGCCAGGGGGTAAGCCACATAGGCTCGATACTTATGTGGCTCTTCGGACGAAGAAGGGGAAGGACAAGGAGGTGTCCCCGAGCGTCGCGGCCAGGATTGTAAGTAATCCGACAGTTTAATTATTGTTAATTACGTTATAATTTTTTAGTTTACTTATTTTACTAATCATGTGCTTTTTGTCGTTTCAGGCAAAGCTTAAGGAAGTGCATGAGTCGCAGTCTGATGCCGACAAGGCATCTTTGTCCACAGACACACTCAGCCAAGTGCTTGGCTCGGATCGCAAAGGGAGGACAAGGGGAGTGAGCTCGCGGGTGGCCAAATCTAGGATCATCGGATTGGAGACGAGCGACACCGGGTTGTCTCGAACGGTGGATTCACACGACGCGAAGCTGTCCCGTTTGGAGGCGACGGTCCAAGATATGTACGCATTCATGAAGCGTACGTTGGGTGGAGACCGTAAAGGGAAAGGGAAAGGGAAAGGGAAGGAGAAGGCGGTGGCGGAGGAGGTGCGGGAGGACGAGGAACATGATGACGAGGATGTGGACCTCCCTGCTTCATCACTGACACGTTCGTACTTCGACGATCCACTTCCCTATTTGACACCCTCCAACAGACCATTGTCGACTATTGGTTGGCCGAGCGTGTTCATATTGGGCGTATTTGATGGCCAACGGATAGGGCGGGGGTTGAGGGACCCGAATATCGTCGAGGGTGGAATAGTCCATGGACGTGTGCTTCAAGAGATGGAGTCCAGGGTGCTCGTCACGCATGTCATACCCGGGAAGGAGAACTCCCTATTGTGGTTGCGCGAACAATGCGGCACGACGTATATTAGTGGGTGCGTCAATTCATATGTAGTGTGGCCTACTCACCTCCTCAGTTTTATCCAAGACATGTAGTAACATTATTTTTAAGTTTGTCCATTTTAATTATATTTGGATTATATCGTCATGTATATTGTTTTTACATTGAATATTTGGATTATATCGTCATGAATATATATTTTCATTATCTTTAGTTTGTGTTGGATATATGATGTTTGGAACAGGTACAACGTTGCTATAACAGGTACAAATATACTGCTGGGCAGTGGCGGTGGCCATACTGCCCAAGAGATTTTTTTTAAATTCTGCCCAGAATTGTCACGGTCATTGACCGTGATAATTCTGGGCAAGAGGGGTCACGGTTATGTCAAGGTTTAGAACCGTGACAAACGTGTCACGGTCATTGACCTTGGCACGATCGTGACACAAAACGCGAGTTTTTTGTCAAGGTCAATGAACGTGACACGACCGTGACAAAAAAAGTTGTCTCGCCTCGAAATGTCACGATCATTGACCTTGAGAAGGTGGATTTGTCAAGGTCAATGACCTTGACAAATGGGCAGATTTGGTGTAGTGAGAGAAGTATGAGGTAATAAGGGATGAGGTTAAGAAGCTTGAAGAGGCTGAGTTCATCAGAGAGGTCATTTACCCTGAATGGTTATCCAATACAGTCATAGTTCCCAAGGCCAATGGGAAGTGGAGAATGTGCGTAGATTTCACTAATTTGAACAAATTTCTCCCTAAGGATAGCTTCTCTCTTCCTCGTATTGATCAGATAGTGGATGCCACAACAGGCCATGAGCTAATGAGCTTCATGGATGCATACTTCGGATATAATCATTTTTTTATGGACACTATTGATTCAGAGAAGACGGCCTTCATCACAGATAAAGGAACCTACTGTTACAAGGTTATGTCCTTTGACTTGAAGAATGCTAGGGCTACCTATCAACGACTGGTAAAAAAGATGTTTAAAGACCAGATTGGAAAATACATGGAGGTTTATGTTGATGATATGCTAACCAAGAGTCTGCAGGCCGACACCCACGTGGCCGACCTTGAAAAAACCTTCGATACGATGGACAAGTACAAGATGAAGTTCAATCCAGCAACATGTGTCTTCAGTTTTGGATAGTGTAAATTTATGGGTTTTATTATTAATCAGAGGGGGATAGAGGCCAACCCAGAGAAGATAAAGTCCCTATTAGAAATGAAGACCCCTGAGACTATCAAAGACGTTCAAAGGCTTACAGGATGAGTAGCAGCCTTAAATATGTTTGTTTCTAGAGCCACCAATATATTCCTTCCATTTTTTAAAGTTCTTAGAAAAGCCTTTAAATGGGATAAAGAATACGAAAAAGCCTTCATGGAGCTAAAGTCTTACCTCGGCTCCCCACTCTTATTATCTCATCCTATTCAAGGAGAGAAACTTTATGTGTACTTGGTTGTATCTGAGTCGGCTATGAGCACATATATAGTACAAGATGATGAGGGTCTTCAGAGACTGGTATATATCAACAGTAACTACCTTCAAGTGGCCGAGCAAAGGTATCTAAGAATGGAAAAGTTAGCCTATGCCCTGATCCACGCCTCAAGAAAAATGAAGTCGTACTTTCAAGCACACACCATGGTCATCCTAACTGACTCACCCCTAAGGCAATTCATCCATAAACCTGAGAAATAAGGTAGGTTGATGGCCTGGGCCATAAAGTTAGGAGAATACGACATTGTTTATTAGCCGAGAGTGTCAATCAAGGGGAAAGCTCTGGTAAATTTTGTAGGGGAGTTCACTTGGTCTGAGGTAGAGAGTGAAGATGAAAGCAACTGTGCGACGTCGGTCGTGACCGATGCTGAGTCGACATCAGCCTCATCGAATGAAGAGAAGCCTCCTACAGCCGAGACCGATAGGTTTGTGCTTAGTAACGGAGTCATTAGAGAAGGACGATTCTCGGATGGTTTAGTGTGGAATTTTTTTGTTGATGGCTTGTCCTGTGAAAATAACAGTGGGTCCAGCCCCATTGTGTTAGCCCCTAATGGAACAGACATAAAATATGCAATGAGGTTTAATTTTAAGGCCTCAAATAATGAGGCAGAATATGAGGAACTTATAACTGGAATATCCCTTGCAAGAGCCATGAATGTCAGCTAACTACTAGCCCACAGTGACTCTCAACTGGTGGTTAATCAAGTCCTGGGAGGTTATGAAGACAAGGACGATAGAATGTCCAAATACTTAGTGAATGTGAGAATGGTGATGAAGGATTTTCAAGAGATCAAGATCAGAAGAGTGCCTTGGCTGGATAATAGCCGAGTCGATGCTCTAGTAAGGTTAGCCTCGACCACTCACACAGAAATAAGGAGGACAGTGCCGATAGAAATCTTGCCTCGGCTGACCATAAATGATGAAGACTTGAAGCCGAGCTTCTGTTTCAATTTGAAACTTGTACCATCTTGGATGGATCCACTTGTTTGATACATCAGAGAAGGTAGTTTGCCAGAATCTAAAGCCGAAAGAAGGAAACTGAGGTATAAAGCTGCTAAGTTTTCAATCATAGAAGATATTTTATACAAGAAAGGATTTTTTCTCCCCCTACTCAGGTGTGTACACTCATCTGAGGTAGACCACATCCTCAAAGACATGCATGAATGTTCTTACTCAAGACATATAGGAGGAGATCTCTGGCCAAGAGGTTAATAACTCAAGGATATTGGTGGCCGACCTTAGCTAAAGATGCTGCAACTTATGTTAAGAGATGTGATAAATGTTAAAGGTTTTCCAACGTCCCTCATCAACCTCATTATCCACTGACCTCTATTACCTCACTCTATCCATTTACAGTATGGGGGATTGATTTAGTTGGACCTCTTCTAAGGGCCATAAGAAGTTACATATACTTAATTGTTGCAATAGACTATTTTTCAAAATGGGTGGAAGCTGAAGCTATGGTATCCATAATAGATAAGAATGCATTTCAACTCATGTGGAATAATATCATCTACAAGTACGACCTCCTTAACACCCTCATCTCTGATAATGGGAAATAGTTCAAGAATGTCTCTTTGAAGAAATAATGTGAGAGGGTCGGAATCAAACAATTCTTCTCCTCACCTGACCGACCTCAGTCTAATGGACAGACTGAGGTTACAAACAGAACTATCCTTGATGGGATAAAAAAGGGCTGGAAGATGCAAAAGGCAGGTGTACTGAAGAAGTACACGCAGTATTATGGGCCTACAGGACGACAATCAAAAATACTACGGGGGAGACCCTTTTTATGTTGGCTTATGGTTCAGAAGTCGTCATCCCTACTGAGGTTTAATTTCCTACTCATAGAACTCAGATGTATGACCCTCAAGGAAATGTGACGAATAGAAGACTCGACCTTGACCTCATTGAAGAAAGAAGAGACGATGCTGAGGTAAGGCAAGCAGCCTACCAGGAGAGGTTTGCCAAATTCTACAATTAGAGGGTAAAAGAAATGCCAATAGCCGTGGGAGATTTAGTTATCAAGAAGACATGGAAAAAACCCAACAATCTCCATTCCAATTGGCATGGCCCCTATAGAGTTATTGATGAAGTTGTTCCAGGAACCTATCGGTTGGAGAACCTTGAGGGGTAACATTTCTCAAACCCCTAGAATGCTGATCATCTGAAGAAGTGTTATCGATCAGTTCATAGTTTTATTGTAACACATGTAATTGATTTAGAATAATGAATATAAAAGAGTATCAATATTCCCCTAGTCATACTTGTATATCCAAATATTTGTGTAAATCTTAGGCTTCAGAGCATCATTCGTGGTGAAGTAGGCTTGAGAAATCCTTGGCAAACCCTCATTCGATAGAGATGATAGTGCTTGGATGGGATAACCATCCATACACTCATAAAAAGACAAGCAATGGTGTAATATGATATGAAACATCATTTATTTGGTGATCTCAGACCTTAAATATCATTAATTTGGTGAAATGCGAGATTAAACATCATTTATTTGGTGATCTCAGACCTTAAATGTAAGGACATTTTTGTCCATTATCAATTTATTATGTCACACGCCGTTACACCGTTGAAGAAATTCAAGATTCATACATTCATCAACGGATCTGAATATCAAAAGAAAGAGGAATCAAAGTCTGGCAGACTGGAGCGGTCCGCCTGAAATAAAAGAACCGATCCGGTCAACCGGACCGGTCCGCCTCAGACACGGACCGATTTGACTACTGAAGGCCAGTATACCCCGGACCGCAAGCGAACCGATGAAGCCTGGAAAAGAACCGATCCGATCATCAACGGACCGATCCGCCTCAGAATAAAAGAACCGATCCAGTCAACCGGACCGATCCGCTTCCAAGCCGGACCGGTCCGCCTGGGATAAACTTAAACAGATCGTGTTCAGATTTTTAAGGCCCGAGACTTCTTATTTAATCCTACTACGGGAAGTGATTTTCTAAGACTTACATACACGATTTTCAGAGTCCTAAATACTCTAAGTCTTCACCTATTGAGCCCTAGACTCTAGGTTTTTTATTCACACTAATTGCCAAACATTTGTGAATCACTTTGCAACCCAGGAACGCAGTTTTGTTGTTCAAAACCCTTGTGGAGAAGCCGTTCTCTTCTTCATTGCAGCCCTACTGGAAAGGGATAGTTCCAGCCGCCGACTACAGAATCCGACACCTGAGGGTAATTCTTAGTCACTTGTATTTTCATAGTAATCCGAAATTGGACAGCTACAATCTTATAATGAAAATAAATGGTTTTGCCCCTTTGGGGGATTTTTCCTCACAAGCATGTGTTTGAATGTTCTTGCTTAGATTATCATCTTATTAAATCACATATTGTTGCATGTTTAGGGTTTGTTTGGGTTAAAAGGTGTTTAATATATAATTTGCTCATTTGAACGCGAGCACATACGTTCTCAAATTCGTATCAGAGCAGGTTGCGCTAATTTATTGCGTATTCCTATTTTCCGCAAAATTGTGTGATATTGATTTTTTTTGAAAAATCACTCTTGTGAAAATTCGCATTTTTTCTTATGGAGCACTTATATAATCAGATGCCTATTTTTGACGGGTCTAATTATGCCTACTGGAAAGCTCGTATGAAATCGATTTTAAAATCTATTGACGAGCGTGTTTGGTTGCTTCGGGAAAATGGTTGGACTCCTCCCACGATCACTGTTAATAATATCACCTCTTTAAAACCCGTGTCAGCCTGGACTGAAGATGATTATAAATTGTCCAATTTTAATTCCCGAGGTCTGAGTGCTATTTCTGGAGCTGCCTCTCCTGATGAGTTTCGCCGAATTATGACGTGCACCACGTCAAAAAAGGCATGGGATGTTTTACAACTCACCCATGAAGGAACTAATGCTGTGAAAGAATATAAGTTGCAAAATTTGACAACTCAATTTGAAACCATCACCATGCATGAATCTGAATGCTTTGATGAATTTTATGCTAGACTTTCTGACATTGTGAATACTAGCTTTAATCTTGGTGAACATATTCCTAATGCTAGAGTTGTTAAAAAGATTATTCCTTCTTTACCTAAGCGTTTTATCCCTAAAGTCACTGTGCTAAATTCTATGGGTAATTTAAATACGCTAAAATTGGAAGAACTTGTAGGAGATTTGCAAACTTATGAAATTGATATGTTCCCTAAAACTGCTAAATCTAAAGATAAGGGAATTGCACTTAAAGCCCAAGAGAGAAGGAGTGAGGGGTCGGCTAGAAAAAGGGTAGAGTCATCTAGAAAGAGAGAGACTGACACGTCAGATTCTGAGTGTGATTTTGACCTTGATGATTTGGCCCTGTTTGCAAAAAATTTCAAAAGAATTCACAAATTCAAGAAAAGTGGAAATTTCAATGATAAAAGGAATTTTGAGAAAAATAATGAAAAAGATTTTAAAGATCCTCCTAAGACAGAAAGTGAGAGATTCTTTGAATGCGACAGTAAGGGTTATAGAGCTTTTGAGTGTGCCACACGTCTGAACAGAGAGAAAGGGAAAGCTGTCCTAAATGCTACCCTTAGTGACGACAGTGAGGTTGAGTCGGTGGACTGTGGAGATGAGTCACTGCATGAGCATAACATCACTGCACTCATGGCAAGTCATGTGAGTACCTCCAATGTTTCTCACGACGATGAGGATGCTACGTCACAAGGACACCTCGACAGTAAGAGCGATGAGAGTGAGGGGGAGGATGAGGCTCTTAGGATCACCGCTTTAGAGAGAGATTTAATATTGTTTGGAGAAAGAGAGAGTTGTGATGAGAGTGGAAAAGAAAGAAAGAAAGAACTTGAGAAGATAAGATGTTTTGAGTGCGATGGGATAGGGCACAAGAAATTTGAGTGTCTCACTAGGAGAGAGCGTAAGAAAGATGCAATGCCCACCTCTCTAAGTGATAGTGAGGATGAGGTTGGTGATGAAAGTGTGATCCAAAAAGCTTTTCGAAAGTTATTTATCGAGACCATGGAAACAAAAAGGTCAAATAGAATTCTAGGTCTTTAGATTTGTGAGTTGAAGGAAGAAAATGCTGAGCTAAAAAGGGGAAAAGGCGACTTGACCAACACGGTGTCTACACTGACGACACGTGTATCCCATCTCGAGGATGATCTCAAACAAGCACGAGAGGTCCAAGTCACATTAGAGAATGCACCTGAGCCTATATCCACCTTGGTAAGTGAGTCCCATGGGAGCTCGTCTAGGAATGTTCATCCCAAAATTGTTGACAAATTACTTCCTAGACCGGTTTATGTTTGCTCCCACTGCAATAAGCGAGGACATCTTAGGGAGTTTTGTTCCAAGTTGGGTTTTGTACCATATCATGCCACTTCACACATTTATGCACATACACCCACTCATGACGCTTTGCCTGCACATTATGATAGAGAGTTTGCACACATTCGCGAGCAAGTGAAGTTTTGGATCAAGACAACACATGATTTAGTGGATTTTGTTCAAAAGATGTCACCATCTTTCGAAAACTCCACCGTTACTCCTGGTTGAGATCTTATCTTGATTGCTAGCATAGGTTGATTTTCATGTTGTTTCTTTTGCCTATAGCTAGCATGTACCTTTAGTTTGTTTTATTTTTGTTCATTTCGTTAAAACAAAAATACAAAAAGATTTTCCTTTAAGAAACATTTTAAGAAAAGCACAAAAAGATTTTATTTTGATAAAATTTTTGAAAAAGACCAAAAAGATTTTTGTATTTTTAAGCACCTTTTATGGATGAGCATTTAAGATAGCCAAGTCACAACTTCATTCCATTTATCCATGTGACTATTTGATAGAGATTTGAGACGCTACATCATTTCATCCATGTGCTTTACTTAGTATGGAGTCTTTGAGATGTAATTAGTGATATCTTCCTACATGTTTGACTCCTATATCCTTTATTGCACACATGCACGGCTATATTTGATTATTGAACTTATCTATCTCATATTGGCTTGAGTGTTTCCATCTCAATTCTGTCTATACAATGTATAATATGCGATAAAACTCGACAAGATTGGAATGTATGTAACAACCGTTTTGGTGAGACTGTGTGCTTTTGTATAACGGGGAGGGGCTGCGCAAGGTAATCATCTATCCTTTGCGCAAACGCCATTGTTAAAAAGGACCTAAAAATGGAGGAATTTTAATATCCGAGGTCCAAAGAGGTTAAAAGAGCCCCAAAAAAATTTAAAGGCAATAAAAAGCAATTCATGCCAAATATGGGCCACTTAGGTTTCACCATCAATTCTCTAAAGTTTGAGAATTTAGAATGCCTCTATTCAAAAAGTATATCTGAGGGAGTTTGGTTGGAGAATCTTTAAATGGGTTTGCACTTCCTTGAAAGTCCTGAAAAAGCATAAAATCGTTTTGGACGTTATTGGTGTGAAAATCACTTTGAGCTTTGATTTGTTGATTTGATTGAGTCAATATCTTATATTGTCATTATTTTACACCAAAGGAAGAATTTGAGTTCATTCGCTAGGAGTATCCAATATTCATCGTGCACATATGTCATGTTTGTATGCATTGATTTTCCTATCGAATTTGATCACACCACTTCATTTACGCTATCATCGTCTTGGTTGCTTTGTGTTCATTCATGGTGTTATTTTATCCTAGTGACACCCCGCACTTACTTATTTGATTTATTTCTCTCATTTGTCTATTTGGGGACATCATAAAAAGGGGGAGAATGAATTATCTTATTATGGGGGAGATTTGAAAGTTTGAGTTTGCTCATAAATTGGTATAAATTGGTATATATGAATTATCTTATTATGGGGGAGATCTGAAAGTTTGATTTTACTCATAAATTGGTATATATGTTTATCTCATTTCAAACTCGATATGTCACTTGGTATTTTGCTTTGTCTCATGTGTGTAGGTACTACATGGATTATCATTGGATTGCACACACTAATGAGAAAAGAGTTGAGATTCCTGAAGAATTGAAGAGAAAACGCTGTAGTCTTATTCAATTGTATCTTTCCAGTTTTGGGTTCATGGAAGGGTAGATTTGTATAGGCATTTTTTGTTGTTTTGATAATTCGGATGTTTTGTTTTTATGTATGTACCGGCATAGACATAGGGGGAGATTTGTAAGGACATTTTTGTCCATTATCAATTTATTATGTCGCACGCCATTACACCTTTGAAGAAATTCAAGATTCATACATTCATTAACGGATCCGAATATCAAAAGAAGAAGAGGAATCAAAGTCTGACAGACCGGACCGGTCCGCCTGAAATAAAAGAACCGATCCGGTCAACCGGACCGGTCCGCCTCAGACACGGACCGATCCGATTGCTGAAGGCCAGTATACCCCGGACCGCAAGTGAACCGATGAAGCCTGGAAAAGAACCGATCCGATCATCAATGGACCGATCCGCCTCAGAATAAAGAACCGATCCGGTCAACCGGACCGATTCGCTTCCAAGCCGGACCGGTCCGCCTGGGATAAACTTACACAGATCGTGTTCAGATCGTGTTCAAATTTTTAAGGCCCGAGACTTCTTATTTAATCCCACTACGGGAAGTGGTTTTCTAAGACTTACATACATGATTTTCAGAGTCCTAAATACTATAAGTCTTCACCTATTGAGCCCTAGACTCTAGGTTTTTGATTCACACAAATTGCCAAACATTTGTGAATCACTTTGCAACCCAGGAACGCAGTTTTGCTGTTCAAAACCCTTGTGGAGAAGTCGTTCTCTTCTTCATTGCAGCCCTACTGGAAAGGGATAGTTCCAGCCGCCGACTACAGAATCCGACACCTGAGGGTAATTCTTAGTCACTTGTATTTTCATAGTAATCCGAAATTGGACAGCTACAATCTTATAATGAAAATAAATGGTTTTGCCCCTTTGGGGGATTTTTCCTCACAAGCATGTGTTTGAATGTTCTTGCTTAGATTATCATCTTATTAAATCACATATTGTTGCATGTTTAGGGTTTGTTTGGGTTAAAAGGTGTTTAATATATAATTTGCTCATTTGAACGCGAGCACATACGTTCTCATTAAACATCATTAATTTGGTGAAATGTGAGATTAAACATCATTTATCTGGTTATCTTAGATCTTAAACATCATTAATTTGGTGAAATATGAGATTAAACATCTTTTATTTGGTGATCTCGGGCCTTAAACATCATTAATTTGGTGAAATATAAGACAAAACATCATTTGTTTGGTGATCTTAGATCTTAAACATCATTGATTTGGTGAAATATGAGATTAAACGTCATTTATTTGGTGATGTAAGACCTTAAACATCATTATTTTGGTGAAATATGAGATTAAACATCATTTATTTGGTGATCTCAGACCTTAAACATCATTAATTTGGTGAAATATGAGATTAAAAACCATTTATTTAGTGATCTCATATCTTAAACATCATGAAACATCATTAATATGACGAGATAAAATGTATTGATAACAAGATAGTAATAGACACGAGGCATAATGGAACTAGACTTGCATTAATGATAAGTGAGATTACAAAAATATACCTACAAAAGGTTATAATAGTTCACGAGAAGATGGTGCTACCATAGAGCTTCACAAAACAAACATTTAATAGATGAAAGCCCTGAGGGCTCAACTTGTCCTTCAATATTGGTAGCGTCCTCATTCTCAGTAAACTCAAGAGGGCTAGTCTTTCTAGGAGAAGTGCCAGAACTCTCAACGTCTCTAAAAGCTTGCGCAAGACGAGCATCACCGAAACCGAAGTCTACAAAGTCTTATGGGGATAAGCTCCCAAATTCACCACGCTTGAGGGTAGACCATCGGCGAACAGCCTTGATGCCCCTCTCAAGATATTCAAAGATGAAATCTACAAACTCGTTAGAATTTTTATAGTTGGAAATGATCTTTTCTTCAGCCTCGACCAATGCAGTTTTAACGGCCTCATCAATCTTAGCTTGGATGATGTCATCTTTGGCTTTTAGAGCCTTGGTGTTCTCCTCCTTCAGATGGCTAATTTGGTCCTCCTTTTCCTTCAAATCTTCTCGTCCTTCTCAAGGTCAGCCCTTAGCCAAGTCTCCACTTTCTCGGCATCCTTACCCTTCTGGATCAGAGGCATCCTTTTAAGGGTCCAGTCGGCCAAGCGGTGAAGAGAAACCACTCCCTGCAGAAAAAAGATTAGATGTGTAAGTAATGATGTTTTAAGAAATGCAAAGACAACACTTGAAAAAGGGAGAACTGGTTGAACAATGTAACTGAACCGAACGATGTAGAGAAAACTCCACTAGTAGAGGAACATCCAAAGATTGGAGAAAATTCTTATCCTCCAAGGTAAGGATGCCACCGATGGCCTCAGCGACTTTCAAACTATGACTAATTACGTTGTCACTGATCTTTAGATGAGAGATTCGAGTAACCAGGGCGTCATTCCTAGAGATTGGGATGGCACAGTAAGTGTGTTGCATCTTATTTGGCCGAGAGGAAAGGGGTTCAGCTAGAGATTTTCTCGTCTTAGGAGAAGCGTCGGCTTTAGTAGTGATGACATTATTCCTAGTCTGAGTTGGAGGAGGGGCATTCTTATTACCTCGTTTGTCCAGGAGCTTGCCGAGGTTGGGGTCTGAAATTTCCCCAAAGTTGTTTGTAGATCTTTCGGACGATCTGCAAAAAGACGGTGAGAATTTAGTACGTCAGTTATATATAGACACGAGACATAACAATGAATTTTTGAAACTTACACAACTCGGCCAAAGGACCAACCCCCAAGTCTGTCTGGGAGAGATAATAAGGGGTCATCAGATATTCATACTAGACAAGACAACCATTTTGTCCTTGACTACGAAGCTCTTTTATTTCCTTATTTAGACTTAATCCGGGGTCGGCTTTGGCTGAAATAGAGGCTTTAGCCTACCTCAGTGGGGTTCTCGACTTAGATGTTCCGTCATCCTGGTTTGGGACAAACTCCCAGGAACCTAAGATAAAGAAGTGTATGGGTTTCCAATTTTGATTTGAGGTCTGAGTGACCATGAGAAGTTTCTTCCTGGACTTTTTGGCTACGAAGTGGTAATTGTGTGGATGGTTCTTAGCGGACAAAGGGGTATAACAACCGATAAATACTCTAACTGGAAGGTCGGTATGATGAACAACTTTTCAGAGAACGGTGGATCCAATCATAACCCTCCATGCGTATGGATATAATTGGGAGGGAGCAAGGTTTATATAAGATAGGATGTCTCGGATTGTAGAATGAATGGGTAAACGAATACCCAACCTGAACATCTGCTCGTAAACACAGATCTCGCTATCTCGGCCATCAAAGGCCCTCTCATATTTAAGTGGCTTCATAAGGGAGTTTGAAGGACCTATTCTATAAAGATGTCTAAATTCTAAGAGGTCAAACTCTATGATAGAACTCTCGTATTCAGCGGCTTTAGAGGTGTCCACATCACTCCCTTGCTCATCGTTATCTTCAGTAACCTTAACTTGGGTGCTTGTAGGGATACTAATGGGAAACCTCTTGGAAAACTCAGATCGAGTGGCAGTCTACAATGGAATGGCATCCATCATAGGAGGAAATACAACGCTGGGCCCTAGTATTTCTACAGATTCAGAGTTGTGTGAAGGCCTTCCCAGCATCTTTGGAAGACACAACACGGGAAGAAGCCCCCTCATCATCAAACCCTACACTTCGATAAGGGGAATAGTCCATGGCCTCTTCATATGAGTCCATGCTCTGAGCTGGAGACGTGGACATAAGGTCTACAACATATGACTCAGACATCGGGTCACAGGCCTCGGTAGGCTCAAGGTATATAACAGCTAAGGGAGGTGGAAAAATTGGATGAAGGGGGAAAGCCTCGGCCTTTCAACTCTTGTCTTGATCTAGCTCAACCTGTCTGATTTTGTCAAAGCACTTCTCTTTTAGATTCAGAAACTCCTCTGCAAGTTTATACAAAGGTCTTAGCATTTGAGATACGAGACCACACTTGATAAGTTGAATTAATAACAAATAATTGTTGAAAGTTATATTAAAGATCAAACACTTGGAACTTGAAAGGGTTTTATATGAATACCAAGAACAATGGTGGGAAGCTCACTGGAGACTCATCGAAAAACAAATAAAACAACCACCAAAGCCTAACTCACCCTAAGAACAACTAGGTAAATACTAAGAACTACCTTGCAACCAATCTTCTATCCCCCAAATCCCCAAATAGTTGAGGAAGGGATCGCCGAAAAAAGTAAAAAATGCCGAAAAAACCAAATAAAAGACTGACAAACGAACAATGGAGAAATCAAGGGTAAAGAACAATACATGAGCGAGACTACACGCAAGTAATGATAGAAGGAAGGCAGGAGGCAACCTGGATTTACAAGTGGTAAAGATGGAAAGCGACAGAAGCTATGGAGGCTTTCGTTTTGCAGAAAGAGAGTAAAAGCGGGAAAATAAAGTGAAGGAGAGAGATAAATCTTTTGGGTCTTTTAAATATCAAAGCAATGATTGTGCGCAATTTCTAAGGCACCTTATCATGTCACCTCAAAATCCTAAACGCGCAACCACATTATTTGGCTTGTGGAAGACGCTAGCCAATCACTAGGGTGACACGTGTCCCAATGATAACCCATATGCAAACAATAACTCATAAACGTCCTTTCATCAGCCGAGTTCATATACCCCTCAACCACCTATGCACACAGAAGGCTAAGGTCTAGGGGTGATTGATATGACCAAAGTACACCCTCATACTTTTAGAAGCAACGTCGTCTGATTTCACCATCGAGTCACTAAAAGGGTCCAATCAGCCAGAAGAAGGGTCATCCTGATAAGGGTTGGCCTCATATGCATCACCCTCGGCCTCACTAACAGTCGATATGAACAATAGACCAAAGGGGCTCAATAAAGACCAGTTTCATTCTCTGAGGTAGCCAATATCAAGCGTGATTACGGTTACCTAACCTCGACTGACCTATTTAGTCGAGGTTCTACTTATGATAGGAAGCTCAATAGTCATCTAGGAGTCAACAACATCATACTCGGTCAGGCCGAGATTCCACTGGATGACATCAAGCAGTCCGAGCAAATGTGAGTACAGAAGAGACCAGGAACACGTGGATAAAACCGTTATGACTATATCATTCCCTCATGTGAGGGAATATTTGGTCATCATGATCTACATGTGGCACAGCCAGGTGTCCACACCGGGTTGACTAATATCCAACCATTTATGCAAACAACATGATTGGGGGGTACATTACACCCCTTAATCACTATATACATAATGTATCTTCTTCCTTGTAAGGGATCGAGTAACTAAAACCCTAGCTGAAACTCTGCTAAGTTGTGTTCTAAAGAGAGAAATCTTATAAACTAGGCCATTAGTGCCCATTTGTTAGTGAAAGTTACACACACACACACACACACACACACAGTGGATGTAGGCTCTGGCCGAACCACTTAATCTCTGGTGTTAACCTTTTTAGCCTCACCACCTTCTACATCAATTTGTTGTCTACTTATTGCCATTGATGTACTCTTATTTGAGCTATTCACCACTATAAACTGGTGATACTAAATCTGGTATCATCAATCAATTTAACATTATCATCACCTATGGCACATTCTTTTAACCTAGCTTCTAACCTCAAGTTTTTCTTTTTCACTTTAAATGTTTCCATATACAACAAACGGAAGATAACTTGGAGTTCACTTTTCCCATCTGCTTCATCATCCTCTTCTTATTATTCTCCACAATCGCTATGAACACTCACTTGGAAATCATAAACAGTTTCCTTAGAAGTGTCATTCTCAAAATTATCTTCATAAACACATTTTTCATTTTGTTTATCATAACTAGGCATGAACGGGGTGTAGTTTCACTCAATGGGGAAATCGGATCCCTCTTCCAGATCACTATCACTAAGGGTGGCATTATAAATCTTCAATTTATTTCCCTCCATCCTTAGTTTAGTGGGACACTCAGTTGCCCTATGGCCATAACCCTCACACACAAAGCATTTATCTAACTCATCCCTCTTAAAATTATCATTATGGTTTTTAGGGAATTGATCGGACTTATTATACTTGTTTTTCTCAAACTTCTTAACATCTTTCAATTGTTTTTTTACACTTGAGATTTTCCAAACTTCTTAGAAAACATGGAAATATCATCAGAATCAATGTTAGACTTATCATCCAATATAGTTTCTTTTGGGCATTTAAAGCAATGCCCTTATCTTTCTTCTTCATTTTAGCGAAAAACATATCAAGCTCATAAGTTTGAAGATCACCTAAAATCTACTCGAGTTTTATAAAGTTTAATGTACTCAAGGAATTCAAAATTTTCACTTGTGAATGAAATCTTTTAGGTAAAGACCTTAAGATTTTCTTGATTACTTGGTTTCTGGGTATTCTCTCTCCCATGTTAAAAGACGAGTTCATAATATTTGACAATCTAGCATAAAACTCTGCAAAGGTTTCAGCTTCCTACGTCTCAATAGTTTCAAATTGAGTGGTGAGATTTTGGAGTTTGGAAGCCTTAATAACACTAGTTCCTTTATGGGTGAATTGGAGTATGTGCCAAGCCTCTTTAGAAGTTTCAGAACTCATTATATGACGGAACTTCTTCGACGTGACCAAATAAAACAGAGCATTTAAAACATGTGATTTATACTTTGCTAACCTATGCTCATCCTCACTCCATGATTCTATGGGTTTCGGAATCCTAGATTCACCAACTAAGGTTGTCGGTGGAGACCAACCATTAAGTAACTCTTTCCATACCCACTCATCTATAGTCTTAAGTGTTGATTTCATACGCATTTCCTAGTATGCTTAATTAGACCTATAAAACATCGGTGCCCTAGAAACCGAAGGACCATCCGAATAAAAAACACTAAAATTCATGCCAAAACATAGATCTAAACACTATAAATTAGTGTTATATCTCGGATACCAGTTTGAAAAAATCCCTAAAAGTAAGTAATACGGAGTGATGCTCTAAAAAAGTGAGTTTTTAATTATTTTTTTTCCAAATCACTACACCATATGTCACCAATGGGTACGGTTTTTACCTGTTACCACAAGAATGGGTCACAGTCTTCACCCATGACAATATTAAGCATGAAAAAATTATGAGTCCTACCCATGACCCAAAAGGGAAAATGCGGGCTATAATTTTCATTTATGACCAGGGAACCACGTTTGGTCACGGTCCAGGATCGTGAACTGCAGGGGAGATTTTTTTACATGGTCATCACCCATGGCGAATATCACGATCATCACCAGTGATCAATGTCATGGGGTTAATCACGGTCAATAACGATGACCTGTACTTTTATTGAATTTTTTTTTATCACGGGCTTGTCACGGTCAATAACCGTGACCCTTATTTATTTATTTTTTTTGTCAAGGGGTTAGTAATGGTCAATAACCGTGACCCTTATGTTGAGATACTTGACAAACATGATTTATAATGTCTTGTTATTGCGTCCCACAGACTTGTAATGTTTCGGTGCTTCATAATAAGGTAATTATGGGTATTCTAGAACTTTGAAGCAACAACTACGAATAGTGTGACATTTTGTCATGGCTTACCGCATGTTTTTGAGATAGTCGGGGAGAAGAGGAATACGTTGGTGACATGTTAATTAATTAATAAAATGAATCAAGATTATTATATTTCATCACGAGGTTGAATTTTATGCGATGGTGAAAAAATCCCTAAAGGCAAGAAGTATGAAGAGATAGTCGAAACAGAAAGTCAGTTTAAAAAAAAAATCAAATTAAATATATAACTTTAAATAGAGAAAACCCAAATAAAACTATGCACCAATTTTTAACCAAATTGTCGTGTTAAAGAGATTTAACCATATTTATCTTTAACTTAAAACATGTATCTAGGTGATAGTAGATAAAATAAGACTAATTATACAATGTGCTGATGTACAAGGAAAATCTACAGTGGGAAAAACCTCGCACAGCCCAGCCACACAAATTCGCTATGATGAGGAATTATAAAAGTCGACATATTACTTACCACAAAGACTCGACACACTCGCAAGCCTTAATGTGTCCTCGATCTTCAACCTTTCCTACGCAATTTAACACAAAAGTCCACCCATGCAAGATTCCATAACATGTGAGTCCACACACGACTTGTTATCCACCAAATAGGCTCAACAACCATCTACGAATACGAAAAACGAATGCACATCTTCTTCACCACAACACAGATTCCACCGTGTGTAAATAACAAAATGATTATAGAATACACCTCATAAAACTTTTATCAATCAAGATGTTGAGATTTACAACCCGTGGTGGCCATAAACTAAGATCTCAAAGCATATAGAAAGATGAAACTTGGATCCTAAATACATTGGGTCAAACCGCGGTTTGGAAGATTTTGGATGTGTATTAGAAAACAAATTATGCCAAAATTCCTTAGAAAGCTAATGCGAGCACTACAATTTATGGAAAATACATTTTTCGAGGCACCATATTTTTAAAAACAATCATTCGAACGAAAATAAGAACTCATTCGAATTAAGATGAAATCTCGTTCGAACCAAATCAAACTCTTTTGAATGAATAGCCAATCTTTTTATACCATCTTTATAAGATCTTCAAACAAGTTTGGTTCTTTAAACCGATAAACCTCTCGTTTGAAGTTCCTCTGAACAAACTATTATTCTCGTTAAAATGAAACCCTTAACGTCACTTGAAAGAATTTAAATATATATATATATATATATATATATATATATTTCTTTTAAAATCATTTAAAAACATCTCCAAATATTTTAAAAACATAAATAGCAAAAATGCAATTTTCGAGGATCAAAATTCATCTGCGTTCATACCTCAAAGATCCTCAAAAACACGAAGACTAAACGTGTTATGAAACACAACACATAATCTCTGATTCTTTTCCGTTGTGTCTTGAATAAAACACGCCATTGGTTTGAAAGATTAATAACACAAAGCCTAACCAATGACCCAAAATATTTTTTTGTAAGTAAGTCAATATGTACAAATTGACTCAATTGGAAATTTGTCCTTATAGATAGGTCGTTCACACTGATTGTACATAAACTAAGATTTTATCAACTACATATATAATTGTTTTGACTTGTGTATCTCAACAACTAATTAGTGTTTTTACCCATATTTATTCGTGGTGTCTTTTAGGCGATAGAGCTAAAACTCCCGCTTAGATTTCCTCAGTCCAGCTAGCACTAACTTCTCATCTCTCCCTCTCGGTACTTCCCGCATCAAAGATGATGTGGGTTCCTATCTTATTTAGTTTATCATTTTATATTTGTCTGGTTAGTTTGAGACATTTTTGGTTTCTTGTATTATGGGACACTACTTTTATCTTGTATTAGGATTGTGCTGAGGATTGATGTTGGGACATTCTCATGTACTTATTTTTATGGATAATGGATTTTTCATTATGCGATTACATTATTAGGACTTTTATATCATTTCCATAAATTTGTCTTATGTTTCATTTGGTCTCTTCATGATGAGAATGATATTTAATTTTTTTAATAATTTGTATTATTTTAATAACTAGACTTGATCAACCCGAGTATTACAATATACGTTGTGTCACAGACAATGCCAAGGGAAGCCATGGTATTCATAGTATTGTCATGACATGGTGTCGCTAGTGTACAGTTACATACTCGTGAAATATAAATTGCCTGAAAGTCAGTGCCATACTCTCAAAGCCTTTAATAAGAATTAATAAAATATTAGTTACGTAAACAATGTCACTGGCACTCAAAGAAAATTCTTAAATAGAAGATACAAATTTCGAAATATCTATTAATTGAATGATTTTCCTCCAATGAGGAATAAACTATTTATAGGGATAGGGGAAGTTAAAGGGTTTAAAATAGCACAATTACTAGCTAACTAAGGAACACTAAACATCCATTTGATGTCATAAGTGACATCACTAAAGGTACCCACTATGACACCACATGGTATAAATCCTTCTTATTAAATATTTCCTAAAACGGACCTTACTACCCTTTATAGTTACTAATACGGACATCAAAGGAAAATGACTTGATATGATAAATAATAATTAAAAAAAGAAAAGAAATATACGCTTCTTGTATCACATTGCTCCCCCCTCATTAAAAATAGTTCGACCTTGAACTCATAAGGAAACACCATTGGTGTTGGGATCAAGAAGAACGATATGTGCAATCAATGAATTATTTTTAATCACATCCACTTCTTTTTCTCCAAGTGAATCCGATTGTTGGCCACAAGAATAGGCTTCTTCCTTTCTTTGGGGAGCTTCGAAGCTCAATTTATGAACACTCCATAAGTGAAGAACTTCAAAACATAATGGGAGCATCATCCCCTTAGTATATGGTGGAGGCAACGTATCTCAGGATAAGGTGGATAAACTTTTATGGTATTCTTCAACCTTGAGTGGATACTATACGGCATTAACAAATGTGATCTTTATATCCTAAGAGAGCACGGTACACAAAACATAAATTTATTCGTATAGGTTGTCATTAAATATTTAACCTAGAATAGGCCTTGAACTTGAGCAAAGATATCACTCTCATAGTTTGAGGGTATGAAAATTTGACGCATACCCTCCTTCATTCATGAACAGGTGTTGATTGGCGTTTATTGGGCCAACAAAAATTGATGAGTTGCATCATTCCACCACACTTTGACATAGTTTTATAGCTTTGTAGCGACGAATTAAATGCACTTTTGGTCGAGCGTTTTCATGTATTCGGATACCTTATCCATCTAATAAAGCTAATAATTGAATTTGTTGAGTTAAGATGTCCATTAAACATCGTTACATATATATGGGTGTCTCCGTGAAGGGCAAAGAGTGGGAACACATATTGTAAATGATCACCTCCATGATGGGTTCTCCAAAGTAACCTTTTCATCAATATCTATTAGAGGTAGCTCTCATATATAAAGGGAGGGAATAAGGTAGGGCATAAAATAATTAATGCCCCTCTTGATTCGGTGGATATTTAGGATCATCTTTAAGCCACAAGGGGCGCCCATACATTTACTAACCTTTTTCAAAGAAAATAAAAAAAAATTGTGTAACTCAATGAGGACGAATGGGGTTACCTTGGGGATAATCTTGTGGAAACTTCATTAGGGCCATGCCAACCACTATGTGGACGTTAGGAGATGGTGGTTAATGTGTCATTAGTGTAACAAAGTTGGGGGGCATGATGATTTGGTTTAGGTTGTCCTTATTGCGGTGCAAAGGTTGAGGAGGGTCTCGAATGGTCGGAATTGATTTTACTAGAGTTGGATTTAGTGGGTGGGGTTTGGTAATTTTGTGAGATAGGTTTTATTGTCAGGTCTGAGTTGGCTTACTATAGCCTGGGTCTAGGGTTGAATCTTGTAGTAAATATGTTTGTTTACCTATCGATGGATTTGGATACAAATTTCTCCTCTAATCGAAGTCTCTAAGACCTATTGTGCACCGTAGTGGCCTAACTTAGTGTCTTGTTATGGTTGCGAGACCGATCAACCAGGAACATTAGACAATTGGGTCCATTGATGAGTTCGATAAGGAGAACATATGGATTTCAAGAGTTGGACTCTTTTTTTTACCACTGTTAAGGCATAAGAGTTGGTTTCAGCGGTTGCCAATCATGATGGCGATTAGATATTCTAATTTTTCCAAGACGGAGTTCAACGATTTGTCAAGTTTAGAAGTCTAATGCCTGATCCCAATTAAGGAGTAATTTCTTAGTGACATTGTTACATTGTTTATGATTTTATCTACACGGCAACAGTAGGTAAAAAGACTATGCTTTGATACCAATTGATGTAAATGGTATCAATGAAACGCAAAGAAAACACTCAAATACAAGAGAAAATTATCAAAATATATGTGAATTGAATGATTTTCCCCAAATGGGAAATACAATATTTATATGGATATGGGAAGGGTCTGGAAGAGCCCATTGCTTGCTAATTAAGAAATGCTAATATCCATATGATATCATGGGTGCACTAAAGGTCCACACCATGACATCACATGGTCTAGATTGTTCTTATTACATGTTTCTTAAATGGTCCTTATCACCCTGTCTAATTTTTAATAAAGAAAATAAAGAGAAAATGATAAGATAAGATAACAAGATAAATATACCCTCCTTGATTCACATAAGTTAGATATCATTAGTGGGAAGTTAGAAAGTTGAGATATATTTGAACCTGAAATAATAATAACTAAACTTGAAAGGACTTCGAGTAGAAAGTCCAAAATTAAAATATGAGAACTTTTATTTTGCTGTCTCCCAATACTTATAAGTATGAAAATTGTAAAATGGGGAAAAGTGTAAGATCAAGTTTTATAATTACTCAATTTAATTTTATTTGGCATACCCTGTTACACCATATTGAACTGTCATGACTACTTTCACATATTTGAAGAGAAGAAGTTGATGATTTTTTGAAGATTGAAGATCGTTCGAGACAACATAATTCAAAAAAGTGATGAGGTGGCTTGGTAAAGACTTTAATTATGTAAGAGTCATTTTTTTAAAGAGTTTGCTTTAAAAGGTTTTCAAAATATTTTAAAATAATTTTTAAAATTTCTACAACTCATTAGAACGAGATGGATATGTCATTCGAACGAGATTAGGCATGTCATTATAATGAGTTCCCTTGTTCAAACGAGATTTGGAACCTCGATTTTTTGTTACACTCTAGAATGTTGTACGAAGTTTCATTAGAAACTGTTCGAACAAGATGAGGTACCATGTTCAACCGAGGTACAAGTTCATTTGAGCGAGTATGCGAGTTTTTATTTTTTTAAACATGTCTTTGGAAATATCTAATGCCTATATCTTTGTAATAACTTTCCCTATATATAGAGATAGATGATTAAAGTTTGGAAAAACTCATTTCAGACTTTCAAGAAGCTTTTTTAGAGTTTTTTTATTGATTAAACTGTATAATTTTTCATCCAAGCTCATTGAATTTTTTAGGATCTCTTTTCAAATCAAGAAGAACAAATTCCAAGTTCAATAACCTTTATAGATATTTTCTCTATTGCTTAATTGTATAGTTAACGCTCTATGATTGGAGAAGCAATGAATTGAAGATTTTCGAGGTTGATCAATGGATACTGAGGCAAGAGATGCTTATAGTTGACGCTGCTAGAATGTGCCGTATCCGTTGAAGATTTGAATACCCATGCATTATACTTAGTGGAGCTCTAAGTAATCTGTAAGTCATCGAGTCTATCAAACTCTCTACTATGCTGAAATATTGGTTTTTCCCTAAAGGGAATTTTTCCTAAAATTCTTCTTATTGTTGTTTGATTTGGAATTTGGCATCATAATTAATCTTGCATGTATACTAAATTAAATGAAGAGAAAATCTTATAAAATGTTAATTTGTGTATTTGGCCTAAGATAAAAATATTCCATATAATCCTCTGCTTTCTCAAATTGGTATCAGAGAAGTTTACACAAAATATCATGTGATCCGGATTTTAACGAGTTTTTTCGGATACCAATTTGTTAAATTAGTATTAGAGCGGGTTACACTATGTTTCTGTGTGATCTTCAAATTGGGTTTTTTATGTACAATTTATATAATTGGGTACCTATTTTTCACGGGTCTAATTATGCCTCCTAGAAAGCAAGAATGTGGTCGGGTTTAAAATCTACTGTGTAAGGGGAGACTATCCTAATAGAGGAAGGTATAAATATTTAGGGGTTGATACGATAAATCGGACACAAATCGTTCTCATACCAACAAGTAAATGATACGGGGTAAATGATACTGGCATCAAGCATTTTTAAAATTGTAGCTCTTACAACTTCTTTCAAAGCAGGATTGAGAACGTTGTGGCTCATGGGAAGTCTTGGCATTCTATTCCAAATAAATATGATTACTACAAACATTGGGGTTCACGTCATGAATATCTGAAATGATCCACCCTATAGCTGTGCTATTTTTGGTAAGAGTGTCGACCAATTGCTTTTCTTGATCCGAGGTCAACTCTGAATCCATAATGACTGGGTGATGCTTGTCTAGGCCTAAGAAGTATATTTCAACTCAGAAGGTAATTGATTAAGCTCCAAACTTGGTAGCGGCTTAGGAGAGGCATCAGACTCAAATGCAGAAACAGAGTCCGTGGAAATATCGAGGTATGGTTTAATAGGGTGATCCACAGAATGAAGAGTGTTGACAGAGAGATGCTCAAATGGAGTGACCCAAGTGGAAGTGTCCATCAGTTGTGTAGAATTTAATAAGGCATTTAGTTCAAAGATAGAGGAATCAATATCAAAGTCGGAGCCAAAGTAAACCAAGCATTGTTGGATAGGATCTTCAGGGTATGCTTGATCGAACATCGATTGGACCAAAAAGTCGATCATACACACCTCATCAATAGAATCGAAGTCGGCCTTTTGTTGCATAAGGTGGAAGATGTTGACTTCAACCGTCAGGTTTCCAAAATAAAGATTCATGGACCTATTGATATGCCCAAAGTGTACCCTCGTACTCAGAGACACTAACCTCGGCCAGTCTGGCAGCCTAGTTGATAAGAAGCTTATACCAACCATCAGCAAGGTCGTCTCTTATAAGGTTGGCCCCTCATACACCAACCTCGGCTGTTCATTAGCCGAGGTCAGCAAAGTCTCATGGGCTCAATCAACTGCCAACGTCATCATCGACCTCTGCTGATGTTACAGCTACCTCATATCTAACCTCAACCATCCCTTCTGGCCGAGGTCATCACGATTGGAGAAGACAAATCAACTACACCTGACTCCACCAACCTCGTCATTATCAAGGCCGAGGTTACACCAGTCAAGGATGCGGGGCCGAGCATTTACAAGCACATGTAAGGTTTAAAACACGTGGACAAATCAGTTATAAGCGAATCATTCCCCTCATGTGAGGGAATATTGAGGTCATCATTATCTACATAAGATCAGCCAGGCATCGTCCTCACACTGGTTCGATCCTTATGCACATGCTCATTTCATGCTTGGGGGGTACATTACATCCCCCAAGCACTATAAATAGAGGTCATCATCTACCTTGTAAAAGGATCCCATAATTACAAACCCTAGCAAAACACTGGTGTATTTACAGTAGAGAGAGAAAGTGGAGTGATTGTATTGCCAAGGCCATTAGAGCCCTCTTCTGATAGTGATACTTACACTCACTTGCACAGTGGACGTAGACAATTATCGAACCACTTATATTGGTGTGTTTTTCCTATTTTCCTCACCTCCTTCTACATATTTGTGTGATTATTTGATGTCATTGGTATGCCTGTTTGAGCTCTACTAGCACTTTATCTGGTGGTGGTGTTTACAACATCATCATTTTGGCACCGTCTGTGGAAACGAGAAGATTCATCTCTTTCTCTTTTGTTTCTTAACCTCACCGGAGACTCTGGTGGTGAACCAGGCCTCACCCTTCGTGTGAAGCTGTGTCACCATTGAAAGAGGTCTTTTAAGGTATCAAGAGCTCTAATATTTTCATTGCAAGCTCTTCAGTCCAAACATATGGCACCCGAGTTACCACCACCTCTTCCACCATCCGATTTTAGAGGACTTAGATCCAGCCAAGCACCACCCAATCCGAGATAGCTGAGGTGGCAACAGCCTTGAAGTCCTTGGCTTCCACTCAGCAAGTGATGTAGGAAAAATTTTCCCAGCTCATCCAAAACATAATGAGACCACTTGGGGTCTCACCAAAAATGATTACTCTAACAGCTTCTCAGCCATAGCATGAGGCCATAGGACCACCCCAGGCACCGCAAAAGGACCAACCTACTCCACAATGGAGGAGGGATGTTGCTAACCCTAGGCCTCTACGCTTGAGGAGGTAAGGAAACCCTTGCCCTGAGGATAGATATGACGATATTGAGGCAGAAGATGCTCCTGTAGACTGTTGGGAGCTGTATAAGGTCTCAAACAACACTATATGTCCTATACTGCAGAGCCGAGGTTAGTGTGAGAGACGAGGTGGTGATGCACAACAAAGAGGGTCAGCTTTTGATCGCTTAAGAAGAGGGTCGACCTTTAAGAGGCTCAGTCCAGTTAATGATCTAAGGCAGAGGCTACCCAGGTCAAGGAGCATAGCCGGCTCACAAAGGGGAGGTGATGAACATCGACCTCGTCATGGCCGACCCCCATATGGCCAAGACCGTGGTCAGGGGGAAGTCAACAGCCGATGTTGCCCTGCTGCTGGAGAACCCTCAATCCACCCCTTAAAGGTGGATGGGGACAACCTAGGTTAGGCCGATGTTGCAAGACCCTGGAATGATTCCATCCAAAGTCTTGAAGAGAAGATAGGGAACCTCATAAAAATCTGAGACCCATTACAAAGGGGGTTCTCAGAGGGTACCCCATTTGTGGCAAGTATTGTCAACTTCCCAACCCCTGCCAAATTTAAACCACCGATGGTGTCTCCAAAGTACGATGGTAGTACCAACCCAGTGCATCTCATTGAGATGTATCAGTCTATAGCAGACATTTATTCAATCCCTGATGAGATGATGTGCAGAGCTTTCTCTAGCACTTTAACGGGAGCTGCACATATTTGGTTCGCTTCTCTTCCTAAAAACTCTGTTGAAAACTTTAAGGGTTTGGCTGAATGTTTTATACACCACTTCTGTTTTGGGGTACGACCTCAGAAGAAGACAACCCATCTACTCTATGTAAAGCAAGGCAAGAATGAGAGCCAGAGAGACTACATCACAAGGTTCATCATGGAAAAGTTGGAGGTTAAAGATTATGAAGAGAGCATAGCCATGACAGCTCTCATTAGAGGACTTCAGAAGGGAAAACTACTTTAGAAGCTTACTGAAGACCCTCCTAAGTCTATGACTGAGCTGTTAGCGACAACTAAAAAGGTCATGAACAAAGAAGAGGCAATGGATACAAATTATGCGGATGAAAATGGAAGTAGCAGTGGGAAATTTCAAAAGAAGAAGGATGGAAATAAGAGGGATGCAGAAAATAAGTTTGCACACTATACTCCTCTAACTATGAGCTGCGAACACATCCTCAATAAAATAAAGAATGATAGATCCCTGAGATGGCCGGAGAAGCTGAAGGCCCCTCCGCATAACAGAAATAAGAACCTATGGTGTGAGTTCCATCAGGACCACGACCATCTGACTGACAAGTGCTTCGCACTGAAGGACGAGATTAAGAAGATGTTGAAGTCGGGAAAGCTCAAAAATTATTTTGATTGTAGAGCCCCTAAGGGGGGAGAGATGACCCAAAAAATAAAAAAAATGACAGATGCCGGGAATATGTCCCTACTAGAAGAGATGAGGACTCAGATGATGATGACGATGACCCTGACCTCCCAATAAAAGATGATAATGTCCTAGTGAAGAGGGTCCCTATGATATCTTTCGATGTGAATACCATTTGTGGAGGACTATCGGGGGAGGTTCAGAGGTAACAGATCGCAAGGCTCATGTGGCAGAGGCTAAGGTAGTGACTAAAGTCGAGGTTGTAAACTTGGCATCTATGGAGGCTAAGCCCGAGAAGAGAAAGAAGGTAGATATGGAGACCCTCATAGTTGGCTTCTCACAACTTGATTTCAAAGGTATCTTAGATCCTCACGATAACCCTATGGTAATCACCACAAGGGTACATGTGTGTGAAGTTTAGAGGATCCTCATTGACGGGGAAAGTTTAGCAGACGTCATGTTTTGTTCATATTTTAAGAGCCTAGGCCTCGGTAGAGATAGGCTTGTCCCTTATCATCATCCCTTGATCGGCTTAAGTGGTGAAAAGGTTCACCCATTGGTTATGTATGAGATGGATGTTAGAATGGGAGACGAATGGCCTAAGAGGCTAACCAGAAAGATCAATTTCTTTGTGATGGGCGAAAACGTCTTCTCAGCTTACAACCTCATCATAGGACTTTGAGGTCGTGCCTTCAACGGTCCACCAAATGCTAAAATTATCGACTCCCTATAGAGTAGGGGAAATGCAAGGTGACCAAACATAGGCACACTTTTCGGAAGAGAGAGAGACTCATAAGAGGAAAACAACCATATACAACATCGACACACTTGATCCTAGAGATGAAACAAAGCTCAAAAAGGGAGAGGTCGTGCAAGAGGTAGAATATATCGTCCTCAGTCAGGACAAGCCAAAAAAACCATCCAAATTGGCAAAGCCCTAAGACCTGAGATCAAGGAGGAACTAGTGAGGCTTTTAAGGAAGAGACAAAGTGTTTTTTCCTGGAGCCATGCAGACATGCCAGGTATTGATCTCGAGATTATGTGTCATAAAATCAATGTTGTAGAAGATGCCAAGCCTATTAAATAGAGAAGAAGGGTGTACTCAAGGGAGAAGTATGATGTCATCAGATAAGAGGTTAGAAAGCTGGCCAAGTTCATCAGAGAGGTCATATACCCTAAGTGGTTATCTAACGCTGTCATTGTGCTAAAATCTAACGGGAAATGGAGGAAGTGCATAGATTTTACTGATTTTAAGCAAGTCTTGACCAAAAGACATTTCCCCTACCTCGTATTGATCAGATGGTGGATGCCACAGCAGGACATGAGCTCGTGAGCTTCATGGATGCATATTCCCACTATTATCAGATCTTAATGAACCCGAAAGACTTAGAGAAGATAGCATTCATCACAGATAAGGGGACCTATTGCTACAAGGTAATGCCTTCTGGGCTGAAGAATGCAGACGCTACTTACCAACATCTTGTAAATAAGATGTTCGAGGATCAGATAGGAAATTCCATAGAAGTGTATGTGGGAGACATGCTGACGAAGAGCCTGAAGGCCGACACACATGTGGCCAACCTTGAAAGAACTTTTGACACTATGGACAAATACAAAATGAATCTCAACCCGGCCAAATGTGTCTAGGGGTAGGAGCTGGAAAGTTCTTAGAATTCATCGTCAACAAAAAGGGAATATAGGATAACCCTGAGAAGATCAAGGCTTTTCTAGAAATGAAGACCCCTAGAACCGTCAAAGACATTCAGAGGCAAACAATACGAGTTGCTGCACTTAACAGGGTTGTCTCAAGAGCTACAGATAAGTGTCTTCCTTTTTTTAAAGTTCTTAGGAAGGCCTTCGAATGGGATGAGGAATGAGACAAAGCTTTTAAGGAGATCAAGTCCTACCTCGGATCCCCTCTACTCCTATTTCGGCCAATTCTAGGTGAGAAATTATATGTTTATCTAGCTGTCTCAGAGTCCGCCATTAGCACTATAATAGTAAGAGAAGATGATGGAGTGCAGAGGCTAGTGTACTTTAATAGTAAAGCTCTTCAGGGGTCTGAACAGAAGTAGCCTCAAATTGAAAAATTAGCCTATGATTTGATTCATGCTTCTAGGAAAATGAATCCATACTTCCAAGCCCACTCTATGGTTGTCCTCACTGATTCCCCACTAAGACATGTCCTTCATAAGCCTAAGAAGTCAGGAAGGCTAATGACCTGGGCCCTCGAGTTGGGGGAATATGACATTGTTTATCAACCCAGGGTTACCATCAAGGGTCAGGCACTCGCAGACTTTGTGACTGAGTTTACATGGGAAGATGCTGAGGTTGAGATTAGTCAAGAGGCTGTAGATGAACCAAATAGAAATGTCTTCTAAGATTCGGACGAGGTTGAGTCAAGCAAAGCCATCAAAAGAATAGTTGAGAATGAGGAAGA
Organism: Sambucus nigra; assembly: GCA_949130495.1. Taxonomy (NCBI): domain Eukaryota; kingdom Viridiplantae; phylum Streptophyta; class Magnoliopsida; order Dipsacales; family Adoxaceae; genus Sambucus; species Sambucus nigra. Next base: position 372,121,866 of record OX422219.1, read on the forward strand.
TAGGTACCTCTTCAAGCAAGGGAACCTATCAGAGGGAAACTTCTCTTTAAATGAAGCTGTTTGGATCCTCTTCGTTAATGGGTCGTCCTATGAAACCGAAAGTGGAGCAAGGTTGATAGTGTTAGCACAAAATGGTACCGATATTGAGTATGCATTCAGGTTCACCTTCAAAGCTTCCAACAATGAGTCAGAATATGAGACATTGATAGCATGTCTCTCTTTGGCAAAGGTCCTTAGTGTTGCCCAACTCCTGGTCCACAGTGACTCAAGGTTGGTTGTCAACCAAATCCTGGGGGTGTATGAGGCCAAAGATGAAAGGATGGCCAAATACCTAAAGAGGGTGAGAACGATGCTAGAAGGCTTCAAGTAAGTAAAGATGAAGAGGATACCTCGGCTAGACAACAACTGAACAGATGCACTCGTGAGGTTGGCCTCAGCAATAAGGACAAACATAAGAAGAATAGTACCAGTTGAGATTCTGCTCAAACCGACCATAGAAGAAGAAGAGGTTGCCAGAATTTGCCTAAATTTGAGTATGTTAACCTATTGGATGGATCCTCTTATCAGATACATTAGAGAGGGAGAGATTCCAGAATCAAAGCTACAAAGGAGAAAGCTGAGGTTCAGAGCTGCCAAATTCTCAATTGTAGGAGATGCCTTCTATAAAAAAGGGGTTCCTACTCCCTCTACTTAGATGTGTTCACCCTTCAGAGGTTCCACATATATTTCATGATGTTCATGAAGGATTTTATTTAAGTCACATAGGAAGAAGGCCATTGGCTAAGAGGATAATCACTTAGGGGTACTGGTGGACGACCTCGACCAAAGATGCAGGTGCGTATGTGAAGAAGTGTGATAAGTGTAAGATATTCTCCACCATCCCTCATCATCCACACTAACCTCTTACTTCTATCATCTCCCCTTGGCCATTTGTAATATAGGGCATTGAATTGGTAGGACCCTTGCCAAGAACTGTAAATAACTATCGATTCCTAATAGTGGCAATTGATTACTTCTCCAAATGGGTAGAAGATGAGCCAATGATCATAATCACTAAGCAGAAGACATTTTAGTTCATCTGAAAGAACATCATATGCAGATATGGACTTCCAAATACTCTCATCTCAGACAATGGAACCCAGTTCAAGAATGTTTCCTTAGAAAAGTACTGTGAAAGAGTAGGAATCAAACAGTTCTTCTCTTCTCCTGGATGACCCCAGGAAAATGGTCAGACCGAGGTCACAAATCGAAAATCCTTGATGGGATAAAAAAGTGGTTGGAAGAGGCTAAAGGGAGATTGACATAGGAGGTATATGCTGTGTTATGGGCCTACAGGACGACAACAAGGATACCCCAGGAGACACTCCATTTATGCTAGCCCATGGCTCAGAAGCTGTCATCCCAATAGAGGTAGGACTTCCCACTCATAGGGTTCAAACCTATGACCCTCAGAGGAATGGGGAAGAGAGAATACTTGGTCTTGATTTGATTGAAGAAAGAATAGAGGATACAGAGATATGACAGGAAGCATACCAGAAGAGAACTGTGAGATTCTACAATCAAAGGGTGAAGTCAAGGCCCATAGCTATGGGAGACCTAGTCCTAAAGAAGACATGGAAAAAATTAAATAAGCTCCATCCTAATTGGCATGGTCCTTATGGGGTAGTTGATGAGGTTGTGCCTGGTACCTACTGGCTAGAAAATCTTGAAGGATAACCTTTCTCCAACCCTTGGAATGCCGATCACTTAAAGCAGTATTACATATGATGTTGCAGTTGTTTTTATCTTTTTGTAATACATCTACCAGTTTATACAAAGCATGTTAATGAAAAGATAACAATGTTGTTCTGATACTTGTATTGTGTTATTAAACATTAGTTTGGTGAAAATTTATGAGGTGAAACATCATAATATGGTGACCTCATACCTTAAACTAGGGGTGGAAACGGTACGAGTTTTTACCATACCGTACCGTTTTGGTCCGAAAAAAATGGTTTTGGTTTCATATATTAAAATACCAGAAACCAGTCTTACCGAAACCGAAATTACCGCAAAAAAGTTGGTTGGTTTTGGTTTTAATATTTAAAAAACCGATTTACCAAAATTGTCGTACCAAATTTACTAAAACAAAAAAAATCGTACCGAAATTACCATACCGTACCGAATTTACCGAAACCAGGAAAAATAGTATCAAAATTATTGTACCGTACCGGATTTAACAAAATTATCGTACCAAATTTACCAAAACTAGAAAAAAGTTGGTTTTGGTTTTGGTTTTAATATTTAAAAAAGTTGGTTGGTTTTGTTTTTGGTTTTTTAGGACTTTTAGTGTTGTTTACCGAAACAAAAAAAAACGAAATCAGAAACAAAAAAAAAATAGAATTTACCGAAACCAGAAAAAAACAGAAGAAACCAGAAAAAAAACAGAATTTATCGAAACCAGAAAAAAATAGAAATTACCGAAATACCAGTCGATTTGGTTTTGGTATTGATTTTGGCGTACCGGGTGGTAAACTGGTACGGTTTGGTTTTACCATCTAGAGTTTGGTTTTGGTATTGGTATCTACTATTTACCGACTAAACCGTACCGCTTACACCCCTACCTTAAACATCATTAGTTTGATAAAAATTTAAGGTGAAATATCATAACATGGTGACCTCAGACCTTAAACATCATTAGTTTAGTGAAAAATTAATAGATGAAACATCATAGATTGGTGACCTCACACCTTTAACATCATTAGTTTGGTGAAAAAAAATGTGTTTAAACATCATAGATTGGTGACCTCAGACCTTTAACATCATTAGTTTGGTGAAAAATTTATGAGGGTAAACATCATAATATGGTGACCTCAGACCTTTAACATCATTAGTTTGGTGAAAAATTTAAGAGGTGAAACATCATAATATGGTGACCTCAAACCTTTAACATCATTAGTTTGGTAAAAATATATGTGGTTAAACATCATAATATGGTGACCTTGGACCTTTAACATCATTAGTATGGTGAAAAATTTAAGAGGTGAAACATCATAATATGGTGACCTCAGACCTTTAACATCATTAGTTTGGTGAAAAAATATGTGGTTAAACATCATAATATGGTGACCTCAGACCTTAAACATCATTAGTTTGGTGAAAATTTGAGGTGAACATCATAATATGGTAAGCTCAGACCTTAAACATCTTTAGTTTTTTGAAAAATTTAAGAGGTGAAATATCATAATATGGTGACCTCAGACCTTTAACATCATTAGTTTGATGAAGAACTTATGAGAGTAAACATCATAATATGGTGACCTCAGACCTTTAACATCATTAGTTTGATGAAAAACTTATGAGGGTAAACATCATATTATGGTGACCTCAGACCTTTAACATCATTAATTTGGTGAGAGTTTAATAGGTAAGACATTCAAGCATAACATGGTATGAAGCAACAGAATCTGAAGAAGATTGGCCTAATGATTATCATTAAAAAGATGAGTTACAAGTTAGAGGCATCAAGAGGCCATCAGAAGTTCACAAAAATAATAAATACAGACAATGGAAATCAAAGTTACAACTTTGAAAAGATTCATAAAAAGGGCCTATGTCTCTGCATCTACAGTGGTTTCCTCACGGTCAACGTTTGTCACCTCAGCTCCATCACCATGATGGGTAGCATCTACAGTCTCAGTGACCTCTAGGGGAGCAGTCTCGACTGGAGAAGTGTTAGCTTCCTCAACTTCCTGCAAAGCCTGAGCAAACTGAGGATATCCAAAGCCGAGACCCCCAAAGTCTGAAGCAGTCAAGCTCCCAGACTCTTTTTCCTTAATGCCTTCCCATTTACCAGTTGTTTTGATACCCCTCTTTAGGTATTCAAAACCAAAGATGATAAACTCATCTGAGACCTTGTAGTCTTCGATGGTCTTCTCAGCAGTGTCTTCAACTGCAGCTCTGACTGCCACATCTACCTTGGACTGAAGGGCATCCTCCTTGGCCTTTAAAGCGACGTCATGGTCCTTCTTGAGCTTAGATATGGAATTGTCCTTCTGTTGGACAACACCCCTTAGCCTTTCAACCTTTGGAATCAAATAGGATTGAACCTTCTCAGTTTCCAGACCCTTCTCTACAAGGGGAATCCTCTTCAGAGTCCAATCAATGGGGCGATGGAAGGACAAGACACCCTGCAGAAGAAGATCAGATGTAAGAAAATATGACCAATAAAAATTCTGAGGTTAAAATTGTGAAGAATATATGAGATATAATTTCTAAAAACTCGAGGTTAAATTTGTGAAGAATATATGAGCTATAATTTCAAAAAAGTCGAGGTTAAATTTGTGAAGACCAAGTGATCAAATAAGCAAAAACTGGTACCTGAATTGACTTATGGAGGGTGAACTCGGCCAATAACGGGACGTCTAGTGAGCATAAGAAGCGCTTATCCTCTCCAGTCATTATTGTGTCGAAAGCATTGGTAGCCTTCAGACTGTGGCTAATAAGGCTATCGCTGATTTTAAGCTGAGCTAGACAAGCAGCTAAGGCATCATCTATAGAGATAGGGATAGCACGATCCCAAGCCTGAACCTTAATCTGCCCAGTATGCTCTGGGTCGGCCATGGACTTACTCTTTTTTATAGCATTGACCTTGGAGGTGCCGACGTTCTTCTTGCTGACAGGTGGGGGTACATTTTTGCCACCCTTTTTTCCATCAACTTCATAAGCCCTGGAGCATTCATTTCCCAAAGGTCATCTGAAATGCCTGCTAGATACTCTGCAAAAGATAAGTCTCTGATTTAGTCAGTCAGAGATATAAAACATAAGAGGTACAACTTTTATAAGAAAAAGTAAAACTTACGAATCTCTTCCAAGGGACCACCCCCTAAACCTGTCTGAGATAGGTAATAGGGGGTCATCAGATGCTCGTATTTAACAAGCCGACCCTTCTCACCCTGACTGCGAAGGTCTTCAACATTTTTATAGTTGTCCTGGCTAAGTCCAGGGTCAGCTTTGGGAGCAAGGGTGACCTTACCCCACCTCAGAGGGATCCTTGTAACCGACATTCCAGAGGCCTCATTGGAACCAAATTCTCATGCCCCGAAAACAAAGAAATATCGAGGTTTCCAGTTATGGTTCGAAGTTTGGGTAACCAACAGTATTTTCTTCTCTGATTTCCTAGCTAATAAGTGGTAATAGCTAGGGTGATTTTTGGCAGAGGAGGGAACATAACAACCAGTGAAAACCCTAACTGGAAGGTCTGAGTGGTGAACAACCCTCCAAATGACGATGGTCCCAATCATAACCCTCCAAGCATTAGGGGATAGTTAGGAAGGGGAAAGATTTATATGGGAGAGTATAGCTCTGATGGAAGGGTGGATAGGAAGACGAAAGCCTAATTTTAACATCTACTCATAAACACATATCTCTCTGTCTTGTCCATCAAAGGCCCTCTCATCCCTCATAGGTTTCCTAAGGATGATGGATGAATTTATAGAATAGAGGTGCCTAAAAGAAGCAAGGTCATACTCGCTGATGGTACTCTCATACTTGGTCACCTCAGATGTATCAACATCACTCTCCTCACCATCATCATCATCCCCATCAACATCGGCCCGGGCAGGTGCTGGAGCACCACCTAGAAACCTCTGAGCGAATTCGGCCCCAGTGGCAGCTGACGGGGGAATGGCCTCAATGGGAGGTGGAAATGCCACATTTGGCCCTAAGACTTCAATATCAGAAGACCTGTGGGAAGTGCTAGCACCTCGATGGGATGAGGAACGACTCGAAACCTCGGCTTCCTCAGCAACCTCACCTTTCCTAGGAGAATAATCCATAGCCTTTTGAAAAGAGTCTATAGACATGGGGTGTGAGGGGGACAACTCAGACTCAGACATTGGCACTGGATCCTTAGGAACCTATGCAGGCTCAGCAAGATCGGTTGACTCATGGTATATAACCTTTAGGGGTGGAGGAAAGATGGGTCTTAGGGGAAAGGCCTCATCCCTATGAGCTTCCTCTTGGGCTAGCTCTATTTGCCTAATTTTCTCAAAGGTCTTCTCACGAAGGGATGGAAACTCTTTTATAAGTTGGTACAAGGGTTGGAGCATAAGTGAGACGACGCTACACTTGAAGGAAGAAGTCAAACTATAAAAAAGTACACAACTTAAAGGAACCCAAACTAAAGATCAAAAGGGGAGGTTGAAACACTTAATCGAAGAACACCAAGAACATTAAAGGGCAGGTCACCGGAGAAGGTGATCGAAAGACCACCGATAAATCTAAAAATGGCTATTTTAGGCTAAGACAACCTCAGAGCTGCCTGGAACAGTCTAAAAATAACCTAACCACCACGAGCCTAGCCCTATAACCACCAACACTGGTAGAAACCCTCGTTGGAAAATGTAAAGCTTCACCGAAAATTCAAAAAAATAAAACAATGACCAGAAATGGAAAAGAGGTTAGAAACAATACCTGGCTAGTCACGAATGAGGGAAAAAGCGATTAGGAATGGAAGGAAACCTTCAATGGCACCCAAGAATGGAGGTTTGATAGTTGCAGAGAGAGATTAAGTGGGAAAAAAGTGGAAGAAAGAGAAAATAAGGAAAGAAGAAAAGGTTTTAAACCTTCTCAAATGAGGCCCACATTCCAACACTTATCATTTCCCTAGGGAAACCCAAAGGGACAATCAGAATCATCGCATCTTAAGGAGCACGCTACTCACTTTGACGAGTGACATGTGTAAGGGAACCATTGCACCCCCAAGGAACTAAAAGAAATTCAGCCTCGGCCTAGCATACCCCTCAATCACCTACTCACATAGGTGACTAAGGGATAGGGGTGATTGATATGCCCAAAGTGCACCCTCATACTTAGAGACACTAACCTCGGCCAGTCTCACAACCGAGTTGACAAGAATCTTATGACAACCATCAGCAAGGTCGTCTCTTATAAGGTCGGCCCCTCATACACCAACCTCGGCTCTTCATTAGTCGAGGTCAGCAAAGTCTCATGGGCTCAATCAACTGCCAATGTCATCATCGGCCTCATTCGACGTTACAGATACCTCATAACTAACCTCGCCCAGCCCTTCTAGCTAAGATCATCACGATTGGAGAAGATAAAGCAACTACATCTGACTACACAAATCTCATACTCATTAAGGCCAAGGTTACACCAATCAAGGAAGCGGGGCTGAGCATTTACAAGCACATGTAAGGTTTCGAACATGTGGACAAATCAATTATAACCGAATCATTCCCCTCACATGAGGGAATATTGAGGTCATAATTATCTACATAAGATCATCCAGGTGTCATCCTCACACTAGTTCAATCCTCATGCACATGCTAATTGCATGCTTGTGGGGTACATTACACCCCCAAGCACTATAAATAGAGGTCATCCTCTACCTTGTAAAAGGATCCCATAATTATAAACCCTAGCCAAACTCTGGTGCATTTACAGTGGAGAGAAAAAGTGTAGTGATTGTATTGCCAAGGCCATTAGAGACCTATTCTGATACTGATACTTACACTCACTTACACAGTGGACGTAAACAATTGCCGAACCACTTATATTGGTGTGTTTCTCCTCTTCTCCTCACCTGCTTCTACATATTTGTGTGATTATTTTCTGCCATTGTTATGCCTGTTTGAACTTTACTACCACTTTATCTGGTGGTGGTGTTTATAGCATCATCACCCATTACGATAATTAATGATGGAATTTGGAGTAGCCAAAAAGATGCAACCCAATATGATATGAATATTAGATGGGTCGGGCACACGAGTGTCTAAGATGATGAAATCCACAGGGTAATAAAAGTAAAAAATATTCACCAAAACATCTTCAACTATTTTCTTTAGGCTTTTTCACAAAATAGTTAGCAAGTTAATGAGAAACCCGTGTAGGTTTCATGTTTTGTAAGCCTAGCTCAAGGTAAAGGGAGTAAGGTAACAAATTAACACTATCCACAAGATCAAGTAAAGCCGGAGTAGGGAACTTATCTGCTAACATCCAAGAGACAGTAGGACAAATGGGATCTTTGTACTTCATAAAACCGTTCTCATGGATAAGGGACGTGTCTTACTCAGTGATAAAGGCATTAAGAGGCACATTCATCCAAAGCTTCACATTGCATAAGTCCTTATAGAATTTGGCATAGGAGGGAACTTGTTGAATCGCGGTGAGGAATGGAATATTAATGTGAACATTATGAAATACTTGCCTTGTCTCATCAAATTGTTGGGCATTCTTTGCAAGGGCCAACCTATGAGGGAAGGGTGTTTTAGGCACATAGACAGTGTTGGGATTATTAGGTTTGGACTCAGTCTTTTCTTTGGATTTGTTGGGTGGTGGAACCTTAGGGAGAGGATCTAACAGGAATTTCGAGATGGTTGTTGTTGATTTTCAGCTGGATTAAGGTTTGGTTTAATGGAAGGTCTTGTTTATGGTGGACTAGGAGAGAGAGACGGGTGGGAGGTAGAAGATGGGAGATTTGTTTGGGTGTAGTGGGGTATAGGATAACTACTGTGTGTGTGTGTGTGTGTGTGTGTATTATGTACACAAAACAAACTAATATATATATATATATATATATATATATATATATATATATATAAAATAAGGAGTAGGATGTTTTTACTATTCAAAAAGATGATAATTTGATGAGGGGTGAGGATTGTGCCAACAAAGCAAGAAATGAAATGTGAGATCACCATTTACACAATAATGTTATATGTCTTCCTACACCTTAGTTTATACTCTAACTATAATTACAATTTATCCCACTAAAATTTATTTTCCCTCTCATTTTACTCTTAAATTTTTTACTTTAATTCAAATATAAGGGATACTTTTGTAACTGAACAAAAAAACGAAAAGGATCATAGTTTCATTTATTGCTTCTCAATAACCCGGCCATAAGAATGTCTCCTCTCTCCTACTTCAACCTCCCGTTTCTCTCTCCAAATCCACCATACGAACTCAAGGAGGAATTTTTCTATGTATCTAAACCCACCCAAAGGCGAAACCAACATTCAAAAGGAGTACCTAAAATTTTGATTTAATAACTTTTTTTTTACAGATCGAGTTCTGATCTACAATTTTTTTCCATCTGACCACCACGGGGACCGCTAATTCTCCGATCGCTGTGAAAGAATCCCTAGCGGTATTAAGCAATTTCACTTATTTCACCACATTCTAACAGGTATTTTATGTTATTATTTAGTTTGATTTAATTCATTCTACTTAAAGTTAATTTCAATTTTTTTATTTTTGTTTGTGGTGGATAGGTGGTTTCAGTTGAAATACCCCAAGAAGTTGGTTATTACTATTCTAAGCAATGTCACAACATTATTATTTACTTGTTTATAATGTTATACTCTTAGTTTGTCTTTAATTGGTACTATAGTTTAGGTTGCAAATGGTTAGTAACTTTTTTTTCATTATTTGACAAATTGAATGACATGCCTACTTTTGATTCTTTCAATTTTATGACGAATTTTATTAAGGTCCATGTCTAGCTTTTGTAATTCTTTCAATTTTTTTGTCTAATGTTTTCTGTGAGACCTAAATTACCAGGGTGAACAATCATTGTGTATATTTGGTTACTAATATTTATACTTATTTATAATGGAAACTAAATTCGTATATGTCATTTATTGCTTTAGGTATGGGATTTGCAGCATTCTAAGTAGCTTGACACTCTCAAATTATATCAAGCAATTTCAATTCCTGAATATTTTTTTTGTGACATGACATTATCTAAATTTGTTCAATTCCAGTTGCTAATATCACAATATCTATCTTTACAGGTTCAACATTGTCGTCAATCAAAACACCTTCATTGATGAAGTTAAAACTTAAGGCTTTCTTGAGTTTGATATTCCCTTCTCAACATTCTTATAGTAATGTATCTATTTCATTCTTGCAGTGATAAAACTTAGTTTTCCCTATTTTCTATGTAGATTGTGTCTTATGCCCCAGACACTGTCCTAGCAAGCAATGTCCGAGTCTGACCCATCTTCCCCCGCCTCCGTGTTCTAACGTTTCTCTCTCATTAATATGGTATATACCCCCTGTTGATGTAAAAAACTAGATCGCTCTATTTTTTCAATCACAGATAAATAAATAAGACAAAGAATTTTAAAGTGGTTCGGCTAGGAATAAAGCCTACGTCCACTGTTATGTTATTGCTGAGTGTTTATGGAATTCTTGATTACAAGTTCTCTAAAGAAATTCCCGTCCCTTACAATGAGGATTGTACAATGTATTTATAGCCCTGAGGCTGTACATGAAAGGTTCAATACATTAAATGATTTACATATGAAAGGGTAATACATTTAATGCAGCGTGTGCGTCAAGAATACAATGGATAGTTGAACAGTTGTCCGCCTGGTAATTAATGATGCGGCCGAGATGCAGTTCGGACCGCCTTAGTTGCTTATTGATCAAGAGTTCCTCGGAGTACTTAGAGTATCTCGGGATGATAGAGTTCCTCGGTGTGATATAGTTTCTCGGAAAGAACACGGTTGGTCGGGAAATGATCTTCCTCGATGCTATTGTGCCATGTAGATTGACACGTGTCTTCATTTTCTTCGTCCACATCAGCACATTAATTTTGGTATCAACAGAAGCCCCCAATGTTTCATATTTTGAACTTTGAAGAGTATGGAACATTCTTTCTCGATATATGGCAATATTAAATGTAATTCCCGGGTTTTAGGAACATTGTAATCAAATTTCCTTCTTATTTTGCAGTTTCCGCCTTTTTGATAAGCGCTTTGATATTCGTGCAAGTTTTGTCCTTTTAGCCGCCGGAAGTTTAGTAGTTTCTTTTTGGTAATCATTTCTTTCGCCGCTTCCCAATGCAAAGTATTTAAACTTCTTTGGTAATCATACCGTCGTCTACGTTTTTCATTCTCTGCATTCAAGCTTTCTCTTCTCTTCTTCTCTTGTGCGTTCATCTTTGTTTCCGTTCGTTGTCAACACATCTCCTTTCTTTCTGTAAGATCTTCTTTCTTTCTTCTGTATCTCTTTTATTCAATATGGTTTATATTGTGGAATCTGTTGAGAAATTCCGTTCTGATTTTTCCATTCCTTCGTGGGTAACTCTAGAGGTTCTTTCTGAGCCTTTAGATTACTTTCGATTGGCTGAGGGACATTGGTTCCCCAGTCTTTTTGTTGCTAAATGCGGTTTTTCCTTTCCACCAAACCCATTATGTCTTGAGTTTTGTCAATATTTTGATCTTGTTCCTGCAAAAATAGCCCCCAATTCATGGAGAATAATTAACGGGGTGCACAAATTAAATCTAACTCATGGGACTCGTATCGGGATCCCTAAAATTATGTTTTGTTATAAATGGGCCGTTCTAGATAATATTTATTATTTAAAAACTAGATATTTGAATAGGGCTCTTGTAGTTAATCTCCCTGACTCAAATAGGGATTATTTTGAGCATGGGTTGGTCATAAAAAATTGGCAACATGCGCCTTTATCTGGGAATGAAGTATACAACGGTCCCAGATGCCCCCCATACGGCAATGGGATAGGTTTATTTTTCATTTTATTTTACTTATGAAATTACGCTTTCATCATGTTTGACAAAATGTATGACTGATATTCCATTATGTATTTATTTGCAGTTGATAGCAAAAGGAAAACTCCAAAAGAGTCAGAAGTGAATATCAAGCATTTGAAACTTATCTGGAATTTGCATAAGACCATTGCTGACGAGCATATTAGATCTGCTTCATATTTACTACAGTATAAGAGTTACACAACCTCTTATACTGCTCGCCCTGTTGAACCAGCTTCAACACCAGAAAGTTCATCTTCAGATTCTCATATCCCCCTATCTCAGAGAATGGGCAAGAAAAGAGCTCCTCCTGCTCTATTTGGCGACACTTCTTCTGCTGTTGGAGCCCAGAAAGGCAAAATTAATGTCCCAGAGGGGACTAAAAAAGTAGATGCTGGTTCGTCCAAAGTTGCTGAGAAGCCCCCAGTGGCCCCGAGCAAGAAAGATGCTCCTGCTGATGTAATTGCCATCTCTCCGACCAAGACTTCTTCCTTGGTTGATGCTGCTGACCGTCCTTTGAAGAGATTGAGGAAATCATCCTCAGTTAATCTTGATGGAATTACATCTTCTCTACCCGCTGGTGGTAGTAGTGTCTCAAAAAGCATTCTTCCGAGTTCTTCAACGAGCTCAGTTATACCCGAGGTTCTCGGGGTTGATGAAAAAATTCCTAGGGATACACTGACATCCCTAGCTGCTCGCCATCTTTCTTCAGTAAATTTCTCATACCTTTGGTCTTTCTTTCTTTTTCTTGAATTCTTATATTTGTGTTGACTCTATTGTTTTTCTTATCTTTCAGCTGGTGAACTGCTTCAATTCCATCGTGAAGAAAGATCAAGTTATTAAAGCTTCCACTTCCTCGTCCGATGTTGATGATGCTTTGTTGGGTTTAACCCAATCTGTGAAGGAGTCTCGCCAACAGTACATCGAGGAGAAAACTGTTTGGGAGAAAAAATTGGCTGTGGCTGAGGCTGATAAGATGAAGATGGCTGAAACCTCTAAGAATTTGGAGGAGAAAATTAAAGATTTGGAGGTTAAACATCAGGAATCTGATGATAAATTGAAGAAAGCAGAAGAAGAAATATCTACTCTGCGAGATATTAAGGTTAAGAAAGAGGAACTGGAGGTGAAGCTCTCCTCGGAGAAATCGAGGAGAAAAGTTGCAATCAAGAAACATTTCAGCGTTGGTTGGGAGAAAGGATGGGAGAAAGGGATAGCTGCAATGACGTCCCAAGTCCAATATGGGGAGTTGAAATACTTCCATGATGGTTGGGTAGCTGCTCTGCAAGAGCTAAAAGTCCAAGACAATTCTGAGCTATACCAACGGCATCTCCCTGGTCCTCCTCCACCAATTGTGGAAGAAGAAGATGATGAACCTGCTTCAGATGAGTCTTCCATGACTATGGGCGATCAAGTTTCTGCCTCTCAACCCTCTGCCACCGAGGACGTTTCCTCCATGCCTCCTCCTCCTGAGAAGATTCCTACCGATCAAGCTGTAGTTATCACCGAGCAACCGAGCTCCTCGTCCCAGCCTCCCGAGAAAGTCTTGGGAGACAAGGAAAAGGTGTGAAGTTGTTCGGTAGCCTTTCTGTATTTCCTTGTAATCGAACGATGTAACTTTTTGATGATCTAATAAAATATATCTTTGCTTATCTCTGTTGTTGATAACTTATTTTTGTTGATTGTTGTCTTTTTCTTGTCATTAGTTTGTTGCTAGAATGGAATTGATCTCTTCTCATGATACCGAGCTGATGCAGCAATGTCATCAATACTATAAGGCTGGTCATACAGATCTTAGTACATCGGAAATTGCTGATATCCTTGGTCACGGTGCTTCAGAGCAGGCTATTGAAGCTTATCAGTACTTGAAAGCTTTACTCGATCGAGCAGTGGCCAACAATGTCGCTTACTATGAGTTGATTGAAGAGCTTCATGGTTCCTTAGAGGATCTTCAAAATCAACATAACGAATCAATGGCTTTGTTACATGCAGATTATGAAAATAGATACCAGCAGCTCTCTTCAGAAACAGGCCACAAGAAGATCATTGCTGGGTATGATGTCAGGGAGAGGACCCTAAAAGGTGAAATTGAAGCCTGTAGACAAATCGCCGAGATCCTGGAGCAAGAAAATAATAATTTGTAGAAGAAATTAGCTCAATATGAATCTGCTGCTTCATCCTCTACTGCATTAATACCAGTTACTGATGAAGGCTTCTCGTTCTTAGAGGTCTAAAATGCCAAACTGAGGCAAGAGCTGGAGGACTTAAGAAGATCTGCCATTTCTGGAACTGCTCGGGGACGAGGAAGAGGTTCTCGGGGGCGAGGAAGAGTCAGCCAAAATGTTGAAGAGGCTCGCACTCAATCTACTCTGGAAACTCAAGCATTCCAGTTGAAAGTAAAAGACCGTGCTCTGACTGAAATGTCCAATAAAAATCTATCTTTGGAAGATCAGCTGGCGTCAACGAAATCTGCCTTGCATAACAAAGATCTCTTTGCCAAAAGCCTTCATGAACAATTGGATAGATTAACCTTCCAATTCCATAAACAGCCAAGAGAATTCTGGATGGCAGGATACAATGAAGCTCTCGTTCATCTGGATGCTCGCATTGAACATGCTAATAATGAAGGTTACAAGCAAGGATGGTTAAATGCATTGGGTGTATTAAAGTTGGAGCAAGGGCATTTTTTATGGGACTATCATGCTCCATCATTATTAGACCTGCCTGTACCACCTTTCAAATTGGATATGGCATGGATTCCAGCTCGTTCCATTCCTCGCAGTCTAATTTCAAAATATCTTGGTGATTATAGCCTTCACTCCCAAGCTGAATTATCTCGTCCTGAGCATCTTTTGGATACACCTTCTGTTATGAACGTCAGAATGCTCAGAGATGTTAATTTCATCAATTCTCCCCTTTGCCTAGAAGACCCTCCTGCCGGCGAGGAACCTGTTTCTAAAGCACAAGGCAAAAAACCAATAGAATAGTAATATCCATGTAACAATTTAGTACCTTCTTGTAATTTGTAATTTATTCTAGATTAATGAAAAGATTTTCATTTTCTGTTTGACAATTTTGTTAGTCTTGTGTTTATCAAGCACATTTATATTTGTACATATGTATCTATGTATCTGTTAAAAAGATAACAATATTATTGTTTAGTAAGCAACTTGGGAAAAGTTACAAGTATTAGTAACGTTTCTCGATCACTCAATAATAAAGTAATGAGTAAAAATGTTCAAACTGTTTCCAACCAACCAAGGTGGGTGAATAATGTTTGTCGACCAATTACAGTTGATGGGTTTTTATTCCCGACCAGCTATACTTGGTTTATTTATAAAATTGCGTCCGACCAACTAAGATCAGTAATTTGTCCTTGCCGACCAACTACAGTTATTGGGTTTTTATCCCCGACCAACTATACTTGGTGTATTTTTTAAACATTTTGTTCTTCAAAAAACTCATTGTAATAATATTACCTCCCGAGAAACATAAGTTGTAATATGAGAGTATATTTTTATCTTACCAACCGTAGTTGATCATGCTGGTGTACACTTTCTGGCTCCTTAAAGCTTTTGGCTCCTTAGAGCATTTTTGGCTCCTTAGAGCATGTCCTCCTAACCAAAGGAGGTTGGCTACTTATAACACTTTTTGCTCAATAGAGCTGTCCTCCTAACCAAAGGAGGTTGGCTCCTTAGAGCACTTTTGCTCCGTAGAGCTGTCCTCCTAACCAAAGGAGGTTGGCTCCTTAGAGCACTTTCGCTCCGTAGAGCTGTATTTTTTGGCTCCTTAGAGAATGTCCTCCTAACCAAAGGAGGTTGGCTACTTATAGCACTTTTGCTCCGTAGAGCTGTCCTCCTAACCAAAGGAGGTTGGCTCCTTAGAGCACTTTTGTTGTGTAGTGTATTACACTAGTATTCCCCGAAAAACTTTCATCCAGAAAGAAAAATGGTGAAACATCTTCGTTTTATTCATAATGAAAAGAAATACTTTACATTTGACATCATTGATAATACTTGCGCAGGTGTTCAGCATTCCATGCATTTTTAAATTCCTCTCCTTCTAGAGTTGCTATTCTGTAAGTTCCTGGTCGAACAACTTCTGTAACTCGGTAAGGTCCATGCCAGTTTGCTTCCAGTTTATTCTGCTTCTGAATGACCCTCTTTAGCACATAATCCCCTTCTTTTAAATCACATTTCTTTACCCTTTTGTTGTAAAACAGAGCTGTTCGTTGTTGATAAGCAGTATTCCTAATGGCTGCCTCTTCTCTGACTTCCTCGAGCATATCCAAATCCATCCTTCTCATCAAATCACTGATCGGAGAATTGAAATTTAACACCCTATGTGTTGGTAGGCCCAACTCGGCAGGTATCACAGCCTTACTTCCAAATGCTAGCATATATGGTGATTCTCCTGTTGCTGCTCGGGGAGTTGTTCGGTAAGCCCACAAAACTGACTGTAGCTCATTAATCCAATTTGCTTTAGCCTCACTTAACCTCTTCTTCAACCCATTTAGTAATGTTCTGTTCGTCACTTCAGTCTGCCCATTGCTTTGGGGATGGCCTGCTGCTGAATGAAACTTCAAGACGTTTGACTGATGACAATAGGCAGCAAATTCTTCATTATCAAATTGCGTTCCATGGTCTGTGATGAAAGCGTGGGGGAGACCATACCGACAAATGATATTCTTCCATATGAACTGATACACCTTCTCGTACTTCATATCAATTAGTGGTTCAGCTTCCACCCACTTAGTAAAATAGTCTACTGCCACGACGAGATACTTGAACCTTCCTCGGGTCGTCGGCAGTGGTCCAACCAGATCAATCCCCCACATGGCAAATGGCCAAGGTGATGTTATGGGTGTCAACAATGCCTGTGGAGTTCTTCGGATGGAAGAAAAACGTTGGCACTTGTCACACTTCTTAGCATAGGCTATACAATCAGCTCTCATCGTCGGCCAGTAGTATCCCTGTGTCATCACCCTTTGTAGCAGGGTCCGACCTGCTACATGAGCTCCACAAGATCCTTCATGGATTTCTTCAATCAATTCTTTGACTTCTGATGGATGCACACATCTTTGCAAACCTGCCATAATTCCTCGTCTATACAAAACACCATTAGTTAACACATACCGAGCAACTTTATACTTCAATTTCTTGGCACCTAGTTTGTCCTCCGGTAGTACTCCTTCTTCAATGTATGCTCTGATAGGATCCATCCAAGATGGTCCTAAATCAAGGGTAATAATCTTCACCGTCAGATCCTCTTCTATGCTCCGACTTTCTAGTACTTTAATTGGTATTGTTCTTCGCAGTTCGGTGCGCGTAGCTGACGCTAGTCGGGTCAATGCGTCTGCTCTAGCATTCTCCATTCTCGGTATCCTCACCAATTGAATAGCGTCAAATTCTTTCAATAACTCCATCACTTTTGCATGGTACTTCACCATTAACTCTCCCTTCACTGCATATATTCCCATCATTTGATTCACAATTAATTGAGAATCACTGAAAACAATTACTTGACGTGCCTCCATAACTTTCGCCAAATGAAAACCTGCTATCATAGCCTCATATTCAGCCTCATTATTGGAAGCTTTGAATTGGAATCTCAAGGCATACTCCATGTCAATATCATCTGGAGAATTTAAAACAATCCCTGCTCCACAACCAGCCGTGCAAGATGATCCATCTACATATAATCTCCATGTATGTAACTCGTCTTCAAATTTCTTATCTGTTAGAGTTCCTCGGTGAAATATCATCTGTTTTGTTTCATCATCCCCTGGTATCCTTCGTTCCTCGTCGGTCATTTGTTCGAGCCCCTCTACCAACCGGAGTTGGTCGGGGTTTGAATATGATGATTTTTCTACATCCACAAGTCCTTTTACCAACCTTGGTTGGTTTGGATCTGTGTCTGTCGATCCTGTATCGTCCACAGGTAGGTCAGCAAGCATCTTTTGCTCCTCGGGGGTATCAGGGTATGTGAACTCTGCTATAAAATCTGCCACGGCTTGCCCTTTCAACGATGATCTGGGTTCGTACACAATATCATATTCACCGAGCTCTATTGCCCAGTACATCAATCTTCCTGGTTTTTCTGGCTTGTGAAGGGCTTGTCTTAACGGCATGTCGGTATACACAATGATGGTAGGGGTGGCAATTCGGGTTAGTCGTGTCATTTTCGGGTCGCATTGATTTTGATTTGAGTATAAGTTTTGGGTACTCTTAAATCTATATAAGCTAATCGTGTCATGTTCGGGTCATTTTCGGGTTATTACCATAAACGGGTTATCGTGTCAAAAATTGCCAGCCCTAAATGATGGTATGGGCCTGGAAGTATGGTCTCATTCTTCTACTTGCTTCAATTAATGCCAGTGCCAATTTTTCCAACTTTGGGTATCTGATTTCCGCACCTCGGAAGGCCTTGCTTGTGTAATAAATTGGCTTCTGGACTCCATTCTCCAATCTGATCAACGCCGAGCTAACTGCATTTTCTGATACGGCCAAATACAAGTACAGCTTCTCTCCAGTTATTGGCCTAGACAACAATGGTGGGACTCCCAAATACTTCTTCAGATCTTGAAAGGCTTTCTCACATTCATCAGTCCACTCAAAACTTTTTCGTAGTGTTTTGAAGAATGGGAGGCATTTGTCAGTTGCTCGGGATACAAATCTGTTGAGTGCTGCAACTCGTCCGGTAAGACTTTGCACTTCTTTCTTCGTCGTCGGGGATCGCAGCCCTAAAAGAGCTTTGATCTTTTCTGGATTTGCCTCAATACCTCGTTGGTTGACGATGTATCCGAGGAACATTCCTTCTCGTACTCCAAAGGTACATTTCGTCGGGTTAAGCTTCATCTGGTATTTATCCAGTTGATCAAAAGTTTGACTCAAGTCAACCAAATGATCTGCAGCTCTCTTGCTTTTGGTGAGCATGTCGTCGACATAGACCTCCATATTGCGGCTGATTTGTTCGGTGAATACCTTGTTCATCAACCGCTGATATGTTGCACCTGCATTTTTTAAACCAAAAGGCATAACATTATAACAATAAGTTCCCCTTGGGGTAATAAAAGAAGTACTTTCCCTGTCTTCAGGTTTCATTTTGATTTGGTTGTAACCAGAATAAGCATCCATGAAGCTGAGTAGCTCGTGTCCCGAAGTAGCATCTACTAGTTGATCAATTCTGGGCAATGGAAAATGATCTTTTGGACATGCCTTGTTGAGATCAGTAAAATCAACACACATTCTCCATTTGTTGTTCTTCTTCTTTACCATCACCACATTCGCCAACCAATCTGGATATTTCACGTCTTCAATGAATTGGGCTTTCTGGAGTTTCTCGACCTCCTCTTGTATGGCCTGGTTCTTCTCGGGACTAAACACTCTTCTTCTTTGCTTCACAGGCTTGATCTCCTTATTCACATTGAGTTCATGACATAAGAAGTTTGGATCTATTCCTGGCATGTCTTCATGACTCCAAGCAAAAGTATTCTTCCTGTTTCTCAAGAAAGTTATCAACTCCTGTTTTATTGAAAAATCCAACGACGACCCTATCTGAGTTATTCGTTCAGGATGCTCGTCGTCCAGGATAACAATTTCTGTAGATTCCACAACCTGTCCTTTTACGAGCTGAGATTCATCCCTAGGGTCAAGAGTTTCAATTTCTGTGCCTTCCTCCACTTGGTAAGTAGTAGTCTTTTTCTGTAATTCTTCAAGTTCCTCTTGCTCGGCGGACGAATAATAGCATTCCCGAGCTACTTTTTGATCACCTTTCATAATTCCTACTCCAAAATTCGTTGGGAATTTCAAACACTGATGAACTGTAGATGGAACTGCTTCGAACTTCTTCAATCCAACTCTTCCCATGATGATGTTGTAGGCGGACTGCACATTCTTATCCATCACAAAGAAGCGTATTCTTTCTGTTCGACAAGCAGGCCAAGTTCCAATGAGTATATCCAACTTGATCGTCCCAAGTGGAAAAACTTTCTCGCCAGCAAAACCCAGAAGGGGTCTGTGATAAGGTTCTAATTGAGATAATTTTAAATTCAAGCTATCAAAGCATGAATAATACATGATGTCTGCTGAACTACCATTGTCTACTAACACCCTTGAAATGACCACATCCTTCATCCTCATTTTGATCACCAGAGGATCATCATGAGGGTAGAGAACACCTGCCAGGTCGTTTTTTGAAAAACCAATCACTAGCTTCTCTTTGTTTACCTTCCTCGGACGATCATCCTCGGCCAGGTTTATTCGCTGAATGTATGAACAAGCTTGAGCCTCTCCGAGATAAGCTTTTCTTTCTGCAGTAAGGTCTCCTCCTCCTGCAACTCCTCCTGTAATAACATTACAATCAAATGACCCAAAACGTATGGAAAATACCTCGCGTTCAGGTTTCCTTGGCTTTTTGGGAAGATCGGGGTCATCATCTGGATCCTCTTCATGGTCCCTCCTTTTTTTCTCCTCTGCACGACGAGGAGATCTAGATCTCTCTCTAGTTCTATCATCATTCTTCCTCTCACTCCTGCGATCTACGTACTTTGACAATTTTCCTCTTTGGATGAGTGTTTCAATCTCGTTCTGAAGGGCTATACAATTTTTGGTCATATGGCCATGATCTTTGTGAAATTCACAATATTTGGTCTTATTCCTCAGGTCGGGATCTGTCTTCAGTTTCTCTGGCCATTTGATTTCCTCGTTATTCCTGATTTCTTCCAAAACATGATTAATACCCACTTTCAATGGAGTATAATTATCATACTTCTTTAGGGCTTCCAACTTCATCCTGTTATTCTTGGAATATTTGTCACCACCATTACTTTTCTGATCTTTCTTCTTAGAATTGTCGACCTCCACTTTAACTTCTTTATCCATATTCTTCTTCGCAGCCATAGCTTCCTCGGCATTCATGATTTTGGCCGCCTTTGCCATCAACTCCGACATATTTTTAGGTGGATCTTTGGCCAAAGTGTAATACAGCTTGTTAGGCAGCAAACCACTCATCAGAGCAGTGATTGCTGTCTTTTCTTCATAATCTATGACTTCCAACTTTTCGTTATTGAAACGAGTTATGTAATCTCTAGTACTTTCACCTGATTTTTGTCTAACACTTAGCAAGTGTGCTACTCGTTTTACCGGCTTTGATCCAAAACAAAAATTGCCAATAAACAGCTCGGCTAACTGAACAAAAGTTGAAATCTTTTCCCGAGGAAGATTATTATACCATATCTGTGCAGATTCGGTAAGAGT
Organism: Sambucus nigra; assembly: GCA_949130495.1. Classification (NCBI taxonomy): domain Eukaryota; kingdom Viridiplantae; phylum Streptophyta; class Magnoliopsida; order Dipsacales; family Adoxaceae; genus Sambucus; species Sambucus nigra. The sequence goes on from OX422219.1 coordinate 372,142,681, forward strand.
TCCCGAGAATGCTCTACACCTCATCTCGTCGGGGACAGCGTAGATATCTGCAGCAGCTTGGTACTGTTCTATATGAAGTACGGGATCTGTCTTTCCATCGTACTTGGGAGTCACTACGGGTGCTTTGAATTTCGACGGTGTAGGGAAATCCACAATGGCTTGCACAAAAGGTGTTCCTTGAACAAAAGTTCTCTGTAAAGGATTTCTCACCTTAGCCATTTCTCCCAGTCTATCCTCCAACCGTTGAATGGAACCTTTCCATGCTTCATTCCCTTCCTCGGGCCGCTTAGTCCGAGCAACTGATTGTTCTGACGTAGCTTCCTGAGATTTATCTCGACGAGTGGTTGGTCGCGACTGCGCAGATCCTTCTCTCAAACCTGGTGGTGGTCGAAAACTTCTTGATGGTGCCCTAGGTGGACTCATGTTCCTCCTTGGTCCTAACCGACTGAAAGGAGACACTCTACTTAGCCGTTCCAAAGCGCTAGTTCTCTCCGGAGAGAGAGTGATACGTTGATCTGTATCCGAAGCTCGTATCGATGAAGTTCGCCCAGGTTGATAAGAAAAATCATTAAACACCTCATTGCGATATGATCCAGTACGTCTAGATTGCGATTGCCTATGACCACTCCTTTGCCCTGAATAAGTAGGTGCACCGCCCTGAAGAGTTTGAATGAGTTGCCTCATAGATTCTTGCATGGCGGTTTGTCCTTGAGCCAGATTCGTCATAATTCCAGCCAGATCTGGGGATGCAGATGGATTTGGATGATTTCCAGTATTTCCAACATTTCGATTACTGGATTCTGGATTATCTGCCATTGGTGACAAATGATTTTTATGAAAAACGATAATAACAGTCGTTTCCCACAGACGGCGCCAATCTGTTGATGTAAAAAACTAGATCGCTCTATTTTTTCAATCACAGATAAATAAATAAGACAAAGAATTTTAAAGTGGTTCGGCTAGGAATAAAGCCTACGTCCACTGTTATGTTATTGCTGAGTGTTTATGGAATTCTTGATTACAAGTTCTCTCAAGAAATTCCCGTCCCTTACAATGAGGATTGTACAATGTATTTATAGCCCTGAGGCTGTACATGAAAGGTCCAATACATTAAATGATTTACATATGAAAGGGTAATACATTTAATGCAGCGTGTGCGTCAAGAATACAATGGATAGTTGAACAGTTGTCCGCCTGGTAATTAATGATGCGGCCGAGATGCAGTTCGGACCGCCTTAGTTGCTTATTGATCAAGAGTTCCTCGGAGTACTTAGAGTATCTCGGGATGATAGAGTTCCTCGGTGTGATATAGTTTCTCGGAAAGAACACGGTTGGTCGGGAAATGATCTTCCTCGATGCTATTGTGCCATGTAGATTGACACGTGTCTTCATTTTCTTCGTCCACATCAGCACATTAATTTTGGTATCAACACCCCCCTTTTGGGTTTCATGATTAATTTTAGTTTTGATTTAAGTTTTTGTTTGCAGATCTATATTCAAATTTTACTTTTGTTCATGTTTTATTAAGCGACTCAATTCACGTTTTACTAAGATTTTATTTTTGTTAAGCGACACAATTCACCATAACTCGGGGAGACGGGGAGACGGGGACTGCAGTTGAGGCACCATTACTCTCCATCCAAACTCAGAACCATACCTTCGATGAGACTGTTGGAGAAGGCAGCAGTTGACTTTCATACTTTTTGTAGGTAAAGTCTTGGACCAGCAGTTCACTTTCATACCTTGGACCAGCAGTTCACTTTCATACTTTTTAGCCCGACTCTGTTTTAGCAAGATAGTAATGCGCGCGCATAGTTTCACTGTTAAAACTTTCACATACACAGACTGCACATATAGTTTCACGTGTGCACACACACTACACATAGAGTTTCACACACACTGCATACAGTTTCCACACACACAACACATAATTCGTGCGCACATTTGCACACACTAGACATGCTACAATAGACATGAATTTAGAATTCTAATATAATTCCATGACGGAACCAAACAATTGAACTCTAACATAACAGATTTGAAATTCGTTGAATTTCAATTCCAATTCTAGGCATCCCAGAAGATTTTCTTTCACTGAAGTTAGTGTAGATAATTTTTATTTTATTTTTTGTGTGGTAATTTTGCAGCCTGCAGCTTCAAGAGAGAGCATTGTACCAGGTATTGAAAATGGTAGGGCTAATGGAAATGGCAATCACTATGATGAGATGGACACAGTTGATTGTAGCAGGTCAACCCAAGAGAAGTGTTCTAGGAAATCAAGCGTGGTATGCTTTAAATTTTCTGCATATGAAGGATTCATGGAATGATAACTATTTCAATTTTTTTGAACTATTACATTTTACTATTTTTACTATTTTGTTTTGACAGATTAAGGAGCCCCAATTCCAAGCTTTAGATATCAGTGTTTTTAGCTGCTCGCCATCGCAAACGCGATTGCTATCGCTCAGGGAAAATGCGACATTATGCATATTTCATTGCGTGACCCCTAAAAAGCGTGCCTTTTGGGCGACGTGGCATGCAATTATGCCTTATTTTGCGCTATTGTGCTCAATTGATGTGCTAATTGAGCTTTTTTTAGAGTGCCATTTTTGTTGTGCGCTTTTGAGCATTTTATTTGTTTTATAATTTTTAGTTTAGGATGTTATTTATCTTAATAAATTTCAGCCTAAAATGCAATTTATGAAACTAAACAGGAGATATTATTCGTCATGTATCCAGAAAAAGATCATGGATGTTAGTGTAACAACTGTACCGGACTCAATCCCCCAAGGTATAATCTCTCTCCATCTCTACAGTTGGGTTTTGATTCGTAAGTTTTATTCTCTAGATTTTTCAAAATTCAGTTTGGAAGGTAGTCACCCTCCCCCATTTATGTAGCATTTCATTTTTAGGTCAAACATATAGGCGTTTAAAGCGGTTGAAATGGTGTTTAGTTATGGACTATTTATCGCTATCCAATAGGCATTTAAAACGGTTGAAATGGGTCAAACATATAGGCGTTTAAAATGATTGAAACGGTTGAAATGGCGTTTAAAACGGTTGCATGTTGTTAGTATTCATATTGTAGAAGTAAAAATCACATCATTTAAACTATAGTATTTACTTTATTCGATCTCACTTTGATTGTTTATCTTCTTTTCTTGTTATCGATGGTATTGTGATATATAATGAAGTGGACATTTCGTCTCTTGAATATTGTGTCGTCTATCAAGTAGAATTGTGCCCTGTATAATAGGTATTAATGAATTTTCTACATGTCTTACAGCCCAAAGGCAAGCTTTATGCAGCTCCTCTTTCTTAAATAGAGGCAGTTGCACTGAACTTACATGCCCAGGTAAAAGAACCATTTCTTTTTATGTTTCTAGTCCAAAGAAAGTTTCAAACCCAAGAATTCAAACACTCGACTTCCTCAAATTCTCTTTTCATGCTCAATTTCTACGAAACTTGATGAGAACAATTTATATTGTGGCGCCAATAGGTCAGTGCTTCCAGTCTTGGCCATAAATCGCAGTAATTAAGTGCTAATGACGCGAATCACCATTGCAGTATATTTCTGTATCTGATGAGACTCAGGGTAAGATAAATCAATAATTTATTAAGTAGGATCAATAAGATCAACTCCTTTTTTTATCATTATTATTATCAATGACGCGGTGAATGCTCATAAGAATGGTTGGTTGTGAAACTTCTGCTCATGTATGGAATACTCGAGACCAAGTCTTTTGTTGATCACTTGGTTCTTTAGGCCATGTTCTCATGAAACTTTTGCTCATATTTGACTAGCTATTTCAATTGACTAATTATATCTTCTATTTTGTATCAAGTCGCATTTTGAAAAGGACAGACAATCATTATACTGGAACATGTGGGACGACCTCAATCGATATATATTTATTTTTTAAAGAAATTTGTTTCATTGAAGCTTTTGTCAGAAGAATTTGAGATTTTTTTTATATTGTTGGATTTGTTGTTATCCCTTAAGTAGGGTGGATAGCCCAATAAACAAAGGAGACTTTGTCCAATTTTTTTAAAAATTCGACACTCTGTTTTTTTGAGACACGATGTGAATTAGATTGATGAATATTGTATATTTCATATTATATGTGAATTTGTTAGATGAATTTAAACTATTTGAATGTTGTGGACTATTTGTTATTCTATTTGTTATTTGAATTTAGACTATTTGAATGTTGACTATTATATGTGAATTTGTTATTTGTTTGCCGTTTTGCATTTACGAACTTTGAAATTTTTTGCCGTTTTGTAATTACGTTCTTTCAAATTTTTCATCGTGCCTTTAGGCACGGGCATTCCGCTAGTATGTATATATATATATATATATATATACAAGCACGGACATAATGATACACATGTAGAATATACTATTCAAACAAAATAAAAATATTAAAAATAAAGGCCCTAAAATAAAATAAAAGAGAAAATGACACAACTATACTAACGCATGTTATATTTACATAAAATAATAAAACACTAGATGAAATAAAATAAAATGACAAGAAAATATATAAAATAATAAATGTAAAACAACACACACATTAGGTGTTTTGGATGGTCTGGATTTAGGTTATGGGACATGTAATTGGCACTTGAATTGGGGTTTAACTCCTTTTAATGCACATTTCCCTTGAATTGAAGCGTTTGAAATCGCAAATGACATTTGACCTACAAGATAAACATGAAGGCACATAAGACCAATTTTATCGAGAATTAGCAATTAAAAACCGTCTATTATGAGTTTTATTTAAAGACTTTTGGGTGCTTATCACAGATTAAGATCCAACAAACATGCTCTCAAAACATCATACAATAACACTAACAATTCAGAAGAAAGTTCAAAAGTCCACATGATCATTACTCATTTTCTCATTGTACTTTAGGAAATCTGGTATAAGGTAAAGACACTTTATTATCCTTATAAATGATCAAGACCAACTCACCTAAACCTACCCTAAACTATCCTAAACCTACCCAAAATAATGGCCCTAAACTTAACCCTCTATAGCCCAAAAACTGGGAGTTCTGGTCGACTAGAACTTTATTTGGTCGACTAAAAGTCAACATCTCTTCATCGAAGGTCCTACTGGTTGTAAGATTTGGGAATTATTTGGGAATTTGATGGGGTTCAAACTAGGCAAATCTATCCATTCTCTATTTTCTAACTGGCGGATTCATGCAAGAAAATACCAAATATCTAAATGGTTATAAAAAATAATCCCTACATCAATGCACTGTAAAATATGGATTGCTATGAACAAAGAAGTATATGAAGGCATCCAAATGTCAAACTTGAGAATTATTAAGAGGGTTATAAATAAAATCTTTGATTATGCTAAATTAATTTATTTCAAACCGGGTTCCCCTATCTCCTTGTCAGATATCCTAAGGTTTTTTTGACACTGATCCTCCTAAAAACCCTCAATATGAAATACGTCATGTGAGGACGACCAAACCTCATTGTTTGAACCTTAATCTTAGCATTGATGGTGCTTGTGACAAGAATGGAAATATGGGATATGGAGTAGTGCTTAGAGATGAGAAAGGAAAAATTCTTTGGGGGCTTTCTTTAAATATAGTACATGATGATCAAGAATAGAAGCTAAATATTTGGCCCTCAAAGAAGAGATATCCTAATGTTTAAACAAAAGGTGAAAGTATTTGAAAACTCATTTTTACACAATGGCTAGTTTTCAAATTTGAATATCCAATCAACCATGTATTACCTTTATAAGCCCAGTGGCTAGTTCCTCATTTGGAGCCTATAAAGGATACCTTGGGTTCATTCTTCAAACACATAAGCATACGACATCAAACCCATTGAGTAAAGTTCCAATACTAGCTTGTGTTTATATTCTAAAGTCTCTAAGAGAGAGAAATCTACTCATAACCCCATTTCAACCAAGAAACACCGTTGAAGCCAAGACTTTTTAAGAACCCATTTGTGCTTCAATCACTATCATTAATTACTCTTTAGCAAAGTTATAAACCTAGTAACCACTTGTGTTAAAGCTTTACCCCAAAACCCATTTGAGAAATATATTTTTGATTATTATTTTTTCACTTTCCTAAAGAGAGAATGTAAACCCATTTCATCATTCTTTTATGTAAAGCGATTTATCTTTATGTTTTGATTACAAATCTAATTATTTCAATTTACGATTAACTTCATTGTATCTTCTCGGTGGTTAGTGAAATTGTTATGGGCAATCAAGGAATTTAAAGACGTTTGGATAATGCACGGGTACCGTTTGGTCAAGGAAAAGTTTAACGTCTTATTAGTTGAGGTTTAAAATATCTTATTCCTTATAAGGAGTTTGGTTCCACCTTAAGTGAATCGAAAATAGTGAAGTCCTTGAGTATCTTGTCGAGCGGACTTGTTAGAAGGTTACAAACCACATTAAAACCTCGATTTATAAAGTTTGACTAACATCTATCTCTTAACCGTTATAATTATTATTGAATAATCCCTTAATATTAAATTAATCTATCATATTACAATTAATCTTCACACAAACTTAAGAAAGTTTGAAATTTGTCATTGTACTTAAATACCCAAATCGCCCCGCTCTTGGGCATATTTTGGGCTAATAGTTATCGTAAGATTGTGTGTCTAAAGAAGGACCTTAGAGGGTAATTTCATAGGCCATTTTGAAAACTAGACATTGGAGGGTAGAATGGTAATTCTTGGAACTTTTGGAATTTAAAATTTTAAAACTAGATGTTGGAATTTTGGCCACTTAGACACTTTGAGTCAAATCAAAGTAATTTGAGTTGACTTAAAGTCCTAAGCTCAAAGTTGATTTTCATACAATTTGAGGAAAATATAAGTGGACGGTTTGATTTGACTCTATGTCTAGTTTGAATCGATTCTAGTTCGACTAAAACTATCTTGTTTTATGTTCTTGTTAATTTGACTTATCCTAGCTTTTAGGAAGGTTTATATGGGTTAGATTGAGAAAATACAAAACCATACAAGTTCATTTACATTATTACAATTATTCTTAAAGTTATAAAAAGCTTTGGGAAGGTTTTTTAGAGTTTCATCATTTTTCTGGACTATGTGGAACATATGATGGCGGTTCTAGTTTAAGTATGATGATAAAGAGCTTTGATTGTATGTTAGTATGAGATGAACTTCTCTTGAGTCTTGATTATAGATGATTGAATTTTATTATGTTGATATTTCTATGGACCGAATGGGATTCTTATGGTTTAACTTTTGATGTTTCAGAGTGCATGGATATTCCTTTGGTTTCTTGGATTATGAACATCTTGGAATGACCTCATTGCTTGGGTATAGATGATGATCAAGTCCTGTATTTTCTTCTATTTTGGTTCATGATGATCTTCACTTTCATATTCTTTATGTTTAATTCTTCATAGGACATGAATGGTATTTGGTGATCTTGATTTGGAATGCTGGAAAATGTGATCATATGCATCTTCTTTGGATGATTCCCTTGAGGTTATTGGTTGATTAATTGCTATAATCGTAAAGATATGTCTCATAATGTTTTAATTGCATATTTTCATCCCAAGAACATTACAGATAAGATTGTGAAGTAGTGCCATATATCAATTATATTTGTCATTAAACAAAATCTTTATACTTTAAAATACTTTTGAATTCACAAATGGGAAGCAGCTCGACAACCCTGCCTTTAGAGAGTTCTTCTCTGATAATAGGATCTAAGATGACTACTCCTCACTAGACCATCCATAAGAGAATGGGTAGGTCTAGGTAACGAATAAGACCATATTCCATAGTCTGAAGAAAAATCTAGAAAAGGCCGAAGGCATATTGGATTAAGAGCTACCAAGCATATTGTGTTCTACAAGACCATTGTTGGGGGTCTTATTGAAGAAACCCATTTCTCCTTGACTTATGGCACTAAGGTTATCATACTCACTGAGATCGAGATCCCAATACAGAGGGTAGTTGCGTTTGAACTAGAGACCAATAAAAAATGGCTTAATTGGTCTTTAGATGAGCTAGGAGAATGATAACTTGATCTTTTATGTGTGTCATTGTGTCGTTGTTGAATAATCAAAGATAATAAAAATCCCTTGAATTATCTACAAAAAAATTTAAACAACTTGTATTGTGGTAAGTATGGGTATCAATCCAACTTTCAAGAGTGACACCTACTAAAATGAGAAGATAAATGCAATTCACTTTCAATTATTTTTGTTTCTATTTTTTATTTTCTTTTAAAATAATTTTCAATGATGAATGAGACTAAATGAACAAACTATGAACTAAATACTAAAATAAAAGAAATATGAGGTAAATAAATGTGTGAACAATCATGGAATGGGACTATACCACATATTCTAGTAATTGTAATTAATCAATTCACTGATTTGAAATCTCCCATGTTAGTATTGAAATTACAAGTCAACTCTCGTCACAAACGTAATTTTAATATTAACCTTTTAAAAATTAAATTTAAGACCCACAACTCTTAGAAAGTAAAATTACACTCATTTTAATAAATCACCCACAAGGATTGATTCACCAAAATTCATATAAACCATAGAAAATAAAATATAGAGTTAAAATTTAAGGAATAATACCACACTCGCGAAACCCCTATCTCTAGTTTGATTCTAAAATGGCTATTATATCTTGAATTTTGATTTCTTCTCCAAAATCATCTACCTTATCTTAAGGCATAAATATAAAAGTGAAAGTTCAAAGTTAATGTTCAAAGAGATATCACAAATAATTAAACTAATTAACTATAACAACATTAAACATGGGTTCATCCCACCCCTTAAAAGGGGTTTTTAACCTAACATAATATAAAACATGATAATCAAATGAACAAAGGTAACAAAATATGAAGAGTAGAGAAGAGAACAATCAAACATAATCTCTTTGAATTCAATTGAACTCCAATCCATGTAATGAAGATTACAACCCTCAATTTGAATATCTAAACAAATATCAAATGGAATCTCTTACACTCAAATTGATTCTCACTAATGTTTATTTCTCTCAAATTAAATCTAAACAAAATAAAATAACTATCTAACACTACAATTTATTTCTAACCTTATAATGCTTATCTCTAATATCTTCTCTAGAACCCTACATTACACCCATCCTCTTCAAATGAGCCTTTGATCTTCTTTTAAATGTGGCAAATGGAGCTAAGGGGTAATTTGGGCTTGGGGAGGGTTTATTGCTTAAAATAGGTATTTGGTGTAATAAGGGTGAGAGTAACTAAGGGATTGATAGATGTGCATGTGGAAAGTGGAGGTGTGAGGGTATTTTGAGAAAATAATAAAGTCAATGCACATGTGGGGTTCTTGTTTTATTTTTGGCCAGAATCGGGTATTGGTCTTGTGGGGGTTCAACTGGGTTAATGGGTATAGGTTTGGGTAGCCAGTTTAAGTAATTATGAGTATGGGTATATGGATTGGAGTTGGATGTGGATCCGGGTTTAAGATGGAATGGGGTTGGTGGTTTTGGGTTTAAGGTTAGGTAGAAGTGGGTCATGGTTTGGTTTCGGGTATGGTGGTAGCATAACTCGGGTATGGGTTTCCCGACGAGTGGCCAGAGTTGGTATGGATAAAGGAAGACATGCCGGTGTTTGGAGATGGGGCTTGGGTGTAAATGGAATCGGGTTGAACAGATATAGGTAAGTTTGAGCTTCTGGGTTAGTTCGAATGGTCAGTCGTCCAGGTGGTTTTAGGTTTCGATTTTGCAGGTTAAGGTCGGTGGTGGATGGATTATGGGTTTATGGTTGCCGGTGGTTTATGGGCTGATCGGATGGATAGGGTGGTGAGTTGGGGGTATTGATTGGAAGGAGATGGCCAATTTATGTTAATGGGGGTGAGGGATGAGAGGAGAGAGAGATAAATGGGTGTGGTTAAGATCTATGATAAGAGTGTTTGTGTGTGTTAGGTGTGGGTGAGTGTATAGGAGTAGGGTGTGTGTGTGTTTATTTTGTACCTAAAAATGAAAATAAATTTATCTGAGTATTTAAGACTCAACTGAAATTAAAATTAGAAAATAAAGATAAATTAAAAATAAAAATCCTTAACTATTAATAAAATATTCAAAATAAGATAAAAAGTAAAACTAAACTATTAAAATTTAAACCAAACAAAATAAAAAAAACTAATAAAATAAACATACCCATTATATGTACATAAAAAATACACAAATAGCCGGCGCACAATACGAAATCTAATATATTAAACGATACACACAAATAAATCCTAGAAATATACACGATTAAAAATAAAATATAAAATAATTTATAAAAATTATATATGACACAAACAAAAATCTAAAAAAATCTAAAAAGTACAAACTAAACACACATGAGGCTCGGGACAAGTTTGGACTCGGTTTAGGCTTAGGGTAATTTGTACGAGAATTGGGTTTTACGCTCTTTTTACACGCATTTGCCACATTTAACTGGGAATAATGCTTTTAAGCTCTGCAAGAAACATTTGAGCTACAAAATAAACATGAACGCGCATAAGACCAATTTTATCGAGAATTATAAATTAAAATCCGTGTATTTAGGGTTCTATTTAAAAAAAATTGAGTGACTATCAAGGAATGTTGTGAAGATGCCTTAATCATAATGGTTACTTACAAGAAAATTACAAGCCTCTTGCTTTAATAAAAAAAATGCACTATATAGAGTTCAAAGTGGGTGACTTGGTCCTAAGGGAGTTCAACATTACCACCAGAAAGCAAAGATAAGGAAAAATACGCCCTACGTGAGAAGACCCTTATAAGGTAATCAAAATTATGAGGTCATGATATACTTAAGTTTGGTCTAGTCCAAGATTGGTCTCGGTCCAGCTCATCAGCCCAGTTTAACATCCGTCAAATTCACTTGCTCATGGTTCCATAATGCATAGGCCATCTCCAGCAATCTCGACCTCCGAGACCTGTTCCTCAACATTTACAATCACGTTATCAGGCTCTCTATTGGTCCATCATTATCTCTCACGTCTCAGCCTTGCCAAGTGTCGACTGCATACCACCCTAATAGGCCGAGACCATGTTAACCGTCTCGAGGAGATATTATTAGCCTCCTAGTTACCTACTTCTTTGGACTACCTTCTTCAGTCTCGAATCGACCGAGACTATCAGAGCCTACATCAGTATTACATATGATACACGTGGCGCGTGCATCATTAATCCATGTGGATCATATTGTTATAATAGATCTTCAACCCACGTGGGGGGAAGATTTTGTCATCATGAGTTATACATGTGCTAGATACTTGTTGATCGCTCATTGGATCACTTACCTCATTCACACATATTTCATTCTTTGGGGGGGGGGGGGGGGGGGGGGGGGCACTGTACATCCCCAATCCTATGTAAGCCTTCTTATTTTTCTTATTCTTCATTTACAAGGATAAAATATTATAAACTCTAGCTAAAACTATGCCCAAGTACACAACAGATAGAGAAATCTTGAGAGTTGTATTTCCATGGCCATTAATGCCTAATTGCTATATATATATATTACAATTTTGCAAAGTGGAGTAGGCCTAATTGGTTGAACCACTTATATTATGTGTATTCTCCATTATCTCATCCCCTTCTTATTATTTACTTCCTTAATCATATATTATTCCATTGATAACTAAACTAGAGCTTGAATTGCTTATAAATTTAAGTGGTGATTCACATCATCATCATCATTTTAGCGCCGTCTATGAGAATAAATCATCTCATTCCTCTTCATTTTTTAGCTTAGACTCTCACTTCTGCCTTTAGTAGTGGTCGAACTCCACCATTGTTGGACCTATAACATCGTTGAAAGAACTGGGTGGGTTTTATTTTAGCTACCTTCTTACTTACAATTCATCTTTCTTTGTTACTTATTCTCATCGGAGGTATGGCATCTAAATTGCCTCTAGGTGCTAGTCCAAATTCCATCCAACCACGACTTCAGTAAAAAAATGGTTGATTTGGTCGTGGTATTGTGATCATTTGTGGCCAGCCAATAAAAGATAGAAGAGCAGTTCATGGCATTTACCTAAAGCATGTTGGTAAGGGTCCCAGGTGACCTAGCCATGATTATTACATCGACCGCTGGGGAGATAGTAGATTCGATGACAGGGGACCCCCCCTAAAAGGTGGCTCAGTGCTATCAGCGATGGAGAGATTTTATTAATTTAGGCGTCTTTGCTTGGGAAAACAAGTCTAGGACTGTCCCGACGACCAGGATTACGGTGAGGATGACTATTAGGAGCCGTATGAGGTATAAAGTGATACAATTCTCCTAACTCCAACTTAGAATGGAAATAATGTTCGATCGACACCCGAGGGCTGAGCAAGGACTTTAGTTTTTGATAAACTTGGTAGAGGATCATCCTTCGATCGACTTGGCCCAGTAGGAAATTTGAGTTATCGGCTCTCCTGTTCTCACAGTAATACTGCCATTAGGGGGAATAACAGATGTAGTGATGGTCGGCCCAAGAAAGGTCGAAATGGGGAGGAGAAAAGATAAGTGAATAGTCAGCAGAGAACAGCATCACGAGAGCCGACACCAGTTGCGATTGCATCGAAAGGAGGAAATAACAACGTCGTCGTTGAACACTAACCATGGAATATCTCCATTCAAAGGTTAGAAGACAAGATCGCCTATTTTCTTAAGAGCCAAGACCCCGACAGTCGAGGCTATATGAAGGGGTCTCCTTTCATTGCCAGGATTATGAGATATCTAACCCTTGTAAAGTTTAAACCCCTAACTGTCAGCCCAAAGTATGATGGGAGTTCTAATCCCGTACATCATATAGAGATGTATCAGTCAATAGATGATATCTACTCAACCACGGATGAGATGAGGTGCAGGGCATTCTCTAGTACCCTCACAGATGCTAACCATATGTGGTACACAGCTCTGTCATAAAACTCCATTGAGAATTTCATGCAGTTGGCCGAGATATTTATACATAACTTCTTCTTTGATATGAAGCCAGAAAATAAAGTAACTCACCTCATATATGTGAAACGAGTAAAGAATGTGACATGGAGGGATTACATCTCTCGATTCAGTAAGGAAAAAGTAGAGGTGGAAGATTATAAGGAGAACATTATTGTGACAGCCCTTATTAGAGGTCTATAGTCGGGTAAATTGCTTTAGAAATCTCTCTAAGACCCTTCCAAGACCATGATGAAACTCCTTCTCACGATCGGGAGGATCATAAACATAGAGGAAGCCATGGTGACCAAAATGGTATATGTGAAAGAGTTTAGTGGAGGCAAGTCTCATTAGGCAAAAGATAAGGAAGGGAAGAATATATCGGTCAAGGATAAGTTTTCCTAATATGCCTCCTAATGGTGAGCACCGATATGATCCTTAATGAGATCAAGGACGACAGGGAACTTAGGTGGCCAAAGAATATCAAGTCCACTCCTCACAATAGGGACATGATCAAATGGTGCGAGTTACACTAAGACCGCATCCATAAACTGATAAATTCTTTGCTTTAAAGGATGAGGTAAAGAAGTTGTTAAAGTAGAGAAATCTCTAAAAGTATATAGATCAGAGTGGTGGCAAAGATGACTTTAGGAAAAATCATAGTGGGGGAAGTATGACTAGCCGAGACGATAGTCCCAGTAAACAAAAAGGATGATGACTCATACAGTGAAAGAGATGACCTTAATCTCCCATCGAATATCTCGGAAGCAAAAGGTCGGATGCACATGATATCTTTTGATGTAAAAATGATATGTGGAGGATTAGTGAAGGCACAGAGTGAGTCGACCGTAAAGCCCATATTATGGAGGCAAAGTCGGTGCGTAAGAGGATGGATGTTAACTTGTACGAAACAGAGCCGAAGTTGAGAAAATTAAAGATAGTTGACATGGAAAACTTAGTGGTGGGATTTTCAAGACTGTATTTCAATGGGATTCTAGCCCCTCATGATGACCCTTTGGTCATCAGCACCAAGGTCCATGGGTAAGATGTATAACATATTCTTATTAATGGTGGTAGATCGACTTACGTGATGTTTTGGGACTGCTTTAAGGGTTTAAAATTAACCAAGAAGAGACTAGTCCCATACCATCAGCCGCTAATTGACTTGAGTGGAGATAAGGTCCAACCTATGGGGGCATTTGAAATGGATGTTTGCATGGGCACTTGGCCTAGGATTCTTACCAATAAAGTGAGTTTCTTCATTATGGATGAGTATGTCTTCTCAGCAGATAAAATTATTTTCTAGAGAGTGGCTCTCAATGAGTTTGAGGTTGTCCCTTCCATGATCTACCAAATAATAAATTCCTGACCCTTTATGGGCTAGGGAAATTTCAAGATGACCAAGTGGAAGATCAAGAGTATTACTTTAGCTCATCCGAGAAGAGAAAGGATTAAAATAATGCTATAACTTCCTACAATATGGATAATATTGACCGAAGGAATGAGAAGAAACTGAAAAAATGGACCCATCTAGGAGGTAGAATCCATCATCTTCAACGAGGATGAGCCAAAAAAAATTATACAGGTCGAGAAAACCTTGAAGAAATAAGTAAAATAAGAATTGGAGAAACTGTTAAGAAGGAGGTATAGTATCTTTTCATGGATCCATGAAGGCATGTCCGTGATATATCCAAAGATTATCTTCCACCGATTGAATATTGATGAGAAAATGAAGCCTACAAAGCAAAGGAGAATGACTTACGCGAGGGACCGATATGAGATCATCCAGGACGAGGTGAAGAAACTTCGGTCAACCGAGTTCATAAGATAATTCATTATCCATATTGGTTATATAATGTTGTTATATTTCCAAAGTCTAATGGAAAATGGAGAATGTGTATCGACTTCACTGACCTGAATAAAGCTTGCCCCAAAGACAACTTCCCCTTACCCAAAATTTGTCAGATGGTTGATATTACCGTCGGGAATGAGTTGATAAGTTTTATGGATGCATATTTGGGCTACAATAAGATATTCATGCATGAGTTTGATGACGAGAAGACCTACTTTTTCACGAATAAAGGGACATACTATTATAAGGTAATGTCGTCCGGCCTCAAGAATACAGGGGAAACTTATCAAAGGTTAATAAATAAGATATTTGAGGACCAGATTGGGAAGACCATGGAAGTATATATATGGATGACATGCTGATTAAGATCTTGAAGGTCAAGAATCATGTTTCCAACCTTGAATGCATGTTCGATACGATGGATAAGTTCATAATGAAATTAAACCCGAATGAGTGTCTCTTCGACGTCGGCGCGGGGAAATTACTCAGCTTCATTGTGAACCAGAGGATATAGAGGCTAAACCTGCAAATATTAAAGCTCTCATAGACATGCAGACACTAAAGATGATTAAAGATGTGCAGAAGTTGATAGGTCATGTTGCGACCCTTAACCGTTTTATCTCTTGAGCGACGGATAATTGTTTGTCATTTTCAAAATCTTGAGGAATAAGGAATGGGATTACTTGGGGTCGTTGATGTTTCTGTCTCTACCTATTCTAGTGGAAAAATCATTTCTATATCTATCAGTATCAGAGTCATCCATCAGTGCAGTAATAGTACGAGATGATGAAGGTGTCCAAATCCAGTTTATTTTAATAGTAAAGCCTTATAAGGAGCTGAATTAAAGAATCCTAAAATAGAAAGGTTGGCATACGAATTTATAGATGCTTCAAGGAAGATAAAGCCATATTTCCAGGTGCATATAACCGTGGTGCTCATTGACACTCCCTTAAGACAGGTCATCCATAAACCTGAGAAATCGGGTAGGTTGATGGACTGGTCAATTGAGATAAGTAAGTTTGACATAATATATATGCCTAGGACTACAATCAAAGGGGAGGCATTAACAAATTTTTTGGCATAATTTACATGGGCAGAGGCCGATACTGACGGTATGAAAGAGATAGTGGCACCAGCAGTTCTGTCGAATGAACCTTTGGGAGAGTCACTAGTGGACGAGGCTCACAAGGCCGATATTACAGATAAAGATTTTGTATTCAATAATGAGGTTTTGAATGAAGGGAATTTTTCAGAGGAAGGTCCCATATGGAGCTTATTTTTTTATGACTCGTCTTTTGAAAGTTATAATGGCATCGGTTTGATACTCTCGACCTTTTATGGTACATATATTGAGTACGCTTTGAGGTTTAGCTTCAAGGCATCAAAAAATTAGTGAGAGTATGAGGCCTTTCTAGAAGGTCTCTGTGACACTCCGCTTAAAATAATAACGGGTGGCCATCCCTATACTACATTAAATCAGGAATCTCAGATGGCTCATTCTCAGCATCAACAGACTATAGTAAAATAGATAAGCCTAACTACCCGAAACTATAAAAGCGGATGCTAAAAATTAAATAAAACATACAATGGAATTTAAACCAACAATATAGAACTACTAAAAAAGGTAAAATGCACACAAGTACCATGATAAAGGAAGTGCTAAGCATTAAAATAAAATGAGTACATAAAAGGAAATATACCCGAATAAGCTGTCGGGTCACAGACAGTACAACATCCATAAAGAAGAAATATAACTAACTACAAACAACCCTTGGGTGTAAACCCGATATACAAAATAAATCCTATCTAGATTTACAAGATGTAGGAAGCGACTACAATCTAAGTCTCGCAACAGTCCGCAACTTCTACGGCTCCCAAGACTCTGGATAGAAAAGCATATAGTATCCATGCGGTAGGACACCTGTAGTACAATATATATATATATATATATATATAGCAGAAGAGAAATATAAACGGGTCAGAGCTCGAGGTGTAAAAATGTTTAGCAAGTGTGTTAACCGTGCATAATAAATATAAATTCACTATTTCATAATTAAAGTGGAGTAGCACTCTCATGAAACCCCCAAACTCACCTCTCATCTACAGCGCGCACCTAATCGTGTCCTGGAACCGTAATTAAGTTACCCCACTCAATGAAGGATAACCTACCATAACATAAGAATGGCCTATACCCTTATAACCTGTCATCCTAACATAACCCAGGAATCCTTTCCACTCTAATCACTCTTAAATATATATACACACATATATGCCTTATTAGGCTTTCGTGATTCCATTTATTAACTTGAACCAGTTACAATTCTTAATACGTTACACATTAACATTAGGCTTCAATATAAGATTTTATTCTCTGAATAACATGCATACAGTTAATAAGGACAAAACTTCTCTCCACTCTCAACATTGCACTGCATTTCGTGCGTGGGGCATCTCGCAAAGCGAAATCCAAATAAGGAACCCCCTGATACACTACTCCTTAACAATGTTGATCGTAGGGATCCATTATGTCATCCACACAAATTCTATTACTGCAACTACTATAAATATAGATTAATATCTAAGACCATAATTAGAATCTCTATTAAATCTTTGAGTCGATATAACCGTAATTGTCTCTAAGTACGATCCTTCAACCCCAACAAACTGGTACACTAAAATCACCCAGATGTACACCATAGAAACTTCATATCCTCTTCTCCTATAGGATATATACAAATATATATATATACTCTAAACATATATAAGAAATCATTCATTCCTATAACCACGTATACATAACACACATAATGTACACTGTGTAATACACATAACATAAACGGCTATAGGATGCCAAAATACTGCAGCATACTATCATCTTCAAGGAATTACTCACTTTCTCCTAGGGTCACCACCTATCGGACTATTATCACACCGCCATGGTGACAAAATCAATCATAACGTATGGGAAGCGATCATAGTTCCTAACCGGCAAGTGAGAACGACTCATAGCCAAGACATCTCACCCCCAAAAATATAAAATCACACAAATAACAATGGACGACTATGACCTGGGGAATATCCACACCCTGCTCCTCAAGACAGGGGCTCACCCTCATTGCGCAACTTCCCATGATAGCATGTGTCGGGTATGCTTCACGCATTAAGTATATATATACACACACACACACACACACACATCCATATGATCACATCATATGATCAAACCATCACACACGGTATAGATATTCACACCATAATTACACACATATATATATCCACATATACACATATATACACACTATCTCTCATCCGTATGTATGAGATTTATAAACTTGGCTATACATGTACATAGTCCTCATTATACTATCCATCACTCCAAGCATCTTAACTTAATTCATTATACAAATACGATCCCTCACTTGAAGCATATCCATCCATTACTCCTATGATATTAATAGTCTCCCAATGTATCCAACATTAAGATTATGAATCCGAAATTTAATGCATGTAATAATCACTACACATCCCATCTATATCCCAAAGCACATCGATATATCTAGTAATAACTCCTACTATTGGTATGCACATAACTAATAGTATACAAACCTCAAGCCCAATCATAAATTCATTCCAAGATCACATCCATAATTGGAATCCCCATTGTTAAACACACACCGATATATAACAACTATCCCCACTAGATTTACAACACACCCTATTCTAGTTGATAGTATGACCCAATCGTTCTCAATTCCGCCAACAGTTCAATTGTCCCTATGAACCCTTACCATTAACACATTTACGATTTATTCCTTGAATTTATCATCACTAAGGATACGCGACTTCTCTCTATCCTCGATCCCCAATCTTACCTTAACTAGAATCCTATCACTATAAGGATTCAGCACAAATATCGGCCTACAATGTCACGCCATACCCTCACCACTCTCCCAAAGAGTCCTAAACCTTAAATCATATCTAAACTCACTTATGACCTCTAAATAGAACTTCTATCCTCAATGAGATTCCCCATTATACCTCAAAATATGTATTATTAATACGCACATAAACATAAAGGGTATATCTCTACGTTTAATAGCTATCTCCTGATAGCCCACCACCCTCATTTTAAGAAATAGGCCTATCACTTAGTCCCATAATCATTTCCTTACTAAAAGAGGCATCCCACCCTCATAATCCATTTCTAACATGAGTCTAAAAGCCCCCTATTCATCCTAAGGAACAAATCCATTAATATTATATCATAACCCTCCATAATAAGTCCATTAAGAAGTCACCCTAAGAATAAAACCCAAAAGAAAAGGGGTAAAAGAAAATCCCATTATTGGGTTAAAAACAGAGGACCGGTCGACCGGTCCAAGACCCCCGGTTGATCGCGGGTCTAAATTTTGCCTTATGAAGAATGCAGTAGGCTTCTCCCTTAAGGCGCGGTCGACCGATCCCCTGACCGCAGTCGACCGGCCATACCAGATATCTTGCCCTTTTTCCATTTTTGAACAAAACCAACTCTCCAAACACCCAAAACATTATCATCCAACCCTCAATATTTAACTCAATCATTTTACTCACATCAAAACCCAACCTACATCTCATTTCATCAACTTAAATGCCATCAATCCCATATATAAACATCAAATTCAAGTTTTAGTCCCAAAAATCTAGGTTTTCACATATAACCCAAAAATCCATTTCTTTTATCCACAAATTATGAAATGAAATACACAAATGAAATATTTAGCAAGATTAAACACTTGCCTCGAAATCGTAGAGGTTGAATCATCCCAGAAATCGCGTATGGGCCGAAAATCTCCAAGTTTTCTCCTCTCTCTTTCTTCCTTCTTCTTCTTTCTCTCTTGCTTTTGTAACAACCCGCGTAATTTTTGGGCTATTTTAATTAATTTTTGGAAAATGGAGGAAAATAAAGTTTTTGATAAAATTATTTTTATTGCTCAAATATGTTGAATATTATTTTTAAAGGCGAGAATTTCAAACGGTTTTGAAAATGGAGTTAAAACAGATTTTAAAATAATTTTTAAATGTTTTTAACTCTTGGAGTTGTTTTGACTTCCAACTCTTCATTTCTTTGCCTTATTTAAAGGAGTCTTTTGGATTCCAACTATTCATTTCTTTGCATTATAAAAGGAAGTCGTAGGAAACCCTTTTAACCTACTTTTGGCACAAATTTTGGTAGCAAATATATTTTATATTCCTCTTCTTTTTATATACACATTGGGCCTTGAGATTTGTGAGTTCCAACCTTAGATTAGAGGTGTTCTTGGGGATATGTTTGAGGATGTTATTAGAGGAGCTTTCGTAGATCTTTTGAGTTAATCTTGAGGATGTGATCGTTGGTTTCTCATCATAGTTTGAGGTATGGGGTTTTACACAATATGCTCCATAAATCTCGCGAGTGTCATTCTCCTTGAATTCTTGTTAATTGAACTCATATTTGAATTGATAAATTCATTGAAATCTGGAAAATAATTGTTGAAATTATTTTGATTCATGTGGTATCATTATATTGTTGATGAGCACGTTGTCATGAGATTTTAATATGGCACGGATGTTGGGCACCCGCCAAAATTCCTGTTTCCCGGGCTATGGCTTGATAAAGCATATACGGATGTGGTGAGGCCTGGTGACCCGGTTAAAGCGTTGTTGAGAAATTTATTGATAAAATTCTATTGAGATTTTTATTTGATTTAAATATTCGTACTCGTGTTGTTACGCTTTATTCATCGCTAAAATATATTTGTTGAGCATCTTTCCTGTCGTATTGTATACTTCCCCATATTTTCTTTTAGTGGCAGGTTCGCGCGGATTTTGGGGCGCTATGGAGATTAATTTTAGCGATGATTGTTTGGGAAAGATTTGTATTATTTATTTTGTTGTATAGAGCATTGGAGGTTTGTATTTTATTTTTTGAGAGACTTGTTGTATTTGAAGAATTGAGATTAGTGGATTTATATTATTATGGGTTTTTAGATGCTCTATACCTTGTCACTTCTCACTTGTGGATTTGGATTTATTTTATCGATATTAGCACTCCGTTCGCTCTCCCCGGGCGGGCGGGGTGTTACAAATGGTATCAGAGCTTAGGTATACGAAAACCCTCGGGGCTTGGGTTTTGGGTTCATTGCGTGGTTAGCAATTTTTGGAGATAGTGTAGTGGCCTGATTTTTTAGAGTTAGGCATTCGGCGAATTTCGAGGGAGAAATTCCATTGTTAGTGGGGAAGTGTAACAACCCGCGTAATTTTTAGGCTATTTTAATTATTTTTTGGAAAATGGAGGAAAATAAAGTTTTTGATAAAATTATTTTTATTGCTCAAATATGTTGAATATTATTTTTAAAGGCGATAATTTCAAACGGTTTTGAAAACGGAGTTAAAATAGATTTTAAAATGATTTTAAAATGTTTTTAACTCTTGGAGTTGTTTTGACTTCCAACTCTTCATTTCTTTGCCTTATTTAAAGGAGTCTTTTGGATTCCAACTATTCATTTCTTTGCATTATAAAAGGAACTCGTAGGCAACCCTTTTAACCTACTTTTGGCACAAATTTTGGTAGCAAATATATTTTATATTCCTCTTCTTTTTATATACACATTGGGCCTTGAGATTTGTGAGTTCCAACCTTAGATTAGAGGTGTTCTTGGGGATATGTTTGAGGAGGTTCTTAGAGGAGCTTTCGTAGATCTTTTGAGTTGATCTTAAGGATGTGATCGTT
The DNA here is from genome assembly GCA_949130495.1 of Sambucus nigra. Classification (NCBI taxonomy): domain Eukaryota; kingdom Viridiplantae; phylum Streptophyta; class Magnoliopsida; order Dipsacales; family Adoxaceae; genus Sambucus; species Sambucus nigra. The sequence continues at coordinate 372,164,228 of OX422219.1, forward strand.
GGTTTCTCATCATAGTTTGAGGTATGGGGTTTTACACAATATGCTCCTTAAATCTCGCGAGTGTCATTCTCCTTGAATTCTTGTTAATTGAACTCATATTTGAATTGATAAATTCATTGAAATCTGGAAAATAATTGTTGAAATTATTTTGATTCATGTGGTATCATTATATTGTTGATGAGCACGTTGTCATGAGATTTTAATATGGCACGGATGTTGGGCACCCGCCAAAATTCCTGTTTCCCGGGCTATGGCTTGATAAAGCATATACGGATGTGGTGAGGCCTGGTGACCCGGTTAAAGCGTTGTTGAGAAATTTATTGATAAAATTCTATTGAGATTTGCATTTGATTTGAATATTCGTACTCGTGTTGTTACGCTTTATTCATCGCTAAAATATATTTGTTGAGCATATTTCCTGTCTTATTGTGTACTTCCCCATATTTTCTTTTAGTGGCAGGTTCACGCGGATTTTGGGGCGCTATGGAGATTAATTTTAGCGATGATTGTTTGGGAAAGATTTGTATTATTTATTTTGTTGTATAGAGCATTGGAGATTTGTATTTTATTTTTTGAGAGACTTGTTGTATTTGAAGAATTGAGATTAGTGGATTTATATTATTATGGGTTTTTAGATGCTCTATACCTTGTCACTTCTCACTTGTGGATTTGGATTTATTTTATCGATATTAGCGCTCCGTTCGCTCTCCCCGGGCGGGCGGGGTGTTACAAATGGTATCAGAGCTTAGGTATACGAAAACCCTCGGGGCTTGGGTTTTGGGTTCATTGCGTGGTTAGCAATTTTTGGAGATAGTGTAGTGGCCTGATTTTTTAGAGTTAGGCATTCGACGAATTTCGAGGGAGACATTCCATTGTTAGTGGGGAAGTGTAACAACCCGCGTAATTTTTAGGCTATTTTAATTATTTTTTGGAAAATGGAGGAAAATAAAGTTTTTGATAAAATTATTTTTATTGCTCAAATATGTTGAATATTATTTTTAAAGGCGAGAATTTCAAACGGTTTTGAAAACGGAGTTAAAATAGATTTTAAAATGATTTTAAAATGTTTTTAACTCTTGGAGTTGTTTTGACTTCCAACTCTTCATTTCTTTGCCTTATTTAAAGGAGTCTTTTGGATTCCAACTATTCATTTCTTTGCATTATAAAAGGAAGTCGTAGGCAACCCTTTTAACCTACTTTTGGCACAAATTTTGGTAGCAAATATATTTTATATTCCTCTTCTTTTTATATACACATTGGGCCTTGAGATTTGTGAGTTCCAACCTTAGATTAGAGGTGTTCTTGGGGATATGTTTGAGGAGGTTCTTAGAGGAGCTTTCGTAGATCTTTTGAGTTGATCTTAAGGATGTGATCGTTGGTTTCTCATCATAGTTTGAGGTATGGGGTTTTACACAATATGCTCCTTAAATCTCGCGAGTGTCATTCTCCTTGAATTCTTGTTAATTGAACTCATATTTGAATTGATAAATTCATTGAAATCTGGAAAATAATTGTTGAAATTATTTTGATTCATGTGGTATCATTTTATTGTTGATGAGCACGTTGTCATGAGATTTTAATATGGCACGGATGTTGGGCACCCGCCAAAATTCCTGTTTCCCGGGCTATGGCTTGATAAAGCATATACGGATGTGGTGAGGCCTGGTGACCCGGTTAAAGCGTTGTTGAGAAATTTATTGATAAAATTCTATTGAGATTTGCATTTGATTTGAATATTCGTACTCGTGTTGTTACGCTTTATTCATCGCTAAAATATATTTGTTGAGCATCTTTCCTGTCGTATTGTGTACTTCCCCATATTTTCTTTTAGTGGCAGGTTCGTGCGGATTTTGGGCGCTATGGAGATTAATTTTAGCGATGATTGTTTGGGAAAGATTTGTATTATTTATTTTGTTGTATAGAGCATTGGAGATTTGTATTTTATTTTTTGAGAGACTTGTTGTATTTGAAGAATTGAGATTAGTGGATTTATATTATTATGGGTTTTTAGATGCTCTATACCTTGTCACTTCTCACTTGTGGATTTGGATTTATTTTATCGATATTAGCGCTCCGTTCGCTCTCCCCGGGCGGCGGGGTGTTACAGCTTTCTCTTTCTAGGGTTTTCACTCTTTCTCACAAATGAGAATGTCTTGTCCGTAAGCCTCTTAAACCTTTAAAACATAAGTCCCAGTTTTAAATGATAATACACAATTTAAATGACTTGTTCATTCCAATTCGAGTAAAACTTACTTAAAAATATTCCGAAACTGAAATAAACCCAAGGACAGTCATTTCGACTATCTCAACCCATCCGAAATCAATGGCGCACTCAGAATCACCATCTGGAATACTTTATAACGTCCTTAATTTTTGGACCTCACTTTCCAAATTTAAAATTCTTCAATTTAAATAAATTTTATTTCTCCCCAAAATTTAATTTCTCAGTCCCCAAAGTCACGGGGTATTATAGTCTCTCCCTTGTAAGGGTACTTAACATCGGCTAGATGATAATCCACAGTGACTCATAATCGGTCCTGGACCAGATTCTAGGGATTTATGAGGACAAGGACGAGGCGATGGCCAAGTACTTGGCGCGAATCAATAAAGTTATGAAAAATATTCAAAGAGGTGAGGTTTAGGAGAATTCCTTGACTTAACAATATCCGAGTCAATACTTTGGAAAGTTTAGTCCCTGCAATAAGGACAAAAATCAGGCGCATAATTCCGGTGGAAATCCTACATAGGCCGACTATAGATGAAGATGACGATGGGGTTGAATTATGTTTAACATTAATTTATGAGATTCATGGATGGATCCATTAATTAAGTACATTCAGGATGAAGATCTCCCAGACTCCAAGGCCGAGAGAAAGAAGATCAGATATAAAGCGACCAAATTCTCTATTATTAGAGATGTTCTATACAAATGATAATTCTTATTTTCCCTACTCAGACGTGTTCACCATTAATAGGTCGGCTATGTATTATAAGACATCCATGAAGGATCATCTGCAAGCTATATATGTGAATGATCTCTGTCCAAGATGATTGTTACACAGGGTTGTTAGTGGTTGACACTAACGGAAGATGTGGCTAACTATGTAAAGAAGAGTGATAATTAACAGAGATTTGCAAACATCCCTCATCAGCCTCACCAACCACTCTCATCCATCATTGTGTCGTGGCCATTTGTAATTTGGGGAATTGATTTAATAGGTCCTCTTCCAAAGGTATCTTGCAATTATTAGTATTTGATCGTGGCTATTGATTATTTCTCAAAGTGGGTGGAGGCCGAGACAATGATTTCTATTACTGAGTTGAAGAGGTTCAAGTTTATCCAGAGGTATATTATTTTTAGATAGGGACTACCCCATACCTTAATATATGATCATGGAAAGAAATTTAAGAACAAGTCCTTAAAGTCATAATGTGGAAAAGTTGGGATAAGATAGTTTTATTCGGCACCACATCGACCCCAAGACAATGATCAGACTGAGGTCATGAACATGACTAACTTGATGGAATTAAGAGATAGCTAGAGGGTCAAAAAGGTTTGTGGACGAAAGAATTACATGGGGTCCTATAGGCTTATATGACGACTGAGAGAACAACAACATGTGAAACATTGTTTATGCTAGCCTACGGGTCTGAAGAAGTCATCCCTATTGAACTTGGACTCCCCAGACACAAAGTCCAAACCTATGATCCTGAACATAATGAAGACGAAAAGAGACTCGATTTATACTTGAATAAGGAGAGAAGGGAGTATGTTGAAGTTCGATAGTCCATTTATCAGCAGCGAGCTGTCAGGTTTTACAATAAGAGAGTGAAGGTCAGGCCGGTAGCAGTGCGTGACCTAATGTTGTAGAAGGTTTGTCAGAAGTCGAATAAGCTGCATCCTAAATGGCATGGGTCATATAGAGTAACATAGGAGGTCGTCCCAGTAACTTACCACTTGGAAAACCTAGAGGGTGAACCCTTCTTTAACCCTTGTAATGATGTCCACCTAAAGAGATACTAATAGTAAAATTTGTTTTGCTTATTAGTTTGTATGAAATAATTAGTGAAAGATACAAGTATTGTCTCATATCTTCTACTTGTTGATTGTTGTATGGTTTGAACTAGTTTTAATGGTGAATTAGTTAAAATACATCTTAGTGATACGAGAGTGCATGGGGAGTCTCGACTCTACACACACTCTCAATAACACCAAGAGGGGGAAACAGTGTAGTAACATCACATAGGTGGTGAAAAACACAAAAAACATCAATATATGGTGAATAACTGATAGTCAAAACTCTCTCGGAGATATGAGGGTGTATTAAGAGATGAGTCTCATCCATACACTTTCAATAATGACGAGAGGTCACTTATGTGGTAGCATTATTTATGTGGTGACAAACACGAGATTGAAAATCCTCTGATTATGGAAAGATCATTAATGGGGTGACAAACACAAGATTGAAAATCCCTTGATTATAGTGTTGAATTAATGGTCAAAACTCTCTTAGTGAGGCAAGAGTGTATGAAGAGACAAGTCTCATCCATACACTCTCAATAATGACTAGGGGGATGTGTGGTAAGATCATTTATGTGGCGACAAGCACAAGATTTAAAATCATTTGATTATGGTTACTTAAACATCATTATGTGGTCAATTAATGGTCAAAACTCTCTAAAAGATATGAGCGTGTATGAAGAGACGAGTCTTATCCATATACTCTTAATAAAGAATAGAGTGGACTTGTGTGGTAACATCATTTACTTGGTGACAAACACAAACATTTCAAATCATCTGTTTGGTTTGTTAGACCTTGGCTTATAATAAGTCTGCTCACAAGTGTCATACTTAAAACATCAATTAAAGATGACAAGTCAGAGAGGTGCAGACACTAAACTTGACCAAAATGATCAAAAAGATATATATTGCATATCGAACAAAAATAATTGTGAACATCAACAATTATAAGGGTCCAAACATGTTTAAATCATTGAAGAGATGATAATATTGAAGAGAAGAGAATCTCAAAACATAATGTTTGAAAGTGCAAAGGGGATAAGGCCACTGATGGTCACCTAATAAGAAATGAAAATGAAATGTTGAAATGTCGCATGCTTGCTTATTGACTTAATAAGAGACGACATTGTTGGCTGCAGGCTGAGTTTGAGCCTCATCTTCAAGGCTAGCACCATTTATTATCTCGACCCCAACTTGAGATGTTATCTCGGCGGTCTTCTTTTCAGTAGCAAGACCCTCAGCCTCAACGTCAGCTAAGGAAATAGAATCCAAAGGATTCAAGAAGTCAAAGTCCTAAAGTTCCTATAACAGAGACGAGACCTTAGGAAATTTGAGGTTATCTCAGCGACAAATTCATATCGCCCCTCTCTCAAGGTATTCGAAGTCGTACCCTGCAGACTCCTCTGAGGTCTTAAAGTTTTCTATGATTTTCTTCTTAGACTCCTCCTCGGCCTTCTTGATAACAGTTTTAATCTCGGCCTTGTACTTGTTGGCCAAGGCCTTCAGGGCAGCATCATGGTCTTTTTTAGTGCTTCCAATGTGTCAGAATGTTTTTTCTAGGGCTTTTATAACCTTCTAATGGTCGTACTCCTTTGCCTTAAGCTCCTTCTTAGCCTTAATGGACTTCTGAGCTTGTCAGATCTGGAGGAGCTCCAGAATTTCAGAAGAGATTACAAAAAATACAAGAGAAATTGGTATAGAACGAGATATCACTTGGAATAAATATGGAAACCTATAAATATATATCAATTCAAAGGACTACCTGGTGAAAAACGTCGCTAATTCCGTTTAATACAAGATTAAACTATATAAGCAACTCCGAGATGTTTGTTGAAGAAACCCTTTTCTTTTGAAAATAAAAATTATAAACAACAAGATGTGTTTACAAAAAAACTTATGTACGAGAGTAATCAAGACTTTGTAATCAGTTTTTAAAACTAAGACAGTTTCAAAAATTCAGCACACTATAGAATGAGATGAGTAGATGAAGATAATCAACACACAGTTTTTAACGTGGTAAAACCTCTCCCAACAGAGGAAACATCCACGGTGACTTCTAAGTCACAAAAGTAAAATTCCACTAACAACAAATAATAGTTACAAACAATACAACATACATGCACACAAATCAACCTATTCTAAGTTTAGGAATATACCCCACTTGGTGTCCTTCTAACTTCTCATAGATCTGATTGTTGATGATGTTTTTCCAGTTTGATAACTTCCTTTGCTTTAGCTTCCTTATGTCGACTCAATGATCTTTGATCTTATACACAACACTTTCAGTGTAGCAGTGTGTTAAGTGTTTGTGAAGTGATTCCTATCAACATGCATGAACTCACACACACTTAGATTTACAGACAGTCCTAAAAAAATTACATATAAAGATTATATGCTGTGATTTTGTTTTCTTTCTTTCTTTCTTACAGAACTAAAACCTTTTTGATCTTTAATATAACCCAGATTCCACGGATATCTCGCTTCAAAATCGGTCGAGATCTTAATCAATCTCGATCTTAAAAATATTTTTGAGATTGAAAATCTCCAAGTGTGAATCCAACTAGGTCAAGGTTAAGTTTCGTAAGAACAGAAACCATAAAACATTTTCAAAACTAAATCAGTAAAGATTTTCTTAAATCAAGTAAGAAATATGCAGATCTAGTGAAAATGTAACATGAAGAGTGTAGATCTAAAGTTTTTATGAAAAAGAAACACAGATCTTCACACGAATGTTTAAGTTGTAAACAAGATCATAGACAAAGAGGTTACAGCTTCAATATGAACAAACCACTCTCTCTCAAACACTCAAGGTTGTGTTTGGGGTGTTATATAAACGAAGGTTTGATTCATGGTTTGAAGTGTTTAGGGTTAGGGTTTGGCTAACAGTTTCTTTTCTCTCTCTTCTCTCTTTTCTTTTCTCTCTTCTCTCTCACTTCTCTCTTCTCTCTATATTTTTTCTCTCAGAAATGACGAATTCCCAAAAGTCTTGAAATGCTGAGAAGTGGAGGGTTTATATAGGGGTGAGGGAAGGTTCTAGAACTACGAAGGGAATCAATGGCTGAGATCAAGTCTTTCTAACTTTGACTTGATCCAAGGGTATTGAAATAACGGTGGTTAAGATGATTGTAATTGGTTCATAGATATACCACCAGGATTGATAAAAAAACACATGCAGTCCATCGATTAGGAATGATCCAACGTTCAGTAATGCACCAGGAAATCCGCTCACATAACAAACATAAACTGATGCAACAAGCAAGTGACAAGTGTTGGCATGTGACAGGTGTACAAACGCGCGTCTAAAATATTTACAAGCAGCCCCCCTGAAGTCTCTAACGCATTTATATCCTACCCAATCAAACATTTTAGTGAAAACTGAAGTTTCCAAAATATAATATTAACCCCACAAATTATATAAACACATTTTATTAATGAAAAAAATTATTTAAAAAATGTTTAAAAATGTTTAAAAATTCCCAAAAAATTATTAAAGCACTATTTTAAGGGGAATTAATCACACAATCAATTTAAAGCAATATATACACATGTATGCACTTCTAATTGTGTGTAGCGCGATTCAATTTTATACCTTCATGGATCATTGAAGAGGATTAGAGAGAATGATTCTGAGGTTCTTTGGATTCTAGGATGGACAACCAATTTTGTCACTATTTCCAAACTAGTTGAACACTTATAAAGTATAGACTTAAGTAAGTCAAAGGTATAAGGTGCTTCAATCTCCCCCTTTGGAAATATGAGACAAAATCTCCTTTGAGTTAGTTTAAAACTCTTAGGGAACAAAAAAAATAAAACCTGGTCCTATACAAAAGATACTATCTACCCATTTCCTAGAATGTCAAAAATTACATAACTCAACTATTTACAAATTTGTACACTAGAAATGGTAGACAATCAGTAGGTGAGATTCCTGCAAATATGCACACTAAGATCAAGCAGTTTTGATGAAATGTGAACAAAACATTGAACTCGTAAGACTCAAATTTCTCCCCCATTTTGTCTCAAATGGACAAAGGGTAAAACTTAAGGTCTTAAGAGTTTAATCAGCGCATACCATACCTATAGAATTATGCAAATACAGAAATCTGTTATAGTCTAAAGGTTTAGTGAACATGTCTCCAAGTTGCAGATCAGTAGGCAGGTAATGAATTTCTAATTCCTTAGTTTCAACAAGTTCGCGTATAAAATGATGCCTTATTTTAATATGCTTAGTTCGCGAGTGTTGAACCGGGTTTTTAGATATGTTAATGGAGCTTTGATTGTCACAATACAATTGTAATTGATCTTCTTTAATCCCATAATCACTTAACATCTGTTTTATCCATAACAATTGAGCACAGCAACTTCCTGCTGCTATATATTCGGACTCAGCCGTAGATAAAGATGTGCAATTCTGTTTTTTGCTACTCCAACCAACTAAATTATTGCCGACATAATAATAGGCACCTGATGTACTTTTACTGTCATCAGTACAACTGGCCCAATCAGCATCAGTATACCCTATGATGGTGCTGCAGGTATCATTAGTGTACCTAAGTCCAAGATTGAGAGTGCCTTTTATGTACTTTATTATACGTTTTACACACGATAAATGGCTCTCTTTAGGGTTATTCTGGTAACGAGCACACAGACATACAACATACATTATGTCTGGTCGAGAGGCAGTTAGATAGAGTAGGCTACCAATCATACTACGATAGAGTGTGGAATCAACTGACTTACCATTTTCATCTTTGCTTAATTTAACAGTAGTACTTATAGGGGTTTTGGCAACTTTAGCATTCTCTAAACCAAATTTCTTAACAAGGTCTAAGGCATACTTGGTTTGAGAGACAAATAGACCATCAGAATTCTGTTTCACTTGAAATCCTAAGAAAATTTGTAGCTCCCCCATAAGGGACATGTGAAACTCCTTATGCATAATAGCAGAAAAAGATTTCACTTCAGAGTTTGAAGTTGACCCGAAAATGATGTCGTCTACATAGACTTGGGCTATAATAATGTTTTTGTCAAAATGTTTGACAAAGAGAGTCTAGTCATTTCCTCCTCTCTTAAAACCCTTATCCAACAAAAAGTTGGAAAGGCGTTCATACCAACCTCGAGGAGCTTGTTTTAAGCCATACAGAGCCTTTTTTTAGACGAAAGACATGGTCAGGATATTTAGGGTCAAAGAACCCTTTGGGTTGTTCTACATACGTTTCTTCGGATAGAATTCCATTGAGGAAGGCACATTTGACATCCATTTGATAAAGTGTGAATTTTAAGTGACACGCTATGGCGAAAAGAAGTCGAACAGATTCAAGACGAGTGATAGGGGAAATGTCTCGCTAAAATCTATCCCTTCTATTTGTGAGTAGCCTTGAGCAACTAGTCTAGCTTTGTTTCTAAGGATGACCCCATTTTCATCAGATTTGTTCTTAAAAATCTAACGTGTCCCAATAACATTTTTGTTTTGAGGCCGCGGTACAAGATACCAGACATCGTGAATGACAAATTATAAAAGTTCTTCCTATATAGCAGAAATCCAGTGTGTGTCATTCAATGCTTCATTAACATTTTTCGGTTCCACAAGGGAGACGAAACATGCATAATTAGCATAATTTCTTAACTGGGATCTAGTACGAACTGGCTCATTAGGATTACCGACCACGTTGTAAATGGGATGATCTTTAGAGACCCAGCCAGGTACTTCTGGACTCTCACTAGGTAATGAGTCATCTATTTTTGGTGAATCAGTTTTGAAATCATTTTCAGATTCAACCACAATAGGTGATTCATATATCTTATTTTCGACAATAGTGTCGCTTATAATTACATTTATCGATTCCATAAGAGCCTTAGTACGCAGATTGTATATACGATAATCACGACTATTTGGGGAGTATCCTAAGAAGATGGCTTTATCACCACATGCTTCGAATTTAGACAAATATTCTATGTCTTTACAGACATAGCACTGACTTCCGAAAGTTCTTAGGTATTTCAGATTAGGCTTCTTACCGTACCACAACTCATAAGGAGTTTGTTTAGAGTTTTTCCTTAGATATACCCTATTAGTGATATGACAGGCAGTTCTAATAGATTCTACCCAAAAGTATTTAGGTAGGGATTTGGCATGGAGCATGACTCGTGCCATCTCTTGAAGAGTTCGGTTTTTCCTTTCGGCAACACCGTTCTGCTGAGGGGTCTTAGGGGCACTGAATTCATGTTTGTAACCGTTGTAGTCACAATATTCAACTATTCCTGTGTCTATGAACTCTCCCCCTCTATCACTACGAATACGATTGACTTGTGTGTCCTTCTCATTTTCAATTCTTAGTAAAATTTTCAAAAAATTCTCAAACGTGTCAGATTTTTGTTTCAAGAAGGCAACCCAAGTGAATCGTGTGAAATCATCAACCATGACAAGGATATAACTGTGTCCACAAACACTAACAGTTCTAGAGGGACCAATAAGGTCCATATGGATGAGATCTAGAGGTCTAGAGGTGAGAATGTCTTTAACCTTTTTATGCGAAGTCTTAACTATTTTTCCTTCCTGGCAATGACCACAGACAACACTTGAAAAAGGTTTAATTTTAGGAATTCCTCTAACAATCTCTTGACTAGACAATCTACCAAGGATATCATAACTCAAGTGACCCATACGATTATGCCAGATTTAATTGTCATCCATTCTGACAATGTTACAGGTTTCAGAACTAGTCTTGACAGTATAAAAATTGTCAGGTGTTCTAAATCCTGTAATAATGCATTCACCTTTATCATTTAGAATTTTACAATTGTTCTTTGAAAAGGTGATTGTATGGTCAGAGTCACAAAATTGTGATATACTTAGGAGATTGGCTTTAAGACCTTTAACTAATAGAACATTTTCGAGAACAAGCATTCCTTCTTCTTTTAGGGTTCCTTTACCTATGATCTGGGATGAAACTCCATCACCAAAAACTACTTTGCCACCAGCAAATCTAGTTTTGTTTAAAAGTTTTGTTTCATCTCCTGTCATATGTTTGGAACATCCTGAATCTAAGTACCAACCAGATGAAGTGTGTTCAGCTTTTAAGGCAGTGATAACAATGTTACACTTCATTTGGGGTAAAAGATCATCTTTTCTAACCCAAATAGCTCTAGTTTTAATTTTGCGCAAGTTTGCCCTCATTTGATAAAATTTTCGAGAAACAACTTTTTATCGAAAAACATTTGGAGCAGCAAACTGATTATTGTGGAAAATTTGAGCTTTTGGTTTAGGAAAGTTTCTGGGAGCCTTTCTCTTAAATGAACTCTTAGTTTTGGTCTTTCTATTCCTGTAGTTAGAGTTCTTGTCAGGTTGTCTTCAAAGGACATAATGGTTACGATTTTGCCTAGAATAGTTAAAGTTCTTGTAGACAGAAGTGTTGTACACAGGAGTATTTAGACGTCTAGCATAGCAACCTTCAAAGGAATGACCATAAATGTCACAGTAGGAGCAATATTGATTGCTTGAGGGATGAACTTCCTTAGGAAAACTTCTGAAAATGGGTTTAACAGCATTCTGTTCAGTAGTGCTATTCCTAGGAGGGATGGTTTTAAAGGTAGATTCAGCCTTTCTGATCGAAGGACAGACGTATTTAGTCTTAAGTGCAGTGTCAGCCTTAGAATTACTAGACTCTCCAATGTCTTTCTGTTGTTGCTTTTGATCAAATTCCTCTTTAATAAAATGAAAGTCTGGACATGTTTCAATTGGTCTTTTGCCCCCAGACACAAACTTAATAGGTTCAAGATTTGTAGTTTGTGGTTTGTTCTTAGGGAAAAATCCAATACCGGTTCTATCATCAGAATTGGTCTTAGAGTCAACAACAAAGTCAGTAAAACAATTTGAATTGCTTTCAAACTTAGAATTTTTTTTTAAAACAGTAGCAGTCTTTGTTTTTGCTTCCTCCAGTTCTAATAATGTTCCCTTGTATTTCATTTCCATAGTTTCATCAATTTTAGTCAACTCTTGTAATTTTTGATCAAAAGTTTCAATTTTATATTGATGAGTCAGACACTGGTTAGTGTACTCTTCAGCATTCAACTTCACAATAAGACTTAGATCATATAATTTCTTAGTCAGGTCTCTAACAGTCTTCTCCAGTCTAGTGCCTTTTTTGAAAGTCTTAGCATACAAAGTATGAATATCTGGGAGGTCATCTGTGTCTGAGTCGCTAAGTGAAGTGTGTGTAGTGACCCCTAACGATTCAGTTTTAGTACTCACGCACCCATTTGCATCGTCATTATCGAGATCACTTTGACTCACACACACGGTAGTAGAACTAGCAACATTTTGAGATAATAAAGCATCTAGGCCAGTCAAAACAGTATTCACACAAGCAGGAGTAGGAGCATCATTATCACACACAGGTATATCATCATTGTAAATGATCTTAGCATAAAAGGACATGCAAGGGTCAAGTACATTTGATGACTCAAGTTCCTCTTCATCAGAGTCACTTGAATCATTCCAAGTTTTACAGACATTGGCTCTATTGTGTGTGTTGGCTTTATTCAGATTAACTTTGCAATCGTGAGCAATGTGACCTAGTTTCCCACATCTAAAACATTTAATCTTTTTAAGGTCTCTAGTGGGTCTGGAGTTGTTGTCCTTAGGATGTTTGTCAAGACCTCTCTCATGAGGTTTGGGATTAGACAGAGTAGGATAATTAGGCTTGCCTTGTTTAGTTGCCTGTTTGTTTCTAAATTTAACAATTTTCTTAAATTATTTAGACATTAAGGCAATCTGATTATCTAGTTTGTCTATATCACACTCCTCATCAGAGTCAGAGTTGATCAAATTAGTCTCAAGTTTAGATATCTTAGAGGCAAAACTCAAGTTAGAGTTGGGTTGTTTTCTTTGTGAATGATTTAATTGTTTCTTAAAGTCTAATTCCATTTCCACAGTCCTAAGTTTGCTACTGAGTAACTCAGGGGTAAGGTTTTGATCATTCATTTCCTCAATAGCATACCTCTTGCTGTCAAACTTTTGTGGTAATGATCTTAGGATTTTAGAAACAATTTCATTCCTATCATAAGTAATACCATTAGCATGCAACTTGGTGACTATATCAGTTAAGTTCATGTAGAAATCATCAAAAGAGTCAGAATCAGACATGATCAAAGAGTTGTACTGCTGGATAAACATTTGAGTTTTAGCAGCTTTAACTCTTGAGTCTCCTTCATGGGCAGTGATTAATGTGTCCCATGCTTCCTTAGAAGTGGCACAAGATTAGATTCTCTTGAACTCATACTCATTAATAGACATAAAGATGGCATTCTTGCCTTTATTGTTATTTCGAGAATTAGTTTTCTCTTCTTGTGAAAACTCACTTAAGATTTTCTTTACCCTCTCATCGCTTCCTTCAGTGGCTGGTTTAGTAGGATAAGTGTATCCATTTTCAATAATGTCCCAGACATCATCTCCTAAAGTCCCTTGGATGAAGGCAACCATTCTTACTTTCCAGTAAGCAAAGTTGTTTCCATCAAAGAGTGGAGGTCTGGACAGATTACCAAACCTTTCATTCTTCTCGTCCATAGTTAGGTTTTTCAGAAAATGATTTCAGAAACACAAGATCTTTTTGAAATAATAGTTAACAGGGCTCTGATACCAATTGAAAAACGTCGCTAATGCCGTTTATTACAAGATTAAACTATATAAGCAACTCCGAGATGTTTGTTGAAGAAACCCTTTTCTTTTGAAAATAAAAATTATAAACAACAAGATGTGTTTACAAAAAAACTTATGTACGAGAGTAATCAAGACTTTGTAATAAGTTTTTAAAACTAAGACAGTTTCAAAAATTCAGCACACTATAGAATGAGATGAGTAGATGAAGATAATCAACACACAGTTTTTAACGTGGTAAAACCTCTCCCAACAGAGGAAACATCCACGGTGACTTCTAAGTCACAAAAGTAAAAATCCACTAACAACAAATAATAGTTACAAACAATACAACATACATGCACACAAATCAACCTATTCTAGGTTTAGGAACATACCCCACTTGGTGTCCTTCTAACTTCTCATAGATCTGATTGTTGATGATGTTTTTCCAGTTTAATAACTTCCTTTGCTTTAGCTTCCTTATGTCGACTCAATGATCTTTGATCTTATACACAACACTTTTAGTGTAGCAGTGTGTTAAGTGTTTGTGAAGTGATTCCTATCAACATGAATGAACTCACACACACTTAGATTTACAGACAGTCCTAGAAAAATTACATATAAAGACTATATGCTGTGATTTTGTTTTCTTTCTTTCTTAAAGAACTAAAACCTTTTTGACCTTTAATATAACCCAGATTCCACGGATATCTCGCTTCAAAATCGGTCAATATCTTAATCAATCTCGGTTTTAAAAATATTTTTGAGATTGAAAATCTCCAAGTGTGAATCCAACTAGGTCAAGGTTAAGTTTCATAAGAACAGAAACCATAAAACATTTTCAAAACTAAATCAGTAAAGATTTTCTTAAATCAAGTAAGAAATATGCAGATCTAGTGAAAATGTAACATGCAGAGTGTAGATCTAAAGTTTCTATGAAAAAGAAACACATATCTTCACACGAATGTTTAAGTTGTAAACAAGATCATAGACAAAGAGGTTACAGCTTCAATATGAACAAACCACTCTCTCTCAAACACTCAAGGTTGTGTTTGGGGTGTTATATAAACGAAGGTTTGATTCAGGGTTTGAAGTGTTTAGGGTTAGGGTTTGGCTAACAGTTTCTTTTCTCCAAGTGTGAATCCAACTAGGTCAAGGTTAAGTTTCGTAAGAACAGAAACCATAAAACATTTTCAAAACTAAATCAGTAAAGATTTTCTTAAATCAAGTAAGAAATATGCAGATCTAGTGAAAATGTAACATGCAGAGTGTAGATCTAAAGTTTCTATGAAAAAGAAACACAAATCTTCACACGAATGTTTAAGTTGTAAACAAGATCATAGACAAAGAGGTTACAGCTTCAATATAAACAAACCCTCAAACACTCAAGGTTGTGTTTGGGGTGTTATATAAACGAAGGTTTGATTCAGGGTTTGAAGTGTTTAGGGTTAGGGTTTGGCTAACAGTTTCTTTTCTCTCTCTTCTCTCTTTTCTTTTCTCTTTTCTCTCTCACTTCTCTCTTCTCTCTATATTTTTTCTCTCAGAAATGACGAATGCCCAAAAGTCTTTAAATGCTGAGAAGTGGAGGGTTTATATAGGGGTGAGGGAAGGTTCTGGAACTACGAAGGGAATCAATGGCTGAGATCAAGTCTTTCTAACTTTGACTTGATCCAAGGGTTATGAAATAGCGGTGGTTAAGATGATTGTAATTGGTTCATAGATATACCACCAGGATTGATAAAAAAACACATGCAGTCCATCGATTAGGAATGATCCAACGTTCACTAATGCACCAGGCAATCCTCTCACATAACAAACACAAACTGATGCAACAAGCAAGTGACAAGTGTTGGCATGTGACATGTGTACAAGCGCGCGTCTAAAATATTTACAAGCAGCCCCCCTGAAGTCTCTAGCGCATTTATATCCTACCCAATCAAACATTTTAGTGAAAACTGAAGTTTCCAAAATATAATATTAACCCCACAAATTATATAAACACATTTTATTAATGAAAAAATTTATTTAAAAAATGTTTAAAAATGTTTAAAAATTCCCAAAAATTTATTCAAGCACTATTTTAAGGGGAATTAATCACAC
The DNA here is from genome assembly GCA_949130495.1 of Sambucus nigra. NCBI lineage: Eukaryota > Viridiplantae > Streptophyta > Magnoliopsida > Dipsacales > Adoxaceae > Sambucus > Sambucus nigra. The sequence goes on from OX422219.1 coordinate 372,179,986, forward strand.
AATCAATTTAAAGCAATATATACACATGTATGCACTTCTAATTGTGTGTAGTGTGATTCAATTTTATACCTTCATGGATCATTGAAGAGGATTAGAGAGAATGATTCTGAGGTTCTTTGGATTCTAGGATGAACAACCAATTTTGTCACTATTTCCAAACTAGTTGAACACTTATACAGTATAGACTTAAGTAAGTCAAAGTTATAAGGTGCTTCACCTGGGTAACCTTGTGGAGGCCGAAGTCACACAGACGAGAGGTGTACATGGATTCCAAAAAATACCTATCAGACTCAGGCATGATAGAGTTAAGGGTGGCCTTGGCTCTCTGTTGATCACCGTTGAGGGAGCTAGAGCTAATTATGAGCTGAGAGAGCCGAGAAGCCAAAGTGGCATCCGTAGATATGGGAATCTCTTGGTCTGATCCCCCTTTGGACGAGCCATCCTTTTGTCTCTTTTGGGATTATGGGAGGAGGTTAAGAGCATCATCGGTGACCTCCTTTCTTTTCCTTAAAGCCTCGGTATAGCCAAGGTTACCACCGATTGACTTCTTTGTAAGGGAAGGGGGTACAGGCTTCTTTCCCATCTTACTGAGCATGTTGGCAAGACTAGGCACTACTTGTTAATACAAAAACTTATCCGCCTATGAGGGGTAATTAGAAGTGAACATTTTTCTTGTTACATGATCGAGATCCTAGTCACCAGATTGTATCTCAACAGATAAGTTGACCAAACATAAAGAATGAAGACCATCAATACCAACGAAGAGTCATAATACCAAGGGTCTTGTCGCACGTGGTTCACATAACCAACCATCACATTCATTATGTACGGGTGTAAATGCTTAAATGTATAAAGACATTGCATCCCTTAACATTACAGCCCGTAATATACGGGTCACTATAAATACATTGTATCCCTTTCATCGAAGGGAAGATAAAATAAATCCTAGAATATTCTTATTTACAAGGATACCTAGCTTTCTGTAATCTTTGAAATCAATACCATAACAGTGGACGTTGGCTTTCTTATATAGACGAACCACTTTAAAACCTTATGTCACTCTTTTAATTATTTCATTGTAATTCTATAATTTATCTGTGATTCTAAAATTGAATCGAGTCTATTTTTTAACATCAACGGATTGGTGTCGTCTATAAGAACGTGTGTCTAATCACTGTTATCTATCTCAAACATTCTTATCCAAGAAAAATGAATGATCCAGAGCCCAGTGTCAGAAACGAAGGTAATCCACCTGTTCTATCTGCTCCACCTATAGTGGCCAAACTAAATGGAATCCTTTCCAGTATCGCTAGGGGACATGATGGCATGCAAGAGTCAATGAGACAATTGGCGCAGTCGCTACAAGCCAGATCTTTAACTTTATCAAGACAACAGTTCATTTTGTTATCGAGGAGAGAAATGCCTCCTCTGCCTCCTAGGCATAGATGACCTAGATATTCCAAGTCATCACATATTAAAACTTATCACCCAGGAATCAGTTCCTCAATCACAGACTTGGAGCCTTATGATGATCATTCTTTCTCTCCCGAAAGACCAAACATCCTGAAAAGATTAAGTCGAGCTTCGCCTTTCGACCGATTGGGAACCCAAACAAATGGAAATCCTCCTAGAGCGTTATCTAGGAACATGAACATATAGCCGACCAACATGACTCTTCAATTAGATCAAGGTCAAGCGTCCGACGATCTGTACACACCGAGAAGACTTCTCAGGAAGAGAGTTCAGTGAAAATACATGGTCAAGACAGTTGAGCCATTTTGCATGAATATGATGCAGGTAGTCCTTTATGGAAAGGATCAATCTAGTGGTTAGAAGATTGGCTAGGAGAGATGGAAAACTTAAAAAATCCTTTGCAACGAAGTTTTGTTAAAGGATCCCCTTTTATTCAAGAAATTATGGATTTCCCTACTCCATCTAAGTTTAAAGCTCTCGTAGTCACCCCTAAATATGATAGAAAAACTGATCCAGTTCTACATATTGAGCAATATCAAGCCGCTGCTGACATTTATTCGATCCCCGATGAGAAAAGATGTAGAGCATTCTCAAGTACTATTACGAGATCTGCTCAGATATGGTACAATAACTTGCCCCGAGGAAAAGTTTCTAACATTAACCAGCTTGTCGAGTTATTTATTAGAAACTTCTATTTCGGAGCCAAGCCAGTAAAGAGAGTAGCCCATCTCTTAAGCTTACGGCAGCATGTAGGGGAAACAACCAATGAGTACATTAGTCAATGTAATAATGAAAAATTAAAAGTGGTACATTAGTCAATGCTCTCATGAGTGGATTGCTTCTTGAGATACTATACTACACTTTGGCTAAAGATCCTCCTAAAATCATGGCTGAGCTCATGGCTAAGGCAGGAAAAATAATGAACGTTGAGGAAGCAATAGCTACGAAGCAGAATCTAACCATAAAGATGGAGAAGAAAGATCATAAGGAGCAGAAGGAGAAGAAGACAAAAAAGGGAATACAAGCTCAAAAAATTGGAACCTATACCCCGTTGAGTGTTAGAATTCACTATATCCTTGAGGAAATTAAAAATAATAAGGATTTGCGATGGGAGAAAAGGTTGAAGGCACCCCCTAACAAGAAGGATATATCTAAATATTGTGAATTCAATAAGGATCATGGCCGTACAACATATAACTACATCGCTTTGAAAAATGAGGTAGAATATCTCATCCACCGAGGAAAACTCAACAAGGTTGTTTATCGGTGTGAAAATAGAGAAAGGGAAGGACAAAGGCGGTGGAGGAGGAGGTGCGGGAGGACGAGGCGCAGGATGACGAGTATGTGGACCTCGCTGCTTCATCACCGACACGTTCGTACTTTGATGATCCACTTCTCTATTTGGCGCCCTTCAACAGACCATTGTTGACACTTGGTTGGCATAGCATGTTCATATTGGACGTATTTGATGGCCAGCGAATAGGGCGGGGGTTGAGGGACCCGAATATCGTCGAGAGTGGAATAGTTCATGGACGTGCGCTTCAACAGATGGAGTCCAGGGTGCTCGTCACGCATGTCATACCCGGGAAGGAGAACTCCCTATTGTGGTTGCGCGAACAATGCGGCACGACGTATATTAGTGGGTTCGTCAATTCGTATGTCGTGTGGCCTACTCACCTCCTCACATTTACCCAAGACATGTAGTAACATTATTTTTAAGTTTGTCCATTTTAATAATATTTGGATTATATCGTCATGTATATTATTTCTATTTTGAATATTTGTACTATATCGTCATGAATATATATTTGCATTATCTTTAGTTTCTTTGGATATATGATGTTTGGAACAGGGGACGTTGCTATAACAGGTACAAATATAATGCTGGGCAGTGGCAGTGGCCATACTGCCTAGCAGATTTTTTTTAAATTCTGCACATAATTGTCACGGTCATTGACCGTAACACGTCCGTGACAAAAAGTTATCACGGACGTGTCACGGTCAATGGCCGTGACAATTTTTTTTAAAAGGGTCACGGCTATGTCGCGGTTATAAACCGTGACAAACGTGTCACGGTCATTGACCGCGACACGACCGTGACACAAAACGCGAGTTTTGTGTCAAGGTCAATGATCGTGACACGACCGTGACAAAAAAATTTATCTCGCCTCGAAATGTCACGGTCATTGACCTTGACAAGTTGGATATGTCAAGGTCAATGACCTTGACAAATGGGCAGATTTGGTGTAGTGATATGTGTTAGACAAAGGAGATTTATATAGAATGGGATTGACGATCTCCGTTTGGCACTGTTCATCCAATGGAGGTGGAAGATTGATTAAAGAAGTGCATGAAGGTTCATGTGGAGCTCATTATGCTAGTCGATCATTGCTCCAATGAATCAACACTCGGGGATACTATTGGCCTACTATGAGGGAAGATTGTACAGCTTTTTCATGAAAGTGTGGGAAATGCCAGAAGTTCACTACAATTCATAAAACACCCAATGATTCTATAGCATTCATAACTTCACCTTGGCCATTCGCTATTTGGGGAATCGACCTAGTCGACCCACTGCCGACCACCAAAGGCAGGTTCAAATATTTGGTTGTTACTATTGATTACTTCACCAAATGGGTGGAGGCAGAACCATTGATAGAGATGCCTTATGAGAAGGTGTATCAGTTCATTTGGAAGAATATCATATGTAGATGTGGAATACTGTAGGCCTTCATTATGAATCATGTAACTAAATTTGACAACGATGAGTTTAAAGCATATTGTGTCTAGTCTAAAATCGAGAAAATCCATATTACACTAGGACATCCTCAAAGTAATGGTCAAACAGAAGTAACCAATTAGACTTTGCTCAATGGACTGAAGAAAAGACTTGATGTTGTAAAGGGAAACTGGATTAATGAATCACATTTTGTTCTTTGGGATTACAGAATAATGTCAAGAATAGCAATTGGAGAGACACCTTACATGCTTGCATTTAGGAATAAAGCCATGGTATTAGCCGAGATAGGCCTACCAACCCAAAGGGTATTGAATTTTGATTCTCTAACTAGTGACTTGATATGGAAACTAGATCAAGACATGTTAGAGGAAGTCCGAGAAGATGATGCCTTAAGAAACCCTGCATGCCAACAGAAAGCTGTTTGCTTCTATAATAAAATGGTCAAGCAGGCCAATCTCAAAGAAGGCGATTATGTACTCAATATCAAAAAGAATAATAAGCTTGAAGCTAACTAGCATGGCCTATACTGGATTTGACCTATCATCCGACCAGGAACATATCGAATTGAAACACTAGAAGGAGAAGAATTCAAAAACCCCTGGAATGCCGAGCACCTCCGAAAGTGTTATCAGTGATTCAAGGGATTAATCCTATTGTATTCACGTTGCTCTATGTTTTACAATAATTCAAGTTTTGATAAAATATTTATTTAAATCCCTTCAATTTGTTTTTGATTTTTTTTTGGAGTATGGAGATATACATCTCCCCAAAACAATAAATAAGAATGTATCTTGGTCTTCAGCTCTTGCCGATCAACAATACAAGCGTACTTAATTAGGTTTAACTTATCTATTGATTTGCCAATTCACTGCCGATCAACAAAACATACTTAATCAGGTTGAATTTATCAAATTCCTGATGCACCGACAGCTAGAGGCACAATTGTTTCTCGCTCAAACACAAACTTCCTATATGAATTTGTACATACAAGTCAGGAACAATAAGTAATTATTACTTTATGTATGGCTCTTTATAAACAAGTCACGAAGAAGAATTATTATCCAACTAAGTTCAGGAACAATTTACTTCATGTATGACTTTGTCATTGACAAGTCAAGAACAAGAAGGCTATAAAACCTCGTATACAACTAAAAAAGTTACAAACAAGTTTTACCCCACTAAGTTAAATGTAGGAAGACATATAAACATTCCTAAATACTGGAATACAAACATATATTCCTCATACACTTGGTCACAACTGATAAGTAGTGCTAAATTTGGATTAATATATCTAAGTGCATTAGTAGAATCTATGGCATTACAATCACAAGTTCACTGATTGATTACAATAATCATAAGTTAACAATACAAATATATGGATTTTAATTTATATAAACTGTATTACATTCAAATGAATAACAAAATACATAAGAATTATTCAACATGACGTTTTCCTTGAGCATTGGAGTTCGGTTGAGCTGGTTGTACTCTTTCCATTCCAGAAGGAGGATCATCCAAAGTATAGGGAGAATTAATAAAGTTAAAATCCATTAACATTCTTCTATTGCTATTGCTCGATCCAATGACCAGGTGGGGATGATGGATTATCTCATGAACACCATTTAAACCATAATCCCCAAATTATTTAGTGATCAGACATTAGGGAATAACATCAATAGGGGTCCATGAAGTATCCAACTTGAAGGGTGGATTATCATAATCTAACCAATAAGGCTCTTTCCAATACAACAATTGGCTATTACGATCATGCTTCAGAAAAGTCAAGCAATTAGTCCAACCCCATTTTTAGCCTTCACAATGGGACAGAGTAAGGTGATCATCTACATGGCCTAAAGCTTTGTTGTGGCCTTCCATCCACACCTCTATGGGTTATTTGTGAAATTGAAAGGTTAACCTTTCAACTTGTTATTGAATTTTCTTTAAAACATTATCCTTCACCTTCAACTGTATAGATTGGTCGACAATGGCTTTGTCCTTAACTACTAGCTTTATAGAGAGGTTGGCAATAACTTGACTTTTTGATTTTAGCTAGGCGGCTTGGTTAGCTAAGGTTTTCTTGGTTCTAGTTTCTTCAATAGTTGGTCGACTCGTTCTTTATTTTCTGAAAGATTGCATAGGTTTGGATTTCTTTAAAGTTTCAAGTTCTTCCATCAGCCTGGCATTCTCATTCAGGAGTTTATTATTCTCCTCCTCCAAGAGCTTGGCGATCTCTCTAGATTCATTAACCTCATGATTCAGCAAGAACTCCTTTTTCCTGTACGAAGAAGCATATTTTTCCAGATTTTCATCAAAACTCCACCCTTAACTCAATGCCTTGTGCTTGGCTTCATAGTCGGTATGAAGTAAAGCTTTGGTTTCATTATGGTTTGCCTGCAAGTCTTCAATCATCTCCTAATAAGAAACAATATTTGCCACAACCCTATTCAGCAAACCATAAACTTGAATATATAATTCTCTAGCTTTCTCAGACACATCTGCACCAAAGATGTCGAGCAAGTCCTCTTCGGAAAAATCAATGTGGACAGATTCCAAAATCTCTCTACTCCGCTTGAGTAGATCAGATTCAACAAAAATATCGCTTTCTTCCTAGTATTAAACTAAAAATTCCAAGTGTAAGTATGCAAGTATAATTACTGAGCAACTCTAACATCAACATGGGAATTCATTCAACTAAGCAAGAAGAGAAAAAATATAACACAGATAGCAAGAAAGATCAAATGATTTCATTAATAAAAGGTGCTATAAATTGTTGATCCCATCCCATTACAAATCAGAAAAATAAAAAATAAAAAAAGAAAAAGAACAAAGGAGTTAAAACTTCTCTTTGTCCTGAACACTGCTTCCAGAAGGCTAGTCAGCAGAAGGGTAAGATTCATCAGTGGCCCTTAATGTAGACCCAGCAAGCTGAAGGGGGGATTCCCCAGATCCTTACTCATTATTAAACTCTTCCTCCAAGTTATGAGGAGAACATGGATCGTGTCTTAAAAATAACTCAGACTCTGCTGGGGTGCCCACCTCATTAAGTGTCTCTGACCAGCCATCCTTAAAGGACATCTTTCTCAAAAACTCAATCTGAAAAGAGGCTGATAGAAATGCTTTGTCCCAGCCTTTGTTGAAGGAGTCCTCCTTAAGCTTCTTATTTTTTATCCTCTCAGCGACCAACTCAGAAGACAGGCCAACAATTTTCTTCTCGACAGCTTTCAAGATACCCTCACTTGTAACTAATTTCTCCTTGGCTGAGGTAACTGTCTTCTCACTAGATTATAAATTCGCCGCAGTTATAGCCAATTTATATTGAGTAGCTGTCAACATAGTCTCTGCAGTCACCAACTTTCCCTCAGTAAGAGTGGCTCTATTTATGGCCCTCTGCATCTCCTCATCCCAAGATTTTTTCTTGGACTCCAACAATTATTTGGAAGCCTCAACAGACTTCCTCAAACCTTCAAGGTCTTCTTCCACCTCTCCACCAGAAGAACGGATTTTCTCCTCATTCTCAACAATTTGATTAAAATTTCCTAAAATTTTCATGAATAACAACATCAAATTAGAAGGAGCATAGAAAAACGAGATATCAAGAGATGACTAATAAAGGAGAATTGATTACCATTACCAAAAACTTTAACAAGCATTCTCTGCCAACTTCAATTTTGGTAGAGGGGCAAGAGCTGCTCAGTTAGAAGCACGGGTTCTAGTATTAATAAGTTTCCTAGCAACACAGGATGGATGGAGATGGAAGATGACTCAATAGTTGTCAAATCTTCCTCTATCTTCTTGACCAACTCTTGGTCAGCAGTAAAACTTTTTCAACTTGCTTCTTGGGCAAGCCTCTTTTTAACCTCCTAAATTGAGGAGCATCGATATTTATTTCCTAAAAAATGATGAACTGAAGAAATTTCTCTTTCTCATAATCCTTGTACACTTTTTCTGGCTTCTTAATTATCACAACAACTTTCTTAGCAGGAGGATACAAGGATCTAGTAATCAAGCCAAGGATTTTCCTTTTCCTATGGAAACAAGTAGAGAGGAGGGAATGGTTGAAATGTCCAAGGACTCAAAAGATGGAAAGGCTTCCAAATCCTTCTTTGCATCAGCAAATCCTTTAGCAGAGGAGGTCGGAATTGTCTCTTCCTCAATATTGATTGGATAAAAAATGGTTGACGTGGTGGGTCAAGCAATAAAAGAAGTTATAGGGTTCCTGTACTACAGCAGGTAAGAAGTAGCTCTGGCGTGTTCCTCGCCAATTCACTAGTGAATTCTCCAAAGGAACTTCAACTCATGAATATTCACGTCCTCTTCCTTAGGAAACTTTTTCTTGTTCTCAACTATGCAAAAAATAAAAACCAGATAAGAAGTGATTGATTATCATATCATCAAACAGTTGGTACACAATAAATAGAGGAATACATTTATAGAAATTTAAACCTAGGCCATGACCCACTTGAGGACATTTGGGACTAGTGTATACTTCTCCACTTGGTAAAGGATCATGTTGCCAATTTTATCAATGATCCCATAATCGAAATAATCCTTATTAAAGTTCGACAAATTAATAACTAAAGCTCTATTCACAAACCTAGTCTTCAAATAATATGTACTATCATTGGTAACCCATTTGTAGTAAAACATCAACTCGGGGATGCCAATATGGGTACCATAAATTTGATTTAGCCTATGAATCCCATTTACTACCCTTTAAGTATTGGGGGCTATTCTAGTTGGGGCAACATCAAAATACTGGCAGAAGTCTAAACAAAACCTATTAGGGGAAATATGAAGCCACACTCTGTAATGAAAAGAGAGGGAACCTAGTGACCCTCAGGTAGTGAAAATACATCCACTGGTGGCAAGGGCATATCTAAATCAACCCAATCAGGGATATTTCATTCCCTCCTAAATACCTCTAAGGAATCCCCATGAACAATGCAAACCATGATTATATTAAAGAAATAAGGAAAGCGAAATAAAAAGGAGAAAAAAGCTTATAGAAAAATGAAGACTGGAGCGAAGGAAGGATGCAAAGAAAAGCTTAAAACGTAGATAACTTGAGGAAGAAGTAGACTTCAAAATTTTGAAAGAGTTTGGTAAAGAAAATTCGAAAAACTCTCACTTTTTATAGCTTACTTGGGAACTCGTGCAAAAAATGATTACTCTGTATCAACGATGGACATTCTGACGACTGCACAGTACAGAAGGTATAAAATACCCATTTACCCTTTGGTAGTTCGCTAATTTTTAAATTATTTACAAATATGCCATTGCAGAATCAAAGTATGGAAAATTTATATAAGTCACACACGTCGGAAAATCCCGATTAACTCTGAAGAAAATATACTCCATCCTTTCAGCAAAAACATCAAGAATGAAGTATTCGGGGCTTCTGTTGATATAAAAAATTATCCGCCTATGTGGACCAATTAGAAGTGAACATTTGTCTTCTTACATGACCGATATCCTAGTCAACGGATCGTAGCTCGGTTAAGGTAAGACGACCAACAAAAGCAACCATTATATTCATTATGTATGGGTGTAAATGCTTAAATGTATAAAGGCATTCCATCCTTTAACATTCCAACCCTTGATATCTGAGTCACTATAAATACATTATATCCCTTTCATCAAAGAGAAGATAGAACAGGTGCTAGAATTTTCTTATTTACAAGAATACCTATCTTTGTGTAATATCTAAAATCAATACCATAACAATGGAAGTAGGCTTTCTTACATAGCCAAACCACTTTAAAACCTTGTGTCACTCTTTTAATTATTTCATTACAATTATATATTTTATCTGTGATTCTAAAATTGGACCAAGTCTATTTTTTGACATCAACACTGCCATTTCTAGAGCTCTTTAACTGTATTAGATGGACGACCTGCAACAATTAGATGAGATTGGTATAAAAAAATAACAATAAGAGGTGACAGAATAGTTACATAAATGGTACTTACATGACTTTGTCAAGGGATCAACACCCAAACATGTCTTCTCTAAAAATATGGAGTCATCAGTTGCTCAAACTTCACTGGCCCACCTTCCTTCCCTTTTTTCCTTATTACACCTATATTATCTCGGGCATCAACACTCAGTCCAAAGTCAAGTCTGGATGACATTTAAGCCTTGCCCCATTTCTGGGGGACCCTCAGCTGTGAGGTGCTATAAGCAACATTGGTTTCGAACTCCCAACACGAAGAAGTATCGAGGATTACAGTGGTGATTGGATATTTGGTTGACAGTCAAGACCTTTTATGGTTTTCTTATCTATGAGATGAGAGTGTCCTGGTTGAGTCTTGGTATAAGACACATTATAATATGCCTAGAATACACTAACTAAAAGGTCGACTGAGTTAACCATCTTCCAGAATGATATAAAGTTGTATCTCCAAGTTAGGAGATCAGTCCCTCTAACGGTGTTTTGGAAAGTTTGAGCATAAAAGGCATCAAGTGGATCCTCGTCATTAGTATCAGTGTCATCCTCAACTTCAACAGTTGTGACCCCACTAGGAAATATCTCAGCAAATTCGTGGTCAGGAATGGCCAACAGTGGAACAACCATGGGGCGTGGATATACAAAGGTAACTCTTGGCTACTCAATGTTTGAGATAATAGGGAACTTATCACGATTACTAGATTCGATCATCCCAGACTCCTCAAGAAGAGATCTTAAGACCCCCATGGCGTCATCAAAAGAGTATTCTCTCTCGGATGCTTGGGAGGCAGGAGGACTATAACGCTCAGAGGATGATATGGGCTCGAACTCCTCAGATGAGGTATCAAGCATAGTATCACTGATAATTTCAATAATATTCGACTCGATTTCGTATGGGTAGGGTAGCAACAAAGATGGTCGTTCGATGGAAATGGTGGTTGGATTCATGGAATTTTTTATGAGGCCTCAACTTTACGTTTAGCCTCATCCTCAGCCTTGCGAAACTCTTCAAGGATCCTAGGCCTCAGACGTGGATACTGCTTCCCTAATTCGTAAAGTCTCCTTTACACTCAAATAGGAACGAGGTTTGACTAGTTTGACTTTAGGACCAAAAGTGGAAACTCAAACATTTTTAAATGGTCTTTGTTAAGAACAATTATGGGGGTTCGCCGAAGAAGAAGACCAGAGTGTCATCGAGAAATCCCACCGATGATAGCAATAAGTCACTAATCCTAAAAGAGAGTCAAACTCACTCCCTACCACCTCAAATATCTAACTGGACCCTAAATCAACCCTAATAAGTCACTGAAAAACTAAAAATATAACTGAAAAAGTAAGAATACAAAAACATGTCTAAATAAAGCTTTAACCAGAAAAAAATTAAAAGATGAAGGGTTACCTAAGCAAGATGATGACCTTGGTAGTAGAAAGAAGCGTAAAGTTTTCATGAATGTGTCGGTTCGAAGGGAGAGAAATTAGGGGCATTAATGGTAATTGTAGCAAGAACTCAAGGTGGGAACAATTTAGAAAGAAGAAAGAGAAAATGGATTTTTCTAGTATTTAAATGAACAAATGATTATGCACGTTTCCCAATGAGGACGTTATTAGGGCTGAAATCCCAACGCTGGCCTATTGTCGCCACTACTTTCATATCACGCCAACCTATGTGAATTGTGACATGTACACACTCAGCATTCTTAGATGACATCAATGCCTGGGACACTGAAAACACTCCTTCAAACTCAGCCGATCTGGTATATGTCCTCATTAAAACATATGACACTAGTGGGTCTTATTGATTCGTATCAAATATTGCATATTTCCTCCCCATATCGTTATGCATTCTAGCACTTTTACGGTCCTTAATGCCTATATTTATGTTCATTAACCAGATAACCTTTGATTTGGATATATATACATGCTTTGGAGGGGTTAATTGTGCTTTTGTAGGTATTAGAACGCTAAAAGTGATGATCCGTTGAATTTTGGAGAAGTTTCATCGTCGGATGCTACTTCAAGGGCATTTTAGTCAATTCACATTTCATCTCCGTCTCATGTAAATTACATGAATGCATAGTTCATTGAGCAAGCTTCTCGTGGCCTCAAACGATTCACGATTCTGAGTCCGAACGATGAAGTTATGGTAGTTTCTGTAATGGACCTTTCCTCCCCTCTTTATGGACCAAATAGCTGCCAAAAACAGAGTATCGATTGACCGCGGTTTGAGGCCCGATCGACCGCATTTTTTAGTTTTGCCATGGAAAGGGGACAGTGTGCTTCAACTTGAAGGCGCAGTCGACCGCGCCCCTGTGACCGGTCGACCGCGATCACCAGATATTTGTGGCCATTTCCTTTTCTTTTCTTTTCCCTTTATTTCTACCAATTTTATTGTAAATATCAGATATAATTCATTTTAGGTTAGTTTAGCTTAGGGTTTGGGGGTTTGGAGAGTTCTTCTTCATTTCTTCTTGGATTGACACCCAATTGGGTTTGTAAGTTGACTATTCATCTTCCCTTTCCATTAATATATTTTGTATTTCCTTTATTTTTGATTTGTAGTTAATTTACATCCTTTCATAATTAGGTTTACTTGCTTTGTTTATTTTCTTTGAAGTGTAGTTTTATTGCGTTTGTTTACCGCATTTTTATCATGCTTTCTAGCTAAGTTAGTCTAGGTTGTGTCGGATTGAACTCATTCCGAGTTGACATGTTGCTTTGCTTTGGTGATGGAGTTTACGGGTCTATTTCCGGTGCGCTGTCCTAGTTATTATGCCTAGGGTATTTGATGGGGCATATCATGTATGCTCCGTGCTTATGACATTGCGTGCGTAATTTTCGGGGTATTTGTTGACGCCAAAATCATACTAGACTTTTATGCGAATTTACGGGTGTGACAACTCTTGATTTAATTAACTGTCGAAACGAGATGCATTTGTAAATAACTCATCGACCCATGTAACCATTTTATTCTAATTAACTCGGGTAAGGGACATTCGACGCAACCTATGGATTTTACTCGCTTTATTAGTCTAGCTTTATTTTCCCTCATCTAGATTAATCTTTCCCTTTTTGCATCTTTTCCTTTTTGTTCATATTTATGTTTTACACTTTTATTTTAGGAGTATTAAATCCTATAAATTCTAGCAACTCGTCTCTGTGGATTTTCGATACCCGAACTTGGCTGCCACACTCACTCGTTGAGTGTAGTCATAAGTTTAGGTTTTTGTATAGTTCAGGTTATCCGAATTCAAAACGACCGGCGCATAGGTGACTCTCGCGCCGCGGCAAAACCATGTCTATCAAATGGCACTGTTGTCGGGGATGAGTTTATTTTAGAATTTATTTGATTTAGTATTTCGTAGTATTTTCTTTCTATTTGTATTATTTGCCTAACATTTTTGTAGCACTTCTACATTTGAGCGCTTAGAAACTCTTGAATTTCCTGCGCACATCTACTTTGTGGAATTCACCACTTCGAGCCATTTTTTGGGTAAGCATGTCTTATTCCAATTCTTTCGGTAATCATTGTTATAATTCTCAAAATTCCCGTAATCCTATGACTTTCAGTCAATACTTAGAGTCCCAAAAAATTACAAATTCAAATATGACTTTGGGCGAGCATAACGAAAGTCAAAACTTGGGTTATTGAAATTCTGATGATGATGATAATGATTTTGGGCCTCTAATTCCATATAATAGGAATTTTGAAACGAATTGCAATAGTTTTCAAAATTCTTATAATAATGAGTTTAAGTTTAAGTCCGATGGTGATTTTCAAAGTTCGCATTTTCAAGAATCCGTGCCTCGGCCTATGACTTTTGGCGAGGGCTTGCGTATGCTTGAGAATGAGAAAATTAAAAATCGTTATCGGGAAGAAAATCATCTGTGGGAACATGAATTGGATTTATTATTTGAATCCGATGACAATTTTTCTTTCGAGACTTTTGAAGTCGAGGAATGTTTTGAACCAAATGAGGATTTTGTGCCTACTTTGGAACAAATCATTGTCGACTTTGCCCATTGCGTAATAGATATTGAAAGTCAGGATGATAATGACGTAATATCTATTTGCAATGAAATGATTTCTTCTTTGGCCCCCAAAGAAGAACATTTCATTGAAAATGATCTTATTTCCTTCGAAACTCAATCTTCAAGCGATGATGACTCATCTCTTGAGTTTGAATTTCTTTCCTCCCCATTTCACTCTATGTTATCACACCGTCACAAGTACCCGATGAATCGGTTTCAAACTCTAATGTGTTAAGCCTTTTCGTCGACGAGGAGTACTTGCTCGAGTCTCCTTCCATGAACACATCTTTGCCTTCATGTGCGCCACCTCCCATTCCAATTTCAAAATCCTTGGTAGGTTATTCTTCTTTTCTCGGCCCCCACATGTTTTTGTCACCCGTTCAATCCAAATCCCCCATCGTCCCTCCAAAACTTTTAATTGATGATGGTTCATTTCTTACGCCTTACACATGCCTTCCGTTGTTTAAACGGAATTCTTATTTTTTGGAAGGCATGTTTTTAAGTGAGGGTACACCGATCACCCTCCAAAGTCAAATCGTTTTCATGGTGGACCCTCAGCTATTTAGACTTCTAGTGTACAGTTAATATGAAGCCTAAATAATAGGTTATATATAGTTAGCTTTTTATTATTTCTTTCTTTTTATTTTTTCTTTCCTTTTTAATTTAGTCCAGTATAATTAGTTAACTTTTTGTCATTTGTTTTTGCTATTCTCGGTACTAACTTGTTTTGTATATTCTTTGGACTTGTTCTTATGGGGATCGCTCCAATTTTGGGTAATATCGTTATTTTCCTCTCTTTAACTTGGTTCTTAATTCACATTGAGGACAATGCCAGGTTTTAAGTTAGGGGG
This sequence comes from Sambucus nigra, assembly GCA_949130495.1. Lineage (NCBI taxonomy): Eukaryota > Viridiplantae > Streptophyta > Magnoliopsida > Dipsacales > Adoxaceae > Sambucus > Sambucus nigra. The sequence continues at coordinate 372,195,027 of OX422219.1, forward strand.
TGTGGGATATTCTATCCATTTCTTTATTTAGTACATGTTTTTGCTCACATTTTAGTTACTTAGTATTCTTTTCTTAGAAAAATTCAAAAACTTTAAAAATATTTTCTTTTTTTTTTCTCTTTTTTTGGGCATTTTGCCTTTGTTTCCGATGATAAATTTCAATAATTGCCTGATCCAATAGACAACCCAATGATGCATGTTCTCGATTTTAGAAGTTGTTAGAATTTAGTCCTCTAATCATTGATACTATGAATAACTTCATGAATTAAACTTTAATCCCATGAGCACATGCATTTTTCTTGTTTTATTGATTTGGTTTAAGATTTTTATAACTCGGTAATCTTTTGTTGCATTGTATATACTTACACCGAGTAAGCTTTGTACCTTTCGTCATTTGTGAGTGTATATACTACTCTTTTCTCTTTGAAAACGTTACAGTCGTTGGTAATCTCTCTATTCTTTCACTTAATCGTTCATTAATTGAGTTCTTTCTTAAAATGTATTACTTGAGCATGATTTTCAAAGTTTGTTTTGACTCGAGAATTGCGTAAACTTTAGGAAATGATCATAGGCAATCTTTGTTATTTCACCCATATTAGCCTTGACCTCACCTTGTATGTTTACCCGCGTCAACTCCTTTGAGCCTTAATATAGCCTTTCTTTTCATAACCCAAATCCCATAACCAACTCTAATTTGGAATTTTGAACCATACATACACCTTCCATAAATTTTTTGGAATGTTAATTGGGATTGAATGTTGTTATTGTGTTGCGGTTGCAATTTAGGCATGTGAGAGTGTGAAAAGTAAAGAAAAGGAAGAAGTGAAAAATAGATGAAAAAGAGAAAGGAGAAAACAAAAGAAAACACGAGAAAAAGAAGAAAAGAAAAGAAAGATAAAGGTGTATATGTTGTATATAGTGTTCAATAAGCTTTGATTACTCTTCCAATTGTTATATATAATGCCTTTTTTGGATTGTATTTTCCAATTTTTAAAATTGCTCGCATTTTCCATTATCCCGAGTTTTCATCTCCGAACACTTCGAATCCGTACATACATATCCTTCATTTTGTACCCTAGCCTAGACTACATTATAACCCTATAAAATCCTATGTGATCCTAGGGTGAATTTAATTTAAAAGTTTAAATAGTTTTGATAATCTGTGAAAATAAATTTCGCCTCCTTTAATGTGCGGTATCTTTCATTGAGATTACAGTTTTTAATTTCCTATATAGCGTTCATCATTTGTGACATGTGTGCGGCCTAGTTTCCAATTACATTTACTCTTTATGACCGCATGTTCTGTGTGTTACCTCCCTGTTTCGAGTGAATTCACTTGATGAGTGTAATGCCCGTGAGGATTGAATATATGCTTGCTTTATTTAGTATCCGATTTATATAATTTTTGCCAAATCACACTTTTCATGTGCTCGCTCCCCTCCCACATTTTAAGGTTTCAATTCTATGAGGTCCATTCTATAATGTTAATAATATGGACTTTCATTTGAATTTGTTCATTATGCTAATAACATGTATGAAATATTTTTCACTATTGTTGGATGTTTCGCATGTTGATTGGGCATATTTTGAGGAAATCATATGATTTTTGTGGGTTTCATCCCTGAAAACTCTCACGAGACGAAACTCGTCCACTAGGGTAACCTAGGGGTATAACGGCTTATTGCATACGCTAAATGCAATCATGTTCCCTACGAAAGTGGCATTTATATTTCGATGCATAACGTCTTGTACTACCTTTTGTGGATTGGTTTGTTTGTTTCATCACTAGGGACTAGCGATGTCTAAGTTAGGAGGTGTGATTTGTATCAAATATTGCATATTTCTGCCATAAATTATTATGCATTATAGCACTTGTATGGTCCTTAATGACTATATTTATTCTCATTAACCATAAAACCTTGGATTTGGATATATACATGCTTTGCAGGGGTTAATTGTGCTTTTGTAGGTATTGGAACGCTAAAAGTGAGGATCCGTTGCATTTCGGAGAAGTTCCATCATCAGACACTGATTCAAGGGCATTTTAGTCAATTTACATTTCATCTTCGTCTCATAAAAATTCCACAAATGCATAGTTCGTTGAGAAAGCTTCTCGTAGCCGCAAACGGTGCTCGATTTCGAGTTCGGATGATGAAGTTATGGTCGTTTCCGTAATGGACCTTTCCTCCCCTCTTTATGGACCAAATAGCTGCCAAAAACAGAGTACCGATCGACCGCGGTTTGAGGCCCGATCGACCGCATTTTTTAGTTTTGCCATGGAAAGGGGACAGTGTGCTTCAACTTGAAGGCGCGGTCGACCGCGCCCCTGCGACCGGTCGACCGCGATCACCAGATATTTGTTGCCTTTTCCTTTTCTTTTCTTTTTCCTTTATTTCTTTTCCAACTTACTATATAAACCAATTTTGTTGTAAATATCAAATTTAATTCATTTTAGGTTACTTTAGCTTAGGGTTTAGGGGTTTGGAGAGTTCTTCTTCATTTCTTCTTGGTTTGACACCCAATTGGGTTTGTAAGTTGACTATTCATCTTCCCTCTCCATTAATATAGTTTGTATTTCCTTTATTCTCGCTTTGTAGTTAATTTACATGCTTTCATAATTAGGTTTACTTGCTTTGTAGTGTAATTTTATTGCGTTTATTTACCGCTTTCATTTACTGCATTTTTATCATGCTTTCTAGCTAAGTTAGTCTAGGTTGTGTCGGATTGAACTCATTCCGGGTTGAAATGTTCCTTTTCTTTGGTAATGGAGTTTACGGGTCTATTTTGGGTGCGTTGTCCTAGTTATTACACCTAGAGGATTTGATGGGGCATATCATCTATGCTCCGTGCTTATGACCTTGCGTGCATAATTTTCGGGGTATTTGTTAACGCCAAAATCATACTAGACTTTTATGCGAATTTAGGGGTGTGACAACTCTTGATTTAATTAATAGTCGAAACGAGACGCATTTGTAAATAACTCGTCGACCCATGTAACCATTTTATACTAATGAACTCGGGTGAGGGACATTCGACGCAACCTATAGTTTTTACTCGCTTTATTAGTCTAGCTTTATTTTCCCTCGCCCAGATTAATCTTTCCCTTTTTGCATCGTTTCCTTTTTGTTCATATTTATCTTTTACACTTTTATTTTAGGAGTATTAAATCCTATAAATTCTAGCAACTCGTCTCTGTGGATTTTTGATATCCGGACTTGGCCACTATACTCACCCGTTGAGTGTAGTCATAAGTTCAGGTTTTTGTATAGTTCAGGTGAGCCGAATTCAAAATGATCGGCGCATAGTTGACTCTTGTGCCGCGGCAAAACCCTATCTATCACTTATCCTCATCAGGTTGTCAACCGACAATATCCCTCAGCCTTCCACTCACATTGAAGACTAAGGGCTAGGGGTGACTGATGTACATTATTATGGTCTCGTCCAAGACAAGTCTCGAGCTGTCTTATTAACCCAGTTCAACATCCATTAGATTCACCTGCTCATATGACCACACCATATATGCCCATCTCTAGCAGTCTCGACCTCCGAGCCATATTCATCAACATTTATAGTCACGTAGCTAGGCTCGCTCTCACTCCATCATTGTGTCTCGAGTCTCGGCTGTACCATGTGTTGGTCGCATACGACCCTGATAGGTGCGAGACGATGTTGATCGTCTTAAAAATATCTTCTCAGCACCATAGTCTCCTACTTCTCATGACTACCTTATTCGATCTCGGATCAATCAAGTCCATCAAAGCAAACATCAATATTACATATGGTACACGTGACTTGGGCATCATTAGTCCATGTGGATAATATTGTTATAATAGATCTTCATCCCTCGTGGGGGAATATTTTGTCATCATGGGTTATACATGTGTTAGTCAGGTGTTGATCTCTCATTGGATCACTTACCTGATGCACACATGTTTCATGCTTGGGGGGTACACTTTACACCCCCAAGACTATATAAGACTTATTCTTCATTTACAAGGATCAAATATTGAAAACCCTAGCTGAAACTCTGTCCAAATATACAGTAGAGAGAGAAAGCTTTAGAGTTGTATTTACATGGCCATTAGTGTCTAATTGTTATATATATATTGCAATCTTGTACATTGGAGTAAGCCTAATTGGCTGAACCACTTATATACTATGTATTCTCCATTCTCTTATCCCCTTCGTGTTATTTACTTTCCTGCTCATATATTATTCCATTATTAACTAAGCTAGAGCTTGAATTGCATACAAATTTAAGTGGTGATTCACAGCATCATTAGGCTATATTGCTATTACTTGAAGGATATGAGCTTCCTCACACCTAGAACATAGAACATCTTAAAAAATGACTTCCAATAATGTACCTTGTTAAAATTGAATGAAAATTTCTACCTCCATTGTCTGTATATAGTGTTGAAAAGGGTCAACAAGAGTTTTAAGGCTTTTATTGTCGACTCTAAATAATATGAGTGAGGTCTAAAGACCTCAGACGTAAGACTCTAAGAATTACAAGGCTTTTATCCTTGGTTGTTAAGAGCTTTAATATCTCGGAAGCTAGAAAGAGTTGCAAGGCATTCGTTCTTGGCTGGAACAAACAAGTTAAGGTTTAAGGACCCCAAACAAAAAAAAAAATTACTGAGACTTCCATATTTGATTCTTCTTAAAATGACTAAGGTCTAAGGATGAAAAGCAGTCACTTTAAAGGACTTTACACTTGGATAAATTGTTAAAAATAAAAATTTGTGAAAAAAATCTTCAAAACTTTCTACAAAATTTTCAACCCTCGGTTTTAAAATGTTATTATGGGGTCAAGCATTGAAAATACAAAAAATCAATTGAAGATATGGATGAAAAGAAAATTTTATAACTTTAACTCTCATAATTTTTGGGGAGCTAAGAGTTTGTTTAAAAATTCCTAATTTTTTTTTTAAAAGAAAACTCTTGGCATGTACTAAACTTCTAAGGCTTTCGTCATTAGTTGAATATAGAGTAGAGGTCTTAGGATCCTTGGTGAAACTTAACTTTAAACCTCCAAGCCTTTCATTCTTAGTTAGTTATAGTTATAAGAACTTATGACCCTTCACAGATATCCATTTGGAGCTTATAAGGCTTTCATCCTTAGTTAATTATAGTTCTGAAGTCTTTTGACCCTTACTGAAACTTCGTTTTGAACTTCTAATGATCTCATCCTTAGTTTGTTATTGTTTTGGGGTCTTAAAATCCTTAGTGGATTAAATTTTAAATATCTAAGGCTATTATCCTTAGTTGGTTATAGTTTTAAGGTCTTATAATCATTAATAGAAATCCATTTGAAAGTTTTAAGGCTTTCACCCCTAGTTGATTCTAGTTTTGAGGTCTTATGACCGTGGTGGAACTTCATTTTTAACTTATAAGGTTCTTATCTTTAGTTTATTATAGTTATGAGGTCTTATGACCTTTGGTGGAACTTTGATTTAAACTTATAAGGTTTTCATCATTGGTTGGTTATAGTTTTAAGGTCGTATGACCCTTAGCGGAACATTTTCATGGTTATCTAAGGCCTCAACCCTTAGTTAGTTGTAGATGTAAGGTTTTTAGACCCTCAAAAGTGCTTACATTTTGTTTCCAATTGTTTCTCATTTCTTTACCAAGAAAGAGTGGTGGCTGGGGGGATATCTATGAAGGGATAAGATTAATTAAGATTACGTGGCGGCCTGAGCCACGTGGCCAAGCATGTGGTGAATTATGAGAGGAGGTCATATAGAGTAATCAACTTATGATGGTTTAGATATTATCAAATCTAATAATATCATTGCAAATAAAGATAAGTATGAAGAAACCTGTAATCATGGGACACTAAGTCTATAAATAGGTGTGATCTAGCCCACATTAGAGGGTAATTGTAACTAGCACAAAATAGACTGGACTCTCACCTAGTAACACTAGCACTCTGGTTATTGACATCCCCTTTCTCGAATAAAAAATACTCCCCCTTTACCCCCATGGAGGTAGGCCAATCTTATGGCCAAACCATGTATATAGTTATCTATTTTCCTTTTTCTGCACTCATAATACTTTTGAAGCATTCCTGAAATTCTAGTAATTATTGTGGGAAGAATCTCCTATAATTTGGTCTCATTAATGGGAAGATAAGCTCTTACCACTGTTAAAGTCAGGAAAGATCAAAACTTCATCATGAGTGCAGATCAATATCACCCCACTCAAAAAAGTAGTCGCGTTCAGTTCAAAATATGCAACATTATGAGGGAACAAACTCATGTACGATTGCCTCCTCTCTAGAAATAAAGGACGCTCACCTTGTAGATTTGGAGCGGTATCGAATGTTGTCGATTGACCGAGAAGAAAGGAAAGCTATCTCCCATTTGGCCAGTATCTATGAGGATAAAATAAATAGTCAGGACTAGGAGATCACCCGTCTAAGGCAACAGGTGTCCTAATAGTCAGAAGGTGATACCTCAAACTCATTTATTTGGTATCATCATAGGAAGGAACCTCACGAGCCATCCTAATAATCAGAAGGTGATACCTCGGATTCTTGTACTTGGCATCACCATAGAAGGGGACCTCGCTGCCCAGGAAATAAACTCAGTAGGGATTCTCATTCAAGAAGAACCCTTATGATCAATCGCCAACGTGATCGTTCTCAAGCTTGCTCTAAACCACAACTAAACTAAGTAAAGACAGACAAACTGAGAGGACTCATTCATAGGGAGTTGGGAGGAAGGATGAACCTAAATCTTGTCAGGACCCCTGAGGACCTGTACAGGAAAGCACTAGGGTATGGAGTAACCTTAACATCTATTGAGTAGATAGAATCCTTCGAACCTCCAAAGAGGTTTTCCATACTAAAAGTCACAATGTATGAAAGAAAAACAGACCCAGTTTATCGTATCAGGCATTATTGGAAAACCATGTCCCTTTGGAGCCATCATAATGGCTTAATGTGTTGGGTATTCCCATAAACTCTAGGATAGATCGATCTTAAGTGGTTTTAGAAACTATCCCCGAGGATAATATCCACGTTTAGCTCAGTTTATTATAAGAAGCAGGGTGGTGACAGAGGTAGATTCACTAATCTCTCTCAATAATAATAAAGGATTAGATCTAAAGAAGTACGATCAACGGTACTGGCAGTTATATAACAAAATCAATAATTGCAATGAACAACTGGTGATCGCCTCTTTCATGTTCAGTCTGGAAGAATCAGGTGATCTATATCAATCTTTGACAAAAGGCCAGTTTCTTCGATGAATAATCTTATGTCTCCCATTGAGAAATATGAAAATATAAATATGATATCGCTAGTGCGCCCCCTCAGTTGATCAAAAGAAGAACAAGCCAAAGAAGGCCCCCAAAGGGGGAAACCAACCATCGCTGGCTGTGAAAGGATCCAGGAATGAAGCTTCTAGAAATCTTTACAAGCCTCAGGCTAACGAGAGTAGCTACAAGGCGATGTAAATAGTCTTCAAATAGCTTATCATTAAGTTGATTCATCATATCAAACTTAATTCTTTCTTTAAAAGGCCTCCCAAGATGGTCGGTGACCCGGGTGCTAGGGATACCAATCTCAGATGTAGCTACCACTAGGACTACAAGCACCTCACGATGGACTATAAGATGTACAAAAAACCTAGAGAAACGTGTCCATATCGGGCATCTCAAGGATTATATTAGCACATCAAAACCAAAGCCAGTAACCAAGATCAATGAAGTCTAGAAAGTGGAGGAGGATATCCCACTATAAGAATTGGTCACCATTATCCATGGCTACACTGACCAAGCCCGGCACACTAGCAAGAAGCTAAGGGAGAAGGTGAAGGTAGCAACTATAATTCAAAAAGAATTCCAGGTGGACCCAGTTAAACCATTCCTAGACAAGAGGGAAAGAAAATACATTAATTCATACAAGGATATTATATTCACCAATGATGATCTACCTGGCATGATCCTTCCCTATAAAGGTTCCCTAGTGCTCACTTTGTGAATTGAAAACTTTGACATGAGAAGGGTACTAATAGACCAAGGAAACTCCTTTAATATCATGTAACTAACAGTGCTTTACAAGCTTGGCTACTGAGTCAAGGATATGGATATTAATGTCGACCCATTGATCAGGTTTAATACAGATGTAGAGTTACCCCTAGGGAAAATCAAGATGGCAGTTAAGATCAGCCCAGAGGTTGAGTTACATGTGATCCAGTTGGAGTCACACTATAATGCCATACTAGGAAGAGGGTGGAAATATGACATGATGGTCGTTCCCTTGTCACTTTATCAGAAACTCAGTTTTATGATTGACCAAAGGGTAATAGAAATCATGGGAAATTAAAAAGCGACATAAATCTATTTTATTTCAGAAATTAATATAAAATAAGTCTCAGTCTAAGAACAATAAAAGCGAAGAAATTTATGAGGATGATCAACCAGGGGTCGAAGAAACTCGATTGGCCATTATCGAACGTGTATTAAAGGAATTAGTTTCCATTCCCCTGGATGCCTCACAACTAGAGAAGATCCTCCTCATCGGATCAGAGTTTCCCAAAGATGAAGTTGAACAACTTGCCTACTTCCTCATATCAAATGCTGACATTTTTTCTTGACAACCTTATGATCTCCCAGGAATAAACCCAAAGATCGCCTAGCACCGATTGCATATGGAACCAAGAACCAAGCCAGTCAAATAGAAATTAAGGAAGTCGGATCCTGGAAAAGGTATAGGCGATGGAAACTGAGGTCGATAACCTACTCTAAGCTAGATCCATTAAATAAGTCCAATTTCTATAATAGGTCTCAACCACCATTGTTATCAAGAAGAAAATTTGAAAATGAAGGGTCCTCGTTGATTTTACCCACCTTAACAAACACTGCCCAAAGGATAAGTTTCTAATGCCCCGAATAGAATAGTTGATGGATTCCGCAGTGGGGCATCAATAAATAAGCTTCTTGGATGCATAATATGACTATAATAAGATACCCATATTCATCTCAGATCAAGACAAGACCTCGTTCATCATAACTAATATGACCAAGTGTGACCATGTCCTAGGACAAGGGACATTAGCATCCACATCCGAGTTCCCAAAGGACCCACTCAAGTCGTACCCAAGACTCATCCATATTAGGCTCTGCCTCGTCATCCATGACATCATCCATCTTATGAGCCAAGACCCCAGGGGATAATTTCATCAAAGAAGACATGTCTCGTCCCCTATTTCAACCAACACCTATAAATGACTTCTATAGCACGTATCAGCCTAACACCTTCAATCGAGACCACATTTGACACTTGCCAGCATGTAATAATGCATTACATCAGCAATCTTGTACTCGTCTGGGTTAAGATCCCTCCAAATGACATCTATAGTATGAGCAATACAAAGTTTCAAGATGACAAATCCCATGTGGACAAGTTTATTACAATAATATTATTCCCTCACGTGAGGGAATATTGCATCATGATTAGTTACATGTGTGAGGGTTATGCGTCAACTAGATATTAGGAGTCCCATCGTGCACATGTTGATTACATGCTTGGATGTACATTACACCCCCAAGGCACAATAAATACACTTCATTTTCTACATTGTAAAGGATCGATTATTCACAACCCTAGCAGAACATTATCAAATTGATTAATGAGAGAGAACAACTCGAGTGTTGTATTTATAGGCAATTAGTGCCATTATTATGGTGAAAATCACCATACAAACAGCATAGTGGACATAGGCTCCGGCCGAACCCCTTAAATTCAGGTGTACTTACTCTTTTCCTCATCTCTCCCTCTATTGTTATATTGCTATATTTCTGCCATTGTTGTACTGGTGTGAGTTCATTCATCACTTTGACATGGCAATACCAATTATGGTATCATCAGTCTAGTAATACCAATTATGGTATCATCAATAACCTTAGGGATTTAGTACTATAAGGTAACGCCCATCGACTTGAAGAACACAAGTGCAATATATCAAGGGATGGTGACCAGGATTTTCAAGAAGTTAATCAGATCTACTATGCAGGTTTATATAGCTGATATGATCGTCAAGAGAAAGTTTTCGTCCGATCATCTAAAGACCTTGCGAACACCGTTAACATCCTCAAATAGTATAAAATGAAGCTCGACGCATCTAAATATGTGTTCTGTAAGCTCTCTGATGCTAGGATACCTAGTTACTCAGAGAAGCAACGAGGCAGACCCAAACCAAATTAAATCTCTCTGAGACATTAAAAGGCCAACCACAATTAGATACATTTAGGTTATCACTATCATGATGGTGTCCCTTAATCAATTCATTTCAAGATACTCTGATAAGTGCCACCACTTTTTCTAAGCCTTGAAGAAGATAAGCCCCATAGTTTGGACAGAGAATGCGATCAAGCCCTTAAAAGGATTCTACAATTCTTGGCATTTCCTCTATTGATATTAACTCCCAAGGATATAGAAAACATGTATCTCTACTTATCTATTTCAAATAACACAACCAATTCAGCATTAATTTATCTACACTACGGGGAGTAAAAATTGATCTACTATATGAGACACAATATTCTTGAAGCCCAAAATAGATACATACCCATAGAAAATATGGTTTTGGCACTATTCACCACTGTATGGAAGCTAAGACATTACTTTGATGCCCACGCTATAGTCGTCTTGAAGACCTTCCCTTTAAAAGACGCCCTCAGAAAGGCTTACTTCTCTAATAGAATGACCATGTATCCACTTGAACTGGCCCAATTCGGCATCATGAGTGAACCCAAAACAACAATTAAGAGTCAAGTCTTAGTAGAGTTTATGGCAGAATTCTCAGCATCTCAAATAGAGGAGTGACCACCACACATCCCGGAAGTATTACTAGTCATCGAGAATAAGCAACGGTGGAAACTCTTTATTGATGGCTCATCAAATGAGAAGGGAACAAGGGTTGGGATAATATTCTTGACCCCATAAAGCGACCTGATTGATCCGTCCATCAAACTAGGATTCAAAGGCTTAAATAATGAAGCCATGTATAAAGCTATGGTGCACGGTCTGAAAGGGTAACTCACCATATCACTGTATTTTGTGATTCTAAGCTAATCGCAAAATAGATCAATGGAGAATATAGAGAAAGAGATCCCAGGATGATAGACTACAAAAATAATGCCAGAGGACTAATCCAACGATTCAAAGTGTCCTCAATGGAGAAGCTTCCATAGAACAAAAATAGCCATACATATGCCTTAATAACTCTAGCCTATGCCATTGAAGCTGACTTGAAGAGAACAATTAAGGTGGAGTATATGAATTGGCCAAGCATTAAAGAGACAACGAGTGATCTCAATATCCTCCAAGTGCAATTGTCCCCATCATGGATGGATCCTATCATCTCCTTTTTGAAAACTGGCGAGCTACCCCCAGATGACGGAAGTACACAATCTAAAGATTATATCGGATAGATTTTATCTCATATCTGATGGAAAATTCTACTGGAGATCATTTATAGATCCAATGTTAAAATTCATCAACCTAAATCAAGTCGAAGGGATTTAAAGGAGATGTATGAAGGAAGCTATAAAGCACACACAGGTGGGAGATCGCTCTCTTACAAAGCAACCTCTCAAGGGTACTGGTGGTCTTATATGCAGAAGGATTTAGCGAAGTTCGCCAGAAAATGCCCAAGTACCAAATGGCCTCGCCGATAATCAAATAGCCTATCAAAGATCTCAATCCTCTCATAATCCCATGACTATTCGCCCAATGGGGCATGGACATTGTAAGACCACCGCCAGTTGCACCAGAAAATTGGAGGTATCTGATGATGGTGGCCAACTACTTTACTAAATGGGTTGACGCTGAAACCCTCACTCACATTAGAGAGATGGATGTCACTAGATTTGTTTGTAAAAATATCATCACATGATTAGGCATTCCAAGAGCAATGATAATCGACAATGGAACCCAGTTTGACAATGATCCATTCTGGGACTTTTGTGCCGAATACAGATGCAAGATTCACTATGCGTCAGTAGTCTTCTATCAATACAATGGTAAATAAGAGATCACCAATAAAACCCTTCTAACAGGCATGAAGAAAGGACTGGAAAAATTCTAAGGAACGGTGGGTAGACGAACTTAAATGCATTTTATGGGCATACAGGACAACCCCAAGAAAGGCAATAAAGGAAACTCCCTATTATCTCGCCTATGACATGGAAACAGTAAATCCTCTACATATCGGTCTACCAAGGATCATATCAGAGATGTTTGAAGACGACGAAATGATGATCGAATAGCCCATAAGTTGGACCTAGCTAAAGAAAGGAAGGAGCAAGCCTTGATACAATTGGTCGCCTATCAACTCGAAAAGAAGCATGGCAATAAAGTCAAGGTCTAAGAATTCCAAGTTGGTGATTTAGCTATCTGGAAGTTGTTACCTGTAGTAAAGAAACCATTATATGGAAAGCTTACGCCAAACTGGTAGGGACCTTACCGCATAGCTTCAAAAGAGGATGGGGTTCATATCATTTAGAAGAAATAGATGGGAGGGTAGTGCCAAGGCCATGGAATACCATGAACCTTAGAAAGTTTTATCATTAAATAATAAGTTAGTTGAACTCTTTTATCTATGAACAATAAAATGATTTACATTTAATTATTTTAAATTGTGTAAAATGCCTTAGTCGAAATAAACAACCCATGTGTATAAGTGGTACGATCTGGGAAAGGTCGGTTAAAATTCACTCTTAGGAGTGGTATGATGTAAATTAGATCGTCCTAGAATATGCAAAAAAAAACACTTATATAAGTGTTATTGTAAGGCCCAAACCATAAAGTCCCAATTTATGGCGGCCCGAACAGGCCCAACACGCTACCCCGGTCAAATTTAGTGTCGCATTGATAATTATAATTGCTTATCACATGGATAATTATGGGCTTAACTGATTACCTATATTCTTGGACGAGATAAACAAGAATCACCAATAGGCCATTAAAGAGCTAGGAGAGTTCCTTGTACAACTCAACTACTTTTCACTATTATAAATACAATCCTCACCCCGGGGCAAAGGGGCATGTAATTTCGAACCTCTAAAAACTTAATAAAGAACCCCCACTGTGGACATAAGCAGTTGTCGAACCACACACTATTTTGTGTTGTATCCATTTTCTTTATTCTTTTATGACCTTTACTTTCTAGAAATATTTAATTGTGAATTATTGTACTCACATGTGCGATCTGGGAAAGTCCAATTAAAACCCACTATTAGGAGTGGTATGATCTAAATTAGATCAACTTAGAAGAGGGAAAAAAACTACTTACATAAGTGGTATGATCTGGGAAAGGTCGATTAAAACCCACCATTAGTAATGGTATGATCTAAATTAAATCATCCTAGAAAAGTTAAAAAAAGGAAAGCTATAATCCTTCAACCGACCACTTGAAATGGCTTTAGCCGACTGCTTCATTGGTTAAAAATTACTCAAAGAAAATTTAGTTGATCTCTTAAAATAGCTTTAACCAACTTCTTCGTTGGTTAACTTTACTTGAGGTTCATTTAGTCGATCACTTAAAATGCCTTTAGTCAACTTCTTTTTTAGTTAAGAGCGATTTAAGGTTAATTTATCCGATGACTTTAAATGGATTTGTCCAACTATTTCATTGGTTAAAATTTACCTAAAGTTTGATTTGGTCGGCTACCTAATAAGGCTTTAGCCAACTACTTAATTTGCTAAAATATACTTAAGGTTAATATAACTAATCAATTACGTTGGCATTGAGCAACTGTTTTGTTTATTAAAAGTTGCTTAATGATTGATTTAGTCATTTCACTCAGGGTGATTTGAGCCAGTTAAACCTAAGAGTGCTTTATTTTTAGTAAAATAAAAGCAAAGAGGAAAGAAAGCATAATATAACAAAAATACAATAACAAAAATGAAAAGATAATTTTTTTTAATAAACAAAAGACCACCAAGGGTCAGCAAAAATAGAAGGGAGAAGAAAATGGCCCCAAGTCTGACCAGTTTTCCCATGAGCTCCTTCAATAGGCAGATCGGTGGAGGATGGGAGATCAGCGGAGGAGGGAGATGATGAATCCACACAAAGGACCATGAAGGGGTTAGCCAGGGAATGGTGTTCGACATAGACAAGGTCTCCCTAATCGATGTTGTCCCTTTTAAGGCCTTCTACCCAACCTTTATTAAAGGAAACTGACTTGTGGTAGTCGTGTTGGGAAGCAATCTCCTTGATGTCACCATTATAGCCTTTATTAAAGGCCTTGTCTAGGTCAGCCTCCCTGGTTTTCTCCCTTTGGTCCCTCATCTTTGAAATAATAAGCTTCTACAGGAGGGTGCACCAATGGAAGACCATAAGATTGATGAGATGACTATCAACCAAGCTGAACTAGTTCAGCCTCCTCCACCACCTTAGTATTGGCATCGACCTGATCCTTAAGCTTGTTATTTAGTCCCTCCACCTATTGGACCTGAGTAGACATTTGGGCCTTGAGGTTGGTGTTTTCCTTGACAATGGCTTCAAGTGACTTCCAGTAAGAGGAAGCTCGATTGACGAGTTCCTACTGAACCTGCATGCTATGCACCAAATAAAATGATGTATAAAAAAAACTTATTAAGAAAATAGGGACAAGAAAAAGAAAGATCTAAACAAGCTTAGAAGAAAACTATGATGAAGAGCTTCTTTGAGAAGCCTCTCTAAAGTAAAACCCCTTAGCTCCATCATGTCAAATGACACCGTGGTGGCCTAGGATACAGAAAAAGTCACCTTCAAGTCCTAGTGGACTAAATCAGTGTCTATGACAGGTTCCTTCCCCTTAAAAAAGGCGCTCTTATGGGTAGTTTCTATTCACAGGGATAGTTCGGGTTCGTGAACATTGTGACTTATTCTCTTCATTGATAATTACTAGTCGACTAGGTGGAAGGGGTATCTTAGAACCATAACCGATCGAAGTTTTATCACTTTTCTTCTTCTTGGCCTATTCGGCCTATTCCCTTTGGTGCTAAAGTAAACAAGATATTTTCTCACTTAGGGAGATAATATTCCTCTTCCCCTGGTCATCAATAGAGGGAGCTCGGGCTCCCCGCGCGTCAATAACCAATTATTTCTTCAAGTTATCCCTAACAGCATCCAGGTCGAACGATTCCCTGGTTCGACTGCTGATGTCTTCTAAGTAGGATGGGATTGGAGGGAAAGTAAAGTATTGGAAATAAAAATCTCCTCAGATTATACCTTTCCCAAGGCTGACCTGACACACTTGCCTCGTAAGAGAAGACGGGATAAAAGTTATCCAATTGCGATCCAAATTCCTCCTCTTCTACCCCTTCCTCTTCTTCTTATTCTTCTTTCTATTCCTCTCTTTCATCTTCTTCCCCTTCCTCTGATTTCTTTTCCTCTTCCTCTTCCTCTTCCTCTTCCTCTTCCTCTTCCTCTTTCCCTTCCCTTCCTCTTCCTCTCTCTCATTCTAATACGATTCAGTGGAGATCACGTATGGAGTTATAAGGGTTGGATTTTCACGAGGGATTGGTTCATCAATCTGATGATCGGGATACCAACTATAATGGTTGTGAAAGTGGAGAGATAATGGTAGGTAAGTTGGTAATTAATGAGGACTTGGGCCACTCTCAAGTGGGGGGTGAACTCCTGGTGTGGTCGATATTCTCCAAGATGTTTCTAAATCTCTGAGATTTACTTAATAGTCTGAAGACTTTATATTCAGAAAGTGATCTACAAGTAAAACGTCTGATCAGTTAGTAATAAACAAAAATAGAGAAATAAAAACAAACTACTAGTCGGTGAACCACTAGGAGCCCCCTTGTGGCAGGAACCCTAAGCCCATCATAGCCTTAGCCATAAATTTCCCTAGAAACCATAATAACATTGTTATAAGTGTTTGCTGGGATTTAGGCAAATAAGTGACAAAATTAAGGGCCTTGTCCTTGGCTTGGAAATGGCATAGTCCGGTACCTAGGGAAGACCTTAGGTTGAAGCAATACCTAATATCCTCAAGACTAGGGTTAGTCCCTTAAATTTGGTTCATAGACACTGAGCCCATCATAATTTTGTGAAAACTACCATTTTATTGGGTAAGGGACATTTCATAATAAAGGAGCACCCATAATAGTAGTGAGTGAATGGGAAACTGAACTCCCCCCCCCCCCCCCTCAAGTATTTCCACAGCTTAGAAAGCCACATCACCATGGGGAAGATCAAAGATATCTTCCTCCTCAGGGGAGACTCTTAAGACAATGTTATCAGGAATTCCATATTGATCATAGAATTCTTGAATGTTGTTGGCTAAAGAAACTTCATACTTTCTAAAATTCCTGGACATGGAGAGTGAAGAAGATGAATAAGATGAAATGGGAACAGTGGAAATGGAGAGATAGTGAAAATTCAGATGATCTTGGCAACTGGTGAAAGTGCCAAGGTATAAGGGTTGAAATCCCTCATACTTTCTGGAGAGACGTCTCCTTAAAGACATCACAACTCTTGGGAAAGCGTGCCATGTGATCACGCACCATCATTACTTCTAATGATGATGATGGACACATAACCCGATGCTAGAAATACGTGTGTAAACTGCATTGACAATAATTGCTTCATGCATCTCCAAAAACAACCGTGTATAAAAATAGCGTCAAAATTAATGTACACGTGTCAAATATATAAGTCAAGGTGTTTAGCTAAACAACCTAGTGGGTCGAACACTCATAGAACAAATCAAGGTAAGGCCGATTATTGTGTTTGACCGATTGCCTCCACTATGGGGGCAAATGAAGGGATATGATTAATTAAGATCACATATCCTGAGCCACGTGGTAGAACACATCGAGAATTACAAAAGGAGGGCATACAGAGTAATCGGCTTACAATATTTTAGATATGATCAAATCTAATAAGATTGTTATAGATAGGGATATGTACGAAGCAACCTACAAGCGTGGGACACTAAGTCTATAATTAGGGGCGATCTAGTACACATTAGAGGGTAATTATAACTAGCACGTAATAGCCTGGACTATCAGCTAGCAATACTAGCAATTCGATTATTGCTATCCCCTTTCTTTAATACAAAATACTCCGCCTTTGCCCCCATGGCTGTAGATCGATCTCACGGCTAAACCACATATATAGTTCTCTCTTTTCCTTTATCTGCATTCATAATACTTTTGGGGTATTCATGTAATTCAAATAATTATTGTGGCGAGAATCTCCTACAATCTCTTATGCCTCATCAAACATAAAAGATAAATATATGCTTGGCAAAAAAATAGAGTATAATCAGGAAAGGAATAGTAAAGAAGAAATTTCAAAATGGACGATTGAAATTCATGTCAAAATGCTTACAAGCGCAACGAATAAAGGACACGTAGCCAGAAATAAAAATAAAAAAGTAAATTTTATAAAGCCTTTCAAGGCTCGGGCTTCTTAACATCTTGTTGTTTTATATAAGGGATTGTCATGGGTTTGGTCTCCATGTCCAAGGAGTAGGGGGGTTCGTCTCTAGCTTTAGAGTTTGGTGATTAAGCAGTTCTACCTTCACTACTATTCTCAAGCTCAAAGTCTTCTCTGTTGGAAGACGGATCCTCTGCAAGAAGTCTAGAAACATTAATATCAGGAAAGATAAATTGGACCTTAGATTTATAAGCCTCAAATACTGAGGAATATCTTTGGAAAAGGAACCTTATATAGGCATCAAAACTTAAATAAGTGTTTATCGAACTCCTCAGTATGGAACCACCTTCCCCGAGAGCTCAATTTTTTTATTTAAAGTCTAGATAATTCCTCTTGAATCTTTCAACCTTCAGCTATCATACTGTTCCTCTCTCCACTAAAGTGAGAGACCTTCCTTTTTAATAAGTCCTTATCCTTAGACTTGTGTTGAAGTTTGTCATTCCCACCACGAAACTTCAGTACTTCATCTTGTAGGGCCTCAACAGTCCCTTTATAGCAAGCCAGACTCTCAATATTAGATTTATCAGCCTTAGACAAGGACTTCTGAGCAGTAGACAGGAGGGCAACACTGTCACTAATGGCATTTTCATAAAGAAGATTCGTATGATTTAGATAAGATATTTGATCTTTGAATCTCTATATTTCATCCTCCATGACAACCATTTCAATCTGTTGAGAACTAAAAAAATGTGAAACTCAATTTTCACCAAGTTCCACTACTCAACCATTGTTAAGGCATTCCTCTAAGCCCTCTTACTCTCAGTGAAATCAACCATGAGGGCCTCAGTAATATGTTAGTACTGAAACACATGGGGAAGGATGCCAACAAAAATAAAAATAAGCAAAAGAATAATTTGAAGAAATATAAAAGTGCATAATTACCTTACGAATAATATTGACTAGCTCCTTAAAATTAGATGAGGTCCCTCTACCCTTCAGCATCGACATAATATTTGAATAATTTATTTAGCTTAGCAAATTTTGAAGCCTCAATGGTCGAGTCGTAGGAGTTACTCTCCTAAAAGATGATGGCCTAGAATATTTATCCATATTAGAAAACCTCAAGTCCAATCCTTCCTCTCTCTCAACATGCTTCTAGTCTTGGCCAAACGTCCCAAGCTAGTTAGATGCCTTTAGAAAGACCCATGATGTGCTTCTCTCCTTCAATGGGGACTCTTCATACAACTTGAGATTATTAATAGCAATTTCCTTTCCTTTCAAGGTGGGAACACTACACTTATCCACATACGATGATGAGACTAGGGGCTACAAGTCCTCGGGAATCGAGGTACGATTTGGGTTGCTATAGAGGACCCATCTTCTTCTATTAATGGTTGTAGTGGAGGTTATATTTTTGTGATTATCTCTAATGGAAATTCTTTCCTTTGGTTACACATTTAATCAATATTAGCCACCAATTTCATCGACGGAATAGGTATCTCCACAAGAGCATTAAACTTGATGCACTTAATGGCCTTACATATTTTCCCCTTCACCATAGATGGAGGGGTAGTTTCTTTTTTAGTGTGCCACCTAACCATATTCCTTTGTTGAAATTCATTTGTTGAACCCAAAATAATAAATAATTAGTGAAAGAAGTTTTGGAAGGAAAAACAGAAAGTGAAGAAGAATTCAACAAACTTATTTGGTGAACAATCAAAGTCAAGAATAACCAATCCATCCATGGGGGAAAACCTCATTAATGCGTAATAGGAGCTCAATGCCTTTTTCCCTCTTATAATCCTCCTCATTTGTCTTTGGAACCTCATAAACAACAGTTAAGCCCTCATAAGCATCAATGGTCGATGTATTACTCTTACTATAAACCAAAGTGAATATCGCGACCTTTTCCACCTCCCAAAACTATAATTCATAGAGCCTATGGTATTCCTCTAGATGGGGACGCCTGAGACTGAGGGCTAAGACCATTTTTTAATTAGAGATTGGGATGACTAAAATTTTAAATGGGTTGGATGCGAGTTTTAATGCTTCCTTCAACCTCTCATCTTCCTCATGGTCGAGTAATATGGATCTGCAAGAAAAAAATGCTTAGTATAACTTCATACAACAAGAGGCCTAAATTAAAATAAAACTTATAAAGAGCTGGGGGAGTGAACCAAAAACTAAGGCATTCAAAATTCTCAGTAGGGTCAGTGGTAGCCTATGCACCACTAACAAAGAATAATTTATCTGGGAGAATTATGATTTTCTTTAATAAAGGCCACATGGGCTTTGGTGGGGAAAGTAGTTCAGGACCTTATCTTAGGCTTTGCTTTTATCTTGGACCCGATATAAATTAAAGAACTGAGTTGCAAAGACATCAAACTTTCCTCTGTTAAATTACTAACAAACCACTATAGTGTACATCAATGCGCTGTAATAATTTTCCACTATTTAACTCGGGGCTACCTCAATGAATTTTAAGATTTCCACTAGAGGAAGAGGTTGAGGGAACTTGGCCCTATAGGCCAACAAGCATTCATTAAAGAACTCATGTTAGGGTGCCATCCAAAAATCCTTTTACCCCAACTTGGAAGCTCTTAAAGTCACTCTATTAGGTATTTGATACCTCAGACGAATGGCATCTAAATCTTTTTCAATGATTTTTTAGGCCACCTAGGCCCCACATGAGAAGTTAGGGTCGTCTTTCCCTAAATACTTGATAACTATAGTATAATAACCCCGTATATTTTAATACTCGTGTTGATGTAGTATAATTATTAAAATATTATAGTTTGTTAAAATAATCAAATACCATTCTCAGCATGAAGTGATAAAATAAAACATAAGACAAACATATGGAAGTGATATGAAAGTTCTCAATATAAACTCGTAAAAAAAATTCCACGATCATAAAAGATAAACACGATAATGTCCCAACATAGATCCTTAATGAAAATCCCAAATGAAACTTAAGTGATACATACCAAAACTAAAATCCCATAATACTTGCCAACTAAAAAAATGTCTCAAAGTAACCAGAGGGTATAATAAAAAGGTAAATAAATAACATAAATACCCACATCGTCACTGAAGTTGGAATCCTTCATGAGAGAGATGAATAGTGAGTTCTAGTTAGAAAGAGGAAACATAAATGGGAGGCCCAACCATAGCACCTGAGAAGAAATTGTCTTGAGAAAAAAATGTTACACATGTGGTGAGTGAGGCCACTTAGTTAGTAGATGCCTTAGAGAAGCAAAAGTTACGAGGATTACCTCCAGGTAATAGTTACGAGTAGAATTCAGGCTCATGCATGTGGTTCCTGATGGGACATCGATGAGTTCTCGTTCTTTTATTAATAGTGTATTTACTACGGTTTTATGATATACAATGGTTATTAATGTGTTTACTTTATATGTGGAGACCCCGGTAAGTAGTGGTATTTCCTTACATTATGTTTGTTGAGGCGTGGTAGCTGAGATCGATTGATTGTGTTTTTAGACAAACTTAATACTTTTTTATGTGTCATCATACGACATTATATTGGGCATGGATTTGTTAGCTTAGTATCATGCGGGGATTGACTATGGTTGAAAGGAAGTCATGTTTGCTATTCTTGGATAGGAGATGTTCTTAGTTGCAATGTCTAGGATCGAGGGGTTCTAGAACAAACTTGTATTACATGGATACGATGTCGTATGAGGAGGTCACCGTATCATTAGAGTCAATATCGATTGTCACTACACCAAAAAAGGATTTTTGCACCTTTCACCCGGCTAGAGTTCTAATGATCAAAAATCTTGATAAAAAAACACGCATTTATTATCAAGGTCATTGACCTTAACAACATGTTGTCATGGTCATGCCACGATCATGTCATGGTCAATGACCTTGACAACTAATTTGTCACAGTCCTGTCAAGGTTTTTTATCGTGACAACATATAAATGTTGTCACGGTAAAAAACCTTGACAGGATCGTGATAAATTTTTTAATGAAACCCCAGCAATAGCTCGATAGACCTAGTACTAAAAATATCTCTCTCTCTCTCAGCAACAATGATTTTGTCCTCCTCCTTCCGACGATTTCCTCCATTTCCTCACTTCCTAACCCCCTCACCTCCTTCGCTCCCTCTGTCTCCCTCCGACGATTTTAGTGAGTATCAACACTTAGGGCTTTGGATCTCAGCACCTATGGCTTTTGATTTCTAACTCCGGTGAGTATTATTCCTCCATGTGACAAGCACGTTCAGGTATTTTTTATTTTTTGTTTTTTAATTTTTTTTCTATACTAATATTTATAATTAGTGCCAAGTACTACTCCCATCATACTGTGTTATATAATAATTACGGGGCTTAGTTTTTTTATGTATTTTTCAGTCATACACTTAGGGATTTGAATATGTATTGAACATATGTTATAAAGTTTAGGTTTGATTAGTTTCACTTTCTGTTATAAAGACATGTCTGGTAGTTTACTAGCTGTAGAGGTAGACTTTAATATAGATTTAACACCATATATTAGACCCATTTCAAAGGAACCACACAAGATGGTCCCATTAGAGATACCGGAGTTGCGTGAACAGATTCAATAATTATGGAGCTCGGGGTTCATATGGAGGAGCATGTCTCCATAGGGAGATCCAATTTTGTTTGTTAAGAAGAAGGATGGTTTGCTCTGATTACGTGTTGACTATTAGGTGTTGAACAACCCCATAATATGGAACAAGTACCCATTGTCGTGTATCGATGATCTATTCGACTAGTTACGAGGCACGTCTGTAATATTCCATATTTTTTAACGTATTTTATTTTAATTATGGGATTGGGATTAATTAATTTAAATGGAGTAAATTTATTTATAATTAATTCGGATTTAATTAAATAATTACTAGCGTGATGAGATCTAGAATTTATTGGTGATAATTATGTTGAATATTACTTAGTGAGTAAAGTAATATATGATGATAAAAATATTAAAGTTGTCGTGAGTGAAAAATACTACACTTATGGAAACTAAGTCGGAATGTGTGTGTTAGTCGTGTCGGGACTAAATTAATGAAATAAAAAATAAATTAATTCTAAGTCCCCCTCATGATCATTTCGAGTGCGCCAATGTGTACGAAAGGGTTGAGATAGTCAGGAAAGTGTATCTGAGAGTTTAGTTTGAGTCTCGGGACATTTTTAGGCCTAACCGGCAACCCGGGAGAGCATTTTGATAATTTTTAATTTTAGGCCTTAATTAATGACGAAAATTAAGAGGTTATATCTAATGGGAAGTAGATCCTTCTATGGTTAGAAACATTTGAGTTGCCGAGAGGTTAAGGAAGGGAGAAGAGAGGAGGTTTCCAAGGGGGAGAACCACCAACCTTCCACCAGTCTCACCAATTCCACCACCAACGCGTAGATCGGGGAATGAGGAGAGGAATTATATTCATTATCTTCTACAACTCAGACCTTCAATTTCCAGGCAAGTATCTATCTTTCTATTGCTATGTTTATAAGGCATCCATGTTAGAGTAGGGTGAATAATTACATGTTTCATGAAGATTTAATGTTGTTTGGAAGATTAAATTCACATATGGGGTAGGAATCATCTTAAGTTAACTTCCTTGATGAATATAGAACATTAACCACAAAAATTTGAGGCCCAGTAGAGATAGAAATCTAAAATTAATGGCATTCTTTAGAAAATAAGACAATCTAGGGTTTAAATGATAAATTAGTGAATTCAAACCATTTGATGATGATTCTTAGAGAAATAATGAATGTTTTACGTTAGAAATCATCTACACCTATTTATATAATGTTTGTGAGGTTTGGTTGGGAGTTTGGAACATTTTAATGGAGGTTTTAATGATTAAAAAGGGAAGAAACTGGTAGGCATTATGTGCAGAATTTCTAGGCCAATAACTTTTTAATCGATCGATCAACTGGATCGATCAATCGACTATTCCCATTGATCGATCAACTCCTCCTGGAATTTGAATCTTGTTTCTTTTTAATGTTAATCCAACCCCAATGTATAAGTACCCTTATACATAACTTAAATACCGTGATGGGACTTGGGAAGGATTAGTAGGGTTATAAACAAGGTACTGGTAGTACAATTTTTATATTAGATTTAACCGTGGGGTCATGAGGGTATAAAATGGGGTGAAGATCGTGTGCATGTTAAATTAGGCCTTGTGAGAATTAAAGGTGACTTAGTCCATTAGGGTAGAGAGATTACACATACTGATTTATATATTTATTAAAATGATACACTTCGAGGGTCGAGAAGTACTTGAGAACTTGCGATAATTGAGAAAATAAAAGAATAAATTAATTATATGTAGAATTTGGGCGCTACGTGCTATGTATGGTTAGAGTATGTTATGGGTCATGGGTGTACCCATTTGAATAATGTAAATATATATGAGTGTATGTATATTAATTATGTGTATATCTGTGTTGAATCATACTCGCGCTACTTGCTATCACAGAGGTTTCAGCGTTGGGACTGTTTTATTCTGTGTGCCCATTGGGGGAATATTGACTTGTACCCTAGAACATAGAATCCTTGGTACAGGCTATCTGAAAATGATAGTACATATGGTCCTAAGAGACGTGAGGGTATGTGCTGACCTCATAGTGATTTGGAACTATGCTTCGCGTCCAATATGTGTATTTTGTGTTAATACAGTTCGAAAGTGAACCGAACTAGTATTTCCCTCATTTGCAGGAGAGGTACAGGGAATTGATAGCAGAGTATGCCTTCACTATAGTTTAGTTTGGGGTGCCTTGTTAGTATTTATATCCTTAGTGATAAATATATATGTCTGTGTTTAATCTATTGTGCTTGTGAGTAGATGAGAAAGATAATAATTTTAAAGAATAACTTAAGTGTGTGGGAATTTAAGACGGTAATGAAACAATAACATTGACTGATTAATGTCAGGATTACGATAAGGTATTTAGTGTGAAATACATACGAGTATACAAATGGGAAAAATGTAAGCGGGAACTTAATTCGAACTAGTTATCTGGGGTTAGCATTAACTAGGATAGTTTAGAGGTACGTTAGGCGTGCACACTAGTTGAGGGGTGAGAATTTCCAAGTGAGTGTCGAAATACTAACATGTATGTAATATTAAATGGTGAGCATTTTATGTACTTGCTAAATTATTTTAAAAGCTATTTTATACTCGGGCTCTGACCCGTTTCTTGTCATCTCTCCTTCTCTTGTATATATATATATATGTGTGTGTGTGTGTGTGTGTGTGTGTGTGTGTGTGTGTATGTGTGTGTGTGTGTGTGTGTGTGTGTGTTACAGGTGCTCAGCCACAGGGGTGTTATACTTAGATCTTTGGATGGTTGACGTGCTACAGCTAGTGTGGGAGTTATAGGTATTTGCATTTAGATGACCTCATCCTTGTCATTTTAGCTCTTCACTTAGTCATTTTAGATAGGGCATGTGTCGTCCATTTACAGTTTCTATTTAGTTCAGAGAGACTTTGTACTCTTTATTTATTTCAGTATTCAGTTTTAGTTGGCGATAATACGCAAATATTGTGTATTTCATCCCTCGAACCTATGCATTTTAGTTCCCCTCGGGTGCCTTAATGTCTATATTTAAGCTCGTTAACCAATCAACCTTGGATTTATATTGTTAACATGCTATATGAGGTATAATTGGGATTTTGTAGGTATTTAGGTACTAAGTATGAAGTTCGGACGCATTCTGCTCAAGTTTTGTACATTTGCGCACGTTCAAAGGGTATTTTAGTCATTTCACAGCTTAGGTACCTAGCCCAGCACCTAAACGGAAGATTTAGCCCTCCTCTAAAGATTCGTGTGGCCATGAACGATGCACAATTCCGATCCCTAACGAAGAAGTTACGACGATTTTAGCGGACGAGAATTCCAAATGAGCCAAAACAGGAAGAAGATTGATGCAGACCTGCTTGATCGATCAAAGGGATCGATCGATCGATCCCCCAATTTTCATTCATCATGGGAAGCAGGGATCGATCGATCGATCCACTATTTTCTGCAGATATTTTCCCTTTTATTTTCTTTTTCCTTTTTGTTCTAATTTTATTCCAACTTACTATATAAAGTTTTTTTGTTGTAATATTCAAATACCCATATATATTAGATTTTAGATAGTTTTAGGTTAGGGTTTGGGGGTTTGGAGAGTTCTTTCTTCTTCCTCATTTGGTTGACACCCATTTGTGTTTGTAAGTTACACTTTTCTTTACCCTCTCCATTAATATAGTTGTATTTCCTTATTTTCTTGCTTTGTAATTTAGTTTACTTGCTTTATTTAAATTCTTTCATTTACTTGATTTCTAGTGTAGATTTATCGCGTTTATTTACCATGTTTATTTATCGCATTTTTATCATGCTTTCTAGCTAAATTAGTCTAGGTTGTTCCGGATGGAACTCATTCTGGGTTGACATGTTGCTTTGCTTTGGTGATGGAGTTTACGGGTCTATTTCGGGTGCGTTGTCCTAGTTATTGTTCCTAGGATATTTGGCGAGGCATATCATGTATGATCCGTGCTTATGACCTTGCGTGCGTAATTTTCGGGGTATTTGTTGACGCCAAAATCACATTAGGCGTTTATGCGAATTTAGGGGCATGATAACCCTTGATTTAATTAACTGTCGAAACGAGACGCATTCGTAATAACTCGTTGACCCATGTAACCATTTTATATTAATTAACTCGGGTGAGGGATATTCAACGCAATCTATAGTTTTTACTCGCTTTGTTAATCTAGTTTCAATACACTCGCCTAGATTAATATTTCCATTTTTTGCATCTTTTCCTTTTTGTTGTAATTATCATTTTCACTTTTCTTACTGAAATACTAAACCCTATAAATTCTAACAACTTATCTCTGTGGATTTTCGATACCCAACTTACCACTACACTTGTATCACAAGTGCAGTCGTAATTTAGGTTTTTATATTGCGGCGGTGGCCAGAAAACAACGATCGACGCTTGACGTGCATCGCTTTTCACCCTCGATCAGTTGGGATT
Source organism: Sambucus nigra (assembly GCA_949130495.1). Lineage (NCBI taxonomy): Eukaryota > Viridiplantae > Streptophyta > Magnoliopsida > Dipsacales > Adoxaceae > Sambucus > Sambucus nigra. The sequence goes on from OX422219.1 coordinate 372,221,449, forward strand.
GTTTTAATTATTATACTATCCTTCGATTTGGGATATTTTATTTGAAATGATTAATCTAGCCTGTTATTCCACTTGGATGGATTGGTATTCTATATTATCTGTGTTCATAAAATGGTTCATGTGTATAAACTCATAACAATGGGACTTAATCAATAAAATTAAATGTTTTGACATTTAACTTAATTATTTATTAGGTGATAAATAAATAAAATTGTTTTTCGACAGTGATGCTAAGAATGATCCAACTAGATACTTTGTTTTAATTTAATAAAGGACTGGTCATTCGATATTTAATTGGGCAGGGTGTCACAGCGTCATTCTTTTTCAAGATTGATTTGCACTTAGGGTATAACTAGTTACGTATTCGGGAGGAGGACATTCTAAAGATGGATTTTATGACGCGATATGTATCGTATGAATTTAGAGTCATACTTTTTTATCTCACCAACACGCCATAAGTGTTCATGGATAAGATGAATTGGATATTTCGACCCTTCTTATATCAGTTCTTTATTGTGTTCATTGACGACATCTGAGTATATTCTCGATCATAGGAGGATCATGCAAAAAAAATTGAGGTTGATTTTACAGACACTAAGGGAACATAAGTTGTACGCTAAGTTCTTTAAGTGTTGGTTTTGGCTTTGAGAGATATAGTTCTTGGGCTATGTTGCATCTGCAGTTGGAATTTTTATGGACCCTTATAAAATATCTATAATTATAGATTGGGTACAACAAATGATTCATATAAAGATTAGGGATTTCTTGGGTTTAGTAGGGTACTACAGGAGGTTTATTTAGGGGTTCTTGAAAATTTTTGGGTCACTAACCCACCTCACTCGAATGTAAGTCCCATTCGTTTGGAGCACAGACTGCCAAAAATCTTTTGAGAAGCTTAAGGAGAAGCTCACCACTACGCTTGTCCTTACATTAACATGGGGTATCGTAGAGAATTTGATATATATAAATGCATCCATTCAGAGTCTAGGAGGCATGTTGATGCAGTAGGATAGGCCGATAGTTTATGCTTCTAGAAATCTTAAGCTTAATGAGGGCAATTACCCTATTCACGATCACGAGTTAGCGGTTAAAATTTTTGCCCTCCGTATTTGGAGACATTATCTATTAGGTTAGAGGTTCATAATGTATTACGATCCCAATATACTTCATACTTATTTACAAAATGTGATATGAATATGAGATAGACGAGATTGTTCGATTTCATGGAAGACTACCACTTTTTAATTCAGTACTACTCAGGGAAAACAATTGTGGTAGAGAATGCGTTGAGTCGGAGACTAACTGTTATGTTAGTAGCATCATGGGTAGAGCATGAGGATGATTTATCGAATATTTGGGCATCACAGTGGGGTGCCACCCGTGATATCCATTTGTTAAAATCCTTTATGGGATTGACAATCGTTACACCATCCATGGTGCACAAGTGATATAGGCACAAGCTTCGTATTCCTTCTTCTAGAAGAAGGTATGAAAGATTGTAGCAAGTGGAGTTACTTATTTCTCAATCAGTTCAGATTTCAAATTGATAATTCAAGGACGATTGGTTGTGAAAGAGAGTACTGAGTTTAGGAAAATAGTTATAATCAAGGCACGTGACTCATGGTGCATCCCAGAAATGATAAGACATATCAGAACATGCGTAGGTTGTATTAGTGCACCAAAATAAAGAAATATTTTTTAGAGTTTATGTCAAGTATGCCACTTGTCAATTAGTAAACACGTAACACTAGAAACCAACGAGGTGAATTAATGCCTTTGGAGATTGTCGAGCGAAAGTGGGAGAGAATCTTCATGAAATTTATAGTGGGACTATCGAGGTCTAGAGAGACCATGATTCTTTAGGTCACCTTAAATAGATTGACAAATTTATCCCATTTCCTTTCAGTGCGGACTGATTTCACCGTCGAGCAATACGCCAGATTATTCGTATCAGAGATTGTATGATTCATTGAGTACCACGTGACATTATGTATGATTAGGACAACACTTTTGTATCTCGATTTTGGAGGGGTTTTCAGGATGCTATGGGCGTACAACTAAATTTGGATATGGCATTTCACCTTTAGTCAGATGGTCATATTGGGAGAGTGAACTAGGTTTTGGATGATATGCTTCGGGCTTGTGTCTTAGATCTTAAAAGAAGTTGGTACCAGAACTTCCCGCTGGTGGAATTTGCCTACAACAATAGTCAGTAAACTATTTGTACAGTACCATACAAAACATTATATGGGCGATCGTTCCATTCGTAGAGCTATTGGTTGGAGTCAGGTGACAAATAGAATGTTTTATCCAGACATTATTTGGGACACCTCAAGAAAGGTGACATTCAACTAATTACGTATGAAGACAATATAAGAATGGTGAAAGAGCTATGCCTACAAAATAAAATGGAAGCTAGAGTTTTAAGTGGGGGACCAAGCACCACACCAAATTAATCGAATTTGGTGTTATGATGGTCACGCCATGGTCAAAACTATGGTCTGTGACCATCTCTAGGTGCATCCATGACCACACTGAGTCATGTAGATGGTCACGCCAAAGTTGGATATGGTCACGACTTTGGTTCATGACCAGCTGGTCACAGCTTTGGTCTGCGATCCCCAGGCCATGACCAATCACAGGATTTAGTGTAGTGAAGTGTTTTAAGGGTTAACTTGGTGAAAGGAGTTGTTATATTTGAAGCCGATAGGAAGTTAGCTCCACAATATGTTGGTTCCTTTTATGATACAGGATTGAGTGGGCTCAATAGCGTATTTATTGGACTTACCCAACCATATTTAGTGAGTACACAACGTGTTATATGTGTTAATGTTGAGAAAATTCATTAGGGACAAGGATGTATATCAACATATTAACCTCGACGGGATTTAGTTATAACCCAACGCGACCTATGAGGAACAGCCACAATGCATTCTCGACTAGAGAAAGAAAGCTTTCCGATCGAAAGTCATACCGTTAGTTAGAGTCGAGTGGGGACACCATAGCGAGGTGGAGTCTATGTAGGATATAGTGGACGATATACATGCGAGATAACTAGAGTTATTCTAGTAAAGTACAAAATTAGAATTTCAAGGACGATTTTTCTTATTTTATGAGGGAAAAATGCAATATTCCGTATTTTTATGCATTAAATAAATTGTGAAATTATCTTATCTTAATTGTTTGCCATGACATGTGATTTCATTTTTTTATATGTTTATATGTGTGATATAAATTATATTAGAATTCAGATTTGATACACAGTTAAATTATTAAATAAATATTTTGATGTGAGTGTATATTATGGGTGAATATGGAATGGACAAGGATTTGGTATCGAGGGTTTCCCTATTTGGATTATCCCCTCTATGTCGGGTTTATGGGTGACTATGGAATGGTTAGGGATTTGATATTGATGGTTTCCTTGTTTGGATTATCCCTTCGGTGTTGGGTTCCAATGATCGTGAAGTAGTTTCCTATACTGTTTTGTCGCATTAAATTAATAAATAATTAAATAATTAACTTTTAGACTCATACTGACTAAATTAATAATAGTAGCAAGTTATATTAGTAATTGTGTTATGTTGTGTTTTGGGTTCGTTTGGGACATGTATAATGTTTGTTGATTAGGCATAAATTCTTCCAAATTTATCGCTTTAATTTAGTTACTTTTAGCACTTCGAACAACGTAATCGATTTGATTTTATCTCATAATCTTGCTACTGACTTATTCTAACGAGTACATCGAGTTTCTGGTATTTCGTACTAAGTTGCAGGTATTTGATGTCAATAAAGAAAGAAAGAAATCGGAAGAATCGAGAAAGAAAATAAGGAAAGTCAAAAGGGCAAAGTTGTAATTTTTACCTAGAATTCAAATGAGGTATCTAAAGAAAAGTTGATGATATCCAGTTCACAGGCAAATAGGAAGAAACGGCACCTCAATCGTAATCCCGGTGTGAAAGTTATGAGCAGTCAAAGGTAGAAGAAAAAGTCAAAGGAAATTCAGACCCATTCGGATCAGACCGATCCGAAATGCCAATTTCCAGAGAACCACGGACCGAAGACGGATCGAAGCTGAAAGAAAATAAACGAACCCATCCGTACCGAATCGATCCATCCAAGAAATAAAGGAACTGATCCGGATTCCAGCCAGATCGAACCGAAGAAGGCCCGGGCCGGTCCGATTATTGAATTTTGATTTTTTACTCTTCCTCTAATGAAGAGTCCTAGTTCAGCTAAAAATCTTGGAGCTTTGTAGGGTATTTAAACCCGATTTATTATCATTCTAAATAAATGGAGAATCTATCCAATTTTCCATTTTTTTCAGTAAAACCCTAGTTTGAAGATAGAATATAATTTTAATTCCAAGACTGAAGATTGTTCAGATTTCTGTGATTACAAGTACTTTTAGTTGATGATTTCAGTACTTTGGTAAGATTAGTGATTGATTTCCCCTGTCTAATTTCCCGTTTACATCATTCTTCAATTTTTCCTTAGTTTAATCATGGTTTCCTGTAATTCCAAAATCGTTTTCATTACTTTCATCATGGTAGGCTAGACTTTTAAGGGTCGGGATGCATGAACCCAACCCGATGTGGTAGTTGTATGTGTATAAAAGTAATCCTCTAAATTTAATGATTTGATTACGACCGTATTGCGTAGGAACGCGATAATTGTAGATCTTTGGATCTTATTTGCTTCAGGGTAACCGGGATGCTTTAGAATACAATTCGAGTGTAACTATTGCAATACCGATTTACTCGTCCTCTGATTAAGTATGGCGCGGGATTGAACCTCATATACGTAATGCTTGGGAGTACTAAATTCTGGGCCTAATTAATCATTTAAATTTACGATTAGTTTTATATCATCAATACACTAGGGTTGGGGGATTGTATTCTTGTCTAGTTTTTCTCATCACATAGTTCGAATTTTTAAATCATTCATCGTTAGTATTTTAGGTAATTTAGAATAGTTGCATTTCATTCGTACTTAAGTTCATTAGTTAAAAATTTTCAAAATTTGCATTTAGTTGTAGTTAATTCTCAAAACAAATCATCTTTTCCTTTCTTTTTAGAGTCAGAGTTAGGTTTCCTTCGTCTATCCAACGTCGTTACAATTCCATTGTCCTATTTCCTTGAGGATCTATACCCGACTTATCGAATTATTACTTGAGCGACAGGTTTGCACTTGAGCCTAAAGAGTACGCTTTTCTGAGACACATTCTTAGTCGCGTTAAGTTTTTGGCGCAGTTGCCGGGGACTTAGATAGACTTAGGTATAGACCGAGTCTATTTAAACTTTGACTAAAAATTTCCAAAAATCCAAAAACATATAAAAATTTGAAAAAGCACAAAAATATTCATCATCATCTCTCATAAGCCCATTAATGCAAAATTCTGAACTCACTCCAACTCCCCATAATACTCCAACCCATGTTCACGAAAATCCAATAGTTAAGTACGACCCTGATAGCCCTCACACTCCTAACGCTCCACAATTATGGGTTCCACCTCCCGCACCGTCACACTCAATCTCAAACAACACCCGTTTTCCTTCTTAGAACACACTTCAGAGAACACTCTGAGTATACCAATTGAGGATACCGAATCTTTGAGAGAGAGAGACATATCACAACACGGTAGTGCAGCCGCCGACGAGGAAGAGGCCCCGTATCGCCCTTTGAGAGACATCTTATATCTCGAGCGCACTGTCACTCCGGGATGCATTTTACTCCCATACAATGTTGGGCAATTTCTCTTTAGGAATGGGTTGATCCAGATACTTCCCACTTACCATGGAATGGATTCAGAAAACCCATATGCCCACATCATGGAATTTGAGGAGGCGTGCGAGACTCTCAGCGATCAAACTTGCGCAAAAGATGTGCTCCGCCTTAAACTCATCCCATTCTCGCTAAAAGATAAGGATAAGACATGGCTATGGTCTTTACCCCCAAATTCGATTTCATCATGGAACGAACTACAATCCAAATTTCTCAAGAAGTTCTTTCCTCCACATCGAACGAATTCCATCAAGGCTCAAATTCAAACTTTCCGATAATTAGAAAATGAGTCATTCGATCGATGCTATGAGCGTTTTAATGAGTTAATTGCTTCGTGTCCCCATCATGGTTTTGATAAAACGCAAATCATTTCCTTTATCCATAATGGGCTGAACATTAATTCCAAGCAACTTGTTGAAACCATGGGTAGTGGTCCGTTTGTCGACTTAGATGCCCATGATGCTGAGCTTCACCTGAGGTATGTCGCCGAGACTACCCAATCCTGGGATACATCTGACCCTAATGCTCAAAATCGAAATCGTCAAGTGACCACCACTCCATCGGCGTCCTACCTATTTCATGTAGAAAAGAATTCTATGACAAACAGTCGACTCGATACACTTTACAAAGGACTGCGAGACCTATGTGAGGTATATGGAAGAGGACCAACTGGATCCATCACAAACCCCGTCGAGAAGGTGTGTGCGATTTATGAGTAGGGTCATTCAACTGAGTAATGCCCGAATATACTAGCCTACAAAGTAATGCTTCAAGAACAAGTAAGTGGTATAGGAGGATTCAAGGGCAATTTTGGTGCACCGCACGGGAATTCTTACAATCCTTCATGGAAAAACCACCCTGGTTTTAGCTATGGGCAACATCATGCTGGGATGAATCCTAATTCACATGTTGCCCCTCCTCCACCACCGTACTTTCAACAAGCTCCACACAGGCAAGGACATGTGCAAGCACCAACCACCTCAAGGAGCATATATCACTCCACCGCGGAGAAATCTCGAGGATACAATCAACCACTTTATCAATACCCAGACTGCAACTAATTTTAGGCATAAGCGCATGATCAACGACATGAATGCGAACATTTCACAGCGGCAATCATCGTGAAATGCAATCGCTTGCTCGTGAAAAAGGTATTATATCCCAATAAAATGATTTTCAAGAGTTGAGCCTTTCTAGGATTCTTTTACATTGCTCGGGAGCAAAGTTCTAAGTTAGGGGGATTTGATTAGGCATAAATTCTTCCAAATTTATCCCTTTAATTTAGTTGCTTTTAGCACCTCGAATAACGTAATCGATTTAATTTTATCTCATAATCTTGCTACTGAATTATTCTAACGAGTACATCGAGTTTCTGGTATTTTGTACTAAGTTTGATGTAAATAAAGAAAGAAAGAAAATGAAAGAATAGAGAAAGAAAAGAAGGAAAGTCAAAAGGGCAAATTTGTAATTTTTACCCAGAATTCGGATGAGGCATCTAAAGAAAAGTTAAAGATGTCAAGTTCATGAGCACATAGGAAGAAACGACACTTCAATCGTAATCCCGGTGTGAAAGTTATAAGCAGTCAAAGGTAGAATAAAAAGTCAAAGGAAATTCGGACCGATCCGAAATGCCAATTTCCAGAGAACCCCGGATCGAAGACGGATCGAAGCTAAAAGAAAATAAATGAACCGATCCGTACCGGATCGATCAGGCCAAGAAATAAATAAACCGATCCGAATTCTAACCAGACCGAACCGAAGAAGGCCCGGACCAGTCCGATTATCGAATTTTGATTTTTTACTCTTCCTCTAATAAAGAGTCCTAGTTCAGCTAAAACTCTTGGAGCTTTGTAGGGTATTTAAACCCGATCTATTATCATTCTAAAGAAACTAAGAATCTATCTAATTTTTCATTTTTTTCAGTAAAACCCTAGTTTGAAGATAGAATATAATTTTAATTTCAAGATTGAAGATTGTTCAGATTTCTGTGATTACAAGTACTTTTAGTTGATGATTTCAGTGCTTTGGTAAGATTAGTGATTAATTTCCTCAGTCTAATTTCCCGTTTACATCATTCTTCAATTTTTCCTTAGTTTCATCATGATTTCCTGCAATTCCAAAATCGTTTTCATTACTTTCATCATGGTAGGCTAGACTTTTAAGGGCCGGGATGCATGGACCAAACCCGATGTGGTAGTTGTATGTGTATAAAAGTATTCCTCTAAATTTAATGATTTGATTACGACCGTATTGCGTAGGAACGCGACATTTGTAGATCTTTGGATCTCGTTTGCTTTAGGGTAACCGGGATGCTTTAGAATACAATTCGAGTGTAACTATTGCAATACCGATTTACTCATCCTCTAATTAAGTATGGTGCGGGCTTGAACCTCATATACGTAAAGCTTGGGAGTACTAAATTCTAGGTCTAATTAATGATTTAAATTTATGATTAGTTTTATATCATCAATACACTAGGGTTGGGGGATTATATTCCTGTCCTGTTTTTCTCATCACATAGTTCGAATTTTTAAATCATTCATCGTTAGTATTTTAGGTAATTTAGAATAGTTTCATTTCATTCATACTTAAGTTCATTAGTTAAATATTTTCAAAATTTGCATTTAGTTGTAGTTAATTCTCAAAACAAATCATCTTTTCTTTTCTTTTTAGAGTCAGAGTTAGGTTTCCTTGTCTATCCAACGTCGTTCCAATTCCATTATCCTATTTCCCTAAGGATCGATACGCGACTTATCAGATTATTACTTGAGCGACAGGCTTGAACTTGAGCCTAGAGAGTACGCACTTTTGAGACACATTCTTAGTCGCGTCATTTGTTTAAGTCTAAAAGTGTGGGTTTTATGCCTGTACGGCTAGTATAAGACTTGGATAATGTTTTAGATTTATTAAAGACATTTTTGGGATCATTTAGATTATTCTCATGTAGGGGTTTAACCCAATTTGGTGGATTAAAGCTTTTAAGGAGTCATTAGGGTTTTCATAATTCATATTTTAAAATTAGAGAGGATCCCTAAGGTTAGAGAGATTGAACTTCTAAAGGAGAAGAGGAATTGGGAGGCTTTGGGGCAAAATTCTTCACAAGTTTGATTAAGGCAAGATTAATCAGAGTTCAATTTTATTTGATTTTGGATTTTAGTTGATTAAGAGAAGTCCGATTCTCACGGTGACAAAGGGTGATGGGATCCACGTTTGGTATTTAGGGGACCATTGTCGACAACGACATCTTAAAGTTCCAATAGTCCTATTTCCTCATTCAATTGACATGGCATGCCAGCACGTACGTCACGAGCAGATCACATACCAACGAAACCCCTCAAGTGGCCACCATCACTTAGTTTTGTCGATATGCAGTTGGATTATGAGACATGGTAGAGGGAGTACTATTAATTTCTATTGGTAGTGTCGGCCAATTGAGTGACTAATGTGGATGATGTTTGGGTCGATGCGATACGCCCAAAGTTCTAGATATCGCACCTCGGAGAGGCTTTTTCAAGCCCCCAAAGGGTACCCTCTTGCAACACCACAACCACGCAACCCTTTAGATGGCCTCTGGCAGGCACGTGTAGTGAGTGTAGAGGGGAAGACGAGCACGTGATCGTTGCCATTTACGACCCAGGGGTCGCGGTTCGTATAATGCGCCAAATACACCAAGTGTCGGAGGTAATAGTTTATTTAATTACAAATACACTTTTACTATTTCATTACTTATACTCTTATTTCATTTACGTTGGACGAGTGTTACAGCCGCTTATGTGATTTTTTCCTACGTGAGCCCTAGGGTCGATACCACATGATACGGTACACACATGGTTAGTTGAGGTAGATGATGCACAAGCCCTTAAATTCAACTGAATGCGACATGTACGAAGCGTGGCGTGTTGCATAAGATGTTTGACAGCTCTGCATCATATAGTCATGACGTGCTTGAGTCATCTTTCAGTCCGAGCTGCCGTACACAATGACGGAATAGTTAGGGCAATGCCCCTTAGTTTTTTTTTTTTTTAATTTTGGGTTGATTTGTGGAAACTAATTGTAAAAATTATTCTTATGCAATTTCATTTAGTCAAATTTGATCTTATGCAATTTCAATTTCAAATCCCCTTAAAATAAGATTGTTTGGAAAATTATTCCACTCCAAATTTTTCTATCATAAAAGGCATGTTTTGACACTAATTCCACCAGCACAAAATCTCACTTTAGTGTTTCAATATACGGACATATTCTCACTTCAGCTTACAAGAAGTACCTTTATGACTTAAAAGAAGAGCCCCTAAGGACAATTCCCCGCTTCACCGTACGAAAGAAATCTTTATAGCTGCAAAGAATACGTAAATCTAAACGTGGGTCCCCCCTCTCCAACCTGGACTTCCCACAGACCAAACACCCGCGTTCATCCTCACAAACCGACGACTTTTGCTTCCCTAACCCAACAGCTTCAAGCTACCAACCAAGGCATCATTTTATTTCTTTTATTCTCTCTCTCTCTGTCTCTGTATATATAGTATAGATATTTCATTCATTAACATACAAAAGAATCAGGTTCATCGAAACCTTATACTTTTTCGATGGCTTCTGTTTGTAATCATTATAGTTGGCTTTTTGTTTTGATAGTGGGCTGGGTTTGCAAGAGTGGTGATGCGTTTGGGACGTTTGGATATGATATACACCACAGGTACTCTGATCCGGTTAAGGGAATTCTGGACCTTAATGGATTGCCTGAGAAAGGAACCCATGATTACTACGCTGCCATGGCTCATCGTGATCACCTCCTTCATGGTCGCCGCCTTGCGGCCTCAGGAAATTACTCTCTCCTCACCTTCTCTACTGGCAACGACACTTACCGTTTAAGCTCATTGGGATTGTATGCTTTCTCACCTTCTTAATTAATCGAATTGTTTCTTTTTTATATTCTATCTTAGATATGTGTTTATATAGGCAAGTGGCTGATAATTTTGTGGGGTTCAATAGTCTTTTATGAGGCTTTCTTCTCCTTTGAGTCTTAAGATTTTTAAGATTGTTAAAGACATAAAAGTAAGGATCTTGTTTTCAATAATTAGATATGGACTTTATATGCATTTAAGGATGAAGATATAGAATACATCCAAAAGTAAAAACATACTATTTATGTGTGTATGTGTGCGCGTGTATATATATATATCATGCGTAATCTTTTACAAAAATATATACTGACGTTCCAAATTAATAGTCCTATTTTATTTTTTGGAATGTCTCAAATATATTGTCGTTTTGCTATTTTGGACGTAATTTACGAACTAAATTCAACGATAGTAAACAAGTGTCGATCTCAATCATTGATTAAGCGAATTCTTAAAATTTGTCATTTTCAAATGGAGACTGTTAATTTGGGATGGATGTAGTATTATTTAATCAAAAAAATCGAAGAGCCTAACAACATTAATAACAATGGACAATTTGACCTTCAGAATTTTGTGTGTTATCTAACTTATTTATCACAATTTCTTTGCATATTTATTCATACATTAATCCAATAGTAGGAGCTTGAAATTGGACTTAAAATAAAAGGCAGAAATTTTATCATATCTATTGTCATTTTGACTCGGATGAAATTCTTTACCCTTCTGCTTTATGGCACTTGAAAAGTTATCTTTGCAGTAAGCCAAATAACTTTGTGGTGCACATTTTATTGAAGATATTGGGTCAACAACCTTTTTGGGGAATGAAAAGATGTTGAGATTTAAAGTTTCAGTTATCCTTCTTTTTCTGCAACAACTAATGTTGTTGCTACTTTGTGCGAATTTTCAGTTTGCATTATGCGAATGTCTCTGTGGGTACACCAAGCATGTGGTTTCTGGTGGCACTTGACACTGGCAGTGATCTGTTATGGTTACCATGTGACTGTAGCAGTTGTGTACATGGCTTGAAGACAAGATCAGGATTAGTATGTTATTTTTGTTGAAGCTTATCATTGATTCTACTGCACAATATAGTTTCCTTTTTTCTTTTCATATGATAGTAATGATATCCATTGTTAAGTTTCTACAACAAAATATTGGGATCCTTAAACACTATTGATTTGTCCGTTTCTCTGCTTTACTCTAATTCGACTTGATATAGGTTGGATTATTCTGCATAATTGGAAATATTTGGATCATGAAATTAACCTTAAATACTGTATGATTACATGTTTACAATCCCAAAGAAGCTTACCAAGGATATTGGACAGTTTATTGCTTGAAGATTGATAACTTTGACATTCTATCGATATTTCTGAAACAGGAAATTGACTTTAACATTTACAGCCCAAATACATCCTCAACGAGCATGAGGATCCCCTGCAACAGTCCCGAGTGTCGGCAACGAAATCGATGCTCTGCGACAAGTAGTGGTTGCCCTTATCAAGTCGTATATCTTTCTAACAATACTTCGTCCACAGGGGTCCTGGTAGAGGATGTGTTGCACTTAACTACAGATGATAGTCTATTGACACCTGTTCGTGCACCGATCAAATTTGGGTATGTATTATTTCGTTATTACTTTGCTGTCCAAAAACATACTGGGTAGATCTGGAAACCGTCCTTTGATTTTCGTCAGTATTTACCAACCACCTCTATGAAGACTTAGATTTACCGTTAATATTCTGCTACTGTGTTTTTAATATGGAGTCTCGTATTATATCAAAATGACAGTTTTCTCAGATATTTTTATATATAATCCAGTGTAAGATACATGAAACTTTCCTCTTGTTTGTCCCACCTTCCATAGTGGGAATACTTTGTTGGGTATTTCTTTTAAATCTATTTTAATTTTTTAAATCAACTTTATGAGCTTGTACCATGTTCATCTACATATAAATTGTTGTGGGGGTAGAATGATATTATGTTTAGTGAATTATTGTTGTATCGCTTGTGATCTTATAAGGTTATATTTACAGCTGTGGAATGATTCAAACTGGTGCGTTTTTGGATGGTGCGGCTCCCAATGGTCTATTTGGGCTCGGTATGCACAATATATCTGTTCCTAGCAAGTTAGCAAGTGAAGGGCTTACTTCCAATTCTTTTTCCATGTGTTTTGGACTCGATGGAATTGGGAGAATCAAGTTTGGGGACAAAGGCAGCTCAGACCAGGGAGAAACTGCATTTAATCTTGAACGATTATAGTGAGTGTTCATTTTTATTTGCATAATGCTGATGCCATTTCATTTAATTCAGCATATCGAGTGTCTCTTTACTGAAGTGATTTTGACTTCAGCCACTGTTAGTAACATAATTTTAGATTTACAACTAATTATTGTTGAAGATTTTATTTGATTAGTTATGGTAAGTCTAATGATTATGAAAATACGGCGGGTATCTCAAAAATCACATTAGCTGAGGAGGTAGTCAAAATCACCCTTTTTTTAACTGCATGATGTGCTCATTTAACTTTTTCTGTTTATCCCTCCATATTGGAATCATCTTCCACCAGTCAAACTTATAACATTAGCATCACCCAAATAAGCGTTGGAGAAAATGTCACTGATCTTGATTTCACTGCAATCTTTGACACTGGTACCTCATTTACATACTTGAACGACCCAGTTTATTCGGTTCTTTCTGAGAGCGTAAGTAATTTAATTAATGTATTTTTTATTAGTGTCAACTTGAGATTAATAATTTACTGTTGGGTATGATTTGTTTTTGCCAATTTGCAGTTTAATACCCAGAATCCAGAGACAAGATATCGGTCTGATTCACTTCTTTTCGAATATTGCTACAACTTAAGGTCTGATTTATTAAGATGATTGCTATAATACCTTTGGTCAAATGCAAGAAATTTCTTAAATTATTTTCTGATCATAGATACCCCATAGACCTAGTGTTGCAAATAACAACATAAACTATGACAGATATGCAAATACTCCTTATGTATCACTAAACACCTTTTTTGGGGACACAGTGTGGGGAAATTGCAAACAAATACAATACTTCAATGATATATTTGCAGCAGCAAGGGTTTATTTGTAACTAATGTCATAGGGGTGTTTCTTGCTATATATCAGTTTTCTAATATCTTTGTCAGTTCTCAGACACTAATTTTTTTTCTGCGTGCAGTAATGAAACGACCGTTCCTTCAGTGAACCTAACAATGAGAGGTGGAGACTCATTATATGTCATTGATCCAACAGTAATTGTTTCTCTTCGGGTATATTTTTATTTTTTTAGTATTTTAAATGATAATACATCCTGTGCCATTCATTGTCTTGGAATGTACTAATGTGGTCTGATGATATCCAGTCGGGCGGATACATATATTGTTTGGGTCTTGTCAGAAGCGGAGATGTAAATATCATTGGACGTAAGTAGCATGATTTACTTTAGAGAACTTGCTGTTAATATTAGTGGGAATTATTTTCCATGTTATCTTTAGCCCTTGAAGTTTGTGAATTGATTTTCTTACCAAGTTCAAGGGCTAAATTAAGACAAAAATAATGTTCGGAGTAAATTGGAATCTGGTAATAATTTAGGACTTTAGGGGTAATATGTAATTGACACAATTTCATTAGTATGCCATTCGTTCTTTACCTATACAGGCTACACATGTTTTAATTCCTCTTATGTCGTGCAAGTATCATACTTTCGTTTACCAATATAGCAATAGCAGTATTTAGAACAAAAGGAGGGGGTGGGGGGTGGGGGTGGGGGTGGGTTTGGGGTTGAGGAGGTGAGGACCACAAGAAGAAAAAGGAAGGAGAAGTATCCACTCTTTGATTTAATTTTTCCAAATGTGCAACATCAGAAAACCCCAATTATAAAAGGATTTCAATGAAAGGAAAACGGGTCCAAGTGAACAAACAAACGCATGGTTTACATTGTAACCTGCCAATAACTCCAAGTGAATCACTTCTTAGATTAAATTTATTTATTTATTCCTTTACATGGCATTGATAAGGTATATGTTACCTATACTTGCATTTAATTTTTTTGTTGAGAATTTTATTCCTGGTAGTATAATTTTTTGTTAAATCATTTTTTAGAGAACTTCATGACCGGCTACAACATAGTATTTGATCGCGAGAAGATGGTTTTAGGTTGGAAGGCATCAGATTGTAAGTATATATTCCCCTCATTACCTATTTTAAAAGATCGCTAAATTGTTTTTAGTGCAAAAAACACTATGACCTATGAATTTTGTTTAAAAAAACCCTTCTTGGGAGTGACTTGCGCTGCACTTTACCCTGTTTTAAATCTTTCTCCTGTCTGCAGGTTATGGTGATAAGGAATCCACCACCCTACCCATAAATCCACGTAATTCAACTGTACCTCCTCCCATTGCCACTGTTGAGCCACAAGCAACGGCGCGCAATAATGATGGTTCTCCTAACTCGAACCCAGCTCCACCACTACCTTCCATGAGCAACTCACCCCTATTGAGTTGGTCTGCTAGCATGTTTTTGATGATTGTTTTTACTATTTCCTGTCATTGCATCATTCTTTTCTCTTAAGCTTTTTTCATCCCTAGTATTGTATTTCATATAATTTATGTCTTGTTTTCATCCACTTTAGTTAGTGTCTCAGCTTTCATTGAAACCTCAGTTTGTAAATATATGCTTTTTTATCAGTATATGTATGTATCAGTTTTTTTTCTTTTTTTGGGGGGGTGGGGTGGGGGTGGTTTGGTTGGGGTCATTTTCGGAATTTTGTACTCACGCAACAGTTGTGATATTTTTATCTTCAAAAAAGTGTTGTCGAATAAAACTTTGCTGGGATTATTGAACTTCATGATTATGTCCAAATTCTGCATCAATGCCATGTTTCTTGAGATGATACAGCATTTTTTCCTTTCTTATTTGGGCTGGTTTGACAAATTGACACACACACACACACACACCCAAACACGTATATTTGTATTAATATCTTATTTTCTTTGACTATTAGGAAATCCATTTTTATTTTCGGTAATTAGGAATAAATGTATTAATGGGTTTGAGTATTTTAGAATTGTTTTGTAATAGATAAACCAGAAAGGAAGTTTTGTTTCCTCCCAATCTCGTCTCGAAAAACAAGTTCTGTTTTTTTTTCTTTGTTGTTTTTCCTAAATATGTGTGGCTTTAGCACACACCATTTGATAATTGGGGCCATTGATGTACAAAAACAAGGGTTTTTGGCCGCCAAAAGGTTATAGGGGCCTTGACGAACACTAATATTTGGGTCCTTTATATTAAGAGTAATGATACTCTTACCGGGACCAAGTATCGGTTTAATACCAAATGCGTTTTATTTGATTGTACATTGGTAGAGCCTACAGCATTTCGTGGCGGGACTCACACCATAGTACAAACAAATAAAGCAGTACCGGTACTACCACCCGGTGTGTATAACATTTTCTTTATATTAAAAGAATTGGATGCCGGTACGGGAACTATATGCATTTTCGTGGACCAACAAGGTTAGGCATTGAGGCAATTAGAATGGTAATAGAGTTTAGGGTTTCAATGCTAGCGGAAAAAACACCCGTAAGCATGGGTTCCTTTGTGATTGTTCCAAAGGGGATGAATACTTTCTCTACTTTTAAGAAACACAAATCAATGCTGATTTTGAAAGAATTAGGCCCTATTGGGCTGCGCAAATTGTTTGATTATCTAAATGGGTTCATTGTGAATTATTGAATTGTAAATTAGTGGATTTGAAATGAGTTTAAATCAAATTTTATGCAGTGTTTGATATCTGAAATTGATGTTAAGGTTTTATGAGAAAAAAAAGGTAATAACAAATTAAGATCTCAAATGGATACATTTAATGTTTTTTGTGAAATGATCCAATTTCAAATTTTACACATGATCTAAAATGGGGGGCAATTAATGAAATCAAAAACAATTAATGATGCAATTTAAAAATTGACCAATTTATTAATGAATCAATTTACAGTTTTGGGACAACCAAACGAGGCCTCAGGGAATGCGCACGCATGCTCACAACAACATAATATTAAAAGAATTTAGAGGGAGACATTACAAGGAAAAAACCTTTTAGTTATAAAAAAATTGTCATTAATCATTAAAATTTATGACTAAATCATTTAGTGGAATTTTTTTTGTCTCCACTTTGCTACAAAAACCTGTCAATACCTTTAGTGGCACTATTTGGTGTTTGCCACAAAATGGTACACATTTAGCAGAAAACAAATTTTGCTACTGAATGATATACTTTTTGAAAATACTGTGTGCGATATTGATTCAAGTAAATTCACAATTTCCAACTTAAACTTATTTAATTGGATGTCTAAATTTGCTCAAACCAAATGCCAATTAAATCAACCCCTAAACATGCATCTACGTGTCAATTCAAATCTCAGATTAAATCATGCGATGAATAAGCTGACAAAGACAGATTTGAGGAAAAAATCCCCGCAAGGCAAAAAACTTTTATTTTTACTATAATTTGTAAAGGAACGATTTACAATCGGATTAGAGCGAAAATACAATTTGACTTTCGAAATACCCGCAGGTGTCGGTTCGTAGTCGTCAGCCCAGGAACACAGCAACACTCCCTATGACATGCAGTCGATCAGCCCAGTACCTCTCGCAGGTGGCACCTATGGTCAGCCCAGTACCTTTCCAAGGCACCTATGATTCAGCAAAAAAACTCCCAGCAAAATATGCTTCAAGTTCCACAAAACAACTCACACAAAAAGTCTGGGATTTGTGAATTGTAAAAACAAAGTTTTGAACCCTCAAAAAGATGGAGAATGAACCAAAAAATACTAAAATCGTATTCTGTTAAAGCCATGTTTTCTTAACATGAAATTCAGTAGCTTGACACCCTTTAAATACTAAAAATCAGGGCGGTGACATGTCAAAATTAACCAGCTCGTTCGAACGAGAAACGAAGTCATTCGAGCGAGGTCTGATCTCGTTTGAACGAGATATGATGTCCTTCGAACGACATCATAAACATTTCCCAAAAAGCTTCAGTCTTTTATAAATCTTAGACATTTCAAAACTTAAGACTATTTTTTAGATCAGAAACCTTAATCCAAAACTTTTATGATTAAAATCATTAAAAACATTTCAAAAATCATTTTTCAAAAATAGAAAAATATTTTCTCTTTTGCAAAAATATCCTAACACTTTTTATGTAAAATGTAAATTGGAACTAAAACACAATTTATCGAATTTGTCCTTGTTGGGCATGATTTTTGAAGAAATTGATATTCGGTTCCATCTCGATGCATATTTGATCTTGAACGTTCTTCGACGGTGTATCGGTATGCGACATACTAAATTGATAACGAATATAAAATCATGTCCTTACAAATCTCCCCTATGCCGGTACAACATAAAAATATTCGAATTATCAAAACCAAAAATGACCTAGACAAATCTTTTCTCCCATAAACTCAAAAGTGGAAACATAAACTGAACAAGTCTTCAAACTTTCAAACGATGCTTCAACAATCAACTTTTTAATCTTCAAGTTTTTATCATCAGGGTGTGCAATATAATGATCTTCAATTGTACCTACACACATGAGACAAAGCAAAAACGACGTGATGTATTAAGTTTGAAATGATATAAATATAAAGCATGTACGCATAATCAAATCTCCCTCATACTTAAACTCCCCCATAAAATCATAATTCAATTTGCCCCTTTTTATTTATCGAAAATAGACAAGGAAAAGAATAAATCACATAAAGCAAATCGGGGTGTCACGAAAAACAAAGCAAACAAACTATTTTTGATTTTTCATACAAAAAAGCAAAGAAGATGTTACAAAAAAATCACACACCATGAATTTTTACTAAGATAACAAAATCATGGATACAGAATGAATGAGTGTGAACAAATTCGATAGGAAAATCGACTAAATCATATCATATGTGCAAGATGAATAAGTGTACTCCTAACGAATGAACATAAAAAATAGTCCTTAGGTATAGAATTTGTTGAATTTAGATGACATCGTCTTAATCATATCAACAAATCAAAGTATAAATGATTTCCACACCAATAACGTCCAAAACTATGTAATGCTTTTCCATGACTTTCAAGGACATGCAAACCGTTGGAAATTCCATCCAAACTCCCTCATTAAAGGATAATGCTTTTATTTATGAGTTGATAAAACAAAAATTTGGCTCATTTTTGGCATTATTTTCTTTTTATTGCCTTTTAATTTTTTCGGGCTCTTTTAAACCTCATTGGACCCCAGATAATTTTCAATTCCTCACTTTTTTAGGTCCTTTTAAACGGTGGCTTAATCGCAAAGGATTGATAAGTACCTTTCGTGGCCCTTCACTGTCTTAAAAAAACACAAATCTCACCAACGGTTTATAACATTCACTGCATTTTGTCACGTTTTATCGCATTTGATTTGTTGTATAGACATAATTGAAGCGAAAACAATCAACCAACATGTGATAGACAAACACAAAAGTAAAAAAAATCCATGCATGTGTGCAATAAAGGACAAATAGAGTCAATCGTGTAGCTAGCAACACTATATCATCTTGAAGACTCCAAACTTTCTAAAGCACATGAATAACACAACATATTGTCTCAAAACACTGTCAAACAGTCACATCGATATAGCATGAAGTTGTGACTTGGTCATCCTAAGTACTCATTCATATAAGGTGCAAACAAAGTACAAAACCCTTTTTGAATTTTTCAAATATTTTTAAAAAAAGAAAATATTTTTGCATTTTTTAAACACTATTCAGAAACAACCCAGCAGTACCAATTAACATATAGCAAGAAGAAACAGGGACTGCAGACATAATATTATTCCAGGGGTCGTTCGAACGAGATGCCTTATCGTTCGAACGACAGGCCATCTCGTTAGAATGAGAAAAGTCAAATTTTCCCAGATTTCACAGAATGACGTGAAGTTTTGTCCAGTGATAAAATTTTATAAAAATCAGATCCTGGAATGAGCAATCAGATCTAAAACAGTGCTAAAATAGTACCAAAACTAAGTAAAAACAAATAAAATACAAATGGTAAATTCTAGCAATAGGCATAAGATAACATTATGAAAATCAACCCATGCTAGCAAAAATTTCCAGACCTCATCTAGTAAGTGTGGTGGAGTTTTCCAACGATGATGATATCTTTTGTAACAACTCCATCAAATCATGAGAATTCTTGACCAAAAACTTTACTTTCTCTCGAATATGTGCAAACTCTCTATTATTTTGTGCAAACAAAGTATCATGGGTGGGTGCATGTGTGCGATTGTGAGTAGGAGTATAGCGTGACACATTACCCAACTTAAAGAAAAAATCCCTTAGGTGTCCTCATTTTTTTCAATGGGAGCAAACATAAACCGGCCTAGGAATTAATTTTTCAAAAATTCAAGTACGTGTTCTCCTAACGGAAATGGGACGCCTAGGTGGGTTAGGATGAGAAACACGTGAATCAATCACCAACGTGGAAATCGTCTCGGGTGTAACAAAAGAAATGGACGTACTGTTATGACCTTTTCCTAAGTTCTCATTACCACCCAAAACGAGATTGAGAGCCATCTTTTCAACCTTCTTAGATGCGTTCTCTAAAGGGACTTTGACCTTCTGGGCACATTCGAGATCATTCTCGAGTTGGGATACACATCAGACTAGACATCGTGTCGGTCAAGTCACACTTTTCCTTCCTTAAAACTTCCTTCTCTCTTTCCAAATCCAAAACCCGATGACCTAAATCCCTATTATATATTTTTATTTTCAAGGTCTTGGTATACAAATCCCTAAAATCTTTTTGGAGCTCACTTTCATCTCCACTCTCAAACTCGCTCTCATTTCCACTAGAAACACTCTACTCATCGGCGTTGCTCTCGTGGGCAGTATCATCATGGGATAAAGTGGGTGCGCTCACACGACTCGAAAAAGCTACACACATCCCATGAGCTAAACCTTTTTAGACTCATCTTTCTCATCATCTCCCTTACTATCACTAAGAGTGGCAGTCATGGCTATTTTCTTCCCTTTTCTATTAAGCCTAGTAGAACATTTAAAAGCCCTATGACCTTTTCCTTGACATTCGAAACAAATCATCTCATCTTCTCCACTCTCTTCCTTTTTTCTCTCTCACTCTCTTTTTCATTGCCCTCTGTGGCCTTTTCTTTCTTTTTATTTTTCTCAAATGACTTTTTATTGAAAGAATTATTTTTGTCATTTTGAGAAACTTTTTAAAAAATTTCGCAAATAAGGCCACATCGTCAATGATAAACTCTTCCTCGGAATCAGACTCATACACTCTCTCTTTGTTTTTCTTCCTAACTTGAGTCTTTAAAGGAACACCTCTATGCTTAGCCTTAATGGTTTGGGGAAACATGTCGATCTCATAAGTTTGTAGCTCTCCTAAGAGCTCTTCTAACTTAAGTGAATTTAACTTTCCCAACGAATTCAAAACAGTGACTTTAGGAATGAAACGTTTTGGAAGAGATCTAAAAATATTTTTAACGACACGCGTGTTATCAATAGGCTCAACTAAATTAAAACTCGTGTTAACAATGTGCGAAAAACGTGCATAAAACTCATCAAAACATTCAGACTTAGACATGGTAATGGTCTCAAACTGGGTGGCCAAATTTTGTAACTTTGATTCTTTAACTGCGTTCGTACCCTCATGTGTTAATTGGAGAACATCACATGCCTCTTTAGACATGGTGCACGTCATAATTCGTTGGAACTCACGGCTCCAGAAATAACAGTCAAATCACGGGAATTAAAGTTAGACATTTTAAAATCATCTTCAGTCCAATTTGACGCAGGTTTCAAAAAGGTGATTTTATTTGCAGTGATAGTGGTAGGATTCCACCCACTTTCACAAAGCAACCAAACTCGTTCGTCAATGGCTTTTAACTAGGATTTCATACGAGCTTTCCAATAGGTATAATTGGACCCGTCAAAAATAGGCATTCGATTATATAAGTTCTCGTTTTGAAATATTGCGACAAACTTTCAAAAATAAGATTTTTCAAATAAAAATCAATATCACACAAGTTTGCGGAAAATAGTAATACACGATAAATTAGGGTAACCTGATCTAATACCAATTTAAAAATGCCGTGTGCGATATTGATTCAAATAAATTCGTAATTTCCAACTTAAACTTATTTAATTGGATTATTAAATATTCTCAAACCAAATACCAATTAAATCAGCCCCTAAGCATTCATCTATGTATCAATTCAAATCTCATATTAAATCATGCGATGAATAAGCTGACAAAGATAGATTTCAGGAAAAAATCCCCACAAGGCAAAATTTCACACACAAAATTTCCAATGCAGAACATCACTCTTTCAATAATAGTCTAGGTTGGAGGTCTCATTATATATGTCCAAATAACAAAAATTAATTACCTAACAAAAATTAACTATCATGAATAGTGCAGTATACAAAGTGAAATCTATTGTCAAGTACCATATTTTTGGAAAACTAACATGGGAGGACCTTCAACATTTATTTAGAAATGACTGCCAAACCCAATTTTCCATCTATAAGTGTACTGTTATTTAATTAGTTTAACCTACAATAGCATTTAATGTACAAAGCATTTAATAATTCAATACAACTGCAAGTGTAACTATTGTGTAGGATCAAGTGTATCGGTATTATGTATCACCTTTTAAAATAGTAATGGAATGATGCACCTCATATTAGTAGGATCGAGTGTTGTCATTACAAAGATGCAACTGTATTAGTGTTGTGTATTGCTTTTTTTTTTCTTCATGAAAGTTTGACTTTTAAATTAGGACTTTATATTTCACAATATCAAGATATTCACACGAATCAAAAGTTGGCATTAGGATATCACGTAAATACACCTATGTCACTTTAATTTTGGACAACACTCACCTTTATGCTGACATGATCTCATGAATAAAGACATAACAAGACCCCATCAACTCTGACTTTAGACTCAAAGATATCAGATTGAGTATCATCAACAAAAATCCCAATTATGGCATTCCCATCATTAATCACAAACCCAACACCAACTATATTTGATTCCACCTCCTTAATTTTCATTTCATAAAAAATTTCTTGCTTATTAGAAGCGTGACAACCTGTATTAACAGACAATTCCCCAAGGCTTAATATATTTTACAGCACAACAAGAGTATCAAACATACAAAAACGTCATTCAAAGGATTAACTTTTTCGGATCTTTGAGGCAAAAACATATCAACACAAACTCAATAAGTATCAAGCAACCTAGAGAGTAACAAACACAAACTCACACTCGTGGTACTAGACAATATATAGATTATATGCCCTTTGATTTTTCAAAACATAACTCCTTGATTCCCCTTAGTCACATTAACAAGTATAAAATAGAGACTTATCAATAGTTTGCCAAAAATACAGCTTGAAGGCCCAGCAGTAATAAAATAAAGACTTACCAATATTTTACCCAAAACACAGACTAATCTGAGGTCTAATTTCTAAACTCTGAAGTTTATTATTCTCCACAAATATTGATTTATTATATAATAGTGTCACAATCAATATGCAACTTATTGATTTGAGAAGGGTAATATTTCAGATTGTTGCTACTCCTATTTAATATGCAACTAATGATTTATTATATAATAGTGGCAAATCATTATGAAATTGATTATGGAAAAATCAATTTTACCAACACAAATAGACAATGACATATGGAATAATGGGAACCATTATAAATACAATACCGTTTGTGTTAACACCAGATACGATGACGTTGGGTATGTTGGAGACATTTATAACAATTGATAGTAAAGAACGACACATGGGTTCCTGTGTGCATCCTTGATGCATAGAAGATCTTGGGGATGCACGATCATAACAAACATAACTATTTCGTGCAAACAAGTGTCAGGTTAAAGTTACAAAATAATTGCTTCATACCTTAGCTAGTGTTAACACCCGATGAAATAGTGTCGAGAGAGTTGCCTACCAATGGATGATTATATTGAAAGGGAGCTTTATTAGACTCTATCACAAATCGTGGATGTGTGTTCCTCTATAACTTATAACGAGCATGTCATTGATTAACATAATAACAAACAACTAAACAATAATATAAAAACCATACCATCCTTAAAATTTGATGCTCACTAACACACAGGCATGAATTAATTTAGAAAACATCTCTCGTAAATAAAAAAAGAAAGTGAAGAATAATATAAATTGACATACTTGATAAATTCTTGTATCTCATCACAATTTCCAACACATATAAAGAAGTCCCATTTTTCCATTCCCTCTGTCCAAGGTATTGGTAATCTGCTTTTCCAAGCAAATAACCATTATACCGAAAAATAGATAAACCGTCTTGATCATCATCAGCATCATAATTCCACTCAGTGCGATTGAATATCATCTCAACGCTGCCTAGATACATCAAGCTAAATGTTATTCATTCATTTAGAATGTAAGCATCTCTATTGAGCCTCCTAGACGTGCTTTATTTCCCACAATAAGTTTTAAAGTGTGCATACATTTATTGAAAAGTAGAAAAGATAAGCAAAATAAAAAATATTGAGCATTACTTATATAATACTTATTTTTAATATATTTACCTTTTAAATGGGTACGTGCATCGATATTGCACCGGCCCACCAAGATTGGCCTCTCTTGCAAGGTGAATCGGCAAATGAACTATAACATCGAAAAATGACAGTGGGAATATCCTTTCAAGTTTACACATAACTATAGAAAGTTTCTCCTAAAGCCTCTCCAAAATATCAACTCGTAATGTTTTTGAACACAACTCCTTAAAGAATAACCCAAGGTCAATTAATGGTTCACAGACTTCCTTTCGAAGATAACCACGAATCGCAAGAAGTGGTAAGCATTATAAAAAAATGTGGTAATCATGACTTTTTATCCCCGACATCTTGGATTCCTTAGAATCCACACATCGAGAAATGCTGGATGCATATCCATTTGGCAACTTTAATGATTGCTAAAACTCACATAAAGGCATATTCTCTTTATTGGACAAAGTGAAGCAAGCAGCAGACATTACCCATTTATCTCCCTTTTTGTATGTATGCAAGTCTTTATGTATGCATATTTCTTTCAAATCCAACCCGAGAGTTAACAATGCCTTTTATTTTCCCATAAATGTTTAACAATATTCCTAAAATGCTTTCTGATACATTTTTCTCAATGTGGATGACATCGTAATTGTGACGTAATTTAAGATCTCTCTAGTAAGGTGAATCATAAAATATACTAACTTTTCCCAATTTAACTCGTAATCCTAACGACTCCTTTTTTAGAAGCTTTACCATATATTTGAGGTTTAACTTTCTCCAATTAAGAAAGTTTCTCATCATTACTAAGCTCCTTTGGTCATTCCTGATGCTCCTTCTTACCATTAAAAGAAAACATATTTTCACACCATTTATGATTTATCAGCGAGAAATGATGATGCCCCATATAGCATGTATTATGTTAAACGTTAGGAATGTGTCTCCTTATTGTATACCAGGAAAGACAATTTCCCCTTTGTGCTCTAACCCGATAGGTTAGAATATACCAAAAAATTATTGATAGTCCACATAAGCACTGCACATAACTAAAAAGTATTCCCTATGGAGGCATCATATGTTTGAATCCCATCTCCCCACAACTCTTTTAACTCCTTGATTAGTGGTTAAAGAAACATATCCATGTCATTTCCAGGAGCCTTAAGACCTGGTATAAGCTGCGATAACATGAATAATGTTTCCTAAATACATTTCCAAGGTGCTAAATTATACAATGCAAGAATGACCAGCCATGTGATATGTTTTCTACTCATATTTGAAATGGATTAAATCCGTCACTGAAGAGACGAAGCCTGCATTACGAGCATCTCTCACAAATGACTCATGAATCTTGTCAAATTATTTCCAAGCTTCTCTATTAGTCGTGTGTCTCAAAACATTAGCCTCCTCAATATGCTTATATTTATTCCACCTCATCTCAAAAGATATATCCTTATTTATAAATGGTTGTTATAACCTAGGTTTAAGTGTAAAATAATACAAGAATTTATGGGGGATCTTCACACCATTTTCTTTCTCAATTTTCCATCTCGACTCTTCACACGTTGGGCTTATAATTTATTTCTCATTTGGTCCCCCCAAAAAATAATGTAGTAATTTTTGCAAACATCAATCTTTACATAGTCTAGCCCCAAGTCTCAAACTATTATCTTCGCCTCGTAAAATGACATCGGGATGTGGGCATCATTCGGAAGTGATTTCTTAAAAAATTCAAGAAGCGAGTTAACGAATTTCTCACTCCATTTGTGCATTGACTTAAGATGAAGTAACTTAACAATGAATGATAATTTTTATAACTTCTCACAACCCAAATATAAATTTTGTTATGTATCCCTACCTAATCTAGAAAAAAATTCACTGCCTTGAGTGACATCTCTATTAAATTCATTTCTAAGCATGTCATTATTGTAGGGTCCAATAAACATATCGTGTAACATTCCCTCTATGTCATCTTTCTCAAACTTGTCTCAAGTATTATCTTCCATCCCCATAATATCATTTTCTCCAACTTCAAACGCATTCTCATTGTAATCATAAGCATTGTCATTGGGTGATTCAAATGGTTCCCCGTGATATATCCACGTAGTTTAACTCAATACGATGCCATGTATAACAAAATGACTCTAAACATCTTGACAAATCGTGTAATTAAATTTATTACCTTTCTTGCAAGGGAACTTAATGTTGCCATTTGTCTCAACATTTGCAAAGGGAAAATCAAGAAATTGTTTAACACCATATCGATACACACTAATCCATCCCAATAACCCTATATCACACGATAAAAAATAAAATGCATCAGCAAAAACCCAGTGAACTTATAATTCAAATAACTTTTTTGTTATTATTGCTTATGAAATTCAAATTTTCATATCTTTATATGTTGAAACCATTTTACTGAATCCTAGTTATTCCCACTCACCATCCTCCAACAACCTCCACCCCCACCCTACTAAGCCCTAGACTAACACCTCGGCCACACCCCAACCCAGATATATACAATAATAATTTTCTAACAATGCACAACTTTAACATATGTTAAAATAAACTTAAACAACATAGTGTATTAATGATGTTTAAAACAAAAACTTTACCACAAAGCATAAGGTAAAAACTATATAGATCGATTGAACATGGCTTGAACCTACATCTCCCATTTTGAAAATAGTAATTAGTTAGAGAGAGAGAGAGAGAGGGAGAGAGAGAGAGAGAGAGAGAGAGAGAGAGAGAGAGAGAGAGAGAGAGAGAACCCTAAACCCACAAATATACATTTTATTAACTGAGTGATGGTCATACTTCACTAAGATACTTAACATCTTAGACTTCGGGTTTACTTGTTAGTTTTATGCTAATAATTCATTCTTTTAATGTTCTATTTTAAAATAAGCAAAAAAAATTAGGCGCTAGTTGGCCTTCCAATTTTAACTAGTTTCTTTAAGAAAATTAAATATTGATGTATTTATTGTTTTCTTTTAACAAATTTGCCCATATAAATTGGGATATTTTCCTTTTGCCTCCAAACTCAAGAGGTACCAAATAGTGTTTTTTCAATAGAGGTTTTTATGGTAATTTCCTATTTACTGTTAAAAGGGCCTCTACTAAATATGAATTAAACTTATCCTATCTATTAGGAAATGGGTGATCATAAATATACATGACCCTCTTATGCACGACCCATTTAAGCAATGCACGCACATAAATACAACACACATACAAGAATAACAATAATAAAAATTCTACAGTCACGAATTCGAAATTCGCAAACATGACTAATAATACAAATTCTATAGTCACGGATTCGAAATTCATTGACTTCCAATTCCATGTGTCTAAAAAACAATTGGGCAAAATGAAGGAATGAATCATATTACTTCACGTGTACCAGCTAATCCATCTATAAACACCTATTGTGTGCCAAAAATTATCCTAATGTTTTTTCAACCATTGATATTGTCTAACAATGATTGAACTTATGGTTTGGGATAAGTATGCCAATGTATTTCTAAAGAACCTACTTAGTTTAGTTTGGACATAAAATTGAACAACCATTGAGTAGACTCTGCCACTTATTTTAATGAGCAAATTACTTTACTAGTTTGAACCTATATATCTAGATAATAGGAACTTTGTTATGTTAAAACCTATATACCTATATACATTTATATTTATTATATTTTAATTTTTGTTTGCATTTTAGTTTATCTCAAGTGTTATTCTTTTAACATATATACCACCAAATCTAGTAGGGTAGTTTGTAAGTAGTATGGAAATTAATGTAGATTATAAGTGTTATGAAATTGAAAGTAAATTGCAAATTAATTTTTATTATTTCACTTATTTTATCTTTCTTTATCCATTTTGTGAGACTTATATAGTTGCTTTATAAAGTTTATATTTTCAAATTATTTCATTTTTCTTTATGGTATTTTTTGGGTAAAAAGTGAGTCTATTAGTTAACAAACATGACATAATTTGAAATGTGAGTGTAGAAACCACATTCTAGGACCCCCCCTAAGTCTCTCCTTAGGTCCCTAGCACATATGCAATTTACTCCAAACCCCAGGTCATACTTTCAGTACCGATCTAGAAGCCATCGGGCGCTCCCAGGCCCCGTTTGACTCCGGTTAACTCAATTGTCAGAGCGAAAGCTCAATGAATATTCAAAGGGATTTGAATCCCCTTTCCAACCATCCACCCCTTGTGTGAATAAACATAATGGTTCGGATGAATGGATAATTTTATGACCAAAAATCGATCTGGAGGCCATTGGGCGCTCTCGGACCCCGATTTGACCCAAATCAACTTCGTCGTTAGAGAAAAAGCTCAATGAATATTCGAAGGGATATGAATCCCCTTTCAACTAGTAGCCCCATGCGCATGAATATGCACTACAATTTGGATGAATGGATAATTTTACTACCAAAAACCTATTTAGAGGCCACCGGGCGCTCCCCTCCCGAGCCTTAATTTTACACTAATCAACTTCATCGTCGGAGGGAAATATCAATGAATTTTTGAAGGGTACTGAAACCCCTTTCTAGTTGTTCAACCCATGCATGAAACAACGTAACTGTTTGGACGCATGATTCATTTTCCCTCGAAAAATAATCTGAAGGCCACCAGGAACTTTTGGGCTCCGTTTGACTAAAATCAACCCTTCAAATCGAATGAGAATGAATGAATCATTTAAGGGCACTAAATACCCTTTCTAATGGTCTACCCTCTGAATGAATCAGCCTTACGGTACAGACGAATAATCAGTCTTAATCCAAAAGGTCATCGGGCATTTTTGAGCCCTGTTTGACCAAAGTCAACTCTCCAAATAGAGAAAAGCACTTTGTAACATCAAAGTGACTGGCATAACATTTCCAAAGGTCCACCTCATGCATAATTTGGACGTTTGGTTTGGACGAATGATCCATCGTCGTCCGACAATCTCCTGTCTAAAGGACCGATGGGTGATTTCGAGACTTGTTTATCCCAAAGTAAACTCCTGAACTCGGGGGTGGACCAAAGTATTCTCAAAGCTATCTGAATAAACTTTCCAAAGGTATGGCCCGTGTACAATTTGGACTTACGAATTACGTTTTACAACCATTTTTCTAAAAACTCTGCATGAGACTGCCATTTGGTAGGTCCATTTCCTGCATATCGGCAGTGTGTCTAACGTAACCTGCCGACAGGAAGGATAAGGATAATGACGATCAACATTACTTTGACCCTATATAATAAGTTCATTAGATCACCTTCTAGGTACCTCAGAAAGATCAACTTCAGTAATCCAACAACATTCTTCTTAAGTCAACGAGGTTTCCTTTGTTGAAACATATCTCCACCTTTCATTCCCATCACTTTCACACCCAATTTAGAAAAAATCCTCCGACATTCTTCATTCACTTCCAAGTAATATCATCATCAATCAATATCAATCTCCCAGTATCTAAAGAAAGTCCAAACATTCTTCTCTCTCTGTAAATTTCTTTATTTTCGCATTAGTTATATAAATTCTTAATTTAACTTTTACTTTAGATCATACACATATTAATCTTCAATCCATTATTAGTTATATTGAACATGATATATTTTCTATAATAAAACCCAAAATAAGAAAAAAAGGGTTATACCTATAAATTCCAACGTGATTTTTCACCATATTGTCTCAAAACTAAAAACACATTTTTCTTACACACACATATAATAAAATCCCCATTTCAATTTATAGTATAAATCCAACCCTCATGTTGCATGCAGACCATGTGAACTTTAATGCCTTTATAGGCTATGTAGGAGTCCGAGGCTAAAACTCGGGACTTGATTCCTATTTTCTTATTTTCTTTTTACTTATTTTATTCCTATATTATATATATATATATATATATATACACACACACACACACACACACACACTAGCGTATGCTCGCGCCGGAAGGCACGCCGAAAATTTCAAAGTACGTAATCGCAAAATAGAAAAAAAAAATCAAAGTACGTAATTGCAAAACGAAAAAAATTTCGTTCCCCGACAAAACAAAGGGTAATTTTAAATAATTTGGCCATAATTTGCTTTATTTATAGGACTATCGTGCAAAATGGTTGCGTTCGTGATTGGTTAAAAAAACATTATGTTCTGCCGCTTTTACTTAGATAGTGTTCGTGATTGGTAAAAACATACTATTTCAAGTTGAAGAAAAATTTCCAAACTACGTAATCACAAAACGACAAAAATTTCCAAAGTATCAATTGTGGTCAAATCAATAATGTTAAATTATAATATAAATCATGGTCAACTTTTCCGAAGGCACACATAATTTTGTAAAGTGTCACGTAGTGTCTAATAACACTTTGTTCAAGTTCAATTCATAATACAAATATTTTATAAAATTGGGCAAAGTTTCCTTTGTTTATACGACTATCCACCCTGTTTCGACAATACAAAATACCACCACCACCACCACCACCACCACAACAACAACAATAATAGCAACAACAACAACAACAACAACAACAACAACAACAACAACAACAACAACAACAACAATAATAATAATAATAATAATAATAATAATAATAATAATAATAATAATAATAATAATAATAATAATAATAATAATAATAATAATAATAATAATAATAATAGTCCATCTTGTACCTCACATATATCAACTATTTAACTCAAAAAATAACATGTATCACAATAGACAATTCAATATACATCCAACATCATGCAATGAACACAACTAAAAAGTTTTGGGCTCGTACCCATCAGCCTCACTTGATTCTTCCAATTGTTGGCATGTACGCATCAGCCTCACTTTAGTCCTCATCAATTCTAAGGCCAAGCTTCAGCCTCCTATGGATCCCGTTACTAAAAGTGTTAGGCTCGTCGAGGCTAAAATCAGATGTGAGCCATGGGGTTGAACTTGTGAATGAAGACACATATAAGAATACAAATAACCAAAGATGAAAGTAACAATCTGTATTTACTCCAATTGCACTTATGTAGCATACTAATTATATGGACTTGAACTAAACATAATAAACATATATAACAGATATGTAGCTACATAGGAGCTATATAGTTCTATAGCAGCAATGTAGCAGTTATATTTACAACAAAAATGAATCATAAAAATGATGCATTTAATTTTATTCATACAAAACCCTAGCATGACATGTTTGATGAGCATTTCCCAACCATTTTTGCTAAATTAATAAAATAAAATTGAACTCCATGCTAATGGCACGACGATAAATTTCTTCCCGTGATGAATTTGTTGATCATCTCATGATAAATTTCTTCACGTCTTGATGGCACAATTTTAATACGGGTGTACCCGTGACAATGTCCTGGTGAAATTTTTTCTCCCGGGTATTTGTCGTTATAGCACACTCGTACCCATACGGATAGCACAGGGATAAATTTTCTCCCCAGTATTTATGGTTATAAAGCACGCACAAGTAAGCCAATTTTCTTTCAATGTATTATTTAAAATTGATTACAATGTAATGACGCATGACATGTTGATAAACGTCTCCAGAAATGATGAATTGCTTCCACCCCCTCAAACCCGTCCTTTTACTTCGGTCCTATTTTTTTATTCTTCAATATGACAATCCCAATTCAATAATAGGACAACAATAACATGAAGTTAGGTTCATATTATTTAAAATTCTTATTGGATAAAGTAAAACTAAAATTTACAATAGAACTTTTTTATAAATCACATTATTTGTAGAGTTAGGTTTGTCTTGCGTTAAAGGGGGAATTAGTATGTTTTCCTTATCATAAGATGTCTCTTTAAATAAATTAATAAAAAAAGAAAATTTATGTAAAACTAAAAAAATCAAATATTTGTTAAACCCCAAAAAGTAATTATATCTAAAACCCAGAAAAGTAATAAACGTTGTATTACGACTCGTGTTAGTCGGATAAATGGTAATAAGATCTTGTGACATGTCACTTTTTTTTACCAAATATGAACACAATCCGATTAAGTGCAACACGATACGATTTTTTTTATTTAACACTAATACATCCCAAATAAAGTGACACAACATGAAAAGCAATACAAAATCTTTTTTTATTCTCAAATAAAGACATGACACGATTATAAAGCAATACAACCCGAGTAAAAGCTACACGACACAAAAATTTATTTTTTTCTTTTTTCATCCATGTTGTTATTTAGAAAAAATATAAATATATTTTTTTGTTCTTTTTTCCATCCAATATTTTATTATTAAATACATTTTTTTCGCCACAAAGATGCAAGTTCCATTTATCTTTTTTTATAGTTAACTTTGGAAGAGTATTGTGGACCCCCTCGTTTTTCAAACTGAATTGAAGTAGCACTCATAATTTCATTATAGTTGATAATGAAATTTATAGCAAAGAATTTTTTTATCCAACCACAAATCTCTCCATTGTTGTCACCGAACATCCATGTCCATTCATTTTAAAAGCCCAACTATAAACAAAAACAACTAACAAAATCTGAGGGACCAAATCATTACCAAAGCACCCAAAATAAAAATAAAAATTACGAAATGCATACACACGAGACCAAGACCCACTTGGCACCCCATTAATTTGTAAATCAGAATCTATCTGTGTAGTTTTTTTACAGTACCAATCTTTGACAGTGTCAGTCGTTGTCTTTATCGCTCTCTCTTGTGTGAACAAACTAACAACTCACACAATACATAAGAAAATAAAACATAAGAGAACAAACTACATTAAACATAAACAACAACACTATATATGCACCTACATATAACACATAAAACATAAGAAAACAGAGGAGATAAGACACATAAGAAAACCTAGAAATTGAGTCTTCACCAACCCTTCAAATAGTTTTGAAAAGAAAAAAAGAAAAAGATCTGACTCCACTTCCTCACCAGGCGTTCACCTAGATTTCAACAATCGTTGATGGTGGCGTTGATGTTTATTATCCAAATCGTTGATAAACAACAATCGTTGATAAACAACAAAAGTGATGAAAACAAACAATCGTTGATTAACAACAATTGTTGATGTCTATGATCTAGGTCTAATCATTTTTGTTTTGAAACCCTTACTTTTAGTGCATGATGGCGACGACAATAATCGTTGGCGGCGGCAACCCACTGAGTTTCGATTTGCAGTCCCGTGAATGTGTGTGTTTGTGTGTGAGCTCAAAAGCGTGTCCCCAAAACCTGTAGAAAAAACAAAAAATTGTCAGTTTGTTCTCTCTTATAGTGGCGTGTTACAGTTCAAAACAAATCAAGCATTGCTGCATCACTGTATGTATCCAAGCGTTGATAAAGATTGATTAATGAAGAATTAATCAGGCTTGTTGCAGTTCAAAACCAATCTAATGATTGATTAAGCGTTGATAACCAAAAACCCATCTTGATAACAATTGATTAATGAAGGATCCAAGAGTTGCTGCATCACTGTATGTAGGAGTAAAAATAACCCAAAGAATTAAATTAAATAGATCCCACAAACAAATCAATGGAGAAAAAAACAATACCGAACAGGCCAAGGTATTCTCCATCAAAACCTAAATATGGATATTCAGAACTGGAGGCAACATACATGTCCTCATCGTACACGTCCTCACCGTACACTTCCTCAACACCACCACTAATACCAAACCACCGGAGGCGCCGCATATCCCATCTCCTTTAAAGTATTCTCCATAAAAACCCAAATCCTTATATTCAGAACCAAAATCTATCAAATCCATACGAAAAAAATAAAAACTCTAAAATAGATATACCACAAAACCTAAAATTATGAGGGAAAAAAAATTAAAATCTGAATAACAAAAATCCTCAAAATCGTGTGAGGGAGACTTACCTCATGGCGGAAGATAAGAGAGAGAGAGAAATGGGATGGCTTGTGAGAGCGTGTAATATGAGAGAGAGAGAGAATGGGTTGGGAATTGATTATAAATGATTTGTTTGATGGTGAGTTTACCGAGGATTGTTTGGGTGGAACAATGAAGGTGGGAAATTTAATTTGAATTAAAGTTTTACCAATCCATCTCAACCCTTAATTTTGGAAAAATATCTTTTAAGGTGGCATCGATCTACACCGTTAAAAATGTGTACATTTTCAAAAACCAAGCTATCTTATATATATATATATATATATATATATATATATATATATATATATATATATATATATGTTACTTATGATTCATATTTGCCTCTTATCCAACACATATTATCATTTAATCAAATTGAACAATATCTCGATAAGCGCACATATCATATTTTTAATTATTATTTTGGGAACATTCCTATGGATGACCTCATTCCATCTTTTCCAGGATGCAAGTTGAGCGATTTCGATCTCCACTTATATATACATGCACACACACTTCACAGAGAAATTAAGAAAAATAGTAACATAAGACCATGAGAGACCAAAAGGGCGGGATGGGTGCCTAACACCTTCCCATTTCGTAATTTAGTCCCCCAAACCTTTGATCTAATTGGTTTTGCAAGCATCAGTTTCTCTTTGATGCCGTTCTGTGGAGGAGGCAGCATGTTCTTTCGCCTGTTTTGTGCAAAATAGGACGGCGACTTTATCTCTTTACATCACACCACATCGACGATGGTCGAAGCATTCCTAGGAAGGGCGTGAGACCTCTCTCTCTTTCTCTATCGTGCGCGTGAGCATCAATCCTCAAAATTATAGAAGGAGATAAAGGGAAAACCCGAAATCCCGGGGGATGGATGGACACAGTGGTGACTTTATTGGGGACTACTTAAGAGGGCTAGACTCTGTTTTCATGGGTGTTATCATTATCTTCTTGTGTGCGTATGAACCTACCTGTATATACCATTTTCTCCTCTATTACTTCTTTGTATATATATACCTCATGTTTATATCACTTATCACCTACTTTTCACTCCACACCTTGTAAATACTCTCCATGTACACCTCTCACCACCTATACTTGTATATAAGTTCACTTATATCCACATGCTGCACACACCACTTAGAATATCCATGCTTATGTGTCACTAGCACACACCTCCACTTATAATATTTGTATATATCCATGATCACTTATACTTATTACACACCACTTGTACTTGATCTATGTTTAGATTCCCTGCCACACACTCACTTATAGGTATTCACACATCACTCACTCTCACGTATCCATGCTTAGTGTAATCTTCATGCTCCATGTTATATTTACTTTTCATAATACCTCTACATTCTTCCTTATTAATATAGTGATCATTATGCCAAATAAAATATTCTCTCCATAATATACTAATCAAGAATCATGCATTTTGCACACTACATCACCAAGAGCATGGCTATTGACCAAAATTTTGTTAAGTACTGGGGGGTCACTTTGTGATGGGTGCTGGTTCGGTAGGGTGCAGTTAGCCTAGGCAATATGACTTTCAAGTTCCATTGGTCAACTACCTTTGACGTATATCGAACGGTTCCCCCGCATTGTATCGCTTGATCAAACTCACGACGAGAGGTATATAGCAGGGAACACGCACGTTGAGTATATCAAATTTTCTCTCGAAAGTACTGTCCCCAGGAGGTATATAGTGAGGAAATTCACGTACACTCAGGTATATCAAATGGCTTGTTCGCACGTACTGATTTCCTTCAAAAGCAAGATGTATATCTTGGAACTCATGCCAAAGGGGGAACCTTTCCACTAACCCAATAACTGCATACCCTCATATAGGCGTCAAACCTAGGGCACTCATATTTAGTTTGCTGATTATTACACGAAACTCTGTCAAAATATTGGGTCGGCATGTTGCCCAAATTTTCGTGCGATTTCGTCTTTTTTCTAAATGGGAGGGACCCTGCCCATGAGCTTGGAAATAAGTCAAACCATGTTTTACATATTTTTCAAACCTAATTTTCCCAGGCTTGGGTTCCATCCGACATTTCTTTTTGAATGTAAGGAAGTCTAATATAAGTGAAAATATAGACATAGTAATAATCATGCTGAGCCTCTTCTCTAATTTCTCCTCCTTCTTTACCAAAAGTTTCGAAAAACATTTTTCCCTTCTTTTACAAAATAACAAAAAAAAAATTCTTCCTTTTATAAAAAAAATATACCAAAAACATTTTGTCCCCCCTTCCCCAAAAAATTATTAAAAACATTCTCCTCCCTACTAATAAAAAAATAATTCATCATTTTCTCTTTCAAAAATTAATTCGAATCATTTTCCCTCTCAGGTCGATCGCATACCCAATCCTTGGCCTGATTCCTATTGGCTTCGATCTTTCATCGAACCACCTCAAAGCTCTGTCAGTTCTCCCTCTACTTCCTCCGAGTTTGAAATCTACCTTCACCAACTCTGCATGGAGAATGTAGACCAAGTATCGAATGTGCATCCTGATTTGGTGATGGTCCTATTCCAACTTATCGCCAAGAGTGATAACCTTCAAACTGAGGTTCATAAGATGCAGAAAAATCGGGTCCTTATTCCTGAAGAGCCTGAGGTCCTCTTCCCTTGAACTATGGGTCTACCCACACCTGAGCCTATTTGGGTCCAGAAAGAATTGCATCATGTCCCACATGCACCTTTGTATCCTTATCCACTACCAAACCCACTTCCCAAAAATTTCAAACTCGACGCCCACTGGGATTTTCACCAAACTGCCGGATATACCATTGATCAGTGCTTTCATCTCCGAAATGTAATTCAAAGTTTAATTAATCGGGGTGTCATTTCCCCACCAATAAATCCCAAACTAAACACCACTCACAATCCACTTCCAAACCATACAAATGCCATTTTCTTAGAGAATGACCCAGAATTCTATCCATCTACCTAGATTGTACCCAATAAAACAACCAACATGCCCATATTTTCTTGCAAACTCTTAAAGTCTGCCCACATTTTCTCCTGCACCCTACCTATTTTTCCAACCAAGCTCTATCACTTCTCACATGAGTGTGTATTACCATTTGTACTCGGTTCGGGGGAAAGATATGGATTTTCCAGCAGTATTGAACCAACTTCTAAATTTTGGGCTGTAGTTGCCCTCCAAAATGATCATTGACTGTCATAAGTTCAGTATCTTGTTCATGGAAGCCAAAAGTGGGCTGGGGAGTCAGATAATTAGGTGGTACCCATTTACGAAGTCAGTTTAGATGGTACAATACATATTATGGCAGACTTATTTTGATAGACCAATGAGATTTACAGCATGTCTAAGTTACTTGATGCCTTAAATCTATAAGTGTGTTTGGTCCATTCACTTTTGACCTCCTTATTTGAGTGGCAAGATCTATATGAAGAATCCGTTGAGGTTGTGGAATGTTGTTATTTCTTATGTCAAGATGACTCATTGCCACCGGATGGGGGACGAGTTTGATAGCTCAGATAAAGAACCAAACCAAGAAAATGCCAGTCCAATAATCAGTGTGGGTGGGATGAAATCTTTTAAAGATATGCTAGGGGAAATCAACAAAGTAGCCGAACAACCTGAAATAGATGAAGAAACCGGTTTTCTGTTCTTCCCCTCCTCTGTGAACCATATGACAAGATACGTGAGACACTACCAGAGTCTAAATCCTCATTAAGTAGGGATAAATAAAGTAAA
The DNA here is from genome assembly GCA_949130495.1 of Sambucus nigra. Taxonomy (NCBI): domain Eukaryota; kingdom Viridiplantae; phylum Streptophyta; class Magnoliopsida; order Dipsacales; family Adoxaceae; genus Sambucus; species Sambucus nigra. The sequence continues at coordinate 372,259,354 of OX422219.1, forward strand.
GGGAGTTATTGATAACTCCCCATGCCAAAAATAACCATCGAGGAAAGAAAGATCCTCGACCAGCTTTAGAAAACTCAGGCCAACATCATCTTGTGGGGACTCTTTATGTCCTCAAAGCTACACCGAAACTCTTTAATAAAATTGCTTTTTGGGCCCATAGTCCCTCCTTCCACCACTCAAGAAGATGTCGTGAACCTGGTTAGGTCTTTAACCTCTATTAGATTGCTTTCCTTCTCTAAAGAAGAAATCTAAAAGTTTGTGTGACACCCCGTCCAATTAAATACCGGGTGATCAGTCCTTTGTTCAATTTAAAACTAAGTGTTCGATTGGTTCATTCTTAACATCAATGTCAAAAAACATTTAACATTAATAATCACTTAATAAATAATGAAGCTAGTGTCAAAATATTTTCCCTTTAAGTTTTTAACCAAAATAATTCATTAGAAAAATTCAAGTATTAAGATATAAACCATTCACCATACTCCTGAATAATAAATACTGGATAGGAATCAACTACTGAAAATAAGACTAGATAAAACCTTCCAGTTTGAAGTCTCAAACCAATACACCATAATAATACTCAATCCAACTAAACAAAACTATAAACTAAACTGAGTACAATCTCTCTGATAAAAATGACTGATAATGGGCGACACATGCCCTAAATGAAAAGTCTTGATATAACTAGATGAAATGATGGAGGCATCGAATCTCAATAACCTATAGCTTCCACAACAGCTGCAGCTCACCAAGTAATCCAAGTAGCTAGGTCTGGTGTCCCTATGGCTGAGCACTTGCTATAATACACACACACACACACGCACGCACACACACACACACACACACACACACACACACACACATATATATATATATATATATATAGCAAAAGAGAGAAGAATTCAAGAGACGGGTAAGAGCCCGATGTTTTAAAAATTATTTAGCAAGTATTTAAAATTGCAATGAAGCAAGTATTATGTGCATGTTAGATATCGAACCCTCACATGAGATTCTCACCTATCCACTATTGTGCATGCCTAACGTACATCTATCCTAACCTAGTTATCTATAAAGTTCCCAACTAGGTCATATATTTATATTTTCTAATTATATCTCGTAGGAGTATCTCGTATCTCCCATACAATATGTTATTAAAATAGTTTATACCAGCTAACCACATTTCATATTCACCTTTATAATAATTAATCTTTTACCCACTGAGATTACTTTATTTATCAACATTACCATATCTACTAATTTCACACAGTAGAATTTATCCACAAGTACATACATACATATATATATATATATATATAATAAAGTATAAAAGTTATGTATGTCATACTTTTGTCTCATGATGTCATCTATATGAGTTTTTCATGGACTACCTCTTTTGCCCTTAACATTTTTAAATTCCTTCTCTCTTGACACACTCTCATTTGTTTTCCTTTTTCTTCAAAATTCAAAAACAAGTTCAAAATAGTAATTGACCCATTCTTTCCCTTTACCTCATTTTCCAACCATACCTGTCACTTTCCCTCACTTCTCTACCTGAATCATGATCTACCCTCATCTACACGCTCCCCACAACACAAAGTCGCACGATCCACACTCTGTCGCCCAGCTCCAAGTTGCCACCATCAGCTCCAGTTTGCCCCCCCAGCTCCACGATGCCTCCCAACTCCACCTCACACAAAGGTTTGTTTCGATCTTGGATCTATTTGGTTAGGTTTCAAAATAGGTCTCTTGGATCTATCTTGTTAGGATTCAAAATAGGTCTATTAGATCTACTTTTCAACGAACATTTGTCTCTCTCATGCTCCATGTTATGGTTTGTTATGCTTAGATTTGTTATTACTTTTATTTGAATGATATAATTTATTTTCCATGTATTATTTTGCAGATTTTTTGCCCAAACAAGTATTTTCTTATCTCTCTTTATGGGTATGTTATCAGTTTTTTGAAACCTTATAGATTTTAAATCTTTAGCCCGAAGTTATCAACTTTAAAGTTATAATATTTGTCTTCTTTGTTCCAATATTTTTTCATTTACATTATTTTTACAGGAATTTCATAGATCTCGGAAAGTTTTAGTTCAAATTTGGAGGTTGTGTATGTCTCAACTGATGGTAATAAAAATGGTACGCCTCTTGGGTGTTTGACAAAATTTCTTAATGGGTGTTTTGCTTTTTCTTCATAATTTTTTTGATTGGGTTTTAGGTGCTTGATATATGTACAAACTTGCCTCCGGTAGACTGAATTCAAGTATAAAAGCTATTATAGTATGTGTAAGTGATCCAATTTAGTTTTTAATTCAAAGGCCCTAATCATATTAATGATTGGAAAAGAGTTCACAACAATATTGAACTGGAATTAATAATTGCCTAGTAAAAATGCCCAATTCATTTGTACAAATCATGAAAATATTCTTAGTAATTGTTGTAGAGTGTGGATGCGATAATTTTCTTTTTTAATCAACAAAATTCCATTTTTGTCTAAGACTAAATGGTGACCTTTTTTCTGTTTGTTACTTCATTTTTGACCTTTCATTAAAGACGAACAAATGAGTTCTTTGCCACTTTAGGTGGATTATATAATGAAAAATTTGGGCACTAATCTATAGTAAGGCTCTAAATTGGACAAATAGGTTTTGTTTTACTAGAATAGTGAGGCCTAAAGTTACAAATTGTATCAAGTGGTAGTTTACAACATAGTATGTTTTAGTTTTTCTAATTTATCTTTGCATGCTTTTGATTATTGGTACATTGATATTTTTTGCAAGTGTGAATTTACAAAATAGATAAAATGCAGTTGTTGTTTGTTCTGCGTTTGGTTTTATTCCCAAATGCCATCTGAATTATAGAGAAGACGATGAAGAATCACCATTTGCTTTCGGACCCTCCTCCTTTCACCATGTGGCATGCATATACATCACCTATCGGATCCTCCACCTTGCACCATGAACTTTGTTATATGTTTGAGAGATAATGTGTACATTTCACTGGCTTATTCTGGGACTTTATGTACATTTTTTATGTTTATATATTGTACGATATAATTAATGGTTTTTTTATATGTGTATTGACACCTACCTAAAACACATATCAATATATGGAGATGTGTACACATTTGGGATTCTCATTTTAGAACTGTTCACTAGGAAGGGACCAACTTATGACGTGTTTAAATTATGGTTCGAATCTTCAGGATTTTATTAAGGTGGTTTTGCATTACAAAGTGGCGAGGATTTCAGATCTAGTGCTTCCTTTAAATTAATAAGAGCGTATTAGTTCCACTGATAACCATGGTCCTAGAAGAAGTCAAAAATATTTAATTTAATTTCAATATTAAATATTGGAGTAGCTTTCGCGATAGAATTTCCAAGAGAACAAATGAGCAGGAGCAACACTACAACTCAATTGTGATCTATTAGGGGAATGAACAAGTACAATGAAGATTGAAAGTCACCTATGACCAACATTGAACAAGACAATGAATATTCAATTATTCAAGTATTAACAGTCAGCCTTAATGCATAATAACTGCTCCTCATTTTTGATAACTAAAACTATAACATCAGGGTTCCACAAAGATAAAATTTTGTTTCAACTGTTTGAAACACTATTTTGAAAGTTACATTTCTTTTGTAATGTCAAGTGGACAACCACTTTGCGAGATCGAAGAAGCATAATTCTGATTATGCTTCTCTCCTTCGAGACAGTAAAGGCCATTATGCGAATTTATCTTCTATCCCTCCATGGACTTGATTAAATGCTTTAAGATAACTTATGTTTTGAACTGGATTATGTTTTCAATCAGTCTCTGCAATCATGTTAGATGACTGTTCATAATGAGTATATTGACTATCATTCCATAGACTTGATCAAATGCTTTAAGATGACTGTAATTAATGAGTAACATGGTTTATATAATATTTGACTAGCTATTTCAATTGACTAACTATATTTTTTGTTTTGTATTAGGTTGCATTTTGAAAACTACCATAATTACAGTGGAATACATGGGACAACCTTAATTGATTTTACCCCTAAAGCAGGGTGGAAAGTTCAATATACAAAGGAGACTATGCCCATTTTTTTTTTAAATTGACACTTTGTTAATTTGAAGCACAATGTGAATTCGATTGATGAATATTGTACATTTCATGTTATATGTGAGTTTATTCAATGAATTTTTGACTAGTTGAATGTTGTTGGACTATTTGTTATTTGTTAAGTAGGATGGATAGTCTTAAAAATAAATGAGGTTATGATCAATTTTTCTAAATGACACTTTGTTTTGCTGGGGAGCGAAATTATTGCTTTTTTGCAATTACATACTTTGAATTTTTTTTCTTCTATTTTGCGATTATCAGTGTGCCTTCAAGCACATGCATACCCTAGTGTGTGTGTATATATATATATAGATATATAGATATAGATATTCACAGTATCCCTATACATAGATATATTAATCCCGCACCCTTAGGTTAAGACCACTTGGGACAATGCATACTCTGCTATCGTGTCCCAGTGCATCACTCACTGCATGGAGGACTACTGGTTCAAACTCTCATGAACCATAAATTCAAATCACAAACATTGGAGGCGAGCATACTGCCCAGCCAAATGGGTCATGCATATACCTATGCTCCTATTCAGTTGTTGAAACTATCCTACATCTCAGATAGCACGTAACCAAGTTCATATACTCTAGGTACATGTCAAATATCCACCCAATGGGTCACGCATGATAAGACTGTCCACTACACGAAAACCTCCTCATGATAGCAAGCAACGTAGATATGCGATATACATAATAATAAACATATAATAGGCATTCTCACATCCTATTAAAATTCATAGGTATTCACCCAACCTAAACCTACATTTCCGTACGTATTATTCTCTCATTACTATATATATTATATTTTCCTTAACCCAATTATCTACGTAGTATTAATTCATATCTAAGTTCATTAATGAACGCTCCCGAGTATTTCCCCCCCCACTAAGGGTATCCTTAAATTTACATATCATCACAATAGGTAAAGTATCTATACCCTACTGGTCCAGGACATCATTTTTCTCTAATCCGCAATCCTCGAATCATTCACTAAGGTAAGTGTTTTCCCCGATTTACACCAATTTAGATTAGCTTATGGTTTCTCCCTCTTAGGCCCAAACCTAACTTCAACCTTGGCCTTCGGTTTTATTAACTAATCCTCAGTACACATCAAACTTAGTCTCATAATTTAAGATTTGAAAGGTTCTCTGAGGTTCTGCAGAAGAACTAGAAATCTGCAGCAAACCAAACCGAACCGAACCGATCCTATGTAAAAAAATGAATTGATCCTATCTCTAAATGAACCGATCCTATGCTGTTAGAGATGTTCTCCCACAATTATCTTTTCCCCCATTATCAAACCCAAAACTCCATAGTTCATACCCCATCCTCAATTTAAGTATTTTGATTGATAACCTAACATGTATACATGATTTTTAACATCCTAGGATCATTCAATCATCATGAATCATGAGATAAAAACGAAATCCCCAATTTAATTATCAAGAATCCTAGTTCTTAGATTTATATGAATTTATCTAAATTAAACCGAGATTTGTTCATAGAAATTATCATAAATTCATGGACATCATCCTATCTACATAAGGGAATCAAACTCTTATCATAACAATCCTAATTTATGATTTAAGTCTCCCAATTTTAACCAAATTCAATGTCCTAATAATGGGGTAATTACCTACTCTAACATAAACACAATTATTGCTAAAGAAAGAAAGTAATAAACACTTGCCTCGAACATGATGGTCAGATCCACTAATGAAATTGGTATAGACTCGTTCCTCGTCTTCCGATCTACACAACGGTGGTCCCGATAGTGGAAGATGACGGGTTTTTGGCCTTAATCTCTAGGGACTTGTTCTCTCTCACCCTCTGCAGCTTTCCCTTGTCATTTGTATATGAAATTCTAACTTTTCCTTTACATAACTGGTATTAATTAACTCCAATTTTCGTCATTAATTAACTCCTAAAAATTAAATTTACCGAAATGCCCTCCCGGGATGTTGGTTAGGCCTAAAATTGCCTCGGGACCCAAACTAAACCCCTAAGTACACTATTTTAACTATCTCGACCCTTTAGGACTCAACGACGCACTCAAACTGACCATACGTGTTACTTAAAAATAATTTACTTCTTTAATCCATTAAATTAGTCCCGACACGACTCACATGCGCGTCCTGACTTAATATACCAAACTGTCATATTTCCCACTCTCGGCAATTTATAAAATTTCATAATTCCATATTACATATCCACACAATGATATTTAATAATTTTCATCAATAAGTATTAACCATTGGCACGCTAGTTAATAATTATTTTAATTTGTACTAATTAACAATTAATTTCTCAAATTTTAATTTAATTAATCCAACAATAATAATTAATCCCATAATTATTTAAAATCATAAAAAATATGGGGTGTTACAGTTTGGTCCTAATCAGAACTATGATCTCAACATCTTCATTGAGGTGCTGGGGAAGATAGTCCCACTCTCACTCATCGACAACAGAACAATGCTTAATGTTTGCCCGTTAAGAACCTTCAATTGCCTAGGTTTGAAAGTAAGCAACATTGTTCTAACTTTTGCCGCAGTGCATGCTTATGACCACACCCATCGAGAAATGATGGGATCCATATCACTCATAATAGGGCCTGGCCTTATCAATCATGTTACTGAGTTCCAAGTTATTGACATACCTGCTTGTTTATATCTATTGCTCGATCGACCATGACTTCATGGTATCAAGTGAATATCTTATTCTCTCCATCAGAAGCTGAAGTTCTTCGCCAAATGGCAGGTCATCACCATCTTGGGCGATGATGATAATACAGAGAATGCAAGCACTAGTAATCCGTTATTAGAAATACAACATGGGGGGAATGATATGCTTTTTTCTGACTTCTGAGTCGTACCACTTCCACTCCCAACAAGGGATTATTTTAAAGACTAAGTCTGTTCAGAGCACAACCCTCATGAAAATGTCAATGTGATACATATATTCAATAATATGCACTTTATGCTCGGACTGGGGCTATGACGATGACAACAGGGGATATAGGATCCTATAGTCCTGAATAATGTCTTTCCTCCACGTAGCTTAGGTTATCAATCATCATTAGAGGAACTCAGAATGCTCCGTCGACTCCAGTTGAAGCAAAGATTAGAAAATACCAAGACTGTTTTGGGGGATTCCTTGAACGGGACATTCATAAAAAAGGGTGAAGATTGTCCCTTTTATGGCGTTGTCGAACCTTGGTATGATCAATTGGACAAGAAGATGAAGACATGGATGGAGATCTTATTTCAAGATAATTACTTCTAGGCCTAGGACTCCCAGCATCATGGGCAACCACTCATTAAGAAATCTATAACTATTACTGAGGTTTCTGGAGGAAATGACTCCGAGTACTCATTTAATCTGCAGATACTAGGGCTGACACTCTGCATAATACATTCAAGTGATACATCGTTGGATCCATCCATCCTAATCAAATCCTCTAATGAACCCCTCCTCAACTGGAATGCTATACCTGTTCCACCTCGTGAAATACAACCCAAGCCAGTTGTTTATCCTATCTCTTCCAATTTTATTATTGCTCATTTTTTCAAATAACAATGTAATCGAGACCTCCTTTAACAAGGTTCTCAATAGTGTTTTTCTTGAAAATGAAATAAACGAAGATTTTGAATATCTTGTTGTGCCTAATATTAATTGTCTTGATTCTAATCAAACTCTTGATGATGATTATTTTGCAAATGAATAATTCTTAACTGATCTCAATAAGGTTAGTAGCAAAAACATAACCACGTTCAAATTAATGAGGATGAAGTTTTCGAATTAATCTTGGTTCTAGTAGCTCACTCCATGAGATTAGCATAGGGTCCACCATTAATGCGCATGAGTGTGCACAACTCAAAGAACTGTAGAAGTAATTTGTGGACATATTCTCATGGTCCTATGATGACATGCTCGACATTGATCCTGAGATAGCTCAGCACGATATTCTAATTCTCCTGAAATGCAAATTGGTTAAATAGAAACTACAAAAGCTCCGCATCGAATGATATCTCTAGGTTAAAGAAGAAGTGTTCAAATAGTTGAATGTAAAATTCATCCATGTGATCGAATATCCCACATGGATAGCCAACATTGTACCCATGCCCAAGTCATGAGGAGAAGTTCGCATGTACATTGACTACCGGGATATAAAAAAGGCATCTCTTAAAGATGATTACCCACTGCCCAATATCGACGTGATCATGGATAACATGATCAGTCATGCTCTCAAGTCATTCATTAATGAGTTTATTGGATACAATCAGATCAATATGCACCATGATCATCAAGAAAGAACTGCATTCATCACTCCTTGGGGAACTTTCTGTTACAGAGTTATGCCATTCGGTCTAAAAAATATAGGGGTTACCTACCAAATGGATTCCACAATTATATTGCATGATATGATACACAAAGAGGTCGAGGTTTACGTGGATGATATGATCATTAACTCTATGATGCGGGAATGTCATGTTCCTACACTCTAGAAGGTCTTTGAATGGCTATGGCGATACCAGATGCGACTTAATCCATAAAAATGTGTCTTCGACGTCACCAAAGGAATTTTTTTAGAATTCATGGTTAGCGATAAGGGAATTGAAGTAGATCTTGCCAAACCAAAAGCCTTACTCAAAATACCACCACCCCGAACGAAGAAGGAAGTTAGAGGATTCTTGGGAAAATTATAGTATATTAGCCGGTTCATCAATCAATAGCCTTCTATTTGTGAACCCATATTTGAACTCCTCCGAAAGGATTCCACTAAAGTCTGGAATGAGGCCTGTCAGGAAGCCTTCTATATAATCAAGCACTACTTTAACCCGACCTCCAGTACTCATGCCATCGTAACTTGGTCTCCCTCTACTCCTATACTTGACCATAACAGATACTGCAGCTGGGGCTTTACTCACCCAATACTTTGAACAATCCCACAAAGAAAGGTCCATCTACTGCACTAGTCATAAATTGGCCGGGTGCGAAGTCAACTACAATGTCTTGGAGAAAACACGCGTTGCCTTAGTCTGGGTCACTAAAAAATTATGACACTACATGCTCACTTTTCCCATTAGACTTGCATCCCGAATGGATCCTATCAAATACCTTTTTGAGAAACCCGCTCTGTCTAGCTAAATGGCTCGATGGTTGATCCTTCTAGCCGAGTTTGATATTTTGTATGTCACGTAGAAAGCCATGAAAGGAAGATCCATCTCCAACTACCTTGTCGACTACCCCATGGAAAAAACCAACGTTTGGATATCCGAATTCTCGGATGAAGATATCCTTTGCACCTCTTAGAAAGACCTCCGGTGGTAAATGTTCTTTAACGACACTGTTAAGAAAAAAGGATACGACATTGGGATACTCCTTATCATACCTAATGAATCTCACACTCCCATTGCCATTAAGCTAGATTTTCCCTACACTAACAATATGATCGAGTACGAGGCATGCATCATAGGACTCAAAGTCTCTCTCAAGCAAGATATCCAATGCCTAGATGTCTACGGGAACTCTGCACTCATCATCGGTCAGGTCTTTAGATGATAGAAGTCAAAGATGAAAAATCTTACCCTTCTATGACAACCTAGAGGAGCTATCCTCCCATTTTCCAGATATCACCTTCCACTACTTGCCCCAAGCAAATAACACCGTAATTGATGCCCTTTCTACCTTAGTCTCTATGATCTACATCCCCGGTGGAATAATAATATCCCATTTCCTAGTCCAAGAACAAGTTAATCGACCCATTGCTACCGCATTGAGCTCATCACAGAGGACTCCGATATGACCGAGTGATGGTATTACAATATTTGGCACCTCCTTAACCATGGTAGGTACCCCCAAGATGCCAATACGAAAGACCAAGTGACCTTACCCAAACTAGCTGCCCAGTACATCGTTTGCGATAAAGCACTGTTGAAGAGAAAATTAGATGGAACCCACTTACACTGCATTGTGGGAGCTGAAATTGAAGAAATAATGCAAAACATCCATAACGGGGAATGTGGACCTCACATGAATGGCTCTATGCTCGCTAAGAAAATTATCCGACAGGGGTACTATTAGACCACCATGGTTCATGATTGCATGACCTATGTTCGGAATGCCTTAAATGCCAATAATTTTCTAATATCCAGCACTTGCCTCCACGATAATTGTACAATATGACTTCTCCTTGGCCATTCTCCATATAATACCACTTATTTTTAAAGGATTTTATTTTAATTGTGGGATTAATTAATTTAAATGGAAAACTTTATAATTAATCCGAATTTAAGCAAATAATTACTAGCGTGATGAGAGTTAGTCTATATTGGTGAAAATTATGTTGAAGATTACTTAGTGAGTAAAGTAATATATATATATATATATATATATATATATATATTGATAATATTATATAACTGTGGTGTGTGAAAAATACGGCAGTTATAGTACACTTAGTTAGAACGCACATGTGAGTCATGTCTGGACTTAAATGAGGAATTAAAATGTAATTTTATTTTTGGTTATTCAGATGGTTGTTTTGAGTACGCCAATGTGTACGGAAGGATTGAGATAGTCAGAGAAGTCTACTCAGAGGTTTAGTTTGGAGTCCGGAGAAACTTTAGGCCAACCCGACACCCTGGAGGGGTATTTTTATCTTTTGAAAAATTGGGATTAATTAATGGACGGAAATTTGAGAAATATATCTTCATGTACTTGGGAGAGTTAGGGTAAATAACTGGTAAACCCAAGAGAGAGTCTAAGAGTAATAAAAAGAAGAGGTTCGTAGGAGTTCCAAGGCCAAACCCAGTCGCCTTGAACCAAAAACATCATCAACATGTAGATCGGGAAGATGAGTATGCATCTATACCAATTTTAAGCGACGAATTAGACCTACGTGAAAAGGAAAGTATTTATCTTGATTAATTTTAGAGCATATAATGTCCATGTTAAATTAATTGGTGATTTATTCATGATATTATGGAGTTGGGATTGAAATTTGTGTTTTAAATCTATGATTGTGTTATAGGTTCTGCATGTAAATGAATAACAATATATTGGGGATTAGAAATCTCATACGAGAAATCCTAATTAATGAGTATGGGTTTTAAATCTATGATACGAGAAGTTGTCCACTTGTCATTCTCGTACCAACAAGTCAAGTGTAAAATACATAATAAACAGATAGAGATTATAGAGAGGGAGAAAACACAAGATTTCGGTTATTAAAATGAGCCTATGTCCACTTTGTTGCCCCATTGTCATTATGTGTCTTATAGTACAAGTTTGGAATTCCAAGATAAGCATACAATGTAGATGAGATAAGAGAATACATGTCTATGAGGGTCCCGGGAGTTCTAAAAAGATGACCGTGATGCCGATGAGTAGCTCCCAAGTTGTATCGAGGGGGATAGGGTGTTTGACAAAACCCCCACAAGTGTAGTGGTCTCTAGGCTAGGTATCGGTATAAGGAATAAACACGGATCAGGATCAAATCCTAAAATCTCGAGGTGTAGAACTTTATTTATAGTAGATGTAGGTTCTGTGTTATTGCTGTGAATGGAGAGGGATGCGTCTAGCTAAGAGGACAAACTTGGGCCCCATCCTATAGTATATGAGCCTGCACCCTATGGTGTATGTCCACAACCTGTGTATATAAGGTTGCGTCAGTAAGGCTTCAGTGCATGCGTATCATAATCCTTCTACAGCAAGGGCCTATATTTTCCATGTTAATAAACCCCTAAGTCGTAGTGCCAAGAGATGGCAATTGGGGCACCGGCTGAATAGTCAAGCCTTATCCTCTCAAGTTACAGCGATAATTCAAACGTGACGCTTCATCTTCCCATGGCCTCTTATATAAATGTCAACTTGCCGTGGCCTTCATTACGTTTCCCAATCCTTGGGAGAAAATTGAGAGCAAAGTTCTACCATTTCCTCCTTTGAGATTTTCGGCGATCTTCAGGCGATTATTCAAGTGGTTCAAGGATGAGCAACTAGTTTTCATTTGTCCTTGGTTTCTAGGTAACAATTCAAAACTTCTTGATTTTATCTTTTTGACTTCTCTTCTTGGTTGTTCTTCCTAATTGCTATTTATAAAGGACCCATACGAATCCACTTTTTTGTCAAATTGTATTAAATAACTAATTTTGAATTGAATCGATACTGCTAACATTCAGATGTAATGAACTCATTTGAGCCCATTGATTTTACTGGATTATAATAGATAACTGAAATGCGGATATAAATGAAACTTTGCTAACTTAGGCTTAGGTTTTTAGGGCTTTTGAATTCTCTGTACTTGCGTAGGATCAAATTTACTAGTTTTAGAGTCTCATAAGTTGAAAACATACCATTCTATTCTTAATGTTCTTAAGAAAAACCTTTCAAATTCTAGGGCTTTCATCTTTAGATTAGGCAACCTTCAATATCAAATTGTTTAGGAGTTTAGCCGTGGCAGGTAGCCTTCTTGTGCTATTTGGCTACGGCCTCATGTGAATAATTGTATGATAAACAACCTTTTTCCCTTAGGGTTAGCCTTAGGCTAGTAGCCGTGACTTTTTTCCAATAAATTAAAGGACTACAGCATATCATGACATCCCTAATGTCTCCTTCCCTAAAACAATGTGCAGCAGCGGTAGTTTTTGTGATATCTAGGATTCCAAAGCCCAACGCTTAGTGTAGTTAGTTGAGATGGTTGAAAATTTTATTTTTCTTCCACACTTGTTATTACATTGTTCCTTCTGCGGCCTCTAAGAGGCTTATCTGACCATATTGGCTGGGGAACCTAACAATAAACTTTTTGATTTTCAGGTCTTGCTGTAGCTATATGAGTTAGAATGCTGATGAATTCCTCAAGGAATTCTGGAATAAACATTTTGGAGTTTCTCCTCCTGAACTCCCTTCTGTGTGCCCTTTAAAGACATTTGGGCCTTACCTGCTCAAAGATTGCCCAAATTACCTCACTTTAGATTTTGACTTCACGGACTTTGCTTGTAGGGATAATTCTGAGGCAATGGAAGAGGAAACCCACTTAAGTACTAACCCTATGAACATTGATGCCGCAGGTGGTGGGCCTTCAGAGGCTAGGGATTCACCTACTGGCCCATCAAACAGAATGGAGAGACCCCCTGCAGTCTTAAACGTCTACAACATCATGACTCGAGAATTGGTTGACCAAGTTGTTGAGGCATTTGAGTTCCCAATGAATCTAATTTTCTCAGCACCCTTTGTGAAACAAAGGCCATGCACTGCTCTCCCTGATGATGGGGTCTAATTCCTACTCCATGCTTTCATATATGGGCTGCGGCGACCTGTGCCTGTCCCAATTGGGGGAATCTTCCAAACCATGAGGCCAACCCCAATCCAACAAGATACCAATGGCTGGAGGGCAATTCTTGCACTCATAGTGCCGTGGAAGAATAAATTTAAGAGGGACATAACTCCTGTAGTATTCTTCCACTTTTACAGACCGAAGGAGAAATCTATAAAGCTTGCGTGGTATTATTACTTTGCCCTTTGCGATAATGATGAAACCCTTTATACTGGTAGACCCACCAGTGTAAAAACCGGAAGGGCAAGTATTTCTATGTTTCTGGAGGATGGGAGATCCATCTAGAGGAGTCTGAGAGAGAGAAATCATTCAGGATGCCACGACAGTGGGGATGCCCATCCAAACTAGGAAAATTAGGATGCAGACCTTTGATTATATGCTGCATCCACTTTTCACAATTTTCCATATTCCTCCTGTTGTTTTGTACTAACATTGAAATTTTATGTAGCTTTTAACAATTTGCCCCTAAGCGAGTGGAAGGAGAGAAGAATAAGAAGATATGCGTACGTAAGTGTTGACAATTTTTTTTTTTATCACCTTAATGACTTCAGCCTCAATTTTCGAGGGAGATTACTTCACCAACAAATCTCTGCCCAAAGTTATGGCTACGAAAGGTATTAATTCCTTACTTTATGAATGTCATGGACATTATTTTTAAACCTTAAAATTTTAACTTTGCTTAATATCTTCTTCAGATGAGGAGATAGATAGGGAGTTCCTAGCGGCTCAATTCGCTGAAATGGATAAGGATGCAGCTTCCTTCAATAACGCAGCCAGACAAAAGAAGAGAAAATAGGGCCAAGTCCAAGTGTCTGGAGGCACCAACTATGGGTGACCAAATCTCTCCTGTTGCGCCCACAGTTCAGGTTGAGGAGTTTGCTCCTCAAGAAAAGCCTGAATGCTAATTTGATGATGACATCGATAGTCATCTGGACGCGGCAGGCTCAATACCTTATGGGTCTGAGTCGCAGCATGGCTGCGGAACCTCCCAAATCGACACTTCAAATTCATCCCCACTCCAATAATAATGGTTGTTAATGCCAACCTTTCACCTCCTCAAATACATACCAGTGTTAGCCCTGATGGCCGCCCATGTTCCCAATTACGGAGATAAGATCCTTAGTCATCTTGGGACACAACTGTCAGGGTGATACATAAGATGTGGAGGGTTCCTAATAACGTGGACCTGGACCACCTGGTGGAGGAGGACCATGAGCATCTTGAAGAATATGCTCTATACAACCTACTGAGGGTAAGTGCAAATTTTCATTTTTAATACTTTCTTCTTATAACTCATTTTTTTTCTAACCTTCAATTTCTTTTTAGGTCGCGGACGTTGTGATTTCCTAGAAGCTCAAATAGGAAGGCCTCTATAAGATGAAGGAGGCCGTGGATAGGGTGCATGCCACTAACCTGGAGAATGCCAGGAATTCGTCTTTTGATGCTGGCAAAGCGTCGGCTGCCACGACACTTCAAGGAACAAAAATGGACCTCGAAGTTGTTCTCAAGGCCCAAAATGATGTTGAGACAAAGCTCACAATGGTCGTGACATCACTTCAGGTTGAGCAAAATAAGTCTGCAGAAGCCTCCCTTCATGCCTCCAATCTTGAGTCCTAGCTGAATGAACTTTAAGCAAAATACAGTCAACGGGAGACAGATCACACCGCAATTCTTAAGCAAATTAAGGATTCTCACTCCACAACCTCAAGCAGGCCGTAGAGGTTGCTGTAGCGAACTAAAAAAAGTCCAGATATTGCTTCCTCACCAACAACAAGGCATGCATCCGCGGCTACCAAGAACTAAGATACAAGGTGGCTAAAAAATTCCCAGATGCTAATAACCAGGTTATTTCCTAGAGTGTTGGTGATGTAGAACATAGTGCCTGTGTAGCTGAGATGAGGGCTATGGCAGAGGAGAGAGCAAGAAAGTTACTGGAGAAGGCTGCAGCAGATGATGAGACTGAAATGGCCGCAGAGGGTGAAGACGAAGATGGAGGATGATGTTACGTTTTAGACTTAGGAATTTCTCCTTTTTTGTGATATACACTGGGCTGCTGCCTCTAAACATTTGAACTTTATTTAGGTTGCAACCATTTGTTTGTACTTGTTAACTTAACATTTTACAACCTTTAACCAAGTCTGCGGCCTTTAATCTAAATGCTTAAATTCTCCTTTGCTTATTATTTTGTTATCTACTTTGATTTTTGAATGAATGTTGTCTCCATATATTTTATTGCTTAATTGAATGACTTGCAAATATGCTTCTTTAATAACTGGAACTGAAAGGTAGTATAATGTCGCGACAACACCTTGTAAATGGTTCCTCCAAGTAGGCTGTGGCATGTTGTATTTTGCCTTCGATTTTTGAAAAGTTCCACCCCATATTTATGGATATCATCCCCCAAGATGCAGTGTTAAAGAAAAATGGCTTTGGGGCTGCGGCTTAACTTCTTTTGCCTCAGTTAATTTTTCCCAGTCTTGGTTGCAAATCAAAGGCTGTGATTGATTTAAAGTCTTATCGCAAAATTTAAGCAATTTAGATGTTAGTCCATTTTTTCTTCTGCATCTTCGAAATGATTGAATGGACACCATAGTGGTCGCAGCCATATTGATAAGGCTACGACATCTTCTAGACCTTTTTCAAGAAATTAATGATGGCATGCTAGGATGAGGCCAACTTCTTTTTGTAGCTTTATGATGCTTCATGATGTTAGTGTCACAACATCATCTAGTCACTTTGATTGGGTTATTATGAGGCATCCCCATACTAAGTATTATAAAGCTTACCCAAGGTATATATGGATATATATAAAGCCTTCCCAGGCTATAATAGGATTATCCATTGATAATTAAGTCTTCATCCCCTTCAGATATAGGATTATCCATAGACAATTAAGTCTTCAACCCCTCTGGGTTATTATTAGGCCTCCCCGGGCTAGATATTATAAAGCTTCCCCAAGCTATATACAGGACATTTTCAAGCCTCCCTAGGCTAATGTACGCATCCGAAAAGCTGAGGGGGAAAATTTGAGCTGTTGAAGCTGATAGTAGCATATACCAAATGATGGTTGCCCCTATGAATTAAAGAATATGTCCTTGCACTGTGAGTGGCGTTGTAAGACAAATAAGGTTGGCATTTTTGAAACATTGGATCATTTCCGAAATAAATAATCCTTTGAGATAACTGGCCATCTTTCCCTTGAATCTGTTCAAAACGAAGGCCATTCATAAGATTTCTATAAATGGGAAGTTAAGAGATAAAACATGACTAAATTTCTTCTTCATATATATATATAGATGTTAAGTTTGTAAGGAAATACAACGCTTGTGTAGTAACGACAACAATTTAGATTTAACATAAATATAGGCTAAGGCGGGGTTAAGCATGTGGCCTGTTTGGTAAAGGCTGCATCCTCTAAGAATTTTTCAGGAATTGCTGCAACATCCCCCGCCTCACTAGCCTTTCAATCTTGTTCTTCAGGGAGTGTCATGTGTCGGTGTCGTGGCCATGGTCTGTATGGAATTTGCATCATTTTCCTTAATCCCTTTTGTGTGGAGGAGTCTTTAGCTTTTTCGGACACTTCAGCAATTTGTCTCCCTTTATGAGCTCCAAGATGTCTTCAATTCTATAAATGAAAGGGGTATCGGCCTTAATATCTTCTTCTGCCTTTTTTACCCTCTTCCTATTTTGGTCCAGGGCTGCGGCCCCAGGGAGAGAAACTTATGTGGCTGTGGCCACTATGAATTGGACAACAACTTTGGGTGTCGCGGACTCTATCATAAGAACCCTCTGGGTTAAGAAGTTAACCTGAGTCTAGAGTGAGGCGTGGTTGTCATACATATGATTGAGGTGGTTGTACAGATGAGCGGTCTCATCTTTCATTTCTTCACTTTGACTAGAGTCTCCTTCCATTTTCTGCTTTGTTAGTCTCTAAAAAAATCTATAATCTCAGACAAAAATAGCATAAGTGAGTAATCATAGAATATAAGATGAACTAAACATTAAGTTGGGATGCAGCATTTGCATTGCTACAAGGGTTTTACTGTTGAGGCCACGACTAGTGAGGCACATATGTGCACTGTCGCGGCCCTTGAGTGGATACACCAAGGTTGAACTTGAGGCCTCTTGAGTCCATTCCCCAATTATTTGAAGCTATTATAAAGAAACTGCACTAGTAGGGGTTATGGAAGGAAGGGTAGTTAAACTACGAGGCCTCATCCCATCTTGGGCAGAATGGAGCGATCCCAGAATTGGAACCCAAAAACTGAGTTTTCGCACGAAAGACGTGGAGAACATACCTACTAGGGTCTTTCGCGAGCAGAGAAACCTCCTAGTGCACAATAAGGGATAATCATGGTGGGAAACCCTAGATCATAGGATGAGAAAGTAGCAAACGAGCAAATAGATCTCATCCCTAGATATGCACCTTTGTGAGGCTATTTCCCTTTGCACTATTCAATGTTATCTTGGTGAGGTAACATTATCGGGGTATTGTAGAAATAGATATAGGGTCATAAAAGGGATACCCATAGACAAATTTGAATATACGCGATACCCATTTGAGGGTGTATTTGCAAAATACGAGTTCAATAACCAAAATCCACCCATGAGATAATGATCCAAAGGATCCACATGAAAAAATAAGGTGTTTAAGAACCCAAAATATAGAGAAACAAGGTTAAAATACCTCGTTTCCCATAGACGACGCCCGATTGAAGATACAAGAAATCGTCCACTTGTCGTTCTCGTACTAACAAGTAAAGTGTAAAATACATAATAAACAGATAGAGGTAGTAAAGAGGGAGAAAGCACAAGATATAGATTGGTTCGGCTATTAAAATGAGCCTACATCCACTTTGTTGAATAAGTCTCATTATGTGTATTGTATTACAGGTTTACAATGCCGTGATAGGCATACAATGTAGATGAGAAGAGAATACGTGCCTATGAGGGTCCCAGGAGTTCCGAAGAGATGACCATGATGCCAATGAGTAGCCCCAAAGCTATACTGAGGGGGGTAGGGTGTTTGACAAAGCCCCCACAAGTGTAGTGGTCTCAGGGCTAGGTACCGATATAAGGAATGAACACGGATTAGGATCAGATCCTATAATCTCGAGGTGTGGACCTCTATTTATAGGAGATGTAGGTGCTATGTTGTTGCTATGAATGTATGGGGATGCATCCAGCTAAGGGAACTGATTGGGGCCGCATCCTATAGTATATGAGGACGCACCCTATTGTGTATGGCCGCAACCTATGTGTGTAGAGCCGCATCAGTAAGGCTTCAATGCGTACCTATCATAATCTTTTTGAGGCAAGGGCGTATATTTTCCATATCAAGATATTTGAATTTTATATCTTAAAATCACGAATTTAAATATGAGTTTAGTTGTGATTAATGAGATTATGTGAATTCAGGGCTTTTTGATGATTTGAGTAATTTATTTGAATTCATGTTATAATTTTAAAGGATTTGATGTTTAAATGAGTTAGAAAAAATTCTATTACTATGGGGTATAGGTTAGAATGGCTGAATTTGAGTTTGGATGAGTTTTGGTTGATCTGGGTGACAAACTTTGAAAAATGCAGGTTTTGGAGGTCAGGGACGAAGTTTGATAATCTCGTTCGAACGAACTGTGTCGTTCGAATGACCTATCCAACGAGAATTCAGAGAGTAGTTCATTCAAAGTTGAGGTTCTCATTTAAATGACCTCATTCGAACGACCTCGTTCCAATGATATTCTAACTAAAATTCAGTGCCTAGTTTGTTCGAACGAAAATTTCCCCACTTGTAACGAGATTTCAGAAATTCTAATTTTTGCCCGGACAAGTTAAATTTTTAAAAAGTTGATTCGGGTGATATAGAATGACCTATGCTATTCTTGAATGACTTAATTATATAGTCTAGTGGTGAGATGATTGTGTAATTACTAAAGGAAAATGTTAGAATAAGAGGGCCTTATGGAATATTTACGATAGAGAGAGTAATTGTACGGATAGAGTAATGTGAATATTAGAGATAATAATACGACAGATAAATTCAGGGATTTGGATTGTGTGAATACCTAATGGTTATTCTAGGTTATGTATATTCGTATTTATTGAATTATTGTGTGTATAACATTCCTACGCTTCTAGCTATCGAATGGAGGTTGCGCGTTGTGGACGATCATATCTTGAGGGAGGAGCCTTCGAGGGGATTTTGACTCATGTCACTAGAACATAGAACCTAGGTATGGACTATCAGTGAGAACGATAGTGTTGACGGTCATATGGGTACGTAGGTATGTGCGTAACCCATGGGCTTGGAACTATATTCGTCTCCAATATGTGTGTTTGTTTTTTATGGTTTGCGAGAGATTGAACCTATAGTCCTTCATACAATGAGAGATGCACCGGGATATGATTGGAGACTATGCATTGCACCAGTGGGCCTAAACCCAAGGGTGCTGAAATAGTATATATAGAGAGAAAAATAAATATATGTATACCTGTTACTTATTCTACTATGAATGTTTAGTAGATATGGAATTAACGGTATTTAAAAATATTCTTAGTGAGAAAAAGGAATACCTATGAGGATAAAGGTCGTGTATATGAATAAATATCCTTAAAAATATGATAATGCGGGATACGGGTGGTAGGGGTAAACACATGAGTTTATTAGCACGAAAATAGTCATCTTCAGCCTATTTAGGCGGGGTAGCATGACTAGGATGGTTAATTATACGCGTTACATGTGCACAATAGATGAGAGGTGTGTATCTCAAATGAGAGTGCAAAAATCTAATATGTACACAATATGTTTTATTGTTTTTATTTAAGCACTTGATAATTTTTAAACTGTTTTCAACTCGAGCTCTGACACGTTTATTACAAATCTCTTTTCTTTTGTCAAATCATTTTAGATGTCCATCCACAGGGATATTAAGGATAGAAGTTCCATTCATTTGACAAGTTGTTGCTGCTGTGGAAGTTGCAGGACTTTGTAATAGATGCCTCCATGATTCTCATTCCTTCATTTCGAGTTGTTTACTTCAGTTAGGGCATGTTGCCCCTTTTAATTATTTAATAACTCAGAGATTTTGGATTTATTTACTTCTTTCAGTTGTTGGTTTATTTCGTTGGATTATTATATTCGGTATTTAGGCTAGAAGTGTTTACTCCAGTCACATTTATATTTCAATCATTTTATTCCATATGTTGTTAGTTTGAGTGATGTATGTTTAATAATTGGATAAATTTATTCTATGTTAATTAAAAGATAAACTTTTGACATCAACCTTTTTAAATATTAGGTGGTTAGTGTTAATAATAAAGTTTTCGATAGTGATGCATATTGTGAACCTACTAGATATTTTAATTTAATTAAATAATGGACTGATCACCCGGTATTTAATTAGTCGGGGTGTCACAGGTGGTATCAACGCATCAGGTTCTAGAGTCCTTTGGATATGTGCGATTTGTTATGCTTCCAGCGTATCTTTCTTTGATATAGAGCCCTATATTTAAGAATGTTGTATTCATTAATTGCTTATTTTACGTCTTCAGCAATTTGAGATATTTACTATGGAATTATGAATCTTCTCACTCATTTCAGATGCCTTCCAAACATGTATAGTGAGCTTCTAGGGATGACTACCCCGAGCACCAGCCAACTTCGGCCTAGGGTACGATGAATGCTGCAGAGTTTGCCGCTATCGTAGCGCAGGTGATAAA
Source organism: Sambucus nigra (assembly GCA_949130495.1). Lineage (NCBI taxonomy): Eukaryota > Viridiplantae > Streptophyta > Magnoliopsida > Dipsacales > Adoxaceae > Sambucus > Sambucus nigra. Next base: position 372,280,535 of record OX422219.1, read on the forward strand.
TAAAGTTTTGTCCGTGGTACAGCAGGCCTCAACACAGGCACTGGTGGTGCCCCCAGCACTAACTCACTCATTCCCTTCTTCTTGGGAGCGAGTTAGAGATGCCTTTCAGAAGGCTCACCCTCTGTATTTTATAGGGAGTTCAGATGTTGTGGTAGCGAGCCAGTGGAAAAAGGACATTCAGTGGAACTTGAGAATGTATGAGTGTAGTGAGGTTCAAAGGTAGATATGAGATACTTTTAAGCTAGTGGGAGCGACAATGCAGTGGTGGGAGTCTATTTCCACTACCTAGGATAGAGACATCATGACTATCCAGGACTTCTGGGTGTGGTTCGACGGTAATTATTTCCCTTTTTCCGTTCAAATTGAGATGAGGTGGAAATGATTAGATCGCACCCAGGAGGGGAAGATAGTGGCAGAGTACGAGGAAGAGTTTAAGAGATTGATTAATCTAATGCCAGATGAGGTACCTACTAAGGGGAGGAAAATTTTGATGTTTGGATGGCTTGACTTGGAAATCTTTGAACACCCTATTCATCAGCACCTTTTGGGAAATCTTTTGTTTGGCACGTATTTTGATGTACTTAACACTGCCCTACTACATTGCCAGGATCACCGCTTCCATCTAAAGGGAAGAAAATGAGTGGGGGAGTCCAGCCAGCAGGCCAGGACAATATGTAATGGTGCCAGTGGGGAACAACCAACTGAGGGTTAGCAGAGACAGATCCAGCAGAGTTCCCATTAGGGGGACCCTACTAAAAGGTTCAGGTGGGGTGACCACAGGCAGGGACAGGGATAGGGACGGGGAGGTTTTAGACAGGGACATCAGGGCCAACGGGGTAGTATCACCTTCAATAGGGATAAGGGAGGGGTGGTAACGACCATCAGGGCCGAGGTCAATAGGGGTAAAGGGGAGGAAACTTTCCAGGGAGATGCTTTAGTTGTGGAAACACTGGCCACAAACGTCAGGATTATCCTCAAAAGGGTAGATTCCCGATGCAGCAACAACATCAGCATGGATCTCGTTAAGAGCCCCAGTGACTGGTATTTCTAGTCACCCTCTTAGCACCATCGTAGATACCATCTTTGGAAACCGTTCCAGCAGCTCCGATCCAGTAGGGATAGTTGCAGTATGGGTGTGTCTACAATGTCCACCAGGTCACAGTTCCACAGAATCCATCCACGCTTAAGGGTATGTTTTCTATACAGAGGACTTTGGGTCATATATTATTTGATATGGGGGCTTCACATAGTTTCATTGCCACCCGTTTTGCACGTGCCATGAGGTTATTAGACACGGCTAAGAGCAGTGTTACTAGTGTAGAATCACCATTGGGCTATGGGTCATTGATATTCTTTATATGTCGGGGAGTGGTCATAGAGATTGGGAGATTGATATTACCGACAGACATGCTTATCATAGATATGCACAATTATGAAGCTATTATCGGGATGGATTGGTTAGTTATGTACAGGTCACTGTTTGACTGCTATAGTTGTAGTATTGTGTTCTCCTCCTCTATATGTAGTACTGGCCGTATTTATGGACTTGATGAATAGGGTGTTCAAAGAGTTCTTAGATCAGTTTGTCATTGTCTTCATTGATGACATCCTGATTTATTTCCGGACTGAGGAGGAGCATGTCGAGCATTTGAGGTTGGTTTTGTAGACACTCCATGAGCATGAGTTGTATGCAAAATATGATAAGTGTGGATTTTGGCTAAGAAAGGTTCAGTTTTTGGGGCACATTGTTTCTAAAGAAGGGATATCCGTAGTTCCGAGGAAGGTGTCAGCGGTGAGGGAGTGGGGACATCCCGTGATGCCAACAAAAATACGTAGTTTCTTGGGGGTGAAAGGGTCCTGCAAGCGATTTATTAGGGGATTCTTGAAGATAGCTGGTTCGATGACAAATTTGACTTGCAAAGGGGTGCCATTTATATAGGATGATTCCTGCCAGTTGTCTTTTGATGAGATGAAGGACAAGCTGACTTTAACACCAGTTCTAGCACTGCCCAGGTCGGGGGTTGAATACCTGGTTTATACTGATGCGGTCTTAAGAGGACTTGGGGGTGTTCGTTAGCAGGAGGATAAGGCAATAACTTATGCTTCCCATAAGCTTAACCCTCACGAGAAGAGTTGCCCCACCCATGACTTGGAGTTAGCGACCGTCGTGTTTGCAGTTTAGGTACGGAGACATTATATCCTGGGGGAGAAATTCTGCCTATTCATAGATCACAAGTCACTACAGTACCTATTCACACAATGGGAGTTGAATATGTGTCAGTGGAGGTGGCTTGAATTTAAGAAGGACTATCAGTTCGACATCCATTACCACCCAAGGAAGGCTAACGTGGTAGCCGATGCATTGAACCATAGGCCAACAAGTAAGGTGGCCGACATGTGGAAGGAAAATGGAAAGAACTGGGACATCAGGATGCGATTGCCTTCTCATTCATGTCAGTGATGATAGTTACACTTGAGATCATTATTAGGGCGATACATGCTCAGGCAGCAGACTCGTTCTGTCAGGATCGGATTATACAACTTCTAGCCGAGAGGGCATAGTCGTATTTTGTGAGCTTATAAGGGGTCTTACTCTTTAATGGCAGACTAATAGTTCCAGAGGGGGAGAAGTTACAACATGCAGTGATGGAGGAGTCACATGGATCACAATTTACAGTACATCCTAGAGGGGGATAAGATGTACCAGGATATGAGGCGACGATATTGATGGAGTGGAATAAAGAAGGACATCGCTGAGTTTGTTTCAAAATGTGCCACTTGTCAGCTGGTAAAAGTGGACCACTAAAGACCTCTAGGGATCCTATAGCCGTTAGATATCCCTATGTGGAAATGGGACATCATTTCCATAGATTTCATCACAGGGTTGCCTGCCTCGCAAAGGGGTCACGATTCCATATGGGTGATTATGGATTTGGTTGACAAAGGTAGCTCATTTTCTTCCAATTCGTACCAATTATACTATGGGGCAGTATGCTTGGATCTTCATTGCAGAGGTAGTGAGACTCTACGGGGTGCCCTTTGATATAGTGTCCGATCGAGACAAGATCTTTGTGTCCTGATTTTGGGAGAGGTTTTAGGAGGTCATGGGTATGGACTTATGATTGAGTTTATCCTATCACCCACAGACGTATGGGAAGACATAACGAAAAAATTAGATGTTAGAGGACATGTTACGAATGTGTATCCTCAATTTTTTTGGGGGTTAGGAGAAGTACCTCCCATTGGTGGAGTTTTCTTATAATAACTCCTACTAGTTTACTATTGGCATGGATACATTTAAGGCATTATGTGGTAGGCCTTTCCGTTCTCCAGTGTGTTGGCTAGAGGTAGGGGACAATAATTTACTTGGGCCAGAGGTGATTCAGGATACCTCAGCCAGGATTGAGATGATTCAGAGCCATATTCAGGTTGCTTAGGATAGATAGAATAGATACACCGATGCCAAGAGTTTCTTCAGAGAGTTCAATGTGGGGGACCATGTGTTGTTACGATTATCTCCGATGAAGGGGGTAATGCGGTTTGGGAAGAAAGGGAAGTTTACACCGAGGTACGTATGGCCATTACCTATTATTGATAGAATTAGGCCAGCAGCTTACAGACTTGGGTTACCAGAGCACTTGCATAAGATCCATGACGTGTTCCATATATCTTCGCTGAGGAGATATCTTCGGGATGACATGGACCACACTCATATTGATTTAGAGGAAATTTACCTACAACCCGATAGTTCCTACAAGCAGGGGAAAATTGCTATCCTAGACCGTAGCAAGAGGAAATTGAGGTCAAAGGTAGTGCTATTAGTGCGTTTTCAATGGCCATATCATAATGTCGAAGATTCTACCTGGGAGCACAAGGATGAGAGGCGCAACAAGTATCCAGAGTTGTTCCTATCAGGTATACCGTTATTTTTACGCTTTTTCGAATTTTGGGACAAAATTCACTTATTAGGGGGGAATTATGTAATGCCCGTATTTTTAAAAGATTCTATTTTAATTATGGTATTAATTAATTTAAATGGGAAACTTTATAATTAATCAGGATTTAAGTAAATAATTACTAGCGTGATGAGAGTTGGTATTTATTGGTGAGAATTATGTTGAAGATTACTTAGTGAGTAAAGTAAAATATATAATGAGAATTTTATATAATTGTTGTGTGTGAAAAATACAGCAGTTACAGTACACTTAGTTGGGACGAGCATGTGAGTTGTGTCGGGACTTAAATGAGGAATGGAAATGTAATTTTATTTTTCGTTATTCATATGGATGTTTTGAGCACTCCAGTGTGTCTGGAAGGGTCGAGATAATTAGAAAAGTCTACTCGGAGGTTTAGTTTGGAGTCCGGGGCAACTTTAGGCCAACCCGACACCCCAGAGGGGTATTTTTGTCTTTTAAAAAATTGGGATTAATTAAGGGAAGGAAATTTGAGATATATATCTCTATGTACGTGGGAGAGTTAGGGTAAATAACTGGTAAACCCAAGAGAGAGTCCAAGAGGAAGAAGGATAAGAGGTTCTTAGGAGTTCCAACGCCAATCCCAGTCACCTTGCACCAAAAGCATCATCAACGTGTAGATCGGGAAGAGTAATACGTATCTATACCAATTTCAAGCGATGAAATAGACCTTCGTGAAAAGGAAAGTGTTTATCTTCTGAATTTTAGAGCATATAATGTCCATGCTAAATTAGTTGGTGATTTATTCATGATATTATGGAGTTGGGACTGAAATTTGGGTTTTAAATCTACGCTCGTGGTATAGGTTTTTCATGTAGATGAATAAAAATATATTGGGGATTATAAATCTGAATTTTATGTGTTGAGATCACGAATTTAAATCTGGATTTAGTTGTGATTAATAGGATTATGTGAATTTAGGGCTTTATGATGAGTTGAGGAATTAATCTGAATTCATGTTATAATTTTGAAGGATTTGATGTTTAAATGTGTTAGAAAGCATTCTATTACTATGGGGTATAGGTTATAATCGTTGTATTTGAGTTAGGATGAGTTTTGGATGATTTGGGTGATGAAAAAGTTGAAAAAATGCAGGTTTTAGAGGTCAGGGACGAAGTTCGGTAATCTCGTTCGAACGAGATTTCCAATGACCTATCCAACGAGAATTTAGGGAGTAGTTCGTTCGAAGTTGAGGATCTTATTTGAATGACCTCGTTCGAACGCCCTCATCCGAATGATATGCTAACAAAAATTCAGTGACTAGTTCATTCGAAAGAAAATTTCCCCACTTCTAACGAGATTTCAGAAATTCTAATTTTTTCCTGGACAAGTTAAAACCTTAAAAAGTAGATTCGAGTGAGAGAGAATGACCTACGCTATTCTTGAATGACTTCACTACATAGTCTAGTGGTGAGATGATTGTGTACCTACTAAAGGAAAATGTTGGAATAAGAGGGCCTTATGGAATATTTACGTTAGAGAGAGCAATCGTACGGATAGAGTAACGTGAATATTAGAGATAATAATACGACGTAAAAATTTGGGAATTTGGGTTATGTGAATACCTACTGATTATTATAGGTTATGTATCTACCTATTGATTGAATTATTTTTTGTATATCATACCTACGTTGCTTGCAATCGGCTAGAGGTTGCGCGTTGTGGACGATCATATCTTGAGGAGCCTTCGAGGGGATTTTTATTCTTACCACTAGAACATAGAACCTAGGTACGGACTATCATTGAGAACAATTGTGTTGACGGTCATATGGGTGCGTAGGTATGTGCGTAACCCATGGGCTTAGAACTATGTTTGCCTCCAATATGTGTGTTTGTTTTTTATGGTTCGTGAGAGATTGAACCTATAGTCCTTCATATAATGAGCGATGCACTGGGACATGATAGCAGAGTATGCATTGCACCAGGGGGCAGCGATGCAAAAATAGTATATATATAGAGAGATAAATATATGTATACGTGTTACTTATTCTACTATTCGTGTTTAGTAGATATTGGATTAACGATATTTAAAAATATTCTTAGTGAGAAAATGGAATACCTATGAGGATATTGGTAGTGTATATGAATAAATATCTTTAAACATATTATAATACGGGATACAGGTGATAGGGGTAAACACATATGTTTATTAGCATGGAAATAGTCATCTTCAGGCTAGTTAGGATGGGTAGCATGACTAGGATGGTTAAATATACGCGTTAGATGTGCATTATATATGAGAGGTGAGTATCTCAAATGAGAGTGCACAAATCTAACATGTACACAATATGTGCTATTATTTTCATTTGAGCACTTGCTGATTTTTAAACTGTTTTCAACTCGAGCTCTGACCCGTTTAATGGAAATCACTTTTCTTTTTTCAAATCATTTTAGGTGTTCAACTACAGGGACACCAAGGATAGGAGTTCCATTCATTTGATGAGTTGTAGCTGCTGTGGAAGTTACAGGACTTGGTAGTAGACGCCTCCATGATTCTCATTCCTTCATTTCAAGTTGTTTACTTCAGTTAGTACATGTCGCCTCTTTTATTTATTCAGACAGTCAGAGATTTTGGATTTATTTATTTACTCCTTTGAATTTTTGGTTTATTTCGTAGGATTATTATATTCGGTATTTAGGGTAGAAGTGTTTACTCCAATCACATTTATATTTTAGCCATTTTATTCCATATGTGGTTAGTTTGAATGGTGTATGTTTAATAATTGGATAAATTGATTCTATATTAATTAAAAGATAAAATTTTGACGTCAACCTTTTTAAATATTAGGTGGTTAGTGTTAATAATAAAGTTTTCGACAATGGTGCATTTTCTTAACAACCTGGATATTTTGATTTAATTTAATAAATGACTGATCACGCGATATTTAATTAGGCGAGGTGTCACACTCCATATGGGGTATTGATATCATAGGGAAAGTTCCACTCAAAGCCTCTAATGGGCACGCGTTCATCTTGGTTTCCATTGATGACTTCACCAAATGGGTTGAAGCCGAGTCATACGTAGTGTTGAATTCCAAAAGGGTAGCGAAATTCATTCGGAAGAAAATCATCTATCGATATAGGGTTCCCCATGAGCTAATGGAAGTCACAGAATTGGTCGACGAGTGTGAAATTTGGAGACACAAATCTTTCTCCTACCGACCACAAACTAACGCTGCTGTTGAATCTGCTAATAAGAACCTCAAAGTAATTATCACCAAGGTGACTGAGAGTTATCGAGATTTGGTTAATCGAATCCATTACGCCCTCTAGGGCTTCCGTACTTCAGTTCGATCATATATTGGGGCTACCCCTTACTCTCTGGTATACGACATGGAAGCAGTCCTACTCGTTGAACTAGAAATACCTTCATCATGCATCATGCTTGAGAGAAAAGTTAACAAGAAAGACTGGCATCAGAGTCATTTTACCGAGTTGTCTCTTTTAGACGAAAGGAGACTAAAGTCTTTATATCATATACAAGGATACCATCAACGAATAATGCGATCATTCAACAGGAGAGTTAAGGACCATGGTGTCTGAGAAGGTGACTTAGCGCTTAAAGAAATCATTGAACCTGTCTAGGAACCCAGATGGAAATTCGATCCAAACTAGAGTGGCCCTTACATCGTGAAGAAGATACTGTCTATGGCACGTCTAGTTAACCTGTACCATCTTAAGAAATTCTACCCTTAATCTTAAATCTGGGTGCACTACAACGCCTCCCATCCCCTTTATATTCTTAAAAAAAAATTCTTCATTTCCCTCTACTCAGAACTACGTGGGGACTTATCCTATAAAAAATATTTCACTTTCAAAAATGAAAGCTCATAAGATTTTCAAAACCCCCGGAGGTACGTAGGTAGCTCATAAGCTTTACATTGACATGGTCCCATTCTTTTTCATAAAATTCTATTCTTACCTTCGAGAACAATATTTCGTTTAATCATTTACATGAACAAAAGGATTATGTATGCCTTAGCGATTGGTATAGATAACTCAAATGTAAAACTCATCAAGAGGCACAACAGAATAAATAAAATACTTTTTTTTCCTTAAATGGGAAAATTCAGTACAGTTACACGAAATACTAGCATAAGGAGTCAAATAACTATCCACACAAACCAAATTGCCCCTATAAAACTAACCAAACCTTCCCAAATTATTACCCCCAAAATAAATCAAATACATAACCAAACACACCTCAATAAAAAAACTTCACAAATAAATACCAGCTTCACAAATAACCCTATCCACAGCTTCCATAAGACCCAACCCCATCATCATATGTTACTTTAGGCCCCCAAACTTCCCCTGCTTAGATGGTATGCCGAAGGCGCTCCATGGAACAATAAGCCCGGACCAACCCAGAGAAAACCACTGCTCCCCCTCCATAGTGTCAAACATGATGAACCATTTTGGTTCGTCTCCTCTTCTAAGATCTTAACCAGCACCCTCTTCTAAATCCATTTCATATAATCTCCAGAAATATGCCAAACCCTGCTAAAATATTGAGAAGGACGGGTTGACTGTCGACAATTCTCCCAAAGAGAGTCCAATCGCATGCGCATTCCTTCATGCAAATCCTCTATAGGAAAGAAATACAAGGTACGAGAAGGCATAATTTTCTCCCATTAGATATGATGCAAGAGCCTCCAGGGGAAATAAAACGAGTTCTGCCAATGGACAACTAACTGAACGTACCGGTAATCCCCTAGTTTTAGAATGGATAGAAACTCCCCCCACCATGGTACCAAATAGCACAGACATCAAGCTTCGTGCTCCACTAACCATTTTTCCCGATTATCTATGGATGGGACAAAGTTGATGAAATAACAAGTGAAGAAATTCAGTAAAGCTACCAAGGGATATTCAGGGGGGATTACTAAAGGAAATCTCTCAGACAACCACATAAATAACATAATCGGGCTTCCTTTTTAAAAATTCATAATGACCTTCCCACCAAGCATCTAGACCATTCAAGATATCTGCAAATATCACCTCTGTAAGATTGCAACGATATGACAACCACACAATAATGGCAGCTAGTTGAGGGTCCACCATCAAGTCCCCGATCACCAGCAGTAGTTTTGAAGTTAAGCCCAAGAAAATAGCTCTGGCATGGACTGCATCATTAAAATCCTATAGATGCACATAATACAGGACATCTGGGAGAGAAATCATTCCCCTAGTGACCAATAGCCGAGCCGTCGAAGGAGAGACACAGAGAAATCTTGCTAACATCTCCCAAGGAGATGGAGAGAATTCAGGCATGGCCGCCACCACAATGGAATTAACCCCCAACATAGAAAAATCTCCTCACAGGCCGAATAAATCTCATCCAAGCCAAAGAGTAAAACATGATCCCGAGGATACCAAAATTGTGCTTATGCTGCCAGTATGTTCCAGTCGATGTGCCGATTATGGCACAAAGAGACCCGACGCATGTTAGAAGCATCATAGTCAATATTGTACAAACACAGAGCTTACAAATTCTTGAGATATCAAACAAATTTTAGACTCATGGGAAGGGACATATTAGGAAATAATAAGACAAAACGAAAGAAATAATTAAGATGGGAAAGAAACTATGAATGGGTGAAAAAACCTCACCACCTTACCCCCTTTTATACATGGAAACCTTGGCTAAAAATGAGATATTTGTAGAACCCGAAAAATGATTGCCCCACAAAGTACGTTGAAGCTGCATAAAGTGTAATCAAAACCTTAGGGTGATTTGATTGGACTCACGTGATGATGGGCAGGACAAGGGGTATGCCAATCGGTACCCCCTTATTTTAGAAAATCTATATGTCATTTTTTGTCAACATAAAAGAATCTAAAGAAATACATCTTTTTTTTAAATCTTTTTTTTTCATCCTACATTATCGATTTTTACTCATCCTTTCTCAAAATAAATTTTCCCTAGAGTTATTTAAAAATCCCATCCTTTTTATGTTCTTAGCAACAAAGTAAAAAGTGCATGTAGATTAAGTCATTTGAAGCAAAGATCAATAAATAAAAATATTATTTCATTATATATATTGCACTTGCTTCACTACATTTTTCAGGAAAAAGAAGAAAAATAGAAAAAGAAAAAAAGATAGCAAGACTCATCCCAAAAACCCCTAATCTCTCACCACTCTCTCTAAGAACACCCATACCTACAGCGAGCGCGTTTGCCCCGATGGAGAACTGTGGAGCCTACAATCCTTGATCCTAATCCCTCCTCCGAAGAAGCATACGACACCAAATAAGAGGGAATCTAGGATGAGTCCCTGAATTAGGCAGTGGCTGAGGTCACCGAATCTCGGATGTCCCTAAGCCAAGTAGTTAGCACCCGAACATACTGCAAGAAAAATAACAAAGACAAAAAGAAAACATGTCAGCCCACAGCAAAGAAAAAGTTAAATAAGGATAAAGAAAAATAAGGAGATATACCTCTAGCTGAAGGACATCCTCTGTCAGCCCCAGCTTCCTCGGATCCACCACATTAGGGCTGTGTTCCATGCATAGCGATCCCCCTCAAGCCAATCGAAAGTTATATTAAGGAAGGGAGAGCTGAATGAATAAAACCTCCACTGTTGTGGATGATGATGACGCGCTACATGTGCTGTGGATAGACCTCACTGACCAACTCGTACCCCTGTCGAAAATTATAGGAGGCGGAGTCATGTTCGCCACATTATAGATATAAGAAGGCACCAGTCATCTCGTCGCGGAGTTGAGATAGTCATAAGTCCCCGTCATATTCGTATGTGACGAGTATGGCTTGCCAATTATCGCCATCGCCCTAGCCTCCTCTGATATTTCCCTTACTTGCCTCCTGTACAATGGGGCCGCCGTCGGTGGGGACACCACCTCATCCTACGTAATCTATTAGAACACTCTCTCCCCCAAGTTCCAGGAGTAGCCTAACTCTTGCGCCAGCAGCTGAGGCATCTACGCATGCACCCCAGTCACCCCGTATACTGGAAAACCTTCCCCAGGGATATAAGCTCACCTGCAATTTCCAATAGAGATCAATATTTGTGCAAATGGAGAAATAGTCAAAAAAGGATTTGAAAGAAATAAGGACTAACCTGATCGTTCGTCAGGGTGCTTAAGACTTAATGCAACGTCAAAAAAGAAGGAGATTGCTTCTATCGCCACTTGGACTTCTGCCACCTATACAACCGATAAAAATACCCCACCATCTCATCATGTAAATCAATCAAACGGGCATTGAGCCCGATCACCTAATAAAACCATGTCTGCAAAAGGACATCACTCAGAAAAAATCAAAAAGGAAATACAAGAAAATACATAAAAGAATAAATGTGAGAATTACCTCTAGAAGATATGTGGCCGGTTGAAAGCATCCAAAGAAGAATAAATTGTTGCCAAAGTAAGTCCCCCCCAGTTATAGAGAGGGGTATTTAAAAATACCCTGAAAATGGTAAAAACCATAAGTGGACGACGTCACCGCTTGATGCCACTAAGAACCCTCCCAACAAAAGAAGAATAAATAAATGGGCCATTTGCTGCACCTGTAGCCTGCCTATCTCATTGATCCTAGGGATTAAAAGAAGCTCCCGCATAGCAAAAATACGAACCGAATTTCCAGAGACTATACTCTTCTCATTTCCCAACGCAACCCCAATAGCCTAAGGTGTCACCCTCAAAGACTAGTCCACCTAAATCTGGAAACCTTCACAATCAATCCTGAGCAGCTGCTTGACATAAATGGGAGTCACTGCCATCTCCACAAATCCAAAATGAATGGTATGGGTAGTTTCCCACAACCTCTCCCCCAGAGCGCATAGAAAATCCGTAGAGCGTGGAATCTCATCCTAAGTAGATGCCAAATGTGAAAAAAACTACAGAAGAAACTACCCAATGCACCACCGCCGGAAGGTGCTCCCACACATCCTTAAACCCCGTCGTCCCCTAGGAGCAAAAACTCATCGAAACCATGTCAGTCTATTGAAATAAACAAACCTTTTGCCAACTCAAGGAAACAAAAGAGCAAAAGAAGAAAAAGAATGCCAAAGGTCATCATACTTACATAGCCACTAGGGTAATTCCTCTGCCTAGCTGAACGGTGATGTGCAGGCTCACGTAGAAGAGTACGGTCATCAGCAACTGGCTCAAATAAATAGAAGGAATTTTTGTTACCCAATGATAGGGTCACCCTAACCCTCCACTCTAGGTTTGCCCAATCTTTGAAACCCAGCCATGCCATGTGGGTCGCACTACCCGAAAAATCCACCATGTTTATGATTCGACGAAATAAAAAAGTATTAGGAATGGATCTTAGCTAGAAAGGGAAGCAGATCTAAACGCTAGAAGTTGTGAACAATGAGGAGAACTACCCTTTTTTAAAGAAGGCCAAGGGGCATGTCGATCAGTAGTCCCCCGACAACCATCAATCGACACCTGCCTCTTCCCCTTCTCGAGGTAGCCCAAAAGACCGTGTCATTGCCAAAGGGTAACCCTTGCAATATGACAATCAACGACCCCTAAAAATTTTGTACACAAAATCCTAGAAAATGTCAGAAAATTCCATTAATTCTCTGGAAATTTCCTAAAATTACTAAATAAATATTGGAACATTAGCTATTTTTCAAGCTCCCTAAATCCCCCTCCATATTAAAACAACATTTCTATCCCAAATATAAATCATAGAACGGCACGCCCACATCCCCAGAGTCTACTACAATTCCCTAGAGAAATCTCAGAACATCAAGTCATCAACTATTTCCCCAATAGAACTTCCAAATCTAATTTCCCCAGTGGAGCTAAAAACACATCGATAACATCAAGCATAAAAAAATAAATTATATCCCAGTAGGATTAAATATTACCATCCCAAATCCATAGTGGAATTTTCGAGACTAAGGTTATCTCCTCTTAAAAGAAATAATCCCTAGGTAAATGTCTACCCACAATAGAATCTTAAAAAAATATAGTCCTAAAACAAAACGAAAGTACAAAAGACTCCCCAGAAGAGAAACCTCTACTTAGGCCTGGAGAATTAGCCTCGACTGCAAAATTGGTCACCTCTACTTTAGGCCTGTATAATTAGCCTCGATGCGTAGAATTGTTCACTTCTACTTTAGGTCCTCAGAATTGTCCTCGACTCGCAGAATTGGTCACCTCTAATTTTGGCCTACATAATTGGCCTTGACCCTTAGAATTAGTTGCCACTACTTTAGGTCATCAGAATTGGCCTCGACCCGCATAATTAGTAAACCACAACTTTAGGACCGTAGAATTGGCCTCGACACGAAGAATTGGCCACCTTAACTTTAGGTTCGCAAAATTGGCCTCGAATCGCAGAATTAGTCGCCCCTACTATAGGTATGCATAGTTAACCTCAATCGAAAGAATTGGACGCCCTTAGTTTAGGTCCGTAGAATTGAACTCCATCCACAAAATTGGCTGCACCTACTTTCGGCCCGTAGAATTGACCTCGACCCGTAAATTTTTTGCCATAGCTTTAGGTTCACATAATTGACCTCGACTTGTGAATTGGTTTCCCCTACTTTTGGACCACATAATTGACCTCGACCCGCAAAATTGTTCACCATAATTTTAGGTCCTCAGAATTGGACTTGACTCGAAGAATTAGTCGCTACAACTTTAGGTCTGAAGAAATATCTCGACCCAAAGAATGGGTTAAAAAAACTGTAGGTCCTAAGAATTGAGCTCGTCCCATAAAATATGCCATCCCCAACATTACCTTAGGTCCTCAGAATTTACCTTGACCCTCTGAAACATTCATCCCCGTTTCTTTGGTCTGCATAATTGATACCTCTTTCCCCAAACAACATGTGGTGTGTATTCGACGACTTTAACTTGTTCCAAGCTCACCTGTCAAGGAGCTCTATAGACACCCCATTTTAGAACCCCCTAAGTCTCTCATTAGGACCCTAACACCTCTTTAATTTACTATAAACCCTAGGTCGTATTTGAGTACCGATCTAGAGGCCATCGGGTGCTCTCAAGCCCCATTTGACTCTGGTTAAGTCCATCGCTAGAGAAAAATATCAATGAATCTTCAAAGTTCTCGAAATCTAATTTCTAATTGTCCAGCATGTGTGCGAATCAACATAACGGTTTGGATGAACGGACCATTTTACTATCTTAAAATTGATTTGGAGGTCACCGGGAACTCCTAGGCCCGGATTTGACCCAATCAACTTCATTGTCAGAGCAAAAGCTATATAAATTTTCTAAGGGCTCTTAATTCCCTTTCCAACAGTCCATCCAATGTGTAAATTGGCGTAACGGTTCGGACGAATGGACCATTTTACTACCGAAAACCTATATAGAGGCAACCGGGAGCTCCCAGGGCCCGATTTGACCCCAATAAACTTCATTGTCAGAGAAAAGCTTAATGAATCTTCTAAGGGAAATGAAATCCATTTCTAACGGTCTACCTCATGCACGAATTACCCTTACGGTACGGATGAACGATCTGTCTTACTCTAAAAAGTCACCGGGCACTTTCGAGCCCCATTTTACCAAAGCCAACTCTCGAAGATGAGAGAATAACTTTGGAACATCTAAGTGACTCACAAAACCTTTCTAATGGTCCTCCCCGTGCACAATTTGGACTTACGGTTTGAACGAACGATCCATCGTCGTCCGACAGTCTCCTGTAAAATGGACTGACGGGCGCTTTCGAGCCCCGTTTGAACCAAAGAAACTCTCGAACCCGGGAGAGGCCTAAAGGATTCTCAAAGGTCTCTAAATACGCTTTTCTATAGTATGCACCATGCATAATTTGGACTTACGGATTGCGTTTTACAACCATTTTTCATAAAATCTGCATGAGACTGCCAATTGGTAGGTCTATTTCTTTGCTTATCGATAATGTGTCTAGGGTTACTTATCGATAGGGAGGGTAATCTTAATGCCGATTAGAAGTCACCTGACCCTATATAGGTAGAGCATGATCTCACCTTTTAGGGACCTCAAAAACTTCTACTTTAGTGTTCTCATCAACATTCTTCTTAAGTCAAGGAGGTTTCCTTGTTTGAAACCTTTCTCCGCCCTTAATTCCCATCAATTTCACACCCAATTTAGCAAAAATCCTCCTACATAATTTATTCTATTTCAAGGGAACTCATCATCATTCAAGATCAATCTCTAAGTCTCCAAATAAAGGTCCAAATATTCTTCTCTCTCTTTAGATTTCTTTATTTTCGCATTGGTTATATAAATTCTTAAGTTAGATTTTACTTTAGATCATACACATATTAATCTTGAATCCTTTACTAGTTATATTGAACATGATGTATTTTAGGGAAAAAAAAGGGTTACACATATAAATTCTAACGGGATTTTTCACCACATTCTCCCAAAACTATTTTTTTTTTCTTATACACATATAATAAAATCCCCATTTGAATTTATGGGATAAACCCCACCCTCATGCCGAATGCAAACTATGTGAAATTTGATGCCTTTATAGGCTACATAGGCATCTCGGGCTAAAAGCCGAGAATCGAGTCATATTTTCCTATTTTTCCCTTTCCTCTTTTTTCCTATTTTATTCCCACATTATATATATGTATTACCTGCGATTCATACTTGTGTCTTATCCAACACATATTATCATCTTATGATAATCATCATTATATAGATAAATGAACATATCATATTTATAATTATTATTTTGGGAACATTCCTATGGATGACCTTATTCCATATTTTCCATGATGCGAGTCGAGCGATTTCGATCTCCACTTATACACACACACACACACACACACACTTCGCGGAGAAATTAAGGATAATAGTAAAATAAGCCCACGAGAGATTGAAAGGGAGGGATGGGTGCCTAACACCTTCCTATTTCGTAACTGAGCCCCCAAACCTCTAATCTAATTGGTTTCGCAAGCATCAGTTTGTCTTTGATGTTTTTCTCTCGAGGCGAAAACCTATTATTTTTCCTGTTTTGTGAAAAATAGGTTGGGGAATCTGTCTCTTTACATCACCCCACATTGACGACGACCAAAGCATTCCTGGAAGGGCACGAATCCTCTCCCTCTCTCTCCCCATCGCGCGTGCAAGCGCCAAACCCCAAGAAGGAGAAGGATATAAAAGGGAAACCCCAAAGTCCTGGAGTAGAGATGGCTACAGTGAGCACTGACATACCGACAAATAGTCAACTGATCTTACCAACCCAACACAATTTGAGATCAATTAATCAGTATGGGGAAAAACTAAAGGCATATCAGGCGCACTCCAACAAGTATAGCATAAAGTCCACCTATTTTGGTTAATATATATGTTTGTGTTGTGAAAATTATGCAATCATCATTCAAAATGAAAAATCGTTAGAAGATGATATCAAAGAAGATATAGACCAAGGAAAAAAAATACGTACCTTCTCATAGGTCTGCTAGTTTTAGATCCGGGCAAGAAATTATTCATGATGATGCTGGAAACAGCACCACCCTTTAAGGTGTTTGCAAGCTTAAGTTAGTGATAACAATGGCAGCACATGAGAACATGTATATGTATATATGCAGAAGGGGGTGAGGAGAAGAGGATGAATACTTCAATATAAGTGGTTCAACCAATCTGGCCTACGTCCACTGTGAGTGTGTGTGAGTAATATCACTGAATGAAGGCACTAATGGCCATGGATACAATCTCTCAAGATTTCTCTCTCTACTGTATAATTTGACAAAGTATAGCTAGGGTTGTAATTTTAGGGGGATCCTCCTCCAAGTAGGAGAAGGCAAGTATATATATAGTATGTGGGGGTGTAATGCACTTCCTATGCATGCAATGAGCATGTATGCATTGATCTAGCTAATCTGATGAAGACATCTGTCACTGTCACATGTAGATAATGATGATGAAATATTCCCCCATATGAGGGGATTGATTTGTTATAACTAATTGTGTACACGTGTTCCCAGCCATACCTATGCGAGTAAGGGCTCGACTCTCTTCGATTGGTATCAACCTCGGCCTGAAAGAGTACGAGGTTGGTGAAGTTTTTCTATTGCCCAATCCGAGATCGTTCATTATGGCCTTGGCTCATGAAAAGCCGAGGTAAGACAAGTAAAGTCATAATGTCGGCCTGTGCCAAGGTTATGCAGGAGCAGGTTTGGGACATTGGATGATTCTCAGCCGAGGTTGGTTATGATGATAGCATAGTCCTTGTAACCTCGGGTTACACTCAGCCGAGGTTGCCAGCCCTGGATGACCTGATGAATAACTGACCCCATGGATCATGAAGACCTCAATTGTTGTCTGACTATGAGGTAACTAGTAACGTCGACCATGGCCGACCCTTCTAGGGACAAGACCATAGCATTCCAATCTATGGCCCTTCTAACCTCGGCCATCTCATTGGCCGGGGTTGTTGCCTCTAGGCTGTTGGGTACATATAGGGCATATAAATCACCCCTAGCCCTTAGTTGCCTATGTGAGGAGGTGACAAAGGGGTATACATATCCGATGTTAGATTTCTGTTGGTGCCAATACTTCCTTGACAAGTGTGAACTGCTGAAGTAGATGGCGGGCCTGGAAAGCTCAATGATTGCAGTCTTTTGGGATCCCAAGGCAATGATGGGCCTTGGGATGTGTGCAAGATTATTTCGATGGTTTTAACCCTTTTTATATTCCTCCTTTTTCATTTCCTTATTCTCTCACCTCAACTTTCTCTGCTTTCTCTCTCTCTCTACAAGAGCTCGGTTAAGAGTGCATTTGGAGGGTTTTCTTGCCAACCTTGACTTTTTTCTCCTCGCATTCCATCAGGTATCATCTATTACCTCTTCTCCTCTATTTTTCCTGCCTTGTTCTTCCATTTGTTGCATTTTTTGGTGAGTTCATGAATTTTCCGGTGAGTTGGTGAGTTTTTCGGTGAGCCTAAGGGTTTTCCGGTGAACTGTTCTTAGTCATTAATATTTCAAAGCCCAGTTTGATCCTTAGGCAGTTCCAGTCAAGTTGTTTGTTTTTTAACTTGGGTCTATAAGTGTAGGGTCGTCCCCATATGCTCAGACCTCTTTATCATCTTTTAAAAGAATTCCCCTCTCTTCGAGAGAAGAATCTAGAAAAGATTAGGTAAATAGAGCGAGCCCAAGAGGAAGCTCGTAGGGCTGAGGCCTTCCCCCTCAGACCTATCTTTCCACCCCCTCTGAAGGTCATATACCCTGAGCCAACCGAACTAGTTAAATCAGTAGAGGTCCCAGTAGAACCTACTCCTATGTCTGAGTCTAAGTCATCTACCTCAGACCCTATGTCTGTGGACTCTTTTCAAGAGGCCATGGACTTTTCCATTAGGCAGGATTAGGTCCCTGAATAAGCTGAGGTTTCGAGCCGTGTCTCGTCCCATAACGAGTCTAGCACATCTCGAACTTCTTTAGACGTTGAAGTTGTCGAGCCAAACATAGCTTTTCCTCATCCTATTGATGTTGTCCCCCTATCGACTTCTACAAGGGCTGAGTTTGCTCAGAGGTTCCCTAAAGGTAATCCCTTGTCCGCTCCAACCGACGTTGATCGAGATGAGGATGATGAGAGTGAGAGCGATCTTGACACCTCGGAGGAAGTTGAGATAGAAAGCACTGTCAATGAACTTGACCTCTTAGCCTTCAGACATCTATATTCCATAGGTCCCGCCATAAAACTTAGGAGACCTCTGAGGGATGAGAGAGATTTCGATGACCGAGATGGTGAGATCTGCCTGTATGAGCACATGTTAAAGTTAGGATTTCATCTTCCCATCCACCCAATTATTAGGGCCATACTGTCCTATATTAACTTATCCCCTTCCCAGTTATCCCCTAACGCCTGGAGGGTGATAATTAGAGCAATAGTTTTATGGAGGGCATTCCACCATTCAGACCTTCCTGTATAGGTCTTCTCTGGATGCTACATCCCTTCCTCTGCTAGGAACCATCCGAGCTATTACCATTTTTTAGCTCGAAAGTCAACTAAGAAGATGCTGCAGGTTACCCAAACTTGAAATCGTAATTGGAAACCGTGATATTTCTTCATCTCAGGGGCACGGGAATTTAGCCCCTGTGTCCCCTCTTCAAACTTAGAGCTGAGGATACCCATGTGATGGGGAAAGGTGTCAATGGCTGCCAGGGCCGACCCTAGGTTCAGTCAAAATAATCTTCAGAAAGTAAAAGACCTTCAAGATTAGGGGAGCATGGTCTGTTGGTCAAGTTCAAACATCTGATGACCCCATACTATCTCTCTGAGACTGGACTTGGGGGGAGTCCTCTGACTGAGCTCAGTAAGTGTTTATTTTCCCTAAAGTTATACCTATGATTAGATAATACCTCTGATATGCTAACTCAGACCTTTACTTTTGTAGAACGCCCCGAAGGCATTTCAGACGATAACTGGGAGATGTCTGCCCCAAGTCTCACAAAGTTGGTGAAGAAGGTAGGCCTGAATGCACCTCCTCCTCCCCCATCGAAGCAGAGTGTCAGCACGTCTAAGGCCAAAACTACAAAGAAGAGAAAAACTATAACTTCTTCCCCTGAGGATCAGAGTCCAAGTAAATCCCAAAAGGCCATCCCCATATCCTCTGATGATGCATTGGATACTCATATGGAGTAGCTAAAAATTAATGACAGTCTGATAGTCCACTGTGTGCTGGCGTTGGATGCCATCAGCTCTTCTATGATCAATGCTGACAAACGCTTCTGTCGCTCAATGGATACTCCCCTGCTGGCTGAGTTTGGTCTTCACAGGTCTATCCAGGTAAGATTTGAATTTCAATTTTATTCCGAAGTGTAACCTCTGCTTTGAATTTGAACTTATACATCTGATTCTTGAGTTGCAGGGCATTGTTGCTAAGCACCAGTTAGCCAACTGGACTCTGAAGTGGTTGCCCCTCATTGATAAAGTCAAAGAGGCTGAGAAGGTGAAGGACTCTCTGAATATAGAGGTGGATAATCTGAAGTCTTCCTTTGAAGGGTCTGACAAGAAGGTTAAACAGTTGGAGAAAGATATCTCTAAGCTGAAGAAGGAACACACCTCTGCCCTGAAGGCCAAGGATGATGTTCTTCAGCAGAAGGTTGATGCTATAGTGAAAGCCACCCTTGAGGATTCTTCAGAGGGGATCCTGGATGATTACAAAGTCTCTAATGAGTTTATCAGCTTTGGCTTTGAATACCTTGAAAGAGGTGTTAAGGCAACTAGCAAATGGGCGGCCTCTAAGGAGAAGGAGTTAGGCCGCTTAACAGCCTCTAACTTTATTTTTCTGGGCTTTGCTAACCCATAATTTTCCCAGGCCCTTCAAGAGGTTGAGGAGGAAGATGTTGCCCCTGCAGGGACTGCACCACTGGATGTTACAAAGACTGAGGGTGCCAACCTACGAGATGATGGGGTCGAGGTGACCAACATCATCCAAGGAAATGAGACCGAGGATACCAATACTACAGCTGCAGACCCCTAGGCCATTTTTGGGAAGCTTTTTTGTAATTTTTGATTATGCATTTCAAATTGTAACCTTTGATTGCAAACTCAGTTACCTTATATCTTGTAACTCTTAACTTTGGTCTATATCAACCTTTGAGGAGGGCTTTATTTCCTTAGTTGCTGAATGTTCTTTAAATGATTTTCTATGTCATGAAATGTGTGTTCAGGTCTGAAGTCTCAATATAATGGTGTCTTTATAAATCTTATAATTTTCTAAGGTCTGAGGTCATCCAAGCATGATGTCTCACCTCAGAACTTGTCACCAAATTATGATGTTATAAGGTCTGAGGTCATCAACTAAGATGTTACGCCCAAAAATAATTTTTCACCAAATTAATGATGTCTAAGGTATGAGGTCATCCAAGCATGATGTCTCACCTCAGACCTTATCACCAAATTATGATGTTATAAGGTCTGAGGTCATTAGCTAAGATGTTACCCCCATAAATAATTTTTCCCCAAATTAATGATGTCTAAGGTCTGAGGTCATCCAAGCATGATGTCTCACCTCAGACCTTGTCACCAAATTGTGATGTTATAAGGTCTGAGGTCATCAGCTAAGATGTTACCCCCATAAACAATTTTTCACCAAATTATTGATGTTTAAGGTCTGAGGTCATCCAACCATGATGTCTCACCTCAGACCTTGTCCCCAAATTATGATGTTATAAGATCTGAGTTCATCAGCTAAGATGTTACACCTATAAATAATTTTTCACCAAATTAATGATGTCTAAGGTCTGAGGTCATCCAAGCATGATGTCTCACCTCAGACCTTGTCACCAAATTATGATGTTATAAGGTCTGAGGTCATCCGACAAGAAGTTATCCTCATAAACTCTACCATTAGAGCATAATGAACTAATAATTAACACTAAAACTGATCTTCTCATTAATAATATCTTCATAAGTTGATACATTTACATAGAAACTCTAGCAACATTATATTTTATACTTTTTTAGATGATCAACATTCCAAGGATTAGAAAAAGGTTCCCCTTAAAGTTTTTCTATCCTGTAGGTCCTAGGTACAACCTCCTCAACCACTTTATAAGGACCATGTCAATTCGGGTGAAGCTTATTTGCCTTCTGTAATGTCTTCTTCAGAACTAGGTCTCCCACAGCTATGGGTCTTGACTTTACCCTTTGATTGTATAACTTTATTGTTCTCTGCTGGTAAGCTGCCTTCCTGATTTCTGCATCTTTCCTTCTCTCTTCGATCAAATCGAGGTCAAGTCTTCTTTCCTCCCCATTCTTCTTAGGGTTATAGGTCTGAACCCTATGAGTAGGAAGTCCTACTTCCATCGGTATGACGGCCTTCGAGCCATGTGCTAACAAAAATGGGGTCTCCCCCGTTGGTGTCCTAGTCGTTGTTCTGTAGGTCTATAACACAATATAAACCTCTTCAGCCCATCTTCCCTTAGCTTCTTCTAACCTCTTTTTAATCCTGTCGATGATAGTTCTGTTGGGGACTTCTGTCTGACCGTTTTCCTGAGGTCGACCAGGAGAAGAGAAAAATTGCTTTATCCCAACTCTTTCGCAATATTTTTCCAAGGAAGAATTCTTGAACTGGGTTCCGTTGTCCGAGATGAGGGTGTTTGGGAGGCCATAATTGCATATAATGTTCTTCTAAATAAATTGGAAGGTATTCTTCTCTGTAATCGTGATAACCGGCTCGACCTTTACCCATTTGGAGAAGTAATCAATGGCGACTATCAGGAATCAGTAATTACTTGCAACTCTTAGAAGGGGACCCACTAAGTCAATTCCTCATATTACGAATGGACAAGGGGAACTAATCGACGTCATATGCTGATGAGGTTGATTGGGGATAGTGGAGAATCTCTGAAATTTATCGCACCTCTTCACATAGGCTACAGCATCCTTGGTAAAGGTCGGCCACTAGTATCCTTGCGTAATAATCCTCTTAGCCAAAGGTCTTCCTCCTACATGACTAGAGCAAGAACCCTCGTGTACCTCTTGTAGGACGTGGGGAACTTCTGTGGGACGAACACATCTGAGGAGAGGTAATTGTAATCCATTCTTTTATAGGACGTCTCCTCCTATTGAGAACTTTGTAGATCTGTACCTCAGTTTCCTTCTCTCTAGGTTTTATTTCGATAGCTCACCCTCTCTGATATATCTGATAAGGGGGTCCATCCATGAGTCCCCTAGGTTCAAATTAAGGCAAGGGTTACTGACCTCTTCTTCTTCAATGGTCGCCTTGGGCAAAATCTCAACTGGGACCGTCCTTCTGATGTCTGTCCTTATTGCCGAAGCTAACCTTGCTAATGCATCTACTTGGATGCTATTTTACCGAGGTATTCTCCTCATCTTTATCTCTTCAAAACCTTCGAGTATCGTTCTCACCCTCTTCAGGTATTTGTCCATCCTTTCATCCTTGGCCTCATAAACCCCCAACACTTGATTAACAACTAACCTTGAGTCACTATGAAGCAGGAGTCATCTTACCCTAAGGGTCTTTGCCAATGAGAGGCCTGCTATCATGGCCTCATACTTTGACTCGTTGTTTGATGCCTTGAAGTTGAACCTTAGGGCATATTCAATATTAGTACCATCCGTAGCTGAAAGTATCAGCCCTGCCCCGCTTCCACTTTCGCAACAAGTCCCGTCGAGAAAGAGGTTCTAGATGTCTTTATCTGACGAGAATCTCCCTTCTGACATAACTCCATGTTTGAAGAGGTACCGATCTTCCTCATTCTCGTCTATTCCGTTTTTGGTTCTCTTAGACACAGCCTCTTCAGGATTTTGAAAGACGTTGTTGTTTAACCACTCAATAGTCTCTAGGTCATTCTCGACCTCGGCCTCTTCCCATGTGAATTCAGCGATAAAATCTGTAAGTGCCTACCCTTTGATGGACGCCCTGGGCTGATAAGTAAGGTCATACTCTCCTAACTTAATGGCCCATGTCATCAATCTACCCGACTTCTCTGGTTTGTGGAGGACCTATCTTAGTGGGGAGTCAGTGAGGATGACCATAGAATGGGCTAGAAAGTAGGGCTTCATCTTCCTAGAAGCATGTATCAAGGCGTAGGCTAGCTTTTCCATCCGAGGATAATTCTATTCAGACCCTTAAAGGGACTTACTGTTGAAGTATACAGGCCTTTGAACCCCAATGTCTTCCCGTACTATGGCTGCACTTATGGCTGATTCAGAGACTACTAGGTAAACATACAACTTCTCTCCCACGATGGGCCGACATAAGAGCAAGGGAGATCCGAGGTAGGACTTTAGTTGATTAAAAGCCTCATCACACTCTTTGTCCCATTTGAAGTCCTTTGTAAGAACCTTAAAGAACATAAGACACTTGTTCGTCGCACTGGAAAAAAATTTGTTGAGTGCAGCTACTCTTCCCGTGAGCCTATGAATGTCCTTGATACTCCTTGGCGTCTTCATGTCAAGCAAAGCCTTAATTTTCTCATGGTTCACCTCTATTCCTCTCTGATTAACAATGAATCCAAGGAATTCCCCAGCTCCTACCCCAAAGACACACTTCGTGGGATTGAGTTTCATTCTATACAAGTCCATGGTGTCGAAGGTCTTTTCTAGGTATGCCACGTGAGTGCACACCTTTAAGCTTTTTGTCAACATATCGTCTACGTACACCTCCATAGTCTTACCTATTTGGTTCTCAAACATCTTATTCACAAGACGTTGGTATGTCGCTCCCGCATTTTTCAAGCCGAAAGGCATGACCTTTTAGCAATATGCCCCTTTGTCCATGATGAAGATGTCTTCTTCGAGTCTTCAGCATCCATGAAGATCTGGTTGTAGCCTGAATACGCGTCCATGAAGCTCATGATCTCATGCCCTGTAGTGGCATCTACCATCTGGTCGATCCGAGGTAAGGGATATCTATCTTTTGGGCAAGACTTATTCAGGTCGATGAAGTCTACGCACTTCCTCCATTTCCCATTGACTTTGGGCACTATGATTGTGTTTAATAACCACTCCGGATATATGACTTCCCTTATGATCTCATCTTTTTCGAACTTCCTGACTTCTTCTCGGATGACATTATACTTCTCCCTCGAATAAACTCTTCGTCTTTGCTTGATTGGTTTAGCATCCTTAGATACGTTCAGTTTATGGAACATAACCTTAGGGTCGATGCCAGGCATGTCCGCGTGGCTCCAAGAAAAGACACTCTACCTCTTTTTCAAGAAACTTGTCAACTCTTCCTTGATCTTCGCTTTTAAGGCTTTACCGACCTGGACTGTTTTTTCCAGTTCGTCCTCATTGAGGACGATGGATTCTACCTCTTCCGCGACCTCTCCTTTTTTCAACTTCGTTTCATCTCTAGGGTCAAGTGTATCAATGTTATATGTGGTAGTTGCTCTCTTATGGGCCTCTATATCTTTAGCTGAGTTAAAGTAGCATTCTCATGCTATGGTCTGGTCACCTTGCACTTCCCCTACCCCATAGGGGGTCGAGAATTTTAGCATGTGGTGGACCTTCGATGGCACGACTTCAAACTCCTTAAGGGCCACTCTTCCTATGATGAGGTTGTAGTCCGAGAAGATATTTTCGCCCATAACAAAAAAATTGATCTTTCGGGTTAACCTCTTAGGCCACTCATCACGCATTCGCACGTCCATCTCATACACACCTAATGGATGGACTTTTTCACCTCTGAAGCCCATTAACGGATGATGATAGGGTACCGACCTTGATCTACTGAGGCCAAGGCTCTTGAAGCAGGGCCAAAACATCACATCTGCTAAACTTCCTCCATCTACGAAGATTCTTTATACCTCATACCCATTCACCCTTGTTGTGATTACTAAAGGGTCATCATGCAGAGCTAGGATGCCTTTGAAGTGGCGTTGGGAGAACCCAACTATAAGATTATCCATATCCACCTTATTTCTCTTCTGCTTAGTTTAGGAAGACGTCAGATTTATCACTTCTGGCTTGGACACTGACTTAGCCTCCGCCACATGAGCTTTTTGGTCAGCCACTTCAGAACCACCCCCTGCACGTCCTCCGTATATGGTGTTAACACAAAAGGAGATCATACCAACCCTCTTTACTGGGGTGTTTTCATCTTTTGGTGGAAGGTACAGATCGTCTTCATCATCGTCATCCGAGTCATCATCTCTTCTTACTGGGGTATCATCACGACATCTGTCATTTCTCTTATTTTTTGGGTCATCTCTTCCCCTCTTAGGAGACTTTCCATCAACGTACTTCCTCAACTTACCGAATTTCAGCATCTTCTCAATCTCATCCATTAAGTCGAAGCACTTTTCTGTAACATGGCCATGGTCTTGGTGGAACTCTCCTCACAAGTTCTTTTTCTCTTATATGGAGGAGCCTTTAGCTTCTTTGGCCATCTCAACGATCGATCATTCTTGATCTCATTGAGGATGTGTTAGCAGCTCATAGTTAGAGGGGTATATCGTGCGAACTTATCATCGGCTGATCTCTTCTCTCCATCCTTCTTTTTTGGAACTTTTCGCTTCTACCTCCATACTCATCCTCGTATTTTACAGCTATGGCCTCTTCATCATTCATAACCCTGCCCGCAGTTGCCAACAGCTCTGCCATAGACATGGGAGGGTCTTTCGTAAGTTTCCACAATAACTTCCCTTTCTGAAGACCTCCTATGGGGGCGATAATGGCTATATTCTCTTCGTAGTCGTCAACCTCAAATTTCTCTTTGTTGAATCTGGCAATGTAGTCTCTTAGGCTCTCGTTCTTACCTTGTTTGACATACAACAGATGGGTAGTCTTCTTTTCAGGTCTTACCCAAAAACAGAAGTTATGAATGAACCATTCTGCCAAACCCTTAACGTTATCTATAGAGTTCTTCGAGAGAGAGGTAAACTAGATATGTGCAGCTCCCGTCAAAGTCTCGGTGAAGGCCCGACATTTCATCTCATCTGGTATTGAGTAAATGTCCGCCGTGGACTGGTACATATCAATATGATGTATAGGGTTTGTGATAACATCATACTTGGGAGTCACCGTAGGTGGCTTGAACTTGGCTGGGGCAGGGAAGCTCACTATCTTAGCCATGAACGGAGAGCCTTCTGAGAAACCTCTTTGCAGTGGATCCTGACTTTTGATGAGGTCTCTTATCTTGTCTTCAAGAAGTTGGATGGAGTCATTCCAGGGTCTTGCAACGTTAGCCTGGCCGAGGTTATCCTGAGCCACTTCTAAGGGGTGGACTGAGGGTTCCCCATCCGCCACGTAACGTTGGTTGTTGACCTCTTCCTGGTCCCTACCTCGTCTTGTGTTAGGTCGGCCTTGATGAGGTCGACGTTGCCCTTCTTCCCTTTGTGATCCTGCTACATTTCATGACCTGGATAACCTCTGTCGTAGGTCATTTACTGGGCCGAGCCTTTCGAAGGCCAACCCTCTTCTTAATGGATCAAAAGCTAACCCTCTTTGTTAGGCTTCTTGACCTCTTCTGCCTCCACAACCTCGGCTCTACTAGATAGGACGTACTGTGTTATTTGAAACCTCATACAGATCCCAACAATCTTCTGGAGCATCTTCTACCTCCAAATCATCATACCTATCCTCGGGGAAAGGGTGTCCTTGCCTCCCCATATGCAAATGTCTAGGGTCAGCAGCGTCCCTCCTCCGCTGAGGCGTAGGCTGGTCTTTTCGCTGTTCCTGGGGTGGTCCCATGGCGTCAGGATGAGGCTGAACAGCTGCCGGAGTGTTCATCTCTGGTGAGACCCCAGGTGGCCTCATCATGTTCTGACTGAGTTGTGAAAATTGCTCCTTCATTGCTTATTGCATGGCAGCCAAAGACTTCAAGGCTGTTGCCACTTCTGCCATTTCGGACTGAGGTGGTGCCTGGCTCGAACTAGTCCCTTCAGTACCAGGCGATGGAAGAGGTGGCGGCAATTCCAGCATTATGTGTTAACACTAAAGAGCTTGTAGAGTAAAGGAGTTTTTTTTACCTTAATGGACCTGTTTCAATGGTGAAACAACTCCACAAAAGGGGTGAGGCCTGGTTTACCACCAGAGTCTCCGGTGAGGTTAAGCACAAATGAGGAAGAGATAGCTTCTCGTTCCCACATACGACGCCAAAATGATGATGCTGGAAACATCACCACCCTTCAAGGTGTTTGCAAGCTTAAGTTAGTGATAACAATGGTATCACAGGAGAACATGTATATGTATATATGCAGAAGGGGGTGAGGAGAAGAGGATGAATACTTCAATATAAGTGGTTCAGCCAATCTGGCCTACGTCCACTGTGAGTGTGTGTGAGTAATATAACTGAATGAAGGCACTAATGGCCATGGATAAAATCTCTCAAGCTTTCTCTCTCTACTGTATAATTTGACAGAGTATGGCTAGGGTTGTAATTTTGGGGGTATCCTCCTCCAAGTAGGAGAAGGCAAGTATATATATAGTATGCGGGGGGTGTAATGCACCTCCTATGAATAAAATGAACACGTGTGTGTTGATTTAGCCAATCTGATGAAGACATCTACACTGTCACATGTAGATAATGATGATGAAATATTCCCCCACGTGAGGGGATTGATTTGTTATAACTAATTGTGTACACGTGTTCCCAGCCATACCTATGCGAGTAAAGGCTCGACTATCTTCGATTGGTATCAACCTCGGCCTGGAAGAGTACGAGGTTGGTGAAGTCTGTCTATTGCCCAATCCGAGATCGTTCATTTTGGCCTCAGCTCATGAAAAGCCGAAGTAAGACAAGTATAGTCATAATGTCGGCCTGGGCCAAGGTTATGCAGGAGCAGGTTTGGGACATCAGATGATTCTCAGCCGAGGTTGGTTATGATGATAGCGTAGTCCTTGTAACCTCGTCTTAAACTCAGCCGAGGTTGCCAGCCCTGGATGACCTGATGAATAACTGCCCCCATGGATCATGAAGACCTCAACTGTTGTCTGACTGTAAGGTAACTAGTAACGTCGTCTATGGACGACCTTGCTAGGGACGAGACCCTAGCATTCCAATCTATGGCCCTTATAACCTCGGTCATCTCATTGGCCGAGGTTGTTGCCTCTAGGCTGTTGGGTACATATAGGGCATATCAATTCAAGTTCCTTATGAACCTCCTCAAAGGTCTGCTATAAGTTCCTCGTGCACTTCCTCTGTTGGTTCTCTAATAGTTTTTCGAAATAGTGAGAGAAATTCTTACAAACTACATTAATTTATTGAATATCGATCTGAGTGTTATTACATTTTGTGGATTTTAAGGGTGACTGAATAAGGGTTGGGGGGGTGGATGAGTGAGGGTTTGGGGTGATGAATAGGAGATGACCAAGGGTTTGGGAGAACTGGTTTTGGGAGAAGATGAATATTAAATCATGCTTATATATATATATATATATATATATATATATATATATATATATATATATATATTCTTTTTTTTTGGGGGGGGGGGGGGGGGGGGTTTGGGGGGTTAAAACATCCGAATTATAGAAAGTTATTTTTTTGAGGGGTGGGGGGTAAGTCATGCGAATCTTAGATTTTTTTTGTGGTAAACTAATATATTTTCTATTAATGAACATGTATTATTGGCAAACAATTTGTTTTTGCAACTAATTAAAATTTTGTGTTCACGCTAAGTGTCTAATTTTTCCCGTTTTACATTTAGTGGCGATTTTACTTTTTTGCCCCTAATACATTATATTTTAGTGGAAAACATAAATTTTTCCAAAAAGTATACGTTTTAGTGGAAGTAGATGATTAGCCACCAATAAAAATTGGGCAAATTAATATTTTTCTTATAGTGAGAGTATTACATTTTTCCATAGACGTGACTCTCTAAGGGTTTGACATTGCGAGGGCAAATGGACCAACAAAATGGCATGCACACATTTTCTCCGCCTAGTATACGTGTTCCCATGTGCACATGAAATTACCCAATGGGAGGAAGATTCCACTTCTATTCCAATGGCGGTTGGCAACTATCCTTAACATTCGTAAGTAATGGGATGTAAAGTACATAGAAAATATGTAGATGTTTAGATAATGTTGGTTATATCTAGGATGAAAATCATGCGTTGTTAAAGAAACTAATGTAACTTGTGGCGTTGTCAACAACTTAACATTTAGAATTTTTTGAGATAGATCACAAGGATAGACCAAAACAAAATAAACCTAATAGGGACAAAGAAAATGCAAAAGTTAGAAGTAGGAAAACCCCTCTACCTAGGAGATGGGATCCGAAAGCGTGTCTTGATTTGAGAACTCACCTAAGCAAGTGCACACGATTAACGACAAGATGAACGAATGAGTTGTTATGGGTAATGAAGTGTAAAATTGAACACATTTTAGAATTCATCCAACCATATGTTGATGACATTTTTTATGTTCGATTTGGTGGTGATTGTGATCACATCATGATCACCCTCGTGCTGAGTTAAGCGATGTAACAAACACAATATACAATCAAGGAGAGAATGTTGATGGAGTGTATTAATAAAAGGGAGTAATATGAGTCAAAATTGAATTATAGTAGCATTGGAACATTCTTTGGTGGACTTGAGTCGCCCGTGCATCGAATTACATTGTTTGTGATGCCAAAGTTTAGGTACTTTTTATATTGAACATTTTAAATGTGCATTGGGTTTCATTGAATTGAATCATTTTTTCCTTAATAAATGAGTGAATTGAAAAACAAAAACCTCTAAATTTTGCGAAAAGAGATGAAGAAATTATTATTTTCTTGAATGACAAACATACCTAACTATAGAGTCGTTTGTGTATAAAGTTCTTAAAATTATGTGAAACATTTTTATGAAGTTTTATTTTTTGTAAATGAAAAATACATGAATAAATGACAAGGATACTTGTGCTTTGTTCATTGTTCAACTTGAATTTCTTGTTATGTCTTGACAAAATAAATGTCCTAATAGTTGTTATATCATTTGGAATTACAACAAGATAATTACAACTCACTGGCTATATATTCAATATCATGACAATTTCTCATCTTGTTCTTACTAAACCTACACTAACATTTCTTTTTCCTAACACAACATAAGATATAAGAACCCTGTCATTGTAATAATTGATCGTCAAAATCATTCACCTTGAGAAGTAATTGAATAAAATAAAATAAATTTTTTTAGAGGTCAAATCTTACTGAAGCTTGTTAAAAAATAACGATTTATTATCACTAATAATGGAAATATAATACACACGGTGAGAAGTCATCAGTGTCTTCCTAACATCAACTTATATAGGATATGTTTTCCTACCTACAAAACTATTAGTATGAAGGCATAATGGGTGTAGACACCCCATCCTATGACTCTATAAGCACCTCCTTAGGTACCTAGAACTCACTCGTTCACCGCAAACCCTAGGTCATACTTTGAGAACTGATCTGGAGGCCACCAGATGCTCTCAGACCCTGTTAGACCCCGATCAAAACCTCAGCTTGAATGAATGTTCGAAGCGCTTTAAGTACCCTTTCCAAAGGTATGCCTTGTCCACAAATCGGCCTTACAATTTGGGCGAAAGATCTATTTTACCCCGAAAACTGATCTGGAAGCCACCTAGTGCTCCCAGGTCCCATTCGACGCCAATCAACTCTTCAGCTCGAACGAAGCTAAATGAATCTTTGAAGGGCAATATATACCCTTTCCAAATGTCTTCCCTCGCGTGCAAAACATCCTTACGGTAGGGATGAACGACCCATTTTACTTTGAATGGTCACGGATCACGTCCGAGCTCCATTTGACCTTGGTCAAATCTCTTAAATGAAAGAAGAAGAATGAAATCTTGAATGGATCTCAATACCATTCCAAGGGTCTATCCCGTTCATGAATAGGAAAACAATTTAACTAGGGACCTAATAACTGAGTGAATTAAAAAACCAAAACCTCTAAATTTTGCGAAAAGAGATGAACCAATTATTGTTTTCTTTAATGACAAACACATCAAACTATAAAGTCGTTTGTGTATAAAGTTATCAAAATTATGTGAGTAGTTTTTATGAAGTTTTTTGTTTTGTAAATGGAAAATATATGAATAAATGATATGAATACTTATGCTTTGTTCATTGTTCAACTTCAATTTCTTGTTATGTCTTTGCAAAATAGATGTCCTAATAGTTGTTATATCATTTGGAATTACAACATGATGATTACAACTCACTGCCTATATTTTCAATATCATGACAATTTCTCATCTTGTTCTTACTAACCCAACACTAACTAACATTTCTTCTTCCTAACACCACATACGATATAAGAACCCCGACCTTGTGATAATTTATCGTCAAAATCATAAACTTTGAGAAGTCATTGAAAAATATAAAATCAATATTTTTAGTGGTCAACTCTTACTGAAGCTTGTTGAAAAAGAACGATATGTTGTCACCGATAATGGAAATATAATACACACGGTGAAAAGTCATCAGTTTTTTCCCTAACATCAACTTATATAGGATATGTTTTCCTACCACCAAAACTATTAATATAAATCCATGATGGGTGTATAAACCCCATCCTAGGACCCTATAAACACCGCCTTAGGTACCTATCACTCACTCATTCACCGCAAACCCTAGGTCATACTCCGAGATCTGATCTGGAGGCCACCAGATGCTCTCAAACCCCGTTCGACCCCAGCTAACACCTCATCTTGAATGAAGCTGAATGAATATTCAAAGATCTCTAAATATCATTTCCAAAGGTCTACCCCATCCACAAATTAACCTTACGGTTTGGACGAACGATCCGTTTTACCCCGAAAACTAATCTGGAGGGCACCTGGTGCACCCAAGACCTATTCGACCCCAATCAAATCTTCAACTTGAATGAAGTTGAATGAATATTTGAGGGAACTATATACCCTTTCCAAATGTTTTCCCTTGTGTGAAAATTAGCTTTACGGTAGGGATGCATAACCCATTTTACTCTGAAAGGTCACCGAGCATGTTCGGGCCTCATTTAACCTTGGTCAACTCACTGAACTGAACAAAAAAGAATGAGATATTGAATGGATCTGAATACCAATTCCAAGGGTCCATCAAGTTCATGAATAAGCCTTACGGTTTGGTGGAACTATTCATTTCCCTCTAAGAATTTCCTATCTAGTGACCAACGGGAGCTTTTGGGTCCCGTTTGGCCATGGTTAACTCCTGAACCCAAGAGTGGCTCGATGGATTCTTAAATGACTCTATATACAATTTCAAATAGTCTACCCTGTCCATAATTCTAACTTATGGTTCTCATTTTATGATCATTTTTCAGAAAAAATTGCCTCAGACTACCGAATGGCACCCCAGGACCCTGCCTATGGGCAGTGTGTCTGGGGTTCTATACCGATAGGCTGGTCAAGGACCCTGTAGATCAGAATCCCCCATTGTAACTATAAATATATTCCATGACCTCACTTTTAAAGGCACCCCTTAACATCTCTCCCACCAATTTAGAGAACATTCACTCGAATTCAGAGTTCTTCCCCTCACGAAAAGCCCATTTTCGACGTTCCTTCCATCATTTTCATTCTCCTTTTAGTAAATTATCACCCTCTCCTCATACCATCATCATCTCATCATGAGATCAACGCATCTACAATCAAGATCCACTTCCAGTCTTTGCAAAGAGGTCCAATTCTCCATCCTTGTCTTTAGATTCTCTTATTTTAGCATTAGTCACTTTATTTTCACTTTAGTGTTTTATTTCATTACATCATATACCTTAATTTCAAACCTTTA
This sequence comes from Sambucus nigra, assembly GCA_949130495.1. Lineage (NCBI taxonomy): Eukaryota > Viridiplantae > Streptophyta > Magnoliopsida > Dipsacales > Adoxaceae > Sambucus > Sambucus nigra. The sequence continues at coordinate 372,313,644 of OX422219.1, forward strand.
TTATTAGTATTTTCAAATAATCTATTTTACAAAAACCTAGAAATAAGAAAAAGAGGGTTTACTTGTAAATTCTAAACAGGGAATTCTCATCGTTTTTTATCACACTAAAACACCCTTTTCTACACATTTATTTAATAAAAGTACCCGGGAGGACTTATGGGTTAAACCCAACCTCACGTTATCTTTGAATAATGTGGACTTTGATGCACCTTGGGCAACATAGGCGTCTTGGACAAATGCCTATACTCGAGGCCTCCCCTATGCACATTTGTCACCTTAATTTTATCACATATTTTTAATATATTATACATGCTTGCTTGCCCGTGTCTTATCCGATGTCCATATTCGTTATTCTATAAAGACTTGTGAATCGATAAACACTTACATTATTCTTTGAATTATAATTTTGGGAATAGTCCTAAGGATGACTTCACTCCACCTTTTGTCCATGATGCGAGTTGAACGATTCCATTCTCCATTTATATTATGCACATAAGCATACACTTCAAGAAGTTTAATAGGAGAATATTAACACATGACCATGAGACACTGAAAGGGAATGATAGGTTCCTAAAACCTTCACATTCTATGCTCATTTCCCTAAGTATGCTCCAACTGGTAATTTCCTCAATTCTCATCCCATTAAGGTACCTCGAATCTGGTGTTGGAACTAAAAGAGTTCCAAGAAGCCCTTCATCTCTTTAGTTGATAAGTTTGTCCCTCGCCCCTACATTGTGGTGGATCAGTTTTTTACAAACCACTTTTTTAGGGATGAGGAACGTCTAATTATACCCATCGAGGAATCGTTGGCCAAGAATTTTCCTATGAATAGTGTTCCTCTGTTGTTGGTTCCTTCCTACCTGCCTTCATATATTAAGTGGTCCTCATTTTATTCAATCTATTTCCCCAATCATGTGTCCATACAGTTTTGTTACGATCAAGGTAACCCCATGGTGACTCACTTTACTCGCGAGAAGCCTACAAATTTTTCTTTCACTTGTAGGAATTTTATAACCTCGACTGTCGCTAATCGTTGTTCTAACTATGCTACCAACCCTATTATTCTGAGTAGGACAGCCTGAGGGGGAGATATGTTATGTATTTAATTGTGTTTTGGAAAAATCAATTGGGTCACTTTCAGAGCAATCTTCTCAAAGAACCTCACTACCCCAACGTTGAGAGATGTTCTCTGATGGAACTACAATTGAGGAGCTTCACTGCTTTTAGTTTCATGTTCTCTCTCATTACTACTAACAGTTTGATCCCTTCTGAGAAGTCTCCCTTGCCCCCTCTAGAGCAAGATCTAGTGAAAAATAAAAAGGGGGATCAGTCATTAGTTCAGGTCGAAGCAGCTGCTATTGCCCCTAGTCCCTCAAAATCGATCGAAGGGGGCGACACTCCTCATACTACACCAAAACTGGCGATTGGTCATGGACAAAATCACTAACCAAAACTATGGGTCACGGACATGGGCCGTGACCATTTCGGGTGTGACCAATTTCGTGGGTCGCCGCCCAAGTCCGTGACCAAAAAATGGTCATGGCCCAGAGAGGGTCACGGCAGATGGTCGCGGACTTGGTCATTGACCCATGCCGTGACGGGTCGCGGTCCTTGTCTGTGACCCACAACCGTGACAAATGGGTCGCGGCCAAAGTTAGCGACCCACAACCGTGACCAAAAAAAATAAAAAAAATGGTCACCTCCCAAGTTCGTGACCCACAACCGTGACAAATTGGTCGCGGACTTGGGCGCGACCCACAACCATGATGAAAAAAATAAAAAAAATGGTCGCGGACTTTGGCCGCGACCATTTTTATGCGCAACGGAAAAAATAAAAATGGTCATGGACAAAGTCCATGACCATATTTAACAATAATTTAAAAAAATATATATATATTTTTTGGTCAAATCCTAAAATTGGGGGTCCTGTGACCGTCGGTTGCTACGTGTAACGTTGGACGCGTACGTGGTGTTACAAATATTTATTATTGGCAAAACAATAATACAAATCACAAATTGCGAATCGAGAACGTTGTTAATAAACAAATATATATACAAACTTAAAAATATTACAACTCTTAATAATTCACAGACCAAAAATAAATTAGACAGAGTTTCCTCTATTTTCTTGATATTCCAAACCCTGTAAATGTAAAACCTGCTTATTATAAAGCCCACACGGCCATAAAATTCAACAATCAAATTATAAAAGCTCGCACGACCATAAAACTAAACAATAAAAGCCCCCCCGGATGTAACACATAAAAAGCATAATCTTCATGTTGTAAACCATTGCCTCCTTCATTTGTTCCACGTGCAAAAATCCTACAAATGATAGGATACAAAAAAGAATATCAGTAACCAAGTAGTTTTACAAAAAAATTAATCAAGCTGAAAAATTGCATATATGAGTTAAAATTATCAACAGATCAATGTTTTTAAGTCTAAGTCTAGAAATATTCAAATTACTATCGTATTCACAAATCGGGAGTCCCGCGGCTGCGTGAATAGTTCCTACGAGTTACATTGGTCCCGTGGGAGGTGTTGGTGCCACACACGGGGGCGTACGGGGGTTGTTTCTAGTTTTCACCCACTAACGCCATGTTTTTAAGCCTAAGTATAAAAATATTCAAATTACCACCGCATTCTCAAACCGGGAGTCCCGCGACTGCCTGGTCAGTTCCTACGAGTCAAATTGGTCCTGTGGGAGGGGTTGGTGCCACCTACGAGGCCGTTCGGGGGATGTTTTAGATTTTCACCCTCTAACACCATGTTTTTAAGCCTAAGTCTCTAAATCTACAAATTATCATTGTATTCTCAAACCAGGAGTCCCGCGGCTGCCCGGTTAGTTCCTACGAGTCACATTGGTCCCGTGGGAGGTGTTAGTGCCACCTACGGGGCTATTTTGGGTTTTCACCCTCTAACACCATGTTTTTAAGCCTAATTCTAGAAGTATGCAAATTATCGTCGTATTCTCAAATAGGGAGTCCCGTGGCTGAGCGATCAGTTCCTACGAGTTACATTGGTCCCGTGTGAGGTGTTGGTGCCACTCACGGGACCATTTGGGGGTTGTTTAGAGGTTTTTCCCTCTAATGCCATTTTTAAGTTGAATTCTTAATATTTTCAAATTTAATCTCATACTCTCAAACCGGGGGTCCCATGATCGCGCGATCAGTTCCTATGAGTTACATTGGTCCTGTGCAAGGTGTTAGTGCCTCTCATGGGGCCATTCGGGGGCTATTTTAGGGTTTTGCTATCTAACGCCATTTTTAAGCCTAATTATTTATATATGTAAATTATTGTCGTATTCTCAAATCGGGGGTCCCGTGATTGTGCGATCTATTCCTACCAGTTTCCTTGGTCTCGTGTGAGGTGTTGGTGCCACCCATGGGGCTGTTCGGGAGCTATTTTGAGTTTAGGCCATCTAACGCCATGTTTTTAAGCCTAATTCCTTATATTTTCAAATCATCCTGGTAATCTCAAACCAGCAGTCCCTTTATCGCACGGTTAGTTCCAACGAGTTACATTACTCACGTGCGAGGTGTTGGCGCCTCTCATGGGGCCATTCGGGGGTTGTTTCAGATTTTCACGCTCTAACGCCTTGTTTTTATGCTTAACTCCTCATATTTTAAAATTATCATCGTATTCTCAAACCTGGAGTCCCGAGATCGCGCAGTCTGTTCCTACGTATTACATTGGTCCCGTGAGAGGTGTTGGTGCCTCTCACGGGTCCGTACGAGGGTCATTTCATATTTTTTCTATCTAATGCCTTATTTTTAATCTTAGGTCCTAATATTTTTAAATTATCATTGTATTATCAAACCGGGAGTCCCGTGATCGCGGGGTCAGTTCCTACATGTTACATTGGTCCCGTGAGAGGTGTTGGTGCCATAGTTTTAAATTTAAGTCTAGACATTAGAAAGTTATCGTTGTATCCCGTACTCCTTCTAATTATCCCATACTCCTTCTAACATATTATCCAACAACAAGTCAACAACCAATAATTATCCAACAACCAAACCAAACACAACCAATAATTATCCCGTACTCCTTCTATCATCTAATAGATTTAATAGATAATGCATATCAATTATATAACTAATTTATTTAAAGTACAGAGTACCTGGTGTGTAATGAAGAACTCGTATGTAATGAAGAAATGGTATCCAATTGGTTAGATCTGCAGTACGTAAACATTGTGTTATGAAGAACGAGACTCAAATGGACCGAGACCCGTATTAGTGCCATTAGTATTGAGTTTAACAACCCTACACTTGGAAAACACCAAGAAATTAGTCGTTGCTCAATGCCCCCGAGTGTAGGTACAATTACTTAACTAAATATATAATCAAACAACTCAAACCAAATTAACTAAATGTACAATCATATAGGGGTATACACCATAAATTGACACCAATGAGCATTGCTACTCACTATAAAACTCGTGATACACCAATTCAACAACATCTTCTACGAAATAGCTGCACAAATATGAAAATAAAGAATTCAAATCAATATAGTGTGAAGGACTCTAATTTACCCCGCAAACAACCGCATAGCAAACAGACAATAAAGAAAAAATTGATTCACACAGATAATAAAGAAAAAATTGATTCACACAGACAATAAAGAAAAAATTGATTCAAAGAACAAAATAAAGCCCATGAAATAAGAATTATGTTATGCCAAATAAAATGCCATGTAAGAGACCCATGCATATCATGGCTCGTTCTCACAACACACTGATGTAAAGGTTATATAAAACAAACAGTAAAACCTAGATGATTAATAAAGTGAGCCATAGAAGTTCTCTATCAAAAGTGATACAAAAGAGGAATAATGAAGTTCGCATAAAATTTATTAAACAGAATTAGAACATACCTTTGCAAGGATAAAGTCCAAGATCTTAGTTTTTGTTATCTTAATCACTATGTAATAGAGACACCACTAGTAAAAAACAACCGAGAAATAATGAAATAAACAAATACTTGTGAATGAACATAGGAATATTATACCTTTGAAAGAAAGCATAACTGTCCACACCAACAATCTTGTTAATTCCTCAATGAAATATTCCCTATACAATAGGATAATTTTCAATAAGCCTAACAATAGTAAACAAAATACCAATAAATGGATTATATATTATTTTCCAATAAATTAACAACTTCTACTTCGAGCACCAGCTGCGTAAGAAGGAGGAGGAGTTTTTGCCGAAACCCTAACGACCCTCATTTTTAATATTTAATATTTTTTTATCTCTTATATCTTATCAAAACAACTAAAATTAGATTATAATTAATGGATCAAAATGTGTACCTACCTTGTCATATTAGGAATATAAGAAGGACTTACAGTACACTATTTTGGAAATTTGATAAAAAAGATAGAAAAATCATTAACAAAAAGCAATCAATCTGAATGCCGACAAACATGTAAACATGATTTTGTAAAAAAATGTAATAAAACCGAAAACATGAACATTACATTAGATTGATGTAGTGAGTCCATAATAGTCTATCTTAACTTAATTTACTTCCATATCCTACATTCCTTATGTATATTGCCTAATTAAAAGGTATGTCTCGAGTGAGCATCAAGGTTGTGCAAATGAGATTTCCCAATGTGACTAAGAAACGGGTTATCTAAATTTGATAATGTTGAAATCAATGTTTTCTTTTTTTTCTATATACATCATGAGATGGTTGTGGTAATGGAAAATCAGACTATAAAAAAAAATGTTTGAAATAAAAAACATCAGCAAGCAACCCTGAACTAACCTTATGCAAAACCCGATCTCCATGCCATTAACTCCGATCGATTACCAAATCCCCTGCCCCGGAGCTAAAACTTGGACCTCGATGGAAACCCCACCTTACCCGGGGTTTAGCTAACGCTCAAGCACCAAATCCGAAACCCAGAGAGGGGATGCCTCCAGGGAGACGGAGGGAGGAGGTGAGAGAGAGAGGGGGGGAGAGATGAAGGCAAGGTATGGGGAGGGTTTCTTTGGGGGAAATGAACGAAACAAAGTAGCCGATGGGAGAAAATACAGAAAGCGCATTTTTTCATATTGAACCTGGTCACGGCTCTCAGCCGTGACCCACCAACAAAACCATTTAATAAAATCATACTAGCCCATTAATTTGCGTATGGTCACGGCCCATAGCCGTGACACCTCCCAAGAAATGGTCACGACCCTCAGCTATAACCCTTAGTGTGTGTGTTTTCTATTTCATTATGCCTATGGTCACGGCCCAAGTCCGTGACCCATCCGCGACTATGCTTGGAGGGAATTTTGGCACGGATTAGGCGCCAAAATGGTCACGCCCTGGTCACGGCCCAAGTTCGTGACCACTTGGAAAGCATCCATGACTCAGTGCGTTAATGAATATGGTCATGCTAAATATTGAGTTGGTCGCGGCCCAAGTCCGAGACCAGCTGGTCGAGAACTTGGGTCGTGACCCACTGGTCGTGATCATTCGCAGGATTTGGTGTAGTGTCATGATGCCTCGACTGGGGTAGTTGTGAGGGACACTAGGAAGGCTTTAAAAAAATCTCAAGGTTACCCATGAAGTCTCTCCTACCTTGACTCCTGACTCCAAGGTTGCTCAACAAGTTAACCAGATGTTCGAACAACTTCGGCAAATGTGACAAAAAAATTTGAGCAAGATATGTCTTTTATATCAGCTCAGATGGCCACTCAAGGTTTCTCTTATGATCCTCCAACTGGTGAAGGTAGAAGAATATGAAAGTTCACTAGCCCTGTTAAATTTTTTTTGGAGGAGACAGGTGAGACAAGTGATGATGAGTACTCTGAAGAGGAGGTAGCTGTTGACGAAGAAGTGGTAGGTGATGATGATGAAGATGGGGAGGAGGAGGAGGAGGAGGAAGACAAGGAAGAGTAATAGTACGAGGAATAATAATCTCCCCTTATTAGAAGGCATAGGTTGTGAATGATGGTTTCTTCCTCCAAACCTGCTTCGCCTCTTCGTGATATGATCTTGAGGAAGAGGTGTGTTTGCTATTTTCCTTTTTTTACTTCTAACTTTTTTCCTTTTTCCTTATGACATTGAATCATGTTATCTTTCTTCCGACTGATGTTCGAAGTGACTTTCATGAGGATGTTGGAGTTGGTGATGATCTTGAGGGTCCATTGGTGGAGAACTGGAGTTTTTCCTATCTCAAAGGAAGCCCTGCCAAAGGAGATAACTTCCCCATAACTTCACAGGTAACTAAAATTTAAGATCTTTTTTATGTTTATTCTAGAACTGTCTATTCGCCTGATTCTACCTTCTTGCAAAATCAGGTTGGTCTCGAGGAGAGTGTTCCTGATAAAGGTCTTATTGATTCTAGCATTAGAAAGTTCCCATGGTTGTACCCTTTATTGTGGTAAACTCTTTTCTTTTTCTTTCTGGACTCTTTATGTCAGATTCTTATTGTTATCATCTTATTCTCTATTGGTCTTCACAAGTTTCAATCCTCGAGAAAACTACCCCACTGTCCCTTGCTCCCTCGAATGACCAGGTCTTAGTTACTCTTTTTGGGCCATCAATCCTCAATCTAGAGGGAACATATATAGTTTCTACTTGTCATATAGGAGTTGGGCGGGAAGAAGTTGCAAAAGTTGGAGGAGCTACTGTTGTTCCCATAAAGAAACATCCTTTGGTACCTCTAGGAGATTTTTATGAGGAGGAAGATTTAGTAAAAATGGGCACTAGATAACTCGTCGATGTTCTGCAACCAAAGGTATGGTGTCACCTCTTATTTTGTGCAACTCCTTCATTTAAATGTTATTAGGATTTCCTAGTAAATAGGACTTTAAATCTCCCATGAACGAGGGTCAAGCGCGCCTAGTAATGTAGGAGTTGAAATATCCCATAATCGAGGGTCAGGCGGACCAAGTTATATTGGACTTTAAATCTCCCATAATCGAGGGTCAGGCGAGCCAAGCTATATTGGAATTTAAATGTCCCATAACCGAGGTTCTGGTGGCCCAAGTTATATTGGACATTAAATATCCTATAACTGAGGATCAAGTGGGCGAAGTTACATTGAACTTTAAATCTCCCACAACCGAGGGTCAAGCAGGTCAAGTTATATTGGATTTTAAATCTCCCACAATTGAGATTCAGGCGGGCAAAGTAATGTTGGACTTTAATTTTTCTTGTAACATAGTTTGTATATTTCTCTCACTTAATAATTTTTTTGTATTTTGAGTTGAAGTCGAGCAGTCAGCTGTGCGTGATCCAGAATTTGAAGGTGTTATGCATGAGATTACACAAGCAAGGATAATGGCGGCATTGGCGATGATGGACAAGGCTCCTAGTTTGTAGGTTCAACCAGTGGCTCCAACCGTTGGTGAGGTGCCCGAAATAGTTCCTGACAGGCTACAAGAAAGTGACAGTTCTTCGCACACTCGATGTCCTTCTGCCAGCGATAGTGTTTTCAGCGTGTATCCTCCCGAGGCTTATCCCGAAGTAGTTGAGATGAAGACTGATCGAAAGAACTTTTGCGTATATTTTTTGTCGTTGCTTGAAAAGCTCCTCTAATCAAAATCCTCGATTACCTAAAAAATATAGCAAACTAATGTGTAGAGGTAAGTAAGAGTATCAATCCACTTCAAGGGGGTAACCTAAAGACGAACTTAATTGTAATTCAATTTTTATTTTCTTTTTGGGATTTTTTTACTTTTTCTAATTTTTTTTAGCTCTTCAAATATTAAAATAATTTTTGTGAGATGAGGATTTAAACTAAACTAAACTAAATGAGAGACGATAAAAACTAACTATAAAGTTACTAAAATGAAACAAAACAAAGTCTAACACTAAAATAAGAGATAAAGTGAGGTAAATAATAGTGAGAACAATCAAGAAGTTGGACTGCACTACAAATTTTAGCTATTCTAACTAATTAATTTAATTATTTGAATTTTCCCAAATTAATATCAAAATTATAAATCTACTCTTGTTGCAAGTCTAATTTTAATAGTAATCTTTTAGAAAATTAAGTTTAAACCCCCACAACTGTAGAAAAAAATCTACACTCCTTTTAATTAATCACCCGCTACGATCGTTGTATCAAAATTTATGTAAATCTAGAAAATGAATTTTAGAGTTGAAATTCAAGGAATAATACCACAGTTATGAAACCCCTATCTCTAGTTCGAATCTAAAATGGGTATTATAACTTTGAATTTCGGTTTTCTCTCTAAAACCATTTACCCTCTCTCGAGGAGTAAATTTAAGGGCGAGGGATCAAAATTAATATTCAAAGGGAATTTTCAAGTAATAAAACTAATTAAATTAAAATAAAATCTAATAAGGGTTCCCCCACCCCTTGAAAGGGGATTTAGCCTAACATGATATTAAACATGATAATCAAATAAACTAGGAAATTAAAATAAATGTAGAGAAGAGAACAATCAAACCAAATCTCTTTGAGTGAAATTGAACTCCAATCCTTGAATTTGCAATTTACATCCCTCCAATTTGTGCGATCAAACCAAAATTACATCAACAATTACACTGAATAGTAGATTCTCACTAATTTATTTTTCTCACTAATCTAAAAAAAGGTAAAATAAAATAAATTCTAAGCTAAAAAAAACGGTGTTTCTCTCTCTAAAATTGATATGAAGAAGCCTCCTCATAATGTATGAATTGAACTACATTAATCTATTATGAAATAAGTGCTCGAAATGAAAAAATTCATTATAGATGGGTGGGGTGGAATGAATCCTATTGATAAATTTCACTACACACCTCTATATTTAGATATTTGCTAAAAATGAAAATACCCTCTATAGAGGAGTGTAAAGAAAATTATCACACAAGGTTTAAAAACTAAATTTGAGATCCTTGTTAAATGGGTCTTCTTCTTCTTTAAATAGTATGCATGGAGCTAAGGGAAAATTGGAAATTAGCTTGGGTGTGCATGTTTTTTGGGTGTGTCATGTGAGAAGGAATAAAAATTAGATTGCTCATGAGGGTAGTTTGGGTATTGGGTTAAAAGTGGTAGTTGGGGGTAATGAGGGAAAAAGGGTTAAATGGGTTTAAAATAGGTAGGGTTTTATTTATTTGGCTTTTGGTTTATGTTTGGAATTTGGCAGGTAGAAATCGCGTCAAGCTTTGAGAAAAATCGGAAGACATTGGAAATGGGTCTTGGGTCTTAACACGATTGAATTGGACAGACCTGGAGATGGGTCTCGGGTCGCTGAGGTGATTGTCGGCGGGTATGGGTATTCGGGTTTCATGGGAGGTAAGGTTCGGGTTGGTTCAGGGGTAGGGAGGTCACGGTAGGGTAGGCGGTTCCGTGGGGTTGAGGACGTAGGAAGTAGGCTACTGTGATGGTCCGTTTTTTGAGATGGTCGCCGGGTTCCGGTGGGTCGACAATGGGTTCGTCGTCGGAGCTGGTTGGGTTGGAGGGAAGGGGCTTGGGTTTTGTTTGTTGTGTTAATGGAAGTTAAGTGAGTGGGTTAATGGTTGTTTAGAGGAGAGATAAAGAGATGGGGTTGAAGATGAAGGTGAGGGGGTGCTATGTGAGAGGGTGTATGGTAGTTAGGTGAGGGTGTGGGTGCGGTTTGTGTGTATGTTAGGTGTGTGGAATTGGGTATGAGTAGGTTTATGCGTGTGTGTGTTTAATTTGGACACCTAAAAATAACACTAACTAACTAAAAAAATAAAATTGATAAAATTAAAAATCCAAAAATAAAATCCTAATCTAAAAATAAATAAAGACTCAAATAAAAAAAACTAAAACTAAAACTAAAAATCTATTAAACTAAAAAGTAAAATCCTAAATAATGTAAAATCTAATAAAACTAAAAAATAAATGAAATCCTAAAAAAAATCTAATCCTAATAAAAAAAAATCAAATTAGACTAATAAAAATAAAAAAATAGAAAATAAAACCTAGAAATTCTAAATAAATCTAAAATAAACTCTAAAAATAAAAACGACTCAAACTAAAAATATAAAAAAATTTAAAGTGGCATAAACTAAACACACACGGACTGCTGGCTCGGTTTAGGCTCCGGTAAGGTTACGAGGAAGGGAAATTAGCTCCATTTGACTGCAAATTGCCTTGAAATAATATTTTTGACACCGCAAATGCAATCAAGCCTGCACATTGAATATTTACACGCATAAGGCCATTATTTTTGGGAATTAGCAACTAAAATATGTCTATTCGGGGTATAAAATGTACACTTTTGGGTTATTATCAAAGACTTTACTCGATTTCCCCTACATCCTGACTGATGGTCCTCGCGCGTTAATTGAAAAACTCTTAGACTGATTTCCTTCAACCTTTACCCCTCACACCGTTCATCCTATACCCTTGATGATGGTTTGTAGACTTCTCAGCTTAGCCACTATTTTAGATGAAATCCTCAACATTCCTCAGGAGTCTTTAAGTCCTGATACCATTAAGGTTTTGTTGGGGAAAGTCAATCTTCTTATTGGCGATGGGTTTTTGTTATCTTGGTTCGTGAAGCTTCTGTATGACTTTAAGAAAGGTAACTTACCTACCCTTTATTCCCATTTGTAAATCTCTCATCATTCACAAGTGGAAATCTCATACGAGCTCGTAAGTTTGGAGGCTGAACTGGTTATGTCTGAGCAAAAGGTTGAGGATGCTCACAATGCTATTGCCCAAGCGGAAGCAGAATTACTTAGGTCTGGGCAAACACTAGATGATGTTCAACAAAGAAAGGAGTGCCTCTAGAAGGACTTGGACAATATAGTTTTCTTCTAGAATAACCTTGAGCAAATACTTCCTCAGCACCACCATCGTTTTCTTAGACTGGACAACTTGCATTTCATAATGGATGCCCTAATAATTAACAGCTTTTTATTTAAGTTCCCCCTTCTTTTGTAATTTTTTTACTACCTTGGGACTTTTGTGACATTATATCTTTATTTGAATAAACTACTTTGCATTTGACTCTCTTCCTTTTCTGTCTTGTTTAAATGTTGAATGAGCTAGTACATCCATACAATTTATATTATGTATAATAAAGAAAGAAAAATGGACCAAAGCTTCCAAAATATAGATGACTTTATACCAGGTTAAATAAATAACCTAACATTATAGGGAACATTCTCCTAAACAAGCATTACCAGAATATGATAAAATAAATTGAAATGTTGGGTGTAAATCGAATACATTCAAACATAGTAAGTTTTGAGCCACTTGTTGTTCAGTTTGAAAGTGACATCATCCTCCACATTAGATATCTTACATTAACCAGAATCATGAGCTACTTGAACGATTTAGGGCCCTTCCTAGTTGGCTTCAAATTTGGGTCATGACAGTCCGTGATGTGCCTCGTGCAAGCTTTCAAGACTTGGTCTCCCTCCTTAAACTTCCTTGGCCTCATCATTTGACCATAGGATCTCAACAGCTATTTTCTATAAATTTCAAAGTGCCTCGTAATGTTATCTCTATCCTCCTATTTTGTTTCGAATTGCATATGTCGTCTATGGGGAAGGATAACACTTTGTAAATTATATCGAGTAAAAGATACCTCAAGCTCTACTAGAAAAATAACTTTTGCCCCCCCAAACTAAGTAAAATAGGGTATAACCTGTGGGTTTTCTCTTAGTCATTCGATAAGCCCATATAACCTTGGGTAACTTATCATCCCATGTTCCTGGGAAATCTTCTAGCAGTTTGGCCAAGATGTTTACCAAAGTCTTGTTGGTAGCTTCTGCCTACTCATTGCACTTTGAGTATGCTACAGTTAACTTGTGGTGGATGATGTAGTATTTATCTATCAGCATACTTGCTTCATTATTCACAAAAAAATAGTCATTGTCTAAGAGGAAGACCTTCAAAATACCGAAATGACAAATGATGTACTCCTTCACGAATCGAGAATTTACCCCCGCTGTGGCTCTTTTTAGTGGTATGGATTTTACCCACTTGGTAAAACATTCATGGGAGAAAAGTATCCAAACCTTTCCTTATAAGGAAGGATTTATTTCCCCTACTAAATCTAATACCCATATGTGTAATGGGAAAGGTGTATAGAGAGAATACATTTCCATCGAAGGAACATGGATTATATTCTCGTACAATTGATGAGCCTTGCATTGGCGAATAAACTTCACCGAGACTTTTTCCATCATAGTCTAGTAATACCCCAAAGTCATAAGTTGATCATAAAGTTTGTCTCCTCCGATGTCCTGGCTGGAGGGCCTGCTTCAACACTTCTTTGGCTTCTTCCCCCTGATTCACCTCAAAGGCTTATCATGATAGCGTCTTCGGTACAACTGCCTTTCTTGGACATAATAGCTAGGTACTCATCTCTTTATCCTCATAGAATCATCATTGTCTATTGGCATCACTCTATCCACCAGCATGTCCATATATGGTTGTCTCTAGTCTTGAGGTTGATTGATGAAGTTGCACTCCGTTGCTTGGTAAAATAACTGGCATTTCCCACAGTCACTCTGTATTATTACGACATCTTTCCTCATTAAAGGCCAAAAGTAACCTACTGGTTGGACCCTTATATATAAGGGGACTTCGGTGGTTTACCTGTGGTCTTCATGGAATTTAATCAATTTTCTCTTAGCCTCCTTAGGGTCCACACATCTGTATAACCAACCTCAATTATTTTTATAGTATAAGTTTCCCCTAGGAATGAAATAGTGCATGAGGTCAACCAAACTCAATGAGCCTTCACCTGTCACTAGTTGCTTCCTTATTTCTCCCCTCTAATCATTGTTATCATATGTGGGTAGCATCTCCAGTATGGTCGAAGGAGTTGTCCTCTTCGTAATTCGAACTATTATTGACCCTTCATAAAAGTAATCTTTTAGGAAATAATGGCGTAAGCGTGAGCAGACCGGTTCATCATTCGAGGTTGTCTTTTGATATTTAGCACCGTGAATTACCCGAGAAACCTTCGTATGATTGTTCAATTGGGTGCCAAACTCATATACTTTAAAGAAAATTTGATTGTCACTTGTTTGACCACCAGGTTAGAGTCCCCTTTTATCGTGAGCACCTAGATTCCCCTTCTAAGGGCTTTAGAAGTCCTAGCACCAACGTCGCATATTCAACTTCATTGCTCGAACACTTAAAATCCAACATGAAGGATAGTTGAATTTCTTCCCCATTGTTTCTCAAAATTTCACCTATTCCACCTTTGTTTACAGCTGAAGAGCCATATAATTCCATGCTCCATTCATCTAGGCTATCTGTTAGAAAATGAGGTTGAAGATCATCACCTGGAAGTTCCTCCACAGGTAGCTCGAACGTCATCGAGGTAATGATATCTAAGAGGTCTGGATAATCTTGGCTCTTGATAGCTCGAGGAAGTATGCATTTAAGGTCATATTATGAGAGGATTAAGAACCATCAGGCTTCCATGCCTAGTACTACAGTTCTAGCAAGCAAAAACTCAATTAGATCACATTTACTTACATTGTGGACTGTGAATGACAGTAAGTAATGCCTAAGTTTTTTCTCTACAAATACAAGGGCTAAACAGTTTCTATCGATGCTGGTATATCTGTCCTCTGGCCCATGTATAATTCTCTTCAAGTAATAAAGAGGTTTATCTATACCATCTATCTCTTGGGCCAATAATGCTCCAATACATAGTTCAGTTGATGTGAGATATAGACGTAAAGGGGTACCTACCCTCGGGGGGATCATTGATGTGATGAGAATTTTCATCTTATCCATGGCATCCTGGTGCATCTGTTCCCATGAAAACTTGGAGCCTTTTCTCAGCAGATCCATTAGTGGAAGAGTCACCTCGACTAGCATTGAAATAAACCTCCTAAAGTAGGAGACTTTCCCCAATAAGCTCTTTAACTCCCTCGCTAACTTTGGCCTTGGCATATCAATAATGGCCCGTTGTGCGTCCAATTCCATCTGGATGCCTTGTCGGTTCACCACAAAATTGAGGAACTTCCCACTTGTCACCCCGAACACACATTTGAGAGGGTTCATTTCAACTTGTACTTTCTACATCGGGTGAACACCTTCCTCAAGTCATCCGTGTGAAAAGCCTTCTTTTTCGACTTGATCACCAGGTTATCGATGTAAAATTCCACTATCTTATGAAAGAGGTTGTGTAAGATAGTAATTTTGGTCCTGTGATACTTGGCTCCTATATTTTTTAAACCAAAAGGCATAACTGTGTACATGAAATTGCCCAAATGTGTTCGAAAAATAGTTTGCTCAACGTCACCTGGGTCCATCTTGATCTGGTTATACCCCACATAGCCATTCATGAAGCTGTACACCTCATGCCCCGTAGTTGCATCGATCAAGATGTATATGGAAGGTAAAGGGAACTCATCTTTCGGGCACGCACGATTTTGATCCCTAAAGTCTACTCAGATACTGAACTAGTTGTTGTCCTTCTTGCCAACGAGAAGAATACTAGACATCCAAATGGGTTGTTGGATGGGGGTGATAAAACTGGATGTTATAAGACTTTGAACTTATTCATTGATCTTTAAATCCATCAATGCCTTATACGTTAGGGTGGCCTATTTCACTAGGATGGCCGACGATGAAACGTTCAACTTGTCGCAGCTCACCTTTTTATCAACACCATACATCTCGGTATACTTCCACACGAACACATATTTAAATTCCTAGAGGAACTTGATCAAAATATCTCAGATGCCCCTTCTAGGTGGTTTGAGATAAAGGTAGGTATAGGGTCATCACCCTCCTTAGCTAAGTCTATTTTCTCTAACTCTTGAATTTTTGGTTTGGGTCTGTCTTTCATGCAATTAGGATCCTCCACTACCTTTTTCTACAAACTCTTGGACGCTCGAGTTTTCAGTCACTAAGAGTTGACTTTGGTTATCTACCAGAAAATATTCATAATTGGGTCAGCCTCATCGTCCAGGCCTTCTGCTGCCCGCTCACACCTTCATAAATTGTAAATAATTCTTCCATTAGGCAAAACTACTCTTTTACACCGTGAGGAACTTTCTTCCCTATGAGACCTCTAACGATAATTTTCTTCTAACTCTCTTGCAAAATTCCTATTGAGCACGCTCTGGCTCGGGAACTGAGTTTAATTAAGGTCAATGCGTGGTGTCATTCGATCACGTAATTTCCTTGACAAACTGGTTGGCATCACTGCCTCCTGATCATGAAGTAACCAATGTCTTTGACTCACTTGAGTCTATACTATATAGGTGCTCATCTAGTTTGGAAATAGTGACAAAATTGAGTCATATCCTTGTCTACAAAAAATCCTCCAGACTCTACATTTGAATTCCTCTAAATTCCTAAAGGTAGAACACCAACACCTCACCTAGGATTGCATTTATGTTTTGCATTCTTCCTAATATGGGAGTGTGTGAGTTAAATTCCATTAAATTAATTTTCAACAATTTTTGAGATGTTTTAAATAATTTTAGGAATTTTTAAAATAATTTTTAACCATTTAAAATTGGATTTTATAATGTTTTGGGGCTGTTTTATAATTTCCCTAACTGCCTAAAACTTTGCTTGGGTAGAATTCGAAAGTGCTACATAATATTATGGGGGGAAATTGAATCGTTTCAACTTCAAAGACATGTGTTTTTCAGTTAATCGTAGCCTTACACGTGTTGGTATTATAACAACTAGATTTTTATTTTCTTTACCTCACATTTTTGTGAGTTTAGTTACACCATTGTATCTATATTATCAATGGTCTGCATGTCTTCCAATGCGCTCCATGTATTACCCTTTGAACCAATCAAAGTGAGTTTAATAGTAGTGCATCGCCAGCCATTAGATTTATTTCAATCATTTGTTTTTAATCCAAATCGTTGATTTGCTTCGACCTTCCAGAGCCTTCCATGCTCTAGTATAAATAAGGCCCTTACGTGCAACGTTTATAATCTTTGGATCATTTCACCTCTGAGAGAAAAAAAGAGAGAAGAGAAGAGAGAGAGAGAGAGAGAGAAAATAATATTCTTACCCAACTCCGACCAATTTCTCACTTAAAATCTCTTTTGTGAGTTGAGTAAGTTTGAGATTTTAGAAGATCCATCCTTTCTAGTTCTTAATCATTTTCTTTCATTGAAAGTTGAGATTTGAGACTCTGTGATACATATCACAAAGATTTTATTGAGTTTGAATTTTTCTTTCGTGAAATCTTTATTTTGTTGGTTGTTTTTAAACGTTTATGTTGCTTTCAAAACCTAAACCAACAAAATCATTTATGATTTCAGTTTCTAAGAATATCCAGACTTATATCTAGTTGAGATCTTGATTAGGGATTTACACTTTCATGTATTTCACATTTTGTGAAATATCTGTACATTTTCGAATAAAGAAAATGTCTAGGATCTTGGCTCTTTTATATAGCAAGATTCCCTCTTAATCTATGGATAAAAATAAAGATAAAAAGTCTAAGAGTTTCGATCAAACTGATTTGGGAAATTTCTTTTTCATATTAGAAATCTGTTTGTAATTTGATACTTATTATGTCTATAATATATGTGTGTGATTTGCATGCATGTGTTAGGACAATCACATCACAACACTTTCACACTACAACACTAAAACGTGTTGGTAGAGAGATTTTGGACTTTAAAACTCGACATAAAGCTAAAAGGAGTGGAGATACAAAGCTGAGAGAACATCTACAACATTAGAGCCTTGGGAGAAGTCAGAATAATCCAGAGGAGTTGGTATATTTTTTGAACTTATATTAGGTCTGATTGTGTGTTTAGATTGTTAAAGAGTTTGTAGTGTGTTACTTTTTTTTAGTGGATATTTTATTTTGAGGTGTATAGACCTTGTGGATGTTTCCCCAATTGTGTGGGGGAGGGGGGGTTTTACCACGTTATAATCTTTGTGCAATAGCGTACTTAATATTCCTCTCACCACTTTCTATTAGCGTGCTGATTTTTTAACTGCTTTAGGTTTGGTTTTCAAAACTTGGATACATAATACCTGAAATATCTCGTTCATAATATTTTTTTCACATATTGTGTTAGTTGTTTGTTTTAAGAAAAGGGTTTCTTAAAAAAACTGTTCGGAGCCATTTAGACTGTTTAATCTTGAATTTAAGTGGTATTTTTTTCAATTGGTGTAATATCTTTAGTTTTACAAATTCTTTAGATCTTGAGTTTTTGAAATTATTTTCTCAAAACAAACAATGGACGAGAAATTTTAGAGATTAGGTAACATGTACATACGCCCTCTCTTTGATGGAACCAACATCCTTTACTGGAAAGTAAGGGTGTTTGCCTTCATCTATGGGTCATTGGGAGATGATGTTTGGGATGGTATTAAAAATTGTTATACTTTTCCTACTAAACCACCGGCTGAAGGAAGTACTATGTGGATTAGAAAATTGCTAAGTGAATTCACTAAAGAAGAGAAACAAACTTCCCTTAACAATAACAAAGGAAAAAAAAAATCTATATTCATGTATATCACTAAACATGAATTGAAGAGGATATATTTCTGTAATACCTCTAAGGAAGCATGGGACACCCCAGTGACTGCACATGAAGGAGACACAGGTGTTAAAGCTGCTAAAACCCAAATGTTAATCTAGCAGTACAATGCTTTGGTCATGATTGAGAGGGAGTCATTTGATGACTTCTACATTAGGTTGACATATATATTGACTAATCTGCATGCTAATGGGATAATCTATGCTAGGAAAGACATTGTCTCTAAAATTCTAAGGTCACTTCCATAAAAATTGAAAATAAATGCTATGAAATTGAGGAGATGGATGATCAAAACCTTACCCCTGAACTCCTTAGTAGCAAGCTGAGAACTCTGGAAATGGAATTAGAGTTTAAGAAACAATTAACTTAGACCCATAAGAAACAGACTACTTACAATCTTGTTTTTACCTCTAAGTTGACTAAACGAAAATGTCATTTACCTGAAATTGACTTAGATTCTGACGAGGACTGTAATTTAGAGAGCTTGGATAACCAGATTGTCTTAATGTCTAAAAATTTCAAGATAATTGTGAAGTTTAGAAAAAAATTACAAATATATAAGGCAAACCTACCTATCCAAACAACTCTAATAATAGGCCTCATTAGAAAAAAATTGACAACAAACCTAGCAGAGACCTTAAGAACACTGAATGCTACAGATGTTACAAGTTAGGACACTTAGCGAGTGACTCTAGAGTTAATCTGAGTAAGAACAAAAACAGTAGGGATAACTTGTGTAATAATCGTGATGTCTCAAGTGAATTAGAAGTTGATGAAACCGAGTCATCTAATACTTATAACCCTTGTATGTCCTTATTTTCCAAAATCATATACACTGATGATAAGGAACCTGATCATACTATGTTGAATGATGCTTTCCTACTAACTTGTCTTCTTTATTACTTAAGATTGTTGATAATGCTTGAAATGCGGTGTGTATGAGTAAAAGGGAACAATCTATTGTTAATGCCAATGGGTGTGTGAGTAATAAAAATGAATCATTAGGGGACACTGCACACTTAGTGACTTAGACAATGAGGACCTTCCTGACATTCACACACTGTGCACAAAAACTCTCAAGAAAAGCACTAGACTTGAAAACATTGTCAAAGACCTTACACAGAAGATGGAAACCCTAAGTCATATAATCAAATAAAATGATGAAAAGTACACTTCACAATGTCTAACTCATGATAATGAAACTAAAACTTTTAAACAAAAACTAAAGGAGTTGTCTGACTCAAATGAAATTTTTGGAAAAGAAATACAAAGGGACGTTGTTAGAATTGGAACAAACCAAAGAAAAGACATCAACAGTCTTAAAAAAGTTTGCTAAATTTGAAAATAACTCTAAATGTTTTGAAGACTGTGTTGCTGAAAGTAAGACCAATTCTGATGACATAACTAGAATAGGATTTTGCCCCAACAATTCCAATCAAACAAAAACTTTCGAACCTATCAATTTTGTATCTCGTGGCAAAAGACCTGTTGAAACTTTTCCATATTTTTAAACTTTGAAATGTGATTTTGAATCAAGACAACAAAAGCTAAGCATTGGTGAATCAAACAACTTTAATCATAATGTTGAACATAAGGCTAAATATGTCTGCCCCCGTATTAGACAAAATGATTCGTCATTTCATCCCACGCCACCTAAGAACATGGCTAAAGCTCAAAACTTACACACGCCCTTGGTTATTAATTTTTCTGAGGTTAGGATTTCTACGGGCCATCTTTACTGCTCCAATTGTGATGTCTATGTCCATTTCCTTAATGGTTGTTATTCCAAACGATTATATAATTCGGTTTATAGCTCTCCTATTTACCATAACTTCAACTATTCTAGGAGAAGCCAAAACAATTGCGGCCTTCCCTGACAACCTTACAATAATTCTAACTATCGAAATAGGAAGAGAATAACTAATAATAAAAGACAATCAACAAAAATGAATCCTAGATTCTTCTCTTAACTAAATGCTCAAACTATTTATAATATTTATAAGCCTGCGCTAAAATCTTTTAAAGAAAAAATTGAATTTCCCAAGTTTTATCAAATACGAGCTAGTAAGCGCAAATTGAAAACTATAGCAATTTGGGTTTGAAAAGATGATCTATTACCCCAGATGAAATGCTACATTATGATAAGAGCTTTTAAAGATGAACACACAACATCTGGATGGTATTTAGACTCTTGATGTTACAAATATATTACCAGGGATGATTCCAAACTTTCAAACAAAACTAACTTCTTCGGAGGAAAATTCTTATTTGGATATGGAGTATCAGCCCAGATCATTGGTAAAGGAACACTCCATGAATAAGGATTCACTATTCTTGAGGATGTTCTCTTGGTAAAAGGTCTTAAAGCGAATTTACTAAGTATATCACAGTTTTGTGACTCCAACCATACTGTCACTAAATCGAATTTTTCAATCTTTCTGTTTGTTCGTTTGAAATGTCGTTCGAACGAGTTTTTTCGTTCGAACCAGATTTCGTTCGAACGAGTTTTGTCGTTCGAACTAGGTTCGTTCGAACGAGTTTTGCCAACGACCCTAACTGGACAGTCGTTTGATATGTCGTTCGATATGTCGTTCGAACGAAGGTTCGTTCTAACGAGGTATCTAATGAACCTCTCACGAGCCCAGGCTGGTCACTCGTTAGAAGTCTCGTTCGAACGAGAATCACGTTCGTTCGAACGAACTTCCAGCGGGAACAATTATTTGGCAGTTTTTTGCAGTTTTTCCCCACTCCTCCACTTGGTTTTCAACCAACATTTTTTATGCAATATTATGTGCGGGAAACACATTTTCCAAGACAATTTTTCCATTCCATATCCATCTCTTAGAGAGAGTTTGAGAGCAAATTTATTTAGGGAAAATGTTCATGTTTTGAGTGTTAATTTTTAATGGAAAATTCATACACACTCTAGTTTACACCCATTGTTGTTTATTCCAAGTTCTATATATACATATCCTTACTTGGAGTTTTTGGCACCGGTTTTCTCTACCGAATTCAAGAGACGTTTCGGGTTTGCTTCTACACCCCATCACAAAGAAGACCTTTGTTGAGATTCTACCCGTTTGGAGAAAGGCTCCATGTTCGGGTGACGGTGACCGTTTAAAGTCCTATCGGTGTATTTCGAGACCACGGTGGAGCTCCGTTGGTTATCCGCTAATTGGAGGTTGATACAAGAAGGAGCATCACGGCTTGAGAGGGTTCGAGTTTAGGAAGTAAGTCTTTTGTCTTGTATTTTGTAATACCGTTTTTAGTGGATTTGAGGCTAGGGCCGTCCCGAGGTTTTTTCCCGTTAGTGGGTTTTTCCTCGTATATCGCGGTGTAGTGTGACTATTTATTTTATCTTGCTCTATATCACTTAGATCGCATGCTAGATTAATTTCAAGATAAAATTTGGTTTTACAATCACATGCATTTAATTTGGGACTTAAATTAAATATTGGGTTAATTTGGTTTATTCAAGTCATTTGCTAATATTGGTGTCGCCTAACTATGTTTAAATGAATAATCATGACTTAGGCAAATTCTAGGACTTGAATTATGTTGTTCTTATCTGTTTCTTAAGATATTAAAACCCGGCCTTGTTTTGTTGAACCATCACTTTTTATACGCTTCCGCATTTGTTCAAAAAGGAAATTAAATTATTATTTTAATTGTGATCATCAATCTCCGGGGATCCAACTCCACGATTAACAGTCACCTTTTCAAAGAACAATTGCAAAATTTTAAATAAAAAAGGTTATTGCATTATTACAGAACTCCATACTCCAGATAACTGTTATACAGTTAATCCAAGTACAGAGGTTTGTAACATTGCCATAATGGATGATAATGAGATATGTCATAATAGGTTGGGTCACATTAATTATGACACTCTTAGTAAATTGTGCTCCCAAGAGATAGTTAGATGTCTTCCTAAGATCAAACCAATTTCAAACATCATATGTGGTCCCTATCAAGAAGGAAAAGTTATTAAGGCTACCCATAAAATTTAAAGAAGTTATATCTACTAAACCTCTAGAACTCATCCACATGGACCTAATGGGTCCCTCTCGTACTGTTAGTCTTTGTGGCAACAATTATATCTTAGTTATGGTTGATGAATTCACTCTATTTACCTGGGTTGCCTTTTAAAACACAAGTCAAAAACTTTTTGCAAGTTTTTTAAAATCTTAATTCGTATACAAAATGAAAAGGATTCCCAAGTAGAAAGAATTCGTAGTGGTAGAGGATGAGAATTCATAGATTTAGGTGTCATCGAATAGTGTGGCTATAATGGTCACAAACATGAATTTAGTGTCCCTAAGACACCTTAATAAAATGGAATTGTTGAGTGTAAAAATCGTACACTTTATGAAATGTCCCATGTGATGATTCATGCGAAGAACATACATAAATATTTCTAGGTAGAATCTATTCGTACAACCTGTCACATAATCAATCAAGTTTACCTAAGGAAAAATACCAAACAAACATCCTATGAACTTTGGTATGAAAATAAACTTAACCTAAAATACTTTAGAACCTTTGGTATCACCTATTATGATTGTAAGTACAAAAAACATCTGGCTAAATTCAAAACCAAAGGAGATAAATCTATTTATTAGGATATTCTCCAAATATTAGAGCCTACCGTGTCTACAATCTTCGTACCAAAACCTTGATGGAATCCATTAATGTAGTTGTAAGTAACACTAATGTAGAGAGTAAGATCAAATGACCAACTATAGTGGATGAATCCAAAAATAATTTAACTTATGATTATCCAGAAATAGACGCGTCGTTACCAACTGAGACACCTGAAGTTCCAAATTGGATTTCCAAAGATCATCCTTTAGATAGTGTTGTTGGTAATCCTACTAAGCCAGTTCATACAAGATCCAGACTACATACTCTTACTCATTATGCATGCTTTGTTTCTCTTATAAAACCAAAGAATCATAATAAAGCACTGAATGACCCATTGTGAATAAGTGCTATACAGGACGGACTTCTTTAATTTGTCATATATGATGTATGGTATCTTGCACCCCGGCCTAAAAATAAAAGGGTTATAGGTACACATTGGATTTTAAAAAATAGAATAGATGAATCTGGTATGATTATTCAGAATAAATCTTGATTAGTTTCGTAGGGCTACTCTCAGATTGAAGGAATATATTTCAAGAAAACTTTTGCTCCCGTCACTTGCCTTAAATCTTTTTGCTTACTTTTTGCAATAACTTATCCTTTTCATTTCACACTTTATCAAATGGATGTTAAATATGCTTTTCTTAATGGCATCTTGACTAAGGAGACTTACGTAGAACAACCCAAAGGGTTCATTGACCCTCATCATCCAAATTACATCTACCGATTTGATAAATCTCTTTATGGGTTAAAACAAGCTCCTAGAGCTTAGTATGAACGTTTATATACCTTCCTTCTAAAGAACGGTTTTAAATGAGGAGGGAATAATCAAACTCTGATTGTCAAACATTTTGATAGAAACATTACCATAACCCAATTATATGTAGATAATATAATTTTTGGATCTACCTCCCCTATAGATGTCAAAACATTTTCTTACATTATGCATAAAGGATTCCATATGTCCCTTATGGGGGAGTTACAATTCTTCTTTGGACTCCAAGTTAAGAAATATTCAGATGACTTGTTTGTATCGCAATCTAAATAAGCTTAAGAGATTGTCAAGAAGTTTAGCTTAGAAATAACAAAAGAGGCTAGAACTCCTATGAGTACTTTTGTCAAACTTTCAAAAGATTAGAGTGGTAAAACTATCAATTCTACTTCATACTGTAGCATGATAGGAATCCTTCTTTACCTTACTACCTCCCATCCTGATATTATGTACTCCATCTATATGTGTGACCGATATCAAAACAATCCTAAAGAGAGTCATTTATTAGGCGTTAAAAGAATGATCAAATACATTAAAGGCACTCTAAATTTAGGACTTTGGTACACTAAAGACACTTCTAGTACTATAGTGGCATACACTTATTCTGATTGGGATGGGTGTTCCGATGATAGTAAGAGTACTTCAGGCGCATGTTACTACATTGGTAATAATTTCGTAGGATATAGTAGTACGAAACAAAACTGCACTTCCCTATCTATTGTCGAATCCGAATATATTGCCGCAAGAAGTTGTTGTGCTCAATTACTTTGGCTAAAACAAATGCTGAAAGATTATGGTATAATTGAAGATAAGTTACATATATATTGTGACAATCAAAGTTCGATCAATATTTCTAAAAATCCAGTTCAACACTCTTGTATCAGACATATTAAGATCAAATATCATTTTATACGTGAGTTAGTTAAATCTAAGGAATTAAAAATTAATTACCTGCCTACTAAATTGCAATCACTTGACTTATTTACAAAACCATTGGGTTATCTTCAATTTGAATCTTTGTGCAAATCTATTGGTATGGTTATGGCAAAATAATGATTTATTGTTTCATACTTGTTTTCTTTACCCTTTGTCCATTTGAGACAAAATGGGGGAGAAATTTGAGTCTAAGTGGACATTCTTGTTGTATTCTCAACTAAAAATCTTGATCTTAGTTATCTCTTTTCAGGAATTAGTACCTTTATTCACATCAAAATTTTGATAGGGTATTGGTCTGTAACTAGTTGAGGTATGTAATTTTCCTTTTCTAGGATATTGGGTAGATAGAATTTTTGTATAAGAATAGGACTATAATATTTTCTTTCTTTTGTATCCCTACGATTCCTCGATGACTCAAAAGAGATTTTGTCTCATATTTCCAAAGGGAGAGGTTGAATCACACTATATCTCTGACTCACTTGAGTCTATACGATATAAGTGCTCATGTAGTTTGGAAATAGTGAAAAAATTAAATCATATCCTTGTCTACCAAAAAACCTTCGGAATATACATTTGAATTCATCTAAAATTCCTAAAGATAGAACACCAACACCTCACCTTGGATTGAATTTATGTGTTGCATTTTTCATAATATGGGAGTGTGTGAGTTAAATCCCGTTAAAATGATTTTCTAACATTTTTGGGATATTTTAAATAATTTTAGGAATTTTTAAAATAATATTTAAAAATTTTAAATTGGATTTATAATGTTGTGGGGCTATTTTATAATTTCTCTAAGTGCCTAAAACTATGCTTGGGTAGAATTCGAAAGCGCTAGATAATATTATGGGGGGAAATTGAATTCTTTCAACTTCAAAAACACGTGTTTTTCATTTAATCGTAGCTTTACACTTGTTGGTATTATAACGGATAGATTTGTGTTTTGTTTACCTCACATTTATGTGATGTTAGTTACACCATTGTATGTATGGTTTGCATGTCTTCCAAAGCGATCCATGTATCACCCTTTGAACCAAACAAAGTGAGTTTAATAGTGGTGCATAGTCAACCATTAGATTTACTTTGATAATTTGTTTTCAATCCTGATTGTTGATTTGCTTCGACCTTCCAGAGCGTTCTATGCTCTAGTATAAATAAGGCCCTTACGTGCAACGTTTACAATATTTGGATCATTTCAAATCTGAGAGAAAAAAATATAAAAGAGAGAAAGAAATTGAAAGAGAAAGAAAATTAAACCCAACCCAACTCCGACCAATTTCTCACCCGAAAACCCTTCTGTGAGTTGAGTTAGTTCGAGATTTGAGAAGATCCATCCTCTTTAGTTCTTCATATAGTGTCCAACTAAGTCTCATTATCCAGGTCTAATTTTCTTTCATAGAAAGTTGAGATTTCGGACTCTGTGATACATATCACATAGATTTTACTGAGTTTGATTTCTTCTTTCGAGAAATCTTTATTTTGTTGGCTGTTTTTAAACATTTATGTTGTTTTCAAAACCTAAACCAACAAAATCATTTCTGATTTTAGTTTATAAGAATATCCAAACTTAGATCTTGATTGGGGATTTACAGTTTCATATATTTCACATTTGGTGAAATATTGTACATTTTCTAATAAAGAAAGTGTCTAGGATCTTGGCTCTTTTATATAGAAAGATTCCCTCTTGATTTGCGGATAAAGTTAAAGATAAAAAATTCTGAGAGTTTTGATCAAACTAATTTTGGAAATTTATTTTGCATATTATAAACCTAATTGTAATTCGGTATTGATTATGTCTGTAATAAGTGTGTGTGAGTTGCATGCATGTGTTAGGCACATCACATCACAACACTTTAACACTACAACACTAAAACAAGTTGGTAGAGAGATTTTGGACTTTAAGAGTCAACATAAAGCTAAAAGGAGTGGAGTTAAAAAGCTGAGAGAACATCTACAACATCAGAGCCTTGGGAGAAGTGAGAATAATCGAGAGGAGCTGGTATATTTTCTAAACATAGATTAGGTCTGATTGTTTGTTTAGATTGTTAAATAGTTTGTAATATGTTACTATATTTAGTGGATTTTTATTTTTAGGTGTAGAGACCTCCGTGGATGTTTCCCCAATTGTGTTCGGTTTTACCACATTAAAATCTTTGTGCATTTGCGTACTTAATCTTCCTTTCACCACCTTCTATTGGCATGCTGATTTTTTAACTATTTTATTTTTGGTTTTCAAAACTTGGATACATAATACCTGAAATATCTCGTTCATAATATTTTTTTTGACATCTTGTGTTAGGTGTTTGTTTTAAGAAAAGAGTTTCTTTAAAAAAACTGTTTGAAGCCATTTAGACTGTTTCATATTGAATCACTTAAGTGGTACTTTTTCAAATCACGTTCTTCTTCGTAGGCCACCACTGGTCTAGCGGGTGCATGTACTCTCTCTCGAATTCTTGAAATCCTGATGCCTCCACTATACTTCATTACCATAATGTCCCCCTTAGATAGCTTAATGTAAAAGGCAACATCCACCAAGTGTTCTTCTTGTTTAGCTAAAGGCTTCTTGGACGATCGAATCACCACCTCTTTTCCCTTTATGTCCACTTTGGCACATTGATGGTAAGTATATGGTACCAACCTATTGTTGTGAATCAACCTATTAGCAGTTGATATGATGGATCGCATTCTATAATGTGGAATTTAATGTGGTAAATGATATTCCCTATTGTAATGCCCACACTAATGTACCCCATGGATTTAGATGACTGATTATCATACCCCAAAATTGCCAATGGGTACGGTATTATCCTTGTCTCGGACAGGCCAATAGCATAAAAATATTTGAAGGGCATTATATTAATGGATTCACCCCATCTAACATCACACGAGAGAAAACATAATCATTCACGGAGGCAGTAACATAAAAAGGCCAATTCTGAGGATACCTAACCGATCTGTCTGCTTCTGAAAACATAACTTCAGAGAGATACCTCCTTACAAGCTTGGCCATGGTCCCTTTCCATTGCAGGTGCGGATCCATGCACTTTTTAGAAATCTCCAAGATGGATCACGTGACTTCTAATCGTGAGTGCTCGAGAAGCCCAACCTGGTCGAAGAACCAATTGAACTTCTACGAGCGTGAAACTGCTGTACATTTAACCCAAGGGTCCGTATGTTCCTCTTGGATTCCGTAGGCTTCCTCCATGCCTCTGGAAGAAGCCTCATCATAGGCTATCACTGTGTTTACTACTTCTAGAGAATATGATCCCATCTGTCTGCTCAAACTCTTGGTGCGGTCATATTTTTCTTCATATTCACCCTCTCCATCTGTCTCATCCTCAAATTATAGTTGAGAAACCTCAAAGGTGATTTCCTCCAGAGATTCCTCAAAGTATTTATCTAGAGGAGCCACTAATCCCTCAATAGTTTCTTAGCTTCTATATTAAAAGCACTAGACATGTGGATCCCCTAAGCTGGTAGAGTATTGTCATTCACATTGCCTTAGGGAAGTTCAATATCCTCTTTCTTCACATGATGGTTGATCCACCGCCGTAGTGAAAAACATACTTGGGTTGGGTGGTTCACTCTGTTCTGAAGTGCATAATAATTTAGCTTCTCTCTGTCTTCTCGAGAGAGATGCGCACAACTGGTGTTGATCGGTCTGCAAACTTTATCTCGAACCATGAGATCATATAGGTTTAGAGTCTGCTCCGTCGTGCATGGAAACTCGAGGGGATCCTCTTCTCCTTCAAATCTCATCTTGTTGACTCTACCCCTTCTTCCTCTTCCAAACCCCCTCCCCTCCTCCATCGTCTGCATAATTTATCCTCGAGGGTATTCCCCCACCTAAGTTAGTTGATGGTCTTAGCAATAAATTTTCCAAGGCAAGTAGGGGTGGGGGGTTTATCACTAGGGAAATATTCCTCGTTGCTTTTAGTAATTCTGGGAACGTTCCTTCTCTTATCTTATTGATCAAGTGGAAAATATATTCAGGTGGCAACCCCACTGCACAGACTTGCAAAAGCTTATCTTCTCGCGTTTCCTCTCACATATCTAGATAGCACTCGCGAAACCTCTGAATGTAAGAAACAACATCTTCTACTGGTTTTTTCTTCTTGTGTTCCAGCTGCATGAGTGTAAACTCATGTTCAGCTAAAAATAAATTTTATACAAACAAAACATGCAATTCCTCCCAGGAGGCCATGCTACCTGGGGCCGAGCGAGAGTACCACGTGTAGGCCTTTTTTGTCAGGAATTCTCCCTTAGTCTCATCTTTTTATTGTTACAATAGTCTCCAAGGATCTCAATGAACCTTTTCAAATGTTACTTAGGGTTTGCGCCCTTTTCCTGTTTACTTTTCAAAGATGGGTGGAATATACCCTACTAGGTAGGGTTCGTTGCTATATACCTCTAGGTATGGAGTGAGAAAGTCATTATAAACCGAGAAACTATCTCCCCAAGCCTTGGACACTGCTATGAACTTTAAAAGATCATTCTTCATTTCATCCATAATGGGTGGTGGGGAGAAGGTTGGTGGTGTTATCACCGAGACAGGCATTACTGGCACAATCAGTGCACTCTTCCCCACGCCACCATCCGTTGCGTGTGCCATCGAATCCATTCCCTAGCCTTGCGTCGTTAGCCCTGTTGGTACAGATGTAATAGTAAGAGGTGGAGCAGTGGGAGGAATAGTATTGAAGTTAGGCCTAGCAACGCCCCCCACCCCCGTAACCGAGGGAGATGTTATTCCCGCCGGTGGTGTCATGAATGATTTTGCTCCTCCAATGATTCCCAACATCACCTGAGCCCCTAAAGGAAATTCACATGCTTGCGTTGGTAAGTCTATTCATTCTTTCCACTGTTTGTTGTAGTTCCTCTTATATTCTTTTTAATCATATTCCATCTTTCTCTTCAGTTCTTATCTGACTACACTATTCTCAATCGTAGTCGTAACGAGCCAGCGAGGAGGAGTTATGAGATCGAGGCGAACTTAAAAGTTACCAGTGAGACTCAGAAGCCCTCTAAGCGTTCCCTTATAGAGGCTAAGGCCTATTTTGATAAGGAGCGGGAAGCTGCAACCAAGGAGCTTCGGGAGTTGTGGGAGTTTTATGGCCTAGTTATGATGAGGAAAATAGCAGTTCCAAAGAGAACGTGGTTCTCGTCAAGGAGGTGGCAAAGTTGAAGTCTGAGGCTTCCTTGATCATGGAGAGTGCTTACAACGATGGATGGGTGGCGACGTATGATGATGTCATGTTCAAATTGGTTACATTAGTCATTTTAATTTAAAAAAGGGTTAGGACAGGGCTTTACTTGCTGCCGGGGTGGCTACTGATTCTACTCTCTTTGATGACCACGAACTAAGTCCAAGACTAGTTATAGAACATATGCCTGCTCCTATTATTGAGGAAGGGGTTCCATCTACTCGAATTAGTGAAAGCCCCATCTCTACTGATGCTTCTATTGATCAAGGAGTGGGATTTTCTACGGTTGAGGGAGGTGTAGGTGGAACTAGGACGAACAAGTCCGCTGTTGATAAAGGAAAGGAGCCAGCCTCCTCTGAGCAGGTCGAGGTTGCCAACTAGTCTCCTAGGATTTCCCTAGTATTTTTGTATCCTTTTATTTTCTTCTTTCTTATAAATGTATTTTTACCCGACTTGTGTCGATATTAATGAAATGAAGAAATTTGGATTTTTTCACCTCTGATATGTTTACTCTTTATGCCTTTATGATTTGTTGTTTATTGACCTTGACGCATATATTCCTGCTACCTCCCGCCTAGGCCAAATTCTCTGTACCAACGTAAGTGATCTAGCTCGTCGTGCCTTTGTAAAAAATTTCAAGTCTCTCAGATCAAGAAACCAGGACTACAAAGACTAGTCTGATCTGGTTGACAAGTTAAAAGATAAACTTGAGGAGATGGAGGAGGTCGGCGCCTCTGTTCAATAAGAAATGGATGCTCTAAAGGCTAAGCTCTTAGATGCCTCTAAGATCAATCAGGTTGGATAAATTTTACAATAGGATAACGATGCTTTAAGGAGGGAAGTCGAACGCCCGAGGGAGAATGCGCTGAGCATTGCCCCTTAAGTCATACAAGGTTCTTCTTCATCGACTAGGAAGCGAGCTAGGCCTAATGACAGTGGTTGAACTAGGGAGATTTCTAAACTATGAGGATATGTTTGTAGGGCGTAGGTGATATCCATTGGGCTTCAAAGGGATGTAACCCTACCGAGGCACTTGTTCAAGAAAGGTTCTCGACAGGTGTGGGCAGATGGGTACGACCAGGGCTGGACAAATGCTCCCACAAGGTTGAAGGAGGTCGAGGAGCTATCCTTTATCAGAGGTCGTCTGAGTTCCCTCAGGGAGTTATAAGTTCCCATGAACTCCGTCCTTTGGTACATGCACGAGATTATGCCCTCATACTTGATCCCAAATGCATTCAGAAGGGATGATCGTTGGATCCCAATAGACACAATCCCAAGATAACTACTGGAGCGAAGCTCGAATAATGTCGATGAGGAATTTACCCCTCACCCAGATGATGGTCTGAAGGTGTGAGTAGCTGATTACCTTACCCAGCGACATGGTCCTCTTTAGGATTTGATTTTTTTTGGTACACGTAACTGTTTGTACATTTAGTGGTGTAATGATATATTTATGTTTTAGGTCATTATCGACTAAACGTGTGTTATTTCATTTTTGGTTTTGCTGGCCTCATCTCTACTTATATTCTAGCCGACTAAGTATGACTTAGATAGAGCTAATTATCAAATAAATATACCCCCAGTCCAGTACACTTCAGTCATACCATTCTACCTAACATTACCTTTCAGGATGTGTCATCACACTGCCTAATGCCTAAGTAGGGCAATGGCGAGGATATACTTAGTAAATGAACAATTCATTCGAGCAGGGTTTTTGAGCCAAATTGTGTTGGTGACCACCTTGGGTTGTCCAGATTACCTAGGGATCCCCTCTAGGGATTTATTTATTACCGGGGGCAAACTAGGAGGCCAATTGTGTTAGTAACAAAGACCTGGGGAGGGTTATTATAGGTTAACCCCTCTAATGCTTGCCTAATATGGTGTAATGATTGGGGGCTACATATAGGATCATTCGGCTGGAGTAAGTTGACCAACTTACTATAACAAGTAATCTTAATTACGCATATTAAGAGTGAAACCTGTAACTTTGGATAGGATGCATATACTAAGATATATCTGAGAAAACCAATACTTATAGAATGCCAAGGCCAATCGAGCTTTATTTATTAGATCCAGGAAGAGAGAGCAACATTAAGTTGTAAAATGAAAATTTGTAATTTACCTAATTTTGCCTTAATTGTGCACAAATGGAGAGATCTAGAAGTAAGATTTATTTAGGTTAGACGTATTCCAAGATCTTGGTATCTCCCTAATATCCAGCGTTTCCAAGTGATAGGCTCCTTGTAGGTCGTTCCTTATTACCTTGAATGGTCCCTCCCAGTTTGGCCCTAACTTGTCGTCTGATGGCTTCACAACGCTGCCAAGAACTTTTCTTAGGATATAGTATCCAACTTGGAATGTCCTTGGATTGAATTTTAGATTATATTGTTTGGCTAGCTATTGCTGGGAGGAAGGCATTTTTACCAAAGCTAATTCTCGTCGCTTACTGGCAAAGTCAAGTTCAGCGAGCAATGCTCCATTGTTCAGGCCCTGTTCGATCAACGTGGACTTCATGGTAGGGAGACTAGCTTTCAATGGAATAATTTCCTCCATTCCATATGTGAGTATGAATGGTGTCTATCTAGTCTCTCACCTCGGGGTGGTGCTATAGGCCCAGAGGATGTGGGGTAGTTCGTTTACCCATGCACACTTGGCTCGCTACATGCACTTCTTTAGTCCATCGATCACTATTATGTTGGAACCCTCGACTTAACCGTTGCTCTAAGGCTATGCCATATAGCTGAAGTGGTGCCTGATTCCATGGTCGCTGTAAAACCTTTGGAAAAGGCCACTCTTCAACTAGGTTCCGTTGTCAGTGATGATTGTTCTAGGTACTCCAAAGCGAGTAATAATATTTCTCCATATGAACCTCATCATATTTGTGTCTCGAATGTTTGCCAGTTGTTCTACCTCTATCCATTTGGTTAAGTAATCTATGGAGACCAACATATATTTTCAGTTGTCGGCTACAGTGGGCAGAGGGCCTACGATGTCTAGACTACACTGGGCAAAAGGCCACGGGTCGGTAAGATATTTTAGATCGTTTACTGGTTGGTGGACCATGGGTGAGGGCATTTGGCACTTTTCGCATTTTGGAACATAGACTCCAGTGTCTTTCTGCATGTATGTCCACCATTATCCTTCCTTAAATTCTCAAAAAGCAAGCGACCTTCCTCCCGCTTGACTTCTATAAATTCCCTCATACAGCTCGTGTAGGACTCACTCGACGTCCTGTGGATGAACACACTGGAGGTATGGGCCTGTGAAGGATCTTTTATATAGTTTTCCCTCAGGAGATAAGTGAAAGTGGGTAACTTTGACTCTTATCTAATGGGCAGTCTTCTTATCACTTGAAAATATATCACTTTGGAAGTAATCAAATATAGGGTTTATCCAGTTGGGAGATTTCTCTATACGGAGAACATGCTCGAGGTTTGGCGATTTGGTTCTTTGGTTGATGCTCGGCTATGCAAGGAAATCGATTTGAATTGTTCTCCTCAAGTCAAAGTCAATTACTAAGCTTAGAGCTGTGAGGGCATCGATATGGCTATTTTGTCAAATGGGGAATTACTGAATGCTAACATGATTAAAGTTTTCCATTAATTCCTTCACAGTGGCAAGGTATGCGGCCATCCTTTCGTCTTTTGCATTAAAATCGCCACTTATTTGGTTGTATACCAGTTGTGAATCACTAAAAACTTGAAGATGCCTTGCTCCAAGAAACTGTGCCTTCCATAGACCCGCGATCAGTGACTTGCACTCTGCCTCATTGTTGGAGGCTTCAAATCCAAGCCTGATTCCTTGCTCGAGCGCTGTGTTCTAGGGGGTAACTAGCACTATGCCTACTTGTGCACCCCTACAATTGGAGGTCCATCAACATATAATTTCTAAATGTCTGTTCTTATGGGACTTCTCTTGGATGATTGATCTCGGGATGATCATAGGGTTGTTCTCATGTGAGATCGATAATGAAATCGGTGAGGACCTTTCCCCTGATTGCAGTCATTGGTTGAAAATGAATGTCAAATCTTCTGATCTCGATCGACCATTTTAGCAGTCCGCCTGAGAGGTCTTTTTTCCTCAGTACAACTTTAAGTGGGTATAAAGTAACTATGGAGATGGAGTGGGCCTCAAAATAGTGCTTTAGTTTTCTCTTGGATACCACACGTGCAAAAATGATCTTCTCCAATGGAAGGTACCACTGCTCGGCATCTAAGAGAGTCTTGCTTACATAATATACCAAATGTTGGCTCCCCTCTTTCTCACATTCCAAGGGGGAGCTCAAAGCATGATCTGATACTGCAAGGTAGAGATATAAGGTATCGTTTTCTCTAGGTATTACAAGCAAAGGGGATTACTGAGGGAGTCCTTAAGATCTTTTAAGGCCCTCGAGAAACCCTCGTTCCACACCACGCTCTTAGTTTTCTTCAGCAACTAGAAGAACGAATGGCATTTTTCTGAAGATTTAGAGATGAATCGATTTCGTGCAACGAGCATTCCTATGATATTCAGTACATCTCTCCTAGTTAGAGGGGACTTCACCCTATTAATAGCATCAATTTGGTCAGTATTAACTTCTATACCTATCTCGCTAACCAAGTATCCATGGAATTTTCTTGACTAGAGGCTAGAAGAACACTTACTTGCATTAAGTTTCATTCGGTACTTCCATAGGATTTTAAAGGTCCTTGTTAGGTGGGAGAGGTGGTCATCTTTCAGCTTACTCTTGACGAGCATATCATTGATATACACTTCCACGATGTCTCCTATTTGGTCTTTAAACATCCTTGTGACCAACCGCTGATACGTTGCTCCTGCATTCTTAAGTTTGAAGGGCATAACTTTATAACAAAATAATCCAACAATGGTGATGAAGGTGGTCTTATCTTGATCTGGCTCATGCATAGGGATTTGGTGATATCTGTAACATGTGTCTAAGAAGACCATTCTCTCATGAGATGCTTTGTCGATCTTTTAGGGGGAAGTTATCCTCGGTAAAGCCCTATTGAGATCGGTGAAGTCGATACAGACTTTCCACTTCTCGTAGCTCTTAAGGGCCAGTACTAGGTTGGATAACCATTTGGGAAACTAAACTTCCCGTATGGACCCTATATCCAATAATTTATCCACTTCCTTATCCACTCCTTTGGCATTCTCTGTAGCTTTTCAACGATCCTTTTATACAATTGTCTTAAAGGATGGATCCACGTGTAATCAGTGGCAAGTAATCCTTGGATCGATTTTGGGTATCTCGTAGGGCTCCCATGCAAAAACGTCCAAATTTCTCCGAAGGAGGGTGGCCAATTCCTTCTTCCCCCGATCCATAAGGGAGGTTCTAATAAAAAAATTCTCTCAGTCGATCCACTCCTGGATGGAACTTCTCCCAGGTCCTCGATGACCCTCTTGGAGGGGGTATCCTGGTCTCCGCCACTCTTTGTCTACCATATCTTAACTGTTATTTGGAGGTCATCGGCCTCTCTTGTTCTTTGTCTTTGTTTCTCGCTTCCTCCACTTTTTCCTCCTACTTGGGGCGTATGGCCTCTATGAGGCACTTTCTTGCCATTGCTTGATCTCCATGGATTTTAACTACTCCTCGCTTTGTCACATATTTTAACTTATGACGATAAGTCGATGAGATAACCTTCATCGCGTGTAGCCATCCTCTATCGAGGATGGCTTGGTAAGGTGAATCAATATTAACCACAAGAAATTCAATCATCTTAGAGATGTTTCCTGCCATCACCAACATGACGACGTTTCCCAAGGAGATGGTTATCTTTCCAGTGAAGCCAACCAAAGGAACAGTGGCCTCTTTGAGGTCAGCAATGCTTAACTTCAGCTTTCTGAACATCTCAAGGTACATTACTTCGGATGAGTTGTGTTGGTCGATGAGTAACCTATCTATGTCATAGTTAGCTTTCCTGAGTGCAATTACCAATCTGTCATGGTGTGGAGTTATCACTCCTGCCAAATCCTCATTTATGAACATGATATACTTGTTGTAGTTGATTTCCTATGGATGTCGATGTTTCCTAGCTTATTTTGGATGGATCAATCTAAAATGCTTGCATCACTGCTGTGAGCTTCTTCACTTCCATTCAATTTTCGTTCCCTTGAATTTGATTGAGATTGGACGCCCCATGAATTACCACGAACTCGTGGTCAATATCCTCTTTGAGAACATTATCAGGCTTCAAATTTTTGTTTGGAGATACCTTCTCTCCTTTCTTCTCTACTAATTAATTTATGTGTCCAACATTAGGTAGTTCTTAGAGGTAGGACTTGAGGGCCTTGCAGTGCTCAGTTTTGTGCCTGACTTCCATGTGAAATGCACATCTCAATGCGTTATTGAGCTTGGAGGGGTCTCCACCCATAATCTTGGGCCACTTAATGAATGGTTAGTCTTTGATTTTTGCAAGGATATTATAGATTGGTTCTCTGAAGATGGTATTTATCGCTTGGAATGCCTTACAGCCGTCGCCTTTGTTCTCACACTTGGGGACACTTTTCCCCCCAATCTTATTCCTTTTCTTTTGAGTGTCGCATTTTTTGCCCCTTGTCGCAAACCTTGGTGCCACTATTTTCTCCTGTAGTAGGTTGTGTCATATCTTCGACTTTGGGGTATTTCTTGATGCGAGCCATTAAATTATCAACGATCATGCCCTCCTTTTTAGTGAGGGACTGGTGAAGGAGATAAGAGTGGGGCAGGCCGATCTTAAAGGATGCTACAACGACCTGCTCTGAGAAATCCTCGACTTTGTTGAACACGTCCCAATATCTTTTGCATAGTCTCTAAGGTTCTCTTGAGGTTTTTTCTTTATTGTGAGTAAAGCGCCAATCCTCTTTAGATGAGAGCTTTTTGCAATGAAGCGAGTTGTGAATAACTCGGCTAGAGACTTGAAGTTCCTGATGGATTGGTGAGGTAGGTTCTCGAACCATTTTTGGGTGTCATCGTGAAGGCTTGATGGGAAAATTCATCACATGAGTGCATCATTATGGTTCCATAGGGTCATGGCTTGCATATATTGTCTGACATGATCGATGGGATCAGTCTTGCCATTATAAATATTAAATCTGAGCACTGCGAACTTCTTTGAGGTTTCTTCTTCCTCAATCGCCCTCAATAAAGGGGCTTCATCTGAGTTCTGAGAGCTCGCCTGGCCAGCTCACTTGTTGATCTATCACCCCAATGATCTAGGTGTTGGTCCATTTCTCTCCTACCTAAGCTTAGTATATCATCATTTCTTCGGCCAGGGCTACTATATCGACGAGCTAGTTATTACTTCTAGGATGGGTCGTCATTTGACCTGTGTCTCTCAGACACTTGTGACCCATGCCCTGGGCTCCTTCCTCAGCTATGAGGTTTGCTTGCCTGAGGGATTTGAGTTCGATTATCGCATTGCCTTGTGTTATGATGGGATCACCATCTTCTCCAGTCTCTTTTTTAGGCGAGCATTTTTAGCTTCATATTTCAGAGTAGCCTCCTCCTGTTCTTGAAGCCTAGCCTCGTAGGCATCTATTAGCCTAGAAATCTGTGTGGATATAATTGGCCCCTGGCTCTCTTCGGAGAGCTGCCTCTCTCGGCAGAACCTCTGG
This sequence comes from Sambucus nigra, assembly GCA_949130495.1. NCBI lineage: Eukaryota > Viridiplantae > Streptophyta > Magnoliopsida > Dipsacales > Adoxaceae > Sambucus > Sambucus nigra. The sequence continues at coordinate 372,351,230 of OX422219.1, forward strand.
ATTGAATGATGAATTTTAGACCTTACCCTAGGAGGGATTGTCTTCTCTTGAATATCCCCTGCTTGAGGGACATTGTTGCGGTGATCGAACATTGCAAGTCCCTACTGGTGAAGGATTTCTTAAAGGAAAAACAACTAATTCGCACAAACGACGCCAGTTGTGGTGACAAATATCTTAACACGAATAATAATGAAAGACAATCACCAGAAAAATTAGGGTAACAAAGATCGCAATCACACAACACAAAGATGTACGTGGTTAGACGAACTGCATATGTCCATAGAGAGGTCTATTGCTATGTTAAGTATCTTTCAAGAGAAGTTTTTCTATCTACCCTTTGCCCTGAGCCAGGGGTACCATATATATTCCATAAAAGAGAGAGGGGCACTGATACCCACCCCGTTAGCCCACTATCCCCTGAATATCTCCTCTAAAATATTTGGGGATAAACTGGGTCAAATCATCAATTCTAACTATTATTTAGAACATCCCATAATATGGGTCAGGCATCTTTTATTTTTAATTAGGGTTTTTCTGGCTACTATTATGGGCCTAAAAGACGAAGAAGGTACCCACACCGAGTGATCAATGTTAAATTAAATTAATTAGATACCGACCCTAGGATATCACATAACTCATATCATTTAGATGTTAGGAAAACTCTTAACGAGGGTAGAATTAAAAGTTACTCCAAACTTGTCAAATCTATTTTGTTTTACCTTATCTAGGATTGGTGGTTCTTAAATAGTCTTCATACCGACCACCTACCTAGATCTAAGATCGGAATTTGAGGCGATAACCACAGTTGGTTCTCTTATAAATTCTCCATTGTCAATGAGTAGGAGTTGCCTAATTAGGGAGATTAATTCATAGACCCATGTGATCGTCGATTAATATTGAAAAGTAGATTTTGAGATTAAATTTATCCACTCCTAAATTAGATAAATAATGTTTCTTTGTGTTAATTTACGTGATTTAAAATTAATTTTAATAATTTTTGTGTTAAAAACAAGTCAAATAAATATTCATGCCTTGTAAATTATAATCGATGATCCTCATATTGTTATTTTGTCATCTTTTTCTTATTCCTCAATTGATCATTTTGATGCATGACTACAAAATACTGACAAGTTAGATGATTACATATTTCGATTTGAGTCTGATGGTTAAATAGTTATGAAATTAAAGAAGGCATGGATAAGGGTCCAACTCCTTTATTCACTATTTATCCACGAAAGTGTATTAATTAGAAAGAGGTAAATAAACGTTATAATAATAGTATTTCTAAAAGTAGTCATAAATTAAATGGGGATAAATAATTTATGAGGAGAAAATTGACAATATTAACACATGTACCGCTTGTGATGATTTAGATGTTGATTTTCTCAAGATTTCTCTTATAATTTATTTGAGAAAAATGCCACTAGGTCTTATATGTGGGAAGATTTATTTGCAAATTCAATGCCCGCTTTTATTGATACTTTTTGTAATTATTACGGTCCTCCCATTTTTTATGAAGAAAGTGTGTCCCCGCGTGATACCTCTTATTCTCTCACTTTTCATGAAGTCTCACATTTAGGAGTAGAGAGTGCATCCCCAAATTTATGTGACTATTTTAGAAAAAAGGATAGTAAATATTTGGATCCTTATTGTGATTTGTTACCCCCATGCAATGCATCAATATGATTTGTGCAATTTAAAGTTGTTTATTATTGATGATGTTGGTGCGCACCATTATGACCGTGGAATTTAAAGTTGCAATTTGTGTAAAGTTGTTAAACTCTCAAATTTATAATGTTTTGGTACTTAGTGCTATAAGGTATATTATTTGGAATGACCCACAAATATTTAGATTATTAATTTATGGTGGTGATGGTAATTATCATGGATTTATATATTATTAGAGTTTTTTTTCTTTCTTTTTTTTGTTATTTTATTTTTTAGCCTTTTTTATAGTTAACATGCATTTGTTAACTTTGGATGTTGGTAATAAACGTGGAGTTCATAGATAATATCGCCTTTTTACTTATGTCCTTTATTTCTTTGTTCTTATGTTTATTTGAGAATACATTGGGGACAACGTAAAATTTATATTTGTGGGGGTAAGGATGATATTTTTGAAAAACAAATCAAAACAAACTTTATAAAATTCAAAAAGCCAAAAGTATTTTCAATATAATTGAGTTTTGAAACAATTTCTTAATATATAATTAATTCATGGATCTCTCACTTATGAAATCTTTTACACATCATTCATCTAGTATGATCGAGAATAGATATTGACACGAAAGTTAATATGATTAATGAATAAATGTGAAGATTTTAACTTAGTGAGATTTTGTGCCATTCATCATTTTTGACAGATTAAAATCAATCTCGAGTTAAAATAAGTCAAAATTTATTTCACTGATAAATTTGTTGATGATCTTAAATTATTTTTTTGTTCGATTATTGAAAAAAAAAATCAAAATGTGAATCTTAACAACTAGAAGTCTTATTAAATCATCTCGAGACGCAAATGAACTAAACGAAACTTGAGGAATGAGATTAGACCATCGTTTGAAAGCAAAAATTAATCCGAATCCTATATTTTTACATTATTTCGTTGCATGCCCATTTAAGCCAAAAATAAAAATAAGCCTATTGTTCAAAATTCAAAGACTTTCCTAACTCCATTTAGGAGTTAAATCCAATGACAAGATGGCATACCAATTTTTCTGAGAATACAAGGGTAAAAGTATGGTTGGAAAAAGGCTAAAAAGAAAAGAAAGTTTGCAAAAGAATAAGGATTGGAAAAAAAGAGAAAGAAATAAAGAAATAGTGAAAAAAGTGAGAAAAATGTGTGAGTTTGAAAAATAAAATGAAAAGAAAAAGAAAACTCAAAATAGAGTTTGGAAAAAAGTGCCTAAAAGCCAAAATACTGAAACCTGTATATTTTCAAAAAAAATTAAACTCCAAAAATTGTTCATTCTATCTAAAATTCGAGCCTATAATACACTGAAGAAAGTTTTAATCGATCTCAAGTGTAATTACTTATAGTGTGGAGAGATGATGATTATGATATATGGTTCAAATCAATATTTTCAAATCGATTTTCCATTCATGAGATCATATTTTTCCACTATAAATTTTGTTCGTTTAAATTTACTCTTTTATTCACATATACCGAGAGAAAATAACTGATTTTCGAGTGTTAAATTGTGAGTGCATCCCGTGAGATTTTGAAATCAAAAAAAACTTTCGAATAAGAAATGTAATGATCAAATCGTTTGAAATGGAAGGTTATACTGTCTACGCATACACACACGATAAGTTGAGATTGTAAAGTCAAGTTCTGATATATTTACGAAGTTTTTATTTAAGACTTGGATATATTATTTTGTGACTTTTGTATTGACTCAAGTTTTTGAATTTGTGGGTATATTCACTCCTATTGGGTTTACTGTCTTGTTTCACATGCGAAGGGCAATTGTGATTCCTATGGAAGTATGTTAGAATTAAAATTAATTTTTGCTCAAGGACTAGCAAAGTTTAGGTTTGCGGGTCTTTGATGAGTCCATTATTTTCTATATTTTATGTCCAAATTTATACTTTGTTAGTGCCATTTTATTTAATTTAAAAATGTCTTATGATAATTTTTTTAGAAAAGGGGAAATGCAAGAATGATTGAATTTGGATTCAAAACGATAATTTTAAGTCAATAATGGGCACTTTGATAATTTTATAATATTCTTGTGCCATTTCATGAAAAATGTTACCCGATGAAAATTTTGCAGGTAATGATGGAATTTGGTGCAAATAGACGATCAACTCGAGAAAAGTGTGAAAAAGATGATTTTTGCGATTGTTCGAAAAAAGTTATTTTACAAGTTGAATTTTTTTTTCTCCGAATTGAACAAAAATCAGTGCGCGTGTTTGGCCAGAAAAAATAAGAGTCCCTAGGTGTTGGGGGGGGGGGGGGGGGGAATTTAGTACTTTATTTTAATCCAAAGACTAAAGAAGTGAAGTATTTGGTTCTAACAATGTTTGGCCAATTAAAGAGAGTTTCACCCCCATCTCAAACACCTCATACATTGGCTTATAAAAAGAACTAGTGGGATCATAATTTCACACACAATTTCTAAAAGCGACTTTTGAGTGGTTATATTCAATTTGAGGGAGAAGTGTTTAGAATTTTGAGAGGATTGAAGATTATTGTTAGAGAACTTGTTGTAAACTTGATTTATTAATGGAAATTTCTTCTCATTCTTGCAATTTGTTTTTGCCTTTCATTATGGTAGCTTAATTCTTCTATTAGGATTAGGGTTGAGTTTATCATAGTTAGCTAATATTATCACATTAATTTAGTTTTTATATACTGCCTACTCATTTTAATTATTTTAAAAAATTCGGTATTCATTTTGAAACAATGTGATAGTGCATTTTTAAACAATCTAAATTATTTTGTCAAATTATTTTTTTAGATTTAAAATAGTAATGGATTATTCTTACACTTTGATTGTTTTGATAGTCGATGCTTAAATACATTTAGAAACTTAAAAACTTGTATTTTCTAAGGGGGTAGGGATTTTACTCATCTATTAGAGACGTTAAAAATATTTCGAACATAACCACTACATTTTTTTAATTAAATGCAACAATAATCGGTTTATTCAAGTTATAAAAAGAGAATAACAACGCTAAATTAGTATACAATATTAGTTATGTGATAAATGGATCCCGAATCCTAATTATTTCCATATGTTTATATCTTTCGTGTGTTTCTCTCATTATTCGTAGTTACTTTTATTTAGTTTAGTGCATTTAGTCTAGTTGGACTATTGCAATGATTATAAACATTAAAATTGACAAATCTCTATGGGTTTGACATGTACTTACACTTGCTATTTTATAATATCCTATGCAGTTGCAGTAATTTTAATTTGACCATAATGACTAAAGATTCCAGAAGGATTTTCCAACCATAATCCCTCTTGTGGTATCACCTTAGGTTCCCTTGATCTTGTAGACATTTTTACATTTCCTTCTATCATCCCCACCTCTTCAGAAAATGATATGGCTCCTAGAATGAGGATCCTAACCTAATAGCCGATGATATTTGACCAACCTTCCCCCACTTCCCATCCAATAAAGATAAAAGAGTCCAGGGGCCTTCGATCCTATTCTGATGGAAAATTTTCCAGACAAAATGCAGGTTAATCCTGCAAAGAAGAGAAAGCCGACCAACGACCTTGCCATCCATCCCCTAAACTTTCAAGTCAGGGGGATTTAGTTGTCAACAAGGGGGAGTACCTTGTTGAGGGTTTGGTCATTACGCATCCAAATTTAGCTCTTGGTCTTTTTTAGGGGATCCTGCCTCCCTAGTGATAAGTCTTTGGTTGATACCTTGACATCTAATAGGTTAGCAATGAAAACATCTCATATGATATCTCTTGTAAGTGTTGAATCCTTTATGTCTTGATCATAACAAAATTTATTTATTAAACAATATTGACTCCTTTTTTTATTTTCTTGGATGTTCATCGTGGACTTGATCAATCTACTTGATATAAGTTCCGAACAAAAGAAAGAGGTGTGAGATTTGGGGGTTCCCTAAAATGAGGCCCAGATGTCCTTGGATGCTGCTAGGACTAAGACTACTAAGGATGATACCAAGATAAAGGCCCCGAAGGATGAGATCCTCTAGTTAAAGGCTAAGGTGGCGACCTTATAAAATGTAAACGAAGATTCCTCCCAAGACCTTGCAAAAATGTTAGAACCAAACAACATTTCCTTAGAAAAGGTTACGATAAAGGTTTTAAAAATGCTCAAAAGAAATTAGTCTTTGTCTAGATGAAAATTTTCGAAAAAGGCAAGGACGAGGAATTAATAAAGTCCGGAGTTACTTAGGACTCTGAGGTTTTCACCTAGCATAATACTACTCTTAACTTGGAGTAACGATAAGAATATAGAGAATAAACTTATGACCAAACTAAGGTAAAAAAATATTCAAAGGAGAAGACCACCAGCTGAGTACTTTGTTAGGATTTTTGAAATATTTTGAATGTTTCTTTCTTCTTTCTTAAAGGTCTTTCCCCCAAATAATGTTTTTGAGTGAAAAAAGAATTTTTGCCTATTACTTCCTTTTACATGGATTTCTCATTTTATACATTACTTATATATGTCTTATATCATGTCGTTCTTTTTTAATTAATAGATCAACTCTATTTATATTTACATTTTGGTGATTGTTTGGCTCTTATGCCAATAGTCCAAGATAGTTATGAATTTGACCTTTTGTTAGTGGTTGATGCTTCCAACTAAACTAGGATGGCTTTTCAAGAACTTCATAGAATGACGAAACTTTACGATGATGAAGATGAGAAGCTCGCAAGTATTCAGGTCTAGCTCAAGATAAAAGTAATATTTTCAATTTACTATAGAATGAGAATGTCGACTTAAGGAAAGACCTTTCCAAGGTTAAATAAGCATTCTGGAAAAAAAATGGGTCAAAAGATACCTGGACCAGAGGATTATTTGCCTGAGAATTATGTTCAAGAACCAGCCCCGTACATTTTAGGTATATGGATATGACATGGGCTTGCTGAATGCCCAATCCATTTAAATGACGCAAAAAATCTAGCCTACAATCACATCTGTTTGAATGCTTTGAAAATCCTCAAAATTCATCATGACTTCATCTCAGTGTTATAGAGTTCTTGCACCCAATTAATGATGTTTAATATGGACCACAACTAAATGATTTTCCTCCCTCCGTGTTATAGAGTATCCATGAACGAGGTCAACCCCGTCTAGACTTTTATGTTACCGAGAGTAAAGTAAATCTATTTCACCATGAATGGTGTACTATAGCTTAAGATGAATTGATATGTACAACCTAAAAGTAATCACACAACAAAATAGGAGAGAACACTTGGAGAATTTATATGGAATTAATCATTCATAACATTCTATTCATAAACTATTACATAGACATAAAAAATGATTACAAAACTATTGATGATAATAATTTTTGAGATGGTCGACATTCCATGGATTAGAGAATGGTTATTCTTCTAAGTTCTCCAGTCGATAGATTCCTGGAACCACCTCTTCGAGAATTCTATAGGTACCATGCCAGTTAGGATGGAGTTTTTTGGGATTCTGACAAGTCCTCTTTAGAATTAGGTCCCCTATTGCCAGTGATTGGTCCTTCACTCTCTTATTATAAAACTTAACTATCCTTTGCTGATAGGCAACTTCCCTAACCTCACCGTCTTTTCTTCGTTCTTATATAAGATCCAAATCTAGTCTTCTTTCTTTCATATTCTCCTCTGGGTCATATGTTTGATCCCTATGAGTTGGGACACCAATCTTTGTCATCACCACAATCTCTGAGCCCTAGGCTAACATAAATGGAGTTTCCCTTATTAGTGTCCTCTCTATCGTCCTATATGACCCTAAGATGGCATGCACCTCATTTATCCATCTCCCTTTGGCATCTTACAACTTTTTCTTGATTCCATCAAGATTCGTTTTGTTTATTACCTATATCTGCCCATTGGACAGGTGTTGGCCTGGAGTTGAAAACAACTGTTTGATGTCGACCTGCTCATAGTACTTCTCTAGGAAGATTTTCTTAAAATTCTTCCCGTTATCAGAAATCAGAATGTTTGGCATGCCATATCTGTGGATAATTATTTTTGAAATTAATTCTAAGGCTTTCTTATCATTTATTGTGATCATCGCCTCGACCTCCACCCACTTTAAAAAAATCTACAATTAGATAGCAATAATTGTTCATAGTCCTCGACAATGGCCCTGCCTTGCTAATTAAATCCCCAGACTACAAATGGACAGGGGGAAGTGATAGAAGTCAGAGGCTGATGAGGTTGACGAGGAGTAGTGGCAAACCTTTGGCACTTGTCATTCTTCTTCACATATGCAGTTACATCCTTGGGTAGTGTCGACCACCGATATCCTTGAGTGATGATCCTCTTAACTAATGACCTTCCTCCTATGTGATTGGAATAAGATCTTTCATAAATGTCCTTTAAAATATACTCTACCTCATACGTATGGACACATTTTAGTAGAGGGGGTATGAATTATTTCTTGCACATGATGTCTTCTATGATGGACAACTTATCTACTTTGTACCTCAGTTTCATTTTTTTAACTTTAAAATAGGGAAGCTCTCCATCTCTGATGTATCAGATGATAGGATCCATACAAGAATCTACTATGTTCCAATTTAAGCAAACTTCCATAGTCCTCTCATCCTTTTCAATGGTCGATCGATATAAGATCTTTATAGGCGCTGGCCTTCAAATTTTTGTTCTTGTGGCGAAAGATATCTTTTCGAAAGCATAATCTCGGTTGTTTTCTAGTCGAGGTATCCTCTTTAGCTTCACCTCTATAAAATGATTCAGTGTTTCTTTAACCTTCCTCGGTATTTGGACATTATGTCGTCCTTAGCCTAATATACTCCCAAATTTTGATTCATAACTAACTTAGAGTCACTAGTGACCAGGAGCTGGCTAACGTTCAGTGTCTGGGCAAGGGAGAGACCTGCTAAAAGGGCCTTATATTTTAACTCGTTGTTAGAGGTTTTAAAATTAAACCTTAGTGCATATTCAATGTCAGTCCCATTTAGGGCTGACATAACAAACCTATTTTTCTTTCAACCTCACATGAAGAGCCTTCAACAAACAAGTTCCATATAATACCATATTTTATAAATTACCCTCTTCTAAGTTCCCATTATTGAAGAGGTACCTCTCATCCTCATTCTTAAACACCTTACTTCTTGTTGTACTCATCTCAGCCTCAGTTGGGGGGAGACATACCCTTCTTTATAGCTCACAAGATGGAGTTTCAATCTCTTTTGCATCGATCTCGTCCCATGAGAGCTCAACTAGGAAATCAGCTAGGGATGGCCCCTTGATGGCTGTTCTTAGTAGTAGATGATATCAAACTCCCCCGACTCTATTTCCTAGGCCATCAACCTACCTGATTTCTCAGGTTTACGAATAACTTGTTTAAGAGGATAGTTGGTGACCACGATCATGGTATGTGCATGAATGTGAGACTTCATCTTTCTTGAGGCGAGGATTAGATCATATGGCAGCTACTTCATTTTAGGATATCTCTGCTCGGCCGACCTTACTGTTAAAGTTCACTGGATTCCACACTTCGTCCTCGTCTCTGATAATAGTAGCACTAATGGATGATTCCGACACTACTAGATACAAATATAACTTTTCTCCATGAACTGGTCTTGACAGCAGGAGTGGAGAGAAAAGGTAGATCTCCAATTATTGAAAGGCCTTATCTCACTACTTGTTCCACTCAGAATATTTTCTGAGCACCTTGATGAAAGGAAGGGACTTATCGATAGCTCTGGACACAAACCTATTCAATGCTGCCACCCATCCAGTTAATCTCTGCACATCTTTTATTATCGTAGGAGTCTTCATTTCTAGCAAAGCTTTAATATTTTCGACACTGGCCTTAATCCCCCTATGGTTCATAATAAATCCCAAGAACTTACATGCCCCCATGCCTAAGACACATTTGGTGGGGTTAAGTTTCATCATAAACTCGTCAATAGTATCAAAAGATTGCTCAAGGTTGGCCACATGATTATCGGCATTGAGACTCTTCGTCAATATGTCATCGATATAAATCTCCATTATCTTCTTGATATTCTCTTCAAACATCTTATTGACCAATCTTTGATATGTTTCCTCGAAATTCTTCAAGTCGAAAGGCATGACCTTGTAACGATAGGTCCCCTTGTCAGTTATAAAAGATGTCTTCTTAGCATCGATCGGGTTCCTGAATATCTGATTATAGCCTGAATATGCATCCATAAAACTCATTAATTAATGTCTGGTAGTTCGTTCAATAATTTGGTCTATCCTCGATAGTGTAAATCTGTCCTTGGGGTAGGCTTTGTTCAAGTCCGTAAAATCAACACACATCTGCCACTTGCCATTATCTTTAGTGATGATAACGGCAGTCACTAACCACTCAGGGTAGATGACTTCCCTGATGAAGTGGCCTTTTCCATCTTCTTCACTTCTTCTCTGATGACATCATATTTATCTCAGGAGTACACACTCCTTCTCTGTCTGATCGGCTTTGCATCCTCGGCCATAGTGACCTTATGGCAGAGGACCTTCGGATATATGTCGAGCATATCTTCAATAAAATATTCTTTGCCTCCTCTTTAATAGTTTGATAAGCTCTTCTTTGATCTCCTTCTTCAGGGCTTTACCGATTTAGATTATTTTTTTTGGCTCGTCCTCATTAAGGACAATGGATTCTACCTCCTCAACGGCCTCACCTTTCTTCGATTTAGTCTCATCCTTGGAGTCCAAAGTATCAATGTTGTAAGTTTTTATGCCCTTTTACATACCTCCATCTCCTTAGTCTTATTGAAGTAGCATTCGCGTGCCTCAACTTGGTCACCCTGAACTTTCCCTACTGCATATGGAGTAAGGAATTTAATCATCCGATGAACTATTGAGGGCACAACCTCAAACTCCTTAAGGGCTACTCTTCCCAAAATTATATTATAAGCCGATTAGACATTTTCATCCATTAGAAAGAAATTAATCTTCTTCATGAGGCATTTTGTCCAGTTATTCCCCATCCTAACTTCCATCTCATAAATTCCCAAAGGATGCACTTTCTCGTCGCTAAAATTGATGAGTGGTTTGCAATACAGGATCAACTTCTTCTTGCTCAACCCTAGACCCTTATGGCAGTCCCTAAACATCATATCGGACAAGCTGCCACAATTAACCAATATTCATGGAACCTCACACCCATGCACCAAGGTGGTGATTACCAATGGGTCATCATGTTAGGCTAAGACCCCCTTGAAATCGAACCTAGAAAAATAAACAATCAAGGTATTTAACTTTAGTTATTTTTACCTTTTTTAGTTCAATTATTGTCGAGTGTTCTTCCTTAGGTTTATGAGGACGAGCTTTGGCCTCTGCCACATGACCCTTTTTGTTAGCTATCTTTTTCCCCTCCATCAATTCCTCCACATATTATCCTAACTCCGAGAGAAATTATATGGAGATTACCCTTAGGATCGGTGATTGGTGGTGGAAGGTCAGGGTCTGCTTCATCATCATCGTTTGAGTAATCCTCATCTCGATTGTTGGAGTATTAGGCTTGAACTTTTCATTCCTTCTCTTTTGATCGTCGTATTATCCACCCTTGGAATTATTCTTGTTAACATACTTTCTTAACTTGCCATCTTTGAGAATTTTCTCAAACTCCTCCTTAAGAGAAAAACATCTGTCGGTCGTATGGCCATGATCTTGGGGAAACTCACACCATATATTCTTATTCCTATTGTGAGGAGGAACTCTTAACTTTTCAGGCCATTTCAGAGACCGATTATTATTGATCTCCTTCAGGATGTTCTCACAACTGATAGGCAAAGGAGTATAGTCAATGAACTCATCGTTTGCTGACCTCTTCTATCCGTCCTTGTTCTATTTTTGAAACTTACCTCTATTGCTTGATCCCTTATCATCTTCGCCCTTGGTAGAAATTACCTCCTCTACATTCATAACATTCCCGGTTATATCCAAGAGTTCGACCATGGATTTAGAAGGATCCTCAGCTCGCTTCCAAAAGAGATTTCCACATGTAACCCTCCCATTAGGGTTTTCACAGTAGTAATATTTTTGTAATCTTCAACCTCTAACTTCTCCTTGTTGAATCTCGCTATGTACTCCTTCAAACTTTCATTATTTCCCTGCTTCATGTACAACAGGTGTGTCGTCTTCTTTTGGGGCCTCACCTCGAAGAAAAAGTTATGTATAAACCTCCCTGCCAGCTATTTGAAATTCTCTATTGAGTTTTTAGGGAGAGACGTGAACCATACATGAGAAACTCCAGTAAGTGTGCTGGAGATGGACCAATACCTCATCTCATTCGAGACTGAGTAGATTTCAATAACTGATTAATACATCTCCACATGGTGGATAAGATTGGTGTTCCCATTATACTTGGGTGTGACTACTAGCGACTTGAATTTAGCGAGGGTTGGATAACCCACGATCTTAGATACAAATGGGGAGTCTTCACTATAACCCCTATGCAAGGGTTCTTGACTCTTCAGAATATCCCCTATCTTTTCCTCTAATCATTGTATAGAATCATTCCAAGCATTCTTGATCTTATCTATAGCCTCGATTCTGGCCACATTCTCTATATCCCCCTCTCTATCAGCTGGAAGAACTAAGGTCTCTCTAATAATTATCTTCTGTCGGATATTCCCCTCTTGTTGTTCCTTATCTCGACCTCTGGGAGGTTGACTATCATCACATCTGTCATTCCTTCTGAAACCAACGATACTTCGAGATCTATAGAGGCAATTTCTTAAGTCATTTGTCACTGGGCCGATCCTATCAAAGGTTGACCCTATGCTTAGTCTACCTAAAGATGACGCCCATGGCCTACATGCTTGGCTCGACCTATCGAAACATACTCGGCTGGGCTGAGTTGGTCGCATAGTGCCTTTCGAAATTTGATAAGGCTCCTAACATTCTTTGTCATCCTCATTATCATACTATTCATCCTTATCATACGGGCGCTCCTCACTCGGCCTCCCTAGGTGTAAATGCCTATGCTTAGCCATGTCTATGTGCCTTTGCTGAGGATGAAGATCTTTGTGTGGGGCCTGGGGTGGTCCCCTTGCCGCTAGATCTAGAACACCCTCCCTAGCCGTCGAAGTTATCATCTCATCTTCTGTACCGATGGGTCTAACCACTATGTTCTGACTAAACACAACAAGAGTTACGTTCTTCTACCGTTGGTTGTTCACTAAGGAGCGCAGGGCCGCTGCCACCTCATCTTTTTCTGGCTAGGGTGGGGCTTGGATGGTACTGAGTCCACATATAGTAGGAGGATCTGATGCCATTAAAAATTTCAGGTGATCGAAAAAACCAAATGATGTATTGAAAGTGAGCTGGATGAACTGAAAATGAGGTTGAACTCAAACCAGATCTCTTTCAATGGTGGTTCAATCTCAAGCAAGTGTGAGGTTGAACCACCACTAGAGAATCCATTAGAGTAGCTAAAAATAAAGGGAAAAAGATGACTATCTCGTTCCCACAGACGACGCCAGATTAATGATACCAAAAATGGTATCACCAAATCAAAGTGATAAGTAAGCTCTAAACAACACAATAATCTAGTATAACAGATATATGTAATACATATAGAGATGAGGAAAAAGATAAGATAACACCATATATAAGTGGTTCAGCCTTTGAAGGGCCAACGCCCAATGTGTGAGTGAGTGAAATCCATAAAATATGGGCTCTAATGGCTTTAGGATAAAAGCACTCAAGCTAACTCTCTCTAAGTAAGGAATTTAGAATAGTTTTAGTAGGGTTTACAATAAGCCATTCTCTACAAGGATGTAAAAGACAAGTATTTAGTGCATGGGGGTGTAGTGTGCCCCCAAGCATGTGTGGAATGTTCCTATCCAATAAGGTGGATCCATCTATCTCTGTCACATGTAGGTCATGATGATAAAATATTCCCTCTCCTGTGAGGGAGATGTTGTTATAAGGGTTTTTATACACGTGTGATTTGTAGCCCATGCGCACACTCTCACGCGTTTGCCAAACCACACGCTCTGTCATCTATCCACAATTAGTTATCTGTATTAGCTGAGGCCGAGTCATCGATCTATGATCTACTATGTAAGTAACACTTATTATGCTAGGAACTCTCATCATGTCATCATCATCCTGAAGAACGTCAACGATGGACATATAGTTTGTAGGATTAATGATCTTCGATGACTCATTGACTTCTACTGAAGGACGAGGCCGAGATCACCTGAGAGGTATCTTATAGTCGAGGATGAGTAAACTCTGAACGAGTCCCTAGTCGAGGCATAAATCCTCAGTAGGGACTAATTGGTGCTGGTTGTCCTTGGCCAAGGTAATCCATATCCGTGATGGGGCTACACTTGTAATATCATTATCTCCAAGAGAATGTAATTATTCCAAACAAATTACATATAAGAAATGTATTTTTTTAGGGTTATCTAGGTTTAATGACTTACTCTATGTGCACTTTAATTTTCTGCTGAGGTTTCTTTTTATTTGCAAAGATAGAGATAAAATGAAAAAAGTACTTAAGGATTTATTTTTTAGAAGTAAAAGAAAAATGTTTATTTAAGAAATTATGTACAAAGTAGAAAATAAGGAATTTTCAAAGGGATAACTTGAAGATTGACTTTTTGAAAGAAAATATTTATTTTTGAAATGATATGTATAGAAGAAGAAAGTGAAGAATTTCCAAAAAGGGGGGTTGTCGATTAGTATACCCCTTAGCATGCCTATCAATTGTAACACCTTGTGTTTTTATTAACTATATTTTTATTAATTAATTGGAATTTTCGAGAAAAATAAAATTTTGAATTCAATAATTTTTATTGGCTAAATATGTTGGTTATGATTTTAGAAGAATAAAACTTCAAGCGGAATTAAAATTGGAGTTACAACGGATTTTACATTGATTTTATAATAAAACTGTCAGTTTTTCGGGGTGATCGATCGATCGACGCCTGGCCATCGATCGATCGATGCCTTCAGAAAACATGATCTGCAATCCATTTTTGGATGAATTTGACTTACTTTAAAACTTTTTCTCTTATATATAATTAAAGGGACGGGACTTGATTTTTAAACACTCATTTGTGAAAACCCTAAGAGCAGAAAACTCTATTTTCTCCATCTTCTTCTACCTCAAAACCCTAGCCATCATTAAAATAACTTTTCAAGCTCAGTTTTGCAGGACTAGGCTAATCTGTACCGAGTCGGTTCAAGAAGGGATTTTGACCCATTTTTCGAGAGGAACACATTCACGTAATTAGATTTTTCTGCCGAACTAATTCTAGGCATGCTGACCCTATTCTTTTCCTTTAGTGTTATGTGTCTTGATTGTAGCCTCCATTAAACTCATGTTTTCTAAAATAAGATATGAATATAAAGATTGAAGAGATAAATTTTGGGGCTGTTTTACATGAAAAAAATTAATGATACCGAATACTTATAACTGTGTATTCGTTGGGATGTGTCGGTGTAGTCGATTTTGGAATGGGCATGTGTATGTAGAGGAGCCCTTTTAAAAGTAAATTTTGATATTTCATGTGAAAACCCTAGTTTAATTTAATTTCTTGTGTTGGAAAATAAGGATCATGATAGGACTTTCATGTAGAGATTATTCTAAAAATCATCATATTTAGGTGTCTTTGATTATCAATTTTTTTTAATTGAATTATTTAAATGGGAATTTAGTATTATTATGAATGTTGTTATAATTTGGAATTGTGTTACTCTATGGAAATATGATAATTTTTCGGGAAGATTGGGTATGGTAGATAATTGGTTTTCACCCTTGTTATATTACACTTGTTAGGTATGAGACTAGTAAGTGGGACTTAATTACGATTTATGCTAATTAGGTATGGGACTAGTTAGTGTAAGTCTATGCGGGTTATATAATTTGGGGTGGGGGCTGATTTTCTATATTATACCTTTGTTGTGATAGCCTAGGATTGATATCTAGGTGGAGAGAAATTTTGTAATCATTCTTTGCTTAGGATAGGACGATAGTGTGTTTTGGGAACCCTTAGTTGGCACTAAAGGTTATTTTGAGGATTTTCACAACGCTTTTAAGGGTGGGGGAAATTAATGTGATTAACGAAAACAAGGAATGTGGAATTTAATATCGCAAGACTAAAACGGACATTAAAAATTTATTAATGACATAATGTGTCTAGGGACGACAGTTTGAACAGGTCCGAGGACGAGTTATGTCGTGTCGTGTGTGGAACCTTGTCATATCGCGAGGGTCGCAGGATAAAAACGGACCAGACGGAGAACTTGACAAGGGGACGGGTGCATGTGTGGAACCTTGTCATAACGCGATGATCGTAGGATAAAAACGGATCAGACAGCGAACTTGAGAAAGGGACGGGTATTGGTAATCTTCTTCACGGTTAAATTAATTAAATTTAACATTGTGGGAAGGCGGGTTAATTAAAATCATATTGGTGTGGCTTTTATGAAAACCTTGTGGGTAATTGTGAATTTATTTATGGTGATTATTAATCTCTTAATTAAAAGATTCTATTGTTATAGTCGATATATATAGCACTATTGTCTGGGTTCAAGGGCCCTATTTGAGGAGAGTAGCCGGTTTACATGCTCGGGCCTTTGGCTCTGACACATGCGTTGACTAATCTTTTTCAGAATTTTTGGGAGTTGCTTCATAGGATTCATTGGAGATCTTTTGGAGGTGCAGCTGGATTTATGTTACTGCTTTAGTAGTTGGATTTTCTCTTTCCATTCAATCGTTTTATTTATGAGACTATTTTGGAGTTATTGGGCCTTTTTGGTTCCAAAGTTGTTTTAAGTTTCAGTTGGATTGATTTACATCATTATTGGAGTATGGATTTATTTTGGAGTTAGCATGTGATGGATCTTTTATTTCATATTTGGGTTTGATTAAAATAAATGATATTGTGGATTAAAATTTGATGTCTCATATCTGTCTCATGCTAAGAATGGTATTTTATTTACTCACACCCAGCTTAATTTTGGTGGCGATCGACGCCAGAAATAGGCGGGGTGTGACAGATGGTATCAGAGCATGGTCTTAGGTCTCATAAGTTGTGAGTCCGTTTTAGCTTCCGCGTTGCTTATCTTTGATTCCGTTTTGATGATTTGTACTCTTAGTCATTCCGAGTATGATGTTGTTTTATTCCTATCTTTTCAGATGTCGAACACAAGGAGAAATGGGAGTAGGAGAGAGGAGTCTGTTTCTGGACTCGCGGTTTAGGAGAGGCGACGTCTGACTACTTTGGAGGCTGAGGAGTTAGCGGTATCATTATTGAGGCCACAACGGCTGGTTTGGAGATGGGGAGATAGAGAGGGGCGACCTTAGAGGCGCAGCAGCGAGATACACCCGTTTCAACTTGGGATAGGGTGAGGACCAGTTTATTTAAGGGCAATTCTCCCACCTTTGGAGGGGGATATGACCCAACGGTTGCTCACCAGTGGAGGAGGGATATGGAGAGGCATTTGAGGATGGTTGACTGCACGGATGTGGAGAAGCAGATGTTAGCAACGTTCAAATTGTCAGGGAATGCTTTACAGTGGTGGGAGAGTACCACCACACCAGAGGAGCGAGATCAGTTGAGTTATGCAGAATTTCAGATCAGGTTCAATAATAAGTATTTTCCATATGTTATCAGGAGTGCAAAGAAAAAGGGAGTTTCTGGAGTTGGAGCAAGGGACAAAGTCAATTATTGAATATGAAGAGGAGTTTACCAACTTATCTATGTTTATATCGGAGGAGGTAAACACTGAGAGGAAAAAGATGGAGTGTTTCATCAAAGGGCTGTCCTGGCCCATTAGGCAGATGGTTTTGGGAAATCCGTCATACACTGCTTACGCCCAAGTAGTGGATGTCACAATGTTACACTGGCAGGAGAAAATAAGCTATCAAAAGAAATTGGGAAAATGGCAAGAGACCGAGGGCCAGGGAGGAGACAACAAGGGTCGCAATGACCAAGCATGGAAAAGGCAGAGGCCTAACCAAGGGCAACAGAACAATAATTCTCATCAGGACCAACAAAGACAGGGTCATCAGGGGGAGCAAAATTGGAATGGGAATTCAGAGCCTTTTCAGGATACTTGTTTCAAGTGTGGGAAAGTGGGACACAAGGCGAATAGTTGTTTCAAAAGAGAGGACCATCAAGGTCAAGCTATGCAGGGCCAGTAAGTCCAAGGGCCTCCAGCGCCGGCAGGGTCTGGGGTGCCGGGAGCCCCAGCAATATTGGCGGCGATCGGTGTTCGGGAAGCGCCAACAACGCCGGTAGTGTCAGGTGCACAGGGGGTGGTCACTGCACCAACCAATCTCAGTTTTGGTAGGTGTTATGTACCTCAGGTTCAGTCAAAGCAGGATAGGTTGTGTGTCTAGTGGAGTATCGCGGTACGTAATATCTTCTGAGATACTTATATATATTGTATTTGGGTAGATTAGGTTTATGGGCGCCTAATGATGTTATTTTGCGGGGTAGGCTTATGTGGGTCTCATTTCTTTTTGTGAGATTTATGCGTTAATGTCTATGCTTCATCTAATTTCGAGGACGAAATTCTTTGCTAGTGGGGAAGTATGTAACACCCTGTGTTTTTATTAACTATTTTTTTATTAATTAATTGGAATTTTCGAGAAAAATAATTTTTTGAATTTAATAATTTTTATTGGATAAATATGTTTGTTATGATTTAGAAGAATAAAACTTCAAGCGGAATTAAAATCAGAGTTAAAACGGATTTTATATTGATTTTATAATATTTTGCCTTATGGAATTTTTAAGCAAAACTGTCAGTTTTCCGGGGTGATCGATCGATCGACGCCTGGGCATCGATCGATCGATGCCTTTAGAAAACGTGCGTTGCAATCCATTTTTGGACGAATTTGACTTACTTTAAAACTCTTTCTCTTATATATAATTAAAGGGACGGGGCTGGATTTTTAAACACTCATTTGTGAAAAACCTAAGAGCAGAAAACTCTATTTTCTCCATCTTCTTCTCCCTCAAAACCGTAGCCACCATTAAAGTAACTTTTAAAGCTCAGTTTTGAAGGCCTAGGCTAATTTGTCCCGAGTCGGTTCAAGAAGGGGTTTTGACCCATTTTTCGAGAGGAACACATTCACGTAATCAGATTTTTCTGTTGAACTAATTCCAGGCATGTTGACTATCTACGAGGAAATCTCCGTCTCTATTATTATGATTATGTAAATTTCTTATATTATTTATATGGAGCATATTATTTTGATGGTAAGGCTATTATTTTGACCTCCCATTATCTTGCCATAAGTGTTATTTATCCGTTGTTAGTGAGTCAAAACTGTGTTCATCAATGTTTTCTATTTCATTCTCTGTTTTATTCTTTGTATATTATAGTCTAAAAACATATGTTTTCCATTAGAGCATCTCCAATGCAAAGAACAAAAAGTCATTTTGAAAGATCTTCACCAATTTCAAGGGATTCATTTTAAATTGTTTTCGTCGCCAAAATGGTGGGCATTTGATTATGTAAAACTTTTATACAGTTCTATTATGTTTTCCTAATAGTTAAGGTGAGAAGGAAAACTGAAGATATACAGGCAGTAGCATTTTGCAAATAATTTGTAAAATAGAGTTTGAATTTTCTCTATTTTTGTCCCTTTCTCTTTTTTTCTTTCTTCATATATATATATATATATATATATATATATATTCGTTAATGAACCAATTCACATATCTTATCTCTTCACAGGTGTTCCTCCTATGGTTTCTCGTCGTGTTTTGGAAACTCTGACATACAAGCCTCGATCACAACTCGAGTTGCTTAATTCAAAATTTATCAGGGAAATCCTCCTCCTTCTCATCAATTGTGGCAAATATAATAGAGGGCCTTGATACGTGCTCTTTGTTTCTCATCAATTGTATTCTCAGAAGCAATGCTACATTTGCGAAGTTTCTCTTTACAAGGTAATTCATGGATCTTTTATAACATAGACTTGAAGTTTCTCCTTACAAGCTATATTTCTTCACTGGTAGATTGAAAATGTTGATCATTACAAGGTAAATCTATATTGTTTAAAATATTTCATTTGTATATAGAAAAATTTATGTATATAGATTAGCTAAGGTAAACAACATATGTACATGATTATCATAAAAATAACCACCCTTAGCTAATCAATCTTCATTCCCCAAAATTTAGAAGAAACCACCAACACCGGGTATTAATACCATCCTTCGAAGGTCCCTCGACATCCTTGGGCGAATCATTAATCGGGCAAAAAATCGTTGTACGCATGATCGATGGGATCAGGGAAGCTGTTGTACCAGCGGACAACTAGTAAAAACATCTAGCCAAGTGCGTCGTCCGTTCACGCACCCACATATCACACAACGTCTCTATCTGAATAAGCTACTCACAGGACTTAATCAGGAGTTCGTTGAAATCCTCAAATCATGAGGAGAATGTGTCGGGTAATAAAGTTGGGGTTTTGGGAAAGTTTAAGGTCCAATTCGTCAAATTTTTAATGTCAAAAAACTGTGGTGTGTGGGGGGGGGGGGGGATTCTTACTTTTGGGTAGTTGAAATAAAAATTATTTTTATAAATTATAAAAAGCCTTTTCATCGGCCCCACGATGGGTCCTCACAACATGAACAAGCTTATACTTAGCCCTCCTCCTATCTGCAGACTTATTCGACAACAACACAGCTGAACCCCCAACTCGAAACAAACAATTAGGTATCAACATAGACTTCTTATTCCTAAAATACCAATTATGTGTAATATTTTCCGTACTCACGACCAGCGCGTACGTATTCCTATGAACCTGCAAAAAATCCTTGGCAAGATCCACCGCTATGACCCCCGCACTACAGCCCATCCCCCCCCCCCCCCCCCCAAATTGTAACTCCTAATATTACCCCCCATCTTATACTTATTAACAATCATGGCCGATAACGACGGGGTCGGATTAAACAAACTACAATTCACAACAAGAATCCCAATATCCTTAGCCTTAATGGATGTATTCATAAACAAACTATCCAAAGCCCCAAACATAACCAATTCCGCCTCTTCTCTAGCTGCCGCCATGGATTGACGCAGCGGAATATGATGCATTGCTTTCGGCACATAAGTCTCCTCCCCAAGCCCATATCTCTCCAAGATCTTTCTCTGAAATTCCATCGATGACTCGTCAAAATCACCTGTCAACTCATAGTGTTTAATAAACTGATGATATGACTCTATGTAAATAGATTAGCTAAGGTAAATCTACAAGTTTCTCCTTACAAGGTAAATATATCTTATTTAAAATATTTCATATGTATATAGATTGCTAATGTTGATCATTTTTTTATTATGGTAGATTATCTAGCTTATTACCTGAATTTATGTTAGACATGTCGTTGAAGAGTTTTTATTATGTTTTCCCTACGAATCATGGTTATTATTATTTATGTTTTTGCAGCTGCATAAACTTCCTAGAGAAGTTATAGGTAGACCTACTTTTGAAATTGCAATATGGTTCCTAAAATGGCTTCCAGTAATATTAGTTGATTGGTTTCTAGTCCTCTGTTCATGGGTAATTCTAGGAGACACACGCAGAGTTAGTATTACAAGACCTGAAATCGCCCCCTCGAATTAAAGAACATTGTTGGAAAAACCCCAGTTTTGGATATTGGATCAGTTGCTAAAATCAAATCTGGTGAAATCAAGGTTCGAAACTACTGTCACGAATTTCTACATTTGTTTTAATATCTACAAATTTTGTATTTCTCTTCTAATTTTTTTGGTACTTGATTCAATGCTATTGCACTTTTATGCCATTATTCATTACATAAACCTACAAAAATGAAAAACATTTCAGCTTTCATAGTAAAGATTACATCATATTTTGATAAGTTATTAACAGTGTATTATGATTATTGTATCAGTTATTAACAATGTATCCTAATTATTATACTTGTAAACTTTTTATATTGCCAGCAATTGTGATAAAATGAACAAGATAAGATGTTTATTGTTTGAGCATTTTCAACTATGGAGTTGTTTAATGCTTGTGTATTTTCAATTATGGAGTTCTCAGGTGGTTCGTGGTATTCAAAGATTCACATCTGATGGTGCTGAATTTGTGGATGTTTGTCTACCCATGGGATGCTGGTCTTAAAGAAATAGACCCCTAGGTGGAAATCGCAACTCCAGTGCTGGTGTCTCAACTTCAATGGACGCGTGACACTCACTTCTGTAAAGAACTTCCAGCTTGTTGCCTCTCTCGAGAATGGGTGTGAGCATGAGAATGTTATACTCCAGTTTAGGAAAGTGGGGAATGACGTGCTCACTATTGATTATCAATATCCAATCTCGGCGTTCCAGGCATTTGCCATCTGTCTTAGCAGCTTTGACGCCAAAATTGCATGTGAATGATTGACTGACAAACAGGTGCATAGACATTTTTACAAATGCCGGCTAAATTATTATTAGTATTTTAAATTTATTTCTTGTACGTTCTGAAATGTTAATAATGTTGTCTATGAAGCACCCACACTGTCATGTTGGTCACGTGCTGGACATTGACACTCCGGGAGACACCCAAGTTCAGATAGAGAAGGGAGAAGTTATTACTGGTACTCTTTGCAAAAAAACACTGCGTACATCGTTGAAAAGTCTTATCCATGTCATCTGGTATGTTTTTAAAAATACATAAAATAGAGCATTATACTTGGGTGGTTATTCCTTTTAATTTTGACTTCATAGTAAAGTACATCGGATATATTATATGTTTGTATGTATAGGGAAGAGGTTGGTCCAGATGTTGCTCGCAATTTTTTAGGACATACCGAGTGGCGGCTTGTTGACTATTGGCTTTTGCAGCAGGTTTTAGCATTGGTATTGGAGATACAATTACAAATGCTTCAATTATGGAAAAAACATTAATGATACTATATCTAAATCAAATAATGAATAGTTACAAGTGCTATTGGAGGAATCGTGCAAGTTCATTTATTGGATTTCTTCGCCATCTATGGGGAGTGCATCACGTGCAATAATAGTTACAAGTGCTATTGGAGGAATCGTACCACCATCCAATGCTTTGTATCTTGTAAACCCATAAATCCATTATTATATTTAATTTCAGCGCCTCTCATTAATTCGCACATCTGTACTATGACGCTGATGTTTGTATTTGGTGTAAATGAAGCTCAATCCGGAATCAAGTAGGAGTCGAATTGAAATGTTAAGAATTGGCATTTTTTTTGTCTTATTTCACCCTTTTTTTGAGAGTGTTGTGATATTGTTAATTTGTACGCTAAATGTTGATATTATAACTAATATGATAATTTTACTTTGTTTCACAGAATGTCATTTATGGATCCTCATCAAGTTTCCAGCGTTGCGGGTTGAGGCATTGATGACGATGATAATAGAACGAAGGTTGATAGTCAACAACAACAGACTTATTTTTTATATTTCATTTGATTAGTTATAATATAAAAATATCTCATTTTGGGATGATAGTATTAGGATGTTATATTGGATGCTTTTCTTAAAATAATGTAACTTTCGGGGCGATTGTATTATGATGTTTCATTTGTTTGGTTTAAGTTTCTTTTGTAAATAAAGAGTGGAGGCTTATATAAATGTAAATATTGAATATAATGTCCTTGTTTTTGTTGACTAATTTTGTATATCTTCTAAGGATTTAAATAATGTGATAAGAATAATTGAATTTGTTTAAATTCAGGATATTGGATCTCGAATAATATGTTTTTTTTTAAATATGCATTAATATTAGTAACAGAACTCTACCGTTACTATTAGTAACAGAACTCTACCATTACTAATTCTGAATTTATCGTTACTATTAGTAACATAATTTTTCGTTACTAATTCTGAATTTTACCGCTACTATTAGTAACATAATTTACCGTTACGAATTCTTATTTTTCCGTTACTATTAGTAACAAAATTTATCGTTACTAATTCTATTTTTTTCCGTTACTATTAGTAACAAAATTTTACCGTTACTAGCTACGTGTCCCACGCCTTTTTTCTAACAGAAAAATTGTGTTACTAATGGCGTGTTTTGGTGTAGTGATATTAGAGATTGAATTTAGGCTGACTACAATATATATATATATAAATCTTTTAGGACAGCTACAACTGTCTTTTAAAATATTCATTTGGCAATACATTTTATGCGCCAAAATATATTTGGGACAACTACTTCTTTCCCTAATACTTTATTTTAAAGGAGAGCAACATCTGTCCTTATAAATATGTAATAATATTTGGATTTAAAAGGACGGAACAAAAAGGACGACAATTGCTATCCTAAATACTCAAAAAGGACAGCAATTGTTGTCCTTTTAGCCTTTTATGGCGCCCATCTATTAGGACAGTTCTTCTTGTCCTTATGACTGTCCTAAATACTATTGGGGATAGAAAATGAGCTTTTGGGACAGCAAATTAGTTGTCCTTAATTGTCATTTTTCTAGTAGTGCCACTTCGCTCTTCAAGGTGGCTTTTGCCTCTGCAACATAATCTTTATGGTCGGTTATGTCTTTACCACCGCCTGCTAAACCGCCGCATATCATTTTCACCTCATGAGAAATCCAATGCAGCTAACCCTCAGGATCAGTTATCTTCAGCAGTAGGTCAGGGTCAGCCTCCTCATCATCATCATCATCATCATCATCGTTTGAGGCATCATCATCCTTGTTCACTAGGTCATCGCATTTATACTTGTCATCTCATCTCCTTCGGGTGACGTCTGAGGCACCTCTTGAACTGCTCATATCCACATATTTACTGGGTTTGCCTTACTTTAGCATCTTTTATATCTCGTCTTTAAGTGCGAAACATTTTTAAGTGGTATGAACATAGTCCTGATGGAACTCGCGTCACTTACTTTTATCCCTCTTGTGTGGAGGGGCTCTCAGTCTCTCTAGCCATCTCAAGGAACGATTATTTTTTTGTTTCATTCAGGATCATCTCTGGAGTAGCCGTCAATGGAGTATAGTTAGCGAACTTGTCTTCGGCTGACCTCTTCTTACCACCTTTTTCTTTGAAATTTTGGAACTTTATTCAACTTGCTCCCTTTTAGTCATATACTTTGGCCTCTATGGTCTCCTTGGCATTCATGACCCTCCCGACTATAGCCAGGAGTTCTATCATAGTCTTTGGAGGATCCTCGACCATCTTCCATAGGAGCTTGCTCTTTTTTAATCCTCCCATAAGGGTTGTTATGGCAATACTTTCATCATAGTCTCCCACCTCCAACTTATCTTTGTCAATGCAGGCAATGAAGTGCCTCAAAGATTTTTTTCCCTTGTTTGACATACAACAAGTGGGTGGTATCCTTCCTCGGATTAACTCCAAAACAAAAGTTGTGGATGAACCTTTCAGCTAGTTTCTTAAAATTTTTGATAGAGTTCTTTAGGAGAGAGGTTTACCACATATGCACAACACAGGTAAGAGTGCTGGAGATGGCTCGACCATTCATCTCATCAGAGACTAAGAGGATATCTGCAGTCAATTAATACATTTCCACCTGGTGGACTTGGTTGGTGCTTCCATCATATTTTGGGGTGACAAATGGAGGCTTGAACACCACTGGACTTGGGTAGATTAATATTTTTAGTATGAATGGTGACCCTTCCATTTACCGCCTCTGCAGAGGGTCTTGGCTCTTTAAAATGTCGTCAATATTGTCTTTAAGCCTTTGAATTGAACTGTTCCACGGCTTGTCGGCTGCAGCTGCAGCATCTAGCCATAATGGCCTTATAACTGGCCCATTCTCTATCGGTCTATAATTGCACTGGCTCTTTGCATGTCATCCTATAAAGACTATTGACTTTTCTTTGCTCCTTGTCTCGGCCATATGGAGGTCGATGACCAGCACATCCACCATTTCTTTTGGAACCAGCAATACTATGAGACCTGGAGAGTCAGTGTCTAAAATCACCCACCGAATCAAGCCTATCAAATGCAAACCCTCTACTGAGTCTTTCAAGAAGTAAGTAATGAGGCCGGCCTTCTCAGCCCAGCCTAGCACTATTTTCCCTACTGACTTGAAGCACAGTATTCCCAAAGATCTCATAAGGTTCCCAATTGTAAGAACCAATAATTTTTAAACCCTAAAATGACATATGACCTCGATTTTAACCCTCGTAAGATGAGTAAAATAAAAAATCTTCTAGAAGAAATGACCTATGTTGAAAATCCTACAAATTTTCTTATTAACATTAACCCCTTGAAGTTTTAATTAATTACAAAAGAGCCCCTTAAACTTTCAAAATGAGATAAACTAAGATATATTAAACCCCTAAACTTTAACCTTATATCAAATTAAACCTTTGGACCTTAACTAACATGAAATTACAGTTTTAACCCGAGAAACTTTTTTAAATGACCAAAATACCCCTAAGCTTCACAAAAAATGTACTTTTATGGACATAAATACAATTACATCAAAGATTAAGGACACAAATAAAACCCTTAGTTTTACCTTAGCCTACACACACCCCCAGATTAGTAAAAAGAGGTAAAAATCAGATGTTAACACATGGTAAACCTTAGGAACCCATGTGACCCATTTGAACCAAAATCAAAACACACCCTAACTTACTTCAGATCCACCTCCTTTTTACTGCAATCAACTCCCCACTCAAAGTAGTGTAAATTACCTACATTCTACACAGTAGGGACTCATCCCACGGTACACTTTCAAAGTTTGAATTTTATCTCAATTCAGGTAATTCATCATTTTATGCTTTAATTTCAATTATTTCAATTCTAATAGTTTTCTTCATAGTTAATATAGCTAGAACACTTATACTAGGCAAGATTTTACATGTAAAAATTCCAAGAATATAGGAAAACAGTAGGAACACCATTAAAGCTTGAGCTTTAATGGTGAAATCCATTACAGTAACAAAGCCTCTACTTTAAAGCCATGAATAGGCTCATTATAACCTCAGGATATCGAGTGCAATGGTGAAAACCCATAAATGTTCATTCAATCGTTTAATCGTTCGAGAGTGTTTTCAAAACTAAAAACCTGTAAATCCAAACTTCTCGGCCTACAGTGCATCAAAATCCTTGAAACCAAAACCATATTACTCTCATATATAGCAGAAACCAAACCCAATGCGTAAGATACCCTTCCATACTCTATAAATCCACGAATGTTAGTCGAAATTTCATGAAAAAACATAGTTTGAATCTCGAGTTATATTGAGATTCATACCAT
The DNA here is from genome assembly GCA_949130495.1 of Sambucus nigra. NCBI lineage: Eukaryota > Viridiplantae > Streptophyta > Magnoliopsida > Dipsacales > Adoxaceae > Sambucus > Sambucus nigra. Next base: position 372,378,092 of record OX422219.1, read on the forward strand.
GAAACTTATATATTTGTAATCCTCATGAAAAAATAAGTTAAAATGGTTAAGGAATCATCTCAAATGGTATAAAAGAGAGGGAGAAAACCTCAGCCAAATTTGTTTACCCTAGAAAGTCAAAATCGAGAGGTAGAAGAGGAAGACTTTGTCCAGGAAGTTTGACCCCGTGCGTGAGGGCGCATGGCCAATCAGAAAATTCTAATTTTTCCCAAAAAGTTTCTTTAATTTTTCAGATGAAAATGGTATAAGATAATACCATGTTTGAGTATTCCTAGCTCAAGTTATGTAAAAGTGAGGTTTTTTCTTGAAGAAAATTTCTTAAAATTACAAATAAACCCCTAGAAACTTTTCCAACTTTGGAATTTGTACCCTAAAATTTACCCTTACATACATCAAACTATTTTAAGACAAAAACTCTCGTACACTAAAGTTCAGAAAATCCATATTTTAAAATACCAAAATATTACACATAAACCCCGAAACTTTATTAAAGATAGTTTTAAGTACAAAACTAACGTATTAAACACTAATACTCCTATCACACACATTGTACAATAGAAAATCAACTCCTAAATATTCTTAATACTCCAGTGTGACAGCAATTCAACAGGATACCCACGCAAGTAGGTTTTTCCCACCTTTCATTATTATACTTCGTGTATTTGAAATACTGTTATTAATATCACTTTGTGATAGTCACATTGACTATAAGTATGTGTGTTTTATTATACTTCCATAATATGTATTTTGTTAAACATCATCAGTATTTGAATGATCACTAGTATTTAATTTAGAATCAATTTTAAACCCTTCCCACTTAATAACTAAGATCATGTACCATATTGATTCAGTTTACCCTTGCGCTTTTGTACTATATTTTACTATAAGCATCGGTATTAACTAGGATGTAGACTAACGTGTTATCCTACGAAACTTTATAATTGGCCTATTTGTCTTAGATGATAGAGAGCCTTGATTATTTCTGCATACGTATGAGTGCCACTTTAATTGTGAGCATAGTAGGTTACTTTTCCCCAAAGGTTTTGGGATTGTTTATGATAAAGTTACACTGATGTCTTAATTACCTCTATAACCCTTAGTGAACCAGCAGGAATGGGATTATTAGTTCAAATTAATTCCCTTTCTTAAAAAATGATTCTAACTAAACTGGTAATGTGTTGTATTTTCTTGAACGGACTAATCACTATGGAATTATGAATTTTCAACATTTTGATGTGATAATCTAATAAATATAGTATTTTCATCTTATTATTATACACACTCCAACTCTCAATTATGTGTATATCATTGTTATAGAACAGGCATAACCTTCTTAGCATATTTATGATAATTCCTTCCTTCTCTAGATTTGCCAGGAGAAAGGAAATAGTGTTTCTTCCCTACTAGTGACAGACACTAGTACTTGTTCGTGTATGTCACCGTATGGGCGAAACGAGTGGTGTTTTTCAATTTTATATGTTGTTTTGTGTACTAGAGACGTGTAATTCACCCTTGCGGTGGTTCCACTTTATGTAACATATTAATAATGAATAAAAAGTTTATGTTATTCTGCCTTAACTTTAATTTATTTCTTTATGCGTACTTCTTGTTCATAGATACCAAAAAGCAGGGTGTGACAATTTGGTATCAAAGCATGTTTTAAAATTAAAACATATCACCGAGTTAGGATTGTATGCGAGAAATATATAAGCTAATAGTTATTTATTTTTTGTAACTTGTTTTATTACTATTATTTCATGGTAAATCCATTTTGCAGTATGGATGCATGGGATACGTTTTTCTTTAATCTAGATATTGGGCCAGATAACCATTGGTAAACAAGGATAAGAGAATAGACTTTAGCCAGACAAAGAGAAATGATCGGAGGAGTGGAAGAGGAATGGGCATGTTTAAGAAACGAAATTAAGAGGATATTATTGACTAATAAAGCACTGGGCAAGATGCTGATGATGATAAAGGTGGATGACTTTGCAAATGATCCACTCATACTACAAAAAGCCATCAATTTAGCATTTTTCGATGACCTACCAGCTCCACCGATGTATCCAGAAACAACAAAAAATGGTGACATACATGCAGGATATTCCCTTAGCACTACAGATGACTCGACGAATGATAAAGACCCAAGAGATTATTTAGTCAGCCTCAAGTCCACAACTACTAATGACGCGACCATTCTGATTTAGAGATAACAATCTACCATTAACAGTTGTTTACATATTTTATAATATAAATGTTAACCGCATTATTATAAATAATGATGTATAATAGTGTTGTAAACTAAACCTGATATAAACTAGGCCTGTTTCTTTATTTTATGTTATAATGTTTCTATTTAAATTATGCTATTTTAGGATAGTTAATACTCGAACTCCATTTGCTGGAACTTAACTAAAAAAGACTCAGACTGAAGGAATTATGTTGTGTCTCTGGGAACTTACTACGTTAACTCAACAACAACAGACTAATCATGCTAATCTTGAAGATGTTTTCGAGGAACTTCATATAATGAATGCTCTTAAGGAATTTCTACGATAATGACCTCCATCTTTTCTTGGAAAACCAGGTGCGAATGAGGCTGAGAAATGGATGCGCAAAATTATGAAAATCCTTAATAGAGTAGGTATAGCTACTAATCTCCGAATCACTCTAGTTGAATACATGTTTGAAGGAAAAGAATATTTTTGGTGGCAATCCATGTCACGCAATCAGAATGTTGCTAATTTTACTTAGGAACAGTTTGAGGAGACTGAGCGAGACCAACGAACAGTTGGTTTCCTATAAAAGCAAGCTACCCTTTCATTAGCTCCATACGATGCTCATTTTACTGAAGTATCTCGTTACGCCCTGGAATACGTAGATACTAAGGTAAAGAGATGTAAGCAGTTTGAAGGTGGACTACACTCGAGAATTAAGAATTCCATTACTCGATTGAAAATTGGTAAGTACTCCAAGTTAATTGACGTTGCAGCCATTTTAGAATGAAATTCTTCACATTGATCCGATCTCCATCCCCAGTTGTTAGGAGCAATCATATCATCAGAACCCAATATCTTTCTAAACCCCATCTATATACAAACTTCAGTGGGTAAGATTATTCCCAAATCCAACACAACATAACCCATCTCAAAATTCGTTGTCATTAATGTCATGAGATACGACATATTCAACCCCGATGTCCTAAGATTCAATTAACTCCAATCCGCTGCCAATTGAACAAGCCCTCACAAAATACAAAATTTCTTTCTATTCCAAATCATTTTTAGACAACTCAGAGAAGTCAACCGATTATGAATCGTGGGAGGAATTATGCCACACGACATATGTGAAATGCACATGGCATGATTAAAGGTGAAAGGAAATTTTTGTCATGTCCACACACATGTTAGTATGTCATATACTGTTACAACCACCGATGGAATGTTCAAGAGCATACGTGCATCAAGATGGATCTGAATGCTAGAAATCATCAAAAAATCCTCAACAAGATAACTTTGGTAAGGTTGGGTTTTATGTTCTTTAAAAGTTTCATTTTAGTATTGGTAAATTTTTACTAAAATGTTTTTATAAAACCAAGCCAGTATTTTAAAACAAAAAAGGGAGAAGAAAGAATTTTTTATATACCGGGAAGATCCGTTAAAAGAAGAAATCAAATCTGTCCGAGTCGCTTTTTTATATGGGCAAAGCCTACAGACCGGACTGGTCCAATAAAAGAAAAAATGAATCGGTCCGCTGCAGATAAATTTTTCCACTGCCTCAAGATTTTTTTTAGATTTCTATATAAGGGTATTTCAGTGGTGTATATTTTTTAAGACTTTGAGAGATGTTTTTGAGAGTCCATATTCAACAAGTCTTCATATTTTTTGAGTCCAAAAAATCACCTTTGATTCACCAAAATTCCCATATACTTTTGTCAATATTTTGGAAACCTATAACACAATCTTGCTGGTGTTTATATTTTTGTGGAAGTATTTTCTACATCATATGACTGCGTATCATTGAGCAGCACTTGAGGGAGTTCCTTTGCTGATTTAAGACTGAGGTATTTGAGGTTCTCATAGGACTGCGGTTCTTGTGGATTGTTGTGCGTAATTCATTGCTGACGACGCTGACAGACGTCTGCTAGTATTCATGTGTCAACCAACTGTATTTAATTATAACTATGTAAGTTGCGATTTATAATTATAGTGAAATAAAAAGGTTTTTACCTTAGGGGATTTTTCCTGAATTCTGTGTCGCAAATTTTATTTGTGTTGGTTTGACACATGCATGCACGTAGACTTTTGAGTTTGTGGACTAAATTAATTTGATTCTAAAATTGACACTAATTGAATAAGTTTGTGATTGGAATTTTGCGAGTTGATTTGAATTAGTATCACACTAAGCTTTAAACCATTCACAAAAGGTATGATTATTTTTCACCACATTTCGACCTATATTTTTATTTTACATAGGAGCTATGGATTCTTTTATTAGTCCTAGACTAGCTAAATTAATACAATTGACCCCAGACTCCATGATTAGTCGAGTGAATATTGAATTTCTAACGGGTGAAATTAATACATCAACATAAGGTTATAGAAATTGTAAAATTCATCTTGGTTTAGGAACTCTATCAGTGAACTTGGTGATATTATATATTCGTGGATTAGATATCAATATCGTAATGGATGTATTATCTAAACATCACGCTTTATCCATTGTCAAAACAAGAAAATTCATTTTCGTAATGAAAATAATTATTCTTTTATATTCCAAAGAATAGGTTCATCAAATCCTTCACATTCTCAAATTCAGATCTCTTCTTTAATAGTAAATTTGCTAGAACAATTTGATGATGTTTTCCCAACAAATTTACCAGGATTACCCCCTTATATATAAATTGAGTCTAGTATCAATTTTTATCCCAATACACATCCTATTTTGATACCCCCATATCGAATGGATCCTTTAGAACTTCGATAACTTTGTACCCAATTGGATGATCTTTTCAATTAAGTACATCACCTTGGGGAGCTCTAGTGTTATTTGTTAAGAAAAATGATGGAAGCTTTAGACTATCCATAGATTATCATAAACTGAATTCTGTAACTATTAAGAATAAGTATCATTTACCCCAAATAGGAGATCTATTTGATCAACCTAGCGGATAAATGATCTTTTGTAGAATATATTTATGATCCGGATATCATCAGTTGCGTGTCAGAGAAGAAGATATTCATAATACATATTTTCGAACTCATTACAGACATTTTAAGGTTATCGTAATGTCTTTGGTTTAACCAATGCCCTAGCAGCTTTTATGGACCTAATTCACCGAATCTTTAGACCTTTTTTGGACCAATTCATTATCGTTTTCATTTACGATATTCATGTATATTATCAAAACTTGGCAGAGCATATTCAACATTTAAAGATAGTCTTAAGTACTCTTAGAACTCATCAGTTATACGCTAAGAAGAGAAAATGTGATTTCTCAATGAAAAAGATTAAATTTTTTGGACAAGTGATTTCTGAAAATGGAATCCAAGTCGATCAAGCTAAAATTTCAACCATTCTGAAATGGGAAAATCATACCAGTATTACCGAAATAAAAGGTTTTCTCGGATTAGCTGGATATTATTATTGATTCATTAAAATGTTTTCAAGAATTGATCTTCCCCTTTCAAAACTAATTAGGAAGGAAGTTCCATTTGTATGGACTGAAGAATGTAACCAATCATTCCAAGTGTTGAAGAACAAGTTGACTACTTCTCCTATCCTCACTATTCCTTCTAGTGATGTGATTTATGAGGTATATACTAAAGATTCCTTACAAGGATTAGGATCTGTGTTAATGCAGAATGAAAAAAGTAGTAGAATATGGGTCACGACATCTTAAAATACATGAGCGTAATTATCCCATCCATGATCTAGGACTAGGAGCCATAGTCATTGGATTAAAAATTTGGTGTTGTTACCTTTATGGTGTAAGTTTGCAAGTTTTTCAGATCACAAAAGTTTGAAGTATACCTTTACTCAAAAAGACTTGTATTTAGGACAACGACGATGGATATAATTTTTTGAAGATTAGCAATTTTAACTTAATTACAATCCAGGTAAATGTAATGTAGTAGTCGATGCTTTAAATCAAAATCCGATAGGAAGACTTCATACTCTAAATTCCTATGATATTTCTTCTACCATAGAGCAATATGATCTACAATTATTTACCCCTTAGGCCAAATTTTTAAAGATTATCGCTCATCATGAATTAAGAAAGAGAATCTTAATGCAACAGACCCAAGATTCTTTTGTACAAACTTTTGGAACAAAAAATCCAGACATTTCCTACGATAGAGAGATATGACTCCAATTTAAAAATAGATTGTATGTGCCTAACAATACATCACTACGAGAATAAGTGTTGCATGAATCTCATCATTCAAAATTTATGATACACCCCAAAAGTTTAAAAATGTACTATGCTTTGAAAAAGCAATAGTGGTAGCCAAACATGGGAACCGATATCAAGAACGTGGTAAGGAGATGTATTACTTGTCAACAATAAAAGATATAACACCAACACCCTGGTGGACTTATTCAGCCCTAACCTATTCCCGAATTGAAATGGGATTGTATTACCATGGATTTTGTTCGTGGACTACCCTGTACGTCCTAATGACATAATTCAATTTGGGTAATAGTAGATTAACTTACTAAGTCAGCCCATTTCGTGAGGCTACAAACCACCGATTCATTCAAGAAACTTAGCATAGTCATACATTCGAGAAATTATTCTATTACATGGAATCCCTTTATCCATTGTATCAAATAGAGATCCCCGTTTTACCAAAAAAATTTAATAAGCATTGCAAACTGCAATGGCTACCAAACTTCACTTAAGTACCGCATTTCACCCCCAAACGAATGGACAATCCAAAAGTATAATTCAAACTCTAGAGGATATGTTATGAGATTGTACTTTATATATGTCTAACAATTGGAATGTATATTTTCCCTTGTCAAATTTTCATATAACAATAGCTATCAAACCATTATTAAAGTCGCCCATTTGAAGCTTTATATGGAAGAACTTGTAGATTCCCATTATGTTGGATAGAATCAGGAGATAGAAAAGACGTTGGTCCGAAAATAATTAAAGAAACCACCAGGGTAATACAAAGAATTGGAGAGAAGTTGAAGACAACCCAAGATCAATAAAAGAGTTATGCTGATCATCGCCGAAAAAATTGGAATTTTAGGAAAGTATTTATAAAAGTATCTCCCCTTAAAGGAATTTTACATTTTGAAAGGAAAGGAAAATTAGCCCCCCCCCCCCCCCGATATATTGGACCTTTCACAATTTCTAAACGAATTGTCTCTGTAGACTATCAATTAGAATTGCCTGTGGAATTATCCAATATTTATAATGTGTTTCATGTATCACAGTTACACCAATATATATCAGATCTATCCCATACTATCACACGTCCAGATGTTTCAGTTGAACCTAACCATGAATTTAAAGTACGTCCTATTCAAATTCTTGATCGTCAAGTGAAGTATCTCAGGAACAAGGAAATCCACTTAGTTAAAGTACTTTAGGAACACCAAAATCAACAAGTGGCTAATGGGAACCAACACAAGAAATGAATGATAATACCTCGACATATTTTAAGGTAAAATTCGAGAAAGATTTTTTTTAGGTAGGTAGATGGTAACAACTGGGAATTTTTAAACCCTAAAATGACCTAGGACCTCGATTTTAACCCTCGTAAGATGAGCAAAATAAAAAATCTTCAAAGAAGAAATGACCCGTGCTGAAAATCCTGTAACTTATTATGGGTGTGTATTAATTGCTTTTTAAACTCTAATTCCATTTCCGCATTTCTTAGCTTGATGTTGAGGAGTTTAGGGGTAAGGTTTTGATCATCCATCTTCTATTTCGGAGTGTTTGTTTTGTTTCGAACACTTGTGAAAACATGGTTTTATTATTCTTTTGGGGGGATCGGTGTCTTAGGCTACTTTTAACATTAGAATTAGAGAGGAAGAGAGACAAGAACCCTTCAATTAATTACAAAAGAGTTCCTGGACCTTTCAAATTGAGATAAGCTAAGATATATTGAACCCCTAAACTTTAAGCTTATATCAAATTAAACCTTTGGACCTCAACTAATATGAACTTACAGTTTCAACCCTAGAAACTTTTTGAAATTACCAAAATGTCCCTAAACGTTACAAAAATGTACTTTTATGGACATAAATGCAATTACATTAAAGATTAAGGACTCAAATCAAAACCTTAGTTTTACCTTAGCCTACACACCCCTCACATCAGCAAAAAGAGATAAAAATCACATGGTAACAGATGGTAAACCTTAGGAACCCATGTGACCCATTTGAACCAAACTCGAAACTTAACCTAACTTACTTTAGATGCACATCCTTTTTACTCCAATCAACTCTCCACTCAAAGTATTATAAATACTTTATGTTCTACACACTAGAGACTCACCCCATGGTTCACATTCAAAGTTTGAATTCTCTCTCAATTCAGGTAATTCATCATTTTCTACTTTAATTTTAATTCTTACAATTCTAGTAGTTTTCTGTATAGTTAATATAGTTAGAACACTAATAATATGCGAGCTATTACGTATAGAAATGCCTGAATAAACAAAATAGTAGGAACACCATTAAAGCTTGGGCTTTAATGGCGAAATCCATTATAATAAGCAAACCTCTGATTTAAAGCCATGAATAGACGCATTATAACCTCAGGATGTCGATTCTAATGGTGAAATGACATAAATGTTCATACAGAAGCCTAATCAATCGAAAGTATTTTTAAAACTAAAAACCTATAAATCCAAAATGCTCGACCTACCGTCTATCAAAATCATTGAAACCAAAACCAAATTACCCTTAAACATAGAAGAAACTTAATCCAATTCATAAGATACCCTGACAAACTCTATAAATCCATGAATGCTAAGTCCAAATTTCACAGAAAAAACACAATTTTGAAAATCGAGTTATAATGTGATTTGAATAATGAAACTTATATATTTGAAATTCTCATGAAAAAATAAGTTAAGTTGGTTAAGTAATCATCTCAAATGGTAAGATAGAGAGGGAGAAAACCTCAGTCATTTTAAATCGTAGCAAGTCGAAATCGAGAGGTAGAAGATGACAACTTTGTCCTGGAAGTTTGACCCCGCGCATCAGAAAATTCTTATTTTTTCCCAAAACATTTATTTAATTTTTCTGATCAAAATGGTATAAGATAAGACCAGTTTGGATATTTCTACCTCAAGTTATATAAAAATGAGGTTTTACTTAAAGAAATTTTCTTAAAATTACAAATCAACCCCTAACAACTTTTTCAACTTTGGAATTTGTACCCAAAACTTTGCCACTACATACATCAAACTAATTTCATACAAAAACTCTCTAGCACCGAAGTTAAAAAATGAGCTTAATATCCTTATTGTAAAATCCAAAGATAATTACACATAAACCTCATAACTTAATTAAAGACAATTTTAAGTACAAATTATACCATAATACTCATAAGCCAGACATTGTATAATAGAAATCAAGTCCCAAAGCTTCTGAATACTCCATTATGATAACAACTCAACAGAATACCCAAGCAAATAGTTTTTTCCTACCTTTTCAGTAATATACTTCGCATATTTGAAATACTCTTATTGATATCACTTTGTGATAGTCACACTGACTCTGAGTATGTGCATGTTATGATACTTCAATACTATGTATTTTGTTAAACATCATCAATATTTGATTTATCACCAATATTTAATTTAGAATCAATTTTAAACCGTTCTCACCTAATAACTGAGATCACGTGCCATATTGATTCAGTTTACCCTTGCACTTTTGTGTTATATTTTACTATAAGCATCATTATTAACTAGGAAGTAGATTGACGTGTTATCCAACAAAACTTTCTACCCGGTCTATTGGTCTCAAATGATTGAGATCCCTGATTATTAATACATACGTATGAGTGCCACTTAATTATGAGCATAACAAATCACTTTTCCCTAGAGGTTTTGGGATTGTTTATGATAAAGCTACACTAATGGCTTAATTACCTCTATACCCCGTAGTGAACTAGTAATAATTAGATTACTAGTTCAAATTCCTTTTGTTTCTTCAAAAATATCCAACTAAACTGGTAATGTCCCGTATTTTCTTAAACGCACTAATCACTATGGAATTATGAATTTCCCACATTTTGATGTTATAATCTCATAAATATAGAAATTTTAGCTTATTATTGTCAGTCGTTTAAACACTGATTCTATACACACTTCGACTCTCAATTATGTCTATATCATTATTATAGAACTAGTAGAACCTTCTTAGCATATTTGTGATAATTCCTTCCTTCTCTAGATGCGCCATTAGAAAGGAAATAATATCTCTTCCCTAATAGAGATAGACATCGATCACATATTTGCGTATGTACCGTATGGGTAGAGATTAAACTAGATGCGGGCAAGGAGTGGCTCTTTTCAATTTTATATATTGTTGTGTTTACTAAAGACGTGTAATTCACCCATACAGTGGTTCTACTTTATGTAACATATTAATAATGAATGAAAAGGTTATGTTATTCCTCCTTAACTTTAATTCATTGCTTTATGTTTACTTTTTGTTCATTTATACCAAAAAGAAGGGTGAGACACTAATATTCTCTCTTGTCCTCATCATCACATGGGTCATCTTGAGACTCTCAACCTTACCTCCACAGGCGTATTGCCTAGGGTCGGCTACATCCTGATGTATCTGTTATTGCACTACTTCTTTTTGTGGGGATGGAGGTGGTCCACCTGTCACCAAATTTCCACCTTCCCTAGCGGTCGAAGTTATCAACTCCACTCATGTGCCAGTGGGCCTAGTCAATATGTTTTGGCTAAAAGTAACCATTTTCTCCCGTATTTTCTAGTTGTTGGCCGCCAGCGAGCATAGTACCATTGCACCCTCAGCTATCTCTGAGTGAAGGAGGTCTTAGCTGGAACTGGGGCTAATGCTTAGTGGGAAATCCGATGACATTAAATTTTGGCGAATGGAAAGACCAAGAGGTGCAGGGGAAGAGCTCAATGGACTAGAAAAAATATTGAGCAACTCAAACCAAAGCTCTTTCAATGGTGGTTCAAGACCAATCAAATGTGGGGTTGAATCAACACCACAGAATCCATTGAAGTATAAACCTCAAATGAAAGGAACAAGATGATGGTATCGCTTCCCACAGACGAAGCCAACTAATGATACCAGTTATGGTACCACTAAGTAAATATGATATAAACGCAATCCAACAGAACATTGAGGGTGCAACAATGGTGAAAATCAGATACAAAAGTAAAGAAGGAAGTGAGTCAATGGAGACAGATACTATAAAGTAAGTGGTTCAGCCATCTGGCCTAATCCACTATGCAAGGGTGAGTGAGTTTCACTATCAATATGGTCTCTAATGGCCTTGTGATACAATTCACTCAACTTTCTCTCTCTATTGTGATTTTGACAGAGTATTTTCTAGGATTTTCAATATGTGATCCTTTACATTATTGCATAATATAAATATATATAGTGTTTGGGGGTGTAGTGTACCCCCTAAGCATGTAATAAACATGTGTAATATGTAATACCAATACTGAGCAGCCACCTTTCATTGTCACATGTAGATCATAATGATGAAATATTCCCCCACATGTGAGGGCGACCTGGTTATAATGGTTTTGTAAACGTGGTATCTGCAACCCATGCACACTTTTCCATGCATTCCCCAAACCATGAGTTATGTCAATTGTCAACTGTCGGTCACCCTGGTCAGGTCGAGGCTGAGTTATCGAGTTAGACCTCTAACGATATGATGTGATGCTAAGCTATATTCATTCATCCCCATCTTCTAGGTAATGGTCAAGGTTAAGGGTACTTTAGTCATAAGATCACTGATGTTGATGATATTGATTGTGCCCTAAGATGAGGACGAGACCTCTTGTGTCAAGTGAATGGATGAGGATCATGCCTTTCATGCTAAGTCCCTAGTCAAGACATAACTTTCTCTATTTGGTGATTTGAAACTGGTCAGCCTTGGCCAAGCGGGGTTATATCTAGGGACGAGGCTATGCCTGATATATCACAGACCGTAGGGGGAATATTCCTTCAAGACTATTAGTTTAGGATTCCCCCATTTACGATGATCTAGCCCCATTTCGGGCATGAAATGAATGTTCTTGAACATCTGGATCACATTGACATTACCACCCGAGTTGTGCTCTTGGCATACTCTATCCTTGAAGTTATCCCCTTATTAGAATAGGAAGTGGATCAATCTTTATTGCCAGGAGGATAGTGTCAATATCCCAATATTGGATTTCTAAAATTGGGTTACTTGTCTCGATGCCGTCAGAGTTGTCTTCGTTTGCAATGATAGGGATGACCTGATTATTGGTCAAGGATTTTAGTTTTTAGTGGAGGCAGGAGGACATACCTATGATATTGTTAAGCCAAGGATGACTAAGGTGCAACTTAAAATAGGATGGTATATCTATGACATGAAACTCGAATTGGAGGAATATAGGTCCACCCCCTAGTGTAAGTTTTATTGAACCCATAACTTCTTAATGAGTGCTATAATAGGCGCACACGATAGTGGAAGTAGGGGTACGATCATTGAATTTATCCCTAAAAAATTGAAAGTTCTCAATGAACATACATTCAAGGAGGCGCATTATCATCTTAGGACCGATCTTAGGACTTTCTTCATCGGTAAAATAATTGAGCCTTGTCATGATTAGAGATTCAACCATGTGTACTTATCTTTCAGGGGTAAAAATAGGAGGAACTATGGGTCATCTGAGGAGCTTCATCAAATCATTTATTTGCAACTGGGAGGACTGAATATTCCCAATAAACTAATGTTGTCTCGGGTCTTCTTGAGATGTTCAAGGACTTTATTTTCTTCAATTGACATTTATGGCATTGGATGTTCTTCAATAACTTCTTTTGTCTTTATTATACACATGATGTTTGATAGAGGAATTGGGAATTAAAGTATCAACCTGATCGGGACATGCTATTTACGGATGCTGTGAAGAATAAAAACCATGTGTCCTTATCTACTTTAGACTTGTTGTATACTTTATTAATTCATATCAAAAGCACTTTGAAAGAAGTCATCACACATGAGGAGGGAATAATGTCTATATCCCTACTATCTAGTCCATCATCTTAGTTGTATAAAGGATCTAACTCGTCGCCCCACTCGGTGGCCATAATTTGTCTCTCCATGAGAAATTTATACATTATACGACTTCCATTATATAATCATACAAATCTTCCTACTCAATGAAAATGTTCTGAAAAAAGGAACAAGGTATACCTTAAGCCTGAGTATGGTGATTAGTTTGGAAGTTATACATATTTCTTTCTCTTTAACAAACTCTTTAAACATGACTTGCATAATATTAGCTAAGCTGAATTCTTTTGCTAACATAAACCAATCATTTGATTACCGATTCCATTCTGAGGCTTCCATGTATACATTATTGATTCTTTCACAACTGCCTTCTTCGAGGGTCATCTCATGTGGTAATTTCAACCCAAAGTCTATGAGTTGATTCAAAACAACTAGTATCTCCATGCTCTATTTTTTGAGCAGGTTTGGACGAAAATGCAAGCTCTTATCACGAGAGATAAGGCTTGATCTAGTTCATTTTCTATGTGTAGAAGGAAAGAGTGATACAATTTTAGGCATTTAGGGGAACTCACAGTTGTATTAAGTGTATTTTTGTTCCGAATTCTGAGGAAGGAAAAAATATGTATTTTCATCTAGAAGAATGGCGTTCACCTTAGTTCAGTGTATTGGCAGATGGTTTTGAGTAGTATTAGGTTTATGATTGGCTGGAGGTGCATTGACCCCCATATTAATGAGGACTTAAATGACGTTTTTCAAGTGGAAACATTGGTCAATCGTGTGCTCGGTGATTTAGTGGTAATCACGACGAGCATTATGCTTGAAGTTCCTTGGAAGTGGATCTGAGAATGGGCTAGCATCTAAGGGCTTAATGAGGTTTTGAGACCGAAGAACTTGGTGAACCTTTGAGATGGGAGCATGGAGCTTGGTGTATTCTCTTTTAACGGTTGCAGGATGATCTTCGAGCACCAATGGCAAGGTAGGCAGATAAATGTTGTTGATGGTTGAGACATTAGTTGCAGCTGGTTTGATATACTTGAGAGAATTAAATTTCCCTATTGGCCTCTTCGCCTCAGACTCGACTTTTTAGTTGATAATACATTCTTAGATATCAACCCCTTCCTACTAAAAGTATCTTAAATGAGGGTAGTACTGACTTCCCATAGAGGTTTATATATGTGGCAGAAAATTCTTCTTCATAATGCTCACTTGTTCTTCCTCGGAAGGTGGGTTTGTCATGGTAGCAGCCTTTTCTCTCCACTTACTAGTAAAGCTGCTGACTGATTTCTAGGGATTTCGCTTGAGTATATCAAGGTCTCGATGAGTGACTTCAAACTCCTCATTGTATTTATATTGGGTCGTGATTTTTTGGCTACATCCTCTTGAGTACTGATTCTGGATCCTTCTAGTGATAAGTACCATTAGAGAGTGCTTTCTTTAAGGGTTTGCTGGAACATTTTTTCCATTATTTCTTTAGACGCTCCAAGTACTGTCATAACACGATGATATATAAGAAGGTGTATAATGGAAGTTCTACTACCTTTGAATTTTTTGAGGTCAGGCATCTTGAACTTTTTTGGAAATTGAGCTTTCAGGTAAGGAGACATATGGGTGTAATCCATGTAGTTCTTTGAGATGTTAACTTGGTTAAACTTTATGGACAACAATTTGACATCTTCCTTTACAATTTTCAATTCTTTGTCTCTAAGATCAACGAGAATATGCATTGGAAAATTAGCCCCAGGATGGGTGAGGCTCGACCTCAAAAAGTGGGCTCGTGGTGGCCTGTTAGCAGTCCGAACACACGAGACATGTTGATACTCTTCTAGAACTCACATTTGTTATGAAATTTATAAACCCACAACATGTGGGAAGATGATGTTAATCTCGGTATCCTCAGGTTTATGAGCCCTATTTTTCTGCATCTCTTAGACATCTACCTATAGATTATCGATCTTGGTGCTAAGATGAGCGAGGACTACCATTTGGTTTGGCTGAACATTGGCATTGTGATCAAGGTCCTCAATGAATATTCTTTGAAGGGACTGTCAATCTTCAAGGTGGTAAATCTCCTAGGTGGCTCGATGGCGAATTTGAGATAAAAGGGAGCCATGGAAAAACTAGGGTATGCGATCACACCTGAGAGGGAAAGGAATTTTTACTTTTATTCAAGTGAAAAAATAATATTTTTTGTATATATTTTTTTAGAAAAAAGGGAGAAAATATTTTTGGTATATGGAAAAAGGGAGAAAAGGAAATTGCCCAATGTAGTTATTATCGTTAAGTGTCACTTGTATCATATTCCGCTAAGGTGCAAGTAAATTGATGGGCATGTTTCTAGACTCAATGTCAAGGTCCTATTTTAAAATCGAGCGCAAATAGCACAAAATTAAGGCGAAAAGACGACCCGAAATTTTAGCAAAGTTTTGCGTTGAAATCGAAAACTAGGTATGAGCGTTCTAGGGTAGACGCCTATATGAGGATAATGCATTGGAATGTTAGTAAAAGGGTTACAACATTTAGCATGGCTTCCACGATATACCTCTTGAATACAAGAGAAATCATTCATCGTTACATTTGGAAAAATCATTTCAATTGCCTCATTATACCTCTTGGAAATGGTACGTGTGAGAGAATTGGATATAATTAATGTAGGTGAGCGAGTTCCTTGATATATACCTCTTATCGTGAGTTTGGTCAAGTTGTACGATATGGAGGGAACCATTTGATATACATAAAAAGGTACTAGGGCAATGGAAGGTTGGATTCATATCATTTAGGTGAACCGTGCCCCACAGGATCATCACCCTTCACGAAGTGATCCCCTAGTACAGGACACAAATTTTGGTCAAAATGTAGTCCTCGTGTGATATAGTATGCAGAATTCATGTCTTTATTAGTATTTTATGGAGAGTTTTATGTATTCTAAGAAGTACTATTACTAAGAATGAGTAAAATCATACGAATAAACATGAAGAACAAGGATAGTAAAGATAACAAGTATGTACATGAAGCATCAAATGTATAAAGGCATGATGGTATATACAAAGTTTGAGACATGTGAATATACGTAAGTGGGAGAAAATTATGTGCGAAGTGAAAGTGACATGGTAATATGTATAAGTGAGAAAAACTTGTAGATATATACAAGTGAGAGCAATGTGGAAGTCTGTGCTGCTAATATTAAGCATGGATATCTACAAGTTGTATGTGAAGCATGTTAGTAGGCATGTGGATATATACAAGTGAGAATAATGTGAAAGTGTGTGTTTGTGAGACTAAGAATAGATGTCTACAAAAAAATATGGAGCATGTGAAAATGTGAGAAATTAGAGTGACACAAGTGGATAAAAAAGGAAGCAAGTAATAGAAAAGGGGGTATATGAATGTAATGAGAAAAAGTGCATAACGGAGAGAACAATATACATGGATATCATGATATGAGCAAAGAATATATACAACATTTAAGTATGAGTGTATAAAAAAAATATACAAATGAGGTATATCCACACATATAGAAGAATAAAGGGGGGGGGGGGAGAGGGAGTCTAGTCCTCTAAAAAGAAAATCCCGAATAGAGTCGCCACTATGGCCAAGTGGGAGTTTGACATGGTTTCACCCTGAAAGAGAAATTTTTGCGTGCAGGGATCAAGAAAAATAATCATCTTTTTGTCGCTTGCGTGATCTTCGCGGGATCCCATGGACATAAATTGACCGTCGTCAAAGGGCTGAAAATATATAAAGATGGAGTCGAAAACCTATTTGCTAATAATAGGAAAAATATTTAGCTGTCCCTGAAGAAACGGCATCAAAGAAAAATTTATGCATACGAAACAAAATAGATCAAGGATCAGAGAACTAAGTTAGAAAATGGGAATATATTAGGCGCCCATTCCACCCTTTCGGTCTTTCATGGGATATAATAATATTATCCATTTTCTATAAAACGTGGTTTGTGTGTATAATGTGAATGGGGTGAAATAAGTGATAAAAGAAATCATCATACTCACAAGACAAGATGAGTCATTCTGAGGAGTACAAAAAGAAAGAAAATAATCTGAAGGGTAGTCGAAATGCGAGAAGCACACCAGACACAATCCATCATAAAGAATGGAATATGCATGTCTAACGGGACCATAAAAAAGATAAAAATATAAGCTATGCACAATATGGTGGATCATAATCCACTATGATGAAGTGGATGTGCTTGTTTGACAGGATTGTAAAAACGAAAGAGAGTAAAAAATAAAATATAATATAAGCAGCACACCTGATCATGATTCACTATAAGGAAGTGAATATGCATGTATGATGGGGTTGAAGGAACATATAAACTAATATGTATGTGTGAATATGTTACAAAAAATAGAATGAAGAGAAAATACAAAAAGATGACTCGAATCCCGAGGAAGGCTCAAAACACCTACGTAGTCGAAAATGCCATCAAAGTTCACATAGTTCGATAACACACGACGATGAGATTTAAACCATGAGCCCAAAACTAGACTTTCCTTTAGTTTGTTAAAAAATATGGTCAAGTGGAGAAAGTGTAGGAATAAGGGGAGGAAAATTCTAATATGGGGTTTCAAGATTAAATCCTATTTTTGGCCTTTTTAGATTTATGAACTATATTTTTGTGTACATAGGTTAGAAAAATGGATTATTTAGGGTGAGAAAGTAAAAATAAAGAAAAATTTATGATAAGATTAAACATGTGTGATAAATGACACTAATTAAATAAACTACATAAGGATATAAGTATATGTTCTCTGAATCTTTACTATTAAATTTTATGTAGAAGTGGGTTGATTTTTATGGTGATGACGTGGTGGGGATATGGATGGAAAAGATGACATGGAAATGATGTAAGCAAAGGTGTAGAGAAGGTTTGGAAAATGATGTTTTTGGAAAATGAAGCATTAATTTTTAGGCATAGGTTCATCAAATTTCGAGAGAGGGCTGCTTGGGAATGAGGTTATAGCCTTCTTAAACAGTAAAATATTAGGGTTAGGGCGTCTGTCGATTGGCATAGTCCTAGGCCTGACTATAATAATACCTCATATCCTGTGGGCTAAGAAAAGTACCCCTTTGCCGATAGTCAAGGTGCCACGAGTGCCTATAGGTAGTCCAAAAGGGACTTTTTTCAGAAAAAGGTCATAAAATGCAAACTGTAAGTCCGAATTACGCATGGACAAGACCATGGTAATAGTTATTCAGATTCCTATAAATTCCATTGGGAAACCCTAGGTTAGAGAGCTAAACAATGTCAAATGGAGCTCAGAAGCATCTAGTGTCCTCAAGGTTAGGGTCTGGAGGAAAAAGGCAAGCACGTGCGAACAATAAGGCTCGTTTGAGCACGATATTGGCCGTTGGAAAGGTTATTCGGAGACATGTGAAAATAAATGAGATAATTTGGATTCTAAGAGTTCAAAAAAGTCAAATGAAGCTTGAAATCACCTAATTGCCTTTAGTTCAGGGTTTCAAGTAAAAAGGCATGTATGCACGAGCGGTAAGGACGATTCGCCCATGGTATGAACTAATGGAAAAGGATATTCAGAGCCCTATAAAATAAATTTGTGATAATTTCAATTAGGGGTGAAACCGGTACGGTGTGGTCGGTAACGACCCCTTACCAATACCAAAACCACATTCTATATGGTAAAACTGTACCGTACCAATTTACCGACCGGTACATCAAAACAAAAGCCAAAACCAAATCGACCGATTTTTCGGTATTTTCGAGTTTTTTTGGTTTCAGTAATTTCGGTTTCAATTCGTTTTTTTCCCGATAAATACCAGAATTTCAAATCGGTTTATGCATTCGGTAAATCTGGTATATATTTTGATATACCCATTTCTAGCTGTTATAATTTCTAACATTTCTATCTCTTACAATTTCTAGCATTTCTAATTGTTTGGAACAATTAGAAACATACAAAAACAGGTACACAATTTCTAGCATTTGTAGCATTTGGAACAATAGATTTAAACAAATACGAGACCAAACTAACTGGTTTGGTTTTGTCAGAGCCGGAGGAGAGTGAGAAGAAATGAGGGAGTTGGTGCCTGAGGAGAGTGAGCCAATATGATGAGCCTAAAAAAATAAGGGAGTTGTTACCTCAAAAAATGTTCGTCGGAAAGTCAAAATCATCCACACCTCCAACACTGGAAAAACAAACCTTCACTGGAAAAGCCCACTCACCGGAAAAACCAACTTGTCGGGAAAAAAATCACCGAAAAACACGGAGGGAACTCAGATCCGAATACAGCCGGCACCGAAAAAATTTTCACCGGAAACCCGATCTCAAAACGAAGTAACCACACCAAATCGAAAGCCAAATCTCAAAACAAAAAAATGGTGTTCTCAAATAAAAGCCCCCAAAAAATTATTTCTCAAAATCAACCCAAGGTTGAAGAATAAAAAAAAACGTGAGAGAGAGAGCTCAAACAAAAATGACAGTCACACTTTTTGAGAGAAAAAGTGTTAAAAAAAATGAAATGGAAACCCTAAAAAAAGATCTCTACACAAACCACATTATAAAGCCCAAATGAAATAAGGGCAAAATGAAAATATAGACAACAAAACAAACGACTCTTTTTATTTTAACAAAATGTTGCCTAATTCATTTTGCATTAATTGTTTGATTAATTAAACAAAATATATATTTAATTAACATGATTATTTAACACTTAAACCAAACACTCAAATAAATAAATTTAAATTCAAAGAGAATATAAAAACTCACTCATGAGAAATAAAATAAATAGAAGTAGTATGATACCGCAAATAATTTGATACTGCACAAAAAGTTTGGTACGGTAATTTTGGTACGACATCAGTATGGTAAATCGGTTTTTTGTATCTGAAAACCAAAACCAACCAAATTTTTGACGGTATTTTCGTTTTCGGTAATTTGATACTACTAATTGGAAAGGATTGGAGTAGGGGTCGGGTTCACGGCTGGGGGGGAATCTGGTTTGGTTTCGTCCATCGCCATGGAAGAAGAAGGGGGTCACTGGGCAAGGGCAACTGGTTGAGTTATGGTCCGGCGTCGGTGAGGGTTAAGGGGTAGCTGGGGGTCGGTGGTGGTGAGCTAGTATGGGGTGCGGGGTTTCAAATGGAGGTTTGGGGGTGGTATGGTGGTCACGGGTTAGGGAGATTAAAGAAGGCATCGCCATGGGATGTCGGCGCTGGTGGGACGCCATCACTGGTCGGTTCATCGTCGGCGCTGCTGGCCGGAGCAGGGGCTGGCTTGAGTTTGGACAGGGGATAAGGAGAGTGGACAGAAGAAATTGATTTGTTGATTAGTGGGTGGAATGTTGATGAGTTTAGTGGGTTAAGGTTTGGTTTAGCTGGTGTGAGTGGAGGTGTTGATTTGTTAATGGAGGAGAGAGAAATGGGTTACTGGGGGATTGAGGAAGATGAAATTGAGGTGTTTGTATGTGTGTGGGTGTACGGAAAGGATGGGTGAGGGTGAGAGAGGATAGGTGTAGGATAAGTTATTTGGGTGTGTTTGCGTTTATGTGTGTGTTTTATTTGGACACCTAAAAGTAACATAAAAAACTAAAACTAATAAAAATAAAAATCTAAAAAATAAAAATTCTACTTCTAATAATAAAATAAAGACTCAAATTAAAAATAAAACTAAAAAAATAAATAAATAAATAGAAATCTATTGAACTAAAAACTAAATTTCTACGAAAAAGTTAAATCTAATAAAACTAAAAAAATAAAGGAAATCCTAAAAATATCTAATCCTAATAAAAAGATAAAAACTAAAGATCTAAAAAGTAAAATATAATACAACTAAAAATGACTCCTAAATACTAATCATAATAAAATAGGATAAAATAAAATAAAAACTAAAAACTAATAAAAATTAAAATTAAAATCGAAATCGAAATCGAAATAAAAAATATAAAAATACGAAATGAATTCTAGAAAATTCTAAATAAATTTAAAATAAACCGTAAAAATAAAAACGACTCAACTCAAAATATAAAAAATATAAAAAATACGAAAGGGGACAAATCAAACACACACGGATAGAGACAAAGTTTAGGCTAGGCTTAGGGTAGGCTAGGGTTACGGGACAAGGGTTTTTAGCTCCATAAAATGCGCATTTGCCTCGATATATAGCTTTTGACACCGCAAACGGACGTTTGACCTACAAGATGAACATTTAAGCACATAAGACCCAAATTGCCGAGAATTAGCAACTAAAATACATCTATTTGGGCTATAAAATGTACAATTTGGGTGCTTATCTATTTCGTATGTATCAGTATGTCTTTGGATGCCGTCTTTCGGGAGGACTCCCTTTTCTTTTGTCTGTTTTGAGTAAAATAGACTGGCGACTCTATCTCTACATTTTCACCTCATCATCGGCGCCGGCTGAAGCGCTCCTGAGAGGGATGCGCGGGACCAAGATCATCCCGAGACGAAGGGGAGACACCCCCTATCTTCTTCGCCTCTCCCGCCACGAGGATTGGAAAGTGGGATGGCCACGGTGGCGACTCTGGTGGGGATACTTCATTTTGAGGGATAGACTCTATTTATATGGGTGTTTTATTTTCTTATATATACCCCTATTTGCATGTTCCCTTTTACTATTCATGTATACCTCCTGCTTATGCTTCCGTTCACACACTTGTAGAAAAATTCTCCATGTACACTTCACACCATGTGCACCTAGGATCACACATATCCCCATTTGCACGCATCACCCATCCATACTTGGTATACCATTGGTACTCATACTTTGCTCCCTGTTGGGCATGATCAAGAAAGATACTCTCATAAGATACTAATAAAAGAATCATGCATGATTCACACGACATCACCAAAGAGCATGGTGATTGACCAAATTTTGTCCAGTAATTGGAGGGTCACTTCGTGATGGGCGCTAGTCCGGCAGGGCGCAGTTAGCCTAAGCGATATGACTCTCACCTTCCACAATAATCTAACGGTTCCCCCGCATCGTACTGCTTAATCGAAGTCATGACGGGAGGTATATAGAAGGGAACTCATTCACGTACTCTGATTATATCGAATTCGCGCTCACACGTACCGTCCCCACGAGGTATATAGTGAGGCAATTCACATACACTCAGTTATATCAAGTGGCTTGTCCACACGTACCGATTGCCCTCAAAAGTAAGACGTATATCGTGGAAGCCATGCCAAAGGGGGTAACCCTTTCCGATTCACCCAACCAACTGCCTACCTACATATAGGTGTCAAGCCTAGAACACACATGTTAGATTGTCGGTTTCATCCCGAAACTCAGCCAAAATTTCAGGTCAGCTTGCCACCCAAATTTTTGCATAATTTTAAAATGGGAGCCTACCCGTGATCCTAGTTACAAGTCCAGCCATAGCTTTGCATATGTTACAAACCAAACTTTTCCAAGATTGGGTCCCATCCGACATTTCATTTTGCATTTAGGATAACTTAATACAAGTGAAAACATAATAATAATAATCATGCTGAGAACCATCTCCAAAACATTCCTCCCTTCTTTATCAAAAATCCAAAAATATTTCTCCTTTATTTACCAAAAATCCAAAAATATTTATCATTTCTTTATAAAAGAATCAAAAAACATTTCTCCTTTCAATATCAAAAAGAAAATAAAAAACGTTAAAAATATTCTCCTTCTTTCTTTTCAAAAATAAATCCCATTTTACTTCTTCTCAGGTCGATCGCATGCCCTTGGCCTGGCTCCTTATTGGCTTCGGTCTTCAGTCAAATCACCCCGGAGCTCCGTCCATTACCCTAACACTTCTTCTGAGTCTGGTATACATCCTCTTTCCATGGAGAACACAGATCAAGTGCCAATTGCGTAGCCAGATCTAACGGCAGTTTTAGCTCAGTTCGTGTCCAAGATCGACAACCTTCAGACTATGGTCCGAGAGATGCAACGAAATTAGGTTCCTGTTCCTCAAGAGCCCGACTTCTTATTACCTTACGCTATGGGTCCACCTGAGCCTATCTAGGTTCACAAAGAGTATCAGTACACTCCACGTGCCCCTCCTGTTAATGGGATGCTGCCTACCAGCTTCCTATGCCAAACCTTGCCCAGCCTGGGACTAACTTGCCTGTGATCGTTGATTTGAAAGAGGAAGAATTGAACAAGGTTAGATAAGATCTCAAGATTCTAACCAAGAAGTTCGACCAAGTTAGAATCTCCAAAAATTACATGGACTACACCCACTTGTCTCCTTATCCAAAGGCGATGTTATCCGAGAAGTTCAAGATGCCGAATATCGAGAAATTCAAAGAAAGTGGACCACCGATTATTCATCTTCGTAGTTATCACCGTTCCATGACTCTCCTAGGGGCTTCTGAAGAAGTGATGGCCCAATTATTTCAGCAAACTTTGAAGGATAGCGCTCTCTGATGGTTTTTGTCTCTCCAGGAGTCCAGAATCCGTAGTTGGGAGGATGTAGCCCGTGAATTCATATCGCAGTAAAAATATAACGAATATCTTGATGTCACCCGCCATGATTTAGAGTTGATCAAGAAGAACTCTGGGAATCAGTCAGTAACTTCATAGCCCGATGGAGGGAAAAGGCAACCACTATGACCAATCGGGCATCCGAGGAAGAAAAAGTCAACATAGTGGAGAAGAACTTCTTGCCCCATGTCCGAGCAACCATGGGAGGATAATACTATCCCCACTTCTGATCTCTCAGAGAATCAAGAGTAAAAATCAAGGAAGGTCTTGCTAAGACAGAGGTTGAGCCCAAGAAAGTGTCCGGACAGTTCACCCCCAGAAAATACGATAAACCTGCATGTGTTGCAGTCTTAACCATCAACAACATCTCTCAACCAACCACTTCGTGGGCACCATAAAGACGCCCTATCCCAGTCCAAACATAATACACCAAGCTCCATGCTCCCCTCTCCAAAGTTCATCAAGACCTATTAAGCCGAAACCTAATCAAGCATTTGGATTCCCGTCCATTGCCCAATCCACTTCCAAGAAACTTTAAAGAAGATGACCATTGAGCCTTTCACCAAACCATTGGCATACCACCGACCAATGCTTTCACCTCCAAAACATAATCCAAGGTCTAATTGACCGGGGTACCATTGCCCCACCAGCCAATCCTAAGCCAAACACTACTCGCAACCCACTCCCAAATCATATCAATGCTATCTTCCTAGAAATGAACCCAGAATTTGATCCCTCAACTCAAATCACACCCATACACTCTCCCAAACTTCTCCAAACTTGGCGATATTTCCTCCTACACCCTGTTACCTTCACTGATCAGGCACTTCCACTCCTTACCAGAGCATGCATCGCTGTCTGTACCCGTTCTGAAAATAGAGGTATGGAATTATTAGAAGTGTTAAACCAACTCCTAGAGTGTGGGCTAAAATTGCCCTCACAGATGATAATTGATTACCAGAGGTTCAGTCGCTATTCTTGGAAGCACGAAAATGGGACCGAGAGTTAGACAGTTGGGTGGTACGAACCGATGATGTCGTCCTGGATGATGTGGTCCAGATCATCGCAGAATTATTCAGGTAAACAGACGACATTTGTAGTATGATTGAGTTACTTGATACTCTGAAATTACAAGGAAGCCTAGTTCCTTCACACTTACATATCCCCACAGAATGGGAAGACCTATATAACGAATCCATTGAAGTTGTGGAATGCATTGATTTTATAGGGAAAGACAAAATTGTTGCCACTGGATGGGGGGAAGAATTCGAAGATTCGAATGAAGAACAAGCTTTCGAGAAAACTGGCCTGATAGCCCACATATGTGGAATGATATGATTTGAAGAGCTCCTCAAAGAAATAAACAAAGTGGCAGAACAACCCAAGATTAACGAAGAAATATGGTTCATATTCTTCCCTTCTTTAGTAAATCACATGACCAGATCAGGGAGGCATTACCAGATCCCAAGCTCACTACCAGCCAATGACAAATGGAAAGGGCGTTGAAAACCTTCCTATGCCAGAAATGACCCTCAAGGAGAACAAGATCCTCGATTAACTGAAGAAAACTGAAGCTAACATCACTATATGGGGGCTTTTCATGTCTTCCCAGCTGCACAGAAATGTTTTGATCAAATTGCTCACTGCACCCACAGTTCCTCCTTCTACTATACCAGAAGAAGCGATAAATTTATTTGGTTCCTTGACCTCTAGCCGAATGCTATCCTTTTTCGAAGAAGAAATTCCCAGAATTGGTCCAAACCATAATTATGCACTCAATATCTCCGTCGAAGTTATGGGGAAAATCGTACCACTCTCTCTTATCGATAATGGATCATCCTTGAATATATGTCCATTAAGAACCTTCAAATGATTTGTGATAAAGGAAAGTGACCTCCCTCCAACGTTCGTTGTTGTACGTGCCTACGATAATACTCGTCAAGAAGTGATGGGATCCATAAAACTTGTAATAGGGGCTGGCCCTATAAACCCTATCGTTGAATTTCAAGTTATTGACATCTCAGCTTGTTTCAACCTATTGCCCGGATGACCTTGGCTCCACAGTATCAAGGGTGTTTCTTCCTCACTCCATCAAAAATTGAAGTTTTTCACCGACGGACGAGTCATCACCATTTTGGGCGACGATGATAATGCCGAGGGTCCAAGTACTAGCAGTTCAATCCTTGAGATACAACACAGGTCAAATGATATGCTCCTATCAGGATTCCAAGTTAAGACACTTCTACTCCCTACAGGGGATGATTTTAAAGAAAGAATTTGTTCGCAATATGGCCCTCGTGGCAATGTCAATGTGATTTAGATGTTCAGAAACATGCACTTCATGCTCGGACTGGGGTTAGGGCAAAGAAAGAAAGGGATACTTGAGCCCATTGAACTGAAGAAATCTTTCCCCCTTATGGTTTATGGTATCAACCATCAGAACAAGAGCTCAGAATGATCCGCTAGTCTTGAACAAAGATAAGACTAGACTTCATACAGACAATCTCAGGTGATTCCTTGAATGGATGATTCATCAAAGAGGGCGAAGACTTTCCCTTTTGTGTCTTTATGAAACCATGGTATGACCATACAGACAAGAAGATGAAACTCGGAATGGAGATATTTTTCCAAGACAGCTACCCATGGGCCAAAAGTTCCCAACACCATGTACAACCACTCATCAAAGATACCGAAGATATTAAGGAAAGTGACTCTGAGGACTCGTTCAACTTGTAGACACTAGGATTGACACTCTGCATGGTTGATTCAAGCGCTACGTTACTGGATCTATCCCACTTAATTAAAGCTGCTGATACACATCTCCTCAACTGGCATGCTGCACCAGTTCTACTTGTTAAAATCCCACCTAACCCCAATGTTTACCCCATTTCTTCTTCTGTTGTCTATCCTTTCTCAAATGTAATCGAGACCTCCTTTGATGAGGTTCTCAATACTGTTTTTCCTATCAATGAAATAAATGAAGATTTTGAGTATCTTACTATGCCTTACATTAATTGTTTAGATTCCAATCAAACTTTTGATGATGATGATTTTGCAAATGAAAAATTCTTAACTGATATAAATAAGTTTAATAACAAACAACATAACCACGTTCAAGTTAATGAAGAAGAGACTGTTATTATTAACCTCGATTCTAGTAGCCAACTGCACGAGATTAGGATAGGGGATACCCTCGATGAGCATGAATGCGCACAACTCGAAGAATTATTGAAGGAATTCGTAGATGTCTTCACATGGTCCTATGACGATATGCCCGACATTGATCTTAAAATTGCTCAACATGAGATCCTTACTTTTCCAGATTACAAGTCGGTTAAACAAAAGCAAAGAAAGCTCCGCACCAAATTATCGCTCAAAGTTAAAGAAGAGGTGGTCAAACAACTGAACGTGGGCTTCATTCACGTGATCGAATATCCTACATGGCTAGAAAACATAGTGCCTATGTCAAAATTAGGAGGGAAAGTTCGGATGTGTGTAGACTATCAAGATTTGAACAAAGCCTGTCCAAAGGATGATTACCCGCTACCCAATATCGACATGATCGTGGACAACACAACCAATCAAGATCTCAAGTCATTCATCTATGGGTTCTCCGGATACAACCAAATCAAAATGCACTCAGATCACAAAGAAAAACCACGTTCATCAACCCATGGGGAACCTTTTGCTACACTGTTATGCCATTTGGTCTCAAGAATGTTGGGGCTACCTACCAGAGGGTTGACATAACCATCCTGCACGATCTGATTCACAAGGAAGTCGAAGTCTATGTGGATGATATGATTATCAAATACAAAACTAGAGAAGGTCATGTTCCCGCTCTCCAGAAGTTCTTTGCACAAGTGCGAAGATATCAGATGAGACTCAATCCACAAAAATGTGTCTTCGGCGTTACAAAGGGAAAACTCTTGGGATTCTTGGTCAGTGAGAAAGGGATAGAAGAAGATACTGCCAAGATAAAAGCCATACTTTAGATGCCACCTCCATGAACGGAGAAAGAAGTATATGGTTTCCTAGAAAAATTACAATACATTAGTGGATTCATCATCCAGCTCACCTCCATCTGTGAACCGATTTTCAAACTCCTTCGAAAGGATTCAACTAAAGTTTGGAACGAGGCCTGCTAAGAAGCTTTTGATTTAATCATATAATATCTGACCCAACCTCCGATACTCATATCACCACAGTCTGGCCTACCCTTGCTCCTATACCTAACCATAACCGACACTGCAGCTGGGTCTTTGCTAGCCCAATACATTGAAGATTCCCGCAAAGAAAGAGATATCTATTACTCTAGTCACAAATTGGTTAGATATGAAGTCAACTACACGGCTTTGGAAAAGGCATGTGTCGCACTTGTTTGGGTCACCCAAAAGTTGTGACACTACATGCTCACCTTACCCATTAAGCTTGTATCCCGAATGGACCCCATCAATTACTTGCTTGAGAAACTCACCTTATCCAGACTAATGGACTGGTGGTTGATGCTCCTAGCTGAGTTCGATATCATGTATGTCATGCAGAAAGATATGAAAGGAAGATCCATCTCTGACTACCTCGCTGATTACCCCATGGAAGAAGCCGATGATTGGATCTCTGAATTCCCAGATGAAAATATCCTCTACACCGCTCAAGACGACCTCCGATGGCAAATGTTCTTTGACGGCGCTACCAACAAAAAGGGATATGGCATTGGGATACTTATGATCTCCCCAGATGACTCCCACACTCCCATCACCATCAAATTGGATTTCCCCTGAACCAATAATATGAATGAGTACGAGGCGTGTACGATAGGCCCCAAAGTTGCCCTCAAGAAAGGAATTCAATGTGTAGATGTCTACGGGGATTATTCCATCATCATTGGTCCATTGCTCAGAAAATGGAAAGTCAAGGACAAGAAACTCCAACCCTTCCATGCCCACTTAGAAGAACTAGCCTCTCAATTCCAAGACATCACCTTCCACTACATACGTCGAGCAAAAAATAACCTAGCCCATGCCCTTGCTACCCTAGCCTCTATGGTCGAAATTCCCAAAGGAATAACAATGGCCCCCTTCCTGGTCTAAAAGCAAGATAAACCAACCCACTACTACCACATTGAGCTCATCACAAAAGGAGATCTCGAGCTAGACAATTCTTGGTATTATGATATCTGGCACATTCTCAAGCATGGTAAGTACCCTAAGGGTTGCAATAAAAAAGACCGGGCAACCCTCCGAAGACTGGCCACCCAGTACATCATCTGTCACGAAGCACTATTTAAGAGAAACTTCAATGGATCCCATCTAGTCTGCATCGCAGGGGCTGCCATTGAAGAGGTAATGCAGAGAATCCATAGTGGGGAATGTGAACCCCACATGAACGATCACATGCTTGCCAAGAAAATCATCCGACAAGGCTACTACTGGACCACCATGATCCAGGATTGCACCGCCTATGTCCGGAGATGCCTCAAATGCTAATAGTTCTCCAACCTTTAACACATGCCTCTGAATGAATTATACAACATAACTTCTCCCTGACCATTCTCCACCTGGGGCATCGATATTATAGGGAAGGTTACACCCAAGGCCTCTTACGAACATGAGTTCATCCTGGTTGCCATTGATTACTTCACCAAATGGGTCTAAGCCGAGTCATACACAATCCTGAACACTAAGAAAGTGGCCAAATTTATTAAAACAAACATCATCTGCCGATATGGGGTCCCTCACGAGCTAGTGCCAGATAATGGGTTGCATTTTGAGGTAGAAGTCATAAAAGTGGTCAACGAGTATAGTATCTAGAGACAAAAATCTTCTCCCTACCGACCTCAGACCAACGGTGCAGTCGAATCCGCCAATAAGAACCTCAAAGCTATCAATAGTAAGACGACCAAAAGCTGATGAGATGGGGTCGACTGAATCCCATACCCCATTTGGGGCTACTAAA
Organism: Sambucus nigra; assembly: GCA_949130495.1. Taxonomy (NCBI): domain Eukaryota; kingdom Viridiplantae; phylum Streptophyta; class Magnoliopsida; order Dipsacales; family Adoxaceae; genus Sambucus; species Sambucus nigra. The sequence continues at coordinate 372,407,738 of OX422219.1, forward strand.
CCTCAATACGAACCTCTACTGGGGCTACCCCTTACTCTCTAGTCTATAGCATGGAAGCAGCCCTACCCGTGGAGCTAAAAATACCCTCTTTATGAGTCATGATTGAAAGCAAGTTTAGTGAGGAGGACTGGCATTAAAGCCTCCTCGGTGAGTTGTCACTCATGGATGAAAGGAGGCTGAAGGCATTGTAGGGTACCGTCGCCGAATAGCACGTTCATTCAATAAGAGAGTCAAGGACCGCGGTGTCCAAGAAGGGGATTTAGCCCTCAAAGAAATAGCAGAGCCCATCTGGGACCCAAGGGGGAAATTCAAGACCAATTGGAGCGGCCCATACATTGTGAAGAAGATCTTTTTCGGTGGTGCCGCCATGCTCACCGACTTAGATGGAGAAGAGATGGCTCGTCCATTCAACCTGGACCATCTCAACAAATTTTACCCCTAGTGCGATATATCGATGCGCTACGACTCTTCTCATCTCCCTTCTATTCTTAAAAAATAGAGAGAAAAAAAAATCTCTTCATTTCCCTCTACCCAGAACAACATAGGCCTGATCCTCTATAAAAATCATTCCCAAGAAAATTGAAAATTTTTAAAAACCCCCAGAGGTACGTAGGCAGCTCATACATCTTACTTGAGCACAACCCTTTCTTTTTTACAAAAAAATATTATTTTCTTATCTTCGAGAACGACAGTCCATTCTAACATATATTTTAACAAAAGGATTATGCATGCCTAAGCGATCGGTATAGATAATTAAAAATACAAAATTCATCAAAAGACACACCTAGATGATCAAAAACTTGTTTATTTCATGAATAAGAAATTACAGTGCAATTACATAAAGGAACGGATGACTCCTTTCCCCTACTTTCCTCCCCATTACAAAATAAACTCTCCAAGTGTCTTACCCATAGCTACCAGATGAGCCCTCTCCATCATCATCATTATTTACATCCTCGGGACCCTAAGCTTCACCTTCCAGAATGGAGTGCCGCAGACACTCCATGGACCGATAAGCTCGAACCAGCCTTGGAAAAACTATAACACCTCCCTCCATGGTATCAGATAAGACAGTTTATCTTTGTACAGCCTCCACTACCAACATCTTGCTAACTACGCCTCTCCACAACCACTTCATATAATCCCTAAGGATGTGTCAAACCCTCCTAGCAGACTGAGAGGGACGGGTCGACGGACGTCGACTCTCCCACAAAGAGTCAAGCCGCATGCGCAGACGCTGTGTCAAATCTTCTACCGAAAAGAAGTCTAGTGTCTGAAGTGGCACGATCTACTCTTAGCCAAATTGGCGTAGAAGCCGCAATGGTAAATAAAAAGAGGTCTATCTGAGACCAACCAGCTGGACATACGGGTATTCTCCCAGTTCCATAATAGGCAGCAACTGTCCCCACCAAGCTACTGACCAATACAGATTTAGAGCCCCATGCTCTACGAACCAGCTCTCAATATTCAGGCTAACACTGATGAAATGGAGCAAAAAGAAGTTAGGTACAGCCGACAATGCGCATTTCGGAGGAGTCACCAGGTAGAATCTTTTAGACAACCACATGAACTGCATCACAGGGTACCCCTCAGAAAGTCAGAACGACCTTCTCTCCAGGCATCTAAGCCATTTAAATACTCCACCCGTATCACCGCCACAGGGCTACGACGGTAGGACATCCATAAAGTAATAGCTGCAAGTTGTGAGTCCACCAGCAGCTCCCCATTCACTAGCAACAATTTCTAAACCAAGCCCAGAATGACAGCTCCGGCATATCCAGCATCACCAACCTTTTGCAAATGCACAGATCGCAACACCATCGAAAGAGAAATCATACCTCCATCCACCAGTGATCTGGCCGCCGAGGACAAAACACAAAGAAGCCCAACCAATAACTTCCGAGGAGAATGGGAAAACTCAGGCAGAGCGGCAGCAACCCCGGGATTTATCCCCAATATGGCAAAAAACTCCTCATAAGTTGGACAGACTTCTTTAAAGCTAAAGTGGAATACATGGTCTTCAGGGTACCAGAATTGTACCGCCGCCATCAACATGTTCCACTATATGGGCTGTTTACACCATAAAGAAACTCGATGCATGTTATAAGCATTGTAGTCGAGATTATAGGAGCACATTGCCTCCAAAGTCTTGAGGTAGGTGTCAAACTCAACACTACTAGGGAGAGCCATCTTACAGAAAAAAAAAGTAGTAATGTGAAGGTGTGAGGAAAACTCTCCACTCCTACCCCTCTTTTATACTTAAAAACCCTACAAAAGACATAACCCCTGTAAAAATCGGAGGAAATCCTGCCCCACAAGGTACCAAAGGATGAAGAGGGTACCAATCAAAGCATTGAATTCATGGGACTGGACTGACCTGCCGATAGGCAGGACAAGGTGCTTGCCGATCGGTAACCCCTTACTTCTGGAAATTTTCCTTTTTCCTGTTTTGTCAAAAATTCAGAAAATTCAGAAAACTCAAAATAAATTGATATTCTCAACAGAATTTCGAAAATTCCCTTTTCATCTTTATATAAATCTTCATTATGAATAAAACTTTCTTTTAAACTTCCAAAAATATTTAACGGTCTCAGCAGCAAAGTAAATAGCGCATGTGCATGCATTAATTAATCATTAACAAAAGATAATCAAAAAACTTCATTGCATTTCATAGATATGTTTTTGTGTTACATCATTGTAACACCCCGCTTAAAATAATAACGGGTGGCCAGCCCTATACTATATTAAATCAGGAATTCCAGATGGTCCAGTCTCAACATCAACTGTCGGTACTATAATATAGGACTAACTACCCGATATCATATAAGCGAGATGTTAAATAAATTTAAAACTTGCAACATACAACAACCCAACACTATAAAATTTCTAATGAATAGGAGAGATGTAGGAAAGAACTATAATAAATAAAATGCTAGAAATAAACTGAACCAATTAAATACAACCGAATGTACTACAAAAAGTAGACCCGAATAAGCTGTCGGATCACAGCCAATACAATAACTGAATGGAATAAATATAAACATGTATGAAATTATCCCTTGGGTACAAACCCGATATACAACATGAATCCTACCTAGAATTTTAAAGGAATAGGAAGCGGCTACACGAAACATCCCGCAACAGTCCGCCCTGTCACGGCTCCCAAGACTCTGGATAGAAAGTCATCCGGCATCCATGCGGTAGGATACCTGTGGAAATACATATATATATACCAGCAGGAGAGAAAAGAAAACGGGTCAGAGCCCCGAATGTGAAAATATTTAGCAAGTGTGTTAACCGTGCATAATAAATACCGGTGTACTTAATTTCATAAATAAAGTGAGACCGCGCTCTCGTGGAACCCCAACTCACCTCTCATCTAAAGGCGCGCACCTATTCGCATCCTCATATTTTAGTTAAATTACCCCAATTTATTTGGACAACCTAACTTATCATAGGCCTAGCCTATACCCACGAGAAATGCCTTCCTAACTTAGCCCAAGAATCCACCCTTTTTCTAATCTTACTAGATTATGATCACCACAATTTTGCCATAAAAGGCTTAATGAATTCCGATTAATAATCTTATGAATTATAATCATCATAATTCCTAAAACATTTCTCCTATACATATACATATATATATATATATAGGCTAAAAACGTAAGAATTAATATACTTAATAACATGCACATGGAATATTGGCAAGACTTCTCTCTAATCCCAAAGTTGTACTACGTTTCGTGCGTGGGAAGTCTCGCAAAGCGAAATCCAAACAAGGAACCGCCCCGTTACACTACTCCTGACAAGGTCAAGACCAGAGATCCGAGATGCCACCTATGGAATTACTTCTCTCAAATCTCGACATGGCACTGCGTTTCGTGCGTGAGGTGTCTCGCAAAGCGAAATCCAAACAAGGAACCACCTCGTTACACTACTCCTGGGCAATGTCGATCCTAGAGATCCATAATCCTCAACATACAAGTTAATACTACCATTACTACTAACTATAACTACCAAAGAAAGAAAGAAGAAAAGGAAAAAGAAAACAAATAAAATGAAATAAAAGAACCTCCAATAATATCCTTGGGATGATGTAACCGAATAATACCTTATGTGCGATACATCAACCCCCATCAATCTAGTACACCATAATCATCTAAGATGTACTTCATAAAAATCCGTATCCTTTCATCTATAGGATATATATATATATATATATATATATATATAGGTATTTATTTCTAACCGTATATATATCATCATCAATCCAATAGCCAAGTGTACATACTACATATGATGTACAAGGTCATGCACATAATATACCCGGCTATATATATCGCCGATAAACTGCATCAATGCTATCATCTTCCCAGTGCCCGGCTCACGTAGCAATACTGGGGCCACTATGGTGGGACTAAACGACACCCATCTCGTGGTAAACTCACGCACACGACGTCCCGGGAAGCGGTCATAGCTCCAAACCGGCAATGAGACGAAACATACCCATCACGTCTCATCCCAAAATAAATATATATATCATATGGTAACACACGGGACGACTATGACCTGGGGAATATCCACACCCTGCTTTTCTAGCCAGGATGCTCACCCTCTACGCGCGCAACTTCCCAATGATAGCTCGAGCGGGGTATGCTTAACCAATTAAGTATATATATCATTTACATGCATAATATATAAAATACATATGATCCAATCATATGATCAAATAATAAACCATCGTATACGGTTTAAATATCCATACCATGTATGTCCACAACATAAAGATATCCATATATCTATATACATACAGATATATATATATATATATCAACACATATTCACCTATCCTTATATCTATATATATAAACTAATTCTCGTTCATATGTATAAGATATATATATACCCGACTATAAGTATACATAATCCTCAATATACAAGCCGTCACCACAATTTCCATTTAATTTCACACAATCCCTCACTCGAAACATATTCAATCACTTTCCTATGATGAATAGTCACCCAAAACCATATGTATATATATCTATACCTATATATTCAACATTAGGGCTATCACCCAAGAGTTTGCGTAGGAATTCCATCACTACACATTTCATCCATTATTCAAAAGTACCTAGTTTCCTTTAGTACCCTTTAACCATAAGCACACACATGACTTAATAGTCTAAAACCTCAATTTATTCCAACCTCATTTCAAGTATTGGAATCTCAATGGTCTTATCCCCATAATTACGTATAAACTATCCTAACTAGAATTTATGCTACCGCTTATTCTAGTCGATAGTAAAATCCAATCATTCCCAAATCTTGCCTAAGGTTCAATTGTTCTTATGAACCCTTACTCCTATCGCATTACCAATTGTTCCTTAGTCTAAACATTTCTAAGGATATTATACCCCTCACTCTCTATGAGTTCTCAACCTCACCTCATATTTATACCTTTATCTATAATTGGTATTCCTACCCTCAATGAGGTTTCCCCATAATCTCCATATGCAACTCCAGAATGCACATGGGTACATTTCTCCCCAATTATCCTAAGGAGTCCCCAAAATCCTAATATATGAGAAACTCCTTATATGTCTCCAAGAACATATCTCTTACATCATAAGAGAAGTCCCCAAATCAATGAACCCAACCAAAAAGAGTTTCAAATCACTATGGAGAAAAATACCTCAAAATGCCCTGTTTCCGAATCGATTCGGCCCTATTCCGAATCGATTCGGCCCAGCGAATCAATTCGGCCCCCAAGGCGAATCGATTCGGGTCCAAAGACCTGGGCTTCTGCAATAGGACGAATCGATTCGGCTTGGGTCCGAATCGATTCGGTCAATGCAGACCTGCCAATTTCACTAAACCGAATCGATTTGCTTAAGGGGGCGAATCGATTCGGACCTGCAAATTTTGAAGGTTCTTCTTCTTCATCAAAACCAGTAATTCTAAACCCTAAATTTCTCATTCTAACCCCCAAACCTTCATCAAATCATGAGTTTAAGCCCATTAACCAACCCAAATTTGATCCCAACCATTTCTATGCCATTAAATCTCAATTTAAACATTGATTTCAAGATTAAACCCAAAATCTAGGTTTTGACATTTATACCCAAAATCCATTTCTTTAACCCACAAATTATGAAATGAAATACACAAATAGATATTTAGCAAGATTAAACACTTGCCTCAAATTTGTAGAGGTTGGATCGTCCTCGATGTCGCGTTTGGGCCGGGAATCTCCAAGATTTCTTCCTCTCTCTCTTCTTTTCTTCTTCTTCTTCTTTCCCTTTTTTTTCTCTCTTTTCTCAAATGAGAAGGTTTCATCCGTAAGCCTCCAAATCCTTTAAAACAAAATCCCAATTTTAAATGTTAATACACACTTTAAATGACTCGTTTACTCCAATTCAAGTCAAAATAACTTAAAAACATTTCGGAGCCAAAATAAGACCCAATGACAATCATTTTGACTATCTCGACCCTTCCGGGATCAATGGTACCCTCGAAATCATCATCCGGAATACTTTAAAACGTCCTCTATTTTTGGACTTAAATTCCCAAATTTTAGAATTCTCCAATTTAGTTAAATTTATTCTCCCAAAATTTAAATTTCTCAGTCTCAAAAGTCTTGGGGTGTTACAATCATTTTTGCAGGAAAATAAAGAAAAGCAAAAAACAACGGGAGTCAGCCCGAACCCACATTCTCCCTCCCTCTCTATAACCTAATCTTCACCTCTCTCTTCTAAGAACTTCCACCCCTACGACGCGCTCTTTTTCACCGAAGGCAAGATAACGCACCACTTCTATCTGAACCAGACTCCTCCCCGGATGAGGCAGATGGCACCAAGCAAGAAGAATAGGATTTGCATCCTGAATATGGGTAGTCGCTGAAGATATCCAGTCCCTAATATCCCTCAGCCAAGTGGAGGACACCCGGACGTGCTGCAAGAAAAGGCAGAGTCAGTGTCAAGCAGAGAAGATCAAAATAAACCAAAGGAGAAGAGCAAAAAATATATACCTCAGTACAAAGAACCTCCTCAGTAAAGCCCAACTCCTTCATGTCCATCGCATGAGGACGACGCAGCATAGTCACCATCCCTCCATCAGCCCATCGAATATTGTATGAAGGGGTATGCAGCCGCACAAAGGGAACCCCTGAAGTCGTCATCGCAAATGTCAATGGACCGCCACCACTGTGGGAGGACCCCACTAGCCGACTCGAACCCGTAGGAGGGAAGGGTAGTGCATTATATATGTTGGCCCCCATCAGCCAACTGGTCATAAAGTCCATATAATCATATGGCACAGTCATATCGGTGTACAACAGGTAGGACTCGCCAATCATCACTGTGATCCTTGCATCCTCTGGCAGCAGTCGCTCCCACCTCATAGATATAGGAGGCCTCACAGGTGGCACCACCACCTCCTCCTCAGCAATCTGTCGGACCACCCTCTCCCCAAGATACCAAGAGTGGCAAAACTCATGTACCAGCAAATACCTCATCTGTGCATTCACCCCAATCAACCACGTGTCCTGAACGGTCGTCCCCCAAGGGTAAAAAGTCACCTGAAAAATCCCCAGCAGATATGAGTCAAAAATAGAGTCGAAGCACACAAAGACCAGGACTGAAGAAGAAAAAAGTATTCCCTATCACTGGTCAGGATATTCAAGACATAACGCACCGTCTCCAGAGAGAGAGAGACCTCCTCGACTGCCAATTGGCCTTGCACCATCAATACAACAGGAAAAATCCCCAAAAGTCTCGTCCTTCAAAGAAATCAACTGGGTATTACACCCGATCACCTCATAGAACCATGTCTACCAAAAACAAAAAATTTCACAATTAAAAATAGATGCACAAGGATAATGCGAATGCATGAAAGGAAAATGCGCAAATTAAAAGAATACCTTAAGAAGATACATGGCTCCAGTGAAATTCTGCCAAAAGTACCGGCTGAAAGTCTCCAAGGAAAAATAAAGGGTCGCCAAAGTCAGGCTCCCCCAATCATAGAGAGGGATGTTTGAAAATATCCTCAGATATGGTAAAAACCATAAGTGGACAATGTCGTCGCTCGACACCACCAGAAATCCCCCCAACACCAACAAAATGAATAATCGGGCCATCTGTCTCACCTGCAGCCCATCCTCCACATCAATCACACTGCCCAATAAAACATCCTTCACCAGAGACAGACGGATGGAGTCCTCAGACATTATCCTCCCCACATCACCAAGTGTCGCGCGCACCGCCTCCGTCTTGACCCCCAAAGAGAAATCCGCCTCTATCTGCTACCCATCGCAATCCAGTCCCAGCAACTGTTGCACGTCTATGGGAGTCACAGTCATCTCCCCAAAACCAAAAACAAAAGAGTGAGTAGTGTCCCACCACCTCTCCCCTAGAGCGCATAAGACCGTCGTCGAATGAGGCGTCTTATCCATCATAGACTCCAACCTCCCAAAGCATGCTAAGGATACCACCCAACACACCACAGGTGGAAGATGCTCCCACACATCCTTAAGACCCGTCGTCCCGCGGACACGCATAATCAATAAAGAAACATCAGACTGCCAAAAGAGAAAAACCTTGTCAAAATCCAAGTAAAAAGGAAAACCACAAAAAGTAATGACAAAATTCATTTTACTTACGTAACCACCAGGGTTCACCACCCTCAAAGAGCGATGACGCGATGACTCCCGCAGCAAAGTCCGCTCATCCGCAATCGGCTCAAATGCGGAAAAAAAGTTCTTACTCCCCAAAGTGAGAGGCGCCCTGGCCCTCCACTCCACTTTTTCCCAGTCATCAATAGCCAACCACTCCCTGTGTACTGCAGTACTCATAAAAGCAACCATTTTTTAGATTGCAGAATGCTAGGATGATTCGTAAAAGAAAATCGCAGAAAGATAGAAGGCAAGAAGCTGTGAAAAGTGAGGGGAATTCACCCCCTTTATATTGGATGCCAGGGGTCATGTCGATCAGCATTACACCCCCACCTACCGATTGTCACTGACCTTTTACCTTCTCGAGGCAACTCAAAAGCCCGTGCCACTGTTGAATGGCACCCTCCATGCCATACCGACCGGCACCCCCTTATGTTTTCATACAGAAATTCCTAGAAAATACCAAAAACCCTGAAAACTCCTCAGAAAATTCCTAAAAATCCCAGAAATGATTTAAAACATTTTCACTAAGAAAATTTCTCATTTCCTCAAGCGAAATCCCTATTTCCTTAGTGGAACCCTCAAAAGCTAAGTGAATCTCTCTCCGACAACGTCCCCACAGGACCTCCAAAATATCCAAAACTTCAGGATCATGTCCTATTCCCCAAAGGTCTCAAATTTCCTCAAGAAATATGTCCAAAACCAGGACCACCTAATCATTTCCTTAGCATCAAGTGGTTGTTCCCCCGATAAAATCTCCAAAAGACACGAGGATTTCCCCAGCAATCAGCTCCCCTACTCGAATCAAAATCACGAGGTAATTTTCCCAGCAGAGTTCCCCGAAAATTTCACACTTAAGCTTACAGAATTGACTTTGACATGTAGAATTGGCCATCTCATCCTTAAGCCCTAAGAATTAGCTTCGACCCGCAGAATTGGTTATCTCAACAGAAGCTCGCAGAATTGTCTTCGACCCGCAGAAATGGTCATCTCAACAGAAGCCCACAGAATTAGCTTTGACCCGCAGAATTGGTCATTTCAATCTTAAGCCCGCAGAATTGTTCATCCCCGACTTAAGCCCACAGAATTGGCTTCGACCCACAGAATTGGTCATTTCCATGTTAAGCCCATGAAATTGGCTTCGACCCGCAGAATTGGTCATTTCAAACTTAAGCCTGCAGAAGTGGCTTAGACCCACATAATCGATCACCCTCATCCCTAAGACTTCAGAATTGGCTTTGACTCACAGAATTGGTCATCTCAAACTTAAGCCCACAGAATTGGCTTCGACCCACAGAATCGGTCACATCATCTTCAAACCTCTGAATTGGCTTTGACCCATAGAATTAGTCATCCTCATCCTTAGGTCCTCAGAATCGACCTCGACCCTCTGGTCATCCTCTTTCAAATGCATCATGTGGTGTCTATTCGACGACTATCGTTTGTTCTAAACTCACCCATAGAGGGGCTCTATATACACTCCATTCTAATACCCCCTAACTTCTCCAAAGGTCCCTAGCACCTCCCTTCATCATTTCAAACCAAAGTCATACCCCGAGTACTGACCTAGAGGCCATTGGGCGCTCCCAGGCTTTGGTTGACCAAAATTCAAACTCTTCAGCTCGAATGAGACTAAATGAATCTTCAAAGGGCCCTGAAACCCCCTTCCAACGGTCCATCCCGTGCATAATTCTGACTTACCATGAGGATGAAAGACCTATTTCCACCGAAACTCGATCAGGAGGTCACCGGACGCCCCATGCCCTGTTTGACCAAAGTTAACTCTTTAGCTCGATCAAGACTGAAAGAATATTCGAAGGGCACTAAAACCCCTTTCCAATGGTCCACCCCATGCTCAATTTTGACTTACGGTACGGACGAACGATCTGGTTTACTCCGAAAGGTCACCGAGCACTTCTAGGCCTCGGTTAACCAAATTCAACTCCCCAAACTGAGTCAAGCTCTATTTAATGTCGAAGTACATTCCTAACCTTTCCAATGGTCTGCCCCGTGCATGATTCTTGCTTACCGTGTGGATGAATGATCCGTTTGCGTCCGATGATCCCCCGTCCAAAGGACCGACGAACGCTTTCGAGCAACATTTGACCCAAAGTCAAATCTTGGACCCAGGAGTAGTCCAAAGAATTTTCAAGGTCTCTGAAGTACCTTTCCAACGATTTTCCCGTGCACGATTCAGATCAACGATTTACGCTCTACGATTAATTTTCCGAACGAACCTGAAAGAGAATGCCAAACGGCAGGTTCCAAATCCTGTTATCGATAGTGTGCGTAAACACACATGCCGATTGGCAGGACCAGGACTATGCCGATCGGCAATGCCCTGGGCCTATAAAAAGGATGGCCTGACCTCATTTTAAAGGGGAGGAAAAAACCCCTCTCGAAGTCAACGTGATTTCCACACCCAAGTCCCTTTCATCACCTTTTTCATCAAACGTGGTGAATTAAGTACCCTCCATCATTACCCAAGTGCAAGGGCTGCTCTCCAACATCCAAGATTAAGCTCAAGATCTTCAAGAAGGTCCAACTTTCTCCACTCTCTCCTTAAATTCTCCCAAATACGCATTAGTTTGTTTTGTTACTTAGTACTTTTATTTTCTCATCTCACATATCCTAGTATACTTTTTGTCTAGTAGTATTTAACATCTCTTATTTTCATATAAATAAAACCCAAAAAATAAGAAAAAGAGGATTTGCTCAAAAATTCCAAACGAGAATTCTCATACTTTCCTCACACTTTTTTCTCACAATTAAAACACCTTTTTACACACACACACACACACACACACACACACACACACACACACACACAGAGACTAGAGAAGTCCCCGATTGGATTTATGGGATAAATCCCACCCCTCGTTTTGCATACGAACTACGTGGACTTTGATGCCTCTATAGGCTACGTAGGCGTCTAGGGGTAAAACTCGGGTCCTTTTCCTAATTTTTCCTAATTTTTTCTATAAACTTAACTCTCTTAGATTCTATATATTTACATATAAATATATTTGTGCTTAGTAGCGTATTATCCCACATGCATTATCAGTCCCTTATAATGATGGACGCTAGGATAATCGAATAAATCCTATTTTCTAATATTACTTTTAGGAACATTCCTATGGATGACTCCCTTTATTTCTTCCATGATACAAGTCGATGATGCCTATCTCCACTACATATACACATGCACACATATCACAGGGAAATAAATGAAAATATAAATAACCCATGAGAGACTGTAAGGGAGGAATGGGTGCTTAACACCTTCCCATTTTGTAACTTAGCCTCCAGACCCTTTTCGAATCATTTTGGTTTTGTATGTATCAGTATATCTTTGGATGATGTCTTTCGGGACGGATCCCTTTTCTTTTGATTGTTTTGAATAAAATAGACTGGCGACTCTATCTCTCTAAATTTCCACCTCGTCAGGGATGCCTGCCTAGGTGCTCCCAATAGGGATGCACGGGACCAAGATCCTCCCGAGATGAAGGGAAGACACCCCCTCTCTTCTTCGCCTCTCCCACCGCGAGGATCGAAAAGTGGGATGGCCACATTTATATTTAGTTTCTCGAACATAACATTATGTAATTGACCCCCTTATAAATATTGAAATGACATGTGATAAAGGTTTAAATTGAAACATATGTATCTATATTGGAATTAAAGACAATAATTTAATGGAAGTATTAATTATACCATTAAGCTAATACCTTAATTATCCCATTAGGCTAATAAATGAGGTAAGAAAATTGGTTATTGATTAGTATATCAAATTTCAAATTGGAAAGTTGTATATTTTTTTAGAAATGTTAGCCTAATTAGGGATAAACAAGTCAGCTACTTCTACACTTCATGTGATTATTAGTTTTGGGTTGGATATAATTTAGTGGGATTATAACTAGAAAATGGATTGGTTAATGATTAGTAAATTGGAAAAAAGTTACTTAACCCCAATTTTACATCATGTGGTTGTATAATCCATTGACATTTCAGATTGAATAATATGTTAACATACTTTCCTTTCATTCCATGTTCGCATGCATTTGTAGAATAATTATTGAAGCTCAAATAATTCTAGCTTCTTTCTTTATTCATGTAATTTTACTTTTATTTTATTTTATGTGACATAGTATTATATATAGTTATAACTTCTTAGTTCACTATTGTGTCTATGTTCACCCCTTCGTTTAGTGTTTATGATTTAGATGAACACAAATTCATGGAAGGGCTTCCATTTTGGTAGACACATAGTAGTTTTAGGATTGATTTAATTAAAATGTACTAAAAATAGGCTTTTGTGTATAATTGATTAATGAAAAAATATTAATTAGTTTATGTTGATATTGTGCAGATGAATTTTAAGTCATATATCTTTTTGGTTAACTGTTGTGGTCATGTTCACGGCTTCCTTAAGTAGTTTCTGTTTGGGTCAGCAAAAATTGGTGGAAGGACTTGCACATTGGTGGACACATAGTATTTTTAGGATTGATTTATTTAAAATAAACAAAAATTGGACTTTTTGTGTTGGAATGATTAATTGGAAAATACTAATTACTTGAGGGAATTAAAATTACTTTAGGATTATTTAAAGCCTTTACTTCTAGTATTTGTATGTTGTCCCACATGAAAAAATATTTTATACATTTTTTTTATTCTCGTTCATGATAGAAAATGCTAGTCATATTGACTCCCTCATTTTATATATCTTTTTAAAAAAATTAGTCACGAGAATAATTACTTTCAACGGATGATCGAGAAGTTACAACTGGGCTGCTATAAAAACATCTTTTATTAGTGTGTGCCATATCGAGGGAACTCCTATATATGAGTATGTGAACAGAAAAATTGAATAGTTTATTTACCTTAAAAATCGTCGAGTTTATCTCTCGCACCCATATTTTTTCAATCATATGCATTTTTTTACCATAATGTTGGGGTGAGACAATAGAGAATATATTTCTCATTCATAATCTTGACTAGGCACTGGCGTTAGTGACACTACTAGAATAGGTAGAAAAATATTTAGCTTACGAAATATTTGGACTTTGATGCCATTTTTAGCTAAGTAGGCATCCCAGAGTCATTTTGGGATTAAAGTCCTTTCTTACCATTTGGATCATGTTGAAATATATGAAGGTCTAATTGGGGAAGGAACACTTTGAACATTTTAATATTTATATGTGTTGGATTAATATAATTAATTTTAGGGTTTGCTGATATTTGTATTATTTCTTTTTATTAATGTATTAGTTAGTTGTATAATAAAATTGTATGCAGGTTTGAAAATGTTTACAAGAATTTTTAGGGTCATCTACTATAATAACACTTAAGAGTATCTTTGGGGTCATTAAAGTATCGATAAGTAACACATCGTGTCATAAGTCATTATAAATCCTAAAGAACTCATTTGGGTGATGTGAATTCCATAAACACGAGGAGGATTGTTCCAAAGAGTGGGTATTCCTACCACATAGTCCCTGTTTTCATTATGATTATCCTTCATAAATACTTGCCTCCAAGACATATAATCCTGGTACTTCAAGCCATAGGAGGACTTCTTTTTCTATTTTTAAAAGAGATATAAGTGAAACAATTGATTTCCTTTAAGGCTAAGACAACATCCACCAGAGGCATACATTATTGGAACACCGTTTTAGAAGGATACACCCAATAAGTGATATATATGTCACCTACGACAAATGAAAGAGTGAACGGACTCCATACTCTAAGAAGTATTCGTTAAAGAATACATATGAACATACCCTTCTATGAGGCTCATTTACCTCAATTTCTCTAAGTATGGTATCCGTTATTTTCATATTGGGTCCTTAGTGGTGATCATAGAGGCATCCTAAAAGCTAGCATAGAGTTTATGGTCCAAATTACCTCAGTAGTTCATCACCCTTTCCATGAGGTTTATGGTTAATAGAATGTTTGCAAATGTGGGAATATGGATATTTTCCCTTCGTCATTAGGAAAAGTGGTCAATATAGGGAATTTTACAAAGGAATGAGAAACCATAACTATAGGGTTGTATTGAAAACTCAAGGTGCACAGTTCAAGGGAGAAATAAATACTAGGAGAAGATTACGAGAGAAATATGACAAGGGAGTTCGATAATTAATTTGAGATCGGATGGAAGTGCGAGGGAAGTAGATGACCAAATGCAGGTCATGTCAAAGCACAACTATATATATATATATATACACACACACACACACACACACACTAGGGTATGCCCGTGCCAAAAGGCACGACGAAAATTTCCTAAGTATGTGTGAAACCACGCCTAATTAAATACCGGGCGATCATTCCTTTATTAAATTAATTCAAGGTGAACAGTTGGTTCATTCTCAGCATCACTGTCGAAAAAATAAATTTTCCAATTTTAACACCCTAATTAATTAAGTTAAGTGTCAAAACCATTTTTAAACATTACTATCCAAATTTTATTTAAAGAAAATTTATTTATTTATTTATTAACAACGTTCAATAAATAAGAATCACACCACAATAATCATGGAACATAATCCAATTAATTTAAAACATTCGTCAATCGAATCTCAACATGCAAAATTTAAAGTAAAACAACCATACTTAAATAAATCCCATAGTAACAGTACTAGAAATAACTGAAATACAAATGTCCCAATAAAAAAGATAAATAGTGGAGAGGGCGACACATGCCCAATATCGGAGAATGATAGGAATGGAATCAAGTAAATGAAATTGTCTAATCAAGTGGCCTGCAACTCCCACCTAAGCTGCAGCACGTATCTTCCAAGAGATCCTAAGCAAGACGCCCCTGTGGCTAGGCACCTGTAATATATATATATATATATACAAGAGAGAGAGAGAGATAGAAACGGGTCAGAGCCCGATAGTGCGTATGATTTAAAATTCGTTTAGCAAGTATTTAAATTGATACAGGCCAATGCAACAACATATTAGTGCGACACTCTCTTGAGAAATTCTCACCTCTCTTCTAATGTGCACGCCTATCGTACTAACTTTCCCAACGGATTATCTATCATATATCGTACTAATCTTCCCCAACGATTTATCTTATCTCAGGTTATTTGCAAGGTTTAAAACTGAATTAACACAATTGTTTATACAATAAGATTTTCAATTTGTATTCAAAGTTCTGCTTTTTTAACTTTACTAAAAAATAAAGTTTTCCAGTATCATAGTATACTTTCTCAAAACAAGTATTTACCATTTGAGCCATCAATCGTATCCTACTTATCAAATCACAGTAGGTAGTTTCCAAATTTCAGAATTTCATATATATATATATATATATATATATATATATATATATATATATATATATATTAACTACTCGTATAATATATATATTATAACAGCACCCCAAATAAAAACTATGGTGCGGGCATACTCTACTATCCAATCCCCGTATCGCTCACACTAAGGGAAATACAAGTTCGGAATCACTCTCGAACTGTATCAACATATATACAAGCAAGATTTGAGGCGAAGCATAGATTCCAAGTCTCTAAGAGGTCAGTACATACCCCATGCCTCTTAGGACCGTCTAAACTATCATTCCGATAGCCTGTACCAAGGACATCTATCTCCTAGGGTACAAATCAATAGCCCCCATAAGGCAACACAGGATAAGATCGTCCCAGCGCGGTAACCTCAGGGATAGCAAGTAGCGCGGGTACGTTTTTCACACATAGATAGTATATGTAAACACAATCATATAACTATAATAATATCATCATATCAATATTAGATATATCTAAATTCCATAGTTACGACATCAACCTTATATTTTTTTCACATTTATTAATATCGCGTATAAAGGTTCGCCTCTAACCTAAATTCAAAGGATTTTTCGACTTATTACGTACCTCTCATGGACTCTATCCTCCCAGGTAAAAATTCAGTAGGTGTCCATTTTATATTCCATCATAACTCTCTTACGCATCTCTCTCTTTAAAACATAAATTCATCAACCCTTACATAATTATCCCAAAAATACAACTTTCGTCTCATATTAAAAGTCCAAAATTATTCATATGCCCTACTGGTCCTCCATATCTCCCAAAATATTTTATTAAGAATACCCAAGAATTATGTCATGATAAATTGGATTTAACTCATTTAAAAAGGGAAAATAGGAGTCTTCCAGGAGGGGTCGATCGATCGAGGTCTGGGGCTCGATCGATCGAAGCTCTGGGCTCGATCGATCGATCAAACAGGTCTGCGAAATCTGCAGAATTGCAGTTACGGGTTTCATCTTCTAACATCAACAAATCCCATATTTTCTAAGCCCAATCGTCCCAGAATTGATACTACTAACCTTATATCATCACATTAGGTATTTCCAACGTAAAGCATGTGGATTTCTATCATTTAACATGGATTAATAACCCAAAATTTTGTTTAACTATCAAGAACCCTAGAATTTTCTTAAACATGTTTCTAACAGATTTTCTCTAGAAATTCCTTCTTATGCACTTCATAATTTCATGGTTTAAATCCTCTACATGGCAAGGGTTTCCAGAATTACAATTTAATCCATCACTACATGCGATTCCTATCTCATATCTTTGGTTTTCTTCCATAGAAACTCATTCTAATAACTCCTAAACTAGTTTGAAAGATGCATCAACGAAATAAGAAAGATAAACACTTGCCTGGGATTTTCGGTAATCTGCTTTGGTGTCGAATTCGGTGTGGTTGCGTTCCCCGTCTCGCGATCTACGCGTTGGTGGTGGCGGCGGTGCAAACGGTCGAGTTTTGAGCCTTGGAATGCTTTAAGAGCTCTCTCCTCTCTTCTCTAATGGCCGTTCTAGAGTTTTGAGCTTTCTAACCCTAGAAGGTAACCTAGGTATCTGATATAACTCCTCTAATTTTCGTGGGTTTAATTACCTAAAAATGCAAAATGACTAAACTGCCCTCCCGGGTTACTAATTAGGCCTAGAAACGCCCCGAGACCCAAATCAAACCCCCGGGTACACTTTTCTGACTATCTCGACCCTTCCGAACGTGTTGGCGCACTCAAAACGACCATACGAACAACTTATAAAATATTCACTTTTATTTATCAATAATTAGTCCCGACGCGACACGGGCGCGTCCCGAATCAAATTTCCAAAATTGTCATTTCATTCACTCGTGACATTCAATATAACCAATATTATATATTCAACAAATTTCCCATAATTACTAACTCTCGTCACGTTAATAATTATAACATAATTAATTTCCGGATTTTTATTAAATAATTAACTCACATTAAATTTAATAAATCCCCAAATTAATATAGCATAAAAATACGGGGTATTACATACTTCCCCCCTAATAACGGAATTTCGTCCCGAAATTCAAAAAATAAGGCATACCTGGTAAGAAAAAATCTAGATATCTCTCGCGCATATCTGCCTCGAGCTCCCAAGTGGATTCCTCCACATTATGGTGCTCCCACTGGACCCGCACAAGTGGAACTATCTTAGACCTCAATATCCTCTCACTAAAGTCTAGGATAGCCACCGGTCTCTCCTCGTAAGAGCTATCAGGATGTAAATCTATCTCATCTATTGCGATGTGAGTATGGGCCATATCATCCCGAAGATATCATCTCAACGACGAGATGTGGAACACATCATGAATGCGATGTAAATGTTCTGGCAGTCCCAACCTGTATGCAACTGGCCCAATCCTCTCGATGATGGGAAATGGTCCCACGTACCTCGGGGACAATTTCCCTTTATTCCCGAATCTCATCACTCCTTTCATAGGAGATACACGCAGTAACACTTGGTCCCCCACATTAAACTCCCGGAAGAATCGTTTCTCATCGGCGTAGCTCTTCTGCCTGTCCTGGGCTACTCGAATGCGACTCCTGATCATCTCAATCCTCGCGGAGGTCTCCTGAATCACCTATGGTCCTAGAAACTTGTTATCCCCCACCTTGAGCCAAAAAGCTGGGGAATGACAAGGCCTGCCATACAAGGCATCAAATGGAGCCATGCCAATCGTGAACTGATACGAGTTATTATAAGCAAACTCTACCAGTGGAAGGTGTGGCTCCCAACCTCCTCCAAAATCAAGAACACACATGCGTAGCATATCCTCCAACATCTGATTAGTACGCTCTATCTGTCCATCTGTTTATGGGTGATAAGCTGAACTCAACCTCAACTCAGTACCCATAGCCTCCTGAAAGCTTTCCCAAAAATGCGACATGAAAATCTTGTTTCTATCTGACACAATATTCAGGGGCACCCCGTATAATCTGACGATCTCAGCAATGAACAACTGAGCATACTGAGCCATGGTATATTTTGTCCGTACCGGTAGAAAATAATCCACCTTGGTCAAACGGTCTACAATCACCCAGATAGAGTCGTGGCCCCGCTGTGATGTAGGAAACCCCGTAGTAAAATCCATGGAAATACTCTCCCACTTCCACGCGGGTACTTCCAAAGGCTGAAGCAATCCTGATGATTTCTGATGGTCCACCTTCACCAGCTGGCAAGTAGAACACTTGGACACAAACTCAGCAATGTCCTTCTTCATCCCACTCCACCAGTATTGTCGCCTCATATCCTGGTACATCTTATCCTCTCCAGGATGCACCGCAAATCGGGACCCGTGAGATGGGGTCATCACTGCATAACATAATTCTATTTCTTCTGGAACCACCAACCTCCCATTAAACCTCAAACCTCCATCAGAACTAACAGAATAGGACTCAGCACCCTCGGTTAAAAGTCATATAATCTGCTCCTGATAAAACGGGTCTGTGGTCTGTGCCTGTATCACCCTCGTAACAATATCGGGTGTGATTGACATAATGGATATGAAAGAACAAGCTAGCTATTGGTTCCTGGTGAACCAACTCCTTCCACTTTGCTTTCCAGACGTCTGCTACCTCATCTATCGGTCTACGACTCAACGCATCATCAACTACGTTGGCCTTCCTCGGATGATACTGTATATCGAACTGGTAGCCTTTCACAAACTCTAGCCATCTGCGCTAATGCATATTCAGCTCTCCCTGAGTGAACAGGTACTGCAATGACTTGTGGTCTATGAACAAATAGAATTTCTCTCCCAATAAATAGTGTCTCCATATCCTCAATGCAAACATGACCGCTGCTAACTCCAGGTCGTGTGTGGGGTAATTCTTCTCATGCAACTTAAGCTTGCGTGAGGCAAAAGATATAGCCTTATCCTCCTGCTGAAGTACTCCCCCAAGTCCCCGTAAAAATGCATCGGTGTAAGTCAGGTACTCCACACCAGGCTTCGATAACACAAGGACTGGTGTTAAAGTAAGCTTGTCTTTCAGCTCATCAAAATCCAATTGACAGGCATCATCCCAAACATACGGTACCCCTTTGCGAGTCAGATTCGTTAGTGGACCCGCTATTTTGGAGAATCCACGAATAAATCTCCTGTAGTAACCCGCTAATCCCAAGAAACTATGCACTTCTGTCGGTGTCGTGGGCTATCCCCATTCCCTCACCGCTGATACTTTACTCGGTTCAACCGTTATTCCTTACTCAGAAACAACATGCCCCAAGAACTGTACCTCTCGCAACCAGAATCCGTACTTCTCGTGCTTAGCATACAACTGATGCTCTCGTAGAGTCTAAAGAACATGCCTCAAGTGCTTGGCATGCTCCTCCTCGGAGTGTGAATATATCAAAATGTCATCTATGAAAACGATGACAAACTGATCCAAGAACTCTCTGAATACTCGGTTCATCAAGTCCATGAAAATCGCTGGATCATTTGTAAGTCCGAACGGCATCACCCTGAACTCATAAGACCCATATCTCATCAAGAAAGCAGTCTTTGAAACATCCTGCTCCCTAATACATAACTGATGTTACCCCGACCTCAGATCTATCTTCGAAAAGAAAGTTTCTCCCCTCATCTGGTCGAACGGATCATCGATTCGAGGCAACGGATACTTATTTCGTATCGTGACCTTGTTCAACTCCCGGTAGTCCACACATAACCTCAGTGAACCATCTCTTTTCTTCACAAACAAAACTGGAGCGCCCCAAGGTGAGGTACTCCTGTGAATGAAGCCCTGTCCTAGCAGCTGCTCTATCTGATCTCGTAACTCTCGCATTTCTACCGGAGCCATATGGTATGGAGCGCGTGCTATCGGTCTAGTACCCGGTAATAAGTCTGTGACAAAGTCTATCTCTCGACTGGGGGGTAGGCCCGGTATCTCCTGAAACACATCTGAATACTCACTGACAACTGGGATCGAGTCTAAGGGAATCACAACCTCCTTAGAGGTATCCTCCTCTATGTAATACAAATGAGCGGTCGAACCTCCCTCTGGGCGAGGCATCGCTACTCCAAACATCTCTTACCCCGGAATGGCAAAAACAATGCTCCCACCGAAGCAATCAATCATGGATCTATAAGCTGCGAGCCAATCCATACCGATAATCACATCGTGCTCATGCATACCTAAGACTAACATGTGTGAAGGTAATACCAAACTACCAATCTCTACCCCCACTCCCCGGCATATAAAGAAAATAAGCGACCCACTCCCTAGTGGTGAGTCTACACATGTCACTGTGCTCTCAGCTGTGGCTAACAATCCTAAGGCCTTCACAAAATGTGTATCTATAAAACAATGCATCGCCCGAGTATCAAACAAAACCCGACCCATAGTACCATGGATAGGAAACATACCCTCAATCGCGGGCGGTGCCTGTGGAGCTGCTGCCTGGTGGACGTTATAGACACGTCCATACTGTAACTGCCCCTGCTGCACTGGAGCTGCTGGAACGGCTGGTAGGGCTGGCAACTGGGCTGGAGCTCGGAGGGCAGGTGGAAAAAGTGGCCTCTGTGGCTCATTACGGGCTCCCTGCTGCTGTGGGGCCCTCTCTCCCTCTGGACAATCCTGGCGCCTATGGCCATGTTTACCGCACCCAAAACATCGGCCTCTGAAGTTACCTCCCCTCTGTCCCTGCTGACCACGGCCCTGCTGGTCGTTACCTCCCTGCCACTGGCCCTGTTAGCCCTGATGCTGACACTACTGTCGGTGTTGGCCTTGCTGGCCCTGCTGATTAGGCTGGCCCTGCTGGCCCTGCCTATAACCCCCATACCCCTGCCTAGAATCACCTGAATGGAATCGCTTAGCAGGGTCCCCCTGATGGGAACTCTGCTCGTGCTGACGAGTCTGTTCATGAGATGGTGCCCCACTAGCACTATTACCCCCGGTCCTGCCCTGCTGGCTGGACTCTCCTGCTCTCTTGCTTCCCTGAAGATGGAAGCAGTGATCCTGGCAATGTAGTAACGCGACATTGAGTACATCAGTAAAAGTACTCAGGGACAAGTTCCCTATAAGGTGCTGACAGATCCTCCAAGCTAACCCGTCGACAAACAACATAATCTTCTTGCTCTCAGTGGGTGCCTCATCTGGCACGACGGTGAGAAGTCTCGTGAATTCCTCCTCATACTCAGTTACGGTGGAATTCTCTTGCTTTAGATTCAGTAATTTTCGCATCATCTCAGTCTGAACGGCGGGTGGAAAATACTTGCGGTCAAACCGCTCCCAAAATGCCTGAATCGAGATCGTGTCCCTCTCCTCCAAGGTGGTAGTGAACTCCCACCACTGTAAAGCGGCCCCCACCAGCTTAAAGGAAGCCAATAACTTCTTTTGCACATCGGTGCACTCATACATACGAAGATGCCACTGGATGTCTTTCTTCCATTGGCTGACTGTGACAATATCGGAGCTACCAGAGAACTCAGGGGGATGCGCCTTCTAAAACGCATCCCTCACCCTCTCCCATTCAGATGGAAGCTGTGATGGTACTGGCGCCACTGCCTGAATCTGGGGTGGAGCCTGCTGAACCACCGCTATCGCGGCATTCACCGCCTGAGCAACAATGGTGGCTACCTCATTAGCATTCATAGTGCCTTGTGCCGGAGTTGCTGGCTGCTCGGCCTGGGCACACCTATCCTTCGGAGCACGTCTCGGAGGCATCTGAAATGTGAAGAATTTTATTAGTCTACAGTTATTATCAAATCTCAAATAGCTGAAGACATAAACGTAAAAACAAGAGTACAATAATCCTATAAATAGGGCTCTATAGCAATAACGTTAAGCTGAAAGCGAAATAGGCCGTACAGATCCTATGGAAATTAGAACCTGATGCTCTGATACCACCTGTGACACCCCGCCTAATTAAATACCGGGCGATCACTCCTTTATTAAATTAATTCAAGGTGAACAGTTGGTTCATTCTCAGCATCACTGTCGAAAAAATAAATTTTCCAATTTTAACACCCTAATTAATTAAGTTAAGTGTCAAAACCATTCTTAAACATTACTTGCCAAATTTTATTTAAAGAAAATTTATTTATTTATTTATTAACAACGTTCAATAAATAAGAATCACACCACAATAATCTTGGAACATAATCCAATATCGAATCTCAACATGCAAAATTTAAAGTAAAACAACCATACTGAAATAAATCCCACAGTAACAGGACTAGAAATAACTGAAATACAAATTCTCCAATAAAACAGATAAATAGTGGAGAGGGCGACACATGCCCAATATCTGAGAATGATAGGAATGGAATCAAGTAACTGAAATCGTCTAATCAAATGGCCTGCAACTCCCACCTAAGCTGCAGCACGTATCATCCAAGAGATCCTAAGCAAGACACCCCTGTGGCTGGGCACCTGTAATATATATATATATATATATATATATATATATATATATATATATATATACAAGAGAGAGAGAGAGAAATAGAAACGGGTCAGAGCCCGATAGTGTATGATTTAAAATTCGTTTAGCAAGTATTTAAATTGATACAGGCCAATGCAACAACATATTAGTGCGACACTCTCTTGAGAAATTCTCACCTCTTTTCTAATGTGCACGCGTATCGTACTAACTTTCCCAACGGATTATCTATCATTTATCGTACTAATCTTCCCCAACGATTTATCTTATCTCAGGTTATTTGCAAGGTTTAAAACTGAATTAACACAATTGTTTATACAATAAGATTTTCAATTTGTATTCAAAGTTCTCCTTTTTTAACTTTATTAACCAATAAAGTTTTCCAGTATCATAGTATACTTTCTCAAAACAAGTATTTACAATTTGAGCCATCAATCGTATCCTACTTATCAAATCACAGTAGGCAGTTTCCAAATTTCAGAATTTCATATATATATATATATATATATTAACTACTCGTATAATATATATATTATAACAGCACCCCAAATAAAAACTATGGTGCGGGCATACTCTACTATCCAATCCCCGTATCGCTCACACTAAGGGAAATAAAAGTTTGGAATCACTCTCGAACTGTATCAACATATATACAAACAAGATTTGAGGCAAAGCATAGATTCCAAGTCTCTAAGAGATCAGTACATACCCCACGCCTCTTAGGACTGTCTGAACTATCATTCTGATAGCCTGTACCAAGGACATCTATCTCCTAGGGTACGAATCAATATCCCCCATAAGGCAACACAGGATAAGATCGTCCCAGCGCGGTAACCTCAGGGATAGCAAGTAGCGCGGGTACGTTTTTCACACATAGATAGTATATGTAAACACAATCATATAACTATACTAATATCATCGTATCAATATTAGATATATCTCAATTCCATAGTTACGACATCAACCTTATATTTTTTTCATATTTATTAATATTGCGTATAAGGGTTCGCCTCGAACCTAAATTCGAAGGATTTTTCGACTTATTACGTAACTCTCATGGACTCTATCCTCACAGGTAAAAATTCAGTAGGTGTCCTTTTTATATTCCATCGTAACTCTCTTATGCATCTCTCTCTTTAAAACATAAATTCATCGACCCTTATATAATTATCCCAAAAATACAATTTTCGTCTCATATTAAAAGTCCAAAATTATTCATATGCCCTACTGGTCTTCCATATCTCCCAAAACATTTTATTAAGAATGCCCAATAATTATTTCATGATAAATTGGATTTAACTCATTTAAAAAGGGAAAATAGGAGTCTGTCAGGAGGGGTCGATCGATCGAGGTCTGGGGCTCGATCGATCGAAGCTCTGGGCTCGATCGATCGATCAAACAGGTCTGCGAAATCTACAGAATTGCAGTTACGGGTTTCATCTTCTAACATCAACAAATCCCATATTTTCTTAGCCCAGTCGTCCCAGAATTGATACTACTAACCTTATATCATCACATTAGGTATTTCCAACGTAAAGCATGTGGATTTCTATTATTTAACATGGATTAATAACCCAAAATTTTGTTTAATTATCAAGAACCCTAGAATTTTCTTAAACATGTTTCTAACAAATTTTCTCCAGAAATTCCTTCTTATGCACATCATAATTTCATGGTTTAAATCCTCTACATGTGAAGGGTTTCCAGAATTACAATTTAATCCATCACTACATGCGATTCCTATCTCATATCTTTGGTTTTCTTCCATAGAAACTCATTCTAGTTACTCCTAAACTAATATGAAAGATGCATCAACGAAATAAGCAAGATAAAAACTTGACTGGGATTTTTGGTAATCTAGTTTGGTCTCGAATTCGGTGTGGTTGCGTTCCCCGTCTCGCGATCTACGCGTTGGTGGTGGGGGCAGTGCAAACGGTTGAGTTTTGAGCCTTGGAATGCTTTGAGAGCTCTCTCCTCTCTTCTCCAATGGTCGTTCTATAGTTTTGAGCTTTCTAACCCTAGAAGGTAACCTAGGTATCTAATATAACTCCCCTAATTTTCGTGGGTTTAATTACCCAAAAATGCAAAATGACTAAAATGCCCTCCTGGGTTACTAATTAGGCCTAGAAACGCCCCGAGACCCAAATCCCCCGGGTACACTTTTCTGACTATCTCGACCCTTCCGGACGCGTTGGTGAACTCAAAATGACCATATGAACAACTTATAAAATATTCACTTTTATTTATCAATAATTGGTCCCGATGCGACACGGGCGACGTCCCGACTCAAATTTCCAAAATTGTCATTTCATTCACTCCTGACATTCAATATAACCAATATTATATATTCAACAAATTTCCCATAATTACTAACTCTCATCACGTTAATAATTATAACATAATTAATTTCCGAATTTTTATTAAATAATTAACTCACATTAAATTTAATAAATCCCCAAATTAATATAGCATAAAAATACGGGGTATTACAGTATGTAAACGTTCAACAACAAAAATTTCGTTCACCAACAAAACATAGTATAATTTTTAAAAAAAAATTGCCATAATATCCTTTGGTTATAGTACTATCTACCCTGCTTAACAAATAACAAATCATCCAACACCATTCAAATAGTCCAACAATATTCAAATGGTCTAAATTCGTCAAATAAAATCAAATATAACATAAAATATACAATATTCATCAACTTAATTTACATTCTGCCTCAAATAAACAAAGTGTCAATTTTAAAATAATGGACATAACCTCCTTTATTTATTGGACTATCAATCATGTTTGAGAGATAACCACCAATCCAACAATATTCATATACTAAAGTAACAACCTCAACAACCCAAATCAATGATCAAAAAGAAATAATTACCATTACAAAGACACACAAATACACTATTGACCTCTGAACAACAAAGTCTATATAAACAGTACACAAAGATGTACCTGAAACATAGTGTACCAATTGGTCGTAATATAATTGAAGTTGTACAGAGTAATAAAATAAAATTTAATTCAAGATCATCACCATAGGCTAAGAATAAAATCCTGACTATTTCACATAATCGATTCTCTTGACTCAGTTGATACTTGTGTTACCCCTATCTTCATGGAGCTTTCTATCCTAGAAAAAGGGTAATAATTTTAAATTTTAACAACAGATGTGTTTGTATACACACAAACAAACATAATAAAATTTTAAATAGTGAGGGATAAAAGATAAAGAGATAGTACCTTTATGTTTTGGATGTTTAGTCGTGTGTCAATCCGTAGATGCTGAGATCTGTTAAAATCAATAGAAAGTTTTATGAGAAACTCTATTTTAAAAGATAATGTAGAGCACCGATAATTCATAAACGCAAATTAATTGAATTGTTAGTATATACTAACAATTGATTTGGTATTACACGCAACGAGAATTTATAAATGCAAATTATATACTAACAATTGATTTGATATTACACGCAAGGACTATTCATAAATGCAAGTAGCTAGTCACACATGTCATGAATTAAGGAATTACTCCAACTTATATACTAACAATTCAAACGGTACTAAACCTATATATATATATATATATCAAACCTCTTCTACTTATATTAAAGTCCATAATACACTACCAGGATCTTTGTTGCTCCGGACAACACTCATCCAAGATCTCGAAAGGTGAATGAGGTCTTAGTATCCATCACGAAGTACTCCACACATTAGGTAAGTGTCAACAACTATTTAAAACAACCTCAACAAGGATGAATTACCTCAGCGACCCTAATCAAACCACAACAGTGAAATTGAAAGGGGGCGAAAATAATCATTTTTATATTTGAGACCAAAAATATGGAGAGGGTGTCAATCAATGACTTATAAGGGGAGAAAAAGCTTCACAACATCTTTGGACCCACATGCCTAGTTAGTTCTCTAATTTTCCCTTCAATCTTTCGTGTATATATTTTGGAAAGAGGCTGTCAATAGTGAATTGAATCCATCATGAAAAATCATAATTGGAAATTGATGGACCTTCCAGTAGGCAATAAACTTCTTGGATATAAGTGGATATTCAAGAGAATATTGAAGGTATAGCTAAAGGATATAAACAAAATGAAGGATTGGATTATTTTGGTACTTTTTTACATGTATGCTTATTGTTTTGGGGGTATACGTTATTGTTGAATCATGTGGTTTATTAGGATATATAGATTATCATTGGGACAGATATGCTCTTATTAGGATATATATATGATATTTTCGACAAAGAGTGCCCTTATTGGAAATGGGTATATATTGAAGTGAAGGGGTTGCTCACTCATTGAGAGTTTTGAATGAATCTTTTTTTAAGGAATCTTATACCTTGACCCCAAATCATCTAAATCGATTTTCTCTCTATTTATCTTTTATGTTAGCTACTTCCGTTATTTTATATATTTGCTCATTCATAATTGTTGATGTTAATAAATGGACTAGATCCAATTTTCTAATCATAGATAAAATATAATAAAAGATGAAATAAATCAAATAAGAGGCGAAAAGTTTTTAAAGTTGTTCGGTTGTGTAAAAAATCATATGTCCACTGTTATTATATTAATTTCAGTGATTACAAAAATCTAGGTACTCTTGTTAAGAAGAATATCCTAGAATCCGTTCTAACCTTTTGTGAAAGGAATACAATGTATTTATAATGACTTTAAGATCAAGGGTTGAAATGCCTTTATATATTCAACCATTTACACCCATACATAATGAATGTGATGGTTGATAGTATAGCTCACGTGTGGGCGGACCCTTTGAGGTTTCCCTAAGTGGTGACATTTTATCTACTTTGATGGTCTACATTCTTCATGTTTGTTGGCCTACCTATCGAGCAACTATCCTCGAGGCTAATTATGTGGCTGCTGATTAGGATTGTTGCCACGTAAAGAGACAAGTGCTCATTTCAATTGGTACACATATACGGATAATTTTTTGTATTAACAGAAGCCCACAATACTTCATTCTCGATGAATTTATCGAAATGATGGACTACGTTTTCTTCCACGCTAGTTAGCAAAAGTTGATATGTGGGACTTGTGAAACTTTTCTATGCTTTGATCTTGTGGTGACAATTTTGTGAATAATTTGAATGTTTAATGAACCGCCAAAGGGAATATTTGTATTTTCACACTTTTATAGTTGTGTAACCGTTAGAACATCAATCGTGGATACAAGTAAGCATTGCTTGCACAGTTCTCTAGGTAAACTATAAGAGATGAAAGATTTTCGGTTGTTTGCACCATAACTTTCAATCTTTCGAACTCTCTTTCTTCTCCAATATTTCTACCTTTGAGCTCTTTTTTTCATCCTACCCTTGCTTCTACTACCATTTTCTTTGTAAGACTTCTTTTTTATTTATTTCTTTCTTACTTTACTGTAATCATGGTTTACATAGTACACAGGGATTCTCCAGACGAATTTAGGTGGGAAAGGTACTTCCCTGATTGGGCAGAGTTAAAATTCCTGTACCACCTATTGAAGTGTTATCACTGCCATAGGGTCACTAGAGTCCCTCCTTATTCATAGTTTAATGTGGTTTCACTTTCCCCCCAATTGTTTTTATCGCGAGTTTTGTCAATATTTTGATTTTGTCCTTGTTAGAGTAGCCCCCAACACTTGGAGAGTAGTGAATGGGATACATAGGCTTAACCAAATACACGACACCCACATTTGCATCCATGAATTCATGTTCTATTATAAATTGGTTAATAGTGAAAATACATATTATATGAAAACTAGATTTGCCAATAGAGCCCTATTCATCAATTTTCCAAACTCCAACAAAGACTATTTTGATTATGGGGTTATAGCAAAGAATTGGTAACATGCTCCTCTTCGGAGAGGACAAGTGTATGATGGGCCCAGATACCCCAAGTAGGACATGGCATAGGTTGTGGAGTTTTATTACTATACTCTTCTTTTTTTGTCAAATTGTTTGCTAATATGCAGACTAATATTTTCTTACCCTATTTTACACAGTTGAGAGCAAGAAAAATTGTCCCAAGGAAAGGGATGTCAACGCTCAAGAGTTAAAATTCCTATGGAGCATTCATTTGATGATTAGCGAGGAACACCCAGAGCAGCTTACTACTTGTTGCAATATAGGAGTTCGATTACTTCTATTGTTGTTAGGCCCACCACTGCTGTAGCTTTAGCTCCCATTGATCTAGAAGAAAAACCAGTGCTCGCTTCTTCGGTTGAGGAGTCTGCTAGAGTAGAGAAGGATTTTAGTACTTTGTCCTATTTTGAGTCATTGTATATTTTTAATGTTCCCGCATCCCCACTTGCTATCATGAGGAGAAGAAAAATTCCTGACTTGATGACTAGATATTTGTCTCCCACTGCTAAGAGAGTTGCTAAGAAGACTGGCAAGGATATTGATGCCAAGAAGTCAGATAAAACATTTGAAACTACTGAACAAGTTCCTCAGATCATGACTACTGAGGAGGTTAAGACTGGTGTGCCTCAATTCAAGAGGTTAAGAAAAGGTCCTTCTGAAAAGCAAGTTGAGAAGAGTTATGTCGACCAAGAGTTGGTTGAGAAAATTCAAGAGGACATGGCAATTGCAGGGTCATCCTATGTTGTCATTAATCCTGACATGGATAGGAAGTTAATAAAAATTAGTACTCGCTCTGCTGATAGAGTAACTATTGCTTCCTTTCCATATTTAAAGTTGGTAGAAAATGCTTGCGATATTTTGACTATGGTAACTCTTTCCCTTTTGTTACCGCTATTTACGGTCTTATTTTTCTTCTTTAGTATGATATTTTTCATTTGTGAAGTTTTTGGTCAACTTTAACCAGTTAATGGAGAAGGATGATCAATGGCGTTCCTCGGGAGGAGATGTGGAAGGGGTCATTGAAGGTTTAAGGCAGTCTTTGGAGACTTCAAGACAAGCATTAGAGTCCAAGCAAAAATTTTGGGAAGGATAGTTACAAAAGGCTACTGATAGATCCACTACTACAGAAGGAAAACTAGTGACTACTGAGGCCGGTTTGACAACTGCTAAAAATAGGGCCAAGGTGGACGAGGAGAAGTAGGTGGAAATTTGGGCCCTCCTTAAGTATGCCGAGGAAAAAACATTGGTCTGACTTCTGAACTTATTGCAGAGAAGCCCAAGAACAAGAAAATAGTGTAAGATTCCTTTAATAAGGGTTGGTATAAGGCATTTCTGGTTGCCTCAGCACAAATTGAGTACGCTGGGAAAAAGTCCTTTAAGGACGGCAGGTCTGATGCCCTCAAGGATGTCATCACTGTTGAAGACTCTGAACTATTTCAGAGATATGATCTAGGCTCTCCTCCAAACTTAGAGGAAGACTTTGATGATGAGGAAGGTTCTGTAGAATCTTCCATTCATCCCACAGAGTCTGCCTTGAAGTCAATTGAAGAAACCATCCCTTTTGTCAAGCTGCCTTCTAGGACTAATGTTCGGGATAAGGAGAAGGATTAACTCCTTTGTTTTTATTTTTTTATTTTGCCTTGGAATAGGATCAGTAGTGTGTAACACATTTTGGTTTATCAATGAAAACATTTCTCTTTGGATGAATGTGTTGAATTTACCATACATATGCCTAATATGCCAAGTATAGCCCCATCCCGAATATGGATTACCTCGCCCTAAGTTGACCTTAACCCATCTATCCATAATGATGATTTATGCCTCGGGCAAGGACTCAACCCGAACTAACTCGTCCTCAGTCTCACGACCCACATGGGTGACCTCGACCTCGTCCCTCAAGACTAGTCAATATGCCTCACATCATTAATCCAATGAACTATATACCCTCATCCCCGGCCACCCTTTAGGATGATGAGCACATAATGAGACTTCCTAGCATGGAAAGTGTCATTTCCACAATGGACCATAGATCGGTGACTCGCCCTCTGCCAGTACAAGTGGCCAACAGTAGATAGTTGGCAGAGCGCGAAGATTGGGGAACTCATAAAAGTGTGCGCATGGGGTACATATCCCACGTGTATCAAAACCATTATAACAACATCTCCTTCACATGTGAGGGAATATTTGATCATCAAGACCTACTTGTGACAGAGACAGCTGGCTTCTATTCATTGTCTAAGAGCATTCCAGACATGCATATTACAAGCATGGGGGTGCACTATAAGCCCCATGCACTATAAATACTTGTCTTCCACCTCATTATTAAAGGATCACAAATTCATAACCTTACTAAAACCTTGTTAACATCAATACTTAGAGAGAGAGAGAGAGAGAGAGAGAGAGAGAGAGAGAGAGAGAGATGGTATGTCTATACCCAAGGCCATTAGCACCCATATTAGTGGATTTCATACACTCACACAGTGGACATAGGCCCTTCAAAGGTTGAACCACTTACATTTGGTATCACCTTCCTCTTTTCATCATCTCTTTCTGTGTTTATACTTACATCTATTATACACGATTACTATACTGGTTAGAGCTTACGCATAACTTTGATCTGGTGATACCAATTATATTATTATTAGTCTAGCACCATATTTTGGAATGAGATAGACATATTCTTCCCTTTTCTTTAGATACTCTAACAGATTCTCTGGTGGTGGTCGTACCTCATACTTGGTTGAGCTTGAACCACCATGGAAAGAGTTCTGGTTTGAGTTTTAGCTCATTTTCTACTTTTCTAGCTCATTTTTAGTACAACACTTGGTTTTTTCGGTCACTGGAACTCTTCAATGGCATTAGATCCTCCTACTCTGGGTGAACCCAGTACCAACCAAGCCCCACCTAAGTCTAAAATAGTTGGGGTGGCGGTGGTGTTGCACTCCTTAGTGGATATTCAATGACATATATAGGAAACTCTTGTTGCGTTCAGTCAAACTATGGCAATTAGACATGTCGGCTCCAGAAATCAGATGATAACTCCGGACACGAGAGATGGTACTCTAGATCAAATGGCCAAGGGACCACCCCAGGCCCCACATAATATATCTTCCTCCTCAACAAAAATGCAGAGACGTAGCCGACCCTAGAAATTTATGCCTGGGGAGGCCAGGTCAGGAATGCCTGGATGACGAGGATGAACAGTATGATGATGAGGACGACTGAGAATATTAGGAGCCTTACCAAATTTTTGATGAAACTGTGAGGCCAATTCATCCCAGCTGAGGACGTAGCGGCAGGTGGAGCCGATAGTGTATGCCAAGGGATTCACTTTTGGACAAGTTAAGCAGGGGGTTGTCCTTTGATAGGATCGACCCAGCAGTAGATGATCTAAAGAATAGCCTTACTATATTTAGAAGCATTACCGTCTCTAAAAGGAATAACTGAGGAGGTGACCACTAGCCTTCAAGAGGATGAGATGAGGAGTAACAAGAGGTGAATAGTTGATAAAAGATAGCTATTAGAGAGCATTCAGTGCGTCTGAATGTCAGAGAGGGGGCCGAAGATAATATCGCTCAAGCCGAGGGTGCAGATACGACTGAGAGGCCTTAGAATGACTTTATAAAATGACGGGAAGACAAGATAGGGGACATTCTGAAGATCTGAGACCCATGTAGAGGAGATACAATAAAGTCTCCCCCTCTGTGGCTAAGATCACGAGTTACCCAACCTCGGTTAAATTCAAGCCATTGATAGTCATGCCCAAGTATGATAGGAGAACTAATCCAGTCCACCATATGGAGACGTATCAATCAGGTGTTGATATTTACTAATTCTTAGACAATATGAGGTGACATGCCTTATCAAGCACACTAATCGAAGAAGCTCATGCATGGTTTACCTCTCTCACTAAAAACTCAATTGAGAATTTCAAATAGCTTATAGAAAGGTATATATATGATTTTTTCTTCGGGAAGAGACCCCAAAAGAAGACGACATGCATGTTGTATGTGAATCAAGGAAAGAATAAAACTTTGAGGGAGTATATAGCAAGGTTCAATAAGGAGAAACTACAGGTTGAAGACTACGAAGAAAGCATTGCAATGACAAGTTTAATTGGAGGACCATAGAAGGGAAAGCTACTTTAGAAGATTTCTAAAGACCCTCCAAAGTCCATGGCCAAACTCTTGGCTATGACTGGGAAGGTCATGAATGTCGAGGAGGCAATGGAAGCAAAGGGTGAAGATGAGAAGGGAACAAGCAACGGAGGCAAGTTTTAAAAAATGAATAAATATGGTAAGAAGAGGTCGACGAATGATAAGTTCGCTGACTAAAACCCTCTGAGAATCAATTATGAGCACATCCTGAATGAGATAAAGAACGATCAATATTTAAGATGTCCTGAGAAGTTAAGAGTTCCTCCTTATAAGAGGAACAAGAATCTGTGGTGTGATTCTCACCAAGATCACGGCCATCCGACTAAAAAATGTTTCACCCTCAAAGATGAGATTGAGAAAATACTGAAAGGTGGAAAGTTAAGAAAGAATGTTGAAAAGAGTGGCTCAAAGGGTGGTCGAGATGACACCCAGAGGAAGAAGAGAAATGAAAAGTGTAAGCCTGATACACTAGTGAATTGAGGCGACAATGACTCGAACAATAATGATGAAAATGACCCTGACCTATCTCCTTCGTTTACTGATCCTAAAGGTCAGCTCAATATAATCACGCATGAGGTGAAGATGGTCTTCAGGGGGCTTACAGGTGGTGGAAAAGAAGTTGTAGATAGAAAAATCACACGTGGCTCAAGCCAAAGCTCTCCCATCCAAGTCGAAGACTATGAACCCAACTACAATTGAGTCTGTGAAATGTAAGAGAACTAAAGTTGATGTGAATACTTTGGTTATTAGCTATTTAAGATTAGATTTTAAAAGGATTTTATCTCCATATGATGACCCTTTGGTCATCACTACTCTGGTGCATGGTTATGAAGTCCCAAGGATTTTGCTAGACAGTTGAAGTTCATACAACGTGATGTTTTGGGACTATTACAAGGTCTGAGGTTGGGCAAGAAAAGGCTGATTCGATATCATCAACCACTCATTGGATTTAGTGGTTAGAAGGTGCAAACTCTGGGTATCTATGAGATGGAAGTAAGTATGGGAAATAACTGGCCGAAATGACTCACGAAGAAAATTAGCTTATTTGTCATGGATGAGAATGTGTACTCAGTATACAACATAATTCTGGGAGGGGTAGCCCTCAAGGAATTTGAGGTCATGCCCTCAACGATTCACCAAATGATTAAATTCCCGACTCCATATAGGGAAGGGGAAGTTCAAGGTGACCAAGTTGAGTCACGCAAATTCTACTTTAACTCGGCTAAGGAGAGGGAGGCGTATAAAAGGGTCATTATAATTTACAACATTAATACCCTGGACCCCAAATATGAAAGAAGGGCGAGGCCTCTGAGGAGGTAGAATTCATCATCCTCAATGAGGATAAGATGGAAAAAACTATCCAAATGA
This sequence comes from Sambucus nigra, assembly GCA_949130495.1. Lineage (NCBI taxonomy): Eukaryota > Viridiplantae > Streptophyta > Magnoliopsida > Dipsacales > Adoxaceae > Sambucus > Sambucus nigra. Next base: position 372,442,548 of record OX422219.1, read on the forward strand.
GAAAATCCCTGAAAAAGGAGATTAAAGAAGAGCTGATTAAACTGTTAAAGAATGGGAATAACATCTTTTCTTGGAGCCATGAATATATGCCTGACATCGATCCGAAGGTCTTATGCCATAAGCTCAATGTGGCCAAGGATGTAAAACTGGTCAAACATAGAAGAAGAGTTTACTCATAATAGAGTTATGATGTCATTGGAGAATAGGTGAAGAAGTTAGAAAAAGTCGACTTCATCAGGGACGTCATTTACCCTGAATGGATTGTGAATGCTGTCATCATCCCCAAAGCCAATGGCAATTGGAGGATGAGTGTTGATTTTACAGATTTGAACAAAGCATGCCCAAAAGATAGCGTTCCACTGCCAAGGATAGATCAGATGGTTGATGCTACTGCCAGAGATGAATTGATGAGTTTTATGGATGCCTACTCAGGTTATAATCAAATATTCATGGATTCGATCGATACTGAGAAGACTGTTTCAATAACTAACAAAGGGACCTATTATTAAAAGGACATGCCCTTCGTCTTGAATAATGTCGGGGCCACATATCAAAGATTGGTCAATAAGATGTTCGAAGAGAAGATCGGGAAGATGATGGAGGTTTATATCGACAATATGTTGACAAAGAGTCTCAAGGATGACACTCATGTGGCCGATGAGTAAAATTTTGATACTATGGACAAGTATAGGATGAAACTCAACCCCTCCAAGTGTGTCTTCGAAGTGGGGTCAGGATTGTTCTTGGGCTTTATTATGAACCAAAGGGGGATTAAGGACAAACTATAAAAGACCAAAGATTTTTTGGAAATGAAGACTCCCACAATAATAAAAGATGTACAGAGATTAACTAGACGGGTGGCAGCATTGAACAGGTTTGTGTCCAGAGCTACCGACAAGTTCCTTCCTTTCTTCAAGAGGCTCAGAAAATCTTTTGAGTTTAATGAGGAGTGCGATAAGTCCTTTCAAGAACTGATGACCTACATCAGTTATCCACTACTGCCGTCAAGTCTAGTTTAAGGAGAAAAGTTATATTTTTATCTAGCAGTGTCGGAATCCTCCATTAGTGCTGCCATTGTCAGAGAAGAGGATGGTATATAGAAGCTAGTTTACTTCAACAGTAAGGCCCTCTAAGGGGCAGAGATGAGATACCCTAAAATAGAGATATTTTCCTATGCTTTGATCCATACCTCAAGGAAGATGAAGTCGTACTTTCAAGCGCATACTATGCCCGTCCTCATAGACTCTCCCCTCAAACATGTTACTCATAAACCTGAGAAATCAGGTAGGTTAATGGCCTGGGGAATTGAGTTGGGGGAATTTTATATCATCTACCAGCTAAGAATAACCATTAAGGGGTTGGCCCTAGCTGATTTCGTAGCCGGTTTCACATAGGACGAGGCCGATGCATAAGAGTTTGAAACTCTAGCTTGTGAGACACAAATAAGAGTATGTCTCCCACCAATTAAGGCTGAAATGAGTACAACAAGATGTAAGGTGTCTGAGAATGAGGAAAAGAGATACCTCTTCAAGAATGGGACCCTGTAAGAGGGTATGTTTTCCAAAGATTTGTGTGGAACTTGTTCGTTGATGGATCTTCGTGTAAGAATAGAAGTGGAGTAGGTTAATTGTATCAGTCCCACATGGGACTGACATTGAATATTCTTCGAGGTTCAATTTCAAAGACTCTAATAACGAGTCATAATATAAGGCCCTTATAGCAGGTCTCTCCCTTACCCGGGCACTAGAGGTTGACTAACTTTTGGTCCATAGTGACTCTAGGTTAGTTGTGAATCAAATTTTAGGGGTATATGAGGCCAAGGATGACCAAATGGCCAAATTCCCAGGAAGGGTAAAACAAGCACTGAAGCATTTTAAAGAGGTGAAATTGAAGAGAACCTTCGATTAGATAATATCCTAGTCGATGCTTTGTCAAGGTTATCTTCCGCCACAAGAACAAAAAATTGAAGGTCGGTGTCGGTAGAGATCTTACATCGGCCAACCATTGAAGCGGAAGATAGCACTGTTGAATTTTGCTTGAAATTGAACATGGGATCTTCTTAAATGAATCCTATCATCCAATACATTGGGGATGGGGAGTTGCCCAATTCTAAAGATGCGGAAAAAAAATCCAAGGTACAAAGCAGCTAAGTTCTCCATCGTAGGAGACATCTTGTACAAGAAAGGGTTCTTACTCCCTCTACTCAGATGTCTCCATCCGTTTGAGGTAGACTATATTTTGAAAGACGTGCACGAGGGATCTTTCTCCAGTCACATCGAATTAAGGTCATTAATAAAGAGAATCATCACTCGGGGATACAGGTGGCTGACGTTGGCCAAGAATGCAACTGCATATGTAAAGAAGTGTGACAAGTGCCAAAGGTTTGCCACAATTCCCCATCAACCTCATCATCCCCTGACCTCTATCACTTCTCTGTGTCCATTTGCAGATTGGGGGATCGACTTATTGGGATCCTTACCAAGGGCTGTGAATAATTACCGCTATCTAATTATTACTATTGATTGTTTTTCAAAGTCGGTAGAGGCCAAGAAGACGATCACAATAATAGAGCATAAAGCCTTACAATTTATTTGGAAAAACATTATATGTAGATACGACCTACCTAACACTTTGATTTTTGATAATGGGAAGCAGTTTAAGAACATCTCCCTAAAAAATAACTGTGAGCGGGTTGGCATCAAACAGTTCTTTTCAACTCTAGGCCGACCCTAAGACAATAGGCAGACTTAGGTTACGAACATAACAATTCTTTATGGAATGAAGAAAAGTTGGAAGATGCCAACGGGAGATGGACTAATGTGGTTCATGCCATCCAATGGGCATATAGGATAATGGAGAGGACTCCAACTAGGGAAACTCAGTTCATGTTAGCCTATGGCTCAAAGGTTGTGATGCCGGTGGAGATTAGTCTACCAACTTACAGGGTCCAAACGTATTACCCAGAGGGGAATATAGCAGAAAGAAGAGTGGATTTGGATCTTATCGAACAACAAAGAGAAGACGCTGAGGTTAGGCAAGCTACCTATCTTCAAAGAACAATAAAGTTTTACAATAAGAGAGTAAAGGCTCAGACACTGACAGTAGGAGACCTAGTTCTGAAGAAGACTTGTCAGAAGCCCAACAAGCTTCATCCTAACTGGCCTGGTCCTTATCGGGTGGTTGAAGAGGTGGTTCCATAGACGTATCGACTGGAGAACTTGGAAGAGGGGCCATTCTCCATCCCTTGGAACGCTGAACATCTAAAAAAAATACAATCAGTAAGGGTTTCGTAATTAGATTCAAGTGTATTAGTTTCATTTTCCTATGTATATGAGAATAAGATTATGAATGAAAAATTTCCAAGTGTTCTCTCCTATTTTGTTATTTGAATGATTTTAGACCGGGTGTATTAATTCATCTTAAGATACAGAACATCATCCGTGATGAAGTTTCTTCTACTTACTCTCGATGACATAATAGTCTAGACGGGGTCGACCTCGTTCATGGACTCTCGATAACACTGAGAGGGGGGATTCATATTAAACATCATTAATTTGGTGGAAAAACTCTTTCGGCCGAAACGACAGTGCATGGACGACACGACTCTCATCTATATGCTCTCAAACTGACGAGTGGGGACTTGTGATGCACACACCATAATTTGGTGAATTCAAATTAGCATATTTTAACTAATCCAAGGACGAGACGATGTGTTATTATTCATTTATACTTGGTTGTTCAAGGTTGTAAACCATTCTATTATGGTTACTTGATTAAAACATCAGATGGTGGCATATATGCAAATAAGTAGAGAAATTCATGAGGATAAAAGAAAGTATTATTCATTCATACTGTTGATGCAAAAAACTAGATTATCTCTAACTATTTGATCACAGATAAATAAGTAAATAATAGACACAAAGGATTTTTAAAGTGGGTCGGCTAAAGGGGAAAAAACTATGTCCACTAGAATATATTGCCTTGTGTTTGTTCAGTTATCTCTTGTTTCTTTCCCCCTGGTGGTAGGGATTACAATGTATTTTTAGCCCCTGAGGGTGTATGGAAGTGGAATATTAAAGGATGGAATGCCTTTATAACATAAATATTTACATCTGTTAAATGTTCATAATGTATACAACTAATGGCGTTTGATAACCCTTATTGGTCGGTCTTCCTTATGTTGGTCGAGCTTCTTTTATTTGCTGGTCGGCATTCTATACTGTTGGTCAGCATTCTTAGAGTCATTCTGATAAATAGGCCTTGCTAACTAGGAATAATTCCACGATGGATAACACATGTCTATTTCTGATTGGTCCACATAATAGGATAATTTTTTGTATCAACAGAAGCCCCCAATGTTTTTCATGCTTGAGGTTTTTTTACAAGAGTATGGAACATTTAGCTCTTAAAGTTGCTCGAGAAACAATTTTGAGTCTTGGTCAGCTACCGACTTCCCATACTTGCAAAGTTAATGATTTGATTATCGTCTCATAATGTGTATGCCATTTTTTTAATTATCCATAGTTTTAACGAATCGATTTTGGGCAAATGTGTCTTTTTTGGCTTTAGCCGCCAACAGTTCAATTGACGCTTTCTTTGATCACTACCTTCACGAGTTTCGAGCAAAACTATAAGAGGTGGGAAAATCCATGATTGTCTCTTACCTCATGAGTTTTTTATTGTTATCTCTTTGTGCTATCCGTGCGATCATTTCCCCGTTCTTCAGTTCCTGTTGAACCCTTAAATTCTTCAAAGAATCTTTTCTCTACCCTTTTAATCCTTCTTCGAATATGGGTTTATTCTGTAACCTCTTTAGAAGAATTCAGAAATGAACGGAATATCCCTTCGTGGGTAGAGTTGGAACTTCCTAGTCTTCCCACTGATCTTTTTTCTTTTCCTGGGGGCCATTGGTTACCTTCCATTTTCATTGCTGAGTGTGGGTTTACTTTTCCCCAAACCCATTTTGTCTTAAATTTGGTCAGTACTTTGATGTCATTCCTGCGATAATAGCCCCTAATACTTGGAGAGTGGTTAATGGGGTTTATAGGTTAAACTAGCTCCATGGGACCCATATAGGGATCCCAAAAATTATGTTTTGTTACAAATGGGTCACAAGTGACACCACGTATTATTTAAAAACTAAGGATGTAAAAAAATATTTAGTTGTTAATCTTCCTAAATCCAATAGAGATTACTTTTATCATGGAGTAATTGTCAAAAATTGCAAACATGATCCCATGACTGGAAATGTTGAGTATCAGGGGCCTAGGTGCCCACTAAGTGGTAATGGGATAGGTTGCATTTGTTTATTTATTTTTCTTTGCATATTCTGCTAGATGCTAATATGATGTTTACCTTATTAATTTTGATTACAGTTGATTGAAAAAGAAACTGTCCTGAAGAGAGTGACATCAGCCTTAAAGAGTTAAAGTTCATCTGGGGAATTCACCAGAAAATTGGGGAGAAGCATACCAGATCAGCCACATATCTATTATAGTACCGGAATACTATTACTTATTTCGTTGCTCACCCCACTATTGTGGTGCTTTCACCCCTGATTGATCTTGACCAAGATCCCATCTCCACATCCTTAGCTATTGCATCTAGAAGTGGTGAACTTGATGTTGCTTCCCCCTCATCTCTAGACTTCGATTTACCTCTTGCTTCATCCATGGGTAAGAGGAAGTTTCCCAACATTTTAGGTCATATTAATGCTACTGGTTTCCTCCAAGCAGTCTGCTGATGGAGCCAAGAACAAAGATGATGCTAGGAAGAATCCCCCAGCTAATAAGGAGGATGTTGGGAAGCAGTTCCCAGCTAAGAAAACTGATGAAAGCCATCTCAAGCAGCTGAAAAGAGGGTTCCCCTATAAGTTAGCAGAAGGGACTTCAGTCAACACCGACCAATAAGAGTTGGTTGATTTATCTGCTTCTGGCTCACTAGTGGCCCTAATCCCTGGCTTGGCTAAATAACTAATAAAGTTTGGTATATTGCCAGACCACAGGGGTACTGTTTATGCAATGCCCGGATAAAAAATTTCTGAAAGAGCTGCTCAAAGCATGGCTATGGTAAGTGCTATCATCTCTTATTATTTTTACTCATTTATTTTCTACTCTTTTCACTAACTTTCTTTGTTTTCTTGTTGCAGTTCTTGGTCGACTTCAATAATATGTTGGAGAAAGATGATGTTTTGCGTTCTTTCTCAACTGAGATTAAGGAGGATTTTGACAAATTGATGAAGTCATTACTTGAACAAGCTTTGGTTATTGATCAAAAAAAGTGGTAGTCCAAAATAAAGACTGCTGAAGAGGATGCTGCTACTGCTCGGGAGCAGGTTTCTGATCTGTAAAAAAAATTGGGTTTTAAAAAAGAAAAGGTTATTGCATACAAGGATAAACGAGCCAATTCTAGGGAATCTTACTTCAACAAAGGTTGGGATAATTCTATTGGAGGTGCCTCTACACAAATTGAATTTGCAAACAAAAAATGCTTTAAGGATGGCTGGTCGACAGCCTTAGTGGAGGTCAGAACTTCGCAAGAATCTAAACTATACCTCATACTTGACCCAGGATCTCCTCCTAATATGGATGAGGAGATTGAAGATGACAGGGGACCAAGTGAATCCAATTTGGCGCTGAAATCTTTCGACCAACACCAAGTTGCTGCAGTTGACTCCTCTGCTCCTCTAGCTGGTGGTCACCCAACCTTGCCTGCTACTGTTAGGTCTACTTCAGATATGAAAAAGGTGTAGACCAATTACCTGAGCAAATTTTTATTTTATTTTCTGCTGCAGTTGTAATTTTTCTTTTCTTTTATGCTGATGTACTTGTACTCAACAGTTTATCAATAAAAATAACTTTTACTTCTAATTTTCTCGTCTTTTCTCCTTATTTCACATACTGTTATTGATTGGAAACTTATCTTGCTCTTAATAGTTCATGGATAAACTGGACCAATTCTCCACAACTGACAGTTACTTCAGAGATGAAATGAACTCTTCAAAGCTGGTCACCTATCTTTGACCGAGGAAGATCTATCAAAGTTTCTCAGGGAAAATGTTTCTGATCAAGCTAAGGAAGGTTATTTTTGTCTGAAATGCCTCATTGATCAGGCAGTGGCCAATAATGTGGCTTATTATGAAATGATTGAGTAACTTCAAGATAATCATAAGGAATCCAAGTCCCTTTTGCATACTGACTATGAAAAAAATTATCATGCATTAAGCGAAGGCTGGGTTTTTTAGCAAAAATTGGAGAAATATGCTTCCTATTTCAGAATACAAGAGTTTTTGCTCAATCGTGAAGTGAAGGAAGCTAGGGCTATTAACAAGTTGCTAGAAGAGGAGAACAACAATTTTAGGGATGAGTTTAGCGCCTTAAAGAATTCCTCGTATACTGCTGTTATGACTGATGAAGGGTTTTCATTCTTGGAGGATGAAAATGCTAAATTAAGGGAAGAAGTGGAGTCACTAAAAAAGACCAAATTTGTTTCCTCTTCCTGAGCAAGAACTAAACTTGGATGAGCTACTATAGATGAGGTAAGGACACAATACCACTTGCAAACCAAGCTTCTCAACTAAAAGCCAAAAATCAAGACCTTGCTTAAATATCACAGAAACTTCAAACACAATCTGAACATCTTATTACTCAGTCTATACAGTTAAAAGCCAAAGATGGGATACTAAAGAAGCTACAACACCATGTTGATAGGTTAACCTTCCAATTCTGCAAGCAGCCTAGGGAAATCTGGATGGAGGGATATAATGAAGCTTTAAGTAATTTTGATGAGCGGTTTTAACAAGTCCAAAATAAAGGTTATAAATGGGGCTGGACCAATTGAATGACGGTATTGAAGGTGGAGCAAAACAGTCCTTTCGGGAAATGGTATGATCATGCGTTATTGGACCTTAAAGATCCTCCCTATAGGTTGGATGTTAATTGGATTCCTGTCAATACAATTCCCCAGTGCCTGATTTTTAAGTATTTAGGGGACTATGGTCTTGATGATAATCTGGAAATTGTTCGTCCTCCTTATCTGTTAGATCGACCAAGCAGCAGCAATAGAAGGATTGTCTAAGATTTTAACTTTATCAATTCTCCTAACACCTTAGAGGATTCTCCAGCTGGTATGGATCCAGTTTCTCAGACTAAGGGAAAAGATCCCTTAGAGTAATTTTCTATAATTCTGTTATGAATAAATCATGTAATGATCATTAAATGAATGAAATTGAGAACTTATGCGCTTCCGTTCAAATGAGCAAATTATATATTAATTACCTTTTAACCCAGACAAACCCTAATCATGCAACAATATGTGATTGAATAAGATATCGAACAAAGCAAGAACATTCAAACACACATAATTGAGGAAAAATCCCCCAAAGGGGCAAAACCATTTATTTTCACTATAATTTGTAAGAGAACGGCTTACAATCGGATTACAATGAAAATACAATTGACTAAGAATTACCCTCAGGTATCGGATTCTGTAGTCGGCGACTGGAGATATCCCTTTCCAGTAGGGCTGCAATGAAGAAGAAAGTCGGTCTTCTCCACAGAGGATTGAACAGCAAAAGTGCGTTCCTGGGTTGCAAAGTGATTCACAAAGGATTGGCAATTTGTGTGAATCAAAATACCTAGAGTCTAGATTCTCAATAGGTGAAGACTTAGGGCTTTCTTTACTCTGGAAATCGTGTGAATGAGTCTTAGAAAACCACTTCCCGTAGTGGGATTAAATAAGAGGACTAGAGCCATAAAAATCTGACCACGATCTGAACACGTTCTGTTTGAGATTATCCCAGTCGGATCGGTCAGGCTATGGGGCAGATCGATCCGATTTACCGGATCGGTTCTTTTATTCTGAGGCGGATCGGTCTGGTTGACATCGGATCGGTTCTTTTACTGCAGGCAGATCGGTCCGGTTGACATCGGTCCGGTTCTTATTTCAGGCTGCATCGGTTTTCTTGCGGTCCGGGGTATACTGGATCTGCAGCAAACGGATCGGTCCGGTTTCGGATCGGTTCTTTTATTTCAGGCGGACCGATCCGGTTGTCAGACATTGATTGGACAAATCTCCCCCTATGTCTATGCCGGTACATACATAAAAACAAACATTCGATTTATCAAACAAATGAAAATGCCTATACAAATCTACCCTTCCATGAACCCAAAACTGGAAAGATACTATTGAATAAGACTACAACGTTTGCTCTTCAATTCGCTCTTCAATTTTGCATGAATCTCAACGCTTTTCTCATCAGGGTGTGCAATCCAATGATAATCCATGTAGTACCTACACACATGAGACAAAGCAAAATACCAAGTGACATATCGAGTTTGAAATGAGATAAACATATATACCAATTTATGAACAAACTCAAACTTTCAAATCTCCCCCATAATAAGATAATTCATTCTCCCTCTTTTTATGATGTCCCCAAATAGACAAATGAGAGAAATAAATCAAATAAGCAAGTGCGGGGTGTCACACTAATAAAATCACACCATGAATGAACACAAAGCAACCAAGTCGATGATAGCGTAAATGAAGTGGTGTGATCAAATTCGATAGGAAAATCAATGCATACAAACATGACATAGGTGCACGATGAATATTGGATACTCCTAACGAATGAACTCAAATGCGTCCTTTGGTGTAAAAGAATGACAATATAAGATATTGACTCAATCAAATCAACAAATCAAAGCTCAAAGTGATTTTCACACCAATAACGTCCAAAATGATTTTATGCTTTTTCAGGACTTTCAAGGACGTGCAAACCCGTTTATATTCTCCAACCAAACTCCCTCGGATATGATTTTGAATAGAGGCATCCTAAATTCTCAAACTTTGGAGAATTGATGGTGAAACCTAAGTGGCCCAGCCTTTGGCATGAATTTCTTTTTATTGCCTTCAAATTTTTTCGGGCTCTTTTAACCTCTTTGGACCTCGGATATTAAAATTCCTCCATTTTTAGGTCCTTTTTAACGGTGGCTTTTATGCAAAGGTTAGATGATTACCTTTCGCAGGCCCTCCCCGTTATATAAACACACAGTCTCACCAAAACGGTTTTTACATGCATTCCAATCTTGTCAAGTTTTATCGCATATTATACATTGTATAGATAGGATTGAGATGGAAACACTCAAGCCAACATAAGATTGACAAGTGCAATAATCAAATATAGCCGTGCATGTGTGCAATAAAGGATATAGGAGTCAAACATGTAGGAATATATCACTAATTACATCTCAAAGACTCCATACAATGCAAAGCACATGGATGAAATGATGTAGCCTCTCAAATCTCTATCAAACAGTCACAAGGATAAATGGAATAAAGTGGTGACTTGGCTATCTTAAATGCTCATCCATAAAAGGTGCTTAAAAAATCTTTTTGGTCTTTTTCAAAAATTTTATCAAAATAAAATCTTTTTGTGCTTTTCTAAAAAATTGTGAAAGAAAATCTTTTTGTATTTTTCAAAAGAAATATAAAAAGCAAAAAGAATAAATAAAAAACTGTACAACAAAGCAATGGTACATATAAAACAGACTAGAAATAGGAAGCATATGATATGAACATGAAGAAGCATCCTATTCAAGACATAGACCAACCCCTCAGTCAACTGTGCAAATTCCCAAAGACTTCCTAAGACTCTCAAATCTAAGGGCATCTAAAGGTTTCGTGAAAATATCGGCTAACTGGCGGTCGGTAGGAACAAAACTCAGGGATACGACTTTCTCCTCAACTAGATGACGTATAAAGTGCTCACGTATCCTGATGTGCTTTGTGCGCGAATGCTGAACTGGATTGCGGGATATGTGTATCGCGCTCGTGTTATCATAGGAAATGATCATGGTGTCCTGTGATATCCCATAATCCTCCAGCATTTGCTTCATCCACAAGAGTTGTGTGCAACAACTCCCAGCGGCTATGTACTCAGCCTCCGCAGTGGACAAAGATATGGAATTTTGTTTCTTGCTCAGCCAGGAGACAAGAGCAGAACCAAAATAGAAACACCCACCAGAAGTGCTCCTACAACCATCTACATCCCCGGCCCAATCGGCATCCGAATAGGGGAACAAACGGTCATCGGGATCAAAGGAATACCAAATACCGTATGAGAGAGTCCCACTCACGTATTTAATGATACGTTTTAGAGCAAGTAAATGTGACTCTTTCGGGGATGCCTGATATCGTGCACAGACTCCAACACTAAAGGCTATGTCGGGACGACTGGCAGTCAAGTAGAGAAGACTACCTATCATACTCCGATACAAGGTTTGCTCTACATCCTTGCCTGTAGTGTCCTTACTAAGCTTGGTAGTGGTAGTCATAGGTGTACGAGCATGCTTAGCGGAGTCTAAACCAAATTTCTTCACTAGGTCTCTAGCATACTTGGATTGGGAGATGAACATCCCATCCTCTAGCTGACGAACCTGGATACCAAGGAAGAATGTAAGCTCACCAACCATGCTCATCTCAAACTCACTTTTCATCTCCTCCTCAAAGTGGTGAGCATGCTGGGAGCATGTGGATCCAAAGACTATGTCGTCCACATAGACCTGGACAACCAAAATAGCACCGTCATCTCTCCTGACGAACAACGTCATATCTACTCCCCATCTCTTAAAGCCACGAGCTAACATATAAGAAGTAACCCTCTCGTACCAAGCACGGGGTGCTTGCTTCAAACCATACAAGGCTTTCCTTAGATAGAAGACGTGCTCCGGGTGCTGAGGGTCTTCAAACCCTTTTGGTTGTTCCACATAAATCTCCTCCTATAGAATGCCATTCAAAAAGGCACTCTTGACATCCATCTGATATAACTTGAAGCGCAGATGACATGCGATGGAGATCATAAGACGGACGAACTCAAGCCTCGTAACAGGAGAAAATGTCTCCCCAAAGTCTACACCCTCTATTTGTGTGTAGCCTTGAGCGACCAACCTAGCCTTATTTCTGATAATGGTACCATTTTCATCCATTTTATTCTTAAAGATCCACCGTGTACCAATCACATTAGTCTCACTAGGTCGGGGGACAAGTTCCCAGACATCATTCTTTTTAAACTGAAGCAACTCATCCTGCATAGTAGATATCCAGAGTTCATCCTTGAGTGCTTCTTTATAATTCTTGGGCTCGACTTTGGACGTGTAGCAAAGATGGCTAACAATATTTTCTAGCTGAGCACGAGTCTTGACCCCTAGTGTGGGATCGCCAACAATGGCAGAAGGGTCATGACTCTTGCGAACCCAAGAAGGTGTGTCCCCTAGTACAGGAGTAGGGTCCACAGAGTATGAGAGAGGAACAGGTAAATCACTGTCAGAACAATTCTCATCCTCACACTGAAGGTTAGGATTAATAACCGTTGGAGGTTCGTCATCTTACACAGTGACGTTTATTGATTCCATAACCTTAGAGCTCTTCAGGTTAAAAACCCGGTACGCTCTACTATTCGATGAATATCCTAGAAATAGTCCCTCGTCGCTCCAGGAGTCGAACTTTCCTAATTGATCTCTATCCCTTAGGATGTAGCATTTACTCCCAAAAACACGGAAATATGCCAGGTTGGGCTTCTTGCCAGTCCACAACTCATAAGGAGTCTGAAGTGTGTGTGGGCATAAATTAACCCTATTCACCGTGTGGCATGCAGTAGACACTGCCTCTGCCCAAAATCTCCTAAAAACTTTACGACCTAGAAGCATAGATCTAGCCATCTCTTGGATCGTTCTATTCTTTCTCTCAACAATCCCATTTTGCTAAGGAGTTCTCATAGCAGAAAACTCATGTTTGATCCCGAGGCTATCACAGTAAAGGTCTACCTTTGCTTCTGTGAATTCAGTGCCATTGTCACGACGCATCCTGTTAATAGTGACACCATGTTGATTTTGTAAAACACGGCACTTGGTCGTTAAAAATTCTACAGCATCGGATTTCTCTCTCAGAAAACCTACAATGGAGTATCTGGAGAAATCATCTACCATCACGAGGATGTACCGCTTACCACCTAGACTCTCAGTACGAGTGGGACTCATAAGATTCATGTGAATCAACTCAAGAACACGAGAGGTGGTAATGGAATGCAACTTCCTATGGGGACTACGTACTTGTTTTCCCAACAGACAGGGTCCACAAATGTTCGAAGTTGACTTTCCAAGGGATGGTAAGCCACGTACTAGGTCATTTTTAGCTAAGCGATTGAGATCTCTAAAGTTCACGTGACCTAGACGTTGGTGCCACAGATCCATAGGAGTGATCGTGGCGCTGTTACAGACAAGTGAGGACGTGGGCTCAGTCCCATAGCAATTATCCTTTGTCCTTACCCCTTGCACTAAAAGTTTACGGGCTTGATTATAGACTTTACAAGTATCCCGGTCAAATTTTACTGCAAAGTCATCGTCGCACAGCTGCCTAATGCTGAGAAGGTTTGCTTTCAAACCTTTGACGTACAAAACATTTTCTAGCTTAGGAAATCCAGGTAACTCGATAGTACCTCGTCCTATAATGCTAGACTTACTCCCATCTCCAAAGGTGACTCTGCCATCTTGATAGTCCTCAAGAGTCGTAAAAAATGAGGCATCACCTGTCATGTGTCTGGAGCACCCACTATCAAAATACCACCGTGAGGTATTATGTGCTTTGAGAGCAATATGAACAACAAAAGCCTTTTTATCTTTCTTAGGTACCCAAGTCGAGATGACCTTTTATTTTCCTTTGTTGTTGTTGGTTTTAGCTGGAATGTAAGAAGCATTCACTAACGGCAACAACATCCGTCGGAATTCTTCCATTAAACTATGAGTCGTGGCAGCTAAGAACTCAACTCGCTCTCTCAGACTAGAAAACTCATCAGTATGACGTGGTGGAGCAGTGGTACGTCGTGTTCGACCCATGCTATATCAAGATTCCCTAAGGTAGCCTTTTCTTTTGCAATAAGTACAAAAGAGCACAGTCAACGGCGGACCTTGATTTGCTTTTCCTGGTCGAACTCTCCTTCGAGGTTTTTGACGATGGCCATAAGGAGTCGTAGTAAACTCAGGAACTGGTCCAGGTGCAATTTGGGACGTGGAGGCACCATCATAGCCAATTCCTTGCCGATCACCAAAACCTAAAGCGGGGCCGAGGAGCATCTTTCCCATCTTCCCAGATCTGTCCTCGATTTGTACCTTGACTTCCCATGCTTTCTCAAGATCATGAGTCAGTTGGGTAACAAGGACTTCAAGTTTCTTCCGAGTCTCCACGGAGGAATGGAGCTGACTCGTAAGACTAGCCACTTATTTAGTCAAGTCCCCTCTCTCTTTCTCTAAAACATTATCTCTCTCTCTAAACAAACTCTCATTCTCGACACAGGCAGATTCTCTCTCTCTCAGGGAGGTGCAGGTGGAAAACTCTCTTTCTCTCGCTTTCCTTAAATCTTCCTCTAAGCAGGTGATCTTAAGAACTAACGCTTTGTTATGATTTTTAGTTTTAAATGACTCAGAATATAACTCAGCGTAGGCGCATTGAATATCACTCTCGCTCTCACTTGTGTCATCCTCCCCCTCACTCACATCGATCTCACTATCGAGGTGTCCCTGTGAAGCATCATCCTCATCGTCGTGAGGAGAACTAGGAGTGCTCACTTGACTGACCATGAATGCGGTGAAGTTACACTCATGCGGTGACTCATCTCCTGAATCCACCGTCTCGACCTCACTGTCATCGCTAAGAGTAGCATTAAGGACAACTTTCCCTTTCTCTCTATTCAGACGATTGGCACACTCAAAGGCTCTATGACCCCTACCATCGCACTCAAAGCATCTCTCACTTTCTTTCTTAGGATGATTTTTGGAGTCTTTTTCATTTTTCTTTTCAAACTTATTTTTCTCAAATTTCTTTTTATCTTTAAAGTTGCCATTTTTCTTAAATTTGAGAATCCTCTTGAAATTTTTTGCAATAAGAGCCAAATCATCTAGGTTAAAATCACACTCAGAATCTGACGTGTCAGTCTCTCTCTTTCTAGATGACTCTACCCTCTTTTTAGCCGACCCCTCACTCCTTATCTCTTGGGCATTAAGTGAAATTCCCTTATCTTTAGATTTAACAGTTTTAGGGAACATATCTATCTCATAAGTTTGCAAATATCCTACAAGTTCTTCCAATTTTAGCATATTTAAATTACCCATAGAATTTAGCACAGTGACTTTAGGGATAAAACGTTTAGGTAAAGAACGAAGAATCTTTTTAACAACTCTAGAATTAGGAATAGGTTCACCAAGATTAAATCTAGTATTCACAATGTCAGAAAGTCTAGCATAAAATTCATCAAAACATTCAGATTCATGCATGGTGATGGTTTCAAATTGAGTTGTCAAATTTTGCAACTTGGACTCTTTCACAGCATTAGTTCCTTCATGGGTGAGTTGTAAAACATCACATGCCTCTTTTGTCGTGGTGCACGTCATTATGCGTTTGAGCTCATCAGGTGTGACAGACCCAAAAATAGCACTTAGACCCTTAGAATTAAAAGATGACCATTTAAGTTCTTCATCAGTCCAAGAAGTGACAGGTTTTAAATTAGTCATGTTTTCAACAGTGACAAAGGGAGGTGTCCACCCTTTTTCAACTAAAATCCAAACCCTTTCATCTATGGATTTTAAAGCCGACCTCATTCGGGCTTTCCAATAAGCATAATTTGTCCCGTCAAAAATAGGCATTTTATTATATAACTTCTCCATTTGAACACGCACTATTTCAAAAATCAAATTTTTGGAAAATTGATATCTTAGAAAAATTTTGCGGAAAAAGGAATACGCGATAGATTAGCGTAACCTGCTCTGATACCAATTTGAGAACGTATGCGCTTGCGCTCAAATGAGCAAATTATATATTAATTACCTTTTAACCCAGACAAACCCTAATCATGCAACAATATGTGATTGAATAAGATATCGAACAAAGCAAGAACATTCAAACACACATAATTGAGGAAAAATCCCCAAAGGGGCAAAACCATTTATTTTCACTATAATTTGTAAGAGAACGGATTACAATCGGATTACAATGAAAATACAAGTGACTAAGAATTATCCTCAGGTATCGAATTCTGTAGTCGGCGGCTGGAGATATCCCTTTCCAGTAGGGCTTCAATGAAGAAGAAAGTCGGTCTTCTCCACAGAGGATTGAACAGCAAAAGTGCATTCCTGGGTTGCAAAGTGATTCACAAAGGATTGGCAATTTATGTGAATCAAAATACCTAGAGTCTAGATGGCCAATAGGTGAAGACTTAGGGCTTTCTTTACTCTGGAAATCGTGTGAATGAGTCTTAGAAAACCACTTCCCGTAGTGGGATTAAAAAAGAGGACTTGAGCCATAAAAATTTGACCACGATCTGAACACGTTTTGTTTGATATTATCCCAGTCGGATCGGTCCGGCTATGGGGCAGATCGGTCTGATTTACCGGATCGGTTCTTTTATTCTGAGGCGGATCGATCCGGTTGACATAGGATCGGTTATTTTATTGCAGGCGGATCGGTTCGGTTGACATCGGATCGGTTCTTATTTCAGGTTGCATCGGTTTGCTTGCGGTCCGGGGTATACTGGATCTGCAGCAAACGGATCGGTCCGGTTGTGACCGGATCGGTCTGGTTGACTGGATCGGTTCTTTTATTTCAGGCGGACCGGTCCGGTTGTCAGACATTGATTCGTCTTCTTCTTTTGATATTCTGATCCGTTGATGAGTGTATGAATCTTGAATTTCTTCAACGGTGTAACGACGTGCGACATAATACATTGCTAATGGACAAAAATGTCCTTACAGAAATATATTTGATCAACTTGTCTTATCAATCTTTGAATGTGATTGTGTTCTTTTTTTTCATTAGTTCTATTGGCACCGTTAAGCATCAATTACTAATGAATACATAGGTTCTACTAGTATACTTAGATTAAAATCTAAATTTAGTGCTAGTTACCCATGTGTCACCATAGGTCCTACTAATTCACCAAAAATTTTAGGTTTTCTGCATTTGTTACCATTGGTGTGACCAGGCATATTTTGAATATGTGTCTACATTACTCTTGAGCAATCTTCACAACATTCTTCCTTCACTTTTCGCAGTAGGATAAAGATATTATTTTATCCTTATCTTTGTTG
Source organism: Sambucus nigra (assembly GCA_949130495.1). NCBI lineage: Eukaryota > Viridiplantae > Streptophyta > Magnoliopsida > Dipsacales > Adoxaceae > Sambucus > Sambucus nigra. Next base: position 372,459,683 of record OX422219.1, read on the forward strand.
ATAAAGTTTCTTGAGGACTTAATATCCTGTTGTACTTGGGTTTTTATTTGGTGTGGATTAAGTTATGTTTATGCTGAGCAACTGCCTGCCTGAGCTGATTAACATTTGATATCATGTGGTTGTTGCGATGGACTTATTCTGAGTCGCGACCAACAGTGTGGTGCAACTTTTGAAGTTTTTTTGGCAACTTGATATTGTAGTGCATAACACTAGTACTCCAAAAAAATAAAAAATAAAAATGAAAGGAATCATCATTTTATTGATACTAAAAATTGATATTAAACTGAGTATAATTGATTACATCATTGGTAGTACTTCCAAAGGTGCTCGTCATACCATGGATTCTTGAATTCTTCTCCCTCTAAAGTCTCAATTTTGTAGGTTCCAGGTCGGACAACTGCTGAAATATGGTATGGACCATGCCAATTGAACTCAAGTTTGTTGTTCTTCTAGATAACCTTTTTTATCACATAATCTCCTTCCTTTAGGTTGGTCAGCTTCATTCGCTTATTGTAGAAACGTATTGTTCGTTGCTGGTAAGTAGCATTTCTTAAAGTTGCATCTTCACGTACTTCAGCCAACATATCCAAATCTAATCTTCACATTAGATCACTTATAGGAGAATTAAATTTCAAAACTCTATGGGATGGAAGGCCCAATTTAGTAGTTATTATAACTTCAGTCCTAAATGCCAGCATGTATGGGGATTATCCAATTGCAGTCCTCGGGGTTGTTCAGTATGCCCACAGAATAGAATGTAACTTGTTGATCCAATTTCCCTTGGCATCATCAAATTTTTTTTTAACCCATTACGAAGAGTTATATTTGTAATTTTAGTTTTTCCATTACTCTGAGGATGACCTCGAGCAGAATGTAGCTTTTGGATATTGGACTAGGCACAGTAGGCAGCAAACTCATCATTGTCAATTTGTGTTCAATGGTCGGTGATAAAGGCATAGGGAAGCCCATATGTACAGATGATATTCTTCCAAATGAATTGGTAGACCTTCTTTTAAGGCATGTTAATCAATAGTTCTGCCTCAACGCACTTCGTAAAGTAGTCTATAGCAATAACCAAGTACCTGAATCTTCCTCGGGTGGTCAGAAATGGCCCAACCAAGTCTATACCCCATATGGCAAATGGTCAGGGTGAAGTTATTGGGATTAGAGAACCCTACGGAGTTTTGAAAATTCTAGAATACCTTTGGCACTTATCATATTTTCTCGCAAAGGCTACATAATCTGCTCGTATTATAGGCTAATAGTATCCCTGTGCATTGATTCGCTGCAACAATGTTCTTCCTACTATGTGGGCTCCACAAGATCCTTTATGCGCCTCTTAAATTAATTGTGGAACCTTTAATGGGTGAACGCAATGCTACAGGTTAACTGTCAAACCTCTCCTGTATAACACTCATTTTTCTAGAACATATTTTGCAGCTTTATATTTTAACTTTTTGGCCTCAATCATGTCTGCTGGCAGAGTTCCTTCTTCAATGTAAGCTCTGATGGGATCCACCTAAGATGGTCCCATGGCTACTGTAATAAAACTAATCATCGGGTCTTCATATATACTCCTATTTTCTAGAAGCTCGATAGTAATAGTTTGTCAGAGCCTGATTCTGGTTATTGAAGCCAACTGAGCAAGTGCATCTACTCAGGCATTGTCCAGCCTTGGAATCCTACTCATTTGAACTGCTAGCAATGTTGTTATTACTTTTAACGTTTTGTCCAAATACCTACTCATCAATCCTCCTTTAGCTCCATACAAGCTCAATATTTGATTCACCACCAGCTGAGAATCACTATGCACCATAACTTGCTCGGCATTTAGTGATTGGGGCAAACTCAAGTCCATAATGAGAGCTTCATATTCTTCTTATTTACTTGAGGCTTGGAATTGGAATCGCAATGCACATTCAATATCTATTCCATCCAAAGTGTTAAGTATTATACTTGCTTCCATGTCGATTACGCATGATGGCCCATCAACATACATGTTCCATGTTAGGATATTGTTGTCAAATGCTTGGTCTGTCAAGCTCCCATAATGGAATGTTTTTCTCCTTGCTTGCTTATACTTCCCTGACATCTCCTGAGATCTAAAAGATGAATAATATAGGTCAAGAGTGATTTCTTCTGACTTTTCTTCTACCGAAGGTTTCTCGGGGGATTGATTGCTAACTCCCCCTTTCGAAATATCTTCTCCTGATTCTTGTTATACCTGCCTACCTTATTGCTCGGGACCCTCAAGGTAAGTTATGTCTGCAATAAAATATACTATAGCTTGACCTTTCAAAGAAGATCTTGGTTCATAAATAATATCATACTCCCCCAGTTCTAATACCGAGTACATTAATCTGCTAGACTTCTTCGATTTGTGCAAGGCTTGCCTTAGAGGAAAATCAGTGTGAACTACAATTGTATGGTCTTGAAAATAGGGCTTCATTCATCTGGATGACTCAATTAACATTAGCACCAAATTTTTCAGGCAAGGATACCTAACTTCTACTCCTCGAAAAGCTTTATTGGTGTAGTAGACAGGTTTTTGAACTCCATTTTCTTCTCAGATTAAGGCAGAACTTAAAGCTGATTCAGAAACAACTAAGTACAAATACAATCTTTCTCCTAAAATTGTTCAAGAAAGCAATGGGGGTGACCCTATGTACTTTTTCAACTCCAAAAAATCTTTTTTGCAATCTTCACTCCATTCAAAACTCTTTCTAAGCACTTTAAAAAATTCTAGGCACCTATATGTAGCTCGGGACACAAATCTATTCAAATATACTACTCGCCCAGTTAGCCTTTGTACATCTTTCTTGCAAGTAGGGGATTACATATCAATCAATGCCTTGATCTTATCTGGGTTTGCTTCTATTCCCTTTGATTTACTATATACCCGAGGAATATTCCCTCCTGCACTCCAAACACACACTTTGTTGGGTTCAGTCTCATCTGGTGTTTCTCCAGTTCGTCGAAAATTTGGTTGAGGTTGATAATATGATTGGACATTTTTTTGCAATTTTTCAACATATCATCTACATAAACTTCCACATTTTTGCCTATTAACTCTTCAAAGACTTTGTTCACTAATCCTTGGTAAGTAATTATTGCATTTTTCAAACCAAGTGGCACAACATTATAATAGTAAGTTCTTCAGGGGGTAATAAAGGAAGTACCCTCACTGTCTTCAAACTTCATTTTGATCTAGTTATAACCAGAATAGGCATCCACAAAACTGAGTATTTCATGTCCCGATGTATCATCCACAAGCTGATCAATTCGTGGCAAAGGAAAATGATCCTTTGAGCATGCTTTATTCAAATTTGTAAAGTCTACACACATTCTCCACTTATTATTCTTTTTTTTACCATAACTACATTGAACAGCTAATTTGGATACTTCACTCAATTAATAAAATAAGCTTTTTGAAGCTTTTCAACTTCAGCCTGTATTACTTGGTTCTTCTCGGGGCTGAACATTCTTAGCTTCTGCTTTACAGGCTTAACTTCTTTATTGATGTTGAGCTCATGGAAAAAGAAAGTAGGGATCAATCTCTGGCATCTATTCATAACTCCATGCGAACACATGCTTTCTCTACCTAAGGAAACTTATTAGTTCCTGTGTAAGAACAGGATCCAGTGTTGTTTCTATTTGAGTGTTGCGTTTTGGCTTGTCATCGTCCAACACAATAATTTCTATTGCCTCTACTATCTGGACCTTCACCTATTTTGTTTCCTCCCTTTGATCTAAGGTTTTAACCTCAGATTCCTCATCAGGTTCAGAGGTGTCCAATTGGTAAGTGGTGGTTTTCTTCTTTATTTTTCTAGATCTTCCTTCTCAGTACATGAGTAGTAGCATTCCCGAGCTACTTTTTGGTCACCCTTTACAATGTCTGCTCTAAAGTTGGTCGGGAACTTCAAACATTGATGGACTGTAGATGGTATGGCTTCGAACATCTTCAACCCAGTTCTTCTAATAATCATATTATAGGCCGATTAAACATTTTTGTCCATTAGAAAGAAATATATCTTCTCTATTCAGCTGGCTGACCAAGTGTCGATCAATATTTCCACCTTAATTGTTTCCAAGGGAATATTTCTCACCATAAAAACTATTAGAGGTCTGTGGTAGGGCGTCAATTATCTGATCTTAAAATCCAGAATTTCAAAGCAAGGATAGAACATAATATCTTATTAGCTACCATTATCAATTAGTACTTTGGAAATAATGATATCCTTCTTTCTGACTTTGATTACTAAAGGATCATCATGGGGTATAATACTCTTGAGAGATCATTTTTAGAGAAATCGATCACCATCTTATCTTTGTTGAACTTCCTCGGTCAATCTTCTTCAGCTAAATTGATTCTCTCTATATATAAGAACAAGCTCGTGTCTCATTGAGGTAAGCCTTCCTCTTTGTTGTATGATATCCTCCTCCTGTATCTCCACCTGTAGTCATTTGACAATCAAAAGAACCAAATCTGATCATGAATACCTCACATTATGGTAGCCTAGGCTTCTTGGTTAGGTTGGGATCATTCTCCTGATTATCTTCGTGGGTCCTCTTTTTCTCGTCTCTGGGTTTGTAAGGCAATTTTGACCTTTGCTAAGCTCCTTCGTTGTTCTTTCCATCAACAAACTGATTCAATTTGCCTCTTCGGATGAGAGTTTCAATTTCATTCTGCAAAAAAATACAGCAATCTGTCGTGTGACCGTGGTCTCTATGAAATTCACAGTGTTTGGACTTATCTCTCTTGATAGGGGCTCCTTAACTTCTCATGCCAACGTACATACATGCTGAACAACCATTATTAAAGGAGTGTAATTTTTGTACTTCTTGAGCCGATTGATAATCCCTTTTTTTCTTTGATGCCCTGTGTTTATTGGAATCTTTGTGTTCCTTTTTGTTAGTTTTTCTTTCACCTTTTATCCCCGAGCTCCGTTTAGTTGCCATTGCCTCCTCTACATTCATGATCTTGACTTCCTTAACCATTAACTCTGTCATTGTCTTTAGGGTATCTTTAAGAAGCATGTATTAGAGCTTCTCGGGGGGCATTCCACTCATAAGAGTTGTTATAGCAGTCTTCTCCTCATAATACACAACCTCCGATTTCTCTTTGTTGAAACGAGTGATGTAGTCTCTAGTAATTTATCCATTCTTTTGTCTCACACTGAGCAAATGAGCTATCCTTTTTACTGGTTTGGCTCCAAAGAAAAAGTCGTTAATGAATAGCTCAGCCAGCTGATTGAAGCTGGAAATCCTCCCCCCCACCCCCCCACCCCCCGACGAAGGCTATTGTACTCGATTTGAGAAGGACCAGTAATTGTTCCAGGGAATACTCTGCACCTCATCTCATCGAGGACGGCATATATGTCACTTGTAGCCTGATATTGCTTGATATGAAGGACATAGTCAGTATTTCCATCATATTTGGTTGTAACCACAGGAGCTTTAAACTTTGAAGGTGTGGGAAAATCCACAATAGCTTGTATGAAAGGTGATTCTTTCATAAAGATTCTTTGTAAAGGGTTCCTAGCTTTAGCCATTTCTCATAATCTATCCTCCAAGTTCTAGATGGAACCCTTCTATTCGTTGTTTCCAGTATCAGATCTGTGTGTTACAACTTTGTAATTCCTACCAACTATTTGTACTGAACTTTCTTCTTGCGATTGTTGCTCAGTGCGGGACGTTTGCCGGGTATCTAATCTAGATTGGGTTGATCCTTCTCTTTGATTGGTTGGTCATCGAGTATTCCTCAACAATGCCCTGGGAACATTTATATTCCCCTTAAGTCATAAATGGTTAAAAGGATATGTCCGGCTAAGCCTTTCTAAGTCACTCAATATTTCAGGAGTAAGACTGATCATCATAGGGCTCCGATGTTTTGAGAGAGGAACTTGCTCCTAGGAGATATAAGGTATCTCTAGTAGTCCTGGATTGGCTATGTCTACTTCTTCTTAGAGGAGGAGGTGGAATATTTCCATGTGAAGGTAAAGTAGGTGACTTGGCTTGCAAGGTCTGCGCTAACTGCCTCATCTTGCATAGCCTCTTATCTTATAGCGAGACTATCCAGAGTACCAGTCAAATCATTCGGCATTGGTGGAGCGAAAGGAATAGGCGAGATGCCATCGATTCTGAGGCTTGATTCAGGAATATCAGCCATTTGAATGAATGTATGGATGAAAATGGTTAGAAACATGTTTCCACAGATGAAACCAATCTGTTGATGTAAAAAACTAGACTATCTCTAATTATTTGATCATAGATAAATAAGTAAATAAGAGACACAAAAGATTTTTGAAGTGGTTCAGCTAAAGGGAAAAATCCTACGCCCATGGGTGTATATTCCCTTATGTTTGTTGAGTTATCTCTTGTTTCTTGTCCCCTGTCTGTAGGGATTACAACGTATTTATAGGCCCTGAGGGTGTACCAGAGGTGGAATATTAAAGGATGGAATGCATTTATAACATAGACATTTACATTTGTACAACGTTCATAATGTATACAAATAATGGAGATATCAGGGGCCTACAATTATGGACAAATAAATGAGGCAGTGTCAGTAAACTTTAAGACCACCCATCTACAAGTCGTCTTAATACCCCTTTCAGGGTATTCCAAGACGAAGCCTTGAAATTCATCTGAAACCTTATAGGCTTCAATGGCCTCTTCCTTGGATCTCTTCATAGCAGCAGCAAGGTCTGTCAGGAACTGGGTGGCTTGAGACTTTAGAGCTTTGTCCTTCTCGTTCAAAGCACTGTCTTTCTATTTAAGTTGTTGTTATGCTCCAGCTTCAAGTCATCGATGGACTTTTTATGCTCGGCCCTGGGCTCTTTTAGCCTCTGATTCAGTTCAGCTTTAGCTTGAATTTCCCTATCCGCATCTTAAAGCTTTTCTTTATTTTCATCCATTCAATTGGTGGCCGAGGTAAGGGATCATAATGACTACAAAACTAAAAAAATTAGGATAAGAAAAAAAACACCTTCCTTTCACAGTTTCGGTGAGTACCCATCAGTGTCTGTTGTTCTTATCGTTTCACCGGACCTTGAGTTGCCCTACCCAAACTTGTTTGCCTAGTTGGGATTAATGCATCCCCAGTTAAGAAGAATGCCCCACCCCTAGTTGAGCTTGTCTTTTCACCTTTGTTCTTTTTTTTCCATTTTTTTGGTATTCTTTCATGTGATTGTATGGGATATTCACCTTTATGATAACAAGGTGGTTCTTGGTTGGGTAGGTCTTCAAGACTCAGTGAAGTACGAGGAAGATACCTACGTCATGTGGTGAAGGACAAAATTATAAACCTTTCTAGGGAAATTTTCCCCAAGAATTCATAGTCATCCTCTGAGGTGGGTGCAAACATGGAAGCCTTTGACGCTGAGATGTTGGTGATCAACGAACTCGGGTCGGCCTTCAGATGGGCCAAATTGGTTGCCAAAAAAGATTCAAAGGACAAAAAAGAGCCTATAGAAGTATCTACAGTGCCGACTCTCGGCCTCGTCTGTGGTCTAGATAGAGTGTCTTTAGTGTCCATGGGCTCTTTCCTCTTATGGGTGACCTCAGGATGGGTCTGCCCCTAGTTGTTGATTGTTAGGCTGGCTGGTTATTATTTTCTTGCCCAATTATGATATAAGACTAGGAGCCATCATATTCCAGACCTCATCTGAAACGTTACAAGGACGATCTACAAAGAAAAAATAAAATGATGAGAAATAATGTCAGAAGGCGAGATAGGACTTTTAAGGCTTTAAGTAACTCACACAACTAGTCCAGGGGGGCAACCCCTAGACCGAACTCTTCAAGATAATCAGGGATCATGAGATCCTCAAATTTTGGAAGGGCAATTTTAAAGGGTTTAAGACATTTCTTTCTTGGTTGATTTGTCACACCCCCTGTCTTATATTTGCTTGATAATCACACTTGTGTTTTTAAATTTGTAATTATAAGTTTGATGCTAGGAAAATGGCCATAGTTCTTGCTGAATTCGACCTGCTCAGGGGGAGTAGAAATCTTCTAGAAGCAGGCCCTGTTCCATTATCCGAAGAAGACTTAGTCAGATTGCTTGGTCCTGATGTGTCCGATAAAGTTAAAGAATAATACACTCATATTATTTACTTGCCGAATAGGGCAGTGATAAATAATATTGCATATTATAAGATGATTGAAGACTTGCAAGAAGACTATATTCATACTAAAGCTTTATGGCATGATAACTATGAAGCTAAGTATAAAGCATTGAGTGAAGGATGGGGATTTAAGAATAAGATTGAAGAGTACGCCTCCATGTATAGAAGGAAGGAGTTCCCATTGAACCGAGAAGTGGATGAAGCTGGGGAGGTAGCCAAACTTCTCGAAGATGAAAATAATAAACTCAAGAATGAGTTAGATGGCCTGAAGAAGTCATCTTCCAGTGGTGCTGATGAGGGTGATTCTTTCTTAGAAGCTGAGAATGCCAGATTAGTAGAAAAAATTGAAGCACTACAGAAAACCACACCAAGGTAAACTTTTAGGCAACAAAGGACTATCTGACCAACTGTAGATGAGGAAAGAACTAGAAAGACATTAGCCGACCAAACTACCGAGCTGAAAACAAAGACTCAGGCCATTGCTGATTTGTCTACCCAACTGGAAGCGATGAATAAAGCCATAGATGATCACTCCACCCAATTGAAAGTAAACAGTGATGTCCATAAGAAACTCCATCATCAGGTTAAAAGGTTAACCTTTCAATTTCATAAGTTTCCTAGGGAGGTCTAGATGGAAGGCTTAATAAGGCCCTTATCTGTGTTGATTATCATCTTTCCTAGAGTCATCGTGAAGGTTACAGATAGGGATGAATAAACTTGCAGACCTTGCTGAAATATGACCAAAATAATGAGCTATGGTATTGGAATGAACCTAGTTCGTTGGATATTGATAAGCCTCCATTTAAGTTGGACATCTTGTGGACTCCTCCTGATGTTATTCCTTTGTGTTTAATAACCAAATACCTAGGAGATTATGGTCTTCACAATGTGCATGAAATAGTTTGTCCTCCTATTAGACAAATGTTGAGGGATTTTAATTTCATCAATTCCCCTTATACCCTGGATGATCCTCCTTTTGGAATGAAGAGAGTGCAATGATAGAGAGCACCACAAGCTTCCAAATCTCAAGGAAAATGTCCAGTTGAATAATTCTTCTGTATTTTCTACTCATTCGATTTTGAATGTAATACAATTGGTATTTGAATAAAAACTCATGCTTTTGTGTTGTCAACTTATAATTAGTTAATCAATTAATCAACTAAATTATCGTTTAATAACGGATTATTAAACTTTGATTGTAGGGCCTTATATTCTACCAATGCACTTTAATAAAACTATAACTAGTTATATTGATCCAAGTTTAGCATAAGTTATCAGTGGTGACCAAGTGTGAGGAATATAAGTGTGTATTCCAGTTGTTAGGAATGTGTACATGTCTTCCTGCATTTAACTTAGTCGGGTAAAACTTCTTTTTAACTGATTGGGTTGTATACGAAGTTTAAAACTTCTTTCTATGGACTTATCAAAGATGAAGTCATACATAAAGTAAATGATTAAGGGAGACCAAGTGTGTTAGGAATATATTCATGTATTTAACTTGATCGAGTAATACTCTTTATTCGTGACTTGTTAATACAAAGTAATATATAAAGTAATAACTTAGTCGGGCAAGATACAACTGTGCACTAAGCTATTTTTGCATCTCGAATTTGATAAATTCAACCTGATTAAGTTTGTTTTGTTGATTGGTAAGATCTGAAGACCAAGGGACATTGATTGTTTGTTGCTTCTGGGGGATGTATATTTTCGTACTCCAAAAAAAATAAAAATAAAAATTAGGTAACTAAAATCAAGATCATTCTTAGCATCATTGTAAAAAAAAATTAAATTTACCAACCACCTAGTAATTTAAATAGACTTGGTGCCAAATTTTATCTTTCATTAATTAACAACGTGCAAAAAATAAAGAATAATTTAAAGCAGGCTTAAGAACTTTCGGATTGGTCATTGATTTCCTTAATCACTAACTCTTAATCAAACTCACAAGAAGACATAACATCTTCTTGCGCGGGTTGCTCATAGCTAATGGATTCCCCAAATTCCAAATTACACTCACAAGGCGATGAGGGATTACTTACATACTCTTGAACTTCACGCTCAATGCGCTCATTTTCAAGAATTTGTAGGCATTCTCTCATTGTTTTGGGAGTATAACTCATAAAACAATTCTCATAACAATTAAGGTTATCTAAAGAGTTATAGCGAGACATTTCAAAATAAGATATTCAATACAAGTGACAAGCACCAAAATTTCAATTTCTCGAAACAATCTAGCACAAGTCAAAAAGAAAGGGGAAAATAAAGAATACAAATATGAATGAAAGAAATATTACGAAACAATAAAACAATTACAATCTAAAACACACTCCCCGACAACAGAGCCATTTTGATTGAGCGGTAAAAGTGTGTTTGTGTGAACACACAATCGTTGTGTGTTTCTCCACCGCGATGCAAAAACCTAAACTACTACTTCACTTGTGAGGCAAGCACAGCAGTACGTCGGGTATCGTAAAAAATCCACATGGAGTGATTGAATTTTAGATTTTAATTTCTTTAATTACTTCAGGAATAAAAGTGTAAAATAAATAAAAGTAAAGGTGATAGTTGGGAATAGTGGAAAAAGAAAAGAATAAGTTACGCTATACAACAGTAAAGCAAGGATCGGGATCGCATCCTACCACACGGATTAAAACAACTACTAATTAGGATTTCGGCTCGAAAGCAAATTAATCGAGAATTTACAATTAAGCATAAACATCACACAATAAGGAATTCAATCCAAAGTTGCGATATAAAACATTTAACGAAAAATGATCACACGCGGATTAGATTCGGAATATCGCTATAAACACTAACGTTGCGTGACAAAGAAAGTTAAATGCATAATAATCCGACTTTAATGCGCGAGGTTTCAATTAAATGAAATTTACATGAAACCCTAACTTTCAAGCTCCAAACCCGTAAATGACGGAACACAATCCCGACCATATTTATCTAAGGGCAAGACATGGAAATAAACTAAATTAAACTCCATCTAAACTAATTACAACAAGAAATAAATTAATCTAGGCAAGAAAGTACAGAAAGCAAGTAAATCAAAGCATGGAAATTAAGGAAGACAACTAAATTAATGTAATTAAAGTTAAAGTAAAACTTACAAAACAAAGAGTATAAGAGAGGAGTAGGGTTTAGCTCCCAAGTTTACAAGCCCTAAAACTAGAAAAATGAAGATATATCTCTCCCAAATGAGAGAAATGAGTTATATACAAAATATCCCATGGCAAACTTGTAAATAAAGGGAAGAAAAGAAAATATCTGCAGGGCCAAATCGATTCGGAATTGGGCCGAATCGATTCGGGTAAGAGAAAATCTCGATACATCACAGGCCGAATCGATTAGGGTGAAATTCGAATCGATTTGCAAAAGGGGGCGAATCAATCCGACTAAAATCTGAATCGATGCGGACATGGAAAATTTTTGCACTGTCTCTAACCGAATCAATTCGGCAAAGGACCAAATCGATTCAGACCTACAAGTCTTGAATGTTCTCCCCTATTTTGGTTGGTTTGAAATTCTCTTCCATTCAAAAGCCCGTAACTTCTTCGTTCGAACTCAGAATCGTGTACCGTTTGCGGCCATACGAAGCATGTTCAGAGGGATACAACTTCGATGAAGACATTAGGCCAGTGGCACAAATTGTGAAATGACTAAAATTCCCTTGTGCGTGCGATTGTGTACAGAACTTCACCGGAATGTATCCAAACTTTATACTAAGCGTCCAAATACCTAAAAAAGCTCAATTAATCCATGCAAAACATGTTAACATAGAAATTTGAGGTTTTCTGGTTAACGAGCATAAATATAGGGATTAAGATACCCGAGGGGGCTAATAATGCATAGGTTAATGGGTGAAATACGTAATATTTGCGTCATATCAATCAGTATACACAATTATGGTGTGTGCTTGGAAGTAAGGCTTCATACGCTTGGAGGCTTTAATGAGTGCTAAGGTCAGTCTTTCCAAGAATGGTCGGCTCCTCGAAAGGTTTTACTGGTATAATAGACTGGTTTTTGGACCCCATTTTCCAATCGAACAAGTGCTGAGCTAACTGCGAACTCAGAAACAGCTAAGTACAAGTATAATTTTTCTCCCAAAATAGGTCGGGACAATAATGGAGGAGATACCAAATACTTTCTTAATTCTTGAAATGCTTCTTCACATTCTGCATTCCACTCAAATGTCCTTATAATAACCTTAAAGAATAAAAAACACCTATCTGTTGCTCGGGAAACAAATTGGTTTAAGGAGACTCTACCAGTAAGGTTTTGAACATCTTTTTTGCAAGTCGATGACTGAATCTCTATCAGAGCTTTGATTTTGTCAAGATTAGCTTTAATTCCTCTTTGATTGACTATAAAGTCGAGGACCATTGCCTCTTACACACCGAACACACACTTAGTCAGATTCAAGTTCATTTGAGGCTTTTTCGGCTAGTCAAAAGTCTAACCGAGGTCCTTGATATGATTTGAATATTTGTTGCTTTTAGTCAACATATCATCGATATACACCTCCATATTCCTCCCAATCTGGTCTTTAAACACCTTATTGACCATACTCTGGTACGTTGCTCCAATTTTTTAAGCCTAAAGGTCATAACATTATAGCAATATGTGCTTTCCCTATCGTCTGATTTCATTTTTGTCTAGTTGTACCCAGAATAAGCATCCATGAAGCTTAACAACTCATGTCTGGATGTGGTATCCACCAACTGATCAATTCTGGGCAAAGGAAAATGGTCATGTGGGAAAGCCTTATTAACGTTAGTGAAATCTACACACATCTTCCACTTATCATTTTTATTTTTAACCATCACAACATTTTTCCAACCATGCTAGATATTTAACATCCTCAATGAAGTTGACTTTTTGTAGTTTCTCCACTTCTCCCTATATATCTTGGTTTTTCTCAGGACAGAACACCATACACCTTTGCTTGATCGGCTTCGCATCCTTATTAATTTTGAGTTCATGACAAAGGAAATTGGGATAAATCTCAGGCATATCCTCATGAATCCAAGAGAACACATTCTTTAGTTCTCTTAAAAATGAAACCAAATATTATTTAAGGAGTGGATTGAGTGTGGAGCCAATCTAGGTGGTTCTCTCTGATTTGTCATCATCCAAGATTATGCTTTCGATGGCTTCTACAATCTTCTCTTTGACCAGCTTTATTTCATCTCGAGGATACAGAGTATCAACTTCTAATTCACTATTGGGCTCCGTAGTGTCTACTTGGTAGGTGGTGGTCTTTTTCTTCACTTCGACCACGTCATCCTGCTTGGTCGAGGAGTAACAGAATTCTCTGGCCACCTTTTGATCACCTTTCACCACACCAACCTCAAAGTGAGTAGGGAACTTAAAACACTGATGGACCATAGGTACAACTTCAAATTTCATTAATCCTACCCTGACGAAGATCACGTTGTAAGAAGAATCAACATTTTTATCCATGATAAATAAGCATATCTTCTCGGTGCATCTTATTGGCCAAATGTCGAACAACACTTCTATCTTTATCGTTCCTATGGGATAAATATTTTCCCTTGAGAAACCTATTAAGGTTCTCTGGTACGGCTCTAGGTAACTAAGTGTGTAATGACCCCACTTTTATATATAGTTTGTTTTTACACTCTTGTGTTACTTATTATCTTATAAATGCTGTATTATTAGATATGTGGTATTATTGGCTATCAATATAACAAACCCCATTTTAATTACGAAGAATCAACTGTAAATTGGATCAAATCGAAGTCTTATGACATATCTTAAGGCAAATAATAAGTTTTGGGGTAGAAAATATAATTTTATGAAACTTTAAGGACTAAAATGAAAATATAAAATGGGCCATTTTGTAAATAAAATATTTTCAAGGACCTCTAAGAAATATTCAAAATATATAGTGTGAAATTACCAAAATACCCTTCATGTGTGAAATGACCCTTATACCCTTATCAGCTTTCCACCACGTGCTGGTCACTTCCACCTTCCACATGTCATCTGTAAAGAGAGAGCTAAAACACTTGTCATCATTTGGTGATATTAACACTGCAAGACCACTCCGGATCGCGGCACCTCGGTGTTGAATCACCAATCCAAAAAGCTTAGTCATTTGACACGTGTCAACACCGTAGTACATTTGGAAACCTATAAATAGAGCCTTAGGGTTCATTTGAAACTTACACCAATTCCTTGAGAATTATAGTAAGAAAGAGTGATAGAAAGCTTGGGAAATATCTTAAGAAGGAGTTCTTTAATTTCGAAGAAAGAATTCATTTCGTAGGTATGATTTTATTTAAATGTTATAATGTATTTTTATAGTTTTAATTTGGTGTTTTATAGCATTACTTAGTAGTTATGCTGGTAATATACACTAAGGACTTCACTAATCAAAACATAAAGTTTAGAAGAAATCCAAGTTTATTGTATTTTCAGGTAAACTTGTTTGAAATTGTATATACGCTTTTAAAAATGATTTTTTAAAAGTAATTGCTCGTTATTATGGAATCTCATTTAAGTAATTCCAAACTCAGGCCCGGTGAAATTCTGTCTAGACGAGATGGTATTTAAGTGGTGCCCCTGTGACCCTCCATCTCTACTGGGAATGAATCCAGAAATGTTCTGTCTAGAGGAGATGGTGTTTAAGCGGTGCCCCTGTGACCCTCCATCTCTACTGGGAACCGACTGATTAGGAAGAACTATGAATTGAATCCTTTAAGCGATCAATGAGTTTTAAAAGTTAATAAAATGGGTATTAGAAATCCTTTGAAACAAGTTACTATTAAAATACAATATGTAGACTGGATCTTTTTTAGAACGTATACTTAAACCTTTATCGTATTTGTTAGATTCACGCGCGATCGAAGACTCATTATCTATAATTTCGACCTCTATTTTAGGTGAGTACTCTATGCAATTTGTTGCGTATTTTGATAATATTATATTATGCAAACTATGTATTTTTTGTGAAATGCTTTTATTCTCAAAATTCATCTGATACCGATGATTCCGTCGTTTGTTATATGTTTATATCTCTCCATATAAACATATGATTTGAATTCTGAAATTATTGATTCGGCTTATGGAAACTCTCTAACTATATTGGCCTTGACTACCGGGTGGAAATATTTGGGTGGTACCTTCCCAGCTGGTTTATCGCTGGTGTACCCTAAATAAGGCGCTGTTCCAGAAATCATGATTATCTGTCTGTGATGTTATCGGGTGGAAACATTTGGTAACACTATCTGTCTGGGTATTAGAGCGTACATGGCCACTAAAACTGAATAATTGACATATGCTCAATTGTTTTATCTGCTCTGTTCTGAACTGTTTATTCTGAATATATATATTGTCATTTACTTTATATATATTACTTGAAATTCCTATCTCTATGTATATACCGTCTGTTCTAAATTGAATAGGTATCTATTTTCTGAAAACATTGGAATTTTTGGAGATTGAATCTCATTCGGCTTTTAGCTGATGTTTTATAATTAACCATTTTTCAGGAAATAATTAGGAAAGCGGATGGAACATAAGGGGACTATGTTGAAGATTTAGCTTTTAAAGCTCTTTTTGTAACCTTAAGTAGAAGTTTGCTTAATTAGATAGAGCATGTTTAGCTCTTTGTGTCAAGTTGTAACTCGTTGATATTTTAAAATAAATGAAGTTTCCTTTAGAAAGCTCTGATGATGTAATTCCTTCACTTTCAGTATTTTACGATTCATAAGCATGTGATTATACTTCCGCTACATATATTTTAAAACAAAAATTTTAAGGCCATAATATTGGATGCCTTGGTGGCATGTCAAGACACCCGCTCCCTAATAATATTTTTGGGTCGGGGTCGTGACAGGGGTGGTATCAGAGCATAGGTTATGAACCCGTAGACTACTGAACATAGGTTTCGAACGTTATAGATTTTATGTTTCCATCCTTAGGAGATAGTATTAAAATCTAATTTATGTGATAACCCTCCCTTTGTGTTATATTATTTATAATTGGTCTTTTAGTTTTCAATATTGATGTAGTATAGTAGATCTTACGTTTGGCCATGACTGTAGAAAATGACCAAGAGAAGATCATCAATGGGAACTAGTGATTCGAGTATAGAAGGACTGGAAGGTGCATACAAGGCAATTGAAAGTCTGGCAAAGATTGTGGAGCAGCAGGTGAACAATGGAGTACCAAAGAATCTTGAACTAAGTAGATGTACTATTGAACAGTTCAAGAAGTTGAATCCTCCATCTTTTAAAGGTACTCCAAACCCCACCGAGGCAGAAAGTTGGGTAATGCAGATGGAAAAGATAATCAATGTTCTTAAGTGTACCGATGAACAAAGGGTGTCATTTGCAACATTTATGTTAGAAGGGGAGGCTGAACATTGGTGGAGAATGACTAAGAGAATACACGAGGAAAGGCATACTTACATAGGTTGGAATGATTTCTTAGTAATCTTTTATGAGAAATATTTTCCAGAAATGGTGAAAGAAGAAATGGCAGCTGACTTCATGAGTCTGGTGCAAGGGAATATGACGGTTAGTCAATATGAGGCAAAGTTTACTAAGTTATCCCGTTTTGAACGTCATATTGTAGCAACTGATGTTTTAAGAGCGAAGAAGTTTGAGCGTGGGTTAAGGTTGAATATTCGTAGTTGAATTTCCATCCTGAAATTAACATCATATATTGATGTCGTGACTAGGGCTACAATAGCTGAGAGGGATGGTGAGGAGTACAATCGAATTAGAGATGGCAAGAGGAAGTTTGGGGAACAAAAAGCAAAGAACCTGAATAATAGAAATTTCTTTAGGAACACAACCAATGTTGGGGGATCTAGTGATAACAAACAGTATAATAACCAGACATGTCAGCAATGTGGAAAGATGCATGGAGGACAACCTTGTTATAAGGATTTAGGAGCTTGTTTTAGATGTGGACAGAAAGGACATCAGATAAAAGACTGCCCAAACCCAGCAAGGGTTCCGATAAAGCCTTCAATTGTAAAGAAGGATCAAGACAAACAGGGTAGAGTTTTCGGACTTTCTGATGCCCAAGCTTCTAATGCGGAAGTGTCAGGTACACTTTCTATATGTGCACAGCCTTTTAAAGCTTTGATAGATCCTGGTTCTACCCATTCGTTCATATCTATACATGTATTAAATCGCTTTCATAAATTGCCTGAACCCTTGAATCATAACATACATGTTTCTACTCCTTCGGGTGAGTTATTGATGGGTAAATTAGTATACAAGGCTTGCCCCATAGATATTGATAGTCATAAACTATTTGTTGATTTGATAGTTTTAGACATTAAAGATTTTGAAGTCATTTTGGGGATGGATTGGTTAGCATCACATCATGCTAAGGTAGACTGTTTTGAGAAGAGTGTTACTTTCCAAATTCCTCACCAACCAAAATTTAGTTTTGAAGGAACTGGCATCATATCTCCGATGTGTATTATTTCTGCAATGCAAGCCTATAGTTTTCTTAAGAAGGGATGTCAAGGATTTCTTGCAATTGTTACGAGTTTGGAGATGATGGATCCTAGATTAGAAGATATTCCTATTGCTAAGAAATTTACGGATGTTTTTCCAGATGATTTACCAGGCCTACCTCCTAATAGAGAAATAGAATTTACCATTGACCTTATTCCTGAAACTATACCAATCTCAAAACCACCATATCGTATGGCACCTTTAGAATTAAGAGAGTTAAAAGTTCAATTAGAAGACCCTTTAGACAAGGGTTTTATCAGACCAAGTATATCGCCTTGGGGTGCTTCAGTGTTATTTGTGAAAAAGAAGGATGGGACAATCCTTGGGGTGCTCCAGTGTTATTTGTGAAAAAGAAGGATGGGACAATGAGACTATGTATAGATTATCGTGAACTAAATAAGGTAACCATTAAGAATAAATACCCCTTACCTCGTATAGATGACTTGTTTGATCAATTAGAAGGTGCACAAATATTCTCTAAGATTGACCTTAGGTCAGGTTATCATCAATTGAAGATTAAGGATGATGATATTTCAAAATCAGCTTTTCGTACTAGATATGGTCACTATGAATTTCTTGTAATGCCATTTGGACTAACTAATGCACTAGCTGCTTTTATGGATATGATGAATAGAGTCTTTAGGAAATATTTGGATCAATGTGTTGTTGTTTTTATCGATGACATTCTCATTTATTCTAAGAGTATTGAAGAACACGAGAAGCATTTAGAGACAATATTACAAATCCTTAGGAAAGAGAAATTATATTCAAAATTAAAGAAGTGTGAGTTTTGGATGCCTAGTGTTTCTTTTCTAGGACATGTCATATCCAAAAAGGGAGTGTCAGTTGACCCTCAAAAGATTCAGGCTATACTAGATTGGTTCAGACCAACTAATGTGAGTGAGATTCGTAGTTTCCTTGGATTAGAAGGTTATTACCGAAGATTTGTTGAAGGATTTTCTAGCATTGCCAAACCTCTATCTAGGTTAACACAAAAGAAGGTACAATATGAATGGTCTGAGGAAGTAGAGAAAAGTTTTCAAGAACTTAAGAATGGATTAGTAACTGCCCCAATTTTTACTATTCCTTCCGGAACAGGGGGATTTGTGATTTATAGTGATGCTTCTAAAAATGGTTTGGGATGTGTGCTAATGCAAAATGGAAAAGTAGTAGCTTATGCCTCGAGACAGTTGAAAACCCATGAGCAGAATTATCCAACCCATGACCTAGAATTAGCAGCTATAATTTTTGCTCTTAAGATTTGGAGGCACTATTTATATGGTGAGACTTGTGAGATTTATACCGATCATAAAAGTTTGAAGTATATATTTACTCAGAAAGAGTTGAATATGAGACAAATGAGGTGGTTAGGATTGATGAAGGATTATGATGTAAATATTCACTATCACCCGGGGAAAGCTAATGTAGTAGCCCGTGCTTTAAGTAGGAAGTCTACACCAAATTTAGCATGTCTTATTACAAGCTAGGAAGCACTCTTAAGGGATTTGAGAAGTATGGAAATAGATGTACGTATCTATAGCAAAGGAGGAATAATTGCAAACTTACAAGTACAACCCATGTTGATGGAGAGGATAAAAATTGCACAAGTAAATGACCCACAACTGAAGAAGATTAGAGAAGATGTCATCGAGGGTAAGAGAACCGAATTTGCGATGCGAGATGATATATTGAGGTTTGGAAATAGAGTGTGTGTGCCATGTGATGCCCAACTAAAGAGGCAAATTTTGGAGGAAAGTCATTACTCAAGATTCACATTTCATCCCGGATGTACAAAAATGTATAGGGATCTTCGAGAAGTATTTTGGTGGAATAACATGAAAAGGGAGATAGAGGAATTTGTATCTCAGTGTTTGGTTTGTCAGTAAGTAAAAGCTGAGCATCAGAGACCATCAGGATTGCTACAACCACTGCCTATCCCTGAGTGGAAATGGGAACATATCACTATGGATTTTGTGACAGGTTTACCAAGGAGTGCAAATGGTAATGACTCTATTTGGGTAATTATTGATAGGTTAAATAAATCTGCTCATTTTCTTGCCATTAAGATTACCCATTCTTTAGAGAAGTTAGCTAAGTTATATGTGCGGGAAATTATTAGGCTTCATGGAACCCCAATTTCAATTGTTTCTGACCGTGACCCCAGATTTGTGTCTCGCTTTTGGAAAAGCCTACAAGAATCCATGGGGACAAAATTGAATTTTAGCACTGCTTTTCATCCTCAAACAGATGGACAATCTGAGAGAACCATTCAAACCTTAGAGGATACGCTTAGGGCATGTGTACTTGATCTGAAAGGGAATTGGGATGATCATTTACCGTTAGTGGAATTCGCATATAATAATAGCTATCAAGCAAGTATTCAAATGGCTCCGTATGAGGCACTCTATGGTAGAAGGTGTCGTTCCCCTACATGTTGGGTAGAAGTTGGGGAAAGAAAAATGTTGGGACCAGAATTGATTCAGATCACAACAGAGAAGGTGAAATTAATACAAGACCGACTTCGAACCGCTCAAAGCCGTCAAAAGAGTTATGTTGACAATCGACACCGACAGTTAGAATTCCAAAGAGGAGATTATGTGTTCTTGCGAGTATCGCCTGCAAAGGGAGTAATACGATTTGGGAAGAAAGGAAAATTGAGCCCAAGATACATAGGACCTTTTGAAATCCTTGAAAGGATAGGAGCTGTTGCGTAAAAAATAGCCTTACCACCGGAACTCTCTAGTGTACATAATGTGTTTCATGTATCAATGATAAAGAAATATGTCCCAGATCCAAAACATATCTTAAGTCATGAGCCTCTTCAAGTTAGAGAAGATTTGTCATACATTGAGCATCTAGTGGAAATTTTGGATCATAAAGATCAAATATTACGAACCAAGGTTATTCCACTAGTTAAAGTATTATGGCGGAATCATTCTATTGAAAAAGCAACGTGGGAGCGGGAAGATGAGATAAAGGAGCGATATCCATACCTTTTTTGAAAATTAATGTAAGTAAAGTTTGGGGACCAAACTTTTTATAAGGAGGGTAGGATGTAATGACCCCACTTTTATATATAGTTTGTTTTTACACTCTTGTGTTACTTATTATCTTATAAATGTTGTATTATTAGATATGTGGTATTATTGGCTATCAATATAACAAACCCCATTTTAATTACGAAGAATCAACTGTAAATTGGATCAAATCGAAGTCTTATGACATATCTTAAGGCAAATAATAAGTTTTGGGGTAGAAAATATAATTTTATGAAACTTTAAGGACTAAAATGAAAATATAAAATGGGCCATTTTGTAAATAAAATATTTTCAAGGACCTCTAAGAAATATTCAAAATATATAGTGTGAAATTACCAAAATACCCTTCATGTGTGAAATGACCCTCATACCCTTATCAGCTTTCCACCACATGCTGGTCACTTCCACCTTCCACATGTCATCTGTAAAGAGAGAGCTAAAACACTTGTCATCATTTGGTGATATTAACACTGCAAGACCACTCCGGATCGCGACACCTCGGTGTTGAATCACCAATCCAAAAAGCTTAGTCATTTGACACGTGTCAACACCGTAGTACATTTGGAAACCTATAAATAGAGCCTTAGGGTTCATTTGAAACTTACACCAATTCCTTGAGAATTATAGTAAGAAAGAGTGATAGAAAGCTTGGGAAATATCTTAAGAAGGAGTTCTATAATTTCGAAGAAAGAATTCATTTCGTAGGTATGATTTTATTTAAATGTTATAATGTATTTTTATAGTTTTAATTTGGTGTTTTATAGATTTACTTAGTAGTTATGCTGGTAAAATACACTAAGGACTTCACTAATCAAAACATAAAGTTTAGAAGAAATCCAAGTTTATTGTATTTTCAGGTAAACTTGTTTGAAATTGTATATACGCTTTTAAAAATGATTTTTTAAAAGTAATTGCTCGTTATTATGGAATCTCATATAAGTAATTCCAAAGTTAGGCCCGGTGAAATTCTGTCTAGACGAGATGGTATTTAAGTGGTGCCCCTGTGACCCTCCATCTCTACTGGGAATGAATCCAGAAATGTTCTGTCTAGAGGAGATGGTATTTAAGCGGTGCCCCTGTGACCCTCCATCTCTACTGGGAACCGACTGATTAGGAAGAACTATGAATTGAATCCTTTAAGCGATCAATGAGTTTTAAAAGTTAATAAAATGGGTATTAGAAATCCTTTGAAACAAGTTATTATTAAAATACAATATGTAGACTGGATCTTGTTTAGAACGTATACTTAAACCTTTATTGTATTTATTAGATTAACGCGCGATCGAAGACTCATTATCTATAATTTCGACCTCTATTTTAGGTGAGTACTCTATGCAATTTGTTGCGTATTTTGATTATATTATATTATGCAAACTATGTATTTTTTTGTGAAATGCTTTTATTCTCAAAATGCATCTGATACCGATGATTCCGTCGTTTGTTATATGTTTATATCTCTCCATATAAACATATGATTTGAATTCTGAAATTATTGATTCGGCCTATGGAAACTCTCTAACTATATTGGCCTTGACTACCGGGTGGAAATATTTGGGTGGTACCTTCCCAGCTGGTTTATCGCTGGTGTGCCCTAAATAAGGCGTTGTTCCAGAAATCATGATTATCTGTCTGTGATGTTACCGGGTGGAAACATTTGGTAACACTATCTGTCTGGGTATTTGAGCGTACATGGCCACTAAAACTGAATAATTGACATATGCTCAATTATTTTATCTGCTCTGTTCTGAACTGTTTATTCTGAATATATATATTGTCATTTACTTTATATATATTACTTGAAATTCCTATCTCTATGTATATACTGTCTGTTCTAAATTGAATAGGTATCTATTTTCTGAAAACCTTGGAATTTTTGGAGATTGGATCTCATTCGGCTTTTAGCTGATGTTTTATAATTAACCATTTTTTAGGAAATAATTAGGAAAGCAGATGGAACATAAGGGGACTATGTTGAAGATTTAGCTTTTAAAGCTCTTTTTGTAACCTTAAGTAGAAGTTTGCTTAATTAGATAGAGCATGTTTAGCTCTTTGTGTCAAGTTGTAACTCGTTGATATTTTAAAATAAATGAAGTTTCCTTTAGAAAGCTCTGATGATGTAATTCCTTCACTTTCAGTATTTTACGATTCATAACCATGTGATTATACTTCCGCTACATATATTTTAAAACAATAATTTTAAGGCCATAATATTGGATGCCTTGGTGGCATGTCAAGACACCCGTTCCCTAATAATATTTTTGGGTCGGGGTCGTGACAAAGTGTCAGTCCTAAGCTCTGAAAACAGGGGTAGAACATGATATTAGCTGAAGTTTCATAGTCTATCAAAACCCTGGCGATAATGCCATCCTGGATTCTAAGCTTGATGACTAGCAGATCACCATAGGGATATAGTACTTTAAAGAGATTATTTTTGGAAAAGAATATGACCAATTTGTCTCTGTTGACTTTTCTGGGTCGGTCATCATCATTCACTTTGATTCTCTATATATAGAAGTAGGCTTGTAATTCATTGAGGTAGGCCTTTCTTTCAGCTATTAGATCTCCCTCGATGACCAATTTTTCTTTATTTACTTTTCTGGGCTGATCATCATCATTCAGATTGATTCTCTATATATAGGAGTAGGCTTGTGCTTCATTCAGGTAGGACTTTATTTCTACTATTCGATCTCTCCCTCCCGTGTCTCCACCTGTAATGACATGACAATCAAAAGAACCAAAGCAGACCATAGCTCTTTCAAGTTCTGGTTGTTTGTGATTCTTTGACAAGTCAGGACCATCTTCATAACCATCTTCATGGTTTCGCTTACTGTCATCTCTAGGTTTTCAAGGAGAACTTTATCTTCCTCTTATTTCTTATCTTTTATGTCGATCAATAAATTTGTTCACCTTTCCTCGGCGGATGAGGGATTGTACTTCTCTCTTTAAATCAATATAGTTATCAGTTGTGGGGCCGTGATCCTTATGGGACTCAAAATATTTATATTTATCCCTCTTGTTGGGTGGCGCCCTCAGCTTCTCGGGCCATCTTAAATCTTTATTATGCTTAATTTCCTGCTGGATGTGGTAAATGCTGACCATCAATTGAGTGTATGTTCCATAATTTTTTGTCTTATCATCTTTATATGTTTCTGCTCCTTCATCTTAAGCCTTATGGTGGGACTTTTCTTTAAATCCATTAGTTCTTCGGCATTCATGATTTTTCATGCCTTAGCCATGAGCTCATGCATGTTTTTTGGAGGATCTTTTGCCAAAGTGTAGTATAGCTTCTCTGGAAGTAATCCACTCATCAAAGCGAAGATGGTTATTTTCTCCTCATAATCAACCACTTTAAGTTTCTTATTTTTAAAATGAGTGATTTATTCTCTGATGGTTTCCCCTGGACACTACCTGACACTCAAGAGATGGGCTACTCTCTTAAGTGGCTTGACCTCAAAATAAAAGTTTTTGATGAACAGCTTAGCAACTTGATTGAAGTTGACAATTTGTCCTCGGATCAAGTTATTGCACTACATTTGGGATGAACCAGTAATGGTACTTGAAAAAGCTCTAAATCTTATTTCATCGGGAACAAAATATATGTCGACTGCAGCCTGATACTGCTCAATGTGCAAAGTTTGGTCAGTTTGACCATCTTATTTGAGGGTAACCACTGGGGTTTTAAACTTGGATGGAGTTGGGAAATGAAAAATTGCCAGGATGAAGGAGACCCTTTAACAAAATTCCACTGCAGTGGATTCTTTGCCTTGACCATTTCTCTTTACCAATCTTCTAATCACTTGAATGATCCTTTCCATAAAGGATAGCCTGCATTTGAAAAGTGTGATTTCTTAGAGTATATGCTTTGATACCCCAATTTTAAAATCCAAATATGAGATGGTTCACACAATATACCAAACTTAATATTTCTTCTAAATTTAACCATTAAGGTTCCAAAATTTTAAAATTAAAGTTAAACTCAACTAAATAAATATTTAAATTTCTTTAAAAAAAATAAATAAACTTAATTCAAGTTCTTTATATGCCAAACAAACTAATCATGAATATTTTTCAATTAAATTTCTTGACTTGAATTAGACTAAAATTACCCAAACATAATTAGCACCAAAATTACACTAAAGTTGTGATTAAACCAATTTTTATCCTCTCAACCCTACACATGCATCTAATTGATTTTACAAGATGAAAAGAAACCATAACACATAACGTCGTGATGTACGAGAAAAACCCACAACAAGAAAAACCTTAGACGGCCCAACCTCAAATCCACTCGGTACAGTTTTACATAAGACATGACAAAAGACTTACCTCAACAACTCTACTCCCTTTCAAGCCTTGGCGATTTTTCGTTCTTCTACCTCTGCCTAGTCGATAACTCTGGAATCCATCACAGTCTCAAAATCCACCGATGGAGCGAATCAACCGTCAAAACATACGAAGGCCTTTCCAATGTATGTACACCACGAATCTTTAACAAAACGGACTCCACCATAGAAAACTTCCCTTTTTGGGATGAGAAAAATACTCGGTGCCAACAATGGTGATCTCAAAGAAAATATATAATTAGAACTTCGATTATATAAAACTATGGGTGTAAACTTTGTGTTTTGGTAAAAATTCAATCATGAAAATACCAACACAAAAATGGGACTTTTGGATAAAAAGTTTTTGCTCTAAAAGTGATAGAAATGTTCTCAAAAGTATGCTAAAAAAGATTGTACCCTCACATATTAAAAGTGGTAAAAGGTTAATGGGTAAATGGGCAGTTAAAATTCAAAACTGACAAAACTGTTCAAAAACCGCCCAGGTTATTCGAAGGACTTTTGAATGTCATTCGAACAACATGGTTAGAATGAACTACTAACGAGAAAATAGGGACAAATCGGCAGATCTCATTTGTTACCTCGTTTGAATGAGTCATTCAAATGACTTCGTTCGAACGAGATTTCTAACAAAAAAATAAAACAAAAATGGTAGAATATAGTTAGAAGCACGTTTGATATCTCGTTTGAACGAGAAAAAATGTCGTTCAAATGACTTTTCAGAAAATCCACAATTGCTTTTTAAGGAGCAAAACTTTTATGTATAGATTTAAAATGATTTTCTGATAAAAATAAAAATTCGTTATGATAAAAGTTTTATAAAAAGGCACCCATAAAAAATAATCAAGTCTCTATATATATTAAATGCATTTATACCTTTAGAGACCTTGAAAATAATGAACTGTTTATGATGTAAAAGCTTGTCACATAAACCGGCAATGATGTAGACTTCAAACTCTTGGCCGCTACATCTTCAACTCAAACGTCATAAGCTTCAAAGGTTATAACAAACTACTATCCTATGACACAATTAGTTTTGTTGGAATTAGGACAACAATACAAATATAATCGATTGGAAATTTTCCCTTACAAATATCCTCCTTTGGCTATTCCAGGGCAAAACCCAAAATTAAAAAATCCTATGGACCGTCAAACTCTTCTAAAAGGACACAACCCTCCCAAAATACAAAAAATACAGACGCTTGACTAGAAACATGGGATGAAATACTTTGCCACTTTAAAAGGTTGCCACTAAAGATGAAAACTTGCACACTTAAACACACCATTAAACTCATAGGGAATATAACAAGATAAATGACATAATTAAATACTCCCCCTTTGTCTAACATGACCTACTTAAGAAAAGTTGCGCGTCTCCCCCTAATTTAGATATCCTAAATTAAAAAGGTTTAG
This sequence comes from Sambucus nigra, assembly GCA_949130495.1. Classification (NCBI taxonomy): domain Eukaryota; kingdom Viridiplantae; phylum Streptophyta; class Magnoliopsida; order Dipsacales; family Adoxaceae; genus Sambucus; species Sambucus nigra. The sequence continues at coordinate 372,486,115 of OX422219.1, forward strand.
ATAACATTTCTCCCCCTTTTTGTTCAGGAATAGGCAAAGATTAATGTGCATGAAATAACTTATTTTTCCCTAATTAAATAAAATACTCCCCCTAAATAAAACAAGGGATAAGAATAATGGAAAAACAAGACTATCATGCAATGGTGAATAAAGTGACTAGGATAATAAGGCCCATGGCATGAGAAGTTGCTAATGCAATAAAAAGATTAAAAAATACCAACAATGATGCGATTGAAAAATGATACCAAATATAATAATCTAATATAAGCATGAGATATCAATAGCAACAAGATGAATATTTATATTAACATGAATCATACATGGACTAGATAGCAAGGCAAAGACTCAAAAATAATTGAAATATCGTATATATATACACACGCACGAAAGATACCAATAATGCACACGCGCATATACATAGGTATACACACCACACATGACACAAAATACATTAAGCTTTACCCACTCATATGGAAAAAATGTGTCTAAATAACATGTGGTAAACGGTAGTGAAGGGGTGTGAATTAGCGACAAAAGAATTAAGACCCAATCACTTAAACATGTACACAGAGCTCTTATTTGAATGAAAAACATCATCAAACTTAAATATAGCCTCATGTGACAAGATATAGTGAACTCAAGGAACAAAAATACACAATTCATACAAGCCTAAAATTTGGATGATTCTACAAACCAATAGAGTCACGACAAAAATAGCATAACTAGGATACATTGTCATTGTGCAAACCCGTTGATATATACATCCAAACTTCCTCATACATAATAATTCTTTTTCTTCTCTTTTAAATGATCATATCAAACTAAACTATGTTGGCCTTGGAAACTTTTTACAATGCCACACTGTTTTAGGCCATATTTCAGTGGTAGTTATTCACATAAAGTAATTTTGTCTTTTGCAGGCCGATTCCATTGAGAAACACTACACCGGATAAATATTTTTCTATTTTTTATAATCCTTGAAACGATTATTACATGCACAGATCATCCATAGTCATAGCAATATGTAGATGACTAAATGATAGGACAACATCTCACTTAGCTCATATATACATGTGAAGTTAAAGATCAAATGAACGAGTGCATGTGTGAATCGAGGCATATAAAAAGAGAATCCATTAAACAAATCAAAGTCAAACTACTCCATGAAAGCATGATAAAGAACACTTTAAGGATTGAAAATCTTAACCAAAATTCTAATCCCATCAAAGCTGGGATAATATTGGATTCAAACAAAAGTATATGCCACATAAAATGTGTAAAACTAAAATACACAAAAATAGAAACTCTTTTTGAGTTTTTCAAATTTTTATACAAACACAAAGACAACCCAAAAGACAAGAAAAAATCTTTTGGTATTTTTTCAACTAAGACACAATAAATAAAAATTCAATACAAAAGATACACAAGTCAAAATTCTAGCAACATATATATCACGTAGTAAAGACTAGAAAATGACAAACAAACATACAACTAGCAACAATACATCATGAGGCACAAAATCTAGTGTATGTAAACAAACTAACACAATCAACCTTTAGATTTAGCAAGTCAGGAATCATGTGAAAGTAAATGATAATCATAAACTCTATTACGTAAAATCTCCAAATCGGATATCCTAATCCACATGAGTGAAACACAATGCTCTTGGTATTTGGTGACCTTGGCGACTCTACCCTTTGATTTTATAGGACTATTTCTAAGATCAAAACAAAATTTCCTAAGGTGCCCCTTCCGACCACAATGTGTTCAAGTGAAAACACGGTGTGAAGTATGACCTAAGGACTAATCTTTTAAAATGTTCCTATACGATTATCTCAAAACTAGGATTTTGAATTTATTAGCAAACGAATCTTGAGTATCGAATCCAATACCACACTTGTCATCTTTGATTTGGATCGTCCCTAAGATTTTATCTAATTTCTTCGACCTACACTCCAAATCAAATTTGACACCACTTGAGTATTTTAATTTTTCTATACGAGACTTAAGTAAATACCTACTCTCTTCAAACTCAAGAAGATCTTTCTTCATAGCCTCCTTTGAACCTCTAAGGATATATATTTCACATTCTACATACTCTATATTCTCATGAAGAGTTCTCTCACATGCCTTAAGATCTTTAACTAGGACACTCTCATCATTTTCCATGGCACGTTCTCTCATCTTAACTTCTAACTTCAAGTTAGTATTTTTCAATTTCAATGATTTTAAATACAACTCATGGAAGGACACTTGAAGTTCATTCTCCCCTTCCTCCTCTTCATTCACACTCTCTCCTCCACTCTCTTTACCAGCAAACTCTTAGGATTCATAAACGATGGTCTCGAAAGTATGATGTAAAGAAATATCTTCATGGGAAGATTCACTATCAATGCTCACATGACTTGCCAAGAACGTGGTGAAGTTGCGCTCAAAGGGGAATCGAGCTCGTCTTCTGGATCACTATCACTAAAGGTGTCATTATATGAAATCAGTTGCTTTCCCTCCTTCCTTAGTTTAGTGGGACACTCGCATGACCTATGGACATAACCCTCGTAATCATAACACCTATTTGACTCGTCCCTATTAAGATCCTCATTATGATTTTTAGGGAATCTCTCGGCTTTACTATGCTTAGACTTCTCAAACTTCTTATAATCATTTTTATGTTTTTCTTTATTAGTCTTGAGAAATTTTTTAAACTTAGTCACAAACAAAGCCATATCTTCCAAGTCAATCTCAAACTCATCATTCAAAACTGATGTTTCCTCCTTTCGGTCTTTTAAAGATATGCCCTTGTCTTTCTTCTTCTCATCCTTAAAGGGAAACATGTCAAGTTCTTCTAGTTTTGTAGAGTCTAAAGATCCTGAAGAATTTAAAACGGTCACCTTTGGAAAAAATCTATCGGGTAGTGACCTCAAAATTTTCTTTACGACACGGTTGTCGGGTATCTTTTCTCCTAAATTAAAATATGAATTCACAATATCTGACAATCTCGCATAGAACTAATCAAACGTCTCACTTTTTAACATCTTAATGGTTTCAAATTGAGTGGTGAGGTTTTGGAGTTTCGAAGCTTTAACAACACTTGTTCCCTCATGAGTGAGTTGGAGTATATCATATACCTCCTTAGACATTTAACACATCATAATCCGGCGGAACTCATCCGGTGTGACCTCACTAAAAATGGCATTTAAACCACAGGAATTAAAATTAGATAACTTAAACTCAGTCTCACTCCATCTTTCTACGGGTTTAAGTACATGAACCTCTCATTCTAGACATGTTGGTGAGGTCCACCCTTTAACTACCGATTGCCAAACTCGCTCATCAAAGGATTTAAGGTCCGAACTCATATGCGCTTTCCAATACGCATAGTTGTAACCATCAAAAATAGAAAATTATGCAAAAGGTAAATTTTCCATTTAAAAATCAAAATTAAACAAAGGATCTTAACACAATAACTTAGCATACCCACTCTGATATCAATCTGAAGAGCGTCATTTCTTATAGTATATGCTTTGATACCCCAATTTTAAAATCCAAATATGAGATGGTTCACACAATATACCAAACTTAAAATTTCTTCCAAATTTAACAATTAAGGTTCCCAATTATAATTTCCACAAAATTAAAATTAAACTCAACTAAACAAATATTTAAATTTTTTCCAAACAAAAATTAAATAAACTCAATTCAATTTCCTCATATGCCAAACAAACTAAGCATGAATATTTTCCAATTAAATTTCTTGACTTGAATTAAACTATAATTACCCAAACATAATTAGCACCAAAATTACACTAAAGTTGTGATTAAACCATTTTTTTTATCTTTTTAACCCTACACATGCATCTAAAAGATTTTGCAAGATAAAAAGAAATAACAACACACAACGCTGCGATGTACTAGGAAAACCCACAATGGAAAAAACCTCGGACGGCCCAACCTCAAATCCACTAGGTACGATTTTACATAAGACACTACAAAATACTTACCTCGACAACTCGGCCCCCTTTCAAGCCTTGGCACTTATTCGTTCTTCTACCTCCGCCTAGTCGATAACTCCATAATCCACCGTAGTCTCGAAATCCACCGATGGAGTGAATCAACCGTCAAAACATACGAAGGCCTTTCCAACGTATGCACACCATGAATCTTCAACATAACAAACTTCTCCATAAGAAACTTATTTTTTTGGTATGAGAAAAATATTCGGTGCCAACAATGGTGATCTCAAACAAAATATAAATTTAGAACTTGGATCATATAAAACTATGGGTGTAAACTTTGCATTTTTGTATAAATTAAACCATGAAAATACCAACATAAAAATGGGACTTTGGATAAAAAAAACATTTGCTCTCAAAGAGGTAGAAATGTTCTCAAAAGAACGCTAAAAAAGATTGTTCCCGCACATATTTTAAGTGTTAAAAGGTTAGTAGGGAAACGGGCAGTTAAAATTGAAAACTGACGAAACTAATCAAAAATCTTTTAAGTTGTTCAAACGACATTTGAATGTCATTCGAACGACTTGGTTCGAATGAACTACTAATGACAAACTAGGGATAAATCGCCAAATCTCGTTTGTTACTTCGATTGAATGAGTCATTCGATTGACTTCATTCGAATAAGATTTTTAATAAAAAACATAACAAAAATGGAAAAAAAATGTCGTTAGAAGCTCTTTTGATATCTCCTTCGAATGATCTAACTTGAACAAGAAAAAAATTTGGTTGAACGACTTTTCAGAAAATCCAAAATTGCTTTTTAAGCCCAAAAACTTTTATGTATATATTTAAAATGATTTTCTGATAAAAATAAAAAGTCGTTATTACCAATTTTTTATAAAAACACACCCATAAAAAATAACCGAGTCTCTATATATATTAAATGTATTCATACTTTTAGAGACCTTGTAAATAATGAAATATTGATGACGTAAAAGTTTGGCATATAAACCGACAATGATGTAGACTTTAAACTCTTGGTCACTACGTCTTCAACGCAAACGTCATAGTCTTAAAATGTTATAACAAACTACTGCCATATGACTCAATTAGTTTTGTTTAGAATTAATCCAACACTACAAATAGACTCAATTGGAAATTTTCCCTTACATCATTAGATATGTTTGAAGCATCTTTGTCATCCCGACCATGTGTTTGTGTTGAACTCTCTTCCTGAGAAGTCTGCTCGGCGTGCATAGATCGTCGAATGCTTAATACAAACCTGATTGAGGCTTCCCAATGTTTAGCTGAGTTTTCATTGTCTCTAGATAACTCTATAGGATTATTCCTTTTTGCTCGGGGTACCAAATGATCAAAGGGCGAAGCTCTGCTCAATCTTTCCAAAACACTTAGCCTTTCAAGGGAAAGAAAATAGCCGTTATAGAATTCTATGGACCTGAGTGATGTGATTACTCCCGGATGGTAAGATCTATCACATAAATATTCAAAATAGCTACGTCAACTATGCTTAGGAGGCAGAGGTGGCATTTCTCTCCGCAGATAAGGAACTATATTTTTCCTGGAAAGAGCTGGAGACCTGACATGTAATGATTGAGCCAATTGCCTCATGGTTTCCTGTAGAGCATCTTGACCCCTGACAATACTGGTAAGGATTCCATTCATGTCGGCCATTGTAGGTGGATTAGATGGGAAGATAAAAGAGAACGATAATAGACACACATTTCTACAGAAAAAGTCACTATGTTGATGTCAAAAAATGGACTGGATTAAATTTTATTATCAAATATAAATATAATAAAAGATAAAATAATTCACATAAGAGACAAAGAATTTTTAAAGTGGTTCGACTGTGAAAGAAAGCCTACATCCACTGTTATTGTATTGATTTGAGTGATTAAAAAAAGTTAGGTACTCTTGTTAAGAATAATATCCTAGAATACGTTCTATCTTACCTTTGTCAAATGGAATACAGTGTATTTACAGTGACCCAGAGATCAAGGGTTGGAATGCCTTTATATATTCAAGAATTTACACCCATACATAATGAATGTTATGGTTGATAGTCTAGTCCATGTGTAGGAGGTCCCTTCATTATTTCCCCAAGTGGTGACTATTTATGTACTTTGATGGTCTACATTCTTCATGTTGATCGGCTGCCTTCCGAGCAACTATCCTCGGGGCTAATTACGTGACTGCTGACTAGGATTGTTGCCACGTAAGGATACAAGTGCCCATTTCTGATTGGTCCACGTAGATGGATAATTTTTGTTATTAACACTAATTTTATCTTTTTGAATTTTACCACACATCAAGCATAACATGGGCATTTCTTCCACAAGACCTCGAGAATGAATTTACCCTTATCTAAAATTATCAATGCAACATTAGACTATTGGTCTTGAGGACAACAAATACAGACGTTGCATGGCAACAAACTCTTATCCTAGTAATTTCTTGAGTAATGATGAACCAAATAATATATAACCTCAAGTAATATGTAGCCTTGTAGTCATATCTGATACCCATCATAACCATAACTATTTGAAATTCGATAAAAACTAGCATGTAACACGCACGATGCGTGGGTGTACTGTAATATTTTTTAAAAATACACCGTAACCAAGCTTAAAACAACCATTATCACAAATAGCTCCATTAAAAAAAATCGCAATCAGGTCCGTCAAAACTTTTTTCACAAATGCCCTAATCGTTATACATTTGTTATTTTCACAAACATTTCCATCAAAAATTACCTTCGTTACTCCCGATCATAAAATTAGATGGTCCGCCCTAAGAAACACATCATGGTAATAAGTTCCATTACAAATATTTTACTCAACTAATAGCGAAGTCAATTTTTGAAACTGTTAAAAATGCAATGTCAATATTAATTTTGAACTTTTTGTGGGTACAATTAAAAGAGAAAACATTATTATACCTAAAATTCAAAATGTACCTTAATCCAGAATTTAGAAATGTAATCCTAATAGAACCTGCAAATCAACAATACAACAAAATCTAATCTAGAAAGTCAAAATCCAGCATAATGGAATATAGAAAAATATGCAAATTAATTGAACAATTCTTATCACTTAAAATATCAACCTATCACAAAATTTAATGACTTAATTACCCATAATAAATATTTATTGGAAAACAAATATATATAAAAAAAAGAGGTTGAGAATATTCATTGACTATAAAATAAAAAGTGATCCTATCTGTTTTTGTTAATGTGAATTATTTAAAAAAAAGTTAACGTGAATTATAAATTTGTTGCTTGTCTTAAAGAGAGGGGGAAAGGTGGGTTTGTTTTGTGGAGAAAGGTTTGTTGAAATTGTGTTTTATGTTTAATTTTTTTGTTCCTTAAGAAACTAAGATTGAAGAATGCGAGTGAGTTTTGATTCTCCAAGAACCTCGAGATCGATACTAAATAGTCCGACAAAGAATCGTGATAAGGGATTGTCCAGGTCGGAAAGTTGTATTCCAACTTTGTCTATGGTTAATCATCGGCATATATGGAAGAAGGTAGTGGATAAAAGAGTAAATCAAGTAGCAGATTGTATATTTTATTCCAGTTCTCCATAAATAATAGAAATGGAAATTTGTTTAAAAAAATGGAAAACAAATATACCAGTTAGAGGAAGAAAAAATTTCTATTGTAGGCACATAAAGAAGAACTACCTTTGGGACCCTCACTCTGTCGAAAGTTTGTTCGTTTATTTCGCTCCTACACCAGATCTAAAACCACCCGAGATAAAGGAAATTATGGTGTTCCATTCGTTCCATATTGAAAATGCGGAAGATGATGAGTACAAGAAGGGGAGAACCCGTTTTGGAGTTGTAGGGAGGAGAGAGAGATGATGCTTTGGGGAATATTGGGTTTTACCAGGCCATCTCCAATGGATAGGCTAAATAAGATGTAAATTTACATCTTTTGAGGTTAGTTGTGGGATGGGTTTACGCAATGGAAAGGTCAGACGAAGATGTAAAATGATGTGGTGACTGGCTGGACAGGCAAGAATCACTCTTCCAAGCCCCTGGATGGGTATCAGATGTCCGTCCAGGCCCCACCCCCCAATAGTCCAAAATCCAACCGTTAACAATCCGTCCGTTATAAAATGTATTCCTTATAATATATATAATTAAAAACCAACCTCTATAAATATCATTCAAAATTATCTCATTCTCATTTCACATCAATTTCAAAAACCTTTTTTATTTTCATACCAATATTAGCACCTACCACCTACCATAACAAATTTTAAATTTTCAAGACAATTTACTACACTCATATTTATTTATATTATTAATCAATTTTATTATCCAAGGTGCATGCTATTCAAAGAAAATGGTGTGGCAAAGCCACTAAACCAAACGATAATCCCTCTCAACCAACCTTGCCAATCGTGTATAGAAATATTGTTCGGGTGTATGACGATAGTAGACCACATGCGAGGGACGTAATAATTGATCCTAATGCACATGCAAACGAGAGTCAATTTCACAGGCGCGGGAGTCTACAAGGTCCGATAGAAGTATACACTTGTTTAGCCCTTATTTTGAAAGTTCGAGATATCATCGACAATTTCAAATTTCGTCATTTGTTTAGGGAAACTTTTCCAAACTCGAACAATCAAATGACAGCAACGCTAATTAGTATGTGGTCGGAGATAACGCATACATTTCACCTACCTTGTGTGGAGTTGGGGATTACCCCTTTCGATTTTGTGCATTTATCCGGTAATATTTGCATATAATTCTATGCAATTTGTTTTATACACCTATATTTTTTAATGTATGTATCGGTAATTAGTACTCATTAAATTTTACTAATTTTATAGGAAATGAAATTGGTATCCATCCAATTTTTCCCCTTTCCTACGAGTAGTCCACATACCGTGGATGAAATATTCGAATTACATTTTCCTGAAATAGGCAAATCCAGAACACAAAGGAAGAAACATATCCTATCGGACCCTAAAATTATACATTATTCATTGGAGTGCGCAAGCTCATGAGGACAAATTAGCGAGCGTGGAACAAATCGATCGTTCTTTTATTGTTTTCGTTATGAGTTCCATATTTTTTCCCACCACAGTTAATTCAGTAAGTTTGTATTGAGCACCATTTTTACACAACCTAAACGACATGACTAATAGGGATTGGGGTTCTACCATTCTTGTACGAGTTTACTATGCCCTCGATGCATGCACCACAATTGAGCAGAAAACAGTTAATTATTTCTAGAAAATTATAGAGGCACATTTTAATTTTCTCAATGATTTGTAAAGGTACTTGATTTATGAGTAACCAATTATTAATGAGTTATTATTTAATTTTGCAGTACCTAGGGTACGAGTATCTCCGTACGATGTATCCACTCTTACTCGACCACGCATTGGAAAGGTGGCCAAGAATGTTACGATGGGTGACAAATCAACATGGTGCTCTAATTTTCCAACTGAGATTTAACTATAGGACCATGCAGGAGCAACTAGAAATGCGTTCTCCTGAGTCAATTATATGGCAACCATTTGTGGGATTGCCAGAAAATCAGTTAGAAGGCCCTGTTGTTGCGCATGATTTGGCTCAAAGATGGTATATGCTTTTCGATTCGGAGTTAAGTGGAACTTGGTACCTTAGAGACCGGTGCTACCATCAAATGACAGGCCATATTGCTATTCTCGATAACCATTATCCTTCATTCCAACAAACATATATATGCAACACATCAAAAACGGGGAACCTGCAATTTCTCATTTGACAATGTCATCACCGGAGGAATGGCTTACATACTGGAAGATTGCGAGAAAGGGTGAAATTATACCTGCGATATTTTGATGGTAAAACCATGACGGGTTTGGATTTGCCTTGATTGTACCAGATGTTGTACGGGTACCCATCGCACCATCAGATAGATGGGAGGCTCCACATTTGCACAACACACAGGGACAATCTTCCTCTTCAAATTTGCTACCCTTATCACATGATGTTGAAGTTGTCGATTTAAGTAGGAATGGCACAATAATTGTTCAAGTACATCCGCCTAGTACGCCAAATCTTCTACCGCCTAATGAATTCTACTCACAATCACAATTGTGTGAAATGGTATTTCTAAGAGAGGACTACATCCAAAAAATTAAATCCCTACTGTTAGAACGTGAGGTAATGTTAACGAGGATGTTACGAGAAAAAGATGAAGAGAATGCTCATCTCCGAGGCGCAGGACCTAGTGTTGCCCAGCCACCCTCATATGTGGGAGACTACCCCATTCACCAACACACACCGCCTTACATATACGGAGATGCATATCGTCTTCGTTCTCCTAATATTGCCCAGCCACCCTCACAAGCTCCCGGAGGATCGTCTACATAAGCATCTCTTGCCGTTGATGCTTTTGGGATTTTCAACACTTTTTTTGGGTGATATAAAATATCGTTTGAATTCTTATTCATTTTTTAATGGATGTTGTTATAATAAAATCTTGTTCATTTTTTAATGGATGTTGTTATAATGAAATTCTTTCTACATTTATTGTTTATTTTATAAAAGAATTGGTAATAAATGACTTGGACAGGTTAGTTTGTGTTATCCAATCGGTAATAAATGAGGTGGTTGGATCAGTGTTGTACAATCAGTAATAAATTATTAGGTTGGCCAAGTGTTATCCATATCACTGTTAATTATTGGATGGGTTAGTTTGTGTTGTACAATCGGTAATAAATGAGGTGGTTGGATCATGTTGTCACATCAGTATTAAGTGGGCTGGTAGGTTTGTGTTGTCCAATCTGTAGTAATTGTTTTTTTCACATCCTATACTATAAGAGTGGTGCGAGGTGGAGGAAATGATACATCATCACCTCCCATATACACCTGCTGGGATAAATATATATCTCAACTATACACATTATGTCTTACAATGACATGGACGAAATGATACTAGCGTAGATTTCGTAGCTTATAATGATGACTCTGATGATGAAGTCGCAGCGATTCATAACAGAATGCTTAGGAGAATCTATCAATTCGATTCGTTGCAGAGCAATAGATAAATTCATGAGCGAAGGACGGTTCACCGTGATAGATATACGGCTCACCAAAATTTATTGAGAGACTATTTTCAAGAGAATCCAACTTATACTAAAGAAATGTTTAGGCGTCGCTTCAGGATGAACAAGGCGAGCTTCAATAGCATTTTAGAAGCCGTTTGTGAAAAATATCTGTATTTTATCCAAAGACCCAATTACGTGGGTCGAATTGGATTAAACTCGCACAAGAAGATCGTATGTGCACTACGTATGTTAGCATACGGTGGTTGCTGTGACTTCCTTTATGATTTGACCATGCAATGTCTTTGTAGGTATTCGTCCAGAGGTTTTTCCATATAAATATATGGTCTCATTTGGATATTCCGCCACAACACTTGGTATACTTCATTTTAATATCATAAATGTCACAATGCATAACCATGTCCACATGCTTGATGAAGATTCACCCTACCTAACACGTGTCCCTAGGAAAACTCTATCTGGGGAAAAACTCCCCTATTATAACTGGTCACTGCCTAAAAGAGTAGTACAATGTTATTACCTCTTAACAGGTGGGGGAAGTAGGAAGCAGCAGGTCATAAATACAATGGGTAAGTCTAAAGCATCAACATCGTTTGGTGTTAAACACGGTGAGGCAACAACTAAAAATGCTGAACTAACGTTGACTAACCTAGGGATCTACCAAGATCCCCATGGTGGTAGTTGGTTTGGCGATAAAAGGATTTTTGAAAACATCCCTATTTGCACACTCCATTCCTTAGGCGACATTAATCATGTGATGAAATGGTTAACACCTACAAAGGGAGATATTCCATGGGATGATCATTTGAAGTGGCCTAGGTTATTTGACAGACGCTTCGATTTGGAGTGCTACTGTCATTGGCATTGTTTACCCGTGCCTTAAGCAAAATCGGCAAGATATTTCAAAGATTGAAACAAAGATAATGATAAATGTATACGTTTATTGCAACTTGAAATTACACAGATGGAAAGAAGGCTAGGGCATAGGCACGCTAAATATTTGATAAATACTGAACTTGACGATCCGATGTATGCATTGGATTCGAAACTACCGGATTACAAATGGGTCGAGTCGGACAAGAATTTAGTACATCATCTACTAACCATGTTAATGGGCGATGGACATGCCTTATGTTGTGTTCCGTTGTTGCCTAGGAAATAATTGAATTGAGTAGTCATTAAAATGTAACTTTCGTAACTATGTTTTTATTATGCAAATTTTTATGTTTTATTTTGAGTTATGAATATTTTATCCTTTGTCACTTTGTTATCCATGCAATTAAAATATTTAAAATAACAAATAGTATTTGACACCAATTGAAAATAACTTGATATGAAAGGAAATTACTTAACATATAAAATCATGTAACTTTATTCTTGAGATATGTTCTGATATTCTACAGTACAACGATACATTATCTCATTCATTCGCATCTCATGAAAGGCTAGTTGCTGGGGCGTGAAGTTACTGGTATCCTTGTACATAATTTGATCTTCATCGCATTGGAGTTTTGCTTCGTACTCTTTGTTGCGAATTGAAATTCAATTATCAATCATGTCATTCATATTTCTTTTGATTGATTGCGATTCTGCAGAATTTTTGGAATAAAGTGTGTTGAATTCATCATTGCTATCTAACTGGGTCGTGTCTACAGCCACACTATTGGTGGACACTCTTTTCTTCCCTTTCAGTTTCGCCTCTTTACGTCCCACCGGTCATTGTAAGACATTATTAAAGTCACAATTTTCAGGATCGTTCGAATCATTGGGAATCTCATTAATGTCTTAATCCGTATATTGTGAACCCGTGGTTGACATGGTAAACTTAGGCAAATCCTTGTGCACCTTGTAGCAATGATCGTACATGAATTTAAGACCCATATCAGCACGAAAGTGATCACTAGCACATTCTATCTGCAAAAAATATTTGTAGCATTAGTTATATAAATTAAGAATATTAAATTTAACTAATAAAGTAATCATAACCAAGTGTAATTACCCAAGTAACTTTCGTCGTGATGTTATCTTTACCGTCTCCGTATGCTCGAGATAACTTCGTTGTATACAATAAACACTCTCTACTTATTGTTCGATATTTCCCCTGCAACGCATTCTCAGTGCGTTTGTAGTTAACTCCCTCGCGAGAGTTATATTCTCTTGTAATTTTATCCCACATCGTAAGTGAGGTTTGGTTTGTCCCGACAGCTCCATTAATGGAATATTTTATGTACGCATGACACAATAATATCTCTTCATCTGAAGTGAAATTTGGTAACCGATATGAATTAGTTGGAGTACTTTGAGAGGGAGAATCCATTACATAAATTTGAAAGGATAAATATTGAATTTGTAATTTAAAAGTTTTGGGGTTAGATATTTATATATATTAAATATATCCGTTAAAAAATTTATCTAGCCGTTACATTAGAGCCGTTAGAGACAATTTTTTTTATTAAAGGGCTGGACGGACGAGAGTTAACCGTTCGGGGCCTGGAAGAATGACAGTTAACCATCCAGACTTGTGGGGCCCATTTATCCACCGTCTAGCCACAATATACATCTGCATTTCCTATACATTTTCTCTCACCAAAATATACATTTTTCTCTACCCACCGTGAACCTAAAATATGTAAATTTATACTATAAGCCTCTCCATTGGAGATGGCCTTAGAATTTAATTGGGTATATATAGAGAGGGGTTTGGTTTTTTGAAAGAGGAATGGGAAACGTGTGAGCAAAATAGGAATGATTTAATTGCATTTTAAAGATGAAACACTTTCTTTCCAATGAAGAACAAAGGGTAAAAGGTGGAAGGAAAAAAAATCTTTCAAAATGATTTTTAGCATTAATTATAAGAGAATAAATGATTTTCATTAAATTCTATTTCTATTGTTTTAAAAGTATAATATAGATATATAGATATTTTAAGTTAGGGTACAACTAAAAACGCTCCAAATATTCTGCAAACACTCCAAAATTTTGTGAATGGACAATATTACCCCCTTTATCATTTACCCTTACATCATACTAACCCCATTTCACTTCTACCTTTTCTTCCACTGTTCAGCACCATTTCAATAGAACAAAGATTTTTTCTGTTCTTTTTTTACTTTAAATAACAATTATTAACAACTTAATCATTAATTAATTTATACTATAGTGCTTACTTTTTTTTTTTACCAAATACGAACACGATCCAGTTAAAATGCAACAGGACACAACATTATACGAAATCTTTTTTTTATCTAACAAAAACACAACTCAAATAAAAATGACACGACATGAAATCTTTTTTTTATCTTAAACGAACACGAAATATTTTTTTAACCTAACACAAATACAATCCAAGTAAAAGAGATTGTGATTGCCTGCCATGAACTAAAAAATATATTTTTTAAAGTTATAAAAACCTTGGTTATTTTTATGGAATACAAACTCAACCCTTTTAAAATATGATAAAGAATGATTGGATTCTTACATAATACGAACACGATCAAATTAAAATACTAAACGACACATTTTTTCGTGTTTTAATTTGATCATGTTCGTGTTATGCAAAACAAAAAAAATGTATCGTGTTTGAATTTATTAGTATTTCCCGTTAGATAAAAAAATACAGTTAATTGAGTCATGCTCATGTTTGAATTGCTTTTAGTTGCATTTTAATTGGTTTGTGCTCATGTTAGGTAAAAAATACAATTTATTGTCATTTCGCGTTTTATATGGTTCGTGTTCATTAAAAAAATTCATATTGTGTTATATTTTACTTGGTTACTGTAACATATAAAAATACAATTTTGTACGTTATGTGTTTTAACACATAGTTTTAGCGCGTATATATATATATATTATCCCACATTTTATTATATATATATACAGTACTATTCTTGTACGGAGTATCCCATATTTTAACAATGCGGACTGGACATGTGTCACCTGGCAGTGACCCAGAAAAGAGAGAGAGAGAGTGCGTATAATTTAGCCGATAATTTCTAGACTCACCGTCAGGTGCGGACTGGACATGTGTCCCCTGGCAGTGCCCAGAAAAAAAAAGAGTGCGTATATTTTAGCCGATAATTTCTAGATTGACCGTCAGGTGACACATCGATAATTCAGCCCAGTCGATAATATATATATATATATATATATATAGCTAAAACTATGTGTTAAAACATATCACGACACAAAATTGTATTTTTATATGTTACAATAACCAAGTAAAACATGACACAATATGATTTTTTTAATGATCACAAACCATATAAAACACGATATGACAATAAATCGTATTTTTTTACCTAACATGAGCCAAACCAATTAAAATGCAACTAAAAGAAAAATATTTTTTGTTAACTTAACAAGAACCCGACGCTAATATATCGCGATCGACTTGACTTGATTTTTTTGCATCTAATACGAACAATTTTTTACATAATAAGAACACGACTCAATTAATTGTATTTTTTTTACCTAACCGAAAACACTAACCATTTCAAACACGATATAATTTTTTTGTTTTACATAACACGAACATGACTCAATTAAAACCGAAAAAAATGTGTCGTTTTGTTTTTTAATTTAATCGTGTTCTTATTATGTAAGAAAACAATCATGCTTTATCATATTTTAAAAGAGTTAGAGTTTGTATTGGATAAAAATAACAATTGTTTCTTTAACTTTAAAAAATATATTTTTTCTTTCACGGTAAACAAATTTGAAGGAAAAGAAGGAACTTGAGTGGTAGCCTGTTAGGAAGAGGAATGAAAATTAATGTTTCTAAGGATTGTTTTGTCATTTTAAAATGTTAGGAAAAAAAGTGGAGCGCATGAAGATTTTCGATGAGGGCTAATAGACATACCCTTTAAGTTAACTCACTAGCATCTCTAGCTACAAGATCATATGATCCACGAGCAATGCTATATCAAACAACTAAACTGACCAATGAAGCGAAAGCAATATTCGATGTTTTGAATTTGGCATGCACAAATCGTACATTTTCTAATGCAATCACGTTATCGACCAAGTTGGTCAGTTAATGGACTGCAACCCATTTCTCATCATCCACGGTGCCAACATTGAGAACAGCCCTTGAATTTTGTATCAAAAACCCTTTTAAGGTAAGGGTATTTTTGTTTTCTTAGGAGCTGTATTATATGTGATGAAAAAATTGAATGTGGACTGAAGTGGAATCTTCATTGTGTTTGACAAAATCAGAAAATATTATTGCGAAATCCAAAACTACATTTACCAACTCGATGGAAAATTTGCAGGTTGTTTATAAAAACACATCAAACTAATTAGTCATAATGTCAAGGTTTATCAAGCTATAAGCATTCCTCTCGATTCTCCAACATCCTATCTTGAAGCAAGCATATAAGATGGAAAAATCTCGTGATCGAAAAATAAAAAAGTATTCACGTATGCTCATCATAAAATGTACAATCCACCAGAAAGTCATGAAGCCCTCGATGGAAAATGAAAATTGAAGGGTCAAAAATGAAAAGAAGATTTAGAAAAAAATAGGATAATCAAATGTTGTCGTACTTGTGCCAAAAGAGTAGCATGTGTTGTGTGGAAGTGTGTCAACAAATGATACTGATTGTAACCCCAAATAATAATATGGTAAACTCACAATAAAAGTATAATGAGTAAAAAAATACACAAACAAGGGAAGACAAAATATTTAAGTGGTTCACCAATTTGGATACATCCACTGACACTCGGATCAATTCACTATTGCAAATGAGTTTCAAAAGGAAACTCTCACAAATACACTCCAAATGAATAATATAATGTGTATTTTTCTACACAATGTGTATACTCAAAACTCTAAGTGAAATCTTTCTCACTCTCTAACTCTTCTTAGTGTTTGATGTTTTGGTGTATTTAATCCTTCTCAAGAGGGTCCTATTTATACCTTCTTGGCTTTCACCACACCTATTGGATCAACAATGAGATGGATGGTAGAGATTGCATCCCACCAACTACCTATAGTAGCTTAGGTGGTTGCACATTTAATGTCCATTAATGCATCCCACCTACCACCTATCGTAGCTTAGGTCTTAGGTGGTTGTCCATTAATGCACCACTCCAACAATCTCCACCTTGACAAAAAATTTACAGGTCGCTCTGTCAAACTTTTGCCAACTAAAAAAATTGGCAATCCCATCTTGACATAGATATGAAAAGCTCCACCAAAACACATAACCATATATTATCCAAAAGGATTCGAGTAGCCTCCAAATGCGCTCATAAGTGCCATACACCCGAAGGTGTTCACATACGAAGAATATTGATCAAGCTTAAATAGTGTTCAAACTTGATCCTAGTAACAATCTTCGTCAGTATATCTGTGGGATTATCCGCGATTCTAATCTTCTTGAGGAGAATAGTCCCCTCATCCAAAATTTCTCGAACAAAGTGGAAAAAAACGTCGATGTGCTTTATCTGTGAATGATGAACCTGGTTCTTGTCTAAGTGGATGGTACTCTGACTATCACAAAAGACATCCACATGATCCTGAACAATTCCCAAGTCTGAAATCAAACCATGAAGCCAAATGGCCTCCTTAATGGCCTATATCATTGCCATATACTCTGCCTCTGTAGTTGGCAAAGCCACCGTAGACTATAGCGTAGATCTCCAATAGATTGGGCCTCCAGCTAGTGTATATACATAACCAGTAGTGGACCATCATTTATCCAAATCACCGGCATAATCTGAATCCACATATCCAAACACATGCTGACCAGCACATGAATCCTTCTCAAATTTCAAACCAAAATCAGTAGTACCATGGATGTACCATAAGATCCATTTCATAGCGTGCCAATTCATTTTTCTTAGATCATGCATGTATCTACTCACCATACTAATAGCTTGTGAAATATCGGGCCTCGTCCACACCATTGAATACATCAAACTTCCCATTACATTAGCATAGGGAACATGAGCCATTTTTTAACGTTCCTCATCTGTCTGTGGGGATTCCATGGCACTTAGATTGAAGTGTGGGGCCAACGGAGTACTTACAGGTTTGGTCTTAGAATCTATACCAAAACGCAGTAATATATTCTTCAAATACTATTTTTGTGACAAACAAACAATGGCCCTGGAATAATTTTTGCTAATATCCATGCCAAGTATTTTACTCGCCTCGCCTAGATCCTCCATCTCAAATTTATGACTTAACTGAATTTTCAGTTTTTCAATCTCCACCTTGCTATTAGAAGCAATCAGCATGTCATCAACATATAAGAGCAAATAAATAAAGGATCCATCACGAAGTTTACAAAAATACACACAATGATCATAGTGTCTCCTGTGTACTATTGACCAAACATAAACGGATCAAATCTCTAGTACCACTGCCTTGGACTTTGCTTCAACCTATACAATTACTTTCTTACTTTGCAGGCCCAATTTTCATTACCAGTAACCTTGTACATTTCTGGCTGAGTCATATAAATTTCCTCCTCCAAATCTCCATGTAAGAATGTAGTTTTCACGTCAAGATGTGCCAACTCGAGATCAAACTGCACAACCAATGATATCAAAATAGGAATGGAATAATGCTTCACAACTGGGGAAAATACCTCGTTATAATCGATCCCTTCCTTCTATGCGTAGCCTTTCGCCACCAACCTAGCCTTGAATCTTACATTAGCTTTCTCCGAGGAGCCCTTCTTCTTGGCACATACCCACTTGCACGCAATGGATTTCTTCTCTTTTGGAAGTTGGACTAACTCCTAAGTCTGGTTCGTATGAAGAGCATGTATCTCCTCATTCATCACCTTCTTCTAATCTACACCTTTTGAGCTTCTTTCGGCTTCTTTGTAAGTAGATGTAATGTCATCTTCAACCATAGGTAGTGCATATGCCACCATGTCAGTAATAAGCCATCCAGGTTTCCTTTTTTATCTTTCTAGTTTATTAGTTATAACAGAATATGGTTACTGCAGAGACTCATGGGCAGGATCCTCCACCTCATTTGTACTTGTCTCATCAATTTCTGAATTTGTGACAAGCCTGGCTAGAACAATTGGAGTCTCAAGCACTACTTGCTGTGGAGCTTCTTTGGTTTTCCTCTCCCTAGGAGAACTCTTCAACATTGAAGATTCATCGAATGTAATATCCCTGTTATTTATGATCTCTTTTGTCTCCGGGCACCAAAGTCTATACCCCTTCACTCCGTCACTAAAGCCCAAGAATATGGCTTTCTTAGTTCTCAGATCCAACTTGATTTCCCTAACATGGAAATATACAAGGGAGCCAAAAATACATAAAGAATCATAATTTGTAGCAGGTTTTCCCGACCATAGCTCCATGGGTGTTTTTCCCTCATTTGCAACTGCAGATGACCTATTAATGAGGTGACATGCATATGTAACAGCTTCAGACCAAAATTCTTTACCCAAACCAGCATTGGATAACATACATCGCACCTTGTCCAGCAAAGTGCGATTCATACGTTCAGCCACCCCATTTTGTTGTGGCGTGCCTCTTACTTTGAAGTTTCGCACGATCCCCTCTTCTTAACATACTTATAAAAATGGGACTGACTTATATTCACAGCCATTGTCTGACCCGAGTCTTCAAATTTTTCTACCATTTTGGGTCTCTATCATCTTTTTCCACTTTAAGAAAATCTTCACGACTTCATCCTTATATCGCATGGTGTACACCCAAACTCGTCTAGATAAGTCACCCACAAAAGATACAAAATAATGCTTATCTCCCAAAGATGAAACTTTAGTAGGTCCCCAAACATCTGTGTGAACATAATCAAGAGTCCCCTTGGTACGATGTATTGTTATGCCAAACTTTACTCTTTTCTACTTGCCCAGAACACAATGTTCACAAAATATAAGCTTACATGTCTTATCACCTTTCAATAGACCTTGCTTCACTAATCCCTGTAAATCCTTCTCTCCTGCATGTCCTAAGCGTACATGCCATAATCTCGTAGCATCAGATGCAACCTCTTATAAACTTTCTGAAACTGCCGTTGCACCTGTAACTGTATTTCTAAGGAGAAAATACAAGTTACTCTTTTTCGTGCCCTTCATCACAACCAGGGCTCCATGTGACACCTTCAGACCATCGCCTTTTAGTGTGATATTATAACCTTTAGCTGCCAAAGCGCCAAGTAAGATAACATTTTTCTTCAGGGTCAGTATATATCGAACGTCTTCCAGCACTCTGATTATTCCACTATGTAACTTCAGTTGGATTTTTCATATCCATTTTGTTTGATAAGCATGATCATTGCCCATCAAAATAGTTCCACCATCTAGCTCCTTAAAGCTAGAAAACCACTCCCTATTGGGACACATGTGATAGGAACAACCCGAATCCAAAATCCATTCCTGGGAACTGTATCCAAATGGTGAAATAGATAAAGAAAATTTAGAATCTTCATCGTCACTCGCCCCAACGTTTGCAGTGGGGTTCTTCGTGTCCTTCTTTAACTTAAGACAATCTTTCTTCCAATGCCCTTTCTGGTGACAAAAGGCGCATTCATCTTTTGCAGGAATTATCCTACCCGAAGTTGATGCTCCACCTCTCGATTTAGATCGAGATCTTCCATGGTTGTCATTCTTCCTTTCATTTATTCTGCCACGAACCGTTAACGCTTAAGATGTTGAGTCTCTATATACTTCCTTATCCTTCTTACGAACCTCATTATTCATTAAGGTATTAAAGACCTCAACATTTTTTATTTCCTCCTTTTCGTACAATAATGTGGTAATAAGATGTTCATACGAGTCAGGTAGAGAATTTAGCAGTGCTTTATCCTCATTGTCAATTTCAACATAAAAATTTTGCAAATCAACAGTAGTTTTGTTAAAATTTTCCAGATGCTCAGACATAGAAATGCCTTCTGCGTATTGGAACCGAAGGAGTTTTTTCTTCAAATAGAGCCAATTTTTAATGCTCTTAGTCATATACTTGTCCTCCAGTTGCTTCCATAATTTTTGTGTTGAGGTTTCGCGCATATAAGGATGTTTTTTATCCTATTCGAGATAAAGACGAATATGACCACAAGCCTTGGGGTTTATTTTTTTCCAGTCATCTTCCTTCATGTCTTCTGGCATATCTCCAAGAGCAATTTCCAGCTCTTGTTGGACTAAGACATCCATAACTTCACATTGCCATATGCTGAAATTTCTTTACCCATCAAATTTCTCTACGTCAAATTTTGTGGTTGCCATTTTTCAAATGATCATAGTCACAAAAAAAAAATGCAAACGAAAAATTCCAAGTTTAGAAATTTTTTCGGGTGTGAATAGTAACTATATGAATAGTACCATAAGAATAGTACTATACGTATGGTTATTTCTCCACCAAAAAAATATCCAAAATACCTAGATCGGAGGACATTGGCTGTGATACCAATTTGTTGTGTGAAAGCGTGTCAACAAATGGTACTAACTATAACCCCAAATAATAATATGGCACACTCATAATAAAAGTATAATGAGTAGAAAAACACACACACAAGGGAAGACAAAATATTTAAGTGGTTCACCAATTTGGCTACGTCCACTTATACTAGGATCAATTCACTTTTGCAAATGAGTTTCAAAAGGAGACTCTCACAAATACACTCCAAATGAAAAATATAATGTGTATTTTTCTACACAAATGTGTATACTCAAAACTCCAAATGCACTCTTTCTCACTCTCTAACTCTTCTTAGTGTTTGATAATTTGGTGTGTTTAATCCTTCTCAAGAGGGTCCTATTTATACCTTCTTTGCTTTCACCACATCCGTTGGATCAATAATGAGATGGATGGTCGAGATTGCATCCCACCAACCACCTCGAGTAGCTTAGGTGGTTGCACATTTAATGTCCATTAATGCATCCCACCAACCACCTATAGTAGCTTAGGTTTTTGGTGGTTGTCCATTAATGCACCACTCCAACAGCATGACCACACATTTCCTAAAAATGTAAAATATTGATTGTTACTCTATCACCATGGGCAAACATCTCTGTCTCACTCGCCCATCTGAACCATTCCATTGTCCTCTGCACTTTGTATGCCTAGAAACACAGTGACCCATTGTATATGTATATATACTTGTGTGTGTATATAGATTCTCTTTATTTTAAACAAAAATTCTCTAACCATAATATCCCACCAAACCCAAAAATGGAACCACGCTTCTTATAGATCTCTCTCTCTCTCTCTCTCTCTCTCTCTCTCTCTCTCTCTCTCTCAAGAAAAAAGAACATTAAAGGAAGTTGAAATGTGATCACCCACTCAAAGATATCATGTAGGCCTGTCAACGGGTCGGAGACGAGTCGGGATCCGTTTAGATTTTTAAGAGATCGGGTGCTATCCGAATACCTAACAGGTCCAATTTAGGAGAATCCAGACCCGGGTCCATTAAAAACCCGAGACCCGATCCGAAAGATTGAATTTCAGTTTTTAAATTTTTATTTTTTCATGTAAAAAATCAGGGCCAACATCATTTTATTCCACACTTAACATCATGAACAGCAACATTTTATCCCAGTTTATGTAGTTACTCATATTATCCCACACTTACAAAATCAGGAACAACAACTTTTTATCCTAGTTTATGTGTTTCCTCATATTTTTTGTTTCATTGAAGTAAAATTTGAACATTTAAAATTTATGGACAAACATTTTTAACATATAAAATTCATCCAAATTCAGTAACAAATATCCTACATTTAACATCCAAAATTCAGCAACAAATATCCCACACTTAACATCCAAAATTCAGCAATTTATGTCGCAAATAAATATCTAAAACTCAACACATTTAAAGCAAATAAAAATACAACATTTTGAGTCCAAATAACTAAAAAAAATACAACATTGTGCACCAAATTTCAGTAAAATTCATCAACTTCTTCACCATCTTTTTGCCTCCCAAATAGCTCCACTTTTGCACCAATCAATTAGCATTATTTGCCCCACTTTCTTCAACACCTACAATGTAACAAACAAAAATAAATATTAAAAATTATATTTAATTTGAAATAAAATAAAAGGAAAAATGAAGATAAATTAAAAATGTAACACTTACACGTTGTTTTGGTTGATTCAATCCAATCACCCATTGTCACTAATGCCTCAAAATATTCCATCCCTCTTTGTGTGTGTTTATAATTAAAATATGTTATCCAGTGGCAGAGATCTGATTAGATTGAGAGGGGTCCATGTTTTATGGTGTCATTGGTTCGATAATACTCAACCCTTAAAACTACCAGAGGTGATGGTGGCGTTGAGAAGGTCTAAAACAAACACTTTCCTAAATTTAGATATAGATGGCGTAGCTGGATGCGTGTATAAATCATTGGGACTGATGAGTTGTGTATGAGACAATCCATGTGTTGTTTGTCAAGCAACAAAATTTAGGGTCAACTCTAATGAGACGTATCTTAACTGTTAAGCCATGTTTATGGGCTCATTTGCGTAGATTTGTATGATGGTTTATCTGTGCTGAGTTCATTATATATCACTCAGTGACTCCCATTCGCTAGTAAAAGACATAATAGTAGAAGTAAAAAAAATTAGAGTGTCCCGCTCCAATTCAACATTTCAACTCCACCTTTTTATTTAATGGTTATATTATTAGGTCATTTAGCGTTTGGAATATGTTTATTTATAATATTTTATAGTTGAAGTATGCTAATTTCCGTATTAATTCGTTGGGTCCAAAACTAACGAAAACTGTCAATTGACTCATTTGACCATTATCTCACATCTATAACAATTGTCTATCACATGATAAATGACATCTTTACCCTTGAAATTAAAGCATAAAATGTTTAATATTTATAAAAGTTGTTTAATTAAAACAGTTTAATAAAAATTGTTTAAATATATATCCATATAATAAGACACGGTGGTTTTTGAATCCGAAAAATATAAAAGCACAATAAGGGTTCAGATTTGGCCACATCTTCCTTTGCTAAACCAATGGCTGTGATTTCACTCCCAAATAAATTATCTCGTCCAAACGTTCGACCTATCCCGCCCAACCATTTCACTTTTTTCAAACACATGCTTTATTCTAGGAAAAAAAATATTAAAGGATGTTATTTTTCTCAAATCAAATCACAAGGCTCGAGAAGGACCCATACCTAAAGAAATCCGCACTTCGTCGTGGACCTTCAAACAGATCCTCACAATCTCCAACGCAAGCTTATTGCCTTTATTCTCTCTTTCTCTCTCTCAAAGTCTCAGATTTTACCTTTCTATCTCTCACTTCTCCACCATCCATGGAGCTTCACGCGCCTTCCCATCTCTGAAGTGGTTTATTTCTTTATACACGGATGAAAACCTTTCTCACCCCAGCAAACACTTGAAACTTGAATTTTATAAATTCAAATCTCAAAATTTTTGAATGAATCTTGAGTTTTATAAATTCAGATCTCATCTTTGGAACTAAGCTTTTGGAAGGTTGTTGGTGATGTTTTCTAAACATCAAAACCTCATGACCCATTGATATGGCCATAAAACCCAGACCCTAGCCAAAAAGAGTCATCCACTCTCCTATTTTGAAATAGTGGCTCCGGTAGTCACCGTCCCTTGTAACGTCAAATAGTTGGGTTGCGATTCAACAATTGGGTCATTTATCCAAGCACATTGAGTATTTTGTTCCAGTTTGTAGCCACGAAAAGGTATTTTGTTCTCTCACCTATCTTTGTTTTCAGTCTGACTTATTTATCATCTTTGTTGTGGTTTACACTTCTTTTCTTTGCTTTTCCTTCACATTACACTTCTAATATGGGTTTTGTGTTTGGTTTTGTAGATCTCGCGAGACTAGGTACATTAATTGTTAAAATCTCACTCTACCAATTATTTAATATTGTTGGTTGCCTCAGTCTAACTGGGTATACTATTTTTTTAACATACTCAGGTAATCGAGTATGACTCTCTCTCTCTCTCTCTCTCTCTCTCTCTCTCTCAAGAGTTTTAAATATGATTTCAATATTTATTGTTTGATTTTTAGATCTGAATAATTTCTCCAAACAAAGAATTTGTTTTTAGTTTTGTTTTGGGTATAAAATCATTTTTTTGTTTGAGGTTCTGAAACTAAAACGAGGGTTTGATTCTTTTGATTTTGTATAAATTTATTTATTGTTATGATATTTACAGGTTCAACATTTGTATTTCAATTTTCAAAAGGAATTACATGGCAACATTTAAATTTTATACTTGCTGGAGAGTAAATGTTTACGTTTTTGTTTACCTTTCATAAGGATATACGGAGGTCCATAACAACGTGTTAGAAGCTTATCCATGATGTTTGGTGTCTTAGTACTTGTAAAAATACTAAGTTGAAGTGTATGTGGCAAATTCTTGCTAAATTGTTGGGACTAACACTTTCAATCTGTACAATTGATTTACATATTATTTAGTGGTCTTAGCCATGTTACAATAAAGAAAGTATAATTATTTCTAATTTATTTATTAGAGTCTGTATAAACTTATGTTTCCTTCTTCTAACTAAACAAGGTGAGGCATTATAAATTGTTGTCTTGGGTTTTATGGGCTCGCAATACAGATTTTATTTGTGTTCAAAATAATTATTTTTGGTTTGATATGATATTTATTCTAATTTATTTTATTTTGTAGGTTTGGTCTATGTTATTTCTTTATTTTCTGGTTTTTTTTTTCTAATTAGTTTTATTTGTAGGTTCTCTAAACAACCTTCCAGAAGGACAAAGCTACAAACAAGACATGTGTAAAGGCCACAAAAAAATTGTAATAAAAAGGGGGGCTAATTTGTAAGGTACTATGTTTCACTTTTTTTCTTTTTCGATTTTAAATCAGTTTTTTTTCGTCTCGATTCTTTTTATTCGAATGTAATCTATAATGGATGTAACTCTACTATTGTAGGTGATACACTTGCTTGATTTCTCTTTACTAGATCTCTGTTGATCACATTGAACTCTTGAATTTATGGTTTGTAACTTTCTTTACATAATCATTGCATTGCAAAAGTGCTCAAGCTGTAATGTGAGATAACAATTTTGTAATTCATATAGCCTTATTAAAGAGCAGTCACAAACTATATTAATGTACTCCTATTAAGTGGTTTGACCATAAAATTGCTAAGCCATTTAGTATGCTCTGCCTCCTATTTAGAAGAGCAAATCACATTAACTTTTCTACTGTTTTCAACCTATATATACTGAACATCGAAAGTGTGCTTGGTTAAAACAAGACCATGAGAATGACAATTGTTATAATATTTCTATGTGGGTTTGATGACCATACAGGTAATGAAGATTTTTTTTGTAATTTCCATTGTTACTAGTCGAAGGGTTAAATTTCCATTGTAATTTTCATTAAAATATTTACTCTTTTCCATTGTTACTAGAAATAACAAGTTCAGTTTATAATAATTATGACTATAATAATTGCATAGTCAGTATAATGTGTATCTAGATCGGCTCTGAAGAAGAAAGATTTTGGGTTGGATCTTTGTTTCTATTGCAGGATATGGGGCGTGGAGTCAACAATAGCCGGGGACAAAGTTCATTATAATTGTGTTCCCGAACCAGTAGATGTTAATAAATAGATTCCTGTAGGTATGCATAGTAACACAGTAAATGGTCAGAACATTGGCAATTTCATCACAAAACGGTCCTGAACTAAGGTATATATTTCCCCCGATGGTGGATCTTTTCTCGGATTAATTGGCCTTGAACTAAGGTCCTCCCTATGTTCGCCAAATGCAAGGGTTGATTGGTTGGGGTATAGTTCCTAACGGTTGATAGGCAGCACAACTGCAGTAGCTCCACCACTAACAACTGCAGCAACTCAATCAACTTGGCTACTTACAACTACAACAGCTTGGCCAGCTTGGACATTTGCAACTGTTGTAAACTTTGATACCCCCACCTGTTGTACACTTTATTTTATCATTCTATTGGAATGGGCTGCATTATTTGTGGTGCTCTTTAATGAAATTTTTTCTTACTTTGTTTAATATATTTGTCTTTTATTTAATGAAAACACTATGGAGTTATATCAGCGAGTCAAAACTCGAAAGTAATTTCTCCAAGTAAGCCATGGGATTTTAAATCATCTGTTATTTAAACAGTAATAATGAATGTCTGAATTATAGTTGCATAATTCTCAACACTTTGTTGTGTCCTGAAAAACATGAGATGAGCACATTGTTGGCTTGATTCTAACCTCTATTTTTATGTTCATATGTAAAAAAGTAATAATCTTAGATTAAGTACCAAACAATTAGATGTATGGTGTAAAAAAGTTAAGTTACATGAAACTGTTATTCACTTATATATATTGGGAAGCAATATGTAGATGTTTTATTGTAGAATGATATTTTTTCCGTTTTGTGATTACGCACTTTTGAAAATTTCCCCATTTCGCGATTACGAACTTTGAAAATTTTTGTCGTGCCTTCAGGCACGGGTACCCTTTAGTATATATATATATATATATATATATATAAGGTTTAGATATTTAGAAAAAAACCAATTAAAAAATTTGTTAAAAAATAATTTTGGAAAACTGTTAAAAATTGTTTTAAAAAAAACATTTTCCACACCATTTAAAATGACTTTCAAAAAAATAACTTCAACAAAATAAAATCAAAAGTCTTTTGCATCAAATAAAATGAATTTATGTATATTCGACCAAATAAAATGATTTTCAACAAAATATGCTATAAAATGATTTTTAAAAAAATCTCCAGAAAAAAGTAATTTCAAAACATGATTTTCAACAAAAAAATATATATATATTTCAGTTAAAAATAAAAACGAATTCACTTAAAAAAATAAAAATGATTTCAGTTAAAAACTATATTTAAAAAAAATAGTTAAAAAGTTGTTTAAAATATTAAACCGTGCTCTCTCTCTCTCTCTCTCTCTCTCTCTCTCTCTCTCTCTCTCTCTATATATATATATATATATATATATATATATATATATATTCATAAACAAAACAAAAATAAAAATAAAAAAATCCAGCATAAAGATTAAAATGATTTAAAAATATTAAACCGTGATTTTCAAAAAAAAAATTGAACTCATGACAATCCAGCAAAAATCATATGAAAATAATATCGATTTCAGTTGAAAAAATTATTTTCAGGAAAAAAAATGATTTTCAACGAAGAAAAAAAATCCACCCAGAAACTTATTTCCAACTACAAAAAAACTGGAAAAAAAAACTCCAGCCAAAATAGGCAGCAACCAAACAAGCCTCCGGCCAAAATAGAATAAATCGAACACCAAATCCACTAAAAACAAATCAACCAAGCAAAAATTCCAGGCATAAAAATTTGGGTCAATAATTAAATAGTCCCTACTATAAATATATATTTTTTAAAAATGACACATATTTTTAGTTTAACCCATTTAGTCCCTCAAGCACTCAATATCCTCTTATTTTTAGAGGGCCGCGCCAGCGGCACTTCCTCTCCAAAATATGTGGCAAATGACTTTTTGAGACAAAATAAAAAAGTTTAGACTAAATGAGTATTAAAAAATGTCCGAGGGACTATTTGGTATATGTCCCTAAAAATTTCGGCATAAATAAAAATTCCAAACCTCCGGCATAAATAAAAGTTTCAGCATAAATACAAACTCGGGCATTAAAACTCCGGAATAAATGTTGGATCGAAACCTAAACTCCCAATTGAACTCCAAATCGAAACCCAAAGTCCAAAAGCTATCCAAACCGAACTCCAATCCAAAAAATTCCATCCAAACTCTAAATCGAACCTCCGGCCAAAAATGAATCGAACACAGTGGGTTGTATGTGGTTTCTTTCATCAACTGTGGTTTCTTGCATGATTTGTTCTAATCTGGGGAAGGATTTGTAGCACATCAAAAATCAATAGTGAGTTTATTCTTTCTCACAAGTGAGTTAGAGAGAGAGAGATGGTGTATTTGATGGTTTTTAGCCGGATGTGAGAGAGTGTGAGAAAGAGATAATTTGAGGGTTTTAAATGATATAAGGGTATACGGGTAATTAGATACAAGGGTATTATGGGTAGTTGATGAAAAGGGTATAATTATTGGACCGTTGTTCGGTGAATCGTTATGATAACACCCAACAAACTAATACAGAAACTAACGTACCCCAAATAGTAAATGACCCTATATTATTCTTAAAATTCACGAACTCTTTTCACTCATTCAAAATTCATTCCTCACTTTCTTTATTGTAAGACAAAAAGGGAGAAAAAAACCATATATGTATATATAATTACAACATTTTCTTTATTTATTGATTTTTTTATAAAAATTAAAAAATGCTTTAATTATAAAAAAAAAATTATTATAGAAAACTGTTTATAAAAAATTGCCTCAACTTTTTATAACTATTTAAAAAACATGTCAACTGTTTTTGTAAGTTTTAATTGTTGTTTTTAAAAATTGTTTATAAAACTAAAACAATGATATATATCATATAAAAAACTATTTTTTACAAAAATAAATTGTTTTAACCCATAAAAATATGTCTTTTAAATATAAAAAATGTACATTTTATTTAAAATGTTTTATAAAAAAATTAACAATGTTTTCTATAAATAAAAATGAAACACTAGAAAAATAGTTAAAATATTTTTTTTACAAAAAGTACTGTTAAAAAAATGTTTTCTTTAAAAAATAAGAAAAACATTTCAACTATTTTTTAAAATCAATTGGTGTTTTTAATTTTTTTTTATAAAAACTAAAAAATTGTTCCATATAATGCAAATCTATTTTTTACAAAAATAAATTGTTGTAACTATTTTTCTAGTATTTTATTTGTATTTATAAAAAAAGTATTAATTTTGTTTATAAAATAGATTATAATAAAATTTACAATTTTTTTATATAAAAGATAGATTTTTAATAGTTAAATACGTTTAATTTTTATAATTTATTTTTAAAAGCATTAGTTGAATTATAAAAAAATCGAAATGTTTTATTTTTTATTTTATAACGAAAACAGTCGTTTAACACGACTCTTTAAAAAAAAAACTGTTTTAAGTGTGTTTTTGTTTTTTTTTATTTTTAGAAAATAGTGTCACTTTTTCTATAAAATAGTTATAAATCAAATGTACAGTTGTTTATATAAAAGGCAAATTTTTAACAGTTAAAACAGATTACTTTTATAAAAAATAATTTTTTAACGTTGTAGTTTTTATAAAAAGTTTTTGAAATGGAGGGCTTTGTAAATTCCGGGTCTATTGTAATATGTATTATGAAAATTGGACAACAAACATTTCCTTTATAATTTTAGTCTCTATTTTTTAATAAAGCCGCTGGTGCGGATCCACATCAATAAAACGTGAACCAATCATAGCATGCCATGTTAATCAAAATTTTAAAAATAGGGACCACAGTACAAACCAAATGTTTATTATCCTATATCCATAATTGATATTATTTTAGGCCCTAAAAATATATAAACTATTTTAGAAACCACAACTAAAAAGGGTTTTAAAAAAAGAGTTGAAATGGGTTTTTTAACAGTTATAAAAAGTTAAAACAGTTTTTATACAAATTGAACAAAAAAAATCTATAATAAGTAATTTTTTAAATCAATTTTTTTAATTTATATAAAAAAAATTTAATAAATAAATAAACTGTTGTTTATACATATACATATATGAATTTTTCTTCCTTTTTATCTTATACTAAAGGAAGTGAGGAATGGGTTTATGATGAGTAAAAAGAGTTTGTGGATTTTAAGGGTAATATAGTCATTTAATATAAAGGTGGAGTGGGGGAATGTTGTAGAGGAGTGGGAATAGTGGGATCCAAAAATTATCCTAAAAGCATTTACCTCACATTTATATGTTCTAAAAACGGATTAACATAAATTTATGATTTTTTAATTATTTACTTCTTTGTTGATAAGATTTTTATGAAGGGTTAGGTTGTGTTGTTGTATGTAAGTGTGTACGTGATATTTTCTCAGTAATATATAAGTGAAATTTCTTATTATATATGTAATTTATATGCGTAATTTTATAATGTATACATAACTTTTTATAATATATACATATTAGGTTAGTGTATACCCAAATATATAAGTTACATATTAGAAAGATGAATAGTGTTATGAACAATGTTTTGACTTTTTTGAACAGTGTTTCCACAGTGCACAGTACTACAGGTCACTTTAGTAGTCCAGTCAAGCCTAAAAGCCAACTATAATGGCAAACACAGGACACCGGGAAAGTTTTGATAAAAAAAACATAGGTCAATTGTATATTCTTCTTAAAGAAACTACCAAGGATCTTTTAATGAGATATAATCATATATTAGTAATCTTATCTAAGTACTCAGAGTGGTTAACCCGGAAGTTTAATAAATAGTAAATAAAATTACACAATCTTAGAATTAAACATAAAATTACAACTATTTACAAGAAGTAGGATAATTTACAAGCCGTGGAATACTTACAAGTACAAGATAATTTACAACTATTGCTCCTAGATGCTATGCTAT
Organism: Sambucus nigra; assembly: GCA_949130495.1. Taxonomy (NCBI): domain Eukaryota; kingdom Viridiplantae; phylum Streptophyta; class Magnoliopsida; order Dipsacales; family Adoxaceae; genus Sambucus; species Sambucus nigra. The sequence continues at coordinate 372,517,636 of OX422219.1, forward strand.
TACAAGGCTGGTCGGGAAACCTGATCGAAAAGTAGAGACGGAGGGGATTGTTGAGGTTGTTCTAAGGATGATTTAAAATGAAGGAGAGAATGGGTTTATATACAAAACTTTGGGTGTTAAAATTACCATTATTGTCCTTCAATTATTCACAAAGGAAGGCTATATACGTCTTTTACAAAGGGAATCTCGTGCGTCATCTTTTTCGTCTATTTTCTCTTTATGTCGTCTTCTATCAAGTCGTTGTCATCGTTTTTCTACTTTTGCTTTACTTATTTTCTTCTGTCGTCATTACTTATGTTTGTTGTTGTGAGTCGTCATTGATTACGTCTTATTGTTTTTCTTTTATCCTTCCATCATATTTTTTAATATCTGCACTTGCAAAGAGAAAATTTCTCTTGTACTATTGCTTCTTCAACATCGTTAGAAATAATATATTTATTGAAATTTTTAAATATGAGTTATTGCATCTTTGTGGTACGAATATTTTGATGTAAAAAGTTTCTTTTATCTTTTGTACATGGTGTAAGGAGGCTTCGTTTATTATTCTATGTGCTTTATATATTTTTAATAATTCTTCCATTGCATCTTTCCCTTTTAGAATATGTAATAACCCTTACTTTTGAATAATTTAGTTTATATTAATTTACTGCATGAACTAATTATATAAAATAATGGATGATGGAGTAAATATCATTTAAGTGAGTTAATAAAGAATATTTACTAGATTGTTGCATATTTACTGTTACGTGTATGTAAATATCATCATGTTACGTTTTATAGTGTCATGTGCTTTAAACGACATTTATGGTTTAATGAAGTCAGAACTGAAAATGATTTAGATATTTTTCGAATGCCAATTTAGAGGGCGCGGTGAGTCCTGAAATAGTCGAGATAGTCAAAATAAGTGCCATATTGTATTTTTGGGTTTCGGGCACTTTTGATAGGTTATGACTTAAGTGTGTAGTTACGAGTCATTTTTATGGCCTATTAACAATTTAAGATGAGAATTAAGGATAAAGGCACGTTTAAGTCTTGGAACCCATTTTATTTCTTAAGTGTGTATTTTCTAAACCTAGAGAGAAAGAGAGAGGAAGAGAAGTGTGGAGAAAAAGGAAGAGATTGAAGATTGAAGCTTGGAATTGGTGCTACCATAAGGAAATCTGAGATTTTAACCTCAAGGCAAGTTTCTTACTTGCTAATATATGATTTAGGTTGAATACATATGTGTGATGGTTGTGTATTTGAAATGATTTAACAATTTTGGGGTTTTAAGGAAATGGTAGTGTTTGAACCCTTACAACATAAATTATATGGTTTTTGTGTGGATCAAAATAGTTAGGATACATTTATGATTGTTTTGGGTTGAATTAATGATGTTGGTTGGAGGAGAAATGGAATTTACGAAAAACTAGGGTTCATAACCCGTAGCCCCAATCTTGACAAATTCGCTAGGGCGAATCAATTTGCCCTTTTTGCAAACCGATTCACCAAGGGGTGAGGCTACAGGTCTGGGAATCCGAATCGATTCGAGTAAAGGCTGAATCGATTCGACATGAGACAAAATGTTGGTTTCCTCATTCGAATCGATTCGGTTTTGGGCGAATCGATTCGCTACCTGGGGCGAATCGATTCGGCCCTAGGGCGAATCGATTAGAAATTCTGCTATTTTGGGTAATTTTCTTAACTTATTTTTTTGCCATTATCTTGTAGGTTAGGACCTAGGAACCTTCTCTTATGAAGTAAACTTAGTGTCCTAGATTCTTATATTAGTTAGGTAATTACCCTATATTAGAAAGGGGATATATGGGACTTATTCGAGGGATTATCACATAGATGATTAGGTAGTTTCTCCCCTTTTTGCAAGCTAGTTGATATTAGAGATGTAGGTTCAGATAATAAGAGAACTTTTGAGACATGATTGATGTATACTAGACTTGGTGGATTATAGTAACGTCATGAATTCTCGGAGACTAAATTGGGAATTTATTTAAACGTTGAAATTTATAATGATGACCTTAAACGATTATGGTCCCAGATATAACGTAAGGTGTATACTAAGATGGCAATAAAATGTAACTGATAATTTACATAAACACACCTCTCTAAATGCAATTATAGGGGAAGGACGCGTATGAGGTGAAGTCCCCTGCCTAGTGAATGCAGGGTGAATATAGTCCTCGGCCATAGGACCGGATATTATATACATTGTGTGATTTTTATTTTGAAGTGAGGTAATTCCGGGTGTGGTTATGACTCACTATCGAAGGTATATGGCCACTTCCCGATGTCACGCAATGTAGGATGCCTAGGTTGTCTTGTGTGATAGGCCCTGGAAGATGATAGCTATTTAGGGGTGCGTCCAGTGGGGAAACTAGAAAGGACGGTCTTAGAATCATTATATATTGTTTAATATAACTTCTTATTAAAGTGGGATTAAATTGATGACAAAGCATGCTATAAATTAAATTGCTTTGAATACGTTTCCTAATGAGATATGGAACGGTTTAATGAAATGGTGTATAAAGGATAGTGAATCCTAGTTAATAATATTTTATCCATATCCTCTTGTATAATTGATTTGGGATTATGGTCATTATATTTTCTTTAGTTTATGCTCTTAGATTGAGTAGTTAGATTTCTATCATGATTGAGGATTAACTGTTCATGACTATTATACTCTTTATTCATCTGGTGATCATATAAAATCGGGCCCTGACCCATTCAGATTTCTTGTTGTGTATGAATTTTATATTCGCTCAGGTGTTCCATCGCAAGGACGCATGTACTAACTTCCTTATTCCAGTGTCTTGGAGTTGTAACACCTTGCGGATGTTGCGGGATATTTTATTATAGACACCTCCATTTTTGTATTCTGGTTATGATCTGGATTTTTTATTCGAGCGTGTGGCCCAAGCTTTTGTGCTTGACTAAGGCAATGTATTATGTAACTTAATTAACCTGTTGTATATAGTTTGTAAGAGACTGTTAGCTGATAGCTTATTCGGTTATATGGATGTATATTGTTGTTTATGGATTATCAGTCTTTTCGGTATCCACTTTCTTTTAAATGGAATGGTTTAAATGTTTCTTTTAATTTACGAATAATATTTTGACAATCCGTTCTCAAAAAAAATAATGGGTGGTTACCTCGTATGTTTATTATATTAATGTGATGCTAAGAATGGACAATCTATGATTCCTGTTAATGTTGGAGTATCGGGCTGGCCACCTCTTATTTTGATAAGCGGGTTGTCACAGATGGTATCAGAGCATCAGGTTCTAGAGTCTTTAGGATCTATGCAGACTTGTCACGTTCTACCGTAGCATTCTTTGATATAGAGCTTAATGTTAGGACTGTTTTGTTTACCTATGTTTGAGATCTTCTGCAAAATAAATTGTTCTAAATAGTATTATAATTCTAGTGTTTCTTCATGTCAGATGCCGCCTAAAAGAGGTCACCCTGCGAGAAGAGATAGAGTTGTAGAAGATTATGTAGGTCCTCTACTGCCACAACAAGGAACAATAAATGTCGTTGAAGTGGACAATATTGTGGCGCAGGCGGTTAATGCTGCGATGACTGCCGTAGTTCAGCAATTTCCCCAAGCTCAACAACCATGAGCTCAGGAGGTACAAGTCCCTACGGGACCTTCTCCCTGGGAAAGAGTTAGAAAATCCTTCTTTAAGGGTCAACCCCCAGAATTTCAGGGTGGTTCTGACGTGATAGTAGCAAACTAATGGAAAAAGGAGATGCAACGTCACCTTCGCTTGATTGATTGTAGTGAGGAACGGAAGCAAATCCTTGCTACTTTTAAACTAGCTGGAGCAGCATTACATTGGTGGGAATCGATGACCTTGCCAGAACAACGAGATACTATGACTATAACTGAATTTTGGGTTTTGTTTGATCGAAAGTATTTTCCTCTCGCAATTCAAAGGGAGATGAGAAGAAAACTTCAAGATGTAGTGCAAGGTGAACGTTCAGTTGCGGAGTATGAGGAGGAATTCACTCGGTTAGATAGTTTTGTGCCGGATCAGGTAACTCCCGAGGAGAGGAGGATATCCAAATTTATTGGACGTTTACGTTAGAGGATTCGACAACATTTTCTGGGCAATCCAGCTTTACAAACTTTTGGGGATGTAATGAATGTCGCGTTACTCCATTGTCAAGATCATCAGTTGCATGTTCAAAGTAGTAAGAAGGCTTCAGTTATGGGGAAAGCGGGTAAACCAGGAGGCAATGGGGCAGGAGGATGAGCACTACCCTCGTCCCAATCATTGGGAAGTAAACAAAAAGAAAGGGACACCCTGCAAGTGGACTTATCCAAAAGGCAGCATTTTGGTGGATTTAATTTTGGTGGCAGTAATTTTAGGCACGGTCAGGGTGCCCAGCAACAAGTCGGTCAGGGGGCAATGGGGGTAGAGGCCATCCAGGCCAAGGCTTTGGGCAGTTTAAAAATAACCGGGGCAGAAATCAGGAAAATATGACGGGCCATTATTTTCAATATGGGGGGTCGAGTCATTATAATAAGGTGTGTTCACAATTGATTGGGGGACAATTACCTAGAATTCCATAGTATCCACCGGCATAGTTACCGCCACCAGTCCTTAATCTAGCGCTTCCTCCAGCCCCACCAACGCCGCCAGCTATTGAGGGTAAGTTTCCCATTCAAGGGCATATAGGTCGTGTTTTATTTGATACGGGTGCGACACACTCGTTCATTTTTAGAATTTGTGCTCAGTCTATGGAGTTAATTAAATATGGAGAGATTACTTTCACGAGTGTTGAATCTTCCATGGGTGATAGTTCACTCATTTTCTTTGTTTGTAAACGAGTAGAAATAAATCTTGGTAACTTGTGTTTTGAGGCCGATTTTCTCGTCCTTGATATGGTCGGGTATGATGTAATTCTGGGCATGGATTGGCTAGTAATGTGTCGTGCGATAGTTAATTGTTATGGGAAAAGTATAGTTTTTTCCATTCCGGGGTAAGAGATGTTTTTAGTGGTTATGCCTCGTTCAGAGGGAGGTTCTAGCACTTATCTGTATTTTATTGTGGAGGAGACTTGTCGTGATGTAGTTTTTTCCTTAGGATCAATTCTAGTTGTTAGAGACTTTGAAGTTGTTTTTCGGGAGATACCAGGTTTGCCTCCAAGTAGGGAAATTGAGTTTGTGATTGATTTAGCACCGGGAACGCGATCGATTGCTAGAGCTCCATATCATATGGCTCCTGTTGAGATGAGGGAGTTAAGGGATCAGATTCAGAAGTTGTTAGAACAGGGGTTTATTAGGCGTAGTACGCCATCGTGGGGATCTCCTGTGTTGTTTGTGAAGAAGAGAGATGGTTCTCTCCGATTGCGCATCGATTACAGGGAGTTGAATAAAGTTACCATCACGGACAAATACCCACTACCTCGGATTGATGATTTATTCGATCAACTGAGGGGAGAGTCGTACTTCTCTAAAATAGACTTGAGGATGGAGTATCATCAGTTTTGGATACGGGAACTTACTGCAGTAGTTTTTGCCTTGAAGATTTGGAGACATTAACTCCTGGGGGAGAAACTTAGTCTTTTCACGGACCACAAATCATTGCAATATTTATTTTCACATAAGGATTTGAATATGTGACAACGTCGGTGGTTAGAGTTTGTGAAAGACTACCAATTTGATATTCACTATCACCCAGGTAAGGCGAATGTAGTGGCCGATGCGTTAAGTCGGAAGCCCGAGGGGGAGTTAGCGCAGGTATGGAAAGCTAAATGGAAGGAGCTCAGTCAAGAAGATGCGATTGTTGGAGCGTTTATGTTGGTGTTGACCATTACGCCTACAATAGTGGCAAGGGTTATTTAAACTCAAGGAAGGGACAAAAGTTGTCAGGACCGTATACGCCAATTCTTGACCGAGGGAGAAAAATCCTACTCTATAAGTTTTGAGGGTGGGGTACATTTCCATGGGAGACTCATTGTCCCGGACGAAGGGGATTTAAGATGAGTCATGATGACATAATCTCATGGATCTAAGTTTACAGTACATCCTGGTGGGGACAAAATGTACCAAGTCATGCGTCGTCTGTATTGGTGGCCAGGCATCAAATGGGACATTTATGAATTTTTTTCCCAATGTACCACTTGTCAACTGGTGAAAGTAGATCATCAAAGACCAACGGGTTTGTTACAACCATTAGAAATACCGGTATGGAAGTGGGAAAGTATCTCGATGGACTTCATCATGGGATTACTAACGTCGCAGAGCGGTCATGATTCCATTTGGGTTATTGTTGATCGTTTAACTAAGTCTTCACATTTCCTACCCGTACGTATAGATTACAATACTTCTCGTTATGCTCGGCTATTTATTGCGGAGGTTGTTAGACTCCATGGGGTGCCCATAAATATAGTCTCCAATAGAGATAAAATTTTTGTTTCCCATTTTTGGCAAAGTTTCCAAGAAGCTATGGGAACCGAGTTGAAGTTGAGTACCTTTTATCGCCCTCAAACAGATGGGCAGATAGAAAGAGTCAACCAAATGTTGGAAGACATGCTCCGAATGTGTGTGCTTGATTTTAGAGGAGGTTGGGAACAATACCTTCCCTTGGTCGAATTTGCTTTGTTTATAATAATTGATACCAATTCAATATCAGGATGGCACCTTATGAAGCATTATATGGTCGACCATGTAGATCACGTACTTGCTGGTTGGAGGTAGGGGATAATAAATTTCTTGGACCTAAGATGATCCAAAACACTTCTTCGAAGATTGAACTCATTCGAAATTGCATCCGAATAGCTCAAGATCGTCAAAAGAGTTATATCGATGCGAATAGAAGGCATGTGGAGTTGGAGGTTGGAGATCAAGTTTTGGTACGAGTATCGTCAATGAAGGGTATAAAGCGATTTGGGAAGAAAGGAAAGCTTGCGCTGCGCTACGTTGGAACTTTTTCGATTATTGCTAAGGTAGGCCCAGTATCATATCAACTTGCCTTACCGAAACATTTACAAAAGATTCACGATGTGTTTCATGTTTCCTCCTTGAAAAAGTATAAGAGGTATGAAGGAGCTCACTGGCACATTCCTTTGGATGATATTGAATTGCAAACCGATATTTCATACGAAGAATAACCAGTTGCAATCTTAGAGCATTGGGAGTGTAGACTGAGATCTTGAGTGGTGACCTTGGTCCGGGTCCAATGGGGTCATCACAATGTCGAGGAGTCAACATGGGAGCGTGAGGATGATATGCGAGAAAAGTATCCACATCTCTTTTTGCAAGGTATGCCTGAATTTTGAGGGCAAATTCCCTCATAAGGGGGGAGTATGTAATAACCCTTACTTTTGAGTAATTTAGTTTATATTAATTTACTGCGTGAAGTAATTATATAAAATAATGGATGATGGAGTAAATATCATTTAAGTGAGTTAATAAAGAATATTTACTAGATTGTTGAATATTTACTGTTATGTGTATGTAAATATCATCATGTTACGTTTTATAATGTCGTGTGCTTTAAACGACATTTATGGTTTAATGAAGTCAGAACTGAAAATGATTTAGATATTTTTCGAATGCCAATTTAGAGGGCGCGGTGAGTCCTGAAATAGTCGAGATAGTCAAAAAAAGTGTCATATTGTATTTTTGGGTTTCAGGCACTTTTGATAGGTTATGACTTAAGTGTGTAGTTACGAGCCATTTTTATGGCGTATTAACAATTTAAGATGGGAATTAAGGATAAAGGCACGTTTAAGTCTTGCAACCTATTTTATTTCTTAAGTGTGTATTTTCTAAACCTAGAGAGAAAGAGAGAGGAAGAGAAGTGTAGAGAAAAAGGAAGAGATTGAAGATTGAAGCTTGAAGCTTGGAATTGGTGCTACCATAAGGAAATCTGAGATTTCAACCTCAAGGCAAGTTTCTTACTTGCTAATATATGATTTAGGTTGAATACATATGTGTGATGGTTGTGTATTTGAAATGATTTAACAATTTTCGGGTTTTAAGGAAATGCTAGTGTTTGAACCCTTAGAACATAAATTAGATGGTTTTTGTGTGGATCAAAATAGTTAGGATGCATTTATGATTGTTTTGGGTTGAATTAATGATGTTGGTTAGAGGAGATATGGAATTTGGGAAAAACTAGGGTTCATAATCTGTAGCCCCAATCTTGGCAAATTCTCCAGGGCGAATCGATTCGCCCTTTTTGTGAATTGATTCGCTAAGGGGTGAGGCTATAGGTCTGGGAATACGAATCGATTCGGGTAAAGGCCGAATCGATTTGGCATGAGACATAATGTAGGTTTCCTCATCCGAATCAATTTCCTTTTGGCCGAATCGATTCGCTACTTGGGGCGAATCGATTCGAAATTCTGCTATTTTGGGAAATTTTCTTAACTTAGTTTTTAGCCATTATCTTGTAGGTTAGGACCTAGGAACCTTCTCTTATGAAGTAAACTTAGTGTCCTAGATTCTTATATTAGTTAGGTAATTACCCTATATTAGAAAGGGGATATATGGGACTTATTCGAGGGATTATCACATAGATGATTAGGTAGTTTCTCCCCTTTTTGCAAGCTAGTTGATATTAGAGATTTAGGGTCAGATAATAAGAGAACTTTTGAGACGTGATTGAGGTATACTAGACTTAGTGGATTATAGTAACGTCATGAATTCTCAGAGACTAAATTGGGAATTTATTTAAACGTTGAAATTTATAATGATGACCTTAAACAATTATGGTCCCGGATATAACGTAAGGTATATACTAAAATGGCAGTAAATGCTATCATAGGGGAAGGACGCGTATGAGGTGAAGTCCCCTGGCTAGTGAATGCAGGGTGAATAGTCCTAGGCCATAGGACCAGATATTATATACATTGTGTGATTTTTATTTAGAAGTGAGGTAATTTATGGTGTGGTTATGACTCACTGTCGAAGGTATATGGCCACTTCACAACGTCACGCGATGTAGGATGCCCAGGTTGTCTTGTATGATAGGCCCTGGAAGATGATAGCTATTTAGGGGCGCGTCCAGTGGGGAAACTCGGAAGGACGGTCTTAGAATCGTTATATATTGTTTAATATAACTATTCTTATTAAAGTGGGATTAAATAGATGACAGAGCACGCTATGAATTAAATTGCTTTGAATACATTTCCTAATGAGATATGGAACGGTTTAATGAAATGGAGTATAAAGGATAGTGAATCCTATTTAATAATCTTCTATTCATATCCTCTTGTATAATTGATTTTGGATTATGCTCATTATATTTGCTTTAGTTTATGCTCATAGATTGAGTAGTTAGATTCCTATCATGATTGAGGATTAACTGTTCATGACTGTCATACTCTTTATTCAACTGGTGATAATATAAAATCGGGCCCTGACCCGTTCATATTTCTTGTTGTGTATGAATCTTATATTCGCTCAGGTGTTTCGCCGCAAGGACGCTCGTACTAACTTCCCTATTCTAGTGTCTTGGAGCTGTAACACCTTGCGGATGCTGCGGTATATATTGTTATAGACGCCTCCATTTTTGTATTATAGTTATGATATGGATTTTTTATTCAGGCGTGTGGCCCAAGCTTTTGTACTTGCCTAATGCAATGTATTATGTAAATTAATTAACCTGTTGTATATATTTTGTAAGAGACTGATAACCGATAGCTTATTCGGTTATATGGATGTATATTGTTGTTTATAGATTATCAGTCTTTTCGGTATCCACCTTCTTTTAAATGGAATGGTTTAAATGTTTCTTTTAATTTACAAATAATATTTTGACAATCCGTTTTCAAAAAAAAATTAATGGGTGGTTATCTCGTATGTTTATTATATTAATGTGATGCTAAGAATGGACCATTTATGATTCCTGTTAATTGTGGAGTATCGGGTTGGCCACCTCTTATTTTGATAAGCAGGTTGTCACATAATATTCTCTATCATTATTATAATGAAAGAAATAGGTTTTTATTTTAGTTTCTCTGTGTTCCATAAGTATTTCATGACTTCCATTAAGAAATTGCCCTTCATTTATCCATTCTCGCGGAATACTTTCTATTATTAATAATACTCTAGGTTCTTTAACCATATGTTTATGTTGTTCTTCTAGTGCATTTAATAATCCTTTTTGCAAATTATCATTTAACCTTGAGAAAGGTGGTTCTATTAATAAACTGGCCATTAAACCATATTTTAAAAGTAAACTAACAGTAACATTTATTTGTATTCTTCCATTATTTTCAAATATTTTATTAGGCCTACTTATGGTAAAGTTTTCAAATGTTTTAGATTCTATATCTAATAAAATAATTGTATCATGTTTATTATGACAATATATATATATATATATATATATATATGTACATTATTTAGGGGTTGGGTTAAATCGAAAGTAGTTTTGTATAGCTACCCAGTCGCTAATATCCTTTTCTCTTGCATACATAAATATTTTTTGAGAAACTTCTTCTGGTAATAAATAATCTACATTTTGTATTAATATATTGCGTTAGTAAGGGTCAAAAGAGGATGAGAAGTTAGTACTATTGTATAATAATAATACATGTTCTACCTTTTTCTCTATTTCTTTCTTCTTGATATTTAATGTTTGAAAATGTTTAATTATAGTATTATGATCATTTATTAACTTTTCATTAACTATAATAGGGGAGAAGGATTTATCTTTTTCTTCTAATGAATATACATGATAATTTAAATCATATAAATAACTACTTAGATAGTTCATAGTATGTATAAAAGATCCTCTTTTGAATTCTCTGTTGAACCAAAGGTTGTCTAGAATCCTCTTTTCCTCCTCTGTGACCTGTCTGTTGAATCTAAACTTTTGCTTCTCATTCAGAACAGTAAACAATTGGTTAGTATGATTTGTTGCCCTTGAGGAAGATGAGGAGGAAGCCATATCTCTTTTATATTTCTGCCAGAAATTAATTAGTGTTAGTAATTAATCTTGACAAAATATCATCAAATGTATTATCTTTCCCTTTAATATGTTCAAATTAAGGGGTGAAACCTCTCCCTGTAATGTTGTCTATAAAACTAAGCCATCTTTTAGTGGCTGATTTAGTTTGATTAATCTTAGTAAAATGTTTTACTATATTATCACAATATGTCCTATTTAAAAATTCTTTCCCTAAAAATAATTGAAATCTTTCTATGGTACTAATTACTCCTAAAATTTATAAATCTGTGGAAGGTAATCTACTTTGTGTTTCTCTGAAATTTCCTGAACCATATTTACAATTTTTTTCTTTATTTTTATTGCTTTCTTTATCTGGTTTTTGTAATAAAATCCCTACCCATCCTATTGATGATGCGTCTGTCTGTATTGTTTTATAACTATTTTCTAGTGGTAAATTTAAAGGTTCCAGTTTACAAACTATTTGTTTAAATTTCTTTACTAATTCTATATCTTCTGAATTAAAATATTTTTGATAATTTTTTCCTAATTTATTATACAATGGTCCTACTACTTTTGTTATGTTTGGCATGAAATTTCTACAGTAATTTAACAATCCTAAGAAAGATTGTAGTTTTTTGTTTTTTCTATTTTATTAGGATATTCTAAAACTTTTGTGACTATATGTTTCTGTAATTCTATTCTTCCTCCTCTTACATATAATCCAAGGAATTCTATTTCATTTTTCTTTAATTGCATCCTTTTGCTACTAAGTATTAATCGTTGATCTATAAATTCTTTGAATACAATTTTTAAATGATTTCTATGTTATTTTTTACTATTGCTAAATAATAATATGTCATCTATATATACTATACAAAAATCTGAACATTTTTTAAATATTTTATCCGTTTTATTTTGAAAATCTACGGTGCATTCTTCAGGCCAAAAGGCATTACTAACCATTCAAAATGTCCTTCTGGACATGTGAAGGTTGTCCATTCTATTGATTCTTTTTCCATTTTTATTTGCCAAAATCCTGATTTACAATCAAATTTTGAAAAATATTTTTTATCTTGAATTGTTTTATTAATTCATCCTTATTAGTTATTTTTTAACTCTCATCATACGTATTGTTATTTAATCTTTTATAATTTATTACCATCCTAGTTTTTCCTCTTTTTATTTCTGAATGATTTCTTACCATGAAAGTGGGGCTTTTGTGTCTACTTATGCTTCTCTGTATGACTCTTATATTTAATAAATCTCTGATTTGTATTTTAAATTCTTCTTGATCTACTAGTTCACATGCTATGTCTTTAGTTTTTATGGTTAAATATGGATTGATTATATTTAATTTTGCTTCTATTTTATTTTTATTCTAATGCTTTTGTGGATTTTCTCCTATTATTTCTGTCTTTTCTGCTAATCTGATTAAATCTTCTAATTCTAATTTAGTGTTTATGAATATTATTTTATTTAAATTTTTGAAATCTATTTTTTCTGTTTGGATTTCTTCTATTTGCGATAAATATTAACTTAAATAATTTTCTTCTAAATTATCTTCTTATGTCTCTTCTTTTTGTAAATATTCTATTGACTTTTCTAATATAATATTATTATAAATAATATCTTTTTCTTGTTTTTCTATACTATTATTTTGATTATTGAGTACTATATGACTTCCTTTTTCAAAGAATTGCAAACCTGTTGGGGTATACATGAATTTCTGTTAAAGATTGTATAAAAAAATAAATAGGTGGTGACTTGTTACATTGTTAGGTATGTTTTTGGTAAAACAATTTTTTCTTTATTTATATATATTGGTATATTTTGTATGCATTGTATTATAGGTATTTCTTTGTAATACCCCGTAATTTTATTGATTTTATTTAATTGGATTAATTAAATTAAATGGGAATTAATTAGAAATTAATCCGAATTTAAATACTAGCGAGACGTGAGTTGGTATTTGATTATGATGATAATATTGAGTATTACTGAATTTATATGGTAATATATGATTATTGATAATATTAAAATCGTCGCGAGTCATAAATACAACAATTTGGGAAATTAAGTTGGGACGCATGTGTCAGTCGTGTCAGGAATCAATTTAATTAGATTAAAAAGTAAATTATAAAATAATCATCCGTATGGTCATTTTGAGTGCGCCAACGTGTCCGTAGGGGTCGAGATAGTAAAAAAACACTTGCCGAGAGTTTAGTTTGGGTCCCGGGGCATTTTTAGGCCAAATCGGCAACTCGGGAGGGTATTTTGGTCATTTTAAAATTTAAGGAAATAAGACCCACGAATTTTAGGGTTTATTTAATTATTATTGGGAAGGCCATTAGGTCCATTATCATCCAAAAACAAAGGGTGGGCTACGTGAGTTAGAGGAGAAGTTGCAGGATGTTTCCAAACCCTAGCCACCACCAACCACCACCAAATCTTGACGGAATTGTGATCGGAAAGAAGGAAAGAACCAACCCTCTGTGACAACCCGCTCACCAAAATAAGGGGTGGCCAGCCCAATACTCCAATATAACGGAATCATAGATGAAATCATTCTCAGCATCACAATAAAAATATAGAGTATCCAGGACAATCACCCAATATTTCAGAAAACGGGTTGCCAAAATTTTTGAACTTAAAGTAAATAAAGGAAAACAAACAACCCAATTCCTGAAAAGATAGGGGAAGACCCAAGACATATATAAATAATACAACAAGAATACAATAAAAAGACCGAATATGTTACCGGTCACCAAACTGATACACCAATAATACACAAGCTCAATAAGTTACATATTACATTTCATTAGACATTTACAAAAGCTTGGGCCCCTCGCCCGAATAAAAGACTTGATCTTAAATAGAATGCAAAAATGAAAACGTCTATACCAATTGTGTCCCGTAATACCCGCAATGCATCATGGCTCGCCGAGGACATCGGAATAGTAATTCAAATCAGACATCCCTGCGGAGGAGTACCTAAGCGGAGACAAGATGCATAAGCAACAAGAAATGTAAACGGGTCAGGGCCCGGTTATATATGATTACCAGATGAATGAAGAGTATGACAGTTATGAAAATCATCATGCTAGAAAAGACAAAAAGAAAACAAATCTATCTACACAGTTCTACAGCATAAGCTAACGAAATGAAGAAAAGCATGAGTTTAATTTAACTAAGCAGGAGAAAGGAAAGATTAACATAATTAAAACTTCTATCATATACCCCAATTCATTTCATAGTTTATTCCTCAACAGAAAAATATATCTATAACTGTTGATACCAAAATTAATATGCTGATATGGACGAATAAAATGAAGACACGTGTCAATCTACGTGGCACAATAGCAACGAGGAAGTTTATTCCCCCGACCTAGTCATACTCACTCCGAGCAACAAGTGTACCCCGAGGAACTCCAACGCTCCGAGGAACTCCAACACTCCGAGGAACTCCTGAACTCTGAGTAACTATGGCGGTCCGAGCTGCATCTCGACCACAGCATTGATTGCCAGATAGCCAACAGTTCAACTGGTTCATTAAATGCTTATCATTGACACACACGCTTAAGGGCATTAAATGTATTACCCTTTCATATGTATATCATTTAATGTATCACCCTTTCAGATGATAGCCTCAAGACTATAAATACATTGTATCACCCACATTCAAAGGGACCGGAATTTCTTGATAGAACTTGTAATCTGTTGATACCAAAATTAATATGCTGATATGGACGAATAAAATGAAGACACGTGTAAATCTATGTGGCACAATAGCAACGAGGAAGTTTATTCCCCCGACCTAGTCATACTCACTCCGAGCAACAAGTGTACCCCGAGGAATTCCAACACTCCGAGGATATCCTGAACTCCGAGGAACTCCTGAACTCCGAGCAACTAAGGCGGTCCGAGTTGCATCTCGACCACAGCATTGATTGCCAGATAGCCAACAGTTCAACTGGTTCATTAAATGCTTATCATTGACACACACGCTTAAGGGCATTAAATGTATTACCCTTTCATATGTATATCATTTAATGTATCACCCTTTCAAATGATAGCCTCAAGTCTATAAATACATTGTATCACCCACATTCAAAGGGACGGGAATTTCTTGATAGAACTTGTAATCGAGAATTCCCTAAACACTCAACAATAACATAACAGTGGACGTAGGCCATTCTTATAAGGCTGAACCACTTTAAAAATTCTTTGTCTCATTTATTTATCTGTGATTGAATAATTAGAGTGATCTAATTTTTTACATCAACAGATTGGCGCCGTCTGTGGGAAACGACTGTTGTTATCGTTTTTCACCAAAAATCATTTATCATCAATGGCAGATCATCCGGAATCCAGCAATTGAAATGCAGGAAATGCTAGAAATCCTCCAAATCCTTCTGCACCTCCAGATCTGGCTGGAATTATGACAAATCTGGCTCAAGGACAAACCGCCATGTAAGAAACAATGCGACAACTCATACAAACCCTTCATGGCGGTGCACCTGCACATTCAGGACATCGAAGTGGTCAGAGGAAAACCTATTTACTTTCTTCACGATCCAGGCGTACAAATACGTATCGTAATGAAGAATCAGATGATTTCTATTATCCACCTGGGCAAACTTCATCAATACGAGCCACAAATACTTAGCAACGTATTACTCTCTCTCCAGAAAGGGCCAGCGCATTGGAAAGATTAAGTAGGACCTCTCCTTTCGATCGATTGGGCCCCAGGAGGAACAAAAGTCCTCTTAATGCAGCGTCGAGGAGTTTTTGACGACCATCAGATGTAAGGGAAGGTTCTGCCCAGCCGCGACCATCTACTCTTCAAGATAGATCCGAGGACCGACCAGCTACTCGTCGAGACAAATCCCAGGAGGCCACTTCAGAACGATCAGTTGCTCGAACTAATAAGCCCGAGGAAGGAAATGATGCTTGGAAAGGTTCCATTCAGCGATTGGAAGATAGATTGGGAGAAATGGCTAAGGCGAAGAATCCCCTACAACGAACTTTTGTTCAAGGGACACCTTTTGTCCAGGCCATTGCGGATTTTCCTACCCCGTCGAACTTTAAAGCACCTGTGGTGACCCCCAAATATGATGGAAAGACTGATCCTGTTCTTCACATAGAGCAATATCAAGCTGTTGCCGACATCTATGTTGTCCCCGACGAGATGAGATGCAGAGCATTCTCAGGAACTCTTACTGGATCTGCCCAGATATGGTATAACAATATTCCTCAGGGTAAGATTTCAACTTTCTTTCAATTAGCCGAGTTGTTCATCGGTAATTTCTATTTCGGAGCAAAGCCAGTAAAACGAGTAGCACACTTATTAAGTGTTAGACAAAAATCTGGTGAGAGTACTAGAGATTACATAACTCGTTTCAATAACGAGAAGTTGGAAGTCATAGATTATGAAGAAAAGACAGCAATCACCACTTTGATGAGTGGGTTGTTGCCTAACAAGTTGTATTACACTTTGGCCAAAGATCCACCTACAACTATGTCAGAGTTGATGGCAAAAGCAGCCAAAATCATGAATGCCGAGGAGGCTATGGCCGCGAAGAAGAATATGGATAAAGAAACCAAGGTGGAAGTCGACAAATCTAAGAAGAAGGAGCATAAGGGCAATGGCGGTGACAAGCATTCCAAGAATAATAAGTCGTCATGGGAAGTCCTGAAGAAATACGATAATTATACTCCTTTGAAAATGGGTATTAATCATGTCTTGGAAGAAATCAAGAATAACGAGGAGATAAAGTGGCCAAAGAAACTGAGGTCAGATCCTGACATGAGGAATAGAGAAAAGTATTGCGAGTTCCACAAGGATCATGGCCATATGACAAAAAATTGCATAGCTCTTCAGAATGAGATTGAAACACTCATCCGACGAGGAAAGCTAACGAAGTATGTTGATCGAGGAGGTGAAAGAAGAAATAATGACCGAACTAGAGAGAGGTATAGATCTCCTCGTCGAGCAGAGGAAAAAAAGAAGAGAAACCATGAAGATGATCCAGATGATGACCCCGATCTTCCCAAAAAACCAAGGACAGGTGGTGGAATCTACAGAAAATGTTATTCTGGACGACGAGCACCCTGAACGAATAACCCAGATAGGTTCGACGTTGGATGCTTCAATAAAACAGGAGTTGATAACTTTCTTGAGAAACAGGAAGAAAACTTTTGCATGGAGTCATGAAGACATGCCAGGAATAGATCCAAACTTCTTATGTCATGAGCTCAATGTGAATAAGGAGATCAAGCCTGTAAAGCAGAGAAGAAGAGTATTTAGTCCCGATAAGAATCAAGCTATACAAGAGGAGGTCGAGAAGCTCCAGAAAGCCCAATTCATTGAAGATGTGAAATATCCAGACTGGTTAGCAAATGTGGTGATGGTAAAGAAGAAAAACAATAAATGGAGAATGTGTGTTGATTTCACCGATCTCAACAAGGCCTGCCCAAAGGATCACTTTCCATTGCCCAGAATTGATCAACTAGTGGATGCCACCTCGGGACACGAGCTGCTCAGCTTCATGGATGCTTACTCTGGCTACAACCAGATCAAAATGAAACCTGAAGACAGGGAAAGTACTTTTTTTATTACCCCTAGGGGAACTTATTGTTATAATGTTATGCCTTTTGGTTTGAAAAATGCAGGAGCGACATACCAGCGGCTGATGAACAAGGTTTTTTCCGAACAAATCAGTTGCAATATGGAAGTCTATGTCGATGATATGCTGACAAAGAGCAAGAAAGCTGCTGATCATCTAGTTGATTTAAATCAGACTTTTGATCAACTGGATAAATACCAAATGAAGCTCAACCCGATGAAGTGCACATTTGGAGTACGAGAAGGAATGTTCCTCGGATACATCGTCAACCAACGAGGCATTGAGGCGAATCCAGAAAAGATCAAAGCTCTTTTAGGGTTGCGATCTCCAATGACGAAGAAAGAAGTACAGAGTCTTACAGGACGAGTTGCAGCGCTCAACAGATTTGTATCCCGAGCAACTGATAGATGCCTCCCATTCTTTAAAACACTTCGAAAAACTTTCGAGTGGAATGATGAATGTGAAATAGCCTTTCAAGACTTGAAGAAATATTTGGGAGCACCTCCACTGTTGTCCAGGCCAGTAATGGAAGAAAAGTTGTACTTATACCTGGCAGTATCAGAGAATGCAGTCAGCTCGGCATTGATCAGATTGGAGAATGGAGTCCAGAAGCTAATTTATTACACAAGTAAGGCTTTTCGAGGTGCAGAGATCAGGTACCCAAAGCTGGAAAAATTGGCATTGGCATTAATTGAAGCAAGTAGAAGAATGAGGCCATATGTCCAGGCCCATACCATCGTCGTGTATACCGACATGCCATTGAGACAAGCCCTTCATAAGCCAGAAAAATCAGGGAGACTGATGTACTGGGCAATAAAGCTCGATAAATATGATATTGTGTATGAACTCAGATCATCATTAAAAGGGCAAGCTGTAGCAGACTTTATAGCAGAGTTTACATATCCTGATACCCCCGAGGAACAAAAGATGCTCGCTGACCAACCAGTGGATGTTATAGGATCAACAGACATAAGTCCAGACCAACTCCGGCTGGTAAAAGGACTTGTGGATGTAGAAAGATCATCAAATTCAAACCCAGACCAACTCCGGTTGGTAAAAGAGCGAGAAGAGATGGTCGACGAAGAGCGAAAAATACCCGGGGAGGATGAAAGGAAACACCAGATATTTCACCGAAGAACTCTGTTGGATAAGAAATTTAAAGACGAGTTACCTACATGGAAATTATATGTAGATGGGTCATCTTGCACAACAGGTTGTGGAGCAGGGATTGTTTTGAACACACCAGACGAGATTGACTGGAATATGCCCTGCGATTCCAATTTAAAGCCTCCAATAACGAGGCTAAGTGTGAGGCCATGATAGAAGGTCTTAATTTAGCAGAGATTATGGAAGCGCAACAAGTGATGGTATTCAGTGATTCTCAATTAATTGTGAATCAAATGATGGGAACATATGCAATTAAAGGAGAATTAATGGTCAAGTATCATGCAAAGGTGATGGAGTTGTTGGCAGAATTTGGTGCCATTCAGTTGATCAGAATACCAAGAATGGAGAATGCACAAGCAGACGCACTGGCTCGACTAGCATCAGCTACTCGTACCGAGCTGCGAAGAACGATACCAATTGAAGTATTAGAAAGTCAGAGCATAGATGAAGACCTGACGATGAATATTATTACCCTTGATTTAGGACCATCTTGGATGGATCCCATCAGGGCATATATTGAGGATGGAGTATTACCGGAGGATAAGCTCCCTACCAAGAAATTGAAGTTTAAAGCTACTCGGTACGTACTAACTAATGGTGTTTTGTATAGACGAGGAATTATGGCAGGTTTGCAAAGATGTGTACATCCCTCCGAGGTGAAAGAATTGATTGAAGAGATCCATGAAGGGTCCTGTGGAGCCCATGTAGCAGGTCGGACACTTTTGCAAAGGGTGATGACGTAGGGATACTACTGGCCAACGATGAGGGCTGATTATATAGCCTATACCAAGAGATGTGATAAATGCCAACGATTTTCTTCCATCCGACGAACTCCACAAGCATTGTTGACACCCATAACTTCTCCTTAGCCATTTTCCATATGGGGAATTGATTTGGTTGGACCACTGCCAATGACCCGAGGAAGATTCAAGTACCTCGTCGTCGTAGTGGATTATTTCACTAAGTGGGTAGAAGCAGAGCCACTTATTGATATGACATACGAGAAGGTTTACCAGTTCGTTTGGAAGAATATCATCTGCCGATATGGTCTCCCTCATGCCTTCATCACAGACCATGGAACACAATTTGATAACGAGGAGTTTGCCGCCTATTGTCGTCAGTCAAACATTTTGAAGACTCATTCAGCACCAGGCCATCCTCAAAGCAATGGACAAACTGAAGTGACGAACAGAACATTACTAAATGGTTTGAAGAAGAGGCTAAGTGAGGCTAAAGCTAATTGGATTAATGAACTACAGTCAGTATTATGGGCTTATCGAACAACTCCCCGAGCAGCAACTGGAGAATCATCATATATGCTGGCATTTGGAAGTGAGGCTGTAATACCTGCCGAGTTGGATCTTCCAACACACAGAGTGCTGAATTTCAATTCCCCAATCAGCGACTTAATGAGAAGATTAGATTTGGACATGCTCGAGGAGGTTAGAGAAGAGGCAGCCATTAGGAATGCTGCTTACCAACAATGAACAGCTCTGTTGTACAACAAGAGGGTGAAGAAATGCGACTTAAAAGAAGGAGATTACGTGCTAAAGAAGTTCATTCAGAAGCACAATAAGTTGGAAGCAAACTGGCATGGACCTTACCGAGTTACAGAAGTTGTTCGACCAGGAACTTACCGAATAGCGACTCTAGAAGGAGAGGAATTTAAGAATGCATGGAATGCTGAACACCTACGCAAGTATTATCAGTGATGTAAAATGTAAAGCAGTTCCATCAATATGAATAAAATAATGATATTTCTCCATCTTCTCTCCTTTTATTGCAAGTTTTTCGGGGATACTAGTGTGCAACACTACGCTGCTCAGCAGAAAAAACAACACGATAGTTTAAACCCACGACCAACTCCGGTTGGTAAAAGGGCGAGAACAAACTATACTCCTTTGGTTAGGAGGCAATAGTTCAAACCCACGACCAACTTCGGTTGGTAAAAGGGCGAGAACAAACTATACTCCTTTGGTTAGGAGGCGTACACTAGCGTGACCAACTCCGGTTGGTAAAAGAGCGAGTGGACACGATAGTTCAAACCCACGACCAACTCCGGTTGGTAAAAGGGCGAGAACAAACCATACTCCTTTGGTTAGGAGGCGTACACTAGCGTGATCAACGCCGGTTGGTAAAAGAGCTTGTGGACATAATAGTTCGAACTCAGACCAACTCTGGTTGGTAAAAGGGAAAGAACACGATACTCCTAAAAATGCCAATCTCGGTTGGTTAGAAAACAAAATATGCTCTCAAATGCCAACTTATGTTGGTCGGGATGCAAGATTATTACAGAAAATATAAAAGTTCCTCGAAGAACAAAATATTCCAAACTGAACCAAGTATGGTTGGTCGGGGATAAAAACCCACTAACTGTAATTGGTCGACGAGGAGAATTTATCGATCTTGGTTGGTCGGACACATTTTATGAAAAAGACAAAAATTTACCAAGTATGGTTAGTCGGGGATAAAACTCGCACTAACTATAATTGGTCGACGAGCATAATTTAACAACCTTGGTTGGTTGGGAAAATTTTAAACATTTTTATACTCATTACTTTATTATTAAGTGATCAAGCAACATTACTGATACTTGTAACTTTTTTAAAGTTGGTCGATGAACAACACAATATTGTTATCTTTTTAACAGATACACAAGCACAAATATAAAGTGATTGATAAATACCAGATAATAGCAATACAAAGTTGCGAACAAAAATGAAAGTCTTTCATTAAAATTCAAAATAAATTACAAGTTACATTGGTTGGATATGTATACTAACTGTTACATCAGAAATTCCTATTCTATTGGTTTTTTTCCCTTCAGCTTTTGAAATAGGCTCCTCGCCAGCAGGAGGATCTTCCAGGCAAAGGGGAGAATTAATGAAGTTAAAATCTCGAAGCATTCTAACGTTCATTATTGAAGGTGTGTCCAAAAGCTTCTCGGGACGAGATACCTCGATCTGAGAATAAAGATTGTAGTCACCGAGATATTTTGCAATTAAGCTCTGAGGAATGGCACGAGCTGGGATCCATTCCATATCCAGATTGAACGGTGGCACAGGAAAGTCAAGCACCCCGGGATCATGATAGTCCCACAAATAGTGTCCCTGTTCGAGCTTCAGCACGCCCAAAGCATTCAACCAGGCTTGTTTATATCCCTCATTATTGGCATTCTGGATACGAGCATCTAAATGGAATAGTGCCTCATTGTACCCAGCCATCCAAAACTCCCTGGGCTGTTTATGGAATTGAAATGTTAACCTCTCAAGCTTCTCGTGAAGACTCTAGATGAAAAGTTTATTAGTCCCCAACGCTGATTCCTTTGCAGAGATTTGTAGTTCCAATTCTCTAACTTTCTTGGACAGTTCAGACAAGGCCTAATATTTTGCCATCAATTGGAATGCTTGGTTTTCCAATGCTGATTGAGTATGAGCTTCATCAACCATACGACGAAGAAATCTTGATCGACCCCGAGCAGGTGGAGTACTTTATTCCTCGACGAAATTATGTACAACTCTTCCTCGTCCACGAGAACCTCTTCCTCGTCCCCGAGTAGCAGTAGAAGTACCCGACCTTCTCAAGGTGTCCAACCCTTGCCTTAATTTGGCATTCTAAACCTCTAAGAATGAAAATCCCTCGTCGGTCACTGGGATTACAGATGTTGAAGAAGAAGCTGCAGACTTCAATTGTGCTAGCTCTTTCTGCAAATTGTTATTCTCTTGCTCTAACAGCTCGGCAATCTGTCTACAGGCTTCAACTTTACCTTTTAGGGTTCTCTTCCTGACATCATATCTAGTGAAGAGCTTCTCGTATCCCTTCTCGACAGAAATCTGCTGGTACTTCTTCTCATACCCCTCATGCAACAGGGCAGTTGATTCCTTGTACTGATTCTGAAGATCTTCTAAGGTACATTGAAGCTCCTCGATCATTTCGTAGTAAGCCACATTGTTGGCCACAGCTCGGTCAAGTAAACATTTCAAGTACTGATAAGCTTCCACTACCTGCTCTGAAGCATCATGACCAAGGATGTCGACAACTTCTGATGCACTTAGTTCTGTGTGACCAGCCTTATAATATTCATTACATTGCTGCATCAGCTTTGTATCATTGGCAGATAGCAATTCCATCCTGGCCAGAAACTAACAGAGAAAGAAAAAATAATCATCAAAAAGAAGATTAAGACAGAGTGCAAATAGAAAAGATACAATCGTATAGAGGGGAAAACTCAAATTTTATTAGATCGTAGTGCATAGTTACAAAGATCTTGGTTACACTTGATAAATAAGAAAAACAGAAAGAGAATATCGAACAACTTCACACCTTTTCCTTGTCTCCCAAGACTTTCTCGGGAGGCTAGGACGAGGAGCTTGGTTGCTCGATGGGAACAATGAGTTGGTTGGCGGAAGTTGGGACTTGTTCAGAAGGAGTAGGCAGAGACGAAATCTCTTCAGTGGCTGTCTGATTGAGTTGTGAAGCAAGGACTAGATCACCCATTGTCATTGAAGATTCCTCGAATGCAGCTTCGTCTTCTTCCTCATCTTCAATTCTACGAGGGGGACCAGGAAGATGCTGTTGAAATAGCTCAGAATCCTCGTTAACCTTCAATTCTTGCAGGGCAGCAACCCAACCATCTCGGAAGTATTTCAAACTCCCAAACTGCACCTGAGTCGTCATTGCTGCTACTCCCCTATCCCATCCTTTGTCCCAGCCAGTGCGGAAAGATTTTTTCACCGACACCTTTCTTTTCATTTTCTCCGAGGAGAGCTTCTCGGATAGAAGATCCTCGGTGGCCTTTAACTTAGCTTCCACCTCCTCCTTCTGGCGATTTACTTCTCGCAGAAGTGTTAGCTCTCCCTCATCCAATTTAAACTTATTTTCAAGCTCCTCAAAGTTCGTGAGCTTCTCGGCATACTTCTTGTTCTCTCTCTCCAAGTCTTTCACTTTATTTCCCAACTGCACTTTCTCTGCCTCAGATGCAACCAACTTCTTCTCCCATTCAACCCTATCCTCATCATACTTTTGACGGGAATCCTTCAAAGATTTAGTATCTTCTTCCAGAGCTCCCTCCACACTGGATGAAGAGCAAGAAGCTTTGATTGCTTCATCCTTCTTGAGGATTATGTTAAAGCAGCTCGTCAACTGTAAACAGAAAAGGAAATAAAGGTCAGAAACAAATATGAGAAATAACAAAGGAAAATATGAAAAGTTCAAAGTAGAGATACTTACTGAAGCAAGATGACGAGCAGCCAAAGAAGTAACCATATCCCGAGTAAGGTTATCTTCATTACCTTGCACCTCGAGAATGGTCAAGGACTTGGCCGAGCTCACGACAGAGCTCGGAGGAATAGATGTGGGAACCTTAGTCCCAGTAGCAGGGGGCTGAATGGTAGTTTCAACCAAACTGACCGAGGAGGATTTCTTCAGTCTCCTCGGTGGCACTTCAACAGTTTCAACCAAAGAAGAGCTTTTGGTTGGGGAGATGGTGATCACTTCCACAGGTGCATCCTTCTTACAAGGAGCCACTGGGGGCTTCTCGACAACCTTCTGAGGAGCAATAGAAGGGGCAGCATCTACTTTCTTTGTCCCCTTTGGGACGTCATTTTTGTTTCTTTTACCCTCCCCAGCAGAGGTAGTCTCATCAAAAAGAGCAGGAACTCTTATTTTGCCCATTTTCTGACTCAGAGGAATGTGAGATTCTGGATCAGAATCCTCAGGAACTTGCACTGGATCACTAGTGATGACCACAGGACGAGCAGTAAAGGATGATGTATAGCTCCTGTACTGCAACAAGTATGAAGCAGACCTGACGTGCTCGTCTGCAACTTTCTGATGCAAACTCCAGATATGTTTCAAATGCTTGATGTTAACTTCTGATTCTTTTGGAGTTTTTCTTTCGCTGTCAACTGCAAACAAATACATATTGAAATGTCAATCATGCATTTATTTAAACATAATGAAATCATAGTTTCAGAAATAAAATAAAATGAAAATAACTTATCCCATTGCCATATGGAGGGCATTTGTGACCTTCATATACTTCATCTCCAGGCAAAGGGGCATGTTGCCAATTTTTGATAACTACCCCATGTTCAAAATAATCCCTATTAGCATCAGGGAGGTTGACTACTAAAGCCCTATTCAAAAATCTGGTCTTTAAATAATAAACATTGTCTAAAATAGCCCATCTATAACAGTACATAATCTAAGGAATTCCTATACGAGTTCCATGAGTTTGATTTAACCTATGCACCCCATTAACTATTCTCCATGTGTTGGGGGCTATTTTTGCAGGAACAACATCGAAGTATTGACAGAACTCTAAGCATAAAGGGTTTGGTGGAAAAGAAAATCCACATTCAGCAATTAAAAGGCTGGGGAACCAATGTCCCTCAGCCAAACGAAAGTAATTTGAAGGCTTAGAAAGATCCTCCAAAGTTACCCAAGAAGGAATGGAAAAATCAGAATGGAATTTCTCAAGAGATTCAATAACATAAACCATGGTGAATAAAATAAATGAAGAAGAAGGAAGAAGATCTTACAAGAAAAAGGGAGATCTGTTGACAACGAACGAAGACAAGGATGAACGCACAAGAGAAAGAAAGACTATGGAAAACTCGAAAGCAGAAAATTGGAAAAGGTATAAGACGGTAGGATTGCCTATGAAGCTTAAATACTTTGCCTTGGGAAACGGCTAAAGAAATGATTACAAAAAAGAAACTATTACGCCATCGGCGGCTAAAAGGATAAAAAGTGCACGAAGATCGAAGCGCTTATAAAAATTCAAAAAAGGCGGATTCTGTGAATTTGGAAGGAAATTCAAATACGAAGAAAATGCTCCTAAAACCCAGGAAGGTCATTCAATATTGGCATATACCGAGAAAGAATGTTCCATACTCCTCAAAATTCGAAATATGAAACATTGGGGGCTTCTGTTGATACCAAAATTAATATGCTAATATGGACGAATAAAATGAAGACACGTGTCAATCTACGTGGCACAATAGCAACGAGGAAGTTTATTCCCCCGACCTAGTCATACTCACTCCGAGCAACAAGTGTACCCCGAGGAACTCCAACACTCCGAGGAACTCCAACACTCCGAGCAACTAAGGCGGTCCGAGCTGCATCTCGACCACAGCATTGATTGCCAGATAGCCAACAGTTCAACTGGTTCATTAAATGCTTATCATTGACACACACGCTTAAGGGCATTAAATGTATTACCCTTTCATATGTATATCATTTAATGTATCACCCTTTCAGATGATAGCCTCAAGGCTATAAATACATTGTATCACCCACATTCAAAGGGACCGGAATTTCTTGATAGAACTTGTAATCGAGAATTCCCTAAACACTCAGCAATTACATAACAGTGGACGTAGGCCATTCTTATAAGGCTGAACCACTTTAAAAATTCTTTGTCCCATTTATTTATCTATGATTGAATAATTAGAGTGATCTAATTTTTTACATCAACAATAACTATAAGCTCTTTATGGCTTTTATCTCAATTTTAAGCTCTTTGTGGCTGTTATTTTAATTACATGCCCATCCTGGAATTACCATTCCTTAGCAGGAATATAATCAACATTAAATGCTCTTTATGGCATTTATTATACATCAAGTCCCACTTGATTTAGAATGGTTATATTCTTATGCATATAACGATTCTAAGACCGCCCCTCCGAGTTTCCCCACTGGGCACGCCCCTAAATGACCATCACCTTCCAGGGCCTATCTATACAAGACAACCTGGGCTCATAATGCAAACGTCGGGAAGCGGCCATATGCCTGCGGGAGAGTCAGGACCACACCCGGAATCCCCTCACCAGCGCAGAAAACATAACATAATCGCGCATATGGCCTAGGACTATATCCACCCTGCATTCATTAGCCAGGGGGCATCACCAAGCGCGCGAACTTCCCTTATAATGTCATTTAGAGAGGTGTGTTTAACCAAATTACCATTTATCATGTTAATGATTAAGTAAATTATCATTTACCATCACTTCCATATCAAATTTCATTTGAGCAAATGTATATTTTATACTCAATTCCATTCACATTTTAGCAAATGTATATCCCATTTATCCGAAACCATATTCATTTACATTATGTAAATATTTCGCCTTCTTAAATCCGGAGTCGTACGTATTTACATTGTCAGTTTGACCTCAAAGAATAAATAGACTTCCAATTATTCTCCCAAGATTCGTTGATAGATATAATAAACCATCAAGAATAACTTAGCTCCAATGAGCCTCTAAGGTCTCCCAAACATAATAATGCATCCCCTAGTTTAATAGAAATCAACTAGAAGAAAAAATGCCCTAACATCAATAAGCATAACCCCGGAAAACCCCGACTAAACCATTTCTAATCAAGGGTAGTATCGCAACTCATCAAGAACTTTAGGACTCTAAGTTTACTTCATACAAGAAGGTTCCTAGTTCCTATTAAAGAGAATAAACCTAGGAAACAAAATAAGGTTTAAAGGTGAAAAACAGGGGACCGGTCGACCGGTCCCAAGACCGCAGTCGACCGCGTCCCAAGGTTTTGCCTACGGAGAAAAGCAGAAAGCTCAAAATGGAATGGCCGGTCAACCAGTCAGGGGATCGCGGTCGACCGCGTAAGAATTTCATGCCTTTGTAGAAAAGCAGTAAACCTGCCCCCGAAGGCCCGGTCGATCGGTCCTGGGACCGCGGTCGACCGGTCATAGGAGACCTAGGGCTCTTCTTCTTCAAAAAATTAAACCCAAATCTCAAATATCTTTCATTTTGAACACAACCAACAACTTTTATCTACCCAAAGATTATCCTACATGATTTATAACTATTAAAACTCACAATTTTATCATCAAAACTAAGATCAGGGTTTAAATCTCATAAATTCCATTTTTGATCCATAAATGCAAATACACAACTATCATACAAATTATTCATCTTAGATCACATATTAGCAAGTAGAAAACTTGCCTTAGGGTTACAAATTCAGATTTCCTTGAGTAGCAGCAACAATCCATCTCCAATCTTCATTTTCTCTCTTCTTTCTCCACTTTTCTCTTCCTCTTTCTGTCTCTCTTTTTCTCTCTATGTTCAAGACATAAAATGGGGGAAAATAAGGGATTTTAAAAGACTAAAATCGTGGCTTAGGTTAAAACTCCCAACTTAAATGGTTAACACCGCATTAAAATGACTCCCAAATACGCATTTAAGTTAAAACCAGTCAAAAGTGCCCGGAACCCAAAAATACAATATGGCACTTATTTTTACTGTCTCGCACCTTCCGAGACTAACTACACCCTCTAAACTGGCATCCGGAAATTTTATAATTTATTTAGAGTCCCACTAACATTTAAACTATAATGTCATTTAATATACATGACACTATAAAATATACAACATGAGGATATTTACCTACATATATGGTAAATATACAACATCCCAGTAAATATTTACTTCTATTTCATTCAATTACTATTTACTCCAGTCCCCACATTTTATATAATTACCTTCTGCAGTAAAATTAGTATAAAATGAGCCTCCCAAAATCGAGGGTTGTTACACCCTCGGTCACCATCAACGAATCTGAACATCAAACTTAAGGCAAGTGATTTAATTCCATTAGTTTTTAGCGAATATATCTTCCATGTTAGTGTAGAAATTGATTTTTGTCTTAAAAGATGATAAAAACCTATGAAATTTGAGGTAGAACTATAAATCTTGGATAGGAATTCATGTAGATTAGTTCTGGACAAAATTCAGTAACCAAAATATAACCCTCGATGAATTAAGAACGGATTTAAGAAGAGAAATATCATGATTCTTGAAGAAAATAGGAAACTAGGGTGGTTTTTATGAAGATTTGATCCACGTAGGGTTAATTGTTGATGATGTAATGGTTTTGGAACGGTAAAAATATTGTATTTAGGTAGTATAATGATCCTACATCCTTAGTAGAAAATTTCTGTGGTGACAATTATTGTGAAATATAAATAAATATGAGAGAAGTAATGACCAAGGAAGAACAAAGAAGATAAAATGTCAATCACACAACAACGGGTGTACGTGGTTCAGCAAAGAAATGCCTACGTCCACGGTGGTGCAGTCGATATTATTTCTATATGCTCTGGAGAGTGATCGCAGAGAATACAACTTGTCCTTTGCCCCGGACCTAGGGTTTAATATATACAGGTGTATGTTAGTTAGTGGAGGTGATGGGTTCCTCCATATTTGCCATCTCCCCTGTAACGTTTTTTCATGGGATCGTGGGGGAAGATCGGATTAATACAAAAGATGAGGGGCCTGGACTTTGGGCCGCTAGGGTTGGGCTACTCGTCCAGGCCCAGGGTACTAAATTCTGGGTACCCACAATTGCCCCTAAATTTATTGTGTCATGCTTGCGGGCCCAATAATTTTAAATGATTAGCCATAATGGCTGTGTTGCAATTCCTTGGGAGCTGTGGAGTCGCTTTCTGGCGACAGTCGCTTCGCTTACTGTGCAATATGATCAGATTTTGAAGGTTTGTTGGAATAAGGCTCATTTCTTTCGTCGTTTCATCCTTTCCAGCATTTTTCTACCCTCTGAGAACTCTAGCGCTTCGTACCTTTTACTTTCGATCTCCATTCTCGTCGCTTCTTAGTCATCTTGAGCTCGTGCTTCTTCGTCACTTGAACCGATCTTCTGTCTTGTAAGTTTCTCATTCCCTTTGCATTTTCTCTTTGGTTTGTAGCTTTTTTTGCGTTTTCCAATGGCGAAGATTGGAAATAGGTCAATCTCTGAATTTAGAAAGTTCTACAACATTCCTGAGTGGGTAGAGATTGAGTGTTGTGCCTCGCCTCTTAGGAACGTTAGGGATATAGAGGATGCCCACTGGATTCATGCTTTGTTGCTTTCCCAAGGGGGACTTACTTTTCCCCCTAATGAACTGTTTTTGCATTTTTTTAGCTATTTTAGCATTGTACCTGCACAATGTTCGCCCAATGTGTGGAAAATAGTGAATGGCGTGCATAGGATAAATCAATTATATGGCACAAGGTTAGGGCTTGTCGAGGTCTGCTTTTGTTACTCCTTCTCTCGAACTAGTTCAGGTGTCTTGTACCTCAAAGCTAGGAGCCCTGATAGGGTATTGGTAATAAATCTACCTGATTCCCATAAGGACTACTGACAGGAAGTTTTTCTTATTAGGAATTGGCAGTTCTCTCCCCAATTTGAAGGGTCGAGGTCTGAGAGATTCACTATCCCTTTTTATGGGGAAGAATATATAGGTAGATATTTATACTGTTGCTTCCATCTCTGCTGACTTATGACTTTTCTAACTCCTTTCTGCTTTTTCTTTTACAACGAGGTCAAAGAACTTGGAGCCTGCCCTCAGCGAGGTTCGAATCTCGGAGTTGGTGAGGGCTTGGAACATCAGAGAGCCTTTGGGTGACGGCGAGCATCCCAGGTCTGCTGCCTTCCTGTTAGAGTATAAGAACATAGGCTCCAGCTTTATAGCGCGACTTGTGGATAGTGTTCCAGAATTTTATTCTGGGGAAGAGACTACTGCTGAGCCGATCCAGTTGGACGAAGAGGAGGGCAGCTCTGAGAGTGAGCCTGCAGGAAATCTTGGTGAAGGGAGTTCTAACAGTAGTAGTTCTTCTAACTCTGAGGAGAATTCTGAAGCTCAAGGATCATCGAGCACTTCCAGCAGTTCTGGTGAAGAGATGCCTCCTAGGAAGAATTTGATCATAGATGATGACGATGTGCTCCTTGCACAGAGGTCAAAGTAATAAAAGTCTATGTCTGGGGCCATGGCCGTGGCTACTGGTTCTCGGCCTTCTTCTCAGGAGCAAGAGAGGAAGAAGAGAGAGGATGAGCAGGCAAAAGAGAGGGAGAGGAAAAAGGAGGAGGAGAGAAGGAAGGTGGAGGAGAAGAAGAGAATGGAGGAGAGAAAGAGAAGGGAGAGAGAGAAGGAGGAGGAGAGGAGGAAAATGGAATCAAGGACCAAGGAAGGTCAAGCCTTGGTCCCAGTATCTGCCTTGCCCGAGGGGGCTTCGGTGGCCATTTTTCCTCAGCTAGCTCCTGCACTGCTCGAGAGAGTAGTTCTTCCTGCGGATCGCCAGAGGGCGTTAGGGTCCGATCAACTGGCCCTGCAAGCTAGCCAGAGGCTTGCCTTGGTAAAATTCTCTTCCAATTCTCAATTTTTTAACAAGTCTTGATGGTTTCCTCTTCTTGATTTCTTTTTTATTCTTTGCAGTTTATGACCGACTTCGCTGTGCTCTATCGCTCTCGCGACGAGCTGGTGAGGAGGAACGGTGAGCTGGAACAGCAAAAATCTGCTCTGGAAGCCGGGGGCTCTCAGCTGGAGGCTAACCTAAAGGCTGTTGATGCAGCTCGAGTTTCGTCTGACCTCACCCTCGTCAATTCTGCCCGCGAGAGGGATGACGCGGTCAAGGAGCTGGGCGAGCTGAGGAAGGCTTATGATCTGGTATGCACGAGCAAGCTGGACCTCGCAGAGAAGAATAGGGTTCTAGACGAGAAGCTGGATGAGGAAAAAAACAAGGCAGCCACCATTAAGGAGGACTCATATAACTCCGGGTGGGCTGCTGCTTATGATGATGCTGAGGTTCAGATAGGCTACATCAGTTGTATGAACTTCAAGAAGGGCTGGAACAAAGCTCTTCTAGCTGCTGGTGTGGATGCTAAGTCTCCCTTGTTTGACGAGCATGACCCGGGTCCTAAGCCAACTGTGGATGAAAAATCTCCTGCCCCAGCCATCGAGGGTGCTGATCTTCCCTTTGATACAGTTCCTGCTGGTGTTTGCCCTACTCAGGCGACTGAGGGCATTCCTGCAGAGGGGGGTACTTCTGCTGCTGCTGATAAGGGGAAGCAGCCATACACCGCTGGGCAGCCCGAGGTTTCCAGTTAATCTTCTTTTAGGATTTATTTCTGTACTTTTTGCTTGTAATTTCCCAAGTTTTTTCTGCTCGATGTACTTGGTCATTATTAATGAAATGAGAAGATTCTTCTTTTGTTTGTGCTGATCTCTTCCTCTCTTCTATCTTCCTCTTATTTGTAGTTAGTTGATGTAGATGATTATATTCCTGCTACTTCCCAATTGGGTAGGATGTTGGGGCCCAATGTCAGCTCTGAAGTTTACCATGCTTTATGAGAATCTGCAAGTCTCTGCGACTGAGAAACAAACGTTTTATGGAGCAAACCGAGCTCGTTGCCAAGCTGAGGGACAGGCTCCAGGAGATGGAGGAGATTGGTGCCTCAGTTCAGGAGGAGGTCAACATGTTGAGGGCAAAGCTACTTGAGGCTTCTGAGATTAATCAAGTTGGGGAGGTCCTCCAGCAGGAGCATGAGGATCTGAGGGGAGAAGTTGCACGACTTAAGGAGAATGCTCCGAGCATAGCTCCACCAGTTCTGCAAGGTTCCTCTTCATCGCGATCTAGATCCAGTCCTAATGTTACCCGCCATCCCCTTCTGCGAGCTAGTAGGAGCACCAGAGGCAGAAATAGGGAAGCAGAGGAACTCCGTGATAAGGACATGGAAGAGCTCCGTGGAGATGTTCAGCGAGCATACGTGATTGCTTGTGGGTTTCAAAGGGATGTCACCCGATTGCGGTACCTATTCAGGAAAGGTCCTCAACAAGTGTGGGCCGATGGTTATGATCAAGGCTGGCTAGAGGCTCCAACAAGACTATCTGAGTTCGAGGAGA
This sequence comes from Sambucus nigra, assembly GCA_949130495.1. Taxonomy (NCBI): domain Eukaryota; kingdom Viridiplantae; phylum Streptophyta; class Magnoliopsida; order Dipsacales; family Adoxaceae; genus Sambucus; species Sambucus nigra. Next base: position 372,550,048 of record OX422219.1, read on the forward strand.
TTTCCTTCATTAGAGGGTGGTTAAGTGCTTTGAAAGAGCTGCAGGTCCCGAGGAACTCGGTGCTATAGTACCGTCACGAGATGTCCTCCTCCACTCTGATGCCTAATCCATTCAGGAGGGATGATCGATGGATCCCCATCGATGCTATTCCTCGACAACTATTGGAGTTAGATGTGAATGACGCTGTGGAAGAGCTAGCCCCTGCTCCTGATAATGGGAGAAGAGCTAAAGTGGCAGACTATCTTGTTCGGAGGCTTCCACCTTCTTAAAATTTTGCAAGTTGCTTATTTTTTTTCTTTTGACAATGTAAATGCTTTGGGCGAGATTTCACCGACTAAACATGTATTATCATCGTTGTAAATATAGAAGATTAATGAAAAGTTCGCATTTTGGGAAATTTGGCCGACTAAACGTGTTTATTCAATGTTTTATATTCTTGGTTCTTCATAATTCCTTTTTGCCATGCAAGTGTCCTCCCAGTCCAGTACAATATCAGGGTACCATTGTGTCCTACTTTACCTTTTAGGTTGTGTCGTCACACTCCCTTAGGTCTAAGTAGGGCAGTTGGCGAGGACACACCTGGTGTTGGATGTCTTCGTCCGACCAGGATTTTACTCAACCGAAGTAGGTTTGAGGACCAGTTAGAATCTGGTCGTGTTGCCTAAGAATCTTTTGTAGGGCTTTATATATTGCCATGGGCAATTCTAAGAGGTCTCTCGTGTTTCATGACGATTACCCGAGGAGGGGTATTCCCTTTCTAATGTATAGTGATCAATGTGCCTGTTTCTTGGAAAAGATGATAGATGCAGCTGTTATTAATCAAAATGTGACCCATTAAATAATTATCATTAATGATAAGAGAAATGCACTTTCGTAACAAAAGAATACAATAGAAGGATCTAGAAATATAATCTCTTGAGATTAGCTGCATTCAATGCTCGTGGTATTTCTCTGCCCTCCATCGTTTCTAGGTGATAGGCACCTTATAGATCGTCTCTTGTTATCTTAAAAGGTCCTTCCCAGTTTGGGCCCAGCTTGTCGTCTGATGGCTTCACTGTGTTGCCCAGGACCTTCCTTAGAACATAGTCCCCAACTTTGAATCTCCTCGGGTTGACCCTTTTGTGGTAGTGCTTCGCGAGCTGTTGCTGATAGCTCGCTAGTGTTACTAGGGTAAGTTCCCTGCGCTCGTCGGCCAGGTCGAGTTCAGCGAGCAATGCCTCATCGTTCTGGCCTTGGTCGACAAGGTTAGATCTCATTGTTGGCAGACCCGCTTCTAATGGGATGACTGCTTCCATGCCATATGTTCGTGAAAATGGGGTTTCTCCTGTTGCTCGCTTAGGAATGGTTCTGTATGCCCATAGGATATGCGGTAGCTCGGTTGCCCATGCGCCTTTGGCTTGCTCTAACCGCTTCTTCAATCCAGCGATCACAGTTTTATTGGAAGCTTCAGCTTGTCCGTTGCTTTGAGGGTAGGCCACCGAGCTGAAGTGGTGCCTGATCCCGTGTTCGTTACAGAAGTCCTAAAAAGGGCCACTCTCGAACTGTGTTCCATTATCAGTGATGATGGTTCTAGGGATTCCGAATCGAGTGATTATATTCCTCCATATGAACCTTATCATGTCAGCATCTCGGATATTCACCAGTGGTTCTGCCTCGATCCACTTGGTAAAGTAGTCAGTTGCAACCAACAGGTATTTGCGATTGCCGGCAGCGGTGGGCAGTGGTCCCACGATGTCCATTCCCCATTGGGCGAAAGGCCATGGGCTGGTCAGGGATTTTAGTTCGTAGGCGGGTTGGTGGACCATAGGAGCGTGAAGTTGGCATTTCAGGCATTTGTGGACATATACCGCGGAGTCCTTTTGCATATATGTCCACTAATAGCCTTCCTTTATTGCTCGGAAGGCTAGAGACCTTCCTCCGACATGACTTCCACAGATTCCTTCGTGAAGCTCGTGAAGCACCTCCTCGACATCGCCTGGGTGGACGCATCTAAGGTAAGGACTGAAGAAAGACTTTTTATACAAGTCGCCTCCTGTGGATAAGTAAAAGCGAGCAACTTTGACTCTTATCTGGTAGGCAGTTTTCTTGTCCTCTGGGAGCGTTTCGTCCTTTAAATAGTCCTTTAAGGGATCCATCCAGCTGGGGGCTGATCCCACTTGGATCATTTGTTCCGCGTTTGGCAGCTTGCTGTTGGGGTTAATGCTTGGGCAAATGAGGAAATCGATGGGGATAACCCTTTTAAGGCTAGAATCAACTGCCGAACTCAGGGCTGCTAACGCATCAGCATGACTATTTTGCCCCCTGGGAAACTGCTGGATGTTGATCTCTTCAAAGCTTGTCATTAAGTTTTTCACCAAGGCGAGGTAGGCTGCCATTCTTTCATCCTTCGCGTTATAATCTCCACTTATCTGGTTGGAAACTAGTTGCGAATCGTCGAATACCTGCAAACGCTTTGCTCCCAGAGTTTGCACTTTTTGGAGACCTGCTATTAGGGCTTCGTATTCTACTTCGTTGTTGGAGGCTGCAAATCCCAGCCTGATTCCCTACTCAAGGATTATGTTTCCACTGCTGTTTGGTCATTTTGTTTTGTTGGCTGAGGTTGGTCGGAGAGTTCTTCGCCTGTAAATTCGGCTATGAAATCAGCAAGGATCTGACCCTTAATAGCTGTCCTTGGTTGAAATTGGATGTCAAACCGGCCGAGCTCGACTGACCATTTAGACAATCTACCCGACAAATCCACTTTCCTTAGGACCGCCTTAAGGAGGTGCGATGTAAGGACGATGATCGTATGAGCTTCGAAATAATGCTTCAGCTTTCTCGAGGGTATTACTAGGGCGAATGCGAGCTTCTCCAATGGTAGGTACCGTTGCTCGGCGTCTAATAAGGTTTTGCTCGCATAATAGATGGGATGTTGGATTCCTGTAATTTCGCACATTAGTGCCGAGCTGACAGTGTGACTGGATACAGAGAGGTAGAGGTACAAAGAATCCATTTGCTGTGGTATGACAAGCAGTGGTGGAGTGCTTAAGTAGGACTTGAGCTCGCCCAATGCTCGCGAGCAATCTGGGCTCTATTCTACTGTTTTACTACCCTTTAAGAGATGGAAGAAAGGCTTGCATTTCTCATAGGATTTAGAGATGAAACGATTTAGAGCAGCGAGCATTCCAGTGAGTTTCTGTACATCCTGGATTATGCGAGGAGTTTGCACTCTGTTGATTGCATCGATCTGGTCCGGATTAGCCTCTATGCCTCGGTTGCTGACCAAATACCCAAGAAACTTCCCTGACTGGACACCAAAGGAACACTTGCTCGCATTAAGTTTCATTCGGTACTTCCTGAGGATTTCGAAGGTACTTGACAGGTCCGAGAGGTGATTCTCCTTCTCCTTGCTCTTAACGAGCATGTCATCGATATAGACCTCCATTGTGTCTCCCATTTGATTCTTGAACATTTTAGTAACTAGCCACTGATAGGTTGCCCCTGCATTTTTTAGCCCAAAAGTCATGACCTTGTAACAATATAAACCAACTGTTGTGATAAACGCCATTTTGTCCTGATCTGGGGCATACAAGGGAATCTGGTGATATCCTGAGTACACGTCCAGGAAACTCATTCGTTCGTGAGCTGCGGTGGCGTCCACTAGTTGGTCTATTTTTGGGAGAGGGAAGCTATCTTTGGGGCATGCTTTGTTGAGTTCAGTGAAGTCTATGCAAACTCTCCACTTTCCGTTGCTTTTCAAAACTATTAGTGGGTTGGATAACCATTTGGGGAATTGCACTTCCCGTATGGATCCTGCATCCAGCAGTTTTTCGACTTCTATTTCTATTGCTTTGGCCTTCTCGGGAGCAGTTCCCCGTGCCTTCTGCGTGATCGGCTTGAATGTGGGATCGACGTGCAACTGGTGGCAGACCATATTGGATCGATTCATGGCAGCTCGTAAGGTTCCCAAGCGAAAACGTCTATGTTATTCCTGAGCAAGGTTGACAACTCCTTCTGCTCTTGGTCGGTGAGTGATGCTCCGATCAAGAAGACTCTGTTATTGTAGCCTTCCCTAGCCGCTACTTCTACCAAGTCCTCGACGACACGCTCGGAGGGGAGGAGCCTGGTCTCCTCTACTCCAGGTCTTCCGTATTTTAATTGCTATTTGGAAGGTATTGCACCTTCCTCCACTTTCTCGCTGGGTTGATCGGCCTTTTTCTCTGGCTTTGGTCGGATGGCCGCTATGAAGCACCTCCTTACCATCGCCTGGTCGCCGTGTATCTCCATTACTCCTCGCTCGGTAACATATTTGAGCTTCTGATGGTAGGTCGAGGAGACTGCCTTCATCGCATGAAGCCATCCTCTGCCGAGGATGGCCTGATACGGTGAGTCGATGTCAACCACCAGAAACTCAATCATTTTGGAAACATTTCCAGCACGCACTGGAAGTACTATTTTGCCCAGGGGCATAGTCATTTTTCCAGCGAAGCCGACCAGAGGAACAGTAGCTCCCTTTAGGTCGGCGACGCTCAACTTCAATTTTCTGAATAGGTCAATGTACATTACTTCGGATGAGCTTCCTTGATCGACGAGCAGCTTGTCGATGTCAAAGTTGGCTATCCTGAGTGTAATGACCAGGGCATCATGATGTGGGGTTCTTACTCCCACCAGGTCTTCATCCGTGAAAACAATATGCTTGTTATAGTTGACGTCCTCTGCTCGTCGACGCTTTCCTGACTGTGATTTTGCTGGATCAATCTGAAAAGCTTGCATTGCCGCTGTCAGTTTCTTTACTTCCATTCGAGCTGAGTTCCTTTGTATTTGCTTGACGTCAGATACTCCGTGGATTACTGCGAATTCATGTCCAGCATCATCCTCCAGCACGTTGTCGGGTTTCGCCTCTCTGTGGGCAGCCACCTTCTCTACCCTCTTTTCCACAAAGTCATTCAAATGTCAAGACTGGGCCAACTCCTCGAGGTGGGACTTAAGAGCCTTGCAGTGCTCGATCTTATGTCCTCCCTCTTTGTGAAAAGTGCATCTTAACGCATTATTCCTTTTCGAGGGATCCCCTCCCATTTTCCGGGGCCATTTGATGAATGGCTCATCCTTGATCTTTGCGAGAATTTTGTAAATTGGTTCTTTGAAGACTGTATTGACCGCCTGGAATGCTTTTGACGCGTCAAGTCTTCCCCCGTTCTTAAGGCCATTTTTGCCTCCACTCTTCTCTCCTTTCTTCTGGTTCTCCATTTTCTCACCTCCCTTGGCAGTGAATTTAGCTCGACCGTTTTCTCCTGCACTAAGTCGGGTGACATATTCCACCTTTGCGTATTTCTCGATTCGGTCCATTAGGTCGTCAATTGTCATAGATTCCTTATTTGTCAGGGACTGGTAAAGAAGGGAGGAATTGGGTAGCCCAATTTTGAAAGAGGCCACTGCCACTTGTTCCGAACAATCTTCGACCTCGTTGAACAACTCCCAGTACCTCTTCGCATAGTCTCGGAGTGTTTCTTGAGGCATTTTCTTCATTGTTAATAGAGCATCCATCCTTTTGGGATGGGAGCTGCTGGTGATGAACCAGGCCGTAAAGAGCTCGGCCAGGGATTTGAAATTTCTGATGGATCGGTGAGGGAGTTTTTCAAACCATTTCTGGGCCACGTCATGGAGGCTCGAGGGGAAAATATGGCACATCAGTGCATCCCGGTGATTCCAGAGGGTCGTGGCCTGTCGGTACTGCCTGACATGATCAATGGGATCAGTCTTTCCATCGTAAATCTTGAACCTCGGAATAGTAAATTTCTTGGGAGCTTCTTCTTCTTCGATTTCCCTTGTGAAGGGTGACTTCATCTGGGTCTTGAGAGCTCTCCTGGCAAGCTCTGGTCAACCTGGTGCCGTGGTGAGCTGGATGTTGGTCCATTTCTCTGCGGACCAGGTTCCGTATGTTCTCGTCGTTGCGAGCAGGGCCCTGATAGCGGCGAGCTCTTCTTAGTTGTTCGCAGAGGTCATCGCCTGAGTTGCCACCTTCGACCTTTTGAGATTCCCTCCTAGGGTTACTTCCTCGGCTGTGAGATTTGCTCGCTTGAGGGCTAGGAGTGCGATAGGGGAGTCTCCTAGTATCAGGATGAATCTCCCTTTCCAGTCTTTCCAGTTTTCTTTTCAAGCGAGCGTTCTCAGTTTCGTATCTGCGAGAAGACTCCCTCTGTTCGCGGAGCCTTGCCTCGTACGCATCAATCAATCTGGATATCTGCGTGGACCTTGCTGGTCCTTGACTTTCTTCTGAGGCTGGCCTTTCCAGGCGAGCCCCACGATCTGAAAGTCGGACTTCAGACCTAATCCTGCGAGGAGCAGGTGGCTCTTGAATATTTCCTGCTTGAGGAGTGTTGCTGTTGTGACCAGACATCTTAAATTCTTTTCTTGGCGTGGGCTCTTCTCAGGGAAAGATGAATGCTTCCCACAGACGACGCTAATTGTGGTGACAATTATTGTGCAACACAAATAAATATGAGAGAAGTAATGACCAAGGAAGAACAAAGAAGATAAAATGTCAATCACACAACAACGGATGTACGTGGTTCAGCAAAGAAATGCCTACGTCCACGGTGGTGCAGTCGATATTATTTCTATATGCTCTGGAGAGTGATCGCAGAGAATACAACTTGTCCTTTGCCCCGGACCTAGGGTTTAATATATACAGGTGTATGTTAGTTAGTGGAGGTGATGGGTTCCTCCATATTTGCCATCTACCCTATAACTTGTTTTCATGGTATCGTGGGGGAAGATCGGATTAATACAAAAGATGAGGGGCCTGGACTTTGGGCCGCTAGGGTTGGGCTACTCGTCCAGGCCCAGGGTACTAAATTTTGGGTACCCACAATTTCATACCTTGTAATGGAGTTTTGGGACAAATATGGGACTGAAAAATGAAGCAGTCCGTAGCCTTATCTGGTGCGATCGATCGATCGACATTCATAGGTCGATCGATCGACCACCATCGATCGATCGATATCCAAGGTCGATCGATCGACCTTTCCAGAATTTGTGATATTTTTCCCCTTATTGAATTTTAGCAATTTCGACCCTAGAGAATTATTGGTGGGGACCTTGTGAACACTTTTATAATTAAGCAAGACCAGTAGGCATGTAGATGAGAGCCGAATTATTATTAGAATTATATTTGGGAGTTATGTTAGACCTAATAAGGTTCGACGAGTGAGGTACTATTAAAGACTGCGATTAAATGAGTTAAATCTATATAGTTGATAATATAAGGTTAGTGGAAGAAATATGGACCTTAAAAGTATTGGATTAAAGTGTGGGAATAATAGGAGACGTAGTAACCTTTATGAGTTAGGTTTTAAATACTTGAAACTATGACGTGAGATGTGTCGGTGGACTATATTATATAACTATCCGGAAATATAAAAATGTACTAATTGGATTAATGGTATAGGGATTGAGAACATACCTTTAATAATATTATAAATTATCTAAGTTGTGTGAATGCTTAGTAAATGGATTTATGTGTATGACATACCTACCATACTTGTTATCACGGGAGGTCGACTTTCGGAACAGGTCCATCTAATCTTTGTGTACCTACGGGGGGATTTAGATTGGTACCTTAAGGACATAGGGCTGTGAATGACTTATTTGTGAGTTGATAAGTCAGTTGACCATGGGAGCGTATGTATGTGGGTGACCCATGGGTATGTGAACTATGTTCGCCTCCAATATGTGTGATTTTTCTTATTAAAAATGATTCCTGAGGGATTCAGAATACGTAGTCCTTATGTACGTGATGTACCGGGATTCGATGGCAGAGTATGTGTGCACCGCAGCTTAGCCTAGGGGTGCCCCAATTGTATAATTATGTTAGAATTTATATATTGGCGATGATAACAGACTCCTTGTTAATGTGTGTGAATATTTGCGACACTCTGAGTTAAGTTAAAAATGAGAATTTCATATAAGATCTAATATAAATTAATCTGAGAAATGAAAAGGTAGATTCACATAAGTTAGATTGGAATGTCTTGAACAAACCCTATATAATCATGCGAGGGCAGGTTGCAGTATAGTCTAGTAGTTAGCGGCATAACTAGGATGGGTTATGGATATACGTAAAGCGTGCACATTAGTTGAGAGGTGAGAAACTCATGTGAGAGCACGGAACTAACATGTACGTAATATTCATTGTTTAATGCAATTAAACACTTGCTATATTTTAAACTGTTTTCACATCGGGCTCTGACCCATTTGATTTCAAATCTATTTTATTTAAAAACCTTTTAGGTGCCCAGCCACAGGGAGGCCAAGCTTAGGAGTTCCATTTCAGTGATGTGATGTAGCTGATGTGGAAGTTACAGGATTTTGGATGATAGACGCCTCCACATTCTATATTGATTCCATTTCAGACTTATCCAGTTGTTAGGGCATGTCGCCCCATTTCTTTTAGAGAAAGTTTTATCATACTCAATTTCATTTCAGTGTTGGAGTTAATTAATTAATTATTCATACTTTGTATTTGATTTTATTCAGTATTTGGATTATTCAAAGGAGTGTTCATCCAGACTCATTTTTATTCCATTATTATTCTATTGTGACTGTGATGTGATTGTGATACCTTTAGCTCATAATCTAATTGGTTGCATGTTAAGATAAGTAAATTAAAAATTGACATCTCGCTTTTTAAAATATTAGGTGGCTAGTAATTATTTAAATAAATGTTCTCGACGATGATGTTATGAACTGAACCAACTTGACATTTTGTATTAATTTGAATAAAGTAGTAGCTACCCGGTATTTAATTAGTCGAGGTGTCACATGCTTCTTTATTGAATTGGTGTATACATACTTGGTAATTTAATTCTTTTACATTTTCTTTAGGTACTAATTCTATATGAATTAGGCTTTTTGTAGATCCTGTATTCGACATTGCTATTGTGTCATGTATTGTTTCTATGTTGTATATACTAATATTATAATCATTTTCATCGTATATACTTTGTAATTGTATTGTATCTTCTAGATTATCTTATATCTCTTCTAGTATGTTTATTTTTCTTGTATTTTTGGAATATTATTGTTTTTATTTCTATAAGGGCAATTTGGTCTAATATGATTCGGGTTTCCACATATATAACATTTGCAATTTTTAATTTTTTTGTTACTATCCTTTTTTATCGATATTTATTTTTTCTTTTTCAATGCTGTAACAGCCTCCATTTTCTCACGTAAAGGATGGCTAGGGACGATACGCTGAAGATAGGATTTATCAGCAATTTATACCATTCTCAACACTAAAGGAATAAAAACTTTTTATTTATATTAAAATTGACAATGAATAAAACATCCGAATAAAATAGATTCAACACACGAATAAATAAAACTGAGTCATCATACAATGTCAAAAATGTAAAACTAAATACAACTGATATAAATAAACACTTGGGCTTATGCCCGTACAAATCCCATTATGAAATAAAATAACAAACACTGAAGTACAACCTACACTAGAATCAATGGAGTGAAATTCACTATATCCAATGAAACTACAAGCCTGATCCATCGTCAGTCTTGTTATCCCCGTCATTAAGAATACCTGGGGGATGAATATTTTTAAATTTGTGTCAGAGCCCTAGAGTTGCAAGGATTCTTCACCAATAAATATGCAATTTGTTACTAACTCATATTTCACGTCTCCCCGTCGACGCTCACATGTAACGAGTACCTCACCTCTCATCTAGAAGCTGTCCTACTTGTATCGCCAAATAAACACCAATTGTAACTTCCATTATTTATTCATCCATGTAAAGAATAAACCATTTCCATTTCGAAATAACTACAAGTAGGTCCTTGTATCAGACACCCCAATCCCCAAATAGATTTCAAAATATAATTATAACAATTTACATGAACTAAGTGCAAAATCTTACGTCATCATAACTTGTAATCCTCATCTATTTCTTCATATTATTTAATGGTTAAATTCACATTCCTTGTCGTCTATCCCGTTAGACTAGTAGTTTTACTCTCTTAGATTACCAAATTTATTATCCTCATTTGACAATTGTCTACACCATTTCTCATTCAATTTAATGTTTGTCTACTCCCTTGGACTATACAATTATTATTCTTACTAATAATTGTTTGTCGCATCAGTCTTCATCCTTAATTATCCATATCATTTTATTAGAACAATTTTATCATCAATTAAATAGTAACTTACACTTATTCCAATCCCATCCGTATCAAGTATAAGGCATAAACATCTATTATGCATTATAGAGTCACAATAATATTTATTATCCACCTCCTTAGACAGTTTAATTTATTTCAATAGTATCTGGGTAATTAATAATATATGTCCTTCCAAATAATTGACACACAAGGGCATCTACCATTGGTGTCTAATTCGTGCTCCATCGGCAAGTCCGGAGGAATTCTTACATCCTAAGTGGACACCTATGCAAGACACTTTTATACGGACCATATCGAGCGGTGATACAGGAAGGGTCAGCGCCAGACCTACCCCTCGAGGGTGGAGCCTCCACATAGTACCTATATGACCTACTCATCGTAAATATATCATAGTACATATCATCATCCAATATGTATAAGTAGTTACTCTATAACTACTTTAATATAGGGATATCTCAATCCATATAAATTTCTGCCTCCTAGGCTTATCCGTAACATATAGTCATTATTCCATAACTCCTTTTTAAGTCGATACCTTACGACTATTTAACGATTAAATATTAAGTTTCATTAAAATCTTCTTTGGATCTAAATCAAACTTACTTCATAATTTATTACTCTATAAATACATAGGGATGGTTATTCCCTAAAATAACCTTTCAAAAACATTAAAGGCATCGCTATTCCCAAACTAACCTTACCTACAAATTTAATACCCTTAGCATGTTGTACTCTTGACTCAAACTTTAATTATTCCAAATTATTAATAATAATTCACTTCTTGATACCTTTCCAATAAGTTTTATATGTACATATAGAACGAGTCAACTAAACGTGAAAATGGTTATATGCACGTATATAAGAAATCCTCTAATATGGATAAGTAGTGTCACCCCAACCTACTATCACAACCGACGTTAACCATTTAGATTTAGCCCACTAGGCTTAAGATACCATTACTACTTAATGTCATTATATGGTAATAATTTGAGGAATTTAATCATCAATTATAATCATATGCCATTGACTTATCTCAAGTATCTGTTTCTTTTTATTTAAACTCTCCTCGAATTAATCATAATATTTTCATTGTATCTTTTAGGGCCTTATCCTCTATGTGCCCCTACCAAAATTTCTCAATCCTCTAGGTACATCCCGACCTTCTATATATTTATTTCATATATCTATATTCAAAAATCCCGCGTAAATCATCTTGTTCATATGGTCTTGTACACCCTTTCGTAGAAAAATCATATGAAATTAAAAAAAAAATAGAAAAATACGTGGTCGACGCCCACACGATCAAAATGAAAAAAAAAAACTAACTCCAAGACCTATATCCTCATAGTTCATCATCCAATTATAGAACCACAATCGCAATCAATCAATCGAGACAACCTCCAACGGAACAACCCCCCCCCCCCCCCCCCCAAATAACATTTCCTAAAATTTACCTTACGAATCTGCCCAGATTTTTAAAATGCAGTTTTGAGACATTTCGGAGCCGTTTTTGGAGAAAACGCATCAGTAAACAAAATGTAGAAAATGAAATTTTCTATGAGGCTTCATGGACGGAATAGCCATTTTTGAAACCAAAACAGAGAAAAACAGTTTTAAAGATGACAGTTTAAGTTTTAAATGATTCCTAATTCACCCAATTTCATAGACTTCTCAATTTCAAGAAGTTGTTCTACAATTCAATCCCTAGAATGATGTTATTGCATTTGTATCTAGATGTAGGGTTCTACAACATATCTTCTACAATTCACCTTCCATTTAAACCACATAATAACATAGTTGATACAAGGGGTTACAGATCTAAACAAGGGTTACACAATTATCATTAATTTCTACCCAATCTAAAGGGTCTCTAAATATGTAGTCCCAACACATGATTAAAACTTATTCTAAGCATGGTATTAACATTAATATAAGATTAGTACAACTTGAAATAGAATGTCAAGACAATTGTTGCCTGAAATTTGTAGAGGAGCCTCTCTTCCTCCTCCTAAGGTGGTCCTTCCTCTTCCTCCTAAGTGGTTGTGACTAGGGTTAAGTTTTGATAGGAGTGGGGGTTTATTTCTCTTCCTTATAATCTTATATCTTTCCAAATTCTTGAGTTGGGCTTTAGGCCCCAACTTTGGACCCCCAAATGAGGCCAAAAACAAAATCTAATTAGCCCAATAACCACTCGACTCATATATATATATATATATATATATATATATATATATATATATATATATATATATATATATATATATATATATACCCCAGGATCATTTCTAAGGGTCTAAAATACTCAAATGAGCCCGTAATACATCTCAAAGTGTGTCCCAAATATTTTTATCCCCAAAAATATATTTAATTGTGTCGTGACATACCCCAATACTTTTTATAAAAACAAAATAAGTAAACCCCATTTGATTTATTCCAAATCATTAATGTCCAAATTCTAAAATTTATAAAAAAAAATTACTGAGTCTAATTACTCACAACCAGGATTAATTAATTTCACCAAATTAATTTAATCCTTATTAAAAAAAATTTATTCCAAAAATATACTTGGTATTACAGTCTCGCACCCTACAACGAATTTCCGTCCTCAAAATTCAAGGTAGCATAAAGTCATATTTTATTTGCACCGTTTAATTATATTTATACCTAATTAGTCCATACTCTTATCCTATGAGATAAATGAAAAGGCTCATCTAGTTAAGGCTAAGGTTAGTTGGGCTTAATTGTTAACTTAATAATTCTAAAGAATGAAAATGGATTATGGAGAGGGTAAGGAAAATTGTGATGTAGACCAGTAGGATATTAATGAAACCCATATTTTCTCACGTAAAGGCTAGCCAGGAACAATACGCCGAACATAGGGCTTATCAACAATTTATACCATTCTCAACACTAAAAGAATAAAAAAAAATTATTTATATTAAAATTTACAATGAATAAAACATCTTAATAAAACTGATTCAACACACGAATAAATAAAACTGAGTCAACAGATAATGTCCAAAAGGTAAAACTAAATACAACTGATATAAATAAACACTTGGGCTTATTCTCGTACAAATACCATTATGAAATAAAACTAGGTGTATACCCACGCGATGCGTGGCGAGGCGCCCCTCCGACACACAGTTCTCTGATTGCCTATCTCATTAACGGAATGGTATGCATTATTTTCGGGAAGTTTGATGTGGAATTAATAAGTTTGCCTATCTCATTAACAGAACGACGTGCATTTTTTCCTGCAAGTTTAATGTGCATTTTTTCTGCCTAAACCTACTTATTTGACCACCTTATATCTCCATTCTATAGAGCCAACCCATTTACACGGAGCAATCCAAACCCATAAACCAAAATCTGGTTTGACCCCCAAATACCCATACCCGATTCCAAAACCTGAAACCCACACCCAACCCACCTATCAAACCTAGAAAATAGGAACTCCCGGCCATTATTCCAGCCACCTCCGGTGTCTAACCCGCGATCACAACTTCGACCAATCCCACAACCCTCTTCGGCCACCTTAAAGCTCCTCCGCTTGTAACCAACTTCATACCCATACCCAAAACCACCAACTCAACCTACTGACCTTACCTGCTCTAACACGAACCTGTCCACCAACCCACTTTTAACTATGACCAAACCCACAACCTGAGCTACTACCTCCGACGATCAAACCACAACCATACTTGGACCTCCCAACTAAAAGCCCAGCCTTATACCTCCATACCTGGCACCAAACTCTGACCCTCAAACCACTGACCCGATTTTATAAACAACCTGAACTGATGAGACCCATTAACCCGATTTAAACACAGTTCCAACTAAGTACCCACTTCGACCCAAAAAACCATATCAATTTTGATTTGCTATTGGTGACAAACATTTAGGATATGACAAACATTAACCCGGTATTGTGTTTGTTGTTGTGTGAAGAGACTGTTGGTGGGTATTAAGAGATTGTTGATGTTAGTACGAAGAAGAGTGTTGGGATATAAATCTCCGAATGCAAGTTGCCAAATTCAATCAGTGTGCAACGCATCTGACGTGAGTGTGCAATGCATCTGACGTGGACAGTATAGACATTAAATGCCTTGTTTTGCATCTAATAACATAATATAATTTTGGTGTCTCTTTAGAGAGAATGGACACGTGTCAAGTAATAAAGACTAATGCATTAAATATCATTAAATCTCTATCAATAGCTTTAACTTAAATCTAAAGGTCTCTCTCTTGCTCGTTCCCTCTTCCCCAGCCCTCCATTTTCCAATGCCCACTTCCACTTCCTTAAAAACTACCTAATTAAATTCCTCAAATCTCAATAGACTTCAACTATTTATACACCCATACAATCAAATCATGTACCTGTGCAAAATGAACGCTACTACTAAAAAAATCATGGTATTATCACCTCTTTCCTATTGACAATATGCTTTTACACCTTATGTTGTTTTTCCTTTATTATCTCCAATAAAAATAATTTTTCTCATTTGGATTAGATTCCTGAATTATTACATTTTTCCTTTTTGTGAAGAAAGTATGTTTGTCATTAAGAATGTATAAGTATTTAGAGCATAAAAATATGGCAAATTTAAAAAAAAAATTGATCTTGGATTTATATAATTTTATATAAAAATAGTTTTTTTAATCCGTTGTCTTTAGGATTAGACTAATTTTGGCATTTTTAAAAAACATAAAAGTGGGCTTTTATAAAAAAAAGATATTTTTTTATAAAAATACTGTAAAATAGTTTAAAATGCACTATTTTTCTTATTTATTTTTTTTAAAACAAAAGAGTTCTTTGTATCAAAAGAATTTTTTTCAGGATTAGTATAATTTTGATGTTCGAAAAAAACTTAGAACAATTTTCTTAAAACAAGACATTTTTGGTTCTATAATTTTTTTTATTATACGAAACTGCTTTTTTATACAAATAATTTTTTTAGAAAAACATTGAAAACAATTTTTTTTGAACAAAACTGTTTTTTTATAAAAGAATTTTCTTTAAAACTGTCAAAACTTTTTTGCTTTCATAATAAAAACAATTTTTATTTTTATAAACTTTTCTAAAATAAAAAATATTTTTATTTTTAATAAAAAGTGGTTGTAAAAAAATATAATATGAAAAACCTTCGATTTCAATAATATAGAAAAATATTTTAACAAAAAGAAAAATAGTAAATTGAGGGGAAACTTTTTCACTGTGGGTTAGAGGTGAGCAAATCTTGCCACCAAAATCAAGGGTTCACATGTCATGACAAATTATGACTATCAAATGCATACAAAAGTGGATAAATCGTTCATTTACCACTTTTGCATTTGTCATGAAAAATCACGTCTATCAAATAGTCCCTTAGGAGTTTATTTGCATTGTTAAAGGGGTATTTGCAATCTTAGTGCACTCTCAACATTTTGAATATTCAGTAATTATAATACATTTCGTTTGGAATACTTTTTTTAGTTTAGGTAAAGGGTAATGGTATGAAAATCAATGAGTTGTTCTATCATTCTTTTTTTAGTTAATTTACTATCATTCTCAATCTCTTAAGTTTTGCTAGTGCATAATTCACATTGACTTAACTTTTTTGTACTAGGTTTGTTTTGTTGTTTACATTCTTTAATATGTTTGTTGTTTTGATTATTCAAATATCTAAATGATTTTATGTGAATTTTTGACAATTATTCTTCATATTTAGGAGCTTTTCTAAAGTCGTACTACTTTTTTTTAATTCTATAGAAAATGATTTTAGGTCACTTTTTCAATGAGAATAGTATGTTATAACCAATTATGTAAATTCCTAAATCTTAACTATCCCCATTTTCTAAATTTTATAACGTTGCTATATTTATTTTCATGTAATTTTCAATAAATACATTATGTAATCTTATAATTTGTTGGAATTGAAAAATACTAATCGCAAGATTTTAATCGTTTATGACATGAAAGAGAAGTTATTCATTGAATAGACCCTCCAGCACCGAAAAATCAAGGTCAGATCAACCCAAATCCCTCAAGAGTTTTCACCACACTTTCTCTACTATCCTCCCTGTGTTTCTATGCTCATTTTAAGAATACATCACAAACAGGTTAGTTTAGAAAGCTTTTTTCTCAATTTAGGTGTTTTACCTTTGTTTAGCCTTAGTTAGAGTTGCTATTATGTGTATAGATTTGTTTAATGAAATGGGCATAAGTTAGCTGTATATTATATATGTTCTCCTCTAAGAGCTTTATACCACCCAAGTTTCAGTTTTTTTAGGTAATAATTTTTTTTTGTTAAAATCAACTTTATGTCTTTTTTTAAATAGTAATTTTTTTTGTTATAATCAACAAAAATTTATGATAGAGAAGTGATACCAAATGTTTTTGTGCTTAGAATCTAATAAATGAGAAGAGGAGTTGTATATTCACAAGAGGATTTGTATATTGAATTTGGAAAATGATATGGTGATACGATTTTGGGACACGTGACATGTGTGTGTGCACGCATAAAGTTAGTATTTTATATATATTATAATATTTAATAATTTTTATAATTGTAATTATTTAACTGTTTTGTAACACGCTCGCGCATCGCGCGAGGCTTAAACCTAATTTTATAATAATAATAGATAGATTGAGATAAAATATAGAGTGCCACGTGGACACTCTCAATGAGGAGGAGTCTTAAATGCTCATAAATGTCTTGTTTTGCATTTTATAGTATATAGA
Source organism: Sambucus nigra (assembly GCA_949130495.1). Lineage (NCBI taxonomy): Eukaryota > Viridiplantae > Streptophyta > Magnoliopsida > Dipsacales > Adoxaceae > Sambucus > Sambucus nigra. The sequence continues at coordinate 372,566,948 of OX422219.1, forward strand.
GATATCAAACGATGAAGTAAAACCTAAACTAGAATCAATGGAGTGAAATCCACTACATCCAATGCAACTGACAGCCTGATCCATCACCAGTCCTGCTATCCATGTCATTAAGAACACTTGGGGGAAAAACATTTTTAAATTTGGATCAGAGCCCTAGAGTTGCAAGGATTCTTCGCCAATAAATATGCAATTTCTTACTAACTCATACTTCACGTCTCCCCATCGACGCTCACATGTAACGAGTACCTAACTTATCATCTAGAAGCAGTCCCACTCGTATCCCCAAATATGCACCAATTGTAACTTCCATTATTTAGTCATCCATGTAAAGAATAAACCATTTCCATTTCGAAATAACTACAAGTAGGTCTTAATGTCTGACACCTTAATCCCCGAATAGATTTCAAACAATAATTATCAAAATTTACATAAACTAAGTGCAAAATCTTACGTCACCGTATCTTGTAACCCTTGCCTATTTCTTCCAATTATTTAATACTTAAATTCACATTCCCTATCGCCTATCCCGTTAGACTAATAGTTTTACTCTCTTAGATTACCAAATTTATGATCCTTATTTGATAATTGTATACACCATTTCTTATTCTATTTAATGTTTATCTACTCCCTTAGACTATCCAATTATTATTCTTACTAATAATTGTTTGTCTCATTATTCATTAGGACTCGTCTTCATACTTAATTATCCACATCATTTTATTAGCACAATTTTATCATCAATTATACAGTGTCTACATCATTAAACAAAACGGACATTATCCCATAAGGTATACCACAATGTGTGAATGGGTAAATATAAATGATTATATTACTAATCAATTAATTCAAATGAAATCCTTATATTTAAATTGCCAACTTACACTTATTCCAATCCTATTCGTATCAAGTATAAAGCATAAACATCTATTATGCATTACAGAGTCACAAGAATATTTATTGTCCACGCCCTTAGACAGATTAATTTATTTCAATAGTATTCGGGTAATTAGTAATATATGTCCTTTCATATAATTAACACATAAGGGCATCTACCTGTAACAACTCGCCTAATGGGATATCGGGCGATCACTCCTATATCAAATTAAAACAGGGGTCACATAAGGATCATTCTTAGCATCACTATCGAAAATCCATTTAATTACTAATATCCTATTAGGCGAGCGTTAAAAATTTTTACTTAACTACTCTTTTTAAACCATTAAAATAAAACATCCACAAGTTAATGCGTAAATGCAACTGAAAGGAAAATGAAATGAAATAAAATAACCGAACACTCGGTTCAAATTATACAACCATATCGAATACTGTACTGAAAGAATAAATAAATGCAATTGATCCATTGGCTCGAATATTTATACAGTACCTCCTTGTAATACCCCGTATTTTCGTGATATTTATTTTTGGGGATTAATTGAATTAAATGTGTATTAATTGAAAATTAATCCGGATAAAATATTAATGAGATGTGAGTTAGTATTTGATTATAATGTTTATATATGGCAATATATGAATATTGGAAATATTGAAATTGTCGCGAGATTGAAATACGGCAATTTGGGAAATTTTGTTGGGACGCGCGTGACAGTCGCGTCAGGAATATAATTATTTGAATTAAAAAGTAAATTTTATTTTTATCACCCGTATGGTCATTTTGAGTGCGCCAACGAGTCCGGAAGGGTCGAAATAGTCAAAAAACACTAGCCGGGGGTTTAGTTTGGGTCCCGGGGCATTTTTAGGCCATACCGGCAACCCAAAAGGGTAGTTTGGTAATTTTGGAAATTGGGTAATTAAAACCCACGAAAATTAGAGTTAAAAATATGACTTAGTCTTAACCCACTAAGCAATTTCCAACCCTAATTTAGGTAGTGGGCTACGGGAGAAGTTTAGAAACCTTAAAACTTGGCAAAAACCAACCCCACCTCCATTATCACCTTGAGAAGAACTTGTAGAGAGAGAGAGAAAGAGAAGAATTCTGCAGAAAGAGAGAGAGAGGAATTCAACCACCTTCAATCAATAACAAATCTGAAGAACGATTAAGGCAAGTGGTTTAATTACAATTGATTCAATGCTATGCTTTTCCATGTTTAGGAAAATTATCGCATTTATCTTGGAATATTGATATAGACCCATGAATTGGAAGATTAAAACTATGAACTATGTTAGGGACTGCATGTAGAAACATTCTGGACGAATTATGAATTCAAAATTTTGACCCTTGATGATCTAAAAACGAATTTAAGAAGAGATTTATTAATGTTCTTGAAAGAAATAGGAAACTAGGGTTCTCGATGAAGTTTTGATCCAAACAAAGCCCTTGGTTGATGAATTATTGGTTTTAGAACGTTAACAATGTTGTAGGATGGTTGTATGATGATACTATAACGTTATATTAGAGTTTCATGCATTAAAAGGATGTTTTGTGATGATTTGAAAACTGCAAAACGAAGCAGTCCGTAGCCATACCTGGTGCGTTCGATCGATCGACCACCATCGATCGATCGAAGGTAAAGGTCGATCGATCGACCTTCCTAGAATGAGTAAAGTTTTCCCAATTTAAATTTTAATGATGTTAACCCTTGGAAAATATTATTGGAGACCTTATTAATACCCTTAAACTTAAGGAAGACCAGTAGGCATGGTTATGAAATTTGGACCTTTATTAGAATTCAATTCGAGGAATTATTCTAATCTAATGAAATTCGATAGGTGAGATAATATTTGGGTTAAAAGTGTAAATTTGAATAATTTAATGAAATGAGGTTTGGGGCAGAAGTAAGGACCTTAGGAATAAAGATGTTATATGTGGGAATAATAGGAACTTAATAATCTATTTGAGATAGGTTTTAAGTATAAGAAATTAAGACGTGGGACGTGTCGACAGTTTAAATTTTATATTATCGGGAGACTTAAAATATATAAATTTGGAATAATGGTATAAGGATGTAGAGTATACCTTTATTAATATTAAGATATCTAAGATGTGTGAATTCTTAGCCTATAATTTTATGTGTATGACATACCTACCATACTTGCTATCACTGGAGGTTTACGTTCGCTTAGGGCCTTCTTATCCTTGTGTTGCCCGGATTTAGATTGGTACCTCGATGAACATAGGTCAGAGAAGGACTTATTGGGATGTTAATAAGTCTGCTGATCGTGGGAGCGTAGGTATGTGCGTGACCCATGTGATGTGACTGTGTTCGCCTCCATTGTTTGTGATGTTGTTATCTGAGAACGATTCCTGAGAGATTCGGAATGCGTAATCCTTATGTACGTGATGTACCAGGATGGATAGCAGAGTGTGTGTGCACTGCAGCTTAGCCTCGGGGTGCTTGTATTGTATATTTATGATGTGAATAATATACGGTTAAATGGAAAGGAATTTGCTATGTTAAATTGTGAGTATAGTTATCATAACTTTATGAAAAGATAAAAGGGGACAGATGTCAATAAATGGTTTTGTTAATAATTGGGAATCCGAGAATTAAAGTAGAACTCTCTATTTAATTGTTAAGGTTGGAATTAAAACGTGAACCGAGTAGAAGTGTTAGAAACTCTTTTGAACTAGATAGTTATGAGAAAACACATGAATAGGTACAGGAACGTTAGGAGTGCACAATTAGACGAGAGGTGCGTATTTCATGTGAGAGCACGTCCTAACATGTATTTTGCATTTATTGTTTTAAATGTTATTAAAGCACTTGCTGTTTTCAAAATACTCTCCACTTTCGGGCTCTGACCCGTTTGCTTTCAAATCTATTTTGTAAAAACCATTTTAGGTGCCCAGCCACAAGGACACCATGCTTAGGATCCTCATTCAGGTGACGAGTTGTAGCTGTTTGTGGAAGTTACAGGACTTTGCTTGTAGACGCTTCATCTATCTTGACTCTATGTTCAGCATTTATCAGTTGTAGGGCATGTCGCCCATTTCTTTTAGAGACATTTCATTTGTTTTAGTTATTCAGACTTCCGGCATGTAATTAATTCAGGATTCAGATTTGTCATATTACTTTCAGTTGTGGGATTATTGCGAGGAGTTTTCCTCCGAACTTATTACTATTTGTTGGTTATTTCATTACTTCGTTATGGTGAAAGGATTTATGTTGTTCTTCCATTATTCTTTTATTGCATGTTAATCAGACTTAACTTAAAATTTGGCAACTTACTTTTTAAATACTAGGTGGTTAGTAATCATTAAAATGTTTTCGACAGTGATGCTATTAACTGGACCAACTTGGAATTTTGTATTAATTTAATAAAGGAGCAGCTACCCGGTATTTAATTAGTCGGGGTGTCACACTCCTGTCTAGAGAACAACGATGGAAGCGGCTATCAAAAACCTGCACGCATCCACAGCTGCTGCAGCTGACGTCTGACTCGAAGGAAGTGTCATCCAGGCGTCCGTGTGTCTGGACACCTATATATATACATAATATAGCAAGAAAGGAAAAGTAGATAAACGGGTCAGAGCCCGAGTTTTGAAAATATTTTGCAAGTGCATAAATGCCTTATTATTTTGAAAAAGGTTTTATCTCATATTTAAGTTTGGTATCGCACTCTCATGAGATACCCCTCACCTCTCCGCTAATAGTGCACTCCTAGTGCATCCCTCTAAACATCCTAGTCAAGCTACCCCTCTAGACTAGTCTATCACCCAACCACTATCAACCCTAGAAAGTCCAAGCAATGTACTAAGGGCTAAACTTCACCTCAGTCTCAACGTTATGCCATGTTCGTGGGTGGGGTGTCTCACAAAGCGAAATCTAAACAAGGAACCCCCCCAATACACTACTACACGGCACGGTCGATCGTCGAGATCCGCCAGTCCCTCAGTACATAAAGATATATAAATATATAAATATTAGAGAACTAAGGATTTATATATATATATCATAAGCATTTATAATATTAGAGAACTAAGGATTAAACTTTTCCCCAGTCTAAACGCATTGCCATATTCGTGCGTGGGGTGTCTCGCAAAGCGAAATCCAAACAAGGAACCCCCCCCCCCTCGATACACTACTATGCGGCAAGGTCGATCGTCGGGATCCATTAGACCCTTGGTACTCGATTCATCCATATATATTCATTTTACCATATACATCCGGATCTATCTCCCGGACTGAGGATTCATATATCAAGTATTTATCAATACTTTCATTTTTCTCAAAACTTCCCATTTCCCTTTTTATACTCAGGAAATGTAAATATAAAAGCCAATTCATTATCATGAATTGCTTTAACAAATCATATACTTTTAAAAGCCAATTTTATTATCATAAAAATGCTTTTCCATTTTATATCATCTCATTTCCCTTGTTTGTGATGTTGTTATTTGAGAACGATTCCTGAGAGATTAGGAATGCGTAATCCTTATGTACGTGATATACCGGGATGGATAGCAGAGTATGTGTCCACCGCAGCTTAGCCTCGGGGTGCTTGTATTGTATATTTATGATGTGAATAATATACGGTTAAATGGAAAGGAATTTGCTATGTTAAATTGTGAGTATAGTTATCATAACGTTATGAAAAGATAAAAGGGGACAGATGTTAATAATTGGGAATCCGAGAATTAAAGTAGAACTCTCTATTTAACTGTTAAGGTTGGAATTAAAACGTGAACCGAGTAGAAGTGTTAGAAACTCTTTTGAACTAGATAGTTATGAGAAAACACATGAATAGGTACAGGAACCTTAGGAGTGCACAGTTAGACGAGAGGTGCGTATTTCATGTGAGAGCACGTCCTAACATGTATTTTGAATTTATTGTTTTAAATGTTATTAAAGCACTTGCTGTTTTCAAAATACTCTCCACTTTCGGGCTCTGACCCGTTTGCTTTCAAATCTATTTTTGTAAAAACCATTTTAGGTGCCCAGCCACAAGGACACCATGCTTAGGATCCTCATTCAGGTGACGAGCTGTAGCTGTTTGTGGAAGTTACAGGACTTTGCTTGTAGACGCTTCATCTATCTTGACTCTATGTTCAGCATTTATCAGTTGTAGGGCATGTCGCCCATTTCTTTTAGAGACATTTCATTTGTTTTAGTTATTCAGACTTCTGGCTTGTAATTAATTCAGGATTCAGATTTGTCATATTACTTTCAGTTGTGGGATTGTTGCGAGGAGTTTTCCTCCGAACTTATTACTATTTGTTGGTTATTTCATTACTTCGTTATGGTGAAAGGATTTATGTTGTTCTTCCATTATTATTTTATTGCATGTTAATCAGACTTAACTTAAAATTTGGCAACTTACTTTTTAAATACTAGGTGGTTAGTAATCATTAAAATGTTTTCGACAGTGATGCTATTAACTGGACCAACTTGGCATTTTGTATTAATTTAATAAAGGAGTAGCTACCCGGTATTTAATTAGTCGGGGTGTCACAGGTGGTATCAGAGCATCAGGTTCTAGTGTCTTTTAGGATCTGTACGGCTTATTATGTTTCCGTTGAGCTTTCTTTGATGTAGAGCCCTATATTTTAGGACTGTTGTATTCTTTTGTATATGCTACGTTCTTCAGCTATTTTGAGTTTATAACTGCGAACTTATAGACTTTACTCTTATTTCAGATGCCTCCATGACGTGCACCACGGGCTCCTAGGAATGCACAGCCCGAGCCACAGCCAGCTCCAGTACAGGACACCATGAATGCCGCTGAGGTTGCAGCCATTTTAGCCCAAGCGGTAAATGCCTCCTTAGCAGTTGTACAGTAGGCACCACCCCAGGCGCCAGCAGCCGCGCCAGTTCAGGCACTTGCATTCTCGTCTGCTTGGGAACGTGTACGTGATGCTTTTCAGAAAGCACACCCTCCGGAGTTCGTAGGTAGCTCCGATGTTGTGGTTTCGAGTCAGTGGAGGAAGGACATTCAACGGCACTTGAGGATGTATGAGTGCACCGAAGTTCAGAAGCAGGTGCTAGCTACTTTCAAGCTAGTTGGATCTGCACTGCAGTGGTGGGAGTCTATTACCACCGTGGAGGAGAGAGACACTCTCACGATACAGGAGTTTTGGGTGCGGTTTGACCGCAAGTACTTTCCGTCAGCAGTTCACACGGAAATGAGGAGGAAGCTAATGAGCCTCAAGCAGGAAAGTAAGACTGTGGCCGAGTATGAGGCCGAATTTACAAATCTGTTGAATATTGTACCGGATGAAATACCAACAGAGGAGAAGAAGATACAGAAATTTACGGACGGGTTGACTTGGAGGATCCGTCAGCATTTGTTGGGGAACCTATCGTTGGCCACTTATTCTAATGTGGTTAACGCTGCACTGTTACACTGCCAGGATCATCGCTTTCACATGGCTGAAGGCAAGAGGTCAGGAGAGTCCAGCCATCAGGGCAGGACTGGGGGAAATGGTGCCAGTGGGGCACATTCTGTTCAGGGGCAGAGGCATGGTGATCAGGGTTCCCAGCAGGGGGATCACAAGAGGTTCAGGTCGGGAAATTTCAGGCACGGACAGGGACGTTTCCGGCAGGGCCATCAGGGTCCGAACGGCCATCAGAACCAGCAGGGTCAGAATGCTCAACAGCAGTTTCAGCAGGGCTAGCAGGTCCAGTGGAGGAACGGTAACGGCCACCAGGGCCGGGGGAAGCAGGGACAAAGAGGGGGAAACTTCCCGGGGAAGTGTTTCGTTTATGGCAAGACTGGCCATAAACGCCAGGACTGTCCTGATAGGGGCAGGGCCCCGCAGCAGCAGCAGGGTGCTTGAGATGAGCCACAGAGGCCACTTTTCCACCTTCCCTCCCAGCTCCAGCCCAGGTTCCAGCACTACCAGCCATTCCAGCAGTTCCTGTACAGCAGGGGAAGTTACAGTATGGACGTGTCTATAACGTCCACCAGGCAGCAGCTCCACAAGCACCACCCACGATTGAGGGTATGTTTCCTATCCATGGTACTATGGGTCGGGTTTTGTTTGATACGGGGGCAACACATTGTTTTATATCTACACATTTTGCGAAAGCCTTAGGGTTTTTAGCCACAGCAGAGAGCACAGTGACGTGTGTAGACTCACCATTGGGGAGTGGGTCACTTATTTTCTTTATATGCCGGGGAGTGGGGGTAGATATTGGTAGTTTGGTATTACCTGCAGACATTTTGGTATTAGATATGCATGTGCACGATGTGATTATCGATATGGATTGGCTCGCAGACTATAGAGCCATGATTGATTGCTTCGGTGGGAGCATTGTTTTTGCCATTCCGGGGCAAGAGATGTTTGTAGTGGCGATGCCTCGCCCAGAGGGAGGTTCGACCGATCATTTGTACTACATAGAGGAGGATACCTCTAAGGAGGTTGTGATTCCTTTAGATTTGATCCCAGTTGTCAGGGAGTAGTCTGATGTGTTTCAGGAGATACCAGGCCTACCCCCCAGTCGAGAGATAGACTTTGTCATAGACTTATTACCAGATACGAGACCTATAGCACGCGCACCGTACCGTATGGCTCCGGTAGAGATGCGAGAGCTACGAGATCAGATTGAACAGTTGTTGGGTTAGGGGTTTATACGGAGGAGTACTTCGCCGTGGGGTGCCCCTGTGTTGTTCGTGAAGAAGAGAGATGGTTCACTGAGATTGTGTGTGGACTACCGGGAGTTAAACAAGGTCACGATACGGAATAAGTATCCATTGCCTCGAATCGATGACCTATTCGACCAGTTGAGAGGAGCTTCTTTCTTCTCAAAGATTGACTTGCGATCGGGATACCATCAGTTGCGTATCAGGGAAGAGGATGTCTCGAAGACTGTGTTCTTAACGAGATATGGTTCTTACGAGTTTCGGGTTATGCCTTTTGGTTTGACCAATGCTCCAGCCGTGTTTATGGACTTGATGAATAAGGTGTTCAGAGATTTCCTAGATCAGTTTGTCATTGTCTTCATTGACGATATTCTGGTTTACTCCCAGACAGAGGAGGAACACGCCGAGCATTTGAGGCAAGTTTTGCAGACGCTACGTCAGAACGAGTTATATGCAAAGTGTGAGAAGTGCGGGTTTTGGCTGAAGGAGGTCCAGTTTTTGGGGCATATTATTTCCGACCGGGGGATATCTGTTGATCCAGGAAAGGTATCCACGGTGAGGGAGTGGGGACAGCCCACTACACCGACAGAGATCCGTAGTTTCTTGGGTCTAGCAGGATACTACAGGAGGTTCATTCAGGGATTTTCGAAGATAGCGGGTCCTTTGACACATCTGACTCGTAAGGGTGTGCCGTTCATTTGGAGTGATGCCTGTCAGTTGGCATTCGATGAGTTGAAGGACAAGTTGACCTCAGCACCTGTGTTAGCATTGCTGAGACCGGGAGTTGAGTATCTAGTTTACACTGATGTGTCCTTACAAGGACTTGGAGGTGTATTGCAGCAGGAAAGTCAGGCCATATCTTATGCTTCCCGTAAGCTTAAGCCTCACGAGAAGAATTACCCCACCCATGACTTGGAGTTGGCGGCAATGGTATTTTCCCTTCGGATTTGGAGACATTATCTTTTGGAGGAAAAGTTTCGATTATTCACAGACCACAAGTCCCTACAGTACCTATTCACGTAGAAGGAGTTGAATATGCGGAAGCGAAGGTGGCTTGAGTTTTTGAAGGATTATCAGTTTGATATCCAATATCACCCGGGGAAGGCTAACGTGGTGGCAGGCGCGTTGAGCCGTAGACCAGTAGAGGCGGTGGCAGATGTGTGGAAGGACAAATGGAAGGAGTTGGGACACCAGGATGCAGTGGCCCGATCATTCATGTCTGTGATGACCGTTACACCGCAGATTGTCACGAAGGTAGTAAGGGCACAGGTAAATGACTCGCTCTATCAGGAGCAGATAGTTCGATTATTGGCAGAGGGAGCCGAATCCTATACCGTTAGCTCAGACGGGGGATTACGCTTCAATGGGAGATTGGTAGTTCCAAAAGGGGAGGAATTGCGACACGAGGTAATGGCAGAGTCGCACGGCTCACGGTTCACGGTACATCCCGGTGGGGATAAAATGTACCAAGACATGAGACGACAGTATTGGTGGAGCGGGATGAAGAGAGATATTTCCGTGTTTGTTTCAAAATGCGCCACTTGTCAGCTAGTAAAAGTGGATCATCAGAGACCGGCAGGACTTCTACAACCGTTGGAGGTCCCGATGTGGATGTGGGAGAGCATCTCCATGGACTTTATCACGGGGTTGCCTACGTCACAGAGAGGTCACGACTCCATTTGGGTAATTGTGGACAGGTTGACCAAAGTCGCTCATTTTCTACCCGTAAGGACAGACTACACTACGGGACAGTATGCCCAGCTCTTTATTGCAGAGATAGTGAGACTTCATGGTGTGCCCCTAAATATCGTGTCTGACCGAGACAAGATATTTGTTTCACGGTTTTGGGAAAGTTTTCAGGAGGCCATGGGCACAGAATTACGGTTGAGTACGGCGTATCACCCGCAGACCGATGGGCAGACCGAGCGTATAAACCAGATGTTGGAGGACATGTTGCGTATGTGCATCATTGATTTTGAGGGTGGATGGGAGCAGTATCTTCCAGTGGTGGAATTTGCTTACAACAACTCCTACCAGTTCACCGTTGGCATGGCTCCATTTGAGGCATTGTACGGTAGACCTTGTCGTTCCCCAGCATGTTGGTTGGAAGTGGGGAACAACAAACTACTTGGGCCGGAAGTGATTCAGGATACTTCGGCGAGGATAGAATTGATTCAGAGTCGCATTCGAGTAGCTCAGGATCGGCAGAAGAGCTATGCTGATGCGAAGAGGTTCTTCAGGGAGTTCCAAGTGGGGGACCAGGTTTTACTCAGAGTATCTCCTATGAAGGGGATTATGTGTTTCGGGAAGAAAGGGAAGTTGGCACCGAGATATGTGGGACCATTTCCTATTATTGAGCGGATTGGACCGGTTGCGTATAGACTCGGGTTACCGGAGCATTTCCATCGGATTCACGATGTATTTCATATTTCCTCGCTAAGGAAATATCTTAGAGACGATTTGGCTCATTCTCATATTGCTTTGGAGGACATCGATCTCCAGCCTGATAGCTCCTACGAGGAGGGACCGATTGCTATTTTAGACCGAAGTGAGCAGAAACTGCGGTCAAAGATAGTCCCGTTAGTACGTGTTCAGTGGCGACATCATAATGTCGAGGAGTCCAGAAGGGAGCGCGAGGATGAGATGCGCGAACGTTATCCGGAGTTTTTCTTACCAGGTACTTTCTAGTTCCGAATTTCGGGACGAAATTCAGTTATTAGGGGGGAAGTATGTAATACCCCGTATTTTCGTGATATTTATTTTTGGGGATTAATTGAATTAAATGTGTATTAATTGAAAATTAATCCGGATAAAATATTAATGAGATGTGAGTTAGGATTTGATTATAATGTTTATATATGGCAATATATGAATATTGGAAATATTGAAATTGTCGCGAGATTGAAATACGGCAATTTGGGAAATTTTGTTGGGACGCGCGTGACAGTCGCGTCAGGAATATAATTATTTGAATTAAAAAGTAAATTTTATTTTTATCACCCGTATGGTCATTTTGAGTGCGCCAACGAGTCCGGAAGGGTCGAAATAGTCAGAAAATACTAGCCGGGGGTTTAGTTTGGGTCCCGGGGCATTTTTAGGCCATACCGGCAACCCAAAAGGGTAGTTTGGTAATTTTGGAAATTGGGTAATTAAAACCCACGAAAATTAGAGTTAAAAATATGACTTAGTCTTAACCCACTAAGCAATTTCCAACCCTAATTTAGGTAGTGGGCTACGGGAGAAGTTTAGAAACCTTAAAACTTGGCAAAAACCAACCCCACCTCCATTATCACCTTGAGAAGAACTTGTAGAGAGAGAGAGAAAGAGAAGAATTCTGCAGAAAGAGAGAGAGAGGAATTCAACCACCTTCAATCAACAACAAATCTGAAGAACGATTAAGGCAAGTGGTTTAATTACAATTGATTCAATGCTATGCTTTTCCATGTTTAGGAAAATTATCGCATTTATCTTGGAATATTGATATAGACCCATGAATTGGAAGATTAAAACTATGAACTATGTTAGGGACTGCATGTAGAAACATTCTGGACGAATTATGAATTCAAAATTTTGACCCTTGATGATCTAAAAACGAATTTAAGAAGAGATTTATTAATGTTCTTGAAAGAAATAGGAAACTAGGGTTCTCGATGAAGTTTTGATCCAAACAAAGCCCTTGGTTGATGAATTATTGGTTTTAGAACGTTAACAATGTTGTAGGATGGTTGTATGATGATACTATAACGTTATATTAGAGTTTCATGCATTAAAAGGATGTTTTGTGATGATTTGAAAACTGCAAAACGAAGCAGTCCGTAGCCATACCTGGTGCGTTCGATCGATCGACCACCATCGATCGATCGAAGGTAAAGGTCGATCGATCGACCTTCCTAGAATGAGTAAAGTTTTCCCTATTTAAATTTTAATGATGTTAACCCTTGGAAAATATTATTGGAGACCTTATGAATACTCTTAAACCTAAGGAAGACCAGTAGGCATGGTTATGAAATTTGGACCTTTATTAGAATTCAATTCGAGGAATTATTCTAATCTAATGAAATTCGATAGGTGAGATAATATTTGGGTTAAAAGTGTAAATTTGAATAATTTAATGAAATGAGGTTTGGGCAGAAGTAAGGACCTTAGGAATAAAGATTTTATATGTGGGAATAATAGTAACTTAATAATCTATTTGAGATAGGTTTTAAGTATAAGAAATTACTACGTGGGACGTGTCGACAGTTTAAATTTTATATTATCGGGAGACTTAAAATATATAAATTTGGAATAATGGTATAAGGATGTAGAGTATACCTTTATTAATATTAAGATATCTAAGATGTGTGAATTCTTAGCCTATAATTTTATGTGTATGACATACCTACCATACTTGCTATCACTGGAGGTTTACGTTCTCTTAGGGCCTTCTTATCCTTGTGTTGCCCGGATTTAGATTGGTACCTCGATGAACATAGGTCAGAGAAGGACTTATTGGGATGTTAATAAGTCTGCTGATCGTGGGAGCGTAGGTATGTGCGTGACCCATGTGATGTGACTGTGTTCGCCTCCATTGTTTGTGATGTTGTTATCTGAGAACGATTCCTGAGAGATTCGGAATGCGTAATCCTTATGTACGTGATGTACCAGGATGGATAGCAGAGTGTGTGTGCACTGCAGCTTAGCCTCGGGGTGCTTGTATTGTATATTTATGATGTGAATAATATACGGTTAAATGGAAAGGAATTTGCTATGTTAAATTGTGAGTATAGTTATCGTAACGTTATGAAAAGATAAAAGGGGACAGATGTCAATAAATGGTTTTGTTAATAATTGGAAATCCGAGAATTAAAGTAGAACTCTCTATTTAATTGTTAAGGTTGGAATTAAAACGTGAACCGAGTAGAAGTGTTAGAAACTCTTTTGAACTAGATAGTTATGAGAAAACACATGAATAGGTACAGGAACGTTAGGAGTGCACAGTTAGACGAGAGGTGAGTATTTCATGTGAGAGCACGTCCTAACATGTATTTTGCATTTATTGTTTTAAATGTTATTAAAGCACTTGCTGTTTTCAAAATACTCTCCACTTTCGGGCTCTGACCCGTTTGCTTTCAAATCTATTTTTGTAAAAACCATTTTAGGTGCCCAGCCACAAGGACACCATGCTTAGGATCCTCATTCAGGTGATGAGATGTAGCTGTTTGTGGAAGTTACAGGACTTTGCTTGTAGACGCTTCATCTATCTTGACTCTATGTTCAGCATTTATCAGTTGTAGGGCATGTCACCCATTTCTTTTAGAGACATTTCATTTGTTTCAGTTATTCAGACTTCCGGCATGTAATTAATTCAGGATTCAGATTTGTCATATTACTTTCAGTTGTGGGATTGTTGCGAGGAGTTTTCCTCCGAACTTATTACTATTTGTTGGTTATTTCATTACTTCGTTATGGTGAAAGGATTTATGTTGTTCTTCCATTATTCTTTTATTGCATGTTAATCAGACTTAACTTAAAATTTGGCAACTTACTTTTTAAATACTAGGTGGTTAGTAATCATTAAAATGTTTTCGACAGTGATGCTATTAACTGGACCAACTTGGAATTTTGTATTAATTTAATAAAGGAGCAGCTACCCGGTATTTAATTAGTCGGGGTGTCACACTCCTGTCTAGAGAACAACGATGGAAGCGGCTATCAAAAACCTGCACGCATCCACAGCTGCTGCAGCTGACGTCTGACTCGAAGGAAGTGTCATCCAGGCGTCCGTGTGTCTGGACACCTATATATATATATAATATAGCAAGAAAGGAAAAGTAGATAAACGGGTCAGAGCCCGAGTTTTGAAAATATTTTGCAAGTGCATAAATGCCTTATTATTTTGAAAAAGGTTTTATCTCATATTTAAGTTTGGTATCGCACTCCCATGAGATACCCCTCACCTCTCCGCTAATAGTGCACTCCAAGCGCATCCCTCTAAACATCCTAGTCAAGCTACCCTGCTAGACTAGTCTATCACCCAACCACTATCAACCCTAGATAGTCCAAGCAATGTACTAAGGGCTAAACTTCACCCCAGTCTCAACGCTATGCCATGTTCGTGCGTGGGGTGTCTCACAAAGCGAAATCCAAACAAGGAACCCCCCCGACACACTACTACACGGCATGGTCGATCGTCGAGATCCGCCAATCCCTCAGTAAATAAAGATATATAAATATATAAATATTAGAGAACTAAGGATTTATATATATATCATAAGCATTTATAATATTAGAGAACTAAGGATTAAACTTTTCCCCAGTCTCAACGCATTGCCATATTCGTGCGTGGGGTGTCTCGCAAAGCGAAATCCAAACAAGGAACCCCCCCCCCCCCCGATACACTACTATGCGGCAAGGTCGATCGTCGGGATCCATTAGACCCTCGGTACTCGATTCATCCATATATATTCATTTTACCATATACATCCGGATCTATCTCCCGGACTGAGGATTCATATATCAAGTATTTATCAATACTTTCATTTTTCTCAAAACTTCCCATTTCCCTTTTCATACTCAGGAAATGTAAATATAAAAGCCAATTCATTATCATGAATTGCTTTAACAAATCATATACTTTTAAAAGCCAATTTTATTATCATAAAAATGTTTTTCCATTTTATATCATCTCATTTCCGTTTTTATACTCAGGAAATGTACCCAAAGCCATTTCCATTATCATGAAAATGCTTTGATCATACCATGCTTCCACATCCCTTCTTCCATCTGGGAGTGTTACCGAAGCCAAAACTTTATCCCATTTCCCTTTTTATACTCAGAAAATGTAAATTAAAGCCAATCCATTATCATGAATTGCTTTAATAAATCTAAGACCGCCCCTCCGGGTTTCCCCACTGGACGCGCCCCTAAATGGCTATCATCTTCCAGGGCCTATCTATACAAGACAACCTGGGAACCTACCAACGTAGGGAAGCGGCCATATTGCCTGCGGGAAAGTCAGGATCACACCCAGAATCCCCTAACCAGCGCAGTAAACAAATAAACGCCCATATGGCCTAGGGACTATATCCAACCTGCTCAATAGCGAGGAAGGCTTCACCACAACGCGCGCAACTTCCCTTATGATAGCGATTTAGGGAGGTGTGTAACCATAATTTATCAATTATGAAAATCATTTATCTTTCCATTTTGAAAATATTCATTTTTTATATTTTCAAAATCGTTTACATCATATCACATATATATATATATATACTTTAATCACATAGTATATACATATACCATATATCCCTCCAAGAATATATATATAATGGCCATATTTGCCAAACCATCTATCGAAGACCAATAATCCCAAAGATTCTCTCAAAGAATCATAATCATGCATTCATATATGCATAATACTAAACCCAAAGTATATTCTTACTTTAATAAGTAATATATACCAAAATCCCATCTACGGATTCATTTGGATATCTCCAATTATACTAATTCACTCTAAGTGAATATACAAATATATATATTCCCAACTCCTCAAGTCCTTTAGGACATAACCCTCCATAATACTGTAATGTGGAAGGCCCTTAAACTTTAAACTCAAAAAGGAGAAATAATCCTAATCTCCAAAGTCTTGGGCTGAAAACAGGGCACCGGTCGACCGGTCCTAGACCCCCGGTCGACCGCGGGTTACAAATAAGCCTACGAAACAAAGCAGTAGGCCTTTTCTCCTTGACGCGGTCGACCGGCCTTAGGGGCGCGGTCGACCGGTCACACCGGGTCTCCCAAATTATTTTTCCTCAATTCCTTTTATCCAACAACCCAAATTCATTTTTGGGGTTTCTAAACTACCCCAAAAATTATCCCGAACATCTACGCAATTAATCCTAGCCGTAATTTTTCCAATTCCCGATTTGATTTCCGAGTTGATGATTTCAATCCGGAGCTGTCATCTTGTAAAAATCATATCAAATCGTAGAAAAATAAAAAAAAAATACGCGGTTGACGCCTACGCGACCGTATCGAAAAGATCTACAACTTTCGTGTTTTGGCCGAAAGCTAAATCAATTTTTTTCCTGGTCAAAAAGGCTCCCTAAAGTGACGGGTTACTATTCATCATCTTCTCAGAGACGATTTCGGCCATTAAAGCTTCTCCCAAGATTTTGTCGCCTCACCCAACGTCCTACAACCTCAACCAACTACAACTACACATATATTAAGGGTTCTAAACATCCTAGAACCCAAAACCATCAATTAATTTAGGTTAAAACCTAAGTTCCACAAAATTGAAATATTATTGGGGTTTAATTGTTTTAACTCCCAAAAACCCGTTTTATCCACGATAATCCACCCCAAAACCTTTAGGGCTTGTTTATACCAAACTACGGTATGAGATATTTATGCAAAAA
This sequence comes from Sambucus nigra, assembly GCA_949130495.1. Classification (NCBI taxonomy): domain Eukaryota; kingdom Viridiplantae; phylum Streptophyta; class Magnoliopsida; order Dipsacales; family Adoxaceae; genus Sambucus; species Sambucus nigra. The sequence continues at coordinate 372,583,891 of OX422219.1, forward strand.
GATAAATAAAGCAAGTAAACACTTGCCTCGTAGATATAATCCGACGACCTCGAGTCGAATCCGGCGGAGTTTGGCCCGAATCTTCATTTCTCTCCTCCTCTCTCTCTTTTCTCTTCTTTCTTTCTCTTTTTCTCCCTCTCCCTCTCTTTATGAAGAAAGAAAAAGGGTTATACCCCTTAAAACCCAAAAACGACTCGTTTACCCAATTACGAGTTACTTTTACCTCTAAAATTACCCGAAACTCATTTTCGACAATTGGACACTCTTTTCCGACTATCTCGGACATTCCGAGACTCACGGCGCAGTCAAAATTTCCATCCGAGGTACTTGACCGCAAATCACTATTCCAACCCAAAATAAATAAATGCGGGTTTTCCAATTAAAAAATCTTACCTCGTGTCGCTTTACTCAACGGCGACATATAATTAAATTATTTCGACCTATATAGTCCCAAAAATAATCACAACATCCTTCGAAAATCATTTAATCCTCAAAAATCCCAAAAATTACTATTTAGAAAAATTCCCCAAATTCCAATTTATATCCAATTATGGATTTTAATCGTCTATAAAAGGGCGGGTTGTTACATACTCCCCCCTTACAATGGAATTTCGTCCTCGAAATTAGGATATAACCTACACCATATAACTAGGATCACTACATATCCTAAAACCTCAAGGGAAACGATACTAACCCAACGGTTCCCAACCATACACTATGCGGCTACCGCAATCATAAAGTGACTCTAATACGTCACATTGTACCCATCATCTATAATGCCTATCGGCATGAATTTCAACCTTATATACTACGCCCATTCTATTTCAGGCGGTATATAAAATCATCTTACCAAGGCGCCCATACACCTTTCTAACTTGTGCATATCTGCACATCCGTAGTGAACGTCTGACACGTAACACTCTCTCCCAATAAGGGTCTCCTTTCCTCAGTGAAATACTCAACTATGGGTCCTCCCATCCCGCGAAATCAATTCTCCTAATCTCGGTGCCACTAACATTAACAAACATACGTCCTAAATAATACTAAAGTCCATGCGATATTCTACCTACCCGGAACGATATAATCCTAAGTATGTCCCTAGTGCCCAAGGCCTCTATCAACTCCCGACAATTGCTTGGTTTCATGCGTGGGACGTCTCGCCAAGGCGAAATCCAAACAAGGAACCCTCTCGTTACACTACTCCCTCGCGTAGTCGGTCATCGAGATATAGCGACCTAAGGCACACCAGCGGGACGTCCTAAATACTGCCTACGCTAAACTACGAACGCATTTCTACTATCTTATCCTTCCGCCCGTACGGAAGGAAACCTAATCAATCGAAGTGCCCACTTTCTGTAGAAAGTGTCACGAACATAAATAGGATGCTTCTAATACATCTTCCAAAAACTACACTTTCAAGAAAGGTATCTGATTCCTTTTTCAACAATTTCATCCATGCATATATGTAGATATTAGTACTTCTGGTGTGGTCTCAACCCATCCCACCCCAACCTCCCCTCATAACTCCAACAAAACCTCCCCTCATGCCCTTTTATACCTATTATTAATTTATTTTAGGCAGCTAATCATTAGTTTTACTTCTTTATGTGCTTGGATTTACTATTAAAAGTTTAATAATGCAGTGAGTTTTGTTGATTTGCTATCCATGGCCATTATTTAAGTTCAATTTATAGAATTGTTACCATAAAAGATGTTAGGATCGAATCCCACATTGTACTAATAATATATGTATTATGGTACACATATTTCAAAGAGGTTATGCATTATGGTACACATATATCAAACAATTACCTGTTTTTATTTGATCTGATCTGATAGCACATATATGATCTTATCACACACATGAGTTCAAAAAAAAAAAATCCCCTTTGAATGAACCTCTGTATTCGTGATATCAAATTTTGATTTGAAGTTTATATTTTTTCTGCTATTTTGTTGGAACTAATTTTCTACTTTGCAGATGGTGGCAGCTCCAGAGAATCTTTTGCATGTATTTCCATCAGCAGTGTCATATGTTAGTAAGTTTAATGGTTTTTCAAATTTATCTTTCCATATTTGCTTGATAGGTGTTTGACAAAATGACTAACCTATTGTTTGGTTGATAATTCTAACTAAAAAATTAAAGGACAATCTAGCAAGATGCCGATGTTTTTCAAATGTATTTGGTTTGCCCTGTCTAATCTTTTGATGTTTTTGGATGTGGGTAGTGGTATGTTTATAGGTATTTTCTTTAAGTAATCTTTATTTTGGGGTTTATTGATTATTTTTCATTAATACTCGAATTATATTATGAATTTGGGTTATAAGGTGTATTTTTTTAACTTTTTCTACGTTTATGGTTCATAGGTATTAATTGGGATTATAAATGTTATTTTGTGATGGTTTTCTGTTTTGGGTTCCATTTGGGATAACACCTTTTATGGATACATATTGTCTAAGACTGATGCGGATGAAAATGCTGTGAATGTAATAAATAAATATATATCCATGCATCGTGCTTTCCTATACACATCCTCACACTACATAGTCTAACAAATCATGGATGTGAAACTATTTGGATTTCTGTTTCATAGGAGGAAAGAAAAACTTTGGACAAGGATCTGGCTCGAGCATGGGGCGTGGCTTGGGCCCAACGTTGGACATGATGGAGACACGTGGGGCATGCTTTAGGCCCAATGATGGATATGGTGTAAACACACCTGCTATGAGTATGTAAAGACACTTTGGCCTGAGAAACTTCCCCCACTGATCCAATTTCTATTAGAATAGGTGCACAATGATTTTCACTAGGAACTGTTGGAAGCATTTCTCATGAAGCATTTCTCATGAACATGAAACAAATCAAGAAGATCAAGATCACTGAATAGGAAACCATTGTGCTTTTTTTTAGAGACTTGCAACTTTATATGTTGATTTTAGGGTCATTCTAAGTTTACGTTTGCACACTGATTTTGCAAACTGATTCGTTTGCAAACTGATATTTCTCAACAATAAATATGATTCTCCTCATTTGTTTGTAAACATAAATTTTTGGTATTTCAAAAAATTAGACCTGATGGTACTTCAGTTGTAGATTCTTTGGTATTTTAGAAAATTTTACTTTTTTTGATTTGTTACACAGATATATGATTTGTTACACAAATATTTGATCTCCATCTCAAACATTGATTGTTTTAAGCACAAAGATATATGATTTGTGTTACCTATGTTACAGAGGCTTTGTATACAGCAATAGGATTAGATTACAGTGTTGTCATTCAAGCACAAAGATATATTTTTTATGTTTATCATTACGAATTTTTAATCTTTTAATTGGATGTTTGTCATTACGAATTTTTAATCTTTTGATTTTAATCTTCCATATGACAGACATTGCATTATTACTTTAATCCTTTAATTGTATCCATTTGATTTGTTTGAGTAGTTTGAAATTTCCAAACTATATACTATTACTTTCAAGTTGCCAACATTACGATGAGGAGCAGGCAAAAGCATGCAGGGCAAGGGCAGTGCTGGTGCAGAACCTAATCAGTGTCAGGTATGGGGTCAGTACTGTTTATGTGGCGTGTTACACTTGAGGTATGATTCTCCTTTTTTATAAATTTTTCTTCATTGCCCTCTATTTGGAGTTTATATTGATGAAACTCATATCCCTTCACTAGCTGCAGCACCAATAATCTCAACATATGGTTTCCCTTTTGCTAATCGCACGAAGATCCCCTATGTTGTATGCTGAGCAGCAGCCATATTCGGCCCTTCAGCAACAAGCCTTGCACAGTCAGATGGTCATTGGCTATGGTGGAACCAGTGGGGTTCACACACGACAAAGTGAGGAGACCAGTTTTGGGATCAGAGGGTTTCCTGATTTTAGCCGAAGCAGGAACGGAGAAGGCATGAAAGGTGGGAATCGAGTAGCATGCAACTCAAGAAATGAAGAGAATGAGAGTTTAGTTTCGGCTGAAGATTGAGGCTGAAGCTCAAGAAGGCATGCTGCAGGTAAAGGTGAGACTCTTTAAAAGAAAATCACCCTTATATGTTAAGGAGACACACAAGAGATGATCAAGTCTCTGTTTTTGACACCAAGAGTCCAGTTTTATTGGTTACAAGACAATGTAGGTAGTTGATGAGTTTTTTTAGTACATCGATAATTTACGTAGCTAGACTTTAGTACCTGTATGGTTGATCATTTTCAGTTGGACAATCCCATGACTAATTTCAATGGCATAGTTCATGTTGGATCGTTGGAGACTTAACAACAAATTTGGCGTCATTATTAACTATTCTTAAAATAACTATGTCTTGAATATAATGAATGTGTTTTTATTGCTCCATTTACCATGTCCTTGAGGTGATGCTACATTCAAGTTTTCTGTTGAACATTGTATTCCTTATATGATTTTGGTTCCTTATTGTGGTTCATTATTGGATTGTTTTTTCTATTAGAATAATAGATGAAATATTGAGACAAGTGAGGCGGAAATTGAGCATCCAAATACTTTCTTGGTGATTATGGAGATATTGACACAAATACTTTCTTGGCCATACATGGCTTTAATTCTCTTAATTGTTCAATATTTTTTTATGCGCATTACAAAGGTTGAATTTGCATAAGGCCATGATCAATGGGAGGCAAATTTGGTAATGAGGCAGTGGAGTGACCAGGTGTCGTTTACTGCGGATTTGCTGAGGGCATTTATGGATGATGCATGGAGGGCATTTTAGATATCTCATCTATGAGAATTATTTTTACAAATTCCATAAATACTAGGCATATTTTTTTGTACTGGATCTATGTTTTTATATACAATAAATGTAATCTCCTTTTGGTATAATACTAATGACTATTATTTTTTTAAAATTATACTGTTTTGTTGGGGAATGAAATTTTTGTCGTTTTATAATTCTGCACTTTAGAAATTTTTGCCGTTTCATGATTATGTAATTTGAAAAAATTTCATCATGCCTTCATTCCCTATTTTTTGATGTTTGAAATGAGGTATTCAACCGAGCTTTTTAGAAATGGCTAAAGAAGAATGGTGCACATCTAATATTATATTTTTCGATTTGCTCTTTTCTTTTGCAGATGTGGTGTTGAATGACATCATTCCTAAACATGCCACCACTTGATCGACAACAACATGCATCGGTAATGATTTGCGCTTAATATGGTGTTGCGTGCAATTGATGATTTTGAGTGTCGAAAACAAAGGGGATATATGATACTTTAATTCAAAGTGTCTTGAGCGATAATGTGTGAATTGGCATATTCAATGTAAAAAGACCCACACATTCCTTCCTCTTTCGATTTAGACGTTCCTTGATTGGATCACATTTTTGGTTTCAATGTAGTGTGTTTGCCTTTGTATAAAAGATTAATCTTATGTAGTCTTTGTTTTGTTCTTGGATATTCTATTAGTCTTTGCTTTTTTTGTGCCGCTTTTGCACATTTAGCGTTAAAGGCATGAATGCACTCAAACAAAGTGTTCACACATTTTTTGTGTAGAATGAGTTCAGTTCATCTACAAAATTGAGTTTCTGCATTGCAGGCTAATAATGTATTTATGTTTTCTTCATGAATTGATTAAATTGATTACTGTTTTATTTATTTATTGATGAATTGATTAAGCTGGGTGGATAATTTAATAAACAAAGAGAATTTTGCCCAAATTTTTAAATTATTAAGACATTTGTGTTGGAAAAAAATTGTATGATTTAAATTTACATGATTCTATACTTTAAAAATTTACACTTCTAATGTATAAAACATTTATTATTGGGACATATACCAAATAGTCCCTCGGACATTTTTTAATACCCATTTAGTCCAAACTTTTTTATTTTGCCTCAAAAAGTCCTTTGCCACATATTTTGGAGAGGGAGTGCCGCTGGCGCGGACCTCTAAAAATAAGAGGATATTGAGTGCTTGAGGGACTAAATGGGTTAAACTAAAAATATGTGTCCTTTTTAAAAAATATATATTTATAGTAGGGACTATTTAATAATTGACCCTTTATTATTTATATTATACACGATTTTATACTTTTCAAAATTATCAGCGTGCCTTCAGGCACGGGCATACCCTAGTCTATATAATAAAGTAAGAAACTTATCTATGTCATAAGCTTAAAAGATGATGTCATCTTAATAAATTTTTTCTGTACTTCCTATTTTACCCTTTACAATTTTGGTTTCCCCCTCTTTTTTTCACCCTCATTTTATGTCAAAATTCAAAAATAAGGACGAAAGAGTCCATAGACACCCTTACACACAACTCAGTCTCTCTCCTCAACACAAAACCCACGCCCCAACACTCCCTTGCTTCAGCTTCCGTAAACCATCCCCAAACCCTCAATTCTTCCCTCTCCTATTTCACTTCCCCCGCAATACAAACCCGTTCCAAACCCTTATCCTACCACACCGCCGCCTTGCACTCCAACACTGCCACCCTTGCACTCCAACGGTGCCGCTGCCACCCTTGCACTCCAACGCTGCCGCTGCCATTCCAAGTAATTTCTCCCACACTCTCATGTTTATATTTGTAATATTTTGATATTTTGACCTTGGATCTACAGATCTGAAGACTTTGTTTAATTTCTTTCAAAGTTTAGTTATAAGTTTTGTTCTAATATACTATATTTTTGTTCAATTTTTGTTGGTACGATTGTTGGTTCAATTCTAATGCGTGTTATCTATTCCCTTAATCTAAGTTTTTTTTTTAATTTAATGGTCTTCTTGAAATTAGCTATTTTTGAGCCCCTAATTCTTAGACATCTCAAACTGAAATTATTGTGTTTATTGTTTGATTTCTAGGTCTCACCCATGGATTCAGCTTTACCATCAATGCAAATGGTATGCTCTCTCCCTTTTTCACTCTATATTTTTTGTATTGTTTTATGTGTCTAAATAATTTATGAACATTCAAATTTTTCATTTTTTGTTAAATGAAATTGCGGTAGTGTGAATTCTTTCTTTTGTATTTTTACCAAAAGATTTTTTTTCCTTCAATGACCTTAACTAATTTCTATTAATGGTCTTCTTCAAATTAGGTGTTTTTGAACCCCTGATTTTAGATATCTCAAACTGAAATTATTATCTTTATTTTTTGATTTCTAGGTCTCACCCGTGGATTCAGTTTTACCATCAATGTAAATGGTATGCTTTCTTTTTGAACCTTCAAGTTGATGTCAATGGTATGAACCTTCAAATTTTATTGTTTGATTTCCTTTTGAACCTTCAATGCAAATGGTTTGATTATTTTTTTAAACATGCGAGTTTGGTTATTACAATGTGTAGTCATGAGTAGGGGTGGAAAGTCAAGTTTTGGTCTGACATCACACAATGCTCGACGTTATTAACACAATTCATAGATGACACATAATGCACGACACGATTAACACAATTCATAGATGACACAATGCACGACACATACAAGTATGTAATGTTTTTGTATTGGATTGAGTCTCTGAAGAAATTAATGGAAATCTATTTTCATAAATTTTTCTTTCTCAAATTATTTCGTCAAATGTTTTTGTTTATAAGAGCTTACACAGCCAACAGATGCCCGTGAACATCCAAGATTTCAAAATATGGTTTCTATGTTACCATACCGATAGATGCTGCATTTGTATGTTATAATATGGTTTCTATGTTACAATATGATTTCACAATATGATTTCTAGCTTACACGGTCGATAGATGCTGCATTTATACCTCTTATTGAAGTTTCTCCTATTAGAAACCATGCTATAGAAGTGGCTAAGGTTATGCAGTGCCACGACGACATGGAGGGTGGTTTCCTATTTTTATCTCATTGTAATTTGTAGTTGTTTGATAACAGGGGTGCTTCATAGTGACATATTTTAACTTACTCTTTATAATATTATTTAAATGAGAAGTGAGGGTTCATAATCTTTTATCATCATTTGAATAATTTTATCCCCTGTTTGTTTTGTGTTTAGGAAAATTTACAACAGAGATCAATTAAGTCAGCCTAAGGAACTTAATCCTCAATATAAGATTAGTAGTTCATGACTTGGAATGGAAGAGGTCCATAAGGCAATTTCTCCACAAGGCAATTTCTCCTCAATATAATATTAAGTCAGCCTAAAGTTTTTTTACCATGTTGGTTTAATTTAGAAGAGGTCTGTAAGGCAATTTCTCTACAAAAAAATAATCCACTTGGGATAGTTTTTTGAACAAGAAGGTCTTACACACTTCATTGCTTCTTGATATATTTCCTAGATTTATGTTGTGTAACATGATTTATGAAAGACCCCATTTAGTTTGTATTAAAAATCATGATTTATGATTGTTTTGTGAAGAGTTCATCTTCAATTTTACATCTTCAAAAATGTATAAAGGAGTTTTAACTATATTTGGAATTTCAGTTGATTATGTTTTAACTGCAGGTCTTATTTATGTACAGGACTTATCTACACACCGCATGTCTTATTTACTTACATCGTTGTTGATCGTTGATGATGCCAAGTCCGTAAAAAGTCTGTAAGTAAATTAATTCATTTTATATGTTTCGGGTATAATGAATGTTATAGAGTTTTTAGTGAGAAAGCAGAGTAGTGTCTAAACATGCCTAAGAATCTTTGAATTTTTGATAATTAAATAAATGTATAGTCGACCACTATTCGTGATTTGACCACAACACCACCTTGGATCCCACTCTCTTCAGCTTTGCTTCCACCAATCAAGATGTAAGTCTGCACTGTGGTTGCACCGAGATTCCAGTTCAAATGCCACAACAGCTTCCATATCAGTTTAATTAACACCGAGTTAGGCACATGCAACCACCGTGTAATTGTTCCTGTTAATGAAAGGTGGAGTCAGGCTCTAGGTAGCATTTTGGCTTCAATGGATGATTTAACAGCAGCTCTCCGTAGCGGTTTCGGGTTGGAGTGGCATCAAATGAAACCAGATGCAGCGATGCGAAACATCGGGTGGGCAGTGTGGTTCCAGTTAGACTTTATTTGGTTGTTATTGTGCGGATCAGCCATATCCACTCACCTGTAGCACCTTCAGATGTGGTACGTATCTCAACGAACTTTTTCATCAAATATAGTTTATTTTTTATTTTTCTTTTGGAATCACACTGTGGAGAATCCTCATAACACATAATTTCCCCACGTTCCTTGCTTCATTGGTTTATGTAATTATTGATATCTGCATAAGTTTATTACCATTATCAGTAATATTTATATCCTTTGGTGGAGTTGATACATATTGGGCTTCTTTTGTCCTAATTTGCTTTAAATTTATTCAGGGTCAGTAGAAAAAGAATCCTATCCTGTAAAAGAAATAAAAGAAAGCTCACGGCCTGACAGAGCAAGTGTGTTTGCCAAACGGGCTGCTGCAGTTGCATTGCATCTTAAGAAACCAAGTAAGTGTGTTGAGGCTGATATAACTAGGGGATCCACCATAGGCTCTTAGGCTCAATCTAAATAGGATGCTTCTAATACATCTTCCAAAAACTACACTTTCAAGAAAGGTATCTGATTCCTTTTTCAACAATTTCATCCATGCATATATGTAGATATTAGTACTTCTGGTGTGGTCTCAACCCATCCCACCCCAACCTCCCCTCATAACTCCAACAAAACCTCCCCTCATGCCCTTTTATACCTATTATTAATTTATTTTAGGCAGCTAATCATTAGTTTTACTTCTTTATGTGCTTGGATTTACTATTAAAAGTTTAATAATGCAGTGAGTTTTGTTGATTTGCTATCCATGGCCATTATTTAAGTTCAATTTATAGAATTGTTACCATAAAAGATGTTAGGATCGAATCCCACATTGTACTAATAATATATGTATTATGGTACACATATTTCAAAGAGGTTATGCATTATGGTACACATATATCAAACAATTACCTGTTTTTATTTGATCTGATCTGATAGCACATATATGATCTTATCACACACATGAGTTCAAAAAAAAAAATCCCCTTTGAATGAACCTCTGTATTCGTGATATCAAATTTTGATTTGAAGTTTATATTTTTTCTGCTATTTTGTTGGAACTAATTTTCTACTTTGCAGATGGTGGCAGCTCCAGAGAATCTTTTGCATGTATTTCCATCAGCAGTGTCATATGTTAGTAAGTTTAATGGTTTTTCAAATTTATCTTTCCATATTTGCTTGATAGGTGTTTGACAAAATGACTAACCTATTGTTTGGTTGATAATTCTAACTAAAAAATTAAAGGACAATCTAGCAAGATGCCGATGTTTTTCAAATGTATTTGGTTTGCCCTGTCTAATCTTTTGATGTTTTTGGATGTGGGTAGTGGTATGTTTATAGGTATTTTCTTTAAGTAATCTTTATTTTGGGGTTTATTGATTATTTTTCATTAATACTCGAATTATATTATGAATTTGGGTTATAAGGTGTATTTTTTTAACTTTTTCTACGTTTATGGTTCATAGGTATTAATTGGGATTATAAATGTTATTTTGTGATGGTTTTCTGTTTTGGGTTCCATTTGGGATAACACCTTTTATGGATACATATTGTCTAAGACTGATGCGGATGAAAATGCTGTGAATGTAATAAATAAATATATATCCATGCATCGTGCTTTCCTATACACATCCTCACACTACATAGTCTAACAAATCATGGATGTGAAACTATTTGGATTTCTGTTTCATAGGAGGAAAGAAAAACTTTGGACAAGGATCTGGCTCGAGCATGGGGCGTGGCTTGGGCCCAACGTTGGACATGATGGAGACACGTGGGGCATGCTTTAGGCCCAATGATGGATATGGTGTAAACACACCTGCTATGAGTATGTAAAGACACTTTGGCCTGAGAAACTTCCCCCACTGATCCAATTTCTATTAGAATAGGTGCACAATGATTTTCACTAGGAACTGTTGGAAGCATTTCTCATGAAGCATTTCTCATGAACATGAAACAAATCAAGAAGATCAAGATCACTGAATAGGAAACCATTGTGCTTTTTTTTAGAGACTTGCAACTTTATATGTTGATTTTAGGGTCATTCTAAGTTTACGTTTGCACACTGATTTTGCAAACTGATTCGTTTGCAAACTGATATTTCTCAACAATAAATATGATTCTCCTCATTTGTTTGTAAACATAAATTTTTGGTATTTCAAAAAATTAGACCTGATGGTACTTCAGTTGTAGATTCTTTGGTATTTTAGAAAATTTTACTTTTTTTGATTTGTTACACAGATATATGATTTGTTACACAAATATTTGATCTCCATCTCAAACATTGATTGTTTTAAGCACAAAGATATATGATTTGTGTTACCTATGTTACAGAGGCTTTGTATACAGCAATAGGATTAGATTACAGTGTTGTCATTCAAGCACAAAGATATATTTTTTATGTTTATCATTACGAATTTTTAATCTTTTAATTGGATGTTTGTCATTACGAATTTTTAATCTTTTGATTTTAATCTTCCATATGACAGACATTGCATTATTACTTTAATCCTTTAATTGTATCCATTTGATTTGTTTGAGTAGTTTGAAATTTCCAAACTATATACTATTACTTTCAAGTTGCCAACATTACGATGAGGAGCAGGCAAAAGCATGCAGGGCAAGGGCAGTGCTGGTGCAGAACCTAATCAGTGTCAGGTATGGGGTCAGTACTGTTTATGTGGCGTGTTACACTTGAGGTATGATTCTCCTTTTTTATAAATTTTTCTTCATTGCCCTCTATTTGGAGTTTATATTGATGAAACTCATATCCCTTCACTAGCTGCAGCACCAATAATCTCAACATATGGTTTCCCTTTTGCTAATCGCACGAAGATCCCCTATGTTGTATGCTGAGCAGCAGCCATATTCGGCCCTTCAGCAACAAGCCTTGCACAGTCAGATGGTCATTGGCTATGGTGGAACCAGTGGGGTTCACACACGACAAAGTGAGGAGACCAGTTTTGGGATCAGAGGGTTTCCTGATTTTAGCCGAAGCAGGAACGGAGAAGGCATGAAAGGTGGGAATCGAGTAGCATGCAACTCAAGAAATGAAGAGAATGAGAGTTTAGTTTCGGCTGAAGATTGAGGCTGAAGCTCAAGAAGGCATGCTGCAGGTAAAGGTGAGACTCTTTAAAAGAAAATCACCCTTATATGTTAAGGAGGCACACAAGAGATGATCAAGTCTCTGTTTTTGACACCAAGAGTCCAGTTTTATTGGTTACAAGACAATGTAGGTAGTTGATGAGTTTTTTTAGTACATCGATAATTTACGTAGCTAGACTTTAGTACCTGTATGGTTGATCATTTTCAGTTGGACAATCCCATGACTAATTTCAATGGCATAGTTCATGTTGGATCGTTGGAGACTTAACAACAAATTTGGCGTCATTATTAACTATTCTTAAAATAACTATGTCTTGAATATAATGAATGTGTTTTTATTGCTCCATTTACCATGTCCTTGAGGTGATGCTACATTCAAGTTTTCTGTTGAACATTGTATTCCTTATATGATTTTGGTTCCTTATTGTGGTTCATTATTGGATTGTTTTTTCTATTAGAATAATAGATGAAATATTGAGACAAGTGAGGCGGAAATTGAGCATCCAAATACTTTCTTGGTGATTATGGAGATATTGACACATACTTTCTTGGCCATACATGGCTTTAATTCTCTTAATTGTTCAATATTTTTTTATGCGCATTACAAAGGTTGAATTTGCATAAGGCCATGATCAATGGGAGGCAAATTTGGTAATGAGGCAGTGGAGTGACCAGGTGTCGTTTACTGCGGATTTGCTGAGGGCATTTATGGATGATGCATGGAGGGCATTTTAGATATCTCATCTATGAGAATTATTTTTACAAATTCCATAAATACTAGGCATATTTTTTTGTACTGGATCTATGTTTTTATATACAATAAATGTAATCTCCTTTTGGTATAATACTAATGACTATTATTTTTTTAAAATTATACTGTTTTGTTGGGGAATGAAATTTTTGTCGTTTTATAATTCTGCACTTTAGAAATTTTTGCCGTTTCATGATTATGTAATTTGAAAAAATTTCATCATGCCTTCATTCCCTATTTTTTGATGTTTGAAATGAGGTATTCAACCGAGCTTTTTAGAAATGGCTAAAGAAGAATGGTGCACATCTAATATTATATTTTTCGATTTGCTCTTTTCTTTTGCAGATGTGGTGTTGAATGACATCATTCCTAAACATGCCACCACTTGATCGACAACAACATGCATCGGTAATGATTTGCGCTTAATATGGTGTTGCGTGCAATTGATGATTTTGAGTGTCGAAAACAAAGGGGATATATGATACTTTAATTCAAAGTGTCTTGAGCGATAATGTGTGAATTGGCATATTCAATGTAAAAAGACCCACACATTCCTTCCTCTTTCGATTTAGACGTTCCTTGATTGGATCACATTTTTGGTTTCAATGTAGTGTGTTTGCCTTTGTATAAAAGATTAATCTTATGTAGTCTTTGTTTTGTTCTTGGATATTCTATTAGTCTTTGCTTTTTTTGTGCCGCTTTTGCACATTTAGCGTTAAAGGCATGAATGCACTCAAACAAAGTGTTCACACATTTTTTGTGTAGAATGAGTTCAGTTCATCTACAAAATTGAGTTTCTGCATTGCAGGCTAATAATGTATTTATGTTTTCTTCATGAATTGATTAAATTGATTACTGTTTTATTTATTTATTGATGAATTGATTAAGCTGGGTGGATAATTTAATAAACAAAGAGAATTTTGCCCAAATTTTTAAATTATTAAGACATTTGTGTTGGAAAAAAATTGTATGATTTAAATTTACATGATTCTATACTTTAAAAATTTACACTTCTAATGTATAAAACATTTATTATTGGGACATATACCAAATAGTCCCTCGGACATTTTTTAATACCCATTTAGTCCAAACTTTTTTATTTTGCCTCAAAAAGTCCTTTGCCACATATTTTGGAGAGGGAGTGCCGCTGGCGCGGACCTCTAAAAATAAGAGGATATTGAGTGCTTGAGGGACTAAATGGGTTAAACTAAAAATATGTGTCCTTTTTAAAAAATATATATTTATAGTAGGGACTATTTAATAATTGACCCTTTATTATTTATATTATACACGATTTTATACTTTTCAAAATTATCAGCGTGCCTTCAGGCACGGGCATACCCTAGTCTATATAATAAAGTAAGAAACTTATCTATGTCATAAGCTTAAAAGATGATGTCATCTTAATAAATTTTTTCTGTACTTCCTATTTTACCCTTTACAATTTTGGTTTCCCCCTCTTTTTTTCACCCTCATTTTATGTCAAAATTCAAAAATAAGGACGAAAGAGTCCATAGACACCCTTACACACAACTCAGTCTCTCTCCTCAACACAAAACCCACGCCCCAACACTCCCTAGCTTCAGCTTCCGTAAACCATCCCCAAACCCTCAATTCTTCCCTCTCCTATTTCACTTCCCCCGCAATACAAACCCGTTCCAAACCCTTATCCTACCACACCGCCGCCTTGCACTCCAACACTGCCACCCTTGCACTCCAACGGTGCCGCTGCCACCCTTGCACTCCAACGCTGCCGCTGCCATTCCAAGTAATTTCTCCCACACTCTCATGTTTATATTTGTAATATTTTGATATTTTGACCTTGGATCTACAGATCTGAAGACTTTGTTTAATTTCTTTCAAAGTTTAGTTATAAGTTTTGTTCTAATATACTATATTTTTGTTCAATTTTTGTTGGTACGATTGTTGGTTCAATTCTAATGCGTGTTATCTATTCCCTTAATCTAAGTTTTTTTTTTAATTTAATGGTCTTCTTGAAATTAGCTATTTTTGAGCCCCTAATTCTTAGACATCTCAAACTGAAATTATTGTGTTTATTGTTTGATTTCTAGGTCTCACCCATGGATTCAGCTTTACCATCAATGCAAATGGTATGCTCTCTCCCTTTTTCACTCTATATTTTTTGTATTGTTTTATGTGTCTAAATAATTTATGAACATTCAAATTTTTCATTTTTTGTTAAATGAAATTGCGGTAGTGTGAATTCTTTCTTTTGTATTTTTACCAAAAGATTTTTTTTCCTTCAATGACCTTAACTAATTTCTATTAATGGTCTTCTTCAAATTAGGTGTTTTTGAACCCCTGATTTTAGATATCTCAAACTGAAATTATTATCTTTATTTTTTGATTTCTAGGTCTCACCCGTGGATTCAGTTTTACCATCAATGTAAATGGTATGCTTTCTTTTTGAACCTTCAAGTTGATGTCAATGGTATGAACCTTCAAATTTTATTGTTTGATTTCCTTTTGAACCTTCAATGCAAATGGTTTGATTATTTTTTTAAACATGCGAGTTTGGTTATTACAATGTGTAGTCATGAGTAGGGGTGGAAAGTCAAGTTTTGGTCTGACATCACACAATGCTCGACGTTATTAACACAATTCATAGATGACACATAATGCACGACACGATTAACACAATTCATAGATGACACAATGCACGACACATACAAGTATGTAATGTTTTTGTATTGGATTGAGTCTCTGAAGAAATTAATGGAAATATATTTTCATAAATTTTTCTTTCTCAAATTATTTCGTCAAATGTTTTTGTTTATAAGAGCTTACACAGCCAACAGATGCCCGTGAACATCCAAGATTTCAAAATATGGTTTCTATGTTACCATACCGATAGATGCTGCATTTGTATGTTATAATATGGTTTCTATGTTACAATATGATTTCACAATATGATTTCTAGCTTACACGGTCGATAGATGCTGCATTTATACCTCTTATTGAAGTTTCTCCTATTAGAAACCATGCTATAGAAGTGGCTAAGGTTATGCAGTGCCACGACGACATGGAGGGTGGTTTCCTATTTTTATCTCATTGTAATTTGTAGTTGTTTGATAACAGGGGTGCTTCATAGTGACATATTTTAACTTACTCTTTATAATATTATTTAAATGAGAAGTGAGGGTTCATAATCTTTTATCATCATTTGAATAATTTTATCCCCTGTTTGTTTTGTGTTTAGGAAAATTTACAACAGAGATCAATTAAGTCAGCCTAAGGAACTTAATCCTCAATATAAGATTAGTAGTTCATGACTTGGAATGGAAGAGGTCCATAAGGCAATTTCTCCACAAGGCAATTTCTCCTCAATATAATATTAAGTCAGCCTAAAGTTTTTTTACCATGTTGGTTTAATTTAGAAGAGGTCTGTAAGGCAATTTCTCTAAAAAAAATAATCCACTTGGGATAGTTTTTTGAACAAGAAGGTCTTACACACTTCATTGCTTCTTGATATATTTCCTAGATTTATGTTGTGTAACATGATTTATGAAAGACCCCATTTAGTTTGTATTAAAAATCATGATTTATGATTGTTTTGTGAAGAGTTCATCTTCAATTTTACATCTTCAAAAATGTATAAAGGAGTTTTAACTATATTTGGAATTTCAGTTGATTATGTTTTAACTGCAGGTCTTATTTATGTACAGGACTTATCTACACACCGCATGTCTTATTTACTTACATCGTTGTTGATCGTTGATGATGCCAAGTCCGTAAAAAGTCTGTAAGTAAATTAATTCATTTTATATGTTTCGGGTATAATGAATGTTATAGAGTTTTTAGTGAGAAAGCAGAGTAGTGTCTAAACATGCCTAAGAATCTTTGAATTTTTGATAATTAAATAAATGTATAGTCGACCACTATTCGTGATTTGACCACAACACCACCTTGGATCCCACTCTCTTCAGCTTTGCTTCCACCAATCAAGATGTAAGTCTGCACTGTGGTTGCACCGAGATTCCAGTTCAAATGCCACAACAGCTTCCATATCAGTTTAATTAACACCGAGTTAGGCACATGCAACCACCGTGTAATTGTTCCTGTTAATGAAAGGTGGAGTCAGGCTCTAGGTAGCATTTTGGCTTCAATGGATGATTTAACAGCAGCTCTCCGTAGCGGTTTCGGGTTGGAGTGGCATCAAATGAAACCAGATGCAGCGATGCGAAACATCGGGTGGGCAGTGTGGTTCCAGTTAGACTTTATTTGGTTGTTATTGTGCGGATCAGCCATATCCACTCACCTGTAGCACCTTCAGATGTGGTACGTATCTCAACGAACTTTTTCATCAAATATAGTTTATTTTTTATTTTTCTTTTGGAATCACACTGTGGAGAATCCTCATAACACATAATTTCCCCACGTTCCTTGCTTCATTGGTTTATGTAATTATTGATATCTGCATAAGTTTATTACCATTCTCAGTAATATTTATATCCTTTGGTGGAGTTGATACATATTGGGCTTCTTTTGTCCTAATTTGCTTTAAATTTATTCAGGGTCAGTAGAAAAAGAATCCTATCCTGTAAAAGAAATAAAAGAAAGCTCACGGCCTGACAGAGCAAGTGTGTTTGCCAAACGGGCTGCTGCAGTTGCATTGCATCTTAAGAAACCAAGTAAGTGTGTTGAGGCTGATATAACTAGGGGATCCACCATAGGCTCTTAGGCTCAATCTAAATAGGATGCTTCTAATACATCTTCCAAAAATTACACTTTCAAGAAAGGTATCTGATTCCTTTTTCAACAATTTCATCCATGCATATATGTAGATATTAGTACTTCTGGTGTGGTCTCAACCCATCCCACCCCAACCTCCCCTCATAACTCCAACAAAACCTCCCCTCATGCCCTTTTATACCTATTATTAATTTATTTTAGGCAGCTAATCATTAGTTTTACTTCTTTATGTGCTTGGATTTACTATTAAAAGTTTAATAATGCAGTGAGTTTTGTTGATTTGCTATCCATGGCCATTATTTAAGTTCAATTTATAGAATTGTTACCATAAAAGATGTTAGGATCGAATCCCACATTGTACTAATAATATATGTATTATGGTACACATATTTCAAAGAGGTTATGCATTATGGTACACATATATCAAACAATTACCTGTTTTTATTTGATCTGATCTGATAGCACATATATGATCTTATCACACACATGAGTTCAAAAAAAAAAAATCCCCTTTGAATGAACCTCTGTATTCGTGATATCAAATTTTGATTTGAAGTTTATATTTTTTCTGCTATTTTGTTGGAACTAATTTTCTACTTTGCAGATGGTGGCAGCTCCAGAGAATCTTTTGCATGTATTTCCATCAGCAGTGTCATATGTTAGTAAGTTTAATGGTTTTTCAAATTTATCTTTCCATATTTGCTTGATAGGTGTTTGACAAAATGACTAACCTATTGTTTGGTTGATAATTCTAACTAAAAAATTAAAGGACAATCTAGCAAGATGCCGATGTTTTTCAAATGTATTTGGTTTGCCCTGTCTAATCTTTTGATGTTTTTGGATGTGGGTAGTGGTATGTTTATAGGTATTTTCTTTAAGTAATCTTTATTTTGGGGTTTATTGATTATTTTTCATTAATACTCGAATTATATTATGAATTTGGGTTATAAGGTGTATTTTTTTAACTTTTTCTACGTTTATGGTTCATAGGTATTAATTGGGATTATAAATGTTATTTTGTGATGGTTTTCTGTTTTGGGTTCCATTTGGGATAACACCTTTTATGGATACATATTGTCTAAGACTGATGCGGATGAAAATGCTGTGAATGTAATAAATAAATATATATCCATGCATCGTGCTTTCCTATACACATCCTCACACTACATAGTCTAACAAATCATGGATGTGAAACTATTTGGATTTCTGTTTTATAGGAGGAAAGAAAAACTTTGGACAAGGATCTGGCTCGAGCATGGGGCGTGGCTTGGGCCCAACGTTGGACATGATGGAGACACGTGGGGCATGCTTTAGGCCCAATGATGGATATGGTGTAAACACACCTGCTATGAGTATGTAAAGACACTTTGGCCTGAGAAACTTCCCCCACTGATCCAATTTCTATTAGAATAGGTGCACAATGATTTTCACTAGGAACTGTTGGAAGCATTTCTCATGAAGCATTTCTCATGAACATGAAACAAATCAAGAAGATCAAGATCACTGAATAGGAAACCATTGTGCTTTTTTTTAGAGACTTGCAACTTTATATGTTGATTTTAGGGTCATTCTAAGTTTACGTTTGCACACTGATTTTGCAAACTGATTCGTTTGCAAACTGATATTTCTCAACAATAAATATGATTCTCCTCATTTGTTTGTAAACATAAATTTTTGGTATTTCAAAAAATTAGACCTGATGGTACTTCAGTTGTAGATTCTTTGGTATTTTAGAAAATTTTACTTTTTTTGATTTGTTACACAGATATATGATTTGTTACACAAATATTTGATCTCCATCTCAAACATTGATTGTTTTAAGCACAAAGATATATGATTTGTGTTACCTATGTTACAGAGGCTTTGTATACAGCAATAGGATTAGATTACAGTGTTGTCATTCAAGCACAAAGATATATTTTTTATGTTTATCATTACGAATTTTTAATCTTTTAATTGGATGTTTGTCATTACGAATTTTTAATCTTTTGATTTTAATCTTCCATATGACAGACATTGCATTATTACTTTAATCCTTTAATTGTATCCATTTGATTTGTTTGAGTAGTTTGAAATTTCCAAACTATATACTATTACTTTCAAGTTGCCAACATTACGATGAGGAGCAGGCAAAAGCATGCAGGGCAAGGGCAGTGCTGGTGCAGCACCTAATCAGTGTCAGGTATGGGGTCAGTACTGTTTATGTGGCGTGTTACACTTGAGGTATGATTCTCCTTTTTTATAAATTTTTCTTCATTGCCCTCTATTTGGAGTTTATATTGATGAAACTCATATCCCTTCACTAGCTGCAGCACCAATAATCTCAACATATGGTTTCCCTTTTGCTAATCGCACGAAGATCCCCTATGTTGTATGCTGAGCAGCAGCCATATTCGGCCCTTCAGCAACAAGCCTTGCACAGTCAGATGGTCATTGGCTATGGTGGAACCAGTGGGGTTCACACACGACAAAGTGAGGAGACCAGTTTTGGGATCAGAGGGTTTCCTGATTTTAGCCGAAGCAGGAACGGAGAAGGCATGAAAGGTGGGAATCGAGTAGCATGCAACTCAAGAAATGAAGAGAATGAGAGTTTAGTTTCGGCTGAAGATTGAGGCTGAAGCTCAAGAAGGCATGCTGCAGGTAAAGGTGAGACTCTTTAAAAGAAAATCACCCTTATATGTTAAGGAGACACACAAGAGATGATCAAGTCTCTGTTTTTGACACCAAGAGTCCAGTTTTATTGGTTACAAGACAATGTAGGTAGTTGATGAGTTTTTTTAGTACATCGATAATTTACGTAGCTAGACTTTAGTACCTGTATGGTTGATCATTTTCAGTTGGACAATCCCATGACTAATTTCAATGGCATAGTTCATGTTGGATCGTTGGAGACTTAACAACAAATTTGGCGTCATTATTAACTATTCTTAAAATAACTATGTCTTGAATATAATGAATGTGTTTTTATTGCTCCATTTACCATGTCCTTGAGGTGATGCTACATTCAAGTTTTCTGTTGAACATTGTATTCCTTATATGATTTTGGTTCCTTATTGTGGTTCGTTATTGGATTGTTTTTTCTATTAGAATAATAGATGAAATATTGAGACAAGTGAGGCGGAAATTGAGCATCCAAATACTTTCTTGGTGATTATGGAGATATTGACACAAATACTTTCTTGGCCATACATGGCTTTAATTCTCTTAATTGTTCAATATTTTTTTATGCGCATTACAAAGGTTGAATTTGCATAAGGCCATGATCAATGGGAGGCAAATTTGGTAATGAGGCAGTGGAGTGACCAGGTGTCGTTTACTGCGGATTTGCTGAGGGCATTTATGGATGATGCATGGAGGGCATTTTAGATATCTCATCTATGAGAATTATTTTTACAAATTCCATAAATACTAGGCATATTTTTTTGTACTGGATCTATGTTTTTATATACAATAAATGTAATCTCCTTTTGGTATAATACTAATGACTATTATTTTTTTAAAATTATACTGTTTTGTTGGGGAATGAAATTTTTGTCGTTTTATAATTCTGCACTTTAGAAATTTTTGCCGTTTCATGATTATGTAATTTGAAAAAATTTCATCATGCCTTCATTCCCTATTTTTTGATGTTTGAAATGAGGTATTCAACCGAGCTTTTTAGAAATGGCTAAAGAAGAATGGTGCACATCTAATATTATATTTTTCGATTTGCTCTTTTCTTTTGCAGATGTGGTGTTGAATGACATCATTCCTAAACATGCCACCACTTGATCGACAACAACATGCATCGGTAATGATTTGCGCTTAATATGGTGTTGCGTGCAATTGATGATTTTGAGTGTCGAAAACAAAGGGGATATATGATACTTTAATTCAAAGTGTCTTGAGCGATAATGTGTGAATTGGCATATTCAATGTAAAAAGACCCACACATTCCTTCCTCTTTCGATTTAGACGTTCCTTGATTGGATCACATTTTTGGTTTCAATGTAGTGTGTTTGCCTTTGTATAAAAGATTAATCTTATGTAGTCTTTGTTTTGTTCTTGGATATTCTATTAGTCTTTGCTTTTTTTGTGCCGCTTTTGCACATTTAGCGTTAAAGGCATGAATGCACTCAAACAAAGTGTTCACACATTTTTTGTGTAGAATGAGTTCAGTTCATCTACAAAATTGAGTTTCTGCATTGCAGGCTAATAATGTATTTATGTTTTCTTCATGAATTGATTAAATTGATTACTGTTTTATTTATTTATTGATGAATTGATTAAGCTGGGTGGATAATTTAATAAACAAAGAGAATTTTGCCCAAATTTTTAAATTATTAAGACATTTGTGTTGGAAAAAAATTGTATGATTTAAATTTACATGATTCTATACTTTAAAAATTTACACTTCTAATGTATAAAACATTTATTATTGGGACATATACCAAATAGTCCCTCGGACATTTTTTAATACCCATTTAGTCCAAACTTTTTTATTTTGCCTCAAAAAGTCCTTTGCCACATATTTTGGAGAGGGAGTGCCGCTGGCGCGGACCTCTAAAAATAAGAGGATATTGAGTGCTTGAGGGACTAAATGGGTTAAACTAAAAATATGTGTCCTTTTTAAAAAATATATATTTATAGTAGGGACTATTTAATAATTGACCCTTTATTATTTATATTATACACGATTTTATACTTTTCAAAATTATCAGCGTGCCTTCAGGCACGGGCATACCCTAGTATATATATATATATATATATATATATATATAATATAGCAAGAAAGGAAAAGTAGATAAACGGGTCAGAGCCCGAGTTTTGAAAATATTTTGCAAGTTCATAAATGCCTTATTATTTTGAAAAAGGTTTTATCTCATATTTAAGTTTGGTATCGTACTCCCATGAGATACCCCTCACCTCTCCGCTAATAGTGCACTCCTAGCGCATCCCTCTAAACATCCTAGTCAAGCTACCCTGCTAGACTAGTCTATCACCCAACCAATTTCAACCCTAGATAGTCCAAGCAATGTACTAAGGGCTAAACTTCACCCCAGTCTCAACGCTATGCCATGTTCGTGCGTGGGGTGTCTCGCAAAGCGAAATCCAAATAAGGAACCCCCCCGATACACTACTACGCGGCACGGTCGATCGTCGAGATCCGCCAGTCCCTCAGTACATAAAGATATATAAATATGTATATATATATATTATATATATATATATATATATATATATATATATATATATATATATATATATATATATATATATCATAAGCATTTATAATATTAGAGAACTAAGGATTAAACTTTTCCCCAGTCTCAACGCATTGCCATATTCGTGCGTGGGGTGTCTCGCAAAGCGAAATCCAAACAAGGAACCCCCCCGATACACTACTATGCGGCAAGGTCGATCGTCGGGATGCATTAGACCCTCGGTACTCAATTCATCCATATATATTCATTTTACCATAAACATCCGTATCTATCTCCCGAACTGAGGATTCATATATCAAGTATTTATCAATACTTTCATTTTTCTAAAAACTTCCCATTTCCCTTTTTATACTCAGGAAATGTAAATATAAAAGCCAATTCATTATCATGAATTGCTTTAACAAATCATATACTTTTAAAAGCCAATTTTATTATCATAAAAATTCTTTTCCATTTTATATCATCCCATTTCCCTTTTTATACTCAGGAAATGTACCCAAAGCCATTTCCATTATCATAAAAATCCTTTGATCATACCATGCTTCCACATCCCTTCTTCCATCCGGGAGTGTTACCGAAGCCAAACCTTTATCCCATTTCCCTTTTTATACTCAGGAAATATAAATTAAAGCCAATCCATTATCATGAATTGCTTTAATAAATCTAAGACCGCCCCTCCGGGTTTCCCCACTGGACGCGCCCCTAAATGGCTATCATCTTCCAGGGCCTATCTATACAAGACAACCTGGGAACCTACCAACGTAGGGAAGCGTCCATATTGCCTGCGGGAAAGTCAGGACTACACCCAGAATCCCCTAACCAGCGCAGTAAACAAATAAACGCCCATATGGCCTAGGGACTATATCCAACCTGCTCAATAGCCAGGAAGGCTTCACCACAACGCGCGCAACTTCACTTATGATAGCGATTTAGGGAGGTGTGTAACCATAATTTATCAATTATGAAAATCATTTATCTTTCCATTTTGAAAATATTCATTTTTTATATTTTCAAAATCGTTTACATCATATCATATATATATATACTTTAATCACATAGTATATACATATACCATATATCCCTCCTAGAATATATATATATATATATATAATGGCCATATGTGCCAAACCATCTATCGATGACCAATAATCCCAAAGATTATCTCAAAGAATCATAATCATGCATTCATATATGCATAATACTAAACCCAAAGTATATTCTTACTTTAATAAGTAATATATACCAAAATCCTATCTACGGATTCATTTGGATATCTCCAATTATACTAATTCACTCTAAGTGAATATACACATATATATATTCCCAATTCCTCAAGTCCTTTAGGACATAACCCTCCATAATACTGTAATGTGGAAGGCCCTTAAACTTTAAACTCAAAAAGGAGAAATAATCCTAATCTCCAAAGTCTTGGGATGAAAACAGGGCACCGGTCGATCGGTCCTAGACCCCCGGTCGACCGCGGGTTACAAATAAACCTACGAAACAAAGCAGTAGGCCTTTTCTCCTTGACGCGGTCGACCGGTCACACCGGGTCTCCCAAATTATTTTTCCTCAATTCCTTTAATCCAACAACCCAAATTCATTTTTGGGGTTTCTAAACTACCCCAAAAATTATCCCGAACATCTACGCAATTAATCCTAGCCGTAATTTTTCCAATTCCCGATTTGATTTCCGAGTTGATGATTTCAATCCGGAGCTGTCATCTTGTAAAAATCATATCAAATCGTAGAAAAATAAAAAAAATACGCGGTTGACGCCCAAGCGACCGTATCGAAAAGATCTACAACTTTCGTGTTTTGGCCGAAAGCTAAATCAATTTTTTTCCTGGTCAAAAAAGCTCCCTAAAGTGACGGGTTACTATTCATCATCTTCTCAGAGACGATTTCGGCCATTAAAGCTTCTCCCAAGATTTTGTCGCCTTACCCAACGTCCTACAACCTCAACCAACTACAACTACACATATATTAAGGGTTCTAAACATCCTAGAACCCAAAACCATCAATTAATTTAGGTTAAAACCTAAGTTCCACAAAATTGAAATATTATTGGGGTTTAATTGTTTTAACTCCCAAAAACCCGTTTTATCCACGATAATCCACCCCAAAACCTTTAGGGCTTGTTTATACCAAACTACGGTATGAGATATTTATGCAAAAAGATAAATAAAGCAAGTAAACAATTGCCTCGTAGATATAATCCGACGACCTCGAGTCGAATCCGGCGAAGTTTGGCCCGAATCTTCATTTCTCTCCTCCTCTCTCTCCTCTCTCTCTTTTCTCTTCTTTCTTTCTCTTTTTCTCCCTCTCCCTCTCTTTATGAAGAAAGAAAAAGGGTTATACCCCTTAAAACCCAAAAACGACTCGTTTACCCAATTACGAGTTACTTTTACCTCTAAAATTACCCGAAACTCATTTTCGACAATCGGACACTCTTTTCCGACTATCTCGAACATTCCGAGACTCACGGCGCAGTCGAAATTTCCATCCGAGGTACTTGATCGCAAATCACTATTCCAACCCAAAATAAATAAATGCGAGTTTTCCAATTAAAATTTTTTACCTCGTGTCGCTTTACTCAACGGCGACATATAATTAAATTATTTCGACCTATATAGTCCCAAAAATAATCACAACATCCTTCAAAAATCATATAATCCTCGAAAATCCCAAAAATTACTATTTAGGAAAATTCCCCAAATTCCAATTTATATCCAATTATGGATTTTAATCGTCTCTAAAAGGGCGGGTTGTTACACTACCGTTGGTGTCTAATTCGTGCTCTATCGGCAAGTCCGGAGGAATCCTTACATCCTAAGAGGAAACTACAAAACACACATAAGTTGGGAGCGGTCCATATGCAGGACACCTGTATAGGGCCCATACCCAGCGGTGATACAGGAAGGTTCAGCGCCACACCTACCCCTCGAGGGTGGATCATCCACGTAGTACCTATATGACCTATACATCGTTAAGACCACCTATACTGACATGTGGTCCACTACCCGAATGCACAAACCCCCAAGCCGATAAGACGGTCCGCTAGTATGTCCCCACACAAATATATCATAGTACATATCATCATCCAATATGTATAAGTAGTTACTCTATAACTACTTTAATCCAGGGATATCTCAATCCATATAAATTTCTGCCTCCTAGACTTATCCATAACATATAGTCAATATTCTGTAACTTCTTTTTTAAGCCGATATGTTATGACTATTTCCCGATTAAATATTAAGTTTCATAAAAATCTCCTTTGGACATAAATCACACTTACTTCATAATTTATTACTCTATAAATACATAAGAATAGTTATTCCCCAAACTAAGCTTTAAAAAACCTTATAGGTATAGTTATTCCTAAACGAACCTTGCCCACACATTTAATACCCTTAGCATGTTGTCCTCTCAACTAAAACTCTAATTATTCCAGATTATTAATAATAATTCACTTCTTGATACCTTTCAAATAAGGTTTATATACATATAGAAGGAGTCAACTAAATGTGAAAAGGGTTATATGTACATATATAAGAAATCCTCTAATATGCATAAGTAGTGTCACCCCAACCTACTATCACAACCGATGTTAACTATTTAGACTTAGTCCACTAGGCTTAGGATACCATTACTACTTAATGTCGTTATATGGTAATAATTTGAGGAATTTAATCATTAATTATAATTTCATTCCATTGACTTATCTCAAGTATCCGTTTCTTTTTATTTAAACTCTCCCTGAATTAATCATAATATTTTCATCGTATCTTTTAGAGTCTTATCCTCTATGTGCCCCTACCAAAATTTCTCAAATCCTCTATGTACATCCCGACCTTTTATATATTTATTTCATATGGATCTATTCCAAAATCCCGCATAAATCATCTTGTTCATATGGTCTCGTACACCCTTTCGTAGAGAAATCATATCAAATTCAAAAAAAATCAGAAAAATACGCGGTCGGCGCCCACGCGATCGAAATGAAACAAAATCTATCTCCAATACCTATATCCTCATATTTCATCATCCAAGTATAGAACCAACAATCACAATCAATTAATTGATACAACCACCAACGGAACAACCCCCCAAATATAACATTTCTTAAAATTTACCCAACAAATCTCCCCAAATTTTTAAAATGTAGTTTTGAGGCATTTCGGAGAAGTTTTTGGAGAAAATGCACCAGAGAACAAAATGTAGAGTTGTTCTAAATTTCAGAGCCATTTTCGGAACCAAAACAGCGAAAAATAGTATTTACGGTGACGGTTTAAGTTTTAAATGATTCCTAATTCACCCAGTTACATAGACTTCTCAATTTCAAGAAGTTCTATTATTCAATCCCTAGAATGATGTTATTTCATTTGTATCTAGATGGAGGGTTCTACAACATATCTTCTAAAATTAACCTTCCATTTAAACCACATAATAACATAGCTGATACAAGGGGTTGCGGATCTAAACAGGGGTTACTCAATTATCATTAATTTTTACACGATTTAACAGGTAGGTCTCTAAATATGTAGTTCGAACACATTATTAAACCTTATTCTAAGAATGGTATCAACATTAATATAAGATTACTACAACTTAAATAAGAATGGCAAGAGAATCCTTGCCTTAAATTTGTAGAAGAGCCTCTGTTCCTCCTGCTAAGGTGGTCCTTCCTCTTCCTCCTGGGTGGTTGTGGCTAGGGTTAAATTTTGATAGGAGTGGAGGGTTTATTTCTCTTCCTTCTATTCTTATATCTTTCCAAATTCCTGAGTTGGGCTTTAGGCCCCAACATTGGCCCCCCAAATGAGCCCAAATACAAAATCTAATTAGCCCGATAACTACCCGACTCGTATATATATCCCCGTGATCATTTCTAAAGGTTTAAAATACCCAAACAAGTCCGTAATACCTCTCAATGTATGTCCCAAATATTTTTATCCCCAAAAATGTATTTAATTGTGTCGTGACACACCCCTATATTTTTTATAAAAATAAAATAAAGAAACCCCATTTGATTTATTCCAAATTGTTAAAGTCCAATTTCTAAAATTTATAAAAAAAAATATATCGAGTCTAATTACTCATAACCCGGATTAACTAA
Organism: Sambucus nigra; assembly: GCA_949130495.1. NCBI lineage: Eukaryota > Viridiplantae > Streptophyta > Magnoliopsida > Dipsacales > Adoxaceae > Sambucus > Sambucus nigra. The sequence goes on from OX422219.1 coordinate 372,611,779, forward strand.
TTTCATCGAATTAATTTAATCCTTATTAAATTTGATTTTATTCTAAAAAAATAAGTGGTATTACATATACCATGGTCTTTTGCGTCTGTATTTATTATATCGATTATGCCGATTAAATTTTTTATAAGTTTTGCTTGGTTGAATTCTGTAATTTTTATATTTTTGTAACTGCTTGTTTTTCAATTTTTATAGTCTAACAGTCTTTTATTATCACATCCATATTGCGGTGGTAGGTCTATTCGTTGACAAGTATAATAGTATTTTTTTATTTCTTTTCCTTCTTTTAGCTTTTTGCATTATGCTTTTAAGGTTTCATATACTACTTTGATTCTTGCTCCTATTGAATAGTTAGGCTCTTCTCTATTTTTTTAAAAAAATTTCTATATTTTTTTCGCCTATTGTTCCTGGTATTTTTTGTATATTTCTGTAACACTCCGTGACTTTGGGACAGAGAAATTAAATTTTTGGGAGAATTAAACTTTATTTAAATCGGAGAATTTTAAAATTTGGAAATTGAAGTCCAGAAATTGAGGATGTTATAAAGTATTCCGAATGATAATCGTGAATGCGCCATTGATTCCGGATGGGTCGAGATAGTCGAAATGACTGTCATTGGGTTTTATTTTGGTTATGGAATATTTTTAAGTTAGTTTGACTCGAATTGGAGTAAACGAGTCATTTAAAGCGTGTATTATCATTTAAAACTGGGATTTATGTTTTAAAGGTTTAAGAGGCTTACGGATCAAGCCATTCTCATTGGTGAGAAAGAGAGAAAGAGAGAAAGAGAAAGGAAAATGAGAAAGAAGAAGAACAGAAGAAAGAGAGAGGAAAAATCTTGTAGATCTCCGGCCCATACGCGATCACGAGGACGATTCAACCTCTACAATTCTCAGGCAAGTGTTTAATCTTGCTAAATAATTCAATTGTGTATTTCATTTCATAATTTGTGGGTAAAAGAATTGGAATTTAGGTATATTTATCATAACCTAAGTTTTGGTTTCAATCTTGAAATTGATGTTTACATATGGGTTTAAGGGAGTAAAACTTGAGGAGATTAGATATAGGAAAATATTTGATGTTGGGAACATATTTGGGTTGAAGATAATTAGGTGGAAGTTGTATAATTTGGGTTTTGGAAATTTTGGGTTTTGGAGAATTTACCCCATTTCGTAGCTTGCTGAAGAGGCCGAATCGATTCGCCCCTAGCGAATTGATTCTCCATGGGCCGAATCGATTCGCCCCTTGCGAATCAATTCGGTATGTAGCAGACTTACAAGTCTAGTTGGGCCGAATCGATTCGGAGGGGCTGAATCAATTCAGAAACAGGGTAGTTTTGCTTAATTTTTCTAGAAGGAGTTTTAAATCCCTTTCGGTTGGGTTTATCGATTTGGAACTCACATATATAATGCATGAGATATGTTTGGAGTATTTTTTAGGGTTTCTCACATGTTATGATCGTGGGGGCCTATCTTAGTAGTTTGGGAAGATCTTGATGTATTGAAATTATTGTATCGAGGTAGTGGGAAACCTCATTAGGGATGGGAGTCCTATTTGGAGATTAGATGTGAGTCAATACATGAGGAGAGGTTGAGGATATAGTAAGGAAGTTATAATAGCATAATATGAAGTTTAGATGCCGACTTTTGGTGTCAAGTCCTTATAGCAATGAGATTATATTTAGGTTATGATTAGGGGAAAAAAATAGAGAAGTTGTGTATCCTTAGTGATGATAATCTCAAGGAATAAACCGTAAATGCGTTAATGCGAAAGCATACATCATGAGACATTGGACCGTAATCTAAAGTGAGGGTAATTTAACTGGTTGCCGACAATTAGTGTGAGTATACTTATCGTCGGGCTAGTCTATGCAAATCGGTGAGTGATTTACTTTAGGTATCCCAACATATATGATGATATCACAACATAAATGTATTTTGAGATGGAGGCTTATCCATTATCTGTTGTGTGATTAACAATGGGAATTCCAATAATTGATGGGACCATGGAATAAATTTAGGATTGAGTTGAGGTTTGTAGACTATTAGTTATGGGTACACTATAGTCGAAATTATTGCTAGACATATCAAAGTGTATTCAGATATAGCTGAAACATATTGTGAGTATTATAAATGTTAAGCTGGAGTTAGTAACCTCATTGTTATATATAAATTGGGAGACTATTTATATCATAAGGGAAATGGATAAATATGTGTCAAGTGAGGCACAACATAAGGGAGAACGCTTTGAGTATAATTATGTCGTAACAAGGGTGAGTATTTCGAGAGTTATATATATATATATATATATCGCCAGTTTATGTTACTTGAGGGTTAATGATTGAAGATAGAGTATGCTTTTATATAGAGAGAGATTAATATATATATATATATATTTGTTGAAATGGTTATGTGAATATGGAACAAATGTATATTTCTTGTGTGATGATTTATACATATGATGTAGTTGATGGTACATATCTATATAGTGTGAATGATATATATATGTATATACACATCTCTCTAAATGCTATCATAGGGGAAGTTACGCGCATGAGGTGAATTCCCCTAGCTAGTGAATGCATGGTGAATATAGTCCTCGACCATAGGACTGGTTATTATATTTTTTTATTATTGTTCGCATTGGGGTGATTCCGGGTGTGGTTATGACTCACTGTCGAAGGTATATGGTCGCTTCCCAATGTTATGCGATGTAGGATACCCAGGTTGTCTTGTGTGTGATAGGCCCTGGAAGATGATAGCTATTTAGGGGCGAGCACAGTGGAGAAACCCGGACGGGCGGTCTTAGAATCGTTATATGTGTGTAATATAACTATTCATATTAAAGTGGAATGTTGTTGATGGCAAGGTATACGTTATGTGTGTTATGTATACATGGTCATGGAAATGAATGATTGACTATATATATATATATATATATGTATATATCCTATAGGTGAAAAGGATAGGAAGTTTCTATGACGTACATCTTGGGTGATTCTGGTGTACGAGTTTATTTGTGGTTAAAGGATCGTACTTAGAGACGTTTGAGGTTATGTAGACCCAAGGATTTAGTGGAGATTCAATTTATGTTTCAGGTAGTACTCTATAATTAAGTAGTTGCCGTAGTAGGATTTGTGTGGATGACATAATGGATCCCTACGATCGACATTGTCAAGGAGTAGTGTATCGGGGGGGTTCCTTGTTTGGATTTCGCTTTGCGAGACGCCCCACGCACGAAAGACGGTGCAATGTTGAGAGTAGAGAAAAGTTTTGTCCTTAGTACTTGTATGTTTATTGATTAGATAATACACTTTTATATGGAATCCTAATACTAATATGTGATGAACGGATCCCTACGATCGACATTGTCAAGGAGTAGTGTATCGGGGGGGTTCCTTGTTTGGATTTCTCTTTGCGAGATGCCCCACGCATGAAATGCAGTGAAATGTTGAGAGTATAGAGAAGTTTTATCTTTTATACTTGTATATATGTTGTTTAGAAAATAAACTCTTATATTAAAGCTTAATGTTAATGTGTGATGTACTAAGATTTATAACTGGTTTAAGTTAATAATTGGAACCTAAGCCTATGAGGGCTTATATGTGTATATATTAATGTGGGATTTTAATTGGAAGGAAATTTTGGGTTATGTAAGGATGGTAGGTCAAGCGGGTATGGACCAGGTGTATGGTAAGTTAGGTTGTCCCTGTGAGGGTGGGGTAACTTAATTAGGGTCGCAGGACACGATTAGGTGTGCACTATAGATGAGATGTGAGTTTGGGGTTTCACGAGAGTGTGACTCCACTTTAATTATGAAATAGTGCATTTAGATTTATTATGCACGGTTAACACACTTGCTAAACATTTTTTCACCTCGGGCTCTGACCCATTTATATTTCTCTCCTGCTATATGTATATATTATTACAGGTGTCCTACGACATGGATGTCGGATGCTTTTCTATCCAGAGTCTTGGGAGCCATAACAGGTGCGGACTGTTACGGGATTCAATTTGTAGTTGCTTCCTATCTCTTGTAAATCTAGATAGGAATCTTTTGTGTATCAGGTTTATACCCAGGGGTTATTGATAGCTATTTGTGTTTTTCCTCTTTATGGATGTTGTACAGTCTGTGACCCGACAGCTTATTCGGATATATTTCCCTTGTATGTACTCATTTAATTTTATTCTAGCATTTCTTTTATCATGGTACTTGTGCATAGTTTACCTTTGCTAGATATCTATATTGTTGATTTGTTGTTCGTTGCATGTTTTATTTAAATTTTTGTCACTAGCTTATATGATTCCGGGTAGTTAGCCTTATCTATTTATTGTATAGTCTGTTGGTGCTGAGACTGAGCCATCTGAGATTCCTGATTTAATATAGTACAGGGATGGCCACCCGTTATTATTTTAAGCGGGTTGTCACAATTTCTATCTAGTAATTTATCATCTGTAGTTTTACCTGTTTATGTCCAATATTCTGTAAATTTTCTTGTATATTCTCCTATATATATTCTAGTCTACGTATTTGTAATTGTTCAAAATTTCTTAATGCATTTGATTGTCTTTCTGTTATATACAATAATCCATTTTCTCCTACTAATGCTTGCTTAATTAAATTAGTAAATCTTTCTATATTAATTTTTTATTTAAATCTTTTATATTCATCAATTGTTTTAAAAGGTAAATAGCAATTAGATACACGTCTTTGTAATGTCTTTTCAAAATATTCTTCGGTATCTGTTTTATTATCAAAGTTTATTATTGTACATTCTCTAAAACATCCTTTTTCCAAATTTTCTATAACAACTTCCCAGTCTTGGAGATCTACTTTTTCTAAGTTTAATATACTTTTGTATGATACAATATTAGAATATGTGTCGAATATATATATATATATATCTATCTATCTCGTGATTTATATGCTTGTATTCTTTTGTTATTTTCATTGTAAGTTTCTTTTGTGGCTTCAAGTTTTTGATGGGTTGAATAGTCATATGTAGGGTCAACTGTAGTTGATGTCGATGATTCTTCTATTGGATTTATTTCTTCTAATATTTTTTTTCTATTTCTTTATTATTTGTGAATTTATCTAATCCTAATGTTAATATTTTTCTTTTTTTGTCTTCATTTGTCCCTTCTACACAATATATAGAGATTACCATTTCTTTTGCCTCTTCGCTACCATATTTTTCTGTTAGCTCTATTTTTTTCATATTATCACATTTTTCTAATAGTTCATCGTATATTTTATCTCCTAGTAGTTCATATATTTGTTATAATTGCTCTTCTACTATTAATAACATTAATTTTTTCTAATATTTCTCTATTTTCTTCTAAAGGTTTATATTTACTAAATCTAATACTGCTTTGTCCTATTGCATTCTCATATATTTTATTTTTTTCAGGATTCTTTTGTGCATTTGTTGTTAATTGTGGCAATTCTTCATATATGTTGCTATCTATTTTTTGTGCTTCTATCATTTCTACATATTTACTATTAAAAGATTTTACTATACAGTCAAATTCTGCTTTAAAATTTATTTTATAATGATTAAATATTTTTTCCATAAATAATGTATGTATTAAAAGATTGTTGTAGTTTCGTCCCATATTATAACCTCTTGTTCTTATTTCTATTTTTATATGTTTACTAAATTCTCTTATGTCCATTGAAAAATTAGGTATACATCCTATTACTACTGCACTTTTTGCTAAATCTACTTTTACACTAGCTATTTGTACCTATTTATGATTATCCCATCTATCATCATATATATATACTAAAACTTTTGTTCCATCTTTTAGTCTAGTAAGTCTTACAAGTCCTATTACTATGAGTCCAAAATGCATAAACTCTAAATTTTTCTTTTCTAATTCTTTTGCTGATTCTATTGTTATTAAATCTAATACGACTTCACTATTTACTGCTCTTATTTTTCTTTGGCTAGTATGATTATATATTTTATTATTTTTAAATTCTAATAAGTTTTTAATATATAATTATTGTCTTTTGTCTTTTGGACGCTTTTTTCTATATATCTTCTAGTATCTTCTTCGTTGTCATATATATTTTTTTATCCTATATACTTCATTACCTTTGCTACTGGATGCCATTTTTTGTGTAAAAAGGGTTTAACTTATGTTTAGTTACTTTTGTATCTACTTTTATTCTTCTAAATTTATCTATTAATTCTTCTATTTCTGCAAATTCTTTATTTTTCAGATTTTCTAATGCCTTATTTGATTTTTCTATTTCTAATTTTATATTTAATATCCTTTTGTTTATATTTTCTATTTGTTCTTTAATATAATACTGATTTTCTTCTATTTTCTTTTTCTTCTCTAATATAATATTGCTTATATACTTTATCCTAATCTATTTTTTTTCAGCTAATATTTCCAATTCTAAACTAAATTCTCTATTTTTTTCTTCTGAAATCTACATTACCCAATTTCTTATTGTTGCGTCTATAATTTCTTTATTTTTAATATCTTGTTCTAATTGTTTTTCTGAGTTTTTATTACGTTATAGTAAAAGAGTAATTCTTGCTTAATGAATTTCTTTTCATAGGTCATTTATAGTCTACCTTTTATGAGAATACTTCTAATTGTACCTGTAAATTATATATTTTTAAATTTTGAAATTCTATTATCCAATTACTTATTGTTATAGTAGTGCTATCTTTTCTTTCTATAGCTTGTTTATGCATTTTTTGTTGTGTTTTTAATACTTTTTTTTTATTATGTAAACAAATTTTTAAATATTCTTTTCCTGATAACATAAACTGTAATTCCACTATGTTCGTTAGATAATTATTACTAATATATAACTATATTATGAGAACGCGTGTAATATCGATTTAAATTAAATTCGCAAATTTTTCAAGTAACCCTTATTTAATTAGAGTCTATTAAAACAGCCCCTACACATGCATCTAATCAAGATAAATCATTCAAGCCATGCATGGTAAAATAAAGACGAGCAATTGAGGAAAAAAAAAACTTCCGGGTAAAAACCTTTTATTTCTAGAACTTTAAAGAATTTACAAGACCATTGACTTACATACAACCTGATAATCGCCCACAAGTGTAACGCACGGTGTCTTCGGTAAACCTTCAAAGCAACGGCTAGAAACAGTGTGACACAGAAATACCCGCAGGTATTGGTTCCTATGTTAGCGGCTGGAATTTTTCCTTTCCAGGAGGGCGGCAATGAAGAAGAGAACGGCTTCTTCACAAAGGTTGAACAAACCAAAGTTGTGTTCTTAGGTTACACAAAAAGATTCACAAAGGATTGGAAATTGTGTGAATCAAAAAACCTAGAGTCTTGGGCTCAATAAGTGAAGACTTAGAGTATTTAGGACTCTGAAAATCGTCTTGAAAAGTCTTGAAAATAATTCTCCCGAAGTTGGTATAAATAAGAAAACCAAGGAAAGAGTTTTCAAAAACTGGGACTGTCCGTAATTATCCCAGGCGGACCGGTCCGGTTGATGGGCTGATCGGTCCGGTAGACCGGATCGATTCTTTTAAATGCAGGCGGATCGGTCCGGTTGACATCGGATCGGTTCGGCTTTTTATCTTCATCGGTTCGCTATGGATCCGGGGTATACTGGCCTCACTTTAGCAGTCGGATCGGTCCGATCTTTTTAGGCGGATCGGTCCGGATTAACCGGATCGGTTCTTTTATCTGGGCCGGATCGGTCCGGTCTGTTTCCTGATTCCTCTTCTGCTTTTGATATTCGGATTCCGTTGATGAGTGTATGATTCTTGAATTTTCTCAACGGTGTAACGGCGTACGACATATAAAATGCTAATGGACAAAAATGTCCTTACAAATCTCCCCCTATGTCTATGCCGGTACATACATAAAAACAAACATCCGAATTATCAAAATAAAAATGCTTATACAAATCTACCCTTCCATGAACCCAAAACTGAAAGAGTACAAGTGAATAAGACTACATCGTTTGATCTTCAAATCTTCAGGAATCTCAACGCTTTTCTCATCAGGGTGTGCAATTCAGTCATCAAAGTAGTACCTACACACATGAGATAAAGCAAAATACCAAGTGACATATCGAGTTTGAAATGAGATAAATATATTTATGAGCAAACTCAAAATTTCAAAACTCCCCCATAAAATGATAATTCTTTCTCCCTCTTTTTATGATGTCCCCAAATAGACAAATGCGAAGAATGAATCAAATAAACAAAATCGGGGTGTCACGGTACACAAAACAGCACAAACTATTTTTGAATTTTCAAATTTTTCATACAAAGGTAGGATACCAATATGAACAAATATGATACAAAAATCACACCATGGATTTAGACTCAAACAACCAAGTCATGGAAATGGAATGAATGGGTGTGAACACATTCGATAGGTAAATCAACTCAATCAATCATATGTGCACGATGCATATGTGTACTCCTAACGAATGAACATCAAAGGTATCCTTAGGTGTAAAAGTTGATGAATTTAGATGACATCGTCTTATGCAAATCAACAAATCAAAGACAAATGATTTTCACACCAATAACGTGCAAAACTATAAAGCGCATTTTTCAAGCATTTCAAGGACGTGCAAACTCGTTCTCCAACCAAACTCCCTCATATATATTTTCTTTTAGAGGTAATCTAAATTCTCAAACTTTGGAGAATTGGTGCAAAAACCTAAATGGCCCATATTTGGCATGAATATCTTTTTATTGCCTTCCAATTTTTTCGGGCTCTTTTAACCTCTTTGGACCTCGGATAATAAAATCCCTCAATTTTTTAGGTCCTTTTTAACGGTGGCTTTTGCGCAAAGGATAGATAATTACCTTTCGCAGCCCCTCCCCGTTTGTCAAACAAAGCACACAACCTCACAAAACGGTTTTTATAAGCACAATTTCCTTATCAAAATTTATCGTGCTTGGTTCGTTTTAAGGACAGGATTGAAGTGAAAACACCCAACCAACATGTGATAAGACAAGCACAATAATCAAACAAATTCGTGCATGTGTGAAATAAAGGAAACATGAGTCAAACATGTAGGAAGTAACACTTAATTACATCTTAATGACTCCAAACATTATAAAGCACATGGATGAATTGACCTATTGTCTCAAAACACTATCAAATAGTCACATGAAAATAATGGAATGATGTTGTGACTTGGTCATCCAAAGTGTCCATCCATAAACGGTGCAACCAAAACAAAAAAAATCTTTTTGTATTTTTCAAAATTTTGTCAAAATAAAATCTTTTTGTATTTTTCAAAATTTTCAAAAAAAACATACAAGATGATACATACTAGCAATAGGCAAATAATGACATCATGAAAATCATCCTATGCTAGTAAACAAGTCAAACCTCAATCATTAGGTGCAGAGGGGTTTTCCAAAGGTGGTGACAGCTTATGAAAAACCTCCATCAATTCTTGTGAAGTTTTGACTAAAAACTTAACTTGCTCACCTAAATGTGCAAACTCTCTCATGTAGTCTCCGGGAGCATGTAAAGTATCATGTGTGGGTGCATGTGTGCCAGAAACACGTGTAGAAGCAAAACGTGACACATACCCCAACTTAAAGCAAAATTCCCTAAGGTGTCCTCTCCTCTTGCAATGTGAGCAAACATAAATAGGCCTAGGAACACCTCTCTCAAAAACTCTAGGACGCACTCTCCTAATGGGAATGGGACGCCTAGGTGGGTTAGGGTGAGACTCACGTGTATCACACACTAAAGTGGGAACCGGCTCGGGTGCTAATTGGGAAGAAGAAGCACCGTCATGACTTATTCCTAACTTCTCACCTTTACCCTTAAGAACCACCTTTTCAACCTTCTTAGGTGCATTCAAAAATTGACATTGACCTCCCTGGCACGTTCGAGATCACTCTCGAGTTGGGATACACGTGTCGTCAGACTAGACAACGTGTCGGTCAAATCACACTTCTCCTTTCTCAAAACCTCCTTCTCTTTCTCCAAATCTAAAACTCGACCACCTAAATCCCTATTATACTTTTTTGTTTTCAAGGTCTCGGTGTACAAATCTCTAAAAGATTTTTGGAGATCACTTTCATCTCCACTTTCACTCTCACTTTCTCCTTCACTTGAAGCGCTCAAACCATCACTATCACTTTCGTGTGCACTCTTGTGAGACAAAGTGGGTGTGCTCACACGACTAGAAAATGCGACAACCATCCCATGTCCTAAACCTTTATCAGACTTATCACCTTTATCACCCTCATCACCCTCACTATCACTAAGAGTGGCGAGCATAGCAGTCTCTTTACCCTTTCTCCTTATTCTAGTAGGACACTCTCTAGCTATGTGCCCTTTCCCTTCACACTCAAAGCATATGATCTCATCCTCCTTGTCACTATCTTTGGCCTCCTCTTTCTTTTTATTTTTCTCAAAAAAATTCTTTTTATTGGAAGAATTATTTTTGTTCATTTTGAGAAATTTTTTAAAATTTTTCGCAAACAAGGCCATATCATTGAAATCAAAATCTCCCTCAGAATCGGACTCACAAACTTTTTCTTTCTTTTTCTTAAAATGATTTTTTAAAGCAATGCCATTATCCTTAGCCTTAATGGTTTTGGGAAACATGTCAATCTCATAGGTTTGAAGATCTCCTACAAGTTCTTCCAACTTAAGTGATTTCAAATTTCCTAAAGAGTTCAAAACAGTGACTTTAGGAATAAAGCGTTTTGCGAGAGATCTCAAAATCTTTTTAACGACATGCGTGTTATCAATCACCTCACCCAAATTAAAACATGTGTTAACAATGTCCGACAAACGTGCATAAAAATCATCAAAGCATTCGGATTCAGACATGGTAATAGTATCAAATTGGGTGGCCAAATTTTGTAATTTTGACTCTTTAACCGCGCTCGTACCCTCATGTGTCAATTTCAAAACATCCCAAGCCTCTTTAGACGTGGTGCACGTCATAATTCGGCGAAACTCATCAGGAGAGACAGCTCCAGAAATAGCACTCAGACCACGGGAATTAAAATTGGACAATTTATAATCATCTTCAGTCCAGGCTGACACGGGTTTTAAAGTGATGATGTTATTAGCAGTGACCGTGGGAGGAGTCCAACCATTTTCACAAAGTAACCAAACACGCTCGTCAATAGATTTTAAAATCGATTTCATACGAGCTTTCCAGTAGGCATAATTAGACCCGTCAAAAATAGGCATCTGATTATATAAGTGCTCCATACAAAAAAATGCGAATTTTCACAAAACTGATTTTTTTTTTTTAAAAAAATCAATATCACACGATTTTGCGGAAAATAGGAATACGCAATAAATTAGCGCAACCCGCTCTGATACCAATTTGAGAACGCGTGTAATATCGATTTAAATTAAATTCGCAAATTTTTCAAGTAACCCTTATTTAATTAGAGTCTATTAAAACAGCCCCTACACATGCATCTAATCAAGATAAATCATTCAAGCCATGCATGGTAAAATAAAGACGAGCAATTGAGGAAAAAAAAACCCTTCCGGGTAAAAACCTTTTATTTCTAGAACTTTAAATAATTTACAAGACCATTGACTTACATACAACATGATAATCGCCCACAAGTGTAACGCACGGTGTCTTCGGTAAACCTTCAAAGCAACGGCTAGAAACAGTGTGACACAGAAATACCCGCAGGTATTGGTTCCTATGTCGGCGGCTGGAATTTTCCCTTTCTAGGAGGGCAGCAATGAAGAAGAGAACGGCTTCTTCACAAAGGTTGAACAAACCAAAGTTGTGTTCTTGGGTTATACAAAAAGATTCACAAAGGATTGGTAATTGTGTGAATAAAAAAACCTAGAGTCTTGGGCTCAATAGGTGAAGACTTAGAGTATTTAGGACTCTGAAAATCGTCTTGAAAAGTCTTGAAAATAACTCTCCCGAAGTTGGTATAAATAAGAAAACCAAGTAAAGAGTTTTCAAAAACTGGGACTGTCCGTAATTATCCCAGGCAGACCGGTTCGGTTGATGGGCGGATCGGTGCGGTAGACCGGATCGGTTCGGTTGACATCAGATCGGTTTGTCTTTTTATCTTCATCGGTTCTCTATGGATTCGGGGTATACTGGCCTCACTTTAGCAGTCGGATCGGTCCGGTCTCTTTAGGCGGATCGGTCCGGATTAATCGGATTGGTTCTTTTATCTGGGCCGAATCGGTCCGGTCTGTTCCCTGATTCCTCTTCTGCTTTTGATATTCGGATTCCGTTGATGAGTGTATGATTCTTGAATTTTCTCAACGGTGTAACGGTGTACGACATATAAAATACTAATGGACAAAAATGTCCTTACATATTAAATTAAAATTGCTCTAATACCAATTTTTAGATGAACAGTGTTATGAGCAGTGTTTTGACTTTTTTTAACAGTGTTTTCAGAGTCCACGGTACTACAAGTTACTGTAGCAACCCAGTTAAGCCTAAAAGCCAACTATATTAGATAAGAGAGATGGTACTGCAAAAAATATGTTACTTGACTAGAGTGAAAAAATCTTATTGATGTGAAAAAATCCCTTTTCAACTCCCAATTTTTTTTCTCACTTAGAGGTGCATATTATTATTATTATTATTATTATTATTATTATTATTATTATTATTATTATTATTATTATTATTATTATTATTATTATTATTATTATTATTATTATTATTATTATTATTATACACATAAATGCTCTAATATTATTTTTTTCACTAGAGCACTAAGTAAAAAAATAGTGAAAACTCTCGTGCGAGAATCTAACTGTTGCGAAAAATTGCTAAAAGTGCTAAAAATGCTCACCTGGCAATCTAAATGCCAAAGGAGCGTGATGTTTGTTGATGCTAAATAAGAAATAACAAGAGCATAATAAGGGGATACTTTATTGGTTTGCATAATGCTATAGATACCCTGTATTATAAAATTATGGAAAAAATATAGCATAATGTTATCTTGATCCATGGCTTGAAGATGGTTTAAAGTAAGTATATCTAATGGCAAGAATTAAATTATGTTGGTAACATAAACCAAACTAAGGACGAGATGAAACTTAAAAGTTTTGAAAGTGAATTAATAGTAATGTTTATTCCATAAAAAGCACAATGTCTAATTAAGTCTAACATTGATTAGTCACGAATATTGCATTTAAAACCCCCTTATATTTATGCATTCTAGTAGTATAACATTCTTAATTCCTATAATTATACTCATGTACTTGACAACCTCTATTTATATATATATATATATATATATATATATATATATATATATATATATATATATATATATATATATATATATATATATATCGTGCAAGGTTTATTTGAGATTTTATAGGTGTTGGTAACATTAAGCGTGAAGTTTGGTACTATTTTGGGAAAGTTCAATTCGATTACGCAACTTCAGGGACATTTTTGTAATTCAAACCGTATAATTTTGACCTTAGAGATATGCAATTTTGTATCTTATTAAATTAGCTTCATGTGGACACTGATCGTGAATCATTCCGAGTTTATATGAAGAATTGATATATATTCATGTACTGACGCGGAAAAAAGGAGCAAGAATGGTGAGACAACAACATTTTGCAAAAGTGTCAGATCTGATGAATCGGGTCCTATAGAGATCCCATGTTTTTCTATTTTTCTATTTTTTTTCTTTGTTTTCTTCTTTCTCACTTGCGATAAATAGAAGTTATTTTATTTTAGCTGAGATAGTTCAATTTTTAGGTTAGTTTAGGGTTCTTTTTTACGTCTTTGTTTGGAACTCCTCTCTCTCTCTCTCTCTCTCTCTATATATATATATATATATATATATATATATATATATATATACACACTAGTGAAATGCCCATGCCTGAAGGCACGACAAAAATTTCGAAAGTACGTAATCGCGAAACGGTGAAAATTTTCAAAGTATGTAGTTGTAAAACGGCAAAAATATTGCTCCCTAATACAATAAAGTGTATTTTTTAAAAAAATTGGCCATAATCTCCTTTGTTTTTATAACACTATCCACCCTGCTTTGTCCAACAACATTCAAATAGTCTAAATTCATCAAACAAATTCACGTATAACATGAAATACAAATATTCATCCACGAAATTCACATTATGCCTCAAATAAACAAAGTGACCATTTTAAAAAAATTGGTCAAAGTCCCCTTTGTTTATTGGACTATCCACCCTCTTAAGGGATAATAACCAATCCAACAATATTCAATGATCTCAAAATTAAAATCTAACAAATATTTTAACGAAACAAACTTCGTAAAAATAATCACATATATATGACATGAAGTCGTCCCGCATGTTCCACTATAATAATTCTCCATAGTTTTCAAAATGTGACCTGATACCAAACAAACAATATAGTTAGTCAATTAAAATAGCTAGTCAAATATTCCCACTCCAACAAAATTTTGCAACACTTCATCTTATTCATTTTACTTAACACAAACACATATTTATTAAAAGTCAACCCAAAATCTTATTTTTTTTTATCTAACTTGAACGAATGAACCGAAAAAAGCGACACTACCCATCATTTTTTTAACCAAACACGAACACAACTCAATTAAAAAGGGAACGACACATGACATGAAATCATTTTTTCCACCCCAATAAAAGCAACACGATTTAAAATTTTATTTACAGTATAAACATTTAAAAAACATTTAAAAAAAAAACAGATTTTATTATTTTTTAGCAATTTTATATTACATTTTTTTATATTAACTATTAATATATAATAACTATTTTTTATGTAAAATAACCAGGTTTTTTTTGTATGATAGTTTTTTGGTTGTATAACCGTTTTTGTTTATAAAATAACTATTTTTTTTTTTTGGATAAAATAACAGTATTTGATCCTTTTATTACCGTTTCTACCTGTCATATCCATTTGTTTGGCTAGGCGTAGGGGAGGATAAGACTCTCCAGATTAGGGGTGTTAAAAAAAACGCCCGACCCGAAAACCGAACCGAACCGGCCCGAACCGAACCGAAACCGCCGATTTTTTTTAGCCCGGTTCGGCCTACGGTTTACGGATATAAAAAACCGACCATGTCGGTTCGGTTGTCGGTTTATCCGTGTGAAAAACCGACTCAAACCGAACCGACCCGAAACCAATATATATATTAAAAAAAACTAAATAACTTATATTTTATATCCAAAAACCATTACCCACCCTTAAAAACCGACCCAAACCGAAAACCGCCCTTAAAATACCCGGCCCAATCATGAAACCGTTGAAAACCGACCCGAAACCGAACCGAACCGAAACCGCCTCGAACCGAAACCGACGGGTTTTTTCATAGTCGGTTCGGTTTCGGTCTGACCTTTTCCAAAACCGAACCGATCGGTTCGGTTTGAATTTGGGTCCAAAACCGACCCGAACCGACCCGTGAACACCCCTACTCCAGATCCTATTTTTTCGTTGTCAAATATCAGAGTATTTTTATGTGAAAGGTTATATGGACATCTTTACCTGTCACAAAAATATGTAGTGAGAATTCATCATTATGAATTACACTAAAAAATTGTTAAATTGTAATTCCCCACCCCCACCCACCCCAAAAAAAACATAACATTATTCCTCCTATGCTTATAGATAACTCTTAGTGCTCCTTTGATTCAAGTTCATAAATAAATGGACACAGATAGAGAGAGTCACCAACCTTAAAGATGTTCGTGAGAATGATAACACTGGTTTTTAGCCTCAAGAATTATGAAATTGTCTTGGTTCTATACGTGTAATGCTGAGACCTGAAACAAAGAGCACCAACTTGTCAAGTAAGGTCCCAAGAACAGCGTCTTTCTCCAACTCACAATCAACTATTTCCATTCCACCCGCCTGATACGTTGATGTAAACATTATCTGGTGCTTCGTTCCATGCGTAGATAACAATTATTACATCAAACAAAATACTAATCAAATATGTCCATGGATAATGAAGTCACTTTTAATGCTAGAAGCATCTGAGTTATAATGAAAGTTATCCAGCCTGGATATCAGGTAAAGTGCAGCAATCTATAATTCATGAAGAATATTGATGTTAAGAACAATATGATAAATTAAGAAATTGAAATCATTTCTCACCTCAGCTCCGATGTGAAAGCTAAAGGGTGTTTGTGCATCAAAATATCGAAAATCGTAACTAATCAACATCAAAATAATTCAAGAGCATTAATCTTATGTGCAAACAAATAAAAATAAAAATATATTACTAAGAAAAATAACTTATAGCAAAGAGTTACTTAAACTAAGCTCCGAACTATATATCAACAGCATAAGCCTACCCCAACCCAAACCTTCTTCATTATAGTAAGTCAGTAACCCAGTCTACAAATCCCCCACTCTAATTAACCCACATATAGAGAGCAGTGATACATAGCCGAATTGGTTTTCGGTCACAAAGAACTGATCAAACCCAATATTTTTGGTTGAAATATGAAAGCCATGTATAAAAATTAGACTTTATTAGGTATTAAATTATTGAACAAATACAAAAACATAAAAGTGGTATAGAGGGAAACGGTACAGGGATGTGAGGTGTGTGTGTGAGAGAGAGAACAAAGTAAATACCTTTATCTGAGTGCACACCACTGAAATCCCACCGGCGACTATCGCAACCACCAGAACAAACTGCAAGGTGTAAAACAAACAATAAAACCATTAAATACACACACAAACACCATTTAAATACACCCCCGCCCTCATTCCAATATTCAATGTACTTGAAATGAACATAATAAATGCTAGTTGTTGAAGCTAACAGTTATAACAACAGGGACAACATAATTTTATGTGTACCTGATTTCAAATGAACAAAATTTCAACATGTAGTCAAAGTTTCTTGTTTGCCCTGTAGCTGATTATTAAAAAAAATTCAACATGTAACTGAAGCTTCTTGTATGCCCCGTTGAACATGATAAATGATAATTGTTCAAGCTAAAAATACTATATAAAGAGAGAGAAACACACACACACACACACACACACACACACACACACATATATATATATATATATATATATATATATATATATATATATAGAGAGAGAGAGAGAGAGAGAGAGTACCAATGTGTACATTCAATTACCTCTAAACCCACATCTCCAAGATTTTAAATCATGGATATTTTCAAAAGGACCAAAACAATTAACCTGCATATATAACAATAAAATGATCAAATTAAAATACATAAATTTTTGGTTCCTCATAAGATTTGAAAAAACATTACATCTGAACAAAAAACACTTACCCACAATGAAACCATAAATTGGTTTTGTATTACCCAAAACATTAGATCTGCACCCAAAACATTAGATGTGTAGGAAAAACATTACATCTACAAAAAAACACTATAAATGTGATAAAAATTAAACCAATCTCAGATTTAAATAAAAGGAACAAAATTGTATTACCAAAGTTGTTAAAGTTCTTCGGTTTAAAACATTCGCCCAAAATCAAACCACAAATCGATAAATCTGGTACCAATCTCCCTATAGATAACAATCAACACCAAATACATGTATTTTGTGCAAATGCAATATATAACTAAAGTCATATAAAACACAACCACCTATTTATTTAACACATACATGTCCCATTCAGATGATAAAACCATCAATTCCATATATTATCGCTTATTTGACCTGTCAAATCCTGCACATAATCAGAGAATAACATCCAAATTTCATTCATTTTCAACTTGAAGTTTATAAATCAAAAGGTTTATATCTACTACCCTAAAAAAACATTGGGAAGTAATCATCTCCCAAAAGTATTCCATTGACAAAGTTATGTTAAAAACCCTTACTAATTTCAGATAAATTAGATCTCAGAACCAAAAATCCAAAATTTGTTCAACTATTACATAAATTAGATCTGAGAACCAACATCCAAAATCGAAAAAATATAAAGCATTAACAAATCCCTCCCAATACCTGAATCCGTTTTATGCAAAATAACATTAAGAAATCATAGCATCCAACTGGCGTGAAAAACATAACACAAACAACAAATAAGCACAAAAATCCAAATCAATCTTACCCAAACTCGAATCAATCTTATGTTAAAAAGCCAAATAAGTGGAGATCTAGTTAAGATTCGGTGAAGATTTAAGAAAATAAGTGAAGATTTTTAAGAGATCTAAGTTACCAAAATCCAGATATGGTGGCAGCATGGTAGTGTCGGAGGACCACCGACGGTGTGGGAAAGTGAGGGGGAAGGAGGGGTGCCTTCGAGCGGGGGAGGGGAAGGTGGAAACGTGGGAGGGAGACAGGTGAGGGTAGCGAGGGAGAGGTAAGTAAGGGGGCAATGGGGGAGATTAGCCAGGGAGTGGAGGCATTTAAGGTTAGGGAGGGAGGAGGCAGCGGGGTGAGGGGGAGGCAGCTGGTAAGAGCGGCGACAACTGTGAGAGGGTGGACGGGTAGGGTTTTTTGGGTGAGGGATTGTGTTAAAAGAGAATGAGATAAAGAGAATGAGAGGCATACGAGGCTGTGGGTTGAGGGTTAAGGGCTTGTCTCTCATTTTCCATGTCACAATGCTAAAATGCTGACATGGCACAATCTCACCCCCATAGATTGTCCAAAAAAATTCGAACCCAACCGATGATTCATTGGAGCAATAAAACACCCTCCTTTCACACACACACACACACACACACACACACACACATATATATATATATATATATATATATATATATATATATATATATATACACACACACACACACACACACTAGGTTGTACCCGTGCCGATGGCACGATGATAAAATTGCTCTCGATTATTTTTTGTTATGGCACACTCACACTCCTAGGTGTGATAAATAATGACGTTACACACCTTTTGTAACATTCTATAGCTACACATTTTGTAACATTACATGTCACGCTTTTCTGTACCAATTGCACTCTAACAGTAATCATATCTTTACAATCCATTCAAATATGTGATTTGAAATGTCAAAATAAATGTAACATAAGTCAATTTTCTTTCTAGCATATTAAAATATTAAAAAAAACATCTCCAAAAATGATGATTTGCTTCCATTCCCCCTCCACCAAAAATAGGACATAACTCAAAATCCAAAAATATTGAACTCGTGCTTTCGACACGTTGTGTAGATGTAACTGATAGAACTTTGGAGTTCTCCTTTTCTCGTCGCATGCGTTAAGCCAATGAGATTTTAATATTTTAATTTTCATTATTAAGCGCCTACATATGAGTTTGGCATTCATCATCATAATATTAGATATTAAAATCTATGGTGTTAATCATAAGAATTTGTAATGCTTACATCAGAGTATTATGCTTTTCCTTTATCAATAATGGAAGTATTTGGAGTTTAAGGGTTGAATTTTTCTTTTTCATTTCTTTCCAATATGTTATAATAAAATAAAATCAAAACATAGATTAAATAAATGAAAAATAATTAATGTAAATGACATAAGACTTGCTATATTATCATTACATACCTCAAAACTTTGAGTTTTGCGTCTACCAGTAAAAGGAACAAAGGTATTCAGAGTTTGAGGGATAGCCTTTTCTGTTTATTTTGGTTGTTGTTTGTAATACGAAGATGGATACATTTAAAGTATAAGTAAAATAATTTCCTACAAAAAAGTACAATAGAAGAGTGTAAGGGCACATTTTTAGATTGTATGATGCCGTTGACACCATGTGTTTGTAGTAACCAAACCTATATGAAAAAAAAACTTTGTATAAATCACAAATACCGATTAGAAAAAAAACATTGTATAAACATTGTAACCAAACCATACGAAATTATATTAAAAATTATGATAGACTTACTGCTTGACTAGGAGTATTATATATTAGAAAATACCTAACAATAACCCTTAAAATTGTAAGAAATAAGAAAATATATACCTCTCCATAGATTGTGATTCTGGAGGTTGGGGGAGTTGGTCTTTTTTCCATACCGCAAGATAAGAATTTCCTGTAAATATATTAACGAAAAAGCGAATATATATAAAACAAAAACGTTCCTAATATTTTCTAATAGTGATTACAACCAAGAATAGTTGGAAAAACATTTTGGACCCTTAATGTGTTAAACCTTAATCATTTCAAATTATATAAGGTCCAAACTGATAAAATACAATAGTTAACGGGTTGAGATTGCGTTGGCCAGCTTTAATAGTTGATAACTATTAAGACCCATTAATTTAGGTTAAATAAGAAAAAAATATTGGAGCTCCTAATGTTTATTTGTAGCTTTACCATAAGTCTAAATGGGCTGCCAACCTATATACCTTAATGGATAATAACGGATGAACATGACTCTTGCACTTAATGATATTTCCTACTATTTTACAACTCTCGCGTGAGATTTATAATGAGTTCAAATGAATTTTTGTTAGTACTGTTAAAAAATATGTTTAATGGGCAAATGCATTTTTAAGAATTAATCAATTAAGTGCTAAAATTTTTATTAAAAAGATTAATTCGTTCCTTTTTTAGTTTTATAAAATTTCTTGTTTGTCCCTCATAAAGCTTCCTCACAATTTTTTAGGGCCCGTTTGGTTCTACATTCAAAAAACTCGATTTAAAAATTATTTTTAAATGCTTTTTTAAAATTCAATTTTTTGTGTTTATAAATATTAGTGCACATTTGATATACTTTTTTTATAATTTATTGAAAATTTGACAAAAATTGGCAAAAATGTACACACACACACACACACACACACACATATATATATATATATATATATATATATATATATATATATATATATATATATATATATATATATATATATCTGTGTGTGTGTGTATAATTCACAATAAAATTATATGCATACATGAATTGATAATATTTTTTATACATATATTTTATATTATTCCATACATTAATAATACATGTATAAAACTATATATAAGTATCATTTTTCTATTTATAATATTATTTAACATATGAATCTTAGTATATTATATAATTTAATCATATAAATATACGTAATTTTGTGTACATATACATATATATTTTTTATTTATAAGAATTACACAGATATTAATTTATTATATAAGTATATTATATATTAAGGTATAAATGCATTAAAAAATTAAGAATGAATAATTCTGAGTTGAAAAATAAAAAATAGAAGTTAGAAAACACTTTTTTTGCTTTTTTCTGAAAAACTTGATTATAGCACATAAATATTATAATTCAGTGTTTAAAAATAGGTGTACCAAATGCAAATTTTTATCTGAATTGTATTTAAACACAGAAAACATAATTATAATAGTAAACCAAACGGGCTCAGTAACATTCCTTGTAATGTTTATATTTTCACATACCTCATATCTTTGGGAAATGGAGTGAGAAAATAATCAATAAGCCTAGATGTTAAGAAAAATGTTTTACAAAAAAGTACAGTAAGATTAGTACTTAGCGTGGAGCTCGAGGCAGTTTTGTTACTGCCAAGGCAGATTTTCCACAAACCATACTCTCATGTTTATTATATATTACTAATAAATAAGAGTAATAGATAAAAGCTATACTTGACAACTTCTTCCTAAAGCATTGGAAAGGCCCGGACAAATTAAAAAGTTATGTATGGCATATTTTGTTATATAAATAGACGTACCTTCTCTATTTTAACAACAGGTTGTAGGAGGTATAGGTTGTGGTTTTACCCTTTAGTACCTTCTTTAAACCGTTGGATGATAAAATATTAGGAGGTATAGGTTGTCCTTAGACAACTGTAATTGTTTATAAATAACCTTAGGTTATTATTACCTATTATTATAGGTTAGTATAGGATTTTTAGGTGTAATGAGTACAAAAATTAGTAGAAAAAAATAAGAAGAAAATATAAATAAAAAATAAAGACATTACTCTTTTTATTTAGGTATTGTAAAATGCAACCACACACGTAAACCATCATAATACATACAAAACTCCTAAAAATTAAAAATCCCTAAACCACACACATGAACCACACAAAACATGGTACTCATGACAACAAAATGGAACTCAATAACAACAAAAAAATACTATTTTCACTTTGAGGTGTATTCAAAGCTAACTTCTCATAAAGAACAAATGTTGAGCATCAGGTTTTCACTTTCAAGTTGCAATCTAAATCAACGTACATAAAAACCATTGTAACATACCTCATATGATGGTTCTATAATATAAAAAAAACAATAGATTCCTCTATACTACCTCAATGCGTGAAAATTTCTACACTACTAAGATAGACAAGGTAATAATGAAAAATTGTAGGGTTAGGAACAACACACAAAAGAACATAGGTGTGACACCCCGCCTAATAAAATACCGAGTGATCAGTCCTATATCAAATTAAACAGGAATCTCATTTGGTTCATTCTTAGCATCACAGTCGAATTTTTTTTAAAACTTACTAACCACCTAGTATTCAAAATACACGGTGTCAAATTTTATCTTTTTATTAACCCCACTAACAACATGCGAAAGAATGTATAATAAACCATTCACACAATCACTGAATTAAACAATACTGAAAATGAATAGATAAAGACTTTCCTGAGAAAACCATCGGCTACAAACTAAATACAAAAATATAACTAAAAGAATGATAAAATGAGTACATTGTTTGGCTAGAACAAAAGAAATAACTAGGGCGACATATCTAAATGAAATACGGACTACATCCTACACTAGTAATGAAATGACTGAAGCGGCTAAGTCAAAATCCTGCAACATCCACATATGTCGCAGCTGCGTAACCATGGAATAGAACAATTTTAGCGTCCCTGTGGCTGGACACCTAAAAGGTTTTGAAAATATTTTATAAAAAGGGTTAGAACTCAAAACATTTGAAAATATTTAGAAAGTGAATTAATTTTAGTAAATTCAAATGCATGACTACTCTTCATATTTAAGCTAGTGTCGCACTCCCTTGAGGACCGACTCACCCTTCAACTATTGTGCTCACCTAACTCTTTTCTATATAACCCACCTAGTCACCTACCCCATAACTACTTCCCGATAATGTCCTTCCTGCCACACTACTCTAGCCCGAGTATGATTAATATACTTTTTATACGTTGTTTATCAAATTAACTTAATTAATCATTTCTCAGTTGGAACCATATAATATTCTCATAGTTTGTATATCATCAATACAACTCAACACATGTATTTTACCCCTATATATATATTTATTCGCATCATATACAGTACCAACTACTTACAACATTCACACACATGTAGTAAATATATATAACCATCCTCCCGAGTAGGCACTCACTGGATGTTATTTAAAAAGCTATCATCTCTAGGTATACTCATCCACTCGGACCCCTGACATGGTTAGCTCCAGGAATCAGTAAAAATAACATAAACGCATTGGAGCCGGTCATAGTTTCCACCAGAATGAGACCGAATCATACTCAAAGAGTCTCATTCTTGATTTTGAACGCTATGACCTAGGGACTATACTCACCCTGCTCCCCAGGCCATGGGATTCACCCACATCGTGCAACCTCCCATGATAGCACTAGAGGGGTATGAATATTATTCACACAAATATATATACATACTACACATCACACACATATATATATATATATATATATATCCAGGCTACCCGCGCATAATTACCGTAACACGAGCCTAATGGCCCCAAGTCTATACACCGACTTGATATTTAAACAATTGTCACAATTATTTATTTATTACACAAGTTATGCCACCCAACTAAATTACCCGCACTTGAACCTTCAACCCGAAATCTCGTCTTGTAGAACTTATTCCTCAATTCCCACATATTAAGGTTAACACACATTTTATCTTGAATAATCCGTAATTTATTATATAACCCTATAATAAATTAATCCATGTATACCCTTCCTAAGCCTTCATATCACTAACCCCAAAACTTTTCCCGAGCCAATATCCCGACTCAAATTCAATTAACCGCGCATTAATAAATTTTATTATCTTGGCATCACTCAACCAACATATCCAGACTCACTCACTTGGCCCAAAAATATAATATCCACAATTCATCATTCAAAATTCCTTTCAATAAGTCTCGCATGCTTCTTAATTAAGGTTTTAAATTCACTCAAGCTAAACCTAAATTCCCTTTTGTATTTACACCCTACTAATCCATGAATAAATCTCACAAATCAGCCCACTATTGTAGCCAAATAAGGATAATCGTCCAAACAATAATTCCCCTCCAATAATTGAACACCCAAGGCAGAAACGGGGGGAAGAAGAGCTGTCAGAAAAGCATCATCATTCGAACGACTTAGGCTGTCGTTTGAACGACTATGGCTGTCGCTCGAACCATAAACCAGGTCGTTAGAATGACCCTAGTTTCTCTCTCCTCCTTCATCATCCCCAAAATCCAATCCTTCATTGCTGACTTAAACCCCCATTTTCTGCTCAGATTTCCTCCATTAATCCTTCAAGATTTTACACTAAATTCCCTCACTTCATGATCCTCAATCAAAATACAACATTCATACAGATTAGGGTTGATAAATAACATTTTTAAATCCTCTACATATTTATAGACAAAAACCATAGTAATCCCCAAATTTCATTATTGAACTAACCCTAACCTTATATTCATTTCACACCTACTATGACATGAATAGAAAAAATGCAATTAATTTAAAACCAAGTTTAACCACTTACCTTAGGATTCGTAGAGTCTGAATCCTTTTATGTAGATGATAATTTGATGATGAATCCAACACTAGTTCTTGATTTTGGATTCCATGGCTTCTCCCACTTGCACTCAGTTTCTCTCTCTATATGTGTTTTTTGGAAAATGTGTTATGGTTGCCACACCCTCTCACTGTTAGAGTTTAATACCTCAATCCCATTTTTAGACTTATGGGCTTTATAAAAAGGGTCCAAACACTCTTATGTGGGCTCAAATATGCCTAAAAATACCTGAGACACATTTACTACCCTTGGGTACTCTTTTTCAACTATTTTGACCCATCCGGACTCAACCGTGCATTCAGAATTGCCATTCGAATTAATTTATAACATTCTCCAATTTTGACCTAAAAAATGCGACACAACAATAATCTGAACAATTAAGCCTCAATTTTCCAATTTAAATAAATTCTCCAATTTAAATCATTTCTAAAAATCAATTAATTTACTCCAAATCATAAATTTAATTTCTCCCAATAATATTATTTTTTTTCCAAAAATAATTAAATTAAAAGTCCTCGAATTTACGGGGTGTTACCGTTGGAAATAAATAAAAGATTAATGAATAGAAAATAATGAAGAACAAAGTCATAAACATAGAACAAAGTTCAGTGCAGAGAGATAGAGAACATGAATTGAGTTTTTTTAGTTTGAATAAACCTTAAAGGTCGTGTTTGATAGAGGATAATTGTATTAATTTTCACCCCTGTTACCCTTCTGTCTAATACCCATTAATTTTTCATTTGGATTAGGTTATACACCGGATGATTCCTCTCATACCTTTTCACACTTTGTTATGTTTTCAAATACCCAATTCTGTAAAACCTTTAGACCAAATCAATATCATAACTGAGGCGGGAGATCAAGTAGAACAAGAGCAGAAATAATACCCATTTCTGATTGATTTGAGTGTAATAATCTTAAGAAGTATCATACTTGATTTGAAGGGAATTCCACCTTAGTAGCACAATTTTTACACATAAGAGAGTCATTTTTCATTTGAGGAGTTACCGTAATAGAGTTTTCAAAATAATAAAATAATAATAAGTAAAGGTTCTTAGGTCATATTCTACCCCCATCAACATTGGATTTTATAGAAAATAAATAATTATAAAAATCAAAGATACTTGACATTGCATACGCTCAACCTTGGGAAAATTCCACTAACCACTGGACTTCCATTTACCTCTTCAAACCTAATTACAACTACCCCGTCATCCTTACTGACATTTTCAGGTCAACTAATTGTAGTGGCTTATTGTCCCAATAATGGAGAATATATCGAAATGAGATAGGACACGCCACTTTTAAAATAATGAAAACTTCTCATATATCAACATAATAATCGTTGGAAGGAAGATTATCAAACTAATAACAGAAGTTTCCTGATATATTGCGTATATGAATGATTTGCTAGAAGGAGATGATAGAGAGAGTAGATCTGTTTGCGTGAATGAATGATTAACTCACCATGTTTATCTTTATTCTACAGAATATAAAAATGAAGTATTGATCCTCGTGATGTTTAGTGGATGAGTTTGAAGGAGTGGTTGTGTAAGAGTGAGAAATGGTAAAAATTGAGAGGCCCGAGGTTAATGTCTGTGAGTGAGGTGAAATATGGGACAAATGCATTTGTAATCGTGAGATTTAATCCTAAACCATGAGTGGGGGGAGACCAAAACTCATTAGATTTAATCTCAACCATTAATTAGGGGCGACCAAAATTCATTAGATTTAATCGCAGACGTCAGTTGATAAAGACCAAACCCACCAACTTTCAATCTTAACCATCAGTTCGGAAAGACCAAAAGTCCTTCCTCCTTTGTTACACATATATATATATATATATATATATATATATATATATATATATATATATATATATATATATATATATATATATATATATATATCCTAAGTTTTTTTCCATTAATGATTATTCTCTTTTTTTCTCTCTTCCTCCATTGTTAAAACTATGTATATTAGTTTTTATAACTTTGTAATGTTGGTTTCCATTTAAATACATTTAATTTAGTTTGTGTTGATATTTCTCTTATTTTCTCTGTTTATTTTATTATTCTACTAGTACACAATGTTATGTGGCTAGTTTATATGTTAGAGTCATTAACCCACCATTATTGGATGTTTGTGCATGAAACTTATGGTTTGGTTTTGCATCACTCTTAATTAAAAACATATGTACTGATATTGAAGTATCTTAGCATTTTAACTTCCTTTATCATGCAATGGTAGTGTTTAAGTGCATAATACAATATTAATCTATGTTTCACCATACTTAATTGAGATTTTAATCTTTCATTTTTATTTTCGTGTGTTCATATTTGATCTTTAGTCTCAATTGGATATATTATCAGTTAAATGTGATTTGAATTGTTTACCTTAATTCATTTTGTTAATTCATGGTGGGGGAGTGATCACTTTTTTAATTAACCTCTTTTAGTTAAATTCACTTATTTCCTAATTTTAGTTAATTATAACCCTATCATCTTTTATTTTACCCATTTTAAGTAATAAATCAATCAAATTCTAAATCACGTTCATTGTGGATTTGATCCCTACTTTCCTCTACATTCCATAGCATACCAAGTTTTTATTTTTCTTAGGTTCTGAGAACCCAATGACAAAATCCTCATTTAGAACTTTACCACTCATCAAACTACGTAGTTGCCGAAAAACGGTGTAGTTTAGAATTTTATTTATTCTGGACTTCGTACATATTTTTTCTTTATTTTTATTTTAATAATTATTATTTACTTGTACCATTTTAGCTCCAAGAATCTTGATTATTAGGTGTGTGCCATGTGTTTAGTAAATTACCTGAGAGAGGTATTTCGATAAAAATGTCTCACTTTTACTCCTTCGATAATGGTAATTGTTATGATAATGGTTTTCGAAGTAATACTCCTAAAAAAAATGAATGAATGCTTAAAATTATTGTAATTCAAAATGAAAATTTTGCTCCACCACCTATGATGATATGTGTGATTATATGATAAATCTTAAAAATGAACGAATTGAACAAAGATCTTGGGAAACTTTGAAAATTAAGTAATTTCCCAATAACCATGATCAAATTATTATAACTATGATCATGATTTTCTAAAAAAAGTAAATAGAGTATAACTTCAATGATGAGGCTTCAAAAATTAAAAAAAATGCCCAACTCGATTAAATGAATTCTTATTTAAAAATTTTGGATACGGTCGAAACTTGTGTTTCACCCCATTCAGTTTTTGAAGATCAAATTATTGAGAGTGATCCACTCACTTTCGAATTTGAACCTTTGAGTAATGATTAAAATTTTATCAATGTTAAAGGTCTTTTAATTTCCTTGGTTTTCCACCGTTATCTAACCATACCAGAAGAATCGGATGAAAGTCTTAATGAAAATGACCCGATTCTTAAAAATGAATGATTTTTCAAGATGCGTTCTTTGATGGGCTTCGCGATTTCACATGCCCCACCTCTCATTCTAAATAAAAAAAAAACTTTATAAGGAAAATTTTATTTTCTTGGAACCAATTTGATCTTGTTCCCGTAGAATCCCCCCCCCCCCCACCCCACCACCACCACCACCACACACACACACAAACATTCTCATACTTTGAATGATGCATCCTCCCCCCACCCCCAAAAGAAATTACCTCCTTGTTGAACAAACAAAACTCTCACTTTCCGAGAGACATAATATTTAATGGAATCCCCCATTAATTATTCCATATTAACCTTTTTTATGGGTAGACTCTAAAAATTTATAACTTCTAGTTTATAGCTTAATTAAAGGTCAAATTTATGAGATGTAAATATTAGTTTTCATTTTTTTATCTTGTGTAATTAGTTAAATTATTTTGTTTTTCTCTTTGGTATGCTTGGTTCTAACACACTTTATAGTATCAATGGACTTATGTTATTCTAAGATCTATAAACATGGGGTAACATCTCTCTTTCCCTCTCATTCAACTGTCTTCTTAATTATTAAGGACAATGCATTACCGAAGTTAGGGGGTGTTGGATATGATTTTCATTTATCTTTTGAGTTTCATCGCTTAAATTTATGTTATTTCCAAGTATGCTTTTACTAAAAAAAATGAAAAAAATTCAAAAATATTTTCCTTATCTTTTCCCCTTTATTGGATCTTTCGCCTTTTTGTTTCAAATGATCGAATTATAGTAGCTTCATTTTGTTATGCGAATAGTGATACATGGTGACACAGTTTTCTTTATTATTAACCTTGAGTTACTATATTTTTTATTGAAAATTTAATGTTTTTATACAATCTTGAATTATAAAAAATATTTTATAAATACTTTTTTATGTTTTGTTTAAAGTAATAATTTGGTAAGTATGCAAGCATAGTCGAAACTATTTACCTTGTGAGTTTTAAATCCTATTCTTCCTTTTGAGTATGCATACATCAACTATTTTACCTTTTGAAAAATGCATTCATGATGTTGTGATATTGTTATTCTTATTTTGATTATTCATTTTAGGATATCATTGTGAGATTTAAACTTTAGGGTATTTATTGATATTTTGGCAACCGAAAAATTATATAAACCCTTAGAAATGATTATAGGCCTTCATTAGTATGAGACCTATATTGAATTTTATCTAACCTACTAAATATTTTCCATATTCAACCCCATTTAAGCCTAAAATATATCCCTTTATTTCATAACAAAAAACTTATAACCAACTCTACATTGGAGTTTAATGCTATATATAATTTTCCAACCTTGTTTGGGAACTTACTTGGGAGATTGTGATACTTGGTATTGTGATAACATTTAAGAACTTAAGTTGACCTATTTTTTTATTTTTGAGTAAAGATAAAAGGGAAAAGAATATGAAAAGAAAAAAAATGTATTCGAAAAAAGTGTGAATATCATAGTTGTTGGTAGAAATAAAAAGTCATATTCCTTTTGATTATTAATTGTTTATGCTAGAAATAAGAAACTTGTGTTCTAATTTTGTTTAATTCCACATTTTACCATTATATTTAGTTTTATCCACGTAACACTCAGAATCCTAAATTCTGTTCATTTCACACACCTCATAGCCTCCAATGTAATCTTTGGGTAAATATGATTCGGAAGTCAATAGGATTGAAATGAGTTGCTGGGATTTACTTAACCTCTTATAATGAATGGTATCTTTCATGAGATTACTTTTTTCGTTTAAATATAGTATTTTTCATCAGTGGCATGTGTGTACCCTAGGTTTTAATTACAATTGCTCTTTATGCATGCAGACCTGAGTGGTACTATAATAACCCAAGCCTATAAGTAAACTACAATCTTATTTACAACTTACAAATTTTTTGAATTAAAATTATCTTTTTATACTATGAATTAACACCAAACCAAGACCATTTTGTTCAAAAATCACCCAAAAATGAAACTATGTTTACGCCGTGATATGAATTTACTCAAGTAACTAAGAATATCTGTAAGAGAAAAATTTTGATTGCTCGTATTTTTATTTATTTTTGGTTTGGCGTATCCCGTTAACTTTTTTAAAATGAAAGGAACTTTTCTTTATAATTAGGAGAAAAAGCATTTCTTATAACTCTTACAATAGATAAAGAAATACTAATCAAATTTACGAAATCTTGAACGAGAAGAATAAGTTCTTAAATTGTATTTAAGGCCGATTTCTCCCCTTTAGATAAGTACAAAAAAGAATCCTTTTGAGGATTTATAGTCCGACTGACAGTAGGTGAATCTTCATAGTTTCCCCGATTTCAAAGGAATTATGTACATTAGCATTGACCATATAACTTTGTTTCCCAATTGCGTCTTTAGTGATGGAATGAGATTGACTGGAATTATTCTTTCGAATTTCAACATATAAATCTAGGCCATGACCTTCCTTTACTTCTCACATTGATTGAGGTGAAAAAACCCCATTTAAATTGGTATATCTTCTAATGGGGGAATTTCATCCTCATTAGAAGAATTTCAAAATCCTTGATGTTATGATTTGTGCTCATCAAGTATGAGAGTGAGGTTACCGTTATAAATTCATTGGGAATCCTAAATACTCGTAGGTTAGAAGAACTTGTAGGAGATCTTCAAACATACGAGATAGATATGTTTCCTAAAACTATTAAGCCTAAGGAAAAGGGAATTTCACTAAAAGCCCAATCTAAAAAGAAAGAAGATGTGTCATCAGATTTCGAGTATGATTTTGACTTAAATGGCTTAGCCCTTTTTGCTAAAATTTTTAAAAAGTTTCTCAAACTCAGAAA